>CM066033.1:169873012-171371845 GCA_033557465.1 Ichthyophis bannanicus | reverse complement strand
CCCCTTCTCCTGTTCATGGTCACATTTGCACAGGTTTTGCCCATAGCCTCCCAATTCCTCTGTTTTGTAACATATTTCCGCACATGCGTGTTACTGCCCCCACCCGAACACCTGCTTTATGCAAATTCCCTGCATGTGTGTGTGTGGTTTTTGGGTATTGGTCATATTTGTATGTCAATATGATTGTCTCAGTGGACCTGTGACTCGCAGTGACCCATAGTGCAGCGTATTGCAACTATGCATCACCTTTTTGGCCCACGGGTGTGCACATGCAGCGACTGTATTGCGTGTACATTTTCATACACCTCCTCCCTGTGGACATGACCAACCAACAGTCATGCAGTGTATGGAACCCACCCCTCAGCACCGTTTAGTTTTGTGTCTGGGTGACTCATGTGTTTAGTGTGCTCATTATGGCACCATCATATTCGTGGGATTGGGTTTTAGGAGTATGTTATGGTTGGATGTAGAAACCCCATACATTGTCAACCCAGAACCATGGTGACGTAGGATATTGCACACACATATCACAACCCAGGATCGGCCACCAACCATTATTTGGATTTTGTGGACCACCATATGGGAGTTTATTTGCCATCAGGACTGCCCTGTAACGAATCATGGAGAATTGTACATGCCAGACCCCCCCCCAAGAAATGATTAGTTTATTGTTCATCCCTGCATGTGGCATGTGCGCCAGATCATCCATGTCCCCTACTGCGCATTCCACTCAGGTAGAGGTCCTCCCAAGCGCGCCTGCTGCAACCGTTCTTGTTCCATGACGGCCCCGCCGAAGAGCCAGCTTGGTGCTGAGGGGAGCGAAGGCCTGCTCCGCTCACCTAGATGTGCCCATAGCATGTTGTCCGTACACCAGCAAACCATAGTTGCTGGGCACGGACACCTCGCTTGACTGTCCGAAACCATCAATTTTTAAAGCTGTCTAAACCTCACGTTGTGTGGCCCCCTGTGCGACGACCGAAGCATGAGCGAACGACCCCCCCCACACAAGTGCAGTACCCCGCCGATCACTCCCGACACTGCCCCAGCATTTGTTGGCAACAGATGTGCAAGTTGTCCCGCTCAATTCGGCCAAATAATACCTCGTAGTTGTCCAAGGACATGGGAGAGTAGAATATATGGATTTTCACTGTGCACTGAACCCTTTACCGCTCTCCTCCTTTGCCCTGTTGCATCGACGCACAGGGACCCGTTCGCTCTCTTTGGCCATCCTCCCTGGCTGTGCCCCCCCCCCTGTATGTGCCACGGCTGTCGCCTCAGCGATGCCCTTGCCTGTTCATGGCTACCCCCCGGGCTGTGCACACCGTCTGGTGCCCTGCGCGCGCGTGACTCCTCACCCCCCTAAACAAAAATGGCTGCCCCACATCCTCCGCCTCCTCACACTGGCCCTCGCTCTGTCACTGTCCCGCTCCATCTCCACCTGGAACACAGGACACCTCCTCAAACAACCCCCGGTTCCCAACACACTCATGACACAGCCAACACACAACAGGATAACAACAACACTACAATATAGGACGAATACAGTACACTGTAACACAGGTTTCTGTGTCCAAGTAAATGCAGCACATGTACACAGATACTACAGTGATTTTTAATGTATCCTCCTCTCCCACTAGCACGGTGCCGTACCCCAACCTCAGCCTCTCTCTCCAGACTCTGCTTTCAAATCTCTATATCCCCCCGTCCCCCTTCCTCTGACGTCTTGCCACCACGCCTCACTCACTATTGCCACACTGTACCTTTATGTCTCACGCCTTCCTCTGGGACTATACCCTCTAACCTAGATCCCTCGTGGCTCTGGCTCACTCTTTTACCCTCTGTGTCTGTTTTGGGAAACTCCTCTAACATCCCTCAAATCCCTCACCGGTTGCCACGTGGGTTTGAGGCCTATTTATACGGTATTTGCACAGTTTGATTTCTGCAACATTCGCATTTGTGTCAGGCGTTGTATTTGGTGGGACACGCTCGTGCGTCGCGCTCGTGCGCCGTGAGTGTGACGTCATACGCATGGGCGTTTGCAGGCTTCAACACACACATGCGCAGAGGGAAAAAGTGGTACGTATGTGTATGGTCACGCATACGCATTAAGTGGATTCCCGCATGGGCGTCTGGGTGCTTTTTGCTCATGCGCAAGGCGATGCGCATCTGAGTGTCACCACGCACATGCCGACACCCATGCGTAGAGTCGCGCATTGCGCGTGACTCTAGACCTTCGTCTGTGAGCAGATGCGCATGCGCATTCGGACGTCACGGCAAGGAAAAAGAATATAGGTGAGGGAGAACAGCTTGTCGACGTTGAGGGTTGTAGGCGGAGAAGAGTTAGGAAGTGTGTTTGGTGAGAGACAGTAAGGGAGTCCGAACAGGTGTATGTGTAGATTGTTTGGCTGGTGTTTGTATTGAGGATTGTATTGTCTTGTGTGTGTATGGTCTGGTGTGTCTTGTAGTTTGTACAGTGCTTAGATAGTTTATTGTGTGTGACATAGTTATTTGTTTCTTAGTTTGGTGGGAGGGGTTTATGGCGCATGTCTATGCTGCTGCATGTGTCCTGTGCAGTGGGCAGATGCTTGGGTTGCCGGACACGGGAGATGGTGTCGATGGGGCTGGGGCACAGGGCATGGGTATAGTCCCGCAGCAACTCAGACCTGCAGCTGTGGTGGCGGTCCAAGCCTGTGTTGTTCGTAGCACGGCGCAGGAGGCGTGCCGAGGTGCAGCTCGGCAGCCACGCCTCTACAGGCCCCGTCCCCAGCTCTATGACATGCGAGGAGGACCAGGTCATCTCCCTTTACCGACTGAGCACAAGGGCTATTAGGGGTCTTCTATGAGGATCTTAGACCTGACCTCGAGCCCCTGACTGATCGGTCCAATGCCATACCTGGTTTAGTCAAGCTCCTTGCTGCCTTACATTTCTTTGGCCTCCGTCTGTTTTCAGACATCTGGTGGCCGCAGTGGGTGGCATGAGCCGGCCCACCTTCTCACGATGTCTCCACCAGGTACTGCGTGCCATGGTCAGCCAGATGGGGGGATTACATAGCCATACCCCACACTAGGCAACAATGGTGGACCCTGAACCAGGCCTTTGAGGCATTAGCCGGGATACCACACGTGATGGGAGCTATTGATTGCACACATGTTGCCCTGGTCCCGCCTAGAGACAGGGAGGTAGCGTACCGCAACCGCAAACACTACCATTCCCCTGAATGTTCAGGTTGTATGTGATGCAAATCAGCATATTCTGAATGTGGTCCCTAGGTTTGCAGGTCCACCCATGACTCCTATATCCTGCATCACTCGGCAATATTCACACAATTTGAGGAGGGACGTTTTGGCGAATGTATCTTGCTGGGTGAGTATGTCAGGGTCTTTTATTTCTGTATGTCATTATACATGTTTCTATTTGTGATCACAGTAGAGGTTTTATATAGTTTGACACATGCACTTTGCATATGATTGATGTTAGTCACAGGACTGGTGTTGGTATACATTATTACATGTATTTGTACGTCTGGTACGACTAGAAACATTAACCCTACATCATGATTATCCTCACAGTCTATGACCGTTATATTCACATGTTGTACATGTGCTGCCACCTCAGTGCAGACATCTATGTTGTTGATGATGACCTCATAGTGCATGTTGGTAGCATATGCAAACATGGGGTGGTTGGTGGGGTGGTTTTGTCCACCACATACACCTGTGATGATGTTTAATTGCTGGATAATGTTTCTCCGTCATTTAACATGTCTGGTTCTGGATAACCCTAATAGTACACACATGTCATGTGCGTGTCAGTTTGACACACGCACTCTGTGATGGAGTTGTCACCCAGGGCTCAATATCTGACTGAGTAGGTGTATATTAATATCTGATAGATGATGTTGAGGTTTCCAGCAGGGAAAACACGTGTGGCATATATTTGGCCAGACATATTGCCTATGTCACAGCAGACTTGCAACAATATGTAGTGTTTACAGTAGCCTCTGACACTGTAGTTGAGGGTACGTTTGTGTCATCTTGTCTGGCCATTCTCATTTCACATCACATTGTGTAAAATGTACAGTTACAGCAAGGGGACTACGTGGGTGCATACACAGCGGTATGGGAACCAGCTACACCGGACGGTTATGTGCCTATGCATATGTTTTGGGGGCAAACTAATGACGGGTACAGTGTGCATGTTGGACGACCGCACCTTCAGAGGGATGTGTACAGGATGGGGACTGGGAAGAGTATGGCTATGACAGGCATTGGCGCGCAACAATACACAGTTTATTTTGCCTGACAAAATAAACATCATATGTTGCCATTCATAAACAGGATGTCTACAGGTGATATGCTTTTCATTCTTACCTACCACCATGGCATACATGGTGTGTATGTGTGCCACACGCAAATGGCTGTGTGTTTTCCCTTGGTTATTGATGAGACATACCCTGTGATTATGGGAGCATTGGATTGCTATTGTGGTGTCACCATTGTGGGTTTGCAGATGTGGACAGTAACTGCATCACCATATGCATGTAGCACACACACACACACACATTATTTAAGGGTGACTATGGTCGTTTGTGATATTTGATATGTGTTTACGGGCTGGATAAGCCATGTTTAGCTTGTATGTCATCATATGTATATCTGATAGAGCTGCATAGTTTGCAGCTGTATATTGTTGTCACACTGTCCTTGTTGGTTTCTTTCTCATGTCGACACAGCTGTCAGGACTGTGTCACATGGACCCCTACATTTACATGCAACATTTCTTTCTGCAGGTGATGCAGGATATGGTTGTCGCCCCTGGCTGCTGACTCCTGTTCGTCAGCCACGGACACGTGCAGAGCAGAGGTACAATGAGGCCCATGCCTCCAGCCGCTCTGTCATAGAGCGCACCTTTGGCGTTTTTAAGAGTCGCTTCAGGTGTCTGGATAGGACAGGCGGGGCCTTACAATATAAGCCACGCACTGTTGCCGAGATAATCATAGCCTGTTGCATCCTGCACAACATTGCTCTCAGGCACGATATCCCTGCAGAAATTAATGAGGATCTTGAGGAGGATCCATTGTGCCCCCCTGTACGTGCCAGTGGTGACACACGGGAGGGCTCAGCGTTCAGGCGGAGGTTGATTGCAGAGCTGTTCACATGTACGTATTAAGTCGCTTACGACACACATGTGCTATACAATGTGTGTAATGTTTATTGTGTTATGTGTTAATGTTAACATGGAATCTGGATGACACACTGCAGTACCAGTTGACTCTAAATGCCAACATCACATATGTCCATGGGTGTGCCACAAATAATGTGGGATTTGCACAACAGCAGTTGGTGGCAGATGATGTGGGGGTTTGTTGGTATCTGTGTGGTTTTGTTTGGAGGGTGCAATTCACAGGTAGTGTATGCTTCTGATATAAACAGCTGTTGTCAGACCAGAAGGTGTTATCTTACATGATATGTGTGCCACACAGTGTCAGCCATATGTTGATATGTTCATGTTGGACGGTCACTCCCTGTTTGTTGACTGTTGTCCATTGTGGAGCGCTACGATTAGACACATTTGTGATGTTTATGTTGGTATTAGGCTCCTGTGACATACCTATGTTTGTGTGCTCTTCATGTGTGTAGCAACATGTCACATAAAGCACAATAAACATAGTTAATGCTAGTATGGGGAGATGATATAAACAGTTTGGGTGGTATGTGGATGTCAAACATGACGTGTGTCAAAATGTATTGTTGATCAGGTAGCCATGACATGGATGTGGTTAGGGATGGGGACCTTCTGCATTGTGCAGCCAGGGGGTTGTGATAAAACACTTTTAACTTGGTGAGTCTACCTTCACTGCAGTGATGGGTATCTACACACATGGTGAGATGTATCAGCCAGATACAGCAAAGGGTGTTTTACAATAGCCAGTTGGATCACAGCATGTGGGTGTTGCTTGTGTTATAGCAGGTATTTAATGGATTGGATGGCATATCTTGCTGATGCTCTTGCAACATCATCCATCATGCGTTAGCTACAGGCTGTGTATGTGTGTAGGTAACGTGAACACAGACCATATGAGCAAATATCTTGCAGACACAAGCAAGGCATGATTATGTTGACTTACATACACAGACATAGGTGCCAGCTATTTATCAGAGGTGCACATGTAGGGTATGCATGTTTCAACGTTCAGACTAACACACATTGGGATGGCATGCAGCCCTCAGGGGTTTGTCACATGCAGACATGGGGTGGTCCATTTTAACACATGCAACACATTATGCATGTTATTTGTGCACATCATCAGAACATAACTGTTAATATTACAGACGGTATGAGATGTACAAACCAGGATATGTTTATGATACGGGAATACATGAGGTGGGAGCGCAGATATCCAATGCTTTTCCCTATTGTAAGTGGATTAACATACAACTTTGGCACAACATTAAACAGGTAGAGGAGTCTTTTGTCACAATATGGTGATAAAAGGTTTATAGTGCACTCTGCGACTGAGACAACAGAATGGTGTGCGCATACCCCTGAATTGCTCTGTGTGTACACGGACAGAGAGGTAAGGGAGGGGTCGGAGACACTACACACACCTCAGGATCTCGTTAGACATCTCCGTGATGCCTCTGACATGTATGTGATCTGTACATTGTGATAGGGAGCAGTCATTAATTGAGGGCTCTTGTGGGGTGTGATAGCTGGGGACATGACGGTGCAGTGTGTGATTCATGGCTATAACATGACATTTGTTTGCTTATCTTGTGTCTCCATGTGCAGAGGACATACGTGGTTTGGATGGTGTTGGTCTGGTGCTTTGCCATGTGTCTCTACATCAGCAATTAATCATTTTGTTTTGGTAGGTGGTTGTACATAGACATTGTGTGTGACCGCACTAATTGAAATCATATGTTCCTATTGATCTGTCATATTGCACAGATGATTTGTTTTCCAATATTCTAGGTTTAGCATCAGTAAACCATCTCTTGCTGGTGTCACTCATATTCCCTTGTGTCTTGGTTAGGCATGTCCTCTACCACACTTTCACTGTGACATGTGAAACAGACCTGCATGTGTGTGTAGGTTGTTGTATTGTGATGTTTGGCTGCACGTTTTCTGTCCCCAAACAATGTACTCTCAGACAACACCATGATATCATTGCATGGTCACTGGGCCGTTATATCTACAGATCTACACCTGTGCACATGCAGGCCATGTGTTACAGATGTCAATTTGACATTTCCATACTGTGGGTGTGTGTATTTCTCGTTTGCCTGTGTGATGTTGCATTGCTCCGACATCATACATTATCATGTGCTGTTAGGGGTGTGTGCCTCTGGGTGTCTGTTGTGACTATGCTACCTCTTACATAGTGGTGTAAACGTTGTCAACATTATGGACATGTGTTGTGTGCATTGAGAAAACATGTTTCTTTTGTTGTCATTAAGCACTGGTCTGTTTTTCATTTGTGTTTACAGATATGCACATAATCTGGACCGTCATCAACGTTGGCTTGCCATGGTGAATCTCGAGCTTTTGCTGACATTGTCTACCTTCAGGTGTTCCTGATATTGTTGTGTAGTGGCTCAAGCGATTGATGAGCTACACCTGATGCACACACACGGTATGTGTATTGGTTTCTTTTGGGGTTCATTACATCTGTCTTTCACTGTTGATGATATAATGTTGTTCTGATGGGCATGTAACATTTTCTCTAGACTCACATGAACAGCTGCATATGGTGTGTAGCTGCAACACACCTGTGTGACAGGCGCATGGACATTAACATATCCATGTGACAACCATGTCTGTGTTGAGGCATAATGATGTTGGCCACATGGTTATGTTTCATATTGCTATCATGTCCTGTTTGCCTTTGCATTCCTTTCTTCAGCATTTGCACAGCTGTGACGTTATGACATTTGTGTTTCTTTTCAAAGGTGTCTGACGATTACATACCTCTCCTCTCCTGACACAGGACAGTGGACATACCGGGCACATCTCTTACACTGCAACTGTTGTCAACAACACCCACCTGTTTGAGGACAGACCACCATGCAACTCTTTGCTATGACATTTTGCCATTGGATGTTTTACCTCTGAGAGTGCAACACATGACTGGGATAGACATTATTGATTTTTGACTACTGCTTTCACCCTGACAGAGGTGTCGATAGCACTGCTGATGCAATTGATTGGCAGGACGTGCTCCTCATTGTGGGGGACACACATGGACTTCGAAGGACTATGGTATATTGATCACAGACCCCTGACTATGCATGTCTTGAGCCTCAAAGACACTTTTAACATGAGTTTTTGGATTTCAGATACAATTCTGACGTTTTACGATGATCCCCCCTTGTGCAGCAGCAACTGACATGGACATTGTAGGTGTTACATTTTGTCACAGTTGGGTGTCTCATGTTTTGTACCATGGCTGTGACATGGCACCGATGATATTCTAATGTTTTTCTTACAACACAAGCATACAGCCCATGTATTTGTCATGTGGCCAACGATGGAGTGCTCCTATTGTCTACGTCAACCTATTTGCCACCTGGACATGATCCCCATTTAAACTCCACAATGTTTTCAAACACAACACCATCTTGGGATGATGTTTTCAGTGACCCATGGGTGTTTACATGCATGTGTGGCATCACTGTATCATGTTGCCATGTGGCTGGTGCTTGTGCATCTCACTGACTAAGTTTCTGTGACACCACATGTGGACCTATGGCTTCTGTGTGGATTTAGGTGATATGTTTGTCCATTATTTCCTTATTTATATGCTGCTTCGTGTGTTTGCGTACTGTGCATACATGACAGTCTGCATGTCTGTACACACCTTGCATTTCCCGTCTTCACGGTCATGACTATGGCTTGTGTTAGCGACACTCACATTGCCACATTATGTTTGCAGTGTGGCAGTGTGGGTGTCAATACTACTTGTTTACTGGGAAATTCCATGTATCCGGGTATATGTGACGATGCACTGTTTCCCCAAACCAACACTGCATGTTGACCTCCTTGATGGTGTAATATGTGCATATTTCTGCTGGTTGTTGAGTTGGTATTATGTCTGTGGTCATGTGCATGTGGTATTTGTTAGCAGATGCTTATTGTGATTTACATGATTGTTTGTGTCCATAGTGGTGTAGCTTGTAATCCCATATCGGGCATTGGGATGTGCGTATCATCATTACTTTTCTGTCATGTTTTTGAACATTAAAATCCTTTGCACCAAATATCTTTTTGGAGTTAGTCTGACCCCTGTTTTGACAGTTGGGTATTTTCTGAGGGACAGATGAGGTGTATTGGGTCTTCAGCATGCATCATCTCATCTGTACATGCACTCATATGTGGGTGACACATTTGCGACATGCAGCAGCAAGGGGGCGCTTGGGGTCTGGTGTCAGGTGCAGAGTATGCACCTGATGCACATTATATCTGGTGTGGATAATTTGTTGTCAACCAAGTTACCTTTCTGTAGGAGGTGGCTTTGTGACATGCTAAAGGTTTTGAGCACTTTCCGAGGTGATGCGGCCAGCCCTGATATTATGATGGCACTGTCTACACTATTTGTGATGTGCAAACCAAATAAAGTTCTGTATTTACCCAATATGTGTTTCGTGTGGTGTTTGCATTTCAGGTCTGTCATCATGCTCAATGTGTGACTTTGTATCAGTCATGACTCCTTGTGAGCCCATGGATCCATCATTTTCCTTTCAATGTCACAGGGTGTAGATGATGTTTTTGTTGTTGCTAGGTGATGGTGGGTTACATGACCTGCCATGGGCCACATGGGGTGCTTCTGTGAATTGTTCACTGTTTGTTTGGTGTGCAAGCCATGTTTCACTTCACTATGTTAGTCCTCCGGTATTTGCACATACATCCCCTTTATGTGTTTGTTTGCTGGACATGTACATGGGTCACCTATGCTCACATCCTTGTACAGTGCCAGCTGTGTTAGTGACAGCCACATGGCACATCACTGTCTATGTACGCTTGACATCCACACACGCCCTTTGGGATCTTTGTGTTAGAGTGTGCTCATTGATTGCTTTTTGTTATTGGCTATGGTCATGTGTTTGACGTGTGCTGTATGCATGTTTTTTCCGCACATGTTTTGTTTTTAACATCTCTAATGGCCTCACTCGGCCATGAGGTACCAACAGGTTCCTCAGCTCTACACACACCCTTTACTGTCTTCACTGTAGAAAAGGGTGCATCCTGTGTGTTGCCTAGCCATGACATTTGTTGTGTAATAACGACCTCACACTTTAGGGTCTTTACATCCTGTTGCATGTGGCCCTTTCTTTTTGATGAGATTCAGGTGTTTGGTGTGCTAGACCTTATTGCATGTTGAGCTGTCTCCTGTTCTTCTCCTGATTATTCACCTGATCCAGGGAACATCCTCTGATGGCGTTGTGTTTAATTATATCCCTGTTTTGCATGCTGTATTCAGTGCAGGACATTTCATTGTGTTTGTGCAGGTGTTGTTGTTGCAAGATACAGAGTGCAAATTCTTTCTGTACATGGTGTATCTGCATGTGCATTTACTACAGATTAGTTGTTTTTGTGTTTGTTTGTCATGGCAGCCAGCAGGCGTTTTGTGTACTGGCATGCGTTATTTTGGTTATGTAGACTTTGTTGTGCCTCACATGGGCGGTGTGTGTTACCATTTTAGGCGTCTACATTTGTAGTACTGGTCGTTTGTGTGGTTCCTGTCTGCAGTGTTGTATTTTATTGCTTGTCCTGCATATGTGCTTTTCATTAGTGTGATAGTCATATGTGTGTACATCAGTGGCATGCCCACATTGTACCATTAACTGAGTTGTGCGACATCCTTCCATCCATCCTTTCTCTGCCAGCTATGTGCCATCCTACCCTGATGTGCATGCTGCTAAACCACGTCATCGACTAACACACATTCGTGCATTGCATCTCAACCTGCTTGCCTCTCCTGTGTGTGCTCTGCCTAGCACTTGTACTCCACCGTCATCCTGATATTTCACATATTCTTCCATTTCAGACTCCCCTACTACACACATCTGCACATCCTCTGTCTCACACTGTCAGTGTAGCAGGGTACATTACCATCAATCTGTGCATGGATATAGCTGCCCATGATATGTTTTTCACATTTTATGGGTGTCACATGGCCTGCAGCTGCTTTCGGCAGCCCATCAACTTATGTAGGTCCTTCATTTAATTTGATATTGTCTGTCTTCTCTGCTCTGTGCAGTGTTTGTGTTATGTGTGTGTTTAGCACATTCCTCTGTTTGCATTCAGCTTGGGGGATGTTACTGTTATTGGCTCAGCTTTCTGCTTTTACCTATACGTCCTTATGGCATCTTCTGGCACACCTTTGATTGACACAGCTTATGATGTGCCTACGATAGTGGCCTGGGAGTGGACAGCCTTTCAACATGGCCTATGGAAATAGATTACAGTTCACCTTTGCTGACAGGGTATGTTTGTGATGTTACATCTGCTGCACCATAAAAGGTGCAATAATATATGGCACAAGGGTGTAATTGTCTCACTATGCCAGGAGTGGTTGCTGTACACTTGATCACAGAGTGGGAACATACCTCACCCACCCTTATTATTTAACTGGAGCAGACCATGACCCCTGCAACATCATTGCTGTATTCACCAGTTTTCTACATACATGACATAGGCGTGTGTGTTTTTTCATCAGACCTTGGCTGTCATGGAGCTGTGTTACTCTGTGGATTTCAATCTCCAGAGGTAATGGGGCAGTTTAATGGATGATATTGACTTTGATTCTGTGTTGATATGCGTCACTTGGGACTGTCTGCAGCCCCTCCTTGGTGTGTAACTAATGACTGACCCAGGTCTGCCATTGCTGATCTCGGAGCAAAGGGCTGCAGACAGGCCCAGGCTGAGGATTGCAATATGAGATTAACTCTGACACCCTGTGGATATCAGACACCAGGGGCTGTCTGCAGTCCCTCACTGATAAATCACATATGCACGAACTGTGTCAGCACAACTACTTATGTTTTCCATACGTTACAATGCACAGTGCTAACAGCAGAAAGAGTGCTGTGACCTTTCCCCGCCTCATAGGGCACCCTATGTGGCGCCCCCTCGGCCACTATTTCACCAACATTGTTGGGTGGCGTGGTGGACACTGCATTTGGAGATGTGTCCTGTGGGGTGACTTCAAGGGCACGTTATGTTACAGTGCTCTGAGAGTACATTTGCTGGAAACCACTTATTCCACAGATATGCGATAACACCCTAATGGGGCTATCTTACCCCTTACAGGTGCTGTCTCTGCCAGACATGTTCATTTGCCATTGTGTGGGATTGCACCCCTGATCCCTGCACCATTGCACACTGATTGTGTTTGGGTGCTTGCAAATCAGCACAACACCATTTACCTCTCCCAAATTATTATTCCTCAAAAAACATTGCCACACACCCTTCTGACCAGCACCACAGCCCCCTATGCCTCAGCCAGCTGTCTTTAGTGTGCACTGCGGGTGTTCACAGCCTTGCTCCTTACACCATTGGTCAGTGTTCTAACCATCATGCTGTTGCTCGGTTCCTCTGCTTTCCCATCATTGCGCGACTTATGCCTCCCAGTCATCAGAGGCCTCCAATACCATTAGTGCGCCGCTTTACGTACAGCAGCGCACGCACCTCTGGCGGCCATAATTTCTGTGACTCCAATAGAAAACAAACACCGACAACTGCCTTCAGTGTACACGGGGGGGGGGGGGGGGATTGAACCCCTGCTCCCAGCACCATTGGTCAGTGTTTTCACCAATGTGCTGTGGCTCCGTTCCTGTGCTTGTGCCTATCGGCGCACCGCTTTGTGCCTATCAGCGCGACGCCTTCTGCCGCCCAAGATGACCGGTGCGCCGCCTTCTGCCGCACAAGAGGACCTGTGCGCCGCCTTAGGCCGCCCAAAAAGAACTGTGCGCTTCCTTATGCCGCTGAAAAAGAACTGTGCACCGCCTTATGCCGTTCAAAATTAATTTGCCTCCTAAAATAATTTTAATCATTACAGTTGCTGTCTCAGCTGGCCTTTGTCGTTGTGCACAATGGGGGATTGAACCCATGGCCCCTGCACTATTGGTCAGTGTCTTCACCGTTGTACTACGGCTCGGGTGTTTTCTATACCCGGCAGCGCGCCACTTTGCCTTTTGGCGCGCTAATGTCGACCCCGCACATTACCGTGACGCGCACACGTCCGGTTGCTTACTCCCGGTTTTTTTCTTTTGGCAGCCTGATCCGCCCACTCCTTATATGGCACAGGTACACTACCGCGGCCCCGCACGATAAGAATGTTTAGTAAACATGCCCCATAGGCACCTATGTTGCCCTTATAAAATAGGCTTAAAATAGGCACCTTTTTGGACTTCTCACATAGGCACCCTGCTATAAAATTACAGTGGACGAGAACGGCTTCCACTTAGAAGCTTTTTCTTGCATTGATCTTCACTGACACAGAAGAACGGGGAACAGGATATAGAAAGCATGTTTTCATTGCTCCTTTACTATCTTCCAGGGTTTGACGTATAATCTTTTTAAAATACACAGCATAGTTCTCTTCATTAGAATTATTCACGTTTATTGATGCCGTCTTAGCCAATAAAGACAATAATTGGACCGTATACAAGGACTGTGTCTCTCAAGAATATTTCACCCTCTTTTGTCTCTTCCAAATCCTCATCACCTGTGAAAGGAATCATTGGTCACAGAGCCGAGGACATCTCATGTTTGATTGTAGGAAAGCATTATGCAGAAGACAATGAGCTATGGTGGTGATTCTCCCACACAGGGCCGTAATTCAACTTTAAGAAAACTGGTTGGGGAGTGGAGGGAAGCAGAATCTGAAATGTATGGGTTTATTTCCTAATTCCTGGCAGACATCTCCAAATGGAAATGAATGTAAAGCAGAAAAAATGAAGAAACTGAGAAGCCAGTAAGAAACTGATATATAATGTTGTTGTTGTTTTAAATGTACTTCTTTTTTATATCTCTACTGGACATACACAGCTCAGTACAGTGGTGACAAGTAGTCCCTTCCCCAAAGAGCTTACCTTCTATGTGGATATCTGAGGCAGTGGGAGATAAAGTGACTTGTGCCAGGTCACACCAAGGGTCAGAATTTGAACTCTGGCTTGCCTGGCTCTCAGCCCATTATGTTAACCACTAGGCCGCTTCCTCCCCTTTAGAGATATACAGTGCTGTAAATTTTAAAAGCTGACAACATATGGAATACAGAGGTGTCTCAACACTGCATAGGAAAATATAATCTGGGTAAAGAAAGGAATACGATACAGACATTTCCAGGAACCTGTTTGCTGTAAGGCCAAAATTCAGGGCTGAGTGACAAAATGTATGTGTGGATCAGACACCCATGGCTAATGTAAGCTCACTTGATGTGTTCACAGTTTGTAAATGAACAGAAGGCTTTTCAGATCACAGAAGGGGCATCTACAGGTTCCCCCTCTCCCCTCCCTGAAAAAAAAAACAGTTAGCAGGCTTCCTGACTTTCCGATACAAGAAAGGAAATTGTCCAGACCTTTTTTACATGGCTTAATGCACAGTAAAGGTATTCCTTTGTTTCCTGGGCAAGCAGGGGATACCGATTAAAACTAGCACATGGCAGATTTATAGAAGTGTGTAACCATGACTGGCCTACAGCAACTGCCTTTTCTATGAAGTGGGTTCTTTAAAATTCAAAGACAAAACAATATTCTGTAATGGGGAGGCCTTCTGTTTTCAATCTCAGCTTATACAGTATATCCAGGTCTGACATGTAGATTGATGTCTGGTAAATATCTGTAATTTGGGTTTATATGGTTCCTTTCATACAGACGGGATCCCGACGCCCCTTGTAATTTAACATTTCAGAAGTGCACACAAAAGGACTTCTATATCAGGAGGCCATGTACCCGGCACCTGGCCTTCATGAAAGTTATTAAAGAGAGGTGAAAGGAGAAGGGGCAATGTGGCTACGTTTATTATCCAATTATGGCTGTATAAATCATACAAAGCTGAATTTGAAACCATGACTTTCTCTGACTCCTAGGGGCTTGTTTACAAAGCCGCGGTAGCGGTTCGCAATCGTTATCGGAGCCGCGGACCCATTTTGTGGGGCCGCGGCTCCGATAACGATCGCGAATCGCTACCGCGGCTTTGTAAACAAGCCCCCTAGTGTTGCAGATAAACGAGTGAAGAAAGAAACACCCAAGGAGTCTTAGAAGGAAACAACGGTTTAATGTGCACAGACCCAGAGAAAATAGTTTTTCCAAATTCTGGGCCTCCACTAGAGGGCTCAGAGAGGTTATATAGACTTCTTATCAGGTTATTACAGCATTTCTTCATGATTGGTCACTTTATTACAATATAGTCCCGATTGGAGAAAGTCTACTGTACTCTTATCTCTAGCGAAGCAGAGGAAGAGTAGTTATCTCTAGCAAGCAGAGAGAGCATCAGGACAAAGGAATAGGGGAGGGACAAGCATGTACCAGGGTATGACTTCACCAAGAGGGGTGTATCCTTTTCACTTAACCCTTCCAGCTCTCAGCCCTGCCTGGATTTCTACCTCATTCCCCACTTTTTAAGGGGAAAATTTGCCTTGTGGTGAAGGAGGCCAATTTTTCCTCATAGCAGTTGATCTGACTGTGGAAGGGATTTGTATTTGCATACTGCCATCACATGGGCAGCAGTTTTCCGCTCCACCATGGTCTCAATGGTGGAGGTAATAAATCGGATAAGGATAGGGATACAGCATGGCAGGATGACACATAGCAGGAGAATAAGGAGAACCCCTACCTCTAGGGTTTTAAGTCCACCTAACCAATTGAACCATTCCGCAAACACCCAGCACCTATAGAAGGGGTGGTGATATGATTAGCTAGGTCACGTAGGTCTTGAATAGAGCGTTCAATGGAAACACTCTCATCAGTGAGATTAAACCAACACATACCCTCAAACTCCTCGCAGCCATGATTTAAGCGTAGGAGCAGAAAATCAATGGTCATCCTATTCTGCAGAATTGCCGTCCGCAGACCCGACATCTCGTGATTCATAGTGGCTAGGATGGTTGAGGTAAGATTAATGGATTGGCCAATGAACAAGCAATACGGCTTACTTCCATTGCATTGTGTAAAGCTAACCCAGGTGCTCCTACAATGGATATTGCCAGTCCCAGCGCTGTCTGATCACTATAAGGTTCCACATTGGAGTTACAGGTAGGGGGCATAGGTTTTGATCGAGGATAGCGCGAGTGGGAACTAACCTTACTGGGAGTATGAGAGAAAGCAGCAGTAGTAAGTCTGCCAAAAGTGCAAGGACCTCCAGTAGCGTTTATGGGAACATAAGTGTAAGCAGTTTTACCACATAACAAAAACCATCCTAAGAGAAGATACATTTCTGAGTAAGCATAAGATACCTTCGTAATAGACTTGCATGATAATACAGTGTTAAACACATTAAAAACCCCCTTCAGTTGCATTTACAAAAATAAAGCAATCTGTAGCTTTAAGCGTGGAGACAACCTGCAAGGAGAAAGGGGCCTTGTTAAAATAGGCTAAGGTAGGATGAGTAACACCAATGAAGTAGAAAAATGTAGAAAAGGTTAGCTTTGGCTGTTTGCAGTTCAGATTATGCATTACAGTAAATGTTTGCATGTCACACAAAGTAGTGGGTACAGCAATAAGGCATGTTGATCAAAACCTCCAGGCTGTGATGAGCTGCGTACACAAAAGTCCGAAGTATTCAAAGCAGTCCTGGCAAGTAGTGTTACTACATTTATAGTTCCTGAGGCCAACAAGAGAAGGCCCCACATGAATGCCAGAACAAAAGTCAGCATGAGCAGGTGCATACCGACCATGGAGCTTATGTCCCACTAACAGTATCTGAAGATGACTCCTCAAGCTTCCACCGTGCGTAGACTAACCAGCTTCCGGTATGCAGCTAGCGCAGGGCTCCGTTGTCTTCCGGTTCCCTGGTTCTCCACAGTGTGAGGCGTAAGGGATCCTGAGAATGTTCGTGCGCTGTCCACTTATCATCCAAGTCAGGAGCAGCTTTCTTAAGACGAGTATGATGAATCCACGGGGTAACCTTTGCGACCTTGACTGCAGTTGGTGAGGCTAGGAGAACTGTGTAAGGACCTCTCCAGGTAGGGCACAGTGGTTCACATTTCCATTCCTTAATCCACACACGATCTCCCGGCTGGTGGGGATGGAACGGCTCTGACAAAGAGATAGGCAGTCGCTCTTGTATTCACCTGTTCAAAGACTAAAAAACAGATCCCAATGCCAGTAGGTGTTGTCTCGTAAGTTCATTACCTATCTGCTCTAGGTCTTCCTTAAGGCCCTGAACAATGGGTGGTGGTCGACCATACAGTATTTCATAAGGGGATATTCCCAAGGTCTGAGTTGGAGAGGACTGGATCCGGAGAAGGGCTATTGGCAAAGCCTGATCCCACTTAAGATGAGCTTCCTGACAGAGTTTAGACAACTGGAACTTCAAAGTTCGGTTCATCCTTTCCACTCTTCCCGAACTCTGTGGGCGGTAAGCAGTGTGAAGTTTCCAGGTGATCTGGAGGGCCTTAGAAAGGTCCTGAAGGCACTTAGCAACAAATGCAAGGCCATTATCTGACCCTATAGTAAGGGGAAGGCCAAACCTAGGAATGATCTCTTTCAACAGGGCCCTTGTAACTTCTCGGGCTATCTCTGTTCTACAGGGGTAGGCCTCAACCCATCCTGAAAATGTACACACTGTCACCAGCAGATATCGATAACCCCTTACTCGGGGTAACTCAGTGAAATCAACTACAATATTCTCCATAGGGGCAGCACCAACTGCCTGTATAGAAATGGGAGGTAGAGGCCCTTGGCGGGGGTTATTCTTGGCACATTGGAGACAGCGACGTGCTGCAGCTGCTGTCAAGGCAGTCAGATGTGGGACATAGAAGCAAGACTGTTGAATGGTTTGCATGGAGGACTTACCTAAGTGAAATTGGCAGACAAAAAGCAGGCACTAGACTCTCAGGGATAACATATCGGGGTGGATCTTCCAGTAACCGCAACCACCCAGCAGTAGTGAGAGTAGCCCCTTCCTGAGTGAATAAATCCATCTCTTTCCTGGTATAATGTGGGTCCCACCCTGACATAGGAATTGGAAACAGGGGGGCTTGAACACTTACTGGGACTGTTCCTTGCTGGGCTGCTAACTTGGCCTCCCTATCTGCCCTGTGGTTACCCTGGATGACCAGAGTGTCTCCTCGCTGGTGTGCCTTGCAGTGAACTACCGCCACCGCTTCTGGTGCCCACACAGACTCCAGTAACTCCAAAATCTCCCTCCCATACTTTATAGATTTCCCGCTTGAATGTATGAGTCCCTTCTCTCTATAGAGGGTCCCATGGGCATGGAGTGTAGTGAATGCATACTTAGAATCAGTGAAAATGTTTGCCTTCAGACCTGCAGCTAACTGGAGGGCTCGAGTAAGGGCAATGAGTTCAGCTTTCTGGGCAGAAGTCCCTAAGGGTAAGGGCTTAGCCTCCACAACAACCCCAGGAGTGACCACAGCATATCCGGCCTTCCGCTGTCCATCTTCCATGAAACTGCTGCCATCGGTAAAGCATTGAACATCAGGAGAGGCCGGCGGTACATCCTTCAAATCCGGACGGCTGGAGTACACTTCATCCATAACCTGGATGCAATCATGTTCAGGTAGCCCAGGTGCTACGGGGATTAGAGCGGCAGGATTGAGTGTTTTCACTATCTCCAAGTGAACCCGAGGATTTGCACACAGCATGCTCTGGTACTTTGTCATCCGCTCATTGGTAAACCAATAATTGCCTTTGTACTCCATCAGTGTCAGTACTGCATGCGGCAATTTAACATACAGTTCTTGCCCAAGGGACAATTTATCGGCCTCTGTTGTCAAGAGAGCTGTTGCTGCTACTGCGCAGAGACAAAAAGGCCACCCACTTGCTACTGGATCCAGCTGTTTGGACAGATAAGCTACCGGTCGTTGCCAGGAACCTAGGCTTTGAGTGAGGACGCCAACTGCCATCCCCCTTTCTTCATGGACGTACAGATGGAATGGTTTTTCCATGTCGGGCAGTCCTAGACTGGGGGCTGATAGCAAAACCTTCTTCATATTCTGAAAGGCCTCCTTTTGGTCCGGGCCCCAGTCAAAAGGATCTCATTCTCCCCCTGTTGTAGTTGCATACAGGGGCTTTGCCAACACTGCATAGTTGGGTATCCAGATTTGACAAAAACCGGCAGCCCCTAAGAAGCCTCTTAACTGCCTGCGATTTTGTGGCTCAGGAATAGAACAAACAGCCTCCCTCCGCTCAGAGCCCAATCTTCGAAGGCCTTGGGCAACATGGAATCCCAAGTATCTGACTTCAGTCTGGCACAATTGGGCCTTACTTCGGGACACCCGAGAGCCAGACATCCAAAGTAGGTGTAGAAGTTCTGAAGTAGCGGTTAGACATTCTTCCCGGGAAACAGCAGCAATGAGTAAATCGTCCACATATTGTAACAATACGCGTTGAGAAGGGCAAGACTGGAACTGACGCAAATCTTGACCAAGTGCATCCCCGAACAGCATGGGGGAATTCTTGAATCCTTGGGGTAACCGTGTCCATGTGAATTGTCCCTTACTGCCAGTAATAGGGTCTTCCCATTCAAATGTAAACAGTGGCTGACTAGGAGTGGCCAGTCTCAAGCAGAAAAAGGCATCCTTTAAGTCCAGAACAGTGAAGCAGGTTGCTTGTGCAGGAATCAAACTCAGTAAATTGTAGGGGTTTGGCACAACAGGGTGAATGGTAACAACAGCTTCATTGACCTTCCGTAGGTCCTGCACAGGTCGGTAATCATCAGTACCTGGTTTTTGAACTGGCAGCAAAGGGGTATTCCAGGGTGATTGGCATGGTTTTCAGGAGTCCAGACTTAAGTAGTTGCTGGAGATGTTTATGAATGCCCTCAACCTCTCTTCGGGGCAGGGAATATTGCCTGACACAATTGGGACATCCGTTTTTTCTTCTCTTTTTCAGTGGCCCATTTCTCTGCAATAGGCACATTGATCTTGTTCCAATAGTCCTTGCTCCAATGATCCTCGCCGGGTTCCTCTACCCCGGCCTCGGCTTCTCGGTTCCCACGTCAACTTTTCTTGTCCTTTCTCGACTAACGCCGCTGCTAACATATCAGCTTTCTTTTTCATCTTTCGTTCACACTCACGCTTCATCTCCTGATCTCTGTTCACAAATACTTTCATAGCCTTCCATCCGCTGGGTTATATTCATTCCAGCAAAGTTTCCTTCGAATGTAGAGTCTTTCATAAAACTGGCCAGGGCTCTCATCAGGGGTTTGCAGTACCTCAGATATTTTCCCTACATTCATCGCTTTCTGGTCCCCCTTTTAAAGCCTTCAAGAAGAGCCCGATGATAACAATTCAGAGCAAGACAGCCTGCATCACTGTTTGCCGCCCAGTGTGGTTTTAGGTCAGGAAAGTCTCTCAGTGCTTCTCGCTGGGGCCCCCAAATGAGGTCGCAGTGCTCTAGTACGGGGGGGGAGGGGGGGTACAAACGTAGAACTGACATTCTTCAGATCTGGGACTCAGGGAACTTTCTGAAGTGCTGGGCAGGTCTGTATCTGAAATTGGCATTTGTAGGCTTCCCTCACTGCTCTTCTGACTGTCAGAGAATGTAGTATCTGTTGAGAGGGGCGGGGGAGAACTAGCCGAATTCCCTGCTCAGACTGCCAACCTAACTGAAGTCACAGGACTCTGCCTGAGAATACAGGGAGGAGGGAAAGGGGGGAATTCTTCTGTCTCTGGCTCCTGTACTAAAATGGGCAATTGTGATTTTAATTTAAGCTGCATTTCCTGTGGGCTACAAGACAAATTATGCAACAGTGTTCCCTGTAGCATCTCCTGAGCCATTTAGGTCTCTGCCGACAAACATCCAGCCAGGAATCAATATAAGGGAATTGATCAGGATATTTAGCTACCACAACTTGGTGCACTTGGCTAACCAAGTCATAATCAAATGTTCCTTCTCGGGGCCAATCAATACTAAAGCTAGCCACTCATGCTCAAAATATTTCTTTAACAAGGATGGAGTCATACGAACTCCATAATCTGCAGAGAATCCCTTCCTGAAATGCTTTACCATACACTCTAAGGAGCTGCATTTAGTCTCTGATCCCCCCATATCTTTCTTGCAGGCTTTGAAAACACAGAGAGAAAGGAATGCAGACAGACAGGAATCCGGCTGCTCTAGTCTCAAGAAGGGTAACTAAGAAAATGGCGCTTTCACCACACCCTAACAAAATGGCGCTTTCGCCATTTTTCCCCGACCTTGGGGTGGTCGCCTGGCCAGGAACTGCACTAATCAGGAGTCTATGCTCACTGCACAAGCCTCTGCTTGTGCCAAACACATAAATCAAGGTTTGAGGAAGGGCCAGGAATGCCTTTGGCCAGAAACACAACGTTGGGTTACGAATTGAGAAGGTTATTCTCGATGTTGTTGCCACATTTAATTTGAAGGACAGCATTGTGTTTAAGCTGGATCTGTGACGGATTATCTGTGACGGTTTCTCGTACCGTTTGGAGGGTTTGCTGTTTGAAAATTAACCTTCGAAGTTGGAATACGAAGGAGATTGGACACACACGCTTGTTGCCTCAGTTAAGTACTTCTTAACTTTCATGATGGCGGTATTTTATATGGTGTTGGGAGGTTACTCTCTCAGGGCCAATATTTTGTGGAATTTCCACTTATAAATGATAAAAAAGGAACATTACACTTCGAGAGGAATAGTTCCCCATGGTGTACGTTCCGACAACTATGTTTGTCTGTTTCCCTGTTTGTTGGAATGTTTCTAGTGGGAGATAGTTTAAGGTTAGTTAATAGTTTCCAAACACATAAATCAAGCACAGACCAACACACAGACAGCCTCCGAATTCCGTAGAAAACAGTCTAACTATTAGGAACGCGGTTTCCCCCAGCTCAGCTCAGCTCAGGGTACTAGGGCGATTCCCTCGAGAGGTGATCAAGCTGTCTTTCTCCCCGTACGAAGGACCAACTTTTCTGAACTGCAGATAGAGACAGACACCCCCCCCCCCCCTGTTATCACTTACCCCACTCAGATGTCCTCCGGAGTTGAATGGGTTGTTTCCTAGACCCCAGAGCGGGTTCTTAGGTGTCTGTCGGAGAAAGCCAGTGACAGAGGCGAATTAGGAAGCAATACTTTCCAGAACAACTGGTCTGGTGGCACCTTGTATTCCCCCCTGCGTTCGCCACAGCCCGGCTCAAACCAATTGAACCTAGAGGTTCTTTCTTATCTCGCTGTCTCAGCTGAGTCAGGGAACCAAAAATGTAGCAGATAAACGAGTGAAGAAAGAAACACCCAAGGAGAAGGAAACAGTTTAATGTGCACAGACCCAGAAAAAATAGTTTTTCCAAATTCTGGGCCTCCCCCATAGGGCTCAGAGAGATTATATAGACTTCTTATCACGTTATTACAGCATTTCTTCATGATTGGTCACTTTATTACAGTGTAGTCCTGATTGGAGAAAGTCTACTGTACTCTTATCTCTAGCGAAGCAGAGGGAGAGTAGTTATCTCTAGCAAGCAGAGAGAGCAGCAGGACAAAGGAATAGGGGAGGGACAAGGATGTACCAGGGTATGACTTCACCAAGAGGGGTGTGTCCTTTTCACTTAACCCTTCCAGCTCTCAGTCCTGCCTGGATTTCTACCTCACTAGCTCAGTAGCCCAAGGAGAGACCCACACCTCTTCTTTTCTCCCAGGAGGTCATTCAGTAGATTCATGTCTCAGAATGGCGAAAAGGATATTTGCATTGTGCTATGATTGAGATAAGTTAAAGAAAGGAAAACGGTAGTGTTTATTAATTGATCTGGAGAAACCACTGAAAGCTGTTACAAAAGAAGGGAGAATTTAGGGGCGTCCATTTTCACCAGACCCCACATTTACTGGGGTTTTCAAGAATATCTGCAGTAAACTGCATGTGGGAAGCCTGATCTGCCTGCTTTCCATGGACTTTTGTTCATGTTTTTGATATGGTTCTCTATAAATACTGCTTTTCAAATTAGGGAATATGGGATTTGGGGATAACATTTGCGAGAGAGTACAAAATTGAATCTAGGCGAGGCAGCAGCAGAGCACAATTCACAGTACATATCCCAGTTGAGATAATGTAACCCATGTATTTTCAGGGTCGGTCACCCAGTTTCCCCTTGCATCATCAATGCTGAGCCAGGACCACTAGGCACCCTCTGTCCCACGGGGCAAACCAAACAGGAAGTCTGCATCGGAGGGAGGGGGAAAGCAGGAACAATACCACAGTGCCAGAGGTTTTGGTAAGTACTGCAGTGCTGTTTAAGTCATTGCTGCCGCTACTTGTCCCAGAGAGGGACAGCAGTGGTGGCAATGGCTGCCTTCACACCAATGGAGCTCTAGGTGACTGCCTAGTTCATCTAATGGTAGTGCCAGCCCTGTTCATATGGAACATTCCCAGATGAATCAATAAAACTCCCAACAACAGATGTAGAGAAGAAGGAAGGTGTTTCACTTTACAATTCCACATACCAAAAACTTCTATTCAAATTCTGGTAACAGCATCCCCAACTCCCTCTACTTTCCAGATATTGCCTGTCATAATACAAAAACCTTCAGAGAGACACTCAAAGTTTGACCATATCACACCAACGCCAAGTCCAAGAACTCAAAGTAGACCAACTCTACCTATGAAAAGTCAGCGCTGTAAATATTCTAGAACACCAGCACACATCCAATTGGAAAAAGAGAAAAAGGTGAACTATTTCACATTGCTACACAGAATCTACGTGTTAACAGAATCTCTCACCTCAGCTGTACAAGGGAAACACAGATCATCACCTAGTAAAGAATTAGAAACAAATACGCAGACAAAAACTGAAATAGGAAATCCCAGAACCGGACACCGTGAGTTGTGGAACACTGAAGAAAGAGAAACAAAAATGTATTTCCTCCTGTACTGAACTATAAGAAATGAACATTTTCAAAACCGACATATTTAATACTCTAAAAAGTGACATTCTTTTGTACCTGTGTTGTCTGATCATTTTATTGTTCCAGTTGGGTTGGTCCTGGTCTTTCTTTACCACGTCCTCTTGTTGCTTTTCTTCTACGTCCTTTTCCAGGCTCTCATTTCCATTTTCTGTTTCTTCATCCTCCCTGCTTTCTTCCTTCCCTTCAACTTTCTCTGACGTTGATCCTTCTGTTTCATCTTTTTGCTCTATTCTCTCATCTGCCTTTGTTTACCTAAATATAGCTTGATTCCATTTCTTTTTCTCTCTTCTTCAGTCTCTCTCTTTTCAGTTTTCACCTGTTTGCCAGCTTTCCATTTCTTAATGTAACCCATGAGCCTGCATAAGCAAGGTTGGTAGCCTAGACTCCCTGTGCATCGCTTTGTTGAGCTAGGATCACTGGGCACCAACCTTCCCACAGGCAGAGCAGGGATCTAGCTAAACTTGAAGGATGGTAAAGAATTTGGCAGCTGAGATTTAATGCTAAAAACCGCAGGGTCATGCATTTGGATTGTAATAATCCAAGGGAGCGGTACAGTATAGGGGAGTGAAGTGCTTTTGTCCACAAAAGAAGAGCAGGACCTTGGGGTGATTGTTTCTGATGATCTTAAGGTGGCTAAACAGGTAGAAAAGACAACGGTGAAAGCCAGAAGGATGCTTGGGTGCATAGGAAGAGGAATGGCCAGCAGGAAGAAGGAGGTGATAGTACCTCTGTATAATTTTTAGTACTGTGTGCATTTCTGAAGACCACACCTTCAAAAGGATATAGACAAGATGGAGTCGGTGCAGAGGGTGGCTACCAAAAGGGTCAATGGACTTCATAATACGGCATATGGGGACAGACTTAACGATCTCAATATGTATACTTTGGAAGAAAGGTGGGAGAGGGGAGATATGATAAAGATGTTTAAATACTTCTGCGGCATAAGTAGACAGGAGGAGAGCCTCTTTTGATTGAAAGAAAGCTTTGCAAGGAGGGGACAAAGGATGCGGGTGAAAGGGGATAGACTCAGGAGTAATATGCAGAAATATTTCTTCACGGAAAGAGTGGTAGATGCGTGGAATAGTCTCCTAGTGTAGGTGGTAGAGATGAGGACAGTATCTGAATTCAAGAAAGCATGGGACAAACACCGAGGATCTCTAAAGGAAAAAAGGGACTGTAGTAGTTGGTATGGAAGGGGAGACCGGATAGGCCATATGGTCTTGTTTCTATCTTTGATTCCTCCTTCTCCTTCTCCACACACATTCAACAGATAGCTAAAACCCATGATTTCTTTCTCTACAACATCAGCAAAATTTGTCCCTTCCTTTCTGAACACACTATCATCTATCATCCATCTCTAGCCACATTGCATCTAGACTATTGTGACCTCCTCCTTGCTGGTCTCCCTCTGAATCGTCTCTCACCACTTCAATCAGCTGCATGGCTAATTGTCTGCCAGTGTCGCTATTTATTTACTTATTTATCTAGCTAATAACTTTTTTATATCGCTATATCTACCAGTCACAGCGGTGTGCAGGGAATAAATTTAATAAGTATAGCTTTACATAGAATGTAGGTAACAACTATGCTCATGTCATCCCTCTTCTCAAGTCACTCCACTGGCTCCCAATCCATTTCAGCATCCAGTTCAAACTTCTCCTAATGATCTATAAGTGCATTCATTCTGTGGCTCCTCACCACCTTCCTCTCTTATCTCTCCCCACACCCCTCCTCTGGCAGAACCTTTCTATCAGTGTCCTTCTCTTCCACTACCAACTCCAGACTTCGTTCTTTCCACCTTGCTGCTCCTTCTGCCTGGAACAAAGTACCTGAGTACCTGAGCCAGTACGTTAAGCCTCATCCTTGGTCCTTTTCATATCCAGGCTAAAAACTCACCTCTTCAAGGCTGCTTTTGGATCCTGATCCCTTTAGTCTCCTATGTGTTTCCTTGTCGTTCTCCTAGATTTCCTTTAGTCTCCGGTTGTTGTGTTGTTTGTCTTGACTAGACTGTAAGCTCTGACGAGAAGATACTGCCTCTTACATGCCTCTGTACAGTGCTATGTATGCCTTGTAGCATTATACAAATGATAAGTAGTAGTAATAATAGTACTATTACCAGCAAATCAAAAGAGCAGGGTAAACGCTGGCAGAAGAGGTAGCAAAAAGCGTGTAATTTGGTCTCCACATCTCACAAAAAATACAGCAGAATTGCAAAAGATACAGAGAGGGGCAACCAAAATGATAATGAGGATAGGATGATAACACTATGCAGAAAGACTAAAGAAGTTAGGGCTCTTCAGCTTGAAGAAGTGATAGCTGAGGAGAAATATGATAGAGGTCTATAAAATCCTGAGTGGGTAAACATGAAGAGCTTGTTTATTCTTTCAAAAAGTCATGCCATGACGTTCTAAGTATTACTGTGTTTTTTTTAATGTTTTAAACTTTTTAAAATAAGATTGTAATTTATTTTTCTGTTGAATGATGGCATTGTAAACCGCTCTGGTATGCGACTTGAAGGGTGGTATAGAAAGTATAATAAACCATAAAACAAATAGGAGAAAATATGTTTGCATTCAACACATAATAAAGCCCAGAAGATGTGGTAAAAGCAGTTGACATAGCAGGGTTTGAAAAATTCTTTGACAAGTTCCTGGAGGAAAAGTCCATAAGCTGTTGTTAAGGTAAACTTGGAAAAGCCACTGCTTATCAATGGGGATAGGCAGCATGGAATCTTGCTACTTTTTGGAAGCCTACTAGGTACTTGAGACCTGGATTTGCCGTTGGTGGATGGACCATCAGTTTGACTCAGTATGGCAATTCTTATGTTCTTCGAAGCAGCATAGAAAGACAAGGGGAAGGAAGTTTTTCATTTTTCAAGTATTGGATATTTTTTTAAGCTTTTGCATGCAGGGCTAAAGGTATCCACTGGAAAGTGCAGAGCAAGCCTGAGGACAAGCGGAGACACAGATGGCACTATCAACCATACAGCAGCACAAGAGATCTCAAGAGCAGGCCAAACAGCAAAAGGACAGTCAGAGACATAGGCAGCAGCAACAGAGAGAGGCTGGAAGAATCTATTTCTTTTTTTTTTTTTTAGTTTTGGGTAAAGGTATCCATTGGAAACTAGATATTGACAGCAGGCAGTAGTGACTGCAGTGGAAACTGTCAAAAAACACAGGAAGGCACTAAGGAGGTCATTCTGAGCAATAAATAGCGGGGATGGATGCCCTGTTGGGATGTCCATCCCTGCTATTCGTGCCTTTTCCCGGGCCCGACTACCTTCCCTGCGTGTTGTATGGGGAGGGTATATGGGGGCAGGAAAGGGGCAGATTGGGGCGGCATCAAGGCAAGCAGTCGGCGGTCACTTGTCCTGGATGTACAGGGCCGATTCTCCGAGGTGGAATAACTTCCCCGATGTGGCAGAATCAGCGTGACCAGGAAGGGGCAGCAGGGGGTAGAGGACATTCCTTGCAGCCCAATCCTGACCCTAGGAGGCCAGATCAGGGGTCAGGCTGCGGGGAAAGCAATTTGGAGACCAGTGCCCGGGGATCGCGGCTTTTAAATGGACCCGCGTTGCCATGGCAAATTAATGCCATGGCTCCGCGGCTCCATTTAAAAGCCCTGATTGAGTTAGTTGGGCAATGCCAGTATGTACAGGCTGGACTGAATCGTGGCCCTGCCTGCACGTACAGGCCTGTTTGCGATTCTGATCCCGCGGGGCTAGACCTGCTCTGTGGGATCAGAATCGTGACTTCCTCTGTGCATCTGGTTCCAGTCGGATGCACAGAGGGCTTGTACATCTGCAATGGAATCGGGCCTTAAAAGGCCAATTCCATTTTGCACATCCAGCCCCTTTATGGCCGGGCAAAATCAGGTTGTGCAGTGGTAGCACCTGATTCGGATCTCGAGGGGACTAGATGTGCCCGCAGGATCTACTGGCCTGGACATGCAGGCCGGGCCCCAATTCTGATCGGCTGCATGCCCAGCCACATACTCAGCTTACTCAGCCAGGCTCCTGAATGGAGCCACAGTGCTATGGCATCCCGTCGCCATGGCACTGCAACTCCATTCAGGAGCCGTGATCCCCAGCTGCAAAAAATCAACATTGTTCCCTGCAGCCTGACCCCCAATCTGGCCTTCCATGGCCAGGGTTGGGCTGTGGGGAACCCCCTGCACCCCCTCACCTCTTGTCTGTGGCCCGGCTCTGCCGTCCGCTGATATCCAGGGGGACTTATTCTACCTCCGAGGATCGGAATGACCCCCTAAAGGCATAGAGTGAGGATAACTGCTTTGGAGGAGCTCTATACTGATTCCTCCTCCCAGTTGCATGAAAATTGAGGGAAACCAAGCAAGGGAAGGTTTGTCTTTGGAAGCACTGGCTTTTCCACAAGTCTGGTGTTAGCCGTGAGTGATGTGGGAGTAAAATGTCCCCTGCCATGGAGCATATTCATTCACTGGTTGGTCATCACAACAGGAAATTCTAGATAATCTTGGCCAGGCATTGCCAGAATGCTGACGTGTGCCCAGTATGCCAAGAAGTCTATAGCCATGGACTAAATGGGTTCTGCAAGGCAGCCTGCTACAGAAATTTGGGCAGGAATCTCGCTTGTCACAGGCTGGTCTCCAACACCTATCACCGTAGTTAGGGCTTCTGTTGCTAAAAATGTTCTTGTACTGGGGATCATAGGGAGGATGACTGTATAAAGGTAGGGGAAGAAGTGATAGCGAGAGGATGGTGCTCATGCTACCACTACTGCCTGCTGACGTGCCTACTCTTCTCCATTCCCTGCTCCTTTGCCTATGGTCTTCCCTTTCCTCCACCTAAATCCAGTTAATCAGTGTATTGCACCGTAGAGCAATAATTTCCTTCACCCATGGGTCACAGGCAATAACTGGTACAAACATCCTCCTTGGTGAGGGGATTCAACCTTTTTTCCATTTGAACATGCCAGGAGTCCACCAGCTCCAAAATATCTGCTGTCAATCACTGTCACTGCTGAAAACCCGTGAACTTCACCTGTAAAATATTCACTATTGAGATGAGAAGACTCAGGGTAACCCTTCTGGAACTCAGTTCCTCTATGGCAGCCTTGAAGGGCTTCAGGATTTCTATGATCTGAGTCATATTTGTCCAATCCTGACATCTCAGGGGACTTTCAATACCGGTCCTGGTCTCCACTGAGATACTGTACGATGCAGGGCTGTCCACTGCTCCACTGTTATCCTGCTGGGCACTTGGTAATTGGGGCTAAGAGATGCAGAAGCCTCTTAAACCCCATGTCCTCAACCACCTTCAATAGCTTATCATCTAGGGCAGCGATGGCGAACCTATGGCACGCGTGCCAGCTGTGGCACGCGAAGGCCTTGCAGCTGGCACGCGGGAAGGTTCGCAATCAAGATATGCGGCATTAAAAAAAAAAAAAGCAAAAAGCTGTCGCTGCCGGGGCCGGGGCCGGGGCCGCTGCGGCAGAATCGAGTGTGCCGCGGGGCCCCCCCCCGCCCAACAGAGCCTGCCCTCCGTCCCCGGTATCACCTCTCTCAGCTGCCTCCAGTCACACGCGCCGGCTTTCAGAGCGCGAGGGGAGTTTCTCCCTCGCTGCTCTGTTAAGCCCGCGGGGGCTGATGGGAAGTTCCCATCAGCCCCCGCGGGCTTAACAGAGCAGCGAGGGAGAAACTCTTCCCTCGCGCTCTGAAAGCCGGCGCGTGTGACTGGAGGCAGCTGAGAGAGGTGATACCGGGGACGGAGGGCAGGCTCTGCTGGGCGGGGGGGGGGGGGGTGCCCGCGGCACACTCGATTCTGCCGCGGCGGCCCCGGCCCCGGCAGCGACAGCTTTCTTTGTAAAAAATTTCGGGGGGGGGGGGTAGGACTGGTGATGGGCTGGGGGGGTTAGGAGTGGTAATGGCTGTGGGCTGTTGGGGGGTTAGGACTGGTGATGGGCTGGGGGGGGGATAGGACAGAAAATGGGCTGATGGGTGGTTAGGAGTGGTGATGGGCTGGGGGGGTTAGGAGTGGTAATGGGCTGGGGGGGTTAGGAGTGGTAATGGCTGTGGGCTGTTGGGGGGTTAGGACTGGTGATGGGCTGGGGGGGTTAGGAGTGGTAATGGCTGTGGGCTGTTGGGGCTAGGACTGGTACTGGGCTATGGGGGCTAGGACAGGAAATGGGCTGATGGGGGGGTTAGGAGTGGTGATGGGCTGGGGGAGGTTAGGAGTGGTGATGGGCTATGGGGGGGCTATGGGCTATGGGGAAGCTAAGTCTATATGGGCTGATGGGATTAGGACTGGAAGTGGGTTGATGGGGGCTTAGGACTGGTAATGGGTTATGGGGGGCTAGGACAGGAAATGGGCTGATGGGGAGGGGTTAGGACTTGAGGTGGGCTGTTGGGTGGGGTTAGGACTGGTAATGGGCTATGGGGGGCTAGGACAGGAAATGGGCTGATGGGGAGGGGTTAGGACTTGAGGTGGGCTGTTGGGTGGGGTTAGGACTGGAAATGGGCTGATGGGGGGTTAACACTGGAGGTGGTCTGATGGGGTTAGGACTGGTAATGGGCTTTGGGCGGTTTAGGACTGATAATGGGCTATGGGGGGGCTGGGACAAGAAATGGGCTGATGGGGAGGGGTTAGGACTTGAGGTGGGCTGATGGGGTTAGGACTGGTAATGGTCTGAGGGCTGATGGGGGGGTTAGGACTGGCAATCGGCTATGGGGGGTTAAGACTGGTAATGGGCTGTTGGCTGATGGGGGCTGTCTGCTAATGGGCTATGGGGGGTTAGGACTGATAATGGACTATGGGGGGGGGGCTAGGACAGGAACTGGGCTGATGGGGAGGGGTTAGGACTTGAGGTGGGCTGATGGGGTTAGGACTGGTCATGGACTGTGGGCTGATGGGGGGGTTAGGACTGGCAATGGGCTATGGGGGGCTGACTGGAAATGGGTTGATGGGGGTTAGGACTGGAAGTGGGCTGATGGGGGGTTAGGACTGGAAGTGGGCTGATGGGGGGTTAGGACTGGTAATGGGTTATAGGGGGGGCTTAAACTGAAAATGGGGTGATGGGGGGTTAGGACTGGAAGTGGGTTGATGAGGGGGGCTAGGACTGGTATTGGGTTGGGGGGTTGCTAGGACTGGAAATGGGTTGGGGGGCTGCTAGGACTGGAAATGGGCTGATGCAGGGACTAGAAGGGAATGGATGCTGGGTGAGGCTGGAACTAGAAGGGAGCTGGTGTTGGGGGAGGATTAGAATGGGATGGGGCTGGGAGAGTAAAATGGAGAGGGGAAAAATATTTTGTGTGGGAGGGATAAAAAATCTACAATTGGCCGGGTATTGGGAGAATAAGTGGGGATTGAGGATGGAGGGGTAAATTTTGAGTAGATGAAATAGGAATGAGGAAAGAGCAAAAGGAGAAAGATTAGTATGTTAAAGCAGATGTAGAGAGAGAATGGAAAAAAAAAAAACAAGACAGAAGAAAGGACAAATGGACAGCAGATGGAGAGTTAGCAGAAGACACGAAGAAACCAGAAGAAAGTGGCTGGAACAATTGCAACTGAAAAAAAATGCACAAAAGGTAGAAAAATATCTCTTTATTTTGAATTTATTAACTGGAATATGTCAGCTCTGGGATATGTGCATCATTAATTTTTGCGCTTTGTTTAGTACAAGAGGAAATTAATTTATAGTTTTATTTCTACAGTGTTGTTGTATATTCCAAGTTTGGCTTTTGGGGTTCCCAGTTTAATTATTGTCTTCCTGTTTCTAAATTGTGATTCCTTGTTTGGTGATGGTCTGTTCTGCATGTGTAACTGAGCTGAGGTATTCTGTTTATATAATTCCTATTTGACATTGCCACTTGTTCTTTCCCCAGTAGGTCATGTATTGTTGTTCTCTGAAATGTATTGGTTTAATATTTGCAGTGTTGCCTTTTGATAGTTAGGGTATGGTGCTTTGTGAGTCCTGGTAGTGCTGTTAGGATACGGCGGGTTTGCTATGGGTTCTAAATGGGCAGCGTTTGTAGTAGTTCCTAATGTGCCTGGCGGTTGGTACTGGATTATAGTAATGTAGAAACCTTTTAGTCTTTCTTTATCCATATACTCATTAAGAGGCATGTTTACTAAAAGTTAGTGTATGGTAACATTATGCAAATATTTATGCAAATGAGGCACCTTATGCAAATGAGGCTTTAATTGACGTGCTGGCACTTTGAGGAAATTCTTTGGTTTTGTGCGGCAGTTTGGGCACTCGGGCTCAAAAAGGTTAGCCATCACTGATCTAGGGCAATCACTCCCAAGATGCACCATGTTACCACCTTTGATGCTTTCTGCCACTTGCGCCATGACAGTACTGCCAAATACCACCCCATCTTCTTCATGATGGCCTGCTTTGATATGCATCAGGGTCCCTGGCCTGCCATCTCACTGGAGAAAGCAACTGGGGGCTCTACTTGAAAACTGAATTTCTGTAACTCTCTTGCCACTATTTCCATTGCTGGATGGAGTCCTCAGCCTAGGACCAGAGGTCTCTCTTGAACTTAACTGAAAAGGATGTTGTTTCTGCAAATGATGCTGCATGCCACTGTTGGAAAGATGGTACATCATCTTTCCTGTACTATTGGCCTACTTACAGTAATTACATTCTACATACCACACATCCTGAAGCACTTTAAAATGCCTCCACACTTTTGAAATTTTATGAGACTTCCTCTCTGTTTCCTTGGGGAGGACTGCTGATAATAAACCTGGGGCTGGGGACGGAGAAAGGATGATAGGCCAGAGACATCCTTCCTACTCACCACTGTCTGCTGTACATATAGAGTGCTCTTGACTCTAGCAGTTTCATCTCTTCCCTCCTCACCACTTACTATGCTAACAGCAAGATCTTCCAGACTCTCCTCAGCCATGAAACTTTCAACATCTGATGGAAATCCCTCATATGAGGATTCATCACATTTGCATCTGCCAAAGCAGCTGCATATACAGTACTTCTCATGCACTCTGTTGGCTTTTCATGCTGCTTGTCTCCTGTTCTCCCACCCTGCACCGTCTTGGCTTTCTTTTGCCCCTCTATGGAGGGATTAATGTTTATCTCCTCTTTCACAGTTGCACTGGAAGTGGTAGCTAGCTTGGTTGGTAGACTGTTGTTGTTAAGTACCGTCGAGTCGGAGTCAACTCATGGCGACCCTCTGGATAGCTATCCTAAATTGTGTTCAGTCTTCAGTCAGGTGGCTCATTGTTGACAGACTGGTACCCGTAGTTGCTGTTATTGTATCGATCCATCTCATTGCTGACCTTCCTCTTTTGCGTTGACCTTCTATCTTGCCAAGCATGATGTCTTTCTCTAATGATCTCTCTCTTCGCATGATGTGTCCAAAGTATGAAAGTCGAAGTCTTGTCATCTGATCTTCTAAAGAAAGCTTAGGTTTGATCTCCTCTAGTACTGACTGGTTTGTTCTTCGGGCAGTGAATGGTATACACAGTATTCGCCACCAGCACCATAATTCAAAGGCATCAATTTTCTTCCTGTCTATTTTTTCACTGTCCAGTTTCACATCCATATGATGTTATTGAAAATACCATGGCTTGAACAAGTCGAATCTTTGTATGGAGAGAGACATCTCTGCTCTTGAGAATCTTACCTAGGTCTTTCATAGCCATTCTGCCAAGAGCAATACATCGTCTGATTTCTTGACTGCTTGTTGCTTCTTTATTGATTGTTGATCCAAGTAGGTTAAAGTTGTTCACAATTTCAATTTCTTCTCCTTCAACTATGAACCTGTTGATGATGCCAGTTGTCATGATCTTTGTCTTCTTTACATTAAGGTGCAGGCCCATTTTGAGACTATGTTCTTTGACTGTGAGAAGCAAATGTTTAAGATCATCTTCACTTTCAGCCAGTAATGTGGTATCATCAGCATAGCGAAAGTTGTTGATGAGTCTTCCACTAATCTCTTCAGACCTCTGTTGTCTTCATACAATCCTGCTTCTCTAATGATTTGTTCTGCATATAAATTAAACAGGTAGGGGGAAAGTATGCAGCCTTGTCTTACACCTTTGCTTATTTTAAACCATTCTGTTTCTCCTTGTTCCTTTCGAACTGCTGCTTCTTGATCAATGTACAGATTGTGCAAGTATATGATCAGGTGTTCTGGTATACCCATGCTTCTTAATGTGGCCCAGAGTTTCTCATGGTTTACACAGTCAAAAGCCTTGCTATAGTCGATAAAGCACAATAGATATCCTTTTGGTATTCTTTAGTCTTTTCAAGGATTCATCTCACATCCGCAATGATGTCTCTCGTTCCTCGCCCTTTCCTGAACCCTGCTTGCACTTCATGTAGTTCTTGTTCCAGGTATGGTTGTAGTCTCTTTTGAATAATCTTCAATAGATCTTGCTGGCATGTGGGATCAGAGCGATTGTGCGATAATTTACACAGTCAGTTGGATCACCTTTCTTTAGTATTGGTATAAACACAGATCTTTTCCAGTCAGTTGGCCATGATGTTGTCTTCCATATTTCTTGGCAGAGCCTTGTAAGTATGGTAACAGCTGCATCAGATTGCTGTAATACTTCTATGAGAATGCTATCAATGCCTGGTGCTTTGTTCTTTGATAAGGCTTTTAATGCTGCTTCAACTTCTTTCATCACCAATGGTTCCCGATCATAAGGTACAGGTTGAAACAGCTGTTGGTCCACTTGATCTTTATCATATAAAAACTCTGTATATTCTGCGACGCTCCTGCCCCCGCCCTAGGGCTAACGGACAGGAGTGGCCTATTGTCCCGTGAGGAATGGAGGTAAACTGTTCCCTTGGAATGATGGGTAATGTAGTTTGTTCTCCCTTCTCTCAGGAATAAATGTAGTTGTGCCAGAGACGGTAAGGCTTTTGCAAGAATATCATTCGTGTTGGGGAAATTCCTCCAGCGCATCAAAATTCAAATACATGAACATAAATGGTGCTTTTAAATAGGAACAGAAGAAACTCAGGAATATAAGACAACCAAAAATAGGATCAGCTTTCCTTCTTATGGAGCTTAACTCAGCTCTGCCTCAAGAGGTGACTCACATACAATGCAGTCTCATAACAGTCACTGTTCCTTTCACAGTGTGAGCTCAAACTCAGGTGCAAACAATCAAGTTTCCAAGCACGGCAGCAGAAACTACCACGTTGTATTCTTTCCATACAAGGTATAGCAAGCTTCTTTATACTGTTATTTCCTTACAGCATATTGAACAGTCCATGCTACAATTGTCAGAGTTTGTAGAAGGTAAGGCATAATCTATCTGCATTAAATCTTCTGACTGCACAGAACTAGTGTCCTCATTCAGCTTTGGCTGTCTGCCCGCTTTCAACTCTAAGAACTGTTTAAACTCCTGGAGGAACAATTCAGCCTGTTCATTTCCGGACAAACAGTTGTCAGCAAATACTGGGTTTCTCTCCCGGTCAGTAATGCTTCCCCCTTCAGCTCTTGGCTTAAATAAATCAAGGTAAAAATTGGGATCCTTTAACAAAGCCCCAAACATAGGAGATTGAATTTTACCTTCTCTATCATGACTCCTATTGGAACTGCTTTCTCTCTGCCAGGCTCCTCTCCTCTTAGGTAGCTCATAAGCTTTCCAGCTGTGAGTGCTTCTGGGTCTCTCTGGTCCAAATTGTATCCCATAGAATGAGTTACCTTTTGCAGGTGTCTGCCTTGGAGGCTTTCTATTTGAGGGCTCTGCCTTTTCCCAGGACTCCAAACCAGGGCTCCGTCCACTTCTCACAGGACTTCCTCTCACAGCACCTGTAAAAATCCTTGCAGGTCCTCTGTTGCTACCAGGCTCAGACGTGCATCCAAACTGCTTCCTGGATTTGCACTCACCGCTTGACTTGGTCTCATCTGACGTTCCAAACGTCCTCTCACAGCTCGTCTGGTCACAGGCCCTGTGCTCACAGGTCATCTGCTCATGGCTTTTCTTTTTCTGTCTCCGTTTATCAGCGTCATTCACCATTTCAAAAAGGGATTATTTTCCAGCCACACCCCGTCCAACCCCTGGGTGTGCCCAATCAGCACTGCTCAACTCCTCCCCTGGGCTGGTCTCCATTCTCAGCTCAACAGAAGAGGGTTTTTTTCTTCTAGGATTGAAAATCCTGTGTAAATCCTGCTGCTTTTCAGGATTTCCTTCAGTCTCCATTTCCTCAGGAGGGCGCTCTTCACCACAATTCCTTCCACCTTTTCTTGATCTTCTCAGCATCATTCAACATAGAACCTTGAGCATCTTGTAACATTCCAATTTGAGGCTCAAACTTTTTCTTTAACTCTCGTAGCTTTAGGAAAGCCGATCTTCATAGGCGGCTCTATAATGAGGGCAAGTGAGGCAGTGGCCTCAGGCAGCAGCTTTTTGGGGGTGGCAAAATTGCCCCCAAAAAGACCGTCGTCACCGCCTCACTCAGCCTTCAAAATAAAAGAAAAAAACAAAACTCCGGCACAAGAATCAGCTGCCGCCGCTGCTCCAGCAGCGGCAGCGGCAGAATGAGGAGCCCGCGGCCACCCGCCCACCTCCCAACCCCGGAGAGCCTGCTGGTTTCCCCAGCTCCGCTTTGCAGAGCCGTGGTGAAGGGACAGTGTTTCCCTTAACCGCGGCTCTGTTAAAGCTGAGCCCGAGGTGCTGATGGGAAATAGGATCACCATTTCTATCAGCTGTGTGCTGTTATCTGTGCTGCACATCAGAAGAGTGAGCTTCCAATCACAGCCCTGCTCAACTGAATTAGAACTGCTGCAGCAGAGGCTGGTAAAACATCGGGGATCACCATTTCTATCAGCTGTGTGCTGTTATCTGTGCTGCACATCAGAAGAGTGAGCTTCCAATCACAGCCCTGCTCAACTGAATTAGAACCGCTGCAGCAGAGGCTGGTAAAACATCGGGGATCACCATTTCTATCAGCTGTGTGCTGTTATCTGTGCTGCACATCAGAAGAGTGAGCTTCCAATCACAGCCCTGCTCAACTGAATTAGAACCGCTGCAGCAGAGGCTGGTAAAACATCGGGGATCACCATTTCTATCAGCTGTGTGCTGTTATCTGTGCTGCACATCAGAAGAGTGAGCTTCCAATCACAGCCCTGCTCAACTGAATTAGAACCGCTGCAGCAGAGGCGTGCCCGCGCCTTGCGTGCCCGCGCCTGAGGGCCTCGCCAGAGGGCCCTTTGGCGTGGCCCTTAGGCGTGGAACATAGGCGCATAAAAGACTAATATAATACCCTGGCAAATACAATCGCTATGCAGTAGCTTCAACAGCCTTCAATCAAACAGCAAGTATAATATTATTGTTATAGTTAACTATGTATTATATCTTGCTCTTACCAATCTGCCTCATCAGCTCACAACATTTCCAATACCAATACCTATCAAACAACTATATCCGGATTCCCCCTTTCTCCTGGATATATTTATATACATACATGTATGATATCTCTCTATACAGAACAAAAGAATCTCAAGCTTTAACCAATTCACACAATTTACTGAGGATTGAATTAATTAATGCCAGATCTGTATGCAACAAAATCCATACAATAGTAGATCATATAGATGAGGCTCAACCTGATGTGCTTTGCATTACAGAAACATGGTTAAATCCAACTGACAATGTAATTATTAATCAGTTGGTTCCTAACTCATACTCCGCTTACAGTTGTCCTCGTTCTTTAAGACGTGGAGGAGGAGTACTTATAATTGCAAAACGGAACTTAAAATTCAGAATTCAAAGCACCTATAATTCACGTCAATGTAATTCTATCTGTATTGAAAACAAATTTATGGCAATTTGTCTACATTATAGAGCACCTAATGCCTCCCCTGTGGAACTTGCATCATTACTTGAAAATATATGTGCCCTTACATCTCCCAACAAATACTCAATAGTTCTAGGAGACTTTAACCTTAAATCAATCAGCCACAGAGATTCCGATTCCTTCCTTCAAGCTATGTCTTCTTTGCAGTTCACACAAATAATTAATGCTTCCACACACAAATTTGGTAATTCACCTGACCTCATCTTTGTATCTAATAATATAACTTCAAGAGGTCTTGTTACAACACCTATCATTACCCCAATACCTTGGTCAGATCACCATTTAGTTAAGATAGGGATCCTAGTACAAACAAAAAATTGTAATGTGCATCCAGACAACTATTGCTTTCATAGACGTTTTAAGAAATTTGACAGGGATTCATTTATACAAGAAGTCATACCTCATCTGTCCACAGATTCAGATGAGCTTGAAAATCAAATATCCAATTGGAATCACATCATTTCTAATGCAGCCAGAGCAACGGACACGCGTCCAAAGAAAACACGGAACAATAAACTTCATCACAAGCCTTGGTATACAATAGCTTTACGTCATATGAAAAGAGCACTCAGAAGAATAGAACGTAGATGGAGAAAACACAATACAAAGGACCTAAAACAGCTATATTTAACAACATTAAAGCAATATGATGAACACATTAAACACATAAAAAAAGAATACCACACAAATTTAATTGAGTCAGCCATCAACAAACCCAGAGAGCTGTTTGAAATTGTGAAGACACTAACAAAAGAGCAAAGAGTCGAGGGTGAAGTAGTAATTGAGCCACAGACTTATGCAAACTATATAAAAGACAAATTTCATTCTAAAGTACAATCAAAAATTCTTACGAACAAAAATTCAGTCTCGCATAATAGGATTTGGAATACATTCAATCCTCCATCAAATGATCAACTAGCCCATATCATTTCAGCAATAAATACAACCACTTCTCCAACTGATCCTTGTCCAGTCTCATGGATCAAAGCTACTAAATCAAGCTTCCTTCACATTATACAACACATAGTGCACATTTCACTTACTCAAGGTATATTGCCAGGGCAATTAAAACTGGCATCTGTCAGACCTATCCCAAAAAAAACTACTTTAGATAAAAACAACCCAGCTGCATATAGGCCAATATCTAGTATTCCATTTTTAGCTAAGATTATTGAAAAAATTGTACAACTTCAACTTCAAGACCATATTGATATTTATGCTCCATTAGATGACAATCAACATGGTTTTCGACCAAATCATGGAGTAGAAACCCTAATGATTTACCTTTTTGACAAAATACTACGTACCATAGATGACTTTAAGAAAGGCATTATAATGATCTTTATCGACATCTCTGCGGCGTTTGACTCTGTGGATCATAAAAAATTACTAGACAGATTAGAGGAGATCGGACTTTATGGTATCACATTAAAATGGTTCCAATCTTATCTTACAGAGAGACACATACAAGTAAAGATAGGTGACAAAGCTTCTCAACCCATAAGAGTTTTACAAGGAGTTCCTCAAGGTTCTGCCCTATCTTCTCTGTTATTCAACATCTACATACAACCAATTTGCAACATACCTTCAAAGAATGGCATTAATTATACCATTTATGCAGATGATATAATGATATTTACACCTGTTTCAATTAATAACCCTGACTATCATAGAATTACGGATTGTCTCCTACAAATGTCTGTGTGGTGTAAAGGCAATAATATGGAAATTAATTTCAGCAAAACTGAGGCCTTATTTGTTTCACGTAACCATGATTTCCCTCCTCTTCCTGATATCATGATAGAAAACTCTAATATTCCTATAAAATCTGAAGTAAAATATCTTGGAGTCACTCTTGACAAAGAAATGAATCTTAAAAAACATATCAGTAAGACAATCAGGAGTGCATATTATAGAATGAAGATCATTAGAAGATTAAGACCACTACTTGAAACATCCCACTTTCGTAACGTCTGCCAAGCTTTAATCACACCATTATTCGATTTTTGTAATCCCATATACCTTGGTCTTCATAAGCAGTCAATTAAACCCTTACAACTTGCTCAAAACACTGCAGCTCGAATAATATTTGGAGTATCAAGCCAGGAACACATAACACCCATTTTGAGGGAGCTGCATTGGTTACCTATAACACATCGCATAAAATATAAAACTATTATATACATTTTTAAAATAAAACATCAATGTTCTGCAAACAGTCTGGCTACTCTCATTCAATCAGACGATACTATAAGACCTAGAAGATTAGGATCTACCAACAGAGTCAGCACATCTCTTGACTTTAGAAAAGCACGTAAAGATACAACAGATAGAGCATTCTCGTTTGCGGCACCAAATATATGGAACTCCCTCCCAAATGATTTAAGAGCTGCTCAGGACCTTAAAGACTTTAGAAAGCAATTAAAAACTGTCCTGTTTATTGAGCATTATGGTTCTACTGAATAAGCAATTCAGTTTGTAAGAGAGAAAGCAATCATATAATTAGCTGTATTATAGCTCACATTGTATTATAGTACACAATGTTTATAGCGCACTATATCTATGTAAAACACACAAATTTATTTAACTATGTATTTTGTCATTAATGTCTGTTCATATTTTCACTGCATTTGTATTTCTTGTTAAACTGCTTTGATTGTTTGATAAGGCGGTATATAAATACTATTAAATAAATAAATAAATAAATAATGGTCTATGGGGGGTTAGAATTGGAAATGGGCTGATGGGGGGTTAGGACTGGAAATCGATGGATGGGGGTTTAGAACTGGAAATGGAATGATCAGGAGGGGGGTTAGGACTGGTAATGGGTTATAGGGGGTTAGAACTGGAAATGGGCTGATGGGGGGTTAGTACTGGAAACGGGATGATCGGGAGGGGGGCTACGACTGTTAATGGGCTATGGGGGGTTAGAACTGAAAATGTGCTGATGGGGGGGTTAGGACTGGAAATCAACTGATGGGGGTTTAGAACTGGAAATGGACTGATCAGGAGGGGGGTTAGGACTGATATGACATCATAATGATAACCGAATCATGGCTATCCGACTGCGATAATGCCATAATCAACCAGATGACACCGCCCGGGTACTCAATATTTGCTTGCCATAGGTCCCACCAGAGGGGTGGCGGCACACTCATCATTGCTAAATCTGAACTCCACTTCTCCCTGAACAACTCCACCAGCTCTACCTACTTGGACATAGTCTCCATTTCCAATGAACATTGCTCAATCAACCTTCTATACAGAGCACCATCTCCATCACCAGATGATTTATCGTCAATAATCAACCTAGCCTGTAACCCTCATAATACACGCTCTCCAACCTGGCTGATCGGAGACTTTAATCTGCCCTCCCTACAGGATATGCATTCGTCTGCCTTTCTTGAAGCAATGAATCAGCTGGGCTATATACAACTCGTTGAGAACCCAACTCATAGCAAGGGTGGCAAACTCGACCTGATCTTCGCCCCCCAGACTGCTACCAAATCTACCCAGAACTTGTTGCTTGCCATAACACCTGTATCTTGGTCTGATCATCACCTACTCCTATTCAACATACCTGCCAGTGACCTCTGTAATGTTAGCAACAGAACGTTTATCCCACCTAGCCTTAGTACATCACGCTTCCGACCCCTTGAGAAGGACAGTGCCCTCAAGAAGATTCTACCACTCCTTGCCACTGAATCCCTTGATCCCGATGAACTAGTAACCACCTGGAATAACGCCATCAGGGCTGCTGCCTGCATCCCATCCACTAACAAGAACATATCAAAACGCAAACATACCCCATGGTACTCCCAGGACCTTCGAGCATCGCTCATCCACCTACGCAAACTAGAAAGACAGTGGCGCCACGACCGGTCCCCTGAGGCTCTCGGTGTTTACACCACGCACCTACAAAGACACCGAGAAAAAAACATGGAAAAAAGAAAATACCACTCAGAATTATTGAAGCGATCATTAAACAGGCCTCATGATCTATTCAATATTGTAAAATCCATAACAGGCGATCCAACACTGGACCATCCACCCATGCCTCAGCTACAAGAATACTCTAACTACCTTCAGTCGAAGATGATCCAGACCAACACAAGCACCAACATCATACCTACCTCCTCTCTACATGCAACCTCTCAGATAAATCCCCTGCTGAAGTTCACTGCAGTTTCTAAGGAAGAGATCATCGACACCATAGCTTCCATCAACCTCACCACTGCCCCTAACGATCCCTGCCCCGCAGACTGGATCAAAGAACTACGTCATGACCTCAGCCCAACTATCTGCAACATCCTGAATCAGTCTTTATCTACAGGATCCTTTCCCCAAAGCTTAAAACACACGTCTATTTGACCCCTACTGAAAAATAATAAACTTGACATATCTAAAGTTGAATCCTATAGGCCTATTTTAAGCATTCCTTTGCTTGCTAAAATCATTGAGAAAGTGGTCCTGCAACAAATCCAACACCATGTGGACACCAAAGCGCCCCTGGACACCTCCCAACATGGTTTTAGAGCAGCCCATGGCATTGACACCATCCTCACAACTCTCTTCAATAATCTAATCACAGGCCTTGATAATATACATCAAGGTTTTGTCCTTATATTCTTGGACATAGCGGCCGCCTTTGACTCTGTGAACCATGAGACACTCCTACTCTGACTTAAAGAAAAAGGGATACAAGGCTCAGCACTAGCCTGGTGTAAATCTTATCTCTGCAACAGATGGCAACAAGTCAGAACAGGAACCACGACATCAGAGCCTTTCCCCCTGAAACAGGGTGTACCTCAAGGCTCATCCCTGTCTGCTCTGTTGGTCAACATTTACATGCAACCTATCTGTGCTTTAATCCGATCCTTCAATGCCCAATGTCTTGCCTATGCTGATGATATACTCATCTACACACCTTTTAGGATTGACCAGTCCGACTTCTCTCCAATATTGAGATGTTTCGAAGCAGTGTCGGATTGGCTTCTAACTCAAAATCTTCGGATCAACAATAGCAAAACAGATGTCCTATTCGTCACAAGGAACCAAGGTTTTACGCCTCCTCCCTCACTTCAGATCAATAACACAGAATTGAAGACGAAATCTACAATCCGCTACCTAGGCATTACCCTTGATCAACGCCTTGATATGTCAGCCCATGTCACAAACACCACAAAAACAATTTATCACAAGATCCGAACGCTAAGACACCTTCGCCCATTACTCGACTTCTCTGACTACCGATCAATCTTCCAAGCTCTAATCATCCCACATCTCGACTTTGCTAATGTCATTCTTCATGGACTTCCACAGTCAACCTTAAACCCACTCTGACTTGCCATGAATTCAGCTGCAAGGGTTCTAGTCGGAGCATCAAGATCAGATCATATAACGCCTATCCTGATAAACCTACACTGGTTGCCACTACCTGCCAGAATCACCTACAAAATTCTAATACTAACATTCAAAGCCCTCAAGAACCAGCCCCCCATGCCCATCAACACACTTCTCCATCGCACCCCAGTCAACAGAACCAGAACTACACAGATGAACACAATTGAAGTCCCCAAGTTTTTAACAAAATGTACGAAGTCAACAGCCAACAGAGCATTTTCAATTTTGCTCCGACTGCCTGGAATGCCCTCCCAGCAGAACTCTGAGCCATCCCAAACATGATGTTATTCCGAAAAGCCATCAAACACCACCTGTTCATACAACACTACCCGGCCTCCAAGTGCGAAAAGAACACACCCACCTCTTTGACCCCCCACCTATCTCCCCTCATTGAACATCCTACCACTGATAACGGCTAATCAGCTTTTCCCTCTTCCTCCTCCCTGACCTGACCCATGTGTACCAGTACTCATTACAGACCCTTATATTCCCATGAGATTAATCATTATTATAATATGTATATAATTTGTATATAGTTTCCCTCGTTCATCCATGTTTTGAATACCCTTGTTCCATGTAAACTCAATGTGCCTATTACATTGTAGTATGTTTGTTGCAACTGTAAACCGTGCTGATTATAATAGCGCGGTATATAAGAAATGTAAATAAATAAATAAATAAATATGGGCTATCGGGGGGGTTAGAACTGGAAATGGGCTGATGGGGGCTTAGGATTGGTAATGGGCTGATCGGAGGGAGCTAGGACTGGTAATGGGCTATCGGGGGAGGGCTAGGACTGGAAATGAACTGATGGGTGTTTAGAACTGGAAATGGGCTGATGGGGGGTTAGGACTGGTAATGGGCTATGGGGGGAGACTAGGACAGGAAATGGGCTGATTGGGGTGCTAGGACTGAAAATGGACTTATTGGAGGGTTACGACTGGTAATGGGCTGATTGGGGGGCTAGGACTGGGGTGGGCTGATAAAGGGGATAGGACTAGAAATGGGCTGGGACAGGAAATGGGCTAATAGAGGAGGGGAGGAGAGTGCTGCTGGCCCTGGAAGAAAACTAGGGGCTAGGGCTACAAATGGGCTGATGCGGGGGGGGGGGGGATGGTAGAATAGGACTGGAAGGGAGCGGATACTGAGAGGGTCTTCCAGGGGAAGGAGGGGGCAGGAAGGGAAGGAGGGGGCTGGAAAGGAGCTGACACCTGGAATGTACCAAAGGGGGACTGGAAGGGAGCTGACACTTGGGGATGGGAGTGGTAGGTAGCTGGGTAATAGGGAGGAGGCTGGAAGGGAGCTGACATGTGAATGGCACTGGAAGAGAGATGGACAGAGGGTAGGGTGGCTGGAAGGGAGCTGACTGGGGGGTGGCACTGAGAGTGAACCTGAGCTGATACCTGGGATGGTATTTGGACTAAAAGGGGCTGGACAGTGGGGAAGGAGGGGGACTGGAAGGGAATGGACACAAGTGGCAGTCATGGGAATGCAAGGTGGTTGACATTGGAAGGTACTGGGAGGGGAGGACTGGAAAGGGGACTGATACTGGGGAGGGTTACTGAAACTGGAAATGGGCTGATGGAAGGAAGTGAAGAAAACAAAAGAAGAGATAACAAATGGCAGATGGACCATGGACCATAGACCACAGAAAGAGAGCTAAGAGAAGACAGGAAAGCAGAAGCCTCAGATTGGGACCAGCATGATCAGAGAATAAAATGGGCTGACAACAAAGGTAGAAAAAATATATTTTTTTATTATTAGATTATAATCAGTTTTACACCAACTAAAGATAAAGACAATCAGAAAGGAAAATAGCATATCACACAATCATGAATAGAAGGAAATAGAATCTGATATAGACCACATTACTGGGATTCGGCTGTGGAAGCACTCGGGCTACTCTTCTTGTGACCTTGAACACTTTAGATGCTAAGCAACGAATTCTTAAGGCTTTTTTTAAATATAAAGCATCTAGGTTTTGTGGCCATAATATAAATATTTTTCCGGATGTTGCACGTAGCACCCAGCTTCGGCGTAGGCTTTTTTTAGCTCTTAAGCCACAGGTCCTACAGCTGGGTGCTACTTTTTTCCTAAGATTTCCCTGTAAATGTGTTGTGAATTATGATGGTGCTTCATATATTTTTACTGGAAAAATTTATTGCAGACAGAAGGGTAGGGTGAGTTTTCCAGGGGAGTACAACCGTAGGTTTTTCTTTCCTCCTGTTACGTGGGCCTTGTGCCTTATTTTCTTAATTTTGTACATGTGGTTTAATTGTAATTCCACAGCCGAAAATAATTTTATTTAATTTTGGTGATTGGACTTTGTGCTATTTTTATATTTTACACAGTATTGGGGAACTGCATCTCTTATTTATCTGATGTTGCACTGCATGTGGACTCTGGCTTCTTGGGGTTTCAGTTTAAATTTTGTCTACATATTTTTATTTTTACTTTAGATTGTGGTTACTTATTCTGTACTTGGTGAAGGTCGATGTTGTGCGTGTGTGACTGAGGTCAGGTGTTCTGTTAACATGCAGTTTGTATATAAAGATCTATACTATACTGTAGTAATTTGACTTGTTCAGCTTTTCAAATAGGTGTATGGATGTTCCAGGGCCCACTATAGTATTTACAGTGACGCTTTTTTTTGGATGGGCTCCTTATGTGACTTTTGGAAGTTTGTGCTAATATGGTATGGTATGGTAGGTTTGCTTTTTGTTGTAAGGTTTTTTATTAGTTCACAATATGCCCGGTACTGGAGAATAGTGGTTGTTGTTGTTGTTGTTAGTGAGATGATCAGAATCAGATTTTTTTTTTAATATTGAGTTCTGTGAATGAATGTCCTGGTTCTGCTCTGCACCTACTGTGGATGCAAAATATATGTTGAAAAAGAAAAAGGGAGAACCATAACGCAGTTTATAACAAAATAAAAATGGGTTATAATTTAGTTTTATAAACTATGCTATTGATTCTTGCTGTCTTTTAGTTCCTTGGTGTGCAAAGAGGACCGTACCTAGCCCTGTGCAAGCAGTGCAGCCGCACAGGGCGCAAAGGTTGGGGGGCACATTTCGGCTCTCTGCTGTTGCCCTGCTGCCAGTGGCAGGACAATAGCAGGCAGTTAAAATGCGCCCAAAGCCTTTTCGCAGCACTTTAAGCAGGTCTGGTCCCTCCCTCCTCCGACACGATGTCAGAGCAGGGAGGGACAGATCTGCTTAGAGTGCCGGCGCCTTTGAGATTGGGTGCATGCCCCCCCCTCCTCCTCCCCATACCTCCGTCCAGTGCTGCCTGCTCTTTCCCTGCTGCCGGCACCGCCGTGAAAAAAACAGAGGGCGGCAGCAGCAGGGAAAGAGCAGGCAGCGCTGGATGGAGGTATTGGGGGAGAGGGGGGCGTGTGCCCGAGTTGCAAGTCGCATAAGGCGCGATTGCAGTTCGATACGGCCCTATGTGCAAACATCTTGCATATCCTCCATATAATCTAATCGGCTTTTTGATTTGGTTCAGTCTCTGATTGGATTTCTGAAAAAGCCCCGCCCCCCTCTAAGGTGATGGGGGGGGGGGCGCCATCTCATTCTTCGCCTCAGGCAGCAGACTGCCTTGAGCCGCCCCTGCTGATGTTGTTCTTCCTCTAATAGTTTCTGCTTCTATTTCCTTGCATGCGTCGTTGTAGTACTTTTCCTTGTCCTGTCTTGCTGCACGTTGGAAATCTCTGTTGAGTTCTGTGATTGTCTTTCTTTCTCCTCTGGCTTTAGCTTCTCTGTGTTTCTGGGCAATTTTCAGAGTTTCTTCCGTCATCCATTTTGGCCGTTTTTGCTTTTTCACCTTTTGTAGAGACTTCTCGCTTTCTGCCAACACAACCTTCTTGATGTCATTCCATAACTCTTCCGGAGCTCTGTCATTTGTATCTAAAGCAGCAAATCGATTTTGCAGGCAGTCTTTAAATTCCAGTGGTATATTCTCAAGGTCATATTTTGCTGCATTCATGAGTGGTTTGCTCTTTTTCAACTTTAGCTTGAGTTTGCATACTAGTAGTTGATGATCTGTACCACAGTCAGCTCCAGGTTTTGTCTTTGTTGATGTTATAGAACTTTTCCATCGTTGACTTCCACAGATGTAGTCAATTTGATTTTTATACAATCCATTGGGTGAAGTCCATGTGTACAGTCGCCGCTTGTGTTGCTGGAAGAAGGTGTTTGAGATGAATAGATCGTTGGTCTTGCATAATTCTATCAGTCTTTCTCCAGCTTCATTTCTGTTGCCAAGTCCATATTTTCGAACTACTTTGCCTTCTTCTTTGTTGCCAACTTTTGCGTTCCAGTCACCCATGACTATCAGGATATCCTGTTTGCATGTTCTGTCAATTTCAGCTTGTACTTTTTCATAGAACTCTTCAATTTCATTCTCTTCTGCAGCTGTTGTTGGGGCATATACTTGAATTATAGTTGTGTTGATAGGCAATCCTCGTAGACGAATAGAGATTAAGCGTTCGCTGACTGCATTGTATTTCATTACAGTTCTTGCAAGTTTCTTCTTTATTATAAATGCAACACCATTTCTTCTTTATCTTTCATTTCCAGCATAGTAGACTATGTGATCATCTGATGCAAAGTGCCCGATGCCAGTCCATTTCAGTTTGCTGACACCCAACAGATCAAGTTGTACACTTTCCATTTCATTCTTGACCACCTCCAACTTCCCTTGGTTCATGCTTCGTACGTTCCATGTTCCAATGTGTAAGACATCTTTACAGCTTCTGACTCTCATTTCATGCGCAGCTACATCAGCAGTCAGACGTCCTAGCGGCTTTGATCCAACCACATCATAAATGCTGGCTTTACTCTGAAAAGTCTTCAGCTCTTCCCCAGTAGCTAGTGGAGTGCCTTCCGACCTGGGGGTCTCATCTTCCAGCACTATAGCACAATATGTTTTGTTGTAACTATCCATTGGGTTTTCATGGCAAGATACAGAAGTAGATTGCTGGGCCTTTCTTCCTCGCAGTTTAAGTTTGGTGTTGTTGTCGTTGTCACAGAAATGTGATCCTCCGCTGTCAACACTATCCCATTCTGCTGCTGCCCAGATGGGTGGTTTGTCTTGGTCTGGCAACTCAGCTGAGACCTGTCCATCTTGGGAGACCCTGCCAGTAGTTAAACTACCGATAGTTTAGCTCTCAGCATCACTGATGCACACAAGCCCTCACAGTACGACCTAGAATGCCTTCTCTCTACTTGTGCCGCTGCCTTCTCTCTCTATACTTGTGCCGCTGCTGGTCCCACATGTCTCAGCTGCCTCCTTTCTCTCCTTCCATGACCATTTATATACCCCTTCCAAAGTATTATGATAGAATCACACTAGATTGTAAACTCAGTGGATTAATTTCTTTGACTAAGTGACCAGAGAGTTGGATCGAGGCAGATTGCAAGATATGGTGCACCTAGATTTGAGCAAGGCCTTTGACACGGTTCCATATAGACAACTTATAAACAAACTGAGTGCCCTTGAGATTAATTCTAATGTGAGTGACCAAGTTGGGAAGTAGTTGAGGGGGAGGTGACCAGGGCCGGTGTAACCATTAGGCAAACTAGGTGGTCGCCTAGAGCACCAATGGTTGGGGGATGCCCCATTTTCACCGCTTCAACTACTTATTTGTAAATGGAAAAAGTCTCACAGTGCCATGGGTTGAAGGTAAGCTCTGCAGGGCTGTTTGTGGCTACTGTCACTGCTGTATGTCTTGGAGAGGGGTGGCAGCAGCAGCAATGGAAGCTGAGAGAAGGGTGCAAGGGATGAGGTTCGTGTAGGGCACCTCGTCTCCTTGGAGTAGTCCTGGAAGTGACAATGGGTAATGGTAAGTAAAGTTCAAAAAGAGGGTAAGGGTGTTACCAGTGGTGTGGTGCAGGGATTGGTCCTTTGTTCGTTTTTTTCTAATATTTTGCAAGAGATATTGCAGAAGGGCTGTCTGCTAAGGGTTGCCTCTTCACAGATAAGACCAAAACCTGCAACAGGCAGACAGCCCGGAGGGCATGGATAACATGAGGGATCTAGCAAACCTTGAAGAATGGTCTAGAATTTGAAAGCTAAGATTTAATATTAAAAAATGCAGGGTCATGTATTTGGGCTGTAAAAATCAAGGGAGTGGTATTGTATAGGGCATTGCATAGAGGCAGGGGAATTAGCTCAAATGATAGAGTGCTTGTGTCACATGTGAGAGATAGTGGGATTGATACCCATGTTCTCCAGAGAAATGTATGCTTGGAATGCCCTCCTGATGGAAGTGGTGGGGCCAAATACAGTGATAGAATTCAAAATGGCATGGGACAGACACAGAGGATCCCTTTATAGCAACAGGATAAAATCAAAATAAACATAATTATCTCTTATATCTCAACAAATAGGGGTGACCTGCATGGAGCTGTGGGTACACCCCTAAACAAAGGCATGGGGAGGGGTGACCTGCACGGAGCAGCAGGTGCACTTACTCTTGCCACCTTGCTGGGAAGACTAGATGGACCATACTTGTCTTTATCTGCTGTCATATACTATGAAGTATTTCTGTGCACAAAAGAGGAGCAAGACCTGGGGGTGCCATCATCCTCAAGGTGACCAAAGAAATAGACAACAAAAGACAGAAGGATGCTTGGGTGCATAAGGAGAGGAGTGGCCTACAGGAAAATGGAGGCACTAGTGCTTTTGCATGTCTCTGGTGAGACCTCATTTGGAATACTAAGTACTATTCTGGGGACCGCACCTTCAAAAAAATATAAATAGGATGGAGTTGGTCCAGAGGGTGGCTACTAAAATAGTCAGTGATTTTCATCATAAAGCACATGGGTATAGACTTATTTATTTAACTGCTTATTTATGTACTGCTTTTCTAACAGTCAAAGCAGTTCACATTCAGGTGCTGTATGTATATTTTTCCCTTTTCCCCAAAGGAGACACAACCTATGTTGTATACCTGCGGCAACAGAGAGTTAAGTGGCTTGCCCAAGGAGCACCTGGGGGACAAGAAACCCAAGTCCTTCTGGCCCAAGGTTGCTGTCCTTTAGTGGGATTCAAACCTCAGGCCCTCAAGCCTGAGGTAAACTTGCCCCAACCACTAAGGCCGCTCCTCCTGCCAACCTCAATATGTATACTTTGGAAGAAAGACGAGAGAGAGAGAGAGGAAATGTTAGAGCATTTAAAAACTTCCATACAAAAAATGGTGCCTGTATTCATATGCAGGGTTCTTTCATTAATACATGAAAACCATGGGTCAGTTTTAGCAGGCAATAAAAAAGGTACCGGTGCCCAATACCACCGAGAATCCCCTCAAAAAGGCCCCGCCTCCACGGCAGAAATGCACAGGGGGCAGGCCTCTGGAAAGAAGAGGCACAGGATGAAGGTGAAAGAAGAGAGACTCAGTAGAAATCTAATCAAAATGAAATATTTCTTTACCGGATGGATGGTGGATAAATGTAACAGCCTCCTAGCAGAGGCAGCAGAGACGAGAACTGTACATGAATGCAATAAAGCATTGGACAAGCATAGGAGATCTCTAAGAGAGAGGAAGGGATTGTAGGAATTAGCAGCTGGCATGGACAGGCAGACTGGTTAAGCCATATAGTATTCATTTGTCATTGCTGTCCACTTACTATTCAGCCACGGCGGTCTGCATTTTTTTTTAATGCTTGCTGGATAGTGGCCAGAGCTAAATATATGAATTCTGTGATCAGCGCAGGCGCTATCTGTAAGGAGGGTAATCCTATAGTTAACATGCATTTTTATAAAATAAGTCAAAAACGTTCATTCAATTTAGGTGTGAGCAGTTGGATGCCAGCCCTATGGCTGATAAAAATGCTCATGTGTAGATTTTTCAAGAACACACATACATTTGAATATTTTATACAAGTGTAGATTTGTGTTTCGCCTACACTCTACCCAAGCTCCGCCTACAGTGAAAATACACACCAGCAGCCTGATGTGTACTATAGAATAGCGACTGGCTAGCCTAGTGTGAAAAGACCCATTTGTCACATAAATCACTGAAAATAGGTGATTTACGCAATTTGGCACATAGTTTTCCATGCCTCCTTATAAAATTGCCCATAGTGACGATTTTCACTGTATAGTGCCGTGACCCCAGCCCCGGCCGAGGGCCTAGAGGCATAGGGCGGCCAATTTTAGTCCTCTAATAAAGGAATTAAACACTATTCTTGTCCACAGTGAGGCATTCTGGGACTTGTAGTTTTTCCTCATTCAAGGATAGTCGTGTAAGCCAAGGGTTAAAGGCAAAGACAAAAGTTTATTTTTCCCCAAAAAGCACTAAGGTTCAAACACACGTCAGGATATTCTTCTCCAAGCAATACTTCAGAAATTATACATAAGCTGGAACTGAGGAAGCTTCATAAGCTTTTAAAACATGTGCAGTTGTTTTCATAAGGTAATCAGCAAAACAAAATACAGCTTCTCTGTTTAAGCAAAGTTAAATGTCCTCATTTACCTTCTGCTCCTTTAAACACAAAAATGTAGAAGCTGGCAACATTCTCTTGAGTTAGTAGGTATTTCTTAGCAAAACAAAACTAGGTTCATTCACACTGCTTCTCAAGACCTTTCTTTATCAAGCATTTCTTATCAACAGACTTTCATAGCTTCTGTCTGGCATAATGTACAATCCATTGGCAATTCACCTGATATGGAGTTTTGCTCCGCACAGTCCACTTGCATATCCTCTTGTTCTAAAGCATATACGTCTGGCTCTGAACTCCCATAATCTGCTCCTCAGTGAATGCTCTGGGGAAATCCCTGGACCTCCCTCCAGCACTGGTTTCCCTGGTAAGGAATGTCTGTACCTCTAGTATGGGATATCTTTCCCTGGTTCAGTTGCCTTGGTTCCTCTCCGCTGTTCAGCCACGGTTCCTTGCTCCAGGCTGGGTTCTGGTTACTTCTAGCTATAGCCTTATTCACCCACCTTTGAGCAGCTTGAACCCTTCGGTCCGAGACCCGAGGTAGAAGACTTCCCTGCTTTCTTTCTCTAAGCAAAGCACACGTGGTTTCTTGGCTCTCAGGCTCCTTCCGCGTCCTTCTCCTTCCCCTGATGTTTCCTCCTCTGAGTTCCTCTCTCTGAACTCCTGGAACAGCTGAAACACGCTGAACTCTCTGAACCTGCCCACGATTCTGGACTGGAACTGGAACACAAAGTTTGAATCGCAACCTGATCCTGAACCCCTTTCTGCCCTTCTGAGCAGGGTTTATAAGGCTGCTTCTTAGCTAGCCTTTCTCTGTCTCTGCACAGGTGTTTGCCATTACTCCCTAAGCTTGCACTTACGTCAGCAGAGCTTGGGTGTGGCAAACTGGCTCTATCAACTCCGTGCTTTCTTTCTTTGACTGCAGTCTGGAACCTGTGAATTTCAGGAGCGTCTCTTTCCTTAAAGGTATATTCACTATCTTTTCCTATTTCCATCAGTTCAGCAGGGCTCTCCTCATCACAATAGCAATTCTAAAAATGTCTACTATTTACATAACTGCTCCTCCCACATTTCACCCCCCAGACTGCCCCAGCACTAACCAGATAGTGTTGGCATAATCAGAGAAGCTATGCAGCGGCACTATCCATATAATGCCGCTGCTTATCCCTCTCACCAGCACTTATTTGATTAGCAGGTGCTACTAACTGGATAAGTGCTTTTGGAAATTACTCGTATTACTACTACTGATCATTTGTACAGTTCTACGAGGCGTACACAGCACTGCACAAGCACATGTAAAAGACGGTCCCTGCTCATCAGAGCTTACAATCTAATTGAAACAGACAGCACAGCAACTGTGCACAAGGATACACCTAGGGGTATGGAAAAGAAAACACATAGGAGACTAAGCGGATCAGCATCCAAAAGCGGCCTCGAAGAGGTGAGTTTTCAGCCTGGATTTGAAACGGGCCAGAGCTGAAGCCTGCAGTACAGATTCAGACAGTTTGTTCCAGGCATAAGGAGCAGCAAGGTGAAAGGAGCGAAGTCTGGAGTTGGCAGTAGGAGGGCACAGATAGAAGCAAGCCACCAGAAGAGCAGAGCTCCCGAGGAGGGGTGTAGGGAGAGATAAGAGAGGAAAGATAGTGAGGAGCAGCAGAATGAGTGCACTTATAGGTCAGCAGGAGACGGTTGAACTGGATATGGAAACGGATGGGAAGCCAATGAAGTGACTTGACAAGAGGGGTTAAATGAGCATATCGAGGCTGACAGAAGATTAGTCACGAAGCTGAGTTTTGAACAGATTGAAGGAGAGAGAGATGATTGAGCCCTATATTTCTGTGGAACAGAGACTACCTCTCTTTCATGTGTCTCTACAGCGTTGTGCAACCCAGTAGCGCTTTGGAAACGATAAGTGGTAGTAGTGCGAGTACTAGATGTTCCTTTTCTGTGGAGCAGTGGGTGAAAGATAGTCATAAATCGCTTCTTTCAGCTTCTGACACAGATACACTGGTGACTGCACCCCTCTGTCCTATATATGTCACCCTGCTATTCAGCTTAACAGCAGACAAGCACAGATGTTGCCCTACACCAGACATGTACCTTGCACAAGGTGTAAAGCACACTCTTCCCTGCTGCTAACACAGATCTGTGTCACTCGCTAACAACATTGCATCTAACACCAGTCACTAACATGAAGCCCTCCATCCCTGTCACTACAGAGCCCAGCAGCAGGCAGTCTTGGTGTGCAACAGTCAGCAACCTTGCAAAAGTTAGAAAACATGCTGTTCCCTGCTTCTAACACAGATCTGTGCCACTCAGTAGCACTAAGCCCTCTCTTCTAATGTCCCTGTCACTGCTGATCCCATTGGCAGACAGAAACAGCTAGCAACCCTGCTTCTAACACAGATCTGGGTCAGTCACTAACACCAAGCCCTCTGTCCCAGTGCCCCTGTCACTGCTGAGTCCACCGGCAGGCAGACACCGAGTGTTGCCCTGCAAAAGCTGTAAAGCACCCTTTACTCTGCTTCTAATGCAGATCTGGGTCAGTCACAGAGCTGTGTGCTCTTTGGATGATTTTTTTTTCTTTTTTTAATATCTTCTCCATTTCTGCAAAGGCAGCTTTTTCCTGAAGCACTGGAGTGAGCGCAGGTTTCTCTTCTCTGAAAGCTTCAGAGAAAATGGCACCTTGCCCTGATCCTGTGCTCTCTCTTCCAGCCCAGCTGCTGACATCATCACCAGGGCTGGCCCAAGGGTATCTGGCACTCTAGGCGATCCTTCAGCCGTGCACTGCCCCCCTCCCCAATCCATCATCTCCCCTTCCCTTCCCCTCTTCATTGCAGCATCTTCCCTTCCTTCCCCCCCCCCCCCCCTCAGGTGTCCGGTATCTTTCCTCCCCCGTCATTTCTCCTTCCCTTATGTACCCTCACCGACGTCCAGCATCTCCCCTACTCCCTCATGTTCAGTATATCCTGTTCCCTTCTCTATTCTCCTGTGCCCAGCATCTTTCACATGCCAACAGTATTACCAGCTATCTATGTTGAAATCATGTTTATTAACAAAAAACAAACAAGCCCAGCCTGTGAAAACTCTTACACAGAGCCAGGCCCACCAAATACAACATTCACACACTTAAATATTTGTGTTGATTTTTCTCCCATCCCCTCTCACCTCCCCCCCCCTCCCTTCTAGGTTTAACTGTTTATACAACAACCAGTCAGAAACATTGCAATCCACTTCAGGTGCAATTACAGCCCTAAGCTTCCAAAGATGTAGCCAGTAATCAGTGGCACGATCCCCCCTCTCCCCCTTACCTACTCTATTGTCATGATTTCTCTTTCATTTCAGGGCCACCAAAAAAAGGGAAGTGATAAAAGGAGCAATTTGACCCAGATCTTAACCAAACCCAAGACTGGGCTGGTGCCTAATGGGCTGGGGCTACCATTAGGTAAACTAGGCAGTCACCTGGAGCACCTGATCTCCAGGAGCACCCATTGCCACTGGTACTGCCCTCTCCAGGACGTGCAGTGGTGGCAATGCTCTTAAAACAGCACCAAAACACTTGAATTACCTTCAACTCCAGCACTGTGGTACCGTTTATGCTTCTGCCCCTTTTGATTCCACTTCCTTTTGCATCAAGGTGGAAGCAGCATCGGCACCCATGCAAACAGGAAGTAGAATTAAAGAGGGGCAGAAGCACGATGACACCGCAGCGCCAGAGCTGAAGCTAACTCTTTTAAAAGCATTGTCACTGCTGTGTTTCCTAGAGAACGGCGGCAGCAGCAACAATCAGAGGAGGGGCTGGAGCAAGGGATGAGGTTCACCTAGGCCAGGGCGCCTCATATCCTTGCATCAGCCCTGATAAGGTCACCAAATTGTAATTTGCTTCAGGCCTTCCTCTTGTCACCCATAGACCAATCAATTGGCCCAGCTGTTGTTGTGTGCCATTGAGTCAATGCTGACTCTTGGCAACCCATCTGCTGAGTTTTCATGGCAAGGTGCATAGTTTACTCAAAATATATGGCTGCCCTTAGTTCCCTCTAGTGGTTAGAAGAAAACATTGCAACTGAATAAAGTCAACATCTATAGCCAGTGATGTCAAACTAATCCTAGAGTGCCACAAACCAGTCAGCTTTCAGAATATTCCTCATGAATATGAATGAGATATATGTGCATCCAATGCTTCTATTGTATGCAAATATATATTATGCATAATCATGAGGGATATCCTGACACCTAACTAGTTTATGTCCCATCGGGAATGTAGTTTAAATTCCAATTAATGTTGATTTTTACAAACAAGAAATGAACATTAAAAATGTTGTTGTTAAGTGTCATTGAGTCGGTGTCAACTCCTGGCAACCCTCTGGATAGTTGACCTATACTTTGTTCAGTCTTCAGCTAAGTGGCTCATTGTTGATAGAGTGGCATCCATAGCTGCTGTTATTGTATCGATCCATCTCATTGCCGGCCTTCCTCTTTTACGGTGATCTTCTACCAATAATACCAAGCATTATGTCTTTCTCCAATGATCTCTCTCTTCGCATGATAAGTCCAAAGTATGAAAGTCGAAATCTTGTCATCTGAGCTTCTAAGGAAAGCTTAGGTTTGATCTCCTCTAGTACTGACTGGTTTGTTCTTCGGGCAGTCCATGGTATACACAGTATTCATCGCCAGCACCATAATTCAAAGGCATCAATTTTCTTCCTGTCTATATTTTTCACTGTCCATTTTTCACATCCATACAACATTATTGAAAAAGCCATGGCCTGGACAAGTCAAATCTTTGTATGGAGAGAGACATCTCTGCTCTTGAGGATCTTGTCTAGGTCCTTCATAGCCATTCCATCAAGAGCAATATGTCGTCGGATTTCTTGACTGCTAGTCCTTTCTTTATTGATTGTTGATCCAAGTAAGTTAAAGCTGTCAACTGTTTTGATTTCTTCTCAATCAATGATGAACTTATTGATTTTGCCATTTGTCAGGATCTTTGTCTTCTTAACATTAAGGTGCAGACCCATTTTAAGACTATGTTCCTTGATCTGGAGAAGCAAATGTTTCAAATTGTCTTCATTTTCAATCAGTAATGTGGTATCATCAGCATGGCGAAGATTGTTGATGAGTCTTCCACCAGTCTTCACACCTTTGTGGTCTTCATACAGTCCTGCTTCTCTGATGATTTGTTCTGCATATAAATTAAAGAGGTAGGGGGAAAGTATGCAGCCTTGTTGTACACCTTTGCTGATTTTAAACCATTCTGTTTCTCCTAGTTCCGTTCAAACTGATGCTTCTTGACCAATGTAAAGGTTGTGTAAGAGAATGATCAGGTGTTCTGGTATACTCTTGCTTCTTAATGTGGCCCAGAGTTTCTCATGGTTTATACAGTCAAAAGCCTTGCTGTAGTCAATAAAACACATATGGATATCCTTTTGGTATACTTTTGTCTTTTCAAGGATCCATCTCACATTCACGATAATGTCTCTCATTCCTCACTCTTTCCTGAACCCTGCTTGTACTTCAGGCAGTTCTTGTTCCAGGATGTAGTCTCTGCTGAATGATCTTCAGTAGAATCTTGCTGGCATGTGGGATCAGAGCGATTTTGCAATAATTTCCAGTCAGTCGGGTCACCTTTCTTCAGTATTGGTATTGTCACAATCCCATCCCTTTAGCCACGTGCTTAAAGGTCAGGGTGTACATTATTGTTGTATTGAAGGTAGAAACTTTTGTTAGCCCAGAAGCCTTCTGGTACTAGTAGTCCCTTGCTTCATAACGAATAGTTGTGTAAGCCATGTGAATGGTAAAGTATAGGGTTTTATTCCCTTAATGCACAAAAGGTTCAAACGAAGACAACGGGATTTCCACCTTGTTCAGGATTTTCACATAAGGTATTTACATAGGTCAAAAACTTGGATATGCTTCACAGTCTTTGTTAATTATGCAGGGTTCAAACAAAACAGGTTATACAAATGAAAGCAATGCTTCTTCTTTCAGCTTGTCAAACAAAACTGTGTTTCAAAAGTATATCCTGCATGCTATATTTCTCTCAAGGATTCTAAACTCCCAGTACAACAAAACGTACAGTCCATAGGGCATTCAGTTAGCAAAGGGTCAGGTTCAGCAGGGTCTATCTGCATAGCCTCTTGTTCTGCTGAGATATCTGTGGCCCCTGAGCTTTCCCCATATATTCCTGGTTTTACTTCAGAACTTCTTCCTAAGGCTTCCAAGCCTGGCTGTACCCGGTCTGGCAAATATGCAACAGGACTTTTGGTAAGCACTCTTTCTATAGGTCCCCAAACCTTTCTCCAGCTGCCTTGGCTGCTCTGACGGCTCCCTGGCTTCCAGGCCTTTCTGTGACCCGGCCTCAGTTTGTGGTTCAGATCTGTGTCTCTTAGACTCCTGGGCTGAGTCTGGTTCACCCACCTCTGAACTCCTTGTGGCTCACATACAGGGGAAGCAGCATGAAGGTACCTCTGAACTCTTGGGTCTGTGTCTCTGGTATTCTCCCTACCAGGCACTCTCCCGGTTCTCCTTCTATCCTTCCTGAAGACTTCCTTCTGGAGCTTCCCAGCCTGAAACTGGCTCTCCTGAAACTTGTTCCTTTCCTGTAATGGCTTGCAAGTTCAACTGCCTTTTCTTCTCTCTTTGGAGCCGTCTCTTTTCTCTTTCTTCTCTATCAACAGCTGCTGCGGCTCGTGCCGCTCCTCTCCCCTCTGGCTTGTCTATGCTTTGCTTATAAAGCTGTTTCTTAGGTAAGGATTCTGTCCCTCTGACCAGATGTATCTGATTATGCTTTGAATTAGTTCTTGCATCATCCCAACCTGGGCATGTCAGCCTACCTTCTGAATCTCCGTGCATGCTCCCTCTAGCTGCACTTCTCACTAACTGCACTTTATGTATATCATTTCCTTTAAAGAGATCAGTGTTTTCTTCTACCTCCATGGGTTTACTGGCGTCTGCTTCATCACAGTATAAACACAGATCTTTTCCAGTCAGTTGGCCATGAATTTGTCTTCCAAATTTCCTGGCAGAGCCTTGTAAGTAGGGTAACAGCTTCATCCAATTGCTGTAATTCTTCAATGGGAATGCCATCAATGTCCGGTGCTTTGTTCTTTGATAAGGCTTTCAATGCTGCTTCGAATTATTCTTTCATCACCAATGACTCCTGATCATAAGGTATAGGTTGAAATGGCTGTTGGTCTCCTTGATTTTTATGGTATAATGACTCTGTATATTCTTTCCACCTTTTCTTGATCTTCTCAGCATCATTCAGCATGGATCCTTGAGCATCTTGTAACATTCCAATTCGAGGCTGGAATTTTTTCTTTAACTCTTGTAGCTTTAGAAAAGCTGATCTCGTTCTTCCTCTAATAGTTTCTGATTCTATTTCCTTGCATGTGTTATTGTAGTACTTCTCCTTGTCTTGTCTTGCTGCATGTTGGAAATCTCTGTTGAGTTCTGTGATTGCCTCTCTTTTTCCTCTGACTTTAGCTTCTCTGCATTTCTGGACAATTTTCAGAGCTTCTTTAGTCATCCATTTTGGCCGTTTTTTGCTTTTTCATCTTATGTAGAGACTTCTCTCTTTCTTCCAACACAACCTTCTTGATGTCACCCCATAACTCTTCTGGAACGCTGACATTTGTATCTAAAGCAGAAAATCAATTTTTCAGGCAGTCTTTAAATTCTAGTGGTATATTCTCAAGGACATATTTTGCTACATTTAGGAGCGGCTTGCTCTTTTTCAACTTTAGCTTGAGTTTGCACACTAGTTGTTGGTGATCTGTACCACAGTCAGGTCCAGGTTTTGTCTGTGTTGATGTTATTGAGCTTTTCAATCATTGTCTTCTACAGATGTAGTCAATTTGATTTCTGTACAATCCATTGGGTGAAGTCCATGTGTACAATCGCCGCTTGTGTTGCTGGAAGAAGGTGTTTGAGTTGAATAGATCTTTGGCCTTGCAGAATGCTATCAGTCTTTCTCCAGCTTCGTTTTTGTTGCCAAGTCCATATTTTCCAATCACTTTGCCTTCTTTATTGCCAACTTTTGCGTTCCAGTCACTCATGACTATCAGGATATCCTGTTTGCATGTTCTGTCAATTTCAGCTTGTACTTATTCATAGAACTCATCAATGTCTTCCTCTTCTGCAGCTGTTGTTGGGGCATATACCTGAATTATAGTAGTGTTGATGGGCTTTCCTCATAGATGAATAGAAATTCAGCATTCACTGACTGCATTGTATTTCATTATAGTTCTTGCAAGTTTCTACTTAATTATAAATGCAACACCATTTCTTCTTTCTCTTTCATTTCCAGCGTATTAGACCATATGATCATCAGATGCAAAGTGCCCAAAGCCAGTCCATTTCAGTTCACTAACATCCAACAGATCGAGCTGTACACGTTCCATTTCATTCTTGACCACCTCCAACTTCCCTTGGTTCATGCTTCGTATGTTCCATGTCCCAAAATGTAAGATATCTTTGCAACTTCTGACTCTTTTTTCATGCGCAGCTACATCAGCAGATCCAACCACATCATAAATGCTGGCTTTAATCTAAGAAGTCTTCAGCTCATCCTCAGTAGCCATTTGAGTGCCTTCCAACCCGGGGGTCTCATCTTCCAGCACTATAGTGCAAAAATAGAACATGAATTTCCCCAGTTGCCCTTAGTCCCCCAAGCCCCCCACCCCACAAGGGAGTCACAGATACAGTACTACTGGACAAGCATATGTGTAACAGTGGACAAAAGTAAGTCAAATAGGTTGTCTTACAACTTACCCAAAATAACATTAGGCGCCAACAACTTATAAAATACTATGGCAAAATATGAAATATCTCTTTAATAGCAGTCCAGACTTCTTCACAGAAATGTTGAACTTGACCACATTAAAATAATAAATGGTCCAGCATACCCACCTTCTGCTGGTACTGCCAGTAACAATTGGGCCTATGAGCCAAAAAACACTTTGATTGAGGGAGGTGGATGGAAAAACCCAAACGACCTGCCTCCAAAAGCACCCCCATGCTTTCGGTTCATCCCTGTCTCCTTCTCCCATACCTCCCTTGAGGTCTGAAAGGGCTTCTACACTTAGGATGCTACATGGCCGTTCTCATGGGCTAGCTGGCAAACTGCAAGTATAGTGGTCTGACCCTCCAACTCTGAAACAGTCATATTACTTGAATGAATAGCTTAAACTAATTGCAAACACTTAAAGGAAGATGAAATTCCTCTCTAAGTGGTTGAAACTGCTTAACCCACTCTCCCAAAACAATTTTTTCCATCAAACATATTCCCTTCTCCATCCAAGCAACCCAATACACCGGTTAGTTATCCATTTTAATCTTAAGGTTGCCACACAAGGACAACCCGATCCTCATCCAGGATCATTTCCACACTGTATGCTAGACAGTCATCACCCCAATACTGGACTATGGAAACTCCTTACATCAAGGACTACCTAAGCAGGCTACCCATCCGCTCCAGCTAGTACAGAACACCGCAGCCCGAATCATAAATGGCACAGCCAAACACAAGCACATTACACCTGTACTTCGGCAACTGCACTGGCTGCTAATCACTGCACGAGCAAGATACAAAGCAACCGTAAGCATATTCAAGATCATACACCTATTGCACGGCAGATGTCCTACACAGTTTGATAACCAGGGACACAATTCACAGACCCAGAAGAACCAACAGCAGCAATAGACTCTATGTACCCACTGGATACCATAAAACAAAGCAAGTGACCTCCAACAGAGCCTTATCCCTCTCGGCACCATCCCTCTGGAATTCCCTACCGGATGAACTGCGGGCAATAAATGACCTCAAAGACTTCCGTAAATCACTTAAAACCTATTCATAGAATGTTACAACCAAACATCCTGAAGACTCCTCTAACAAGCCTGAATGTACAATAATCCCCCCACTTTAGTCTTTATATACGTCCCGTCGCCCCTGTTTAACAAGCCTGAATGTACAATAATCCCCCCCCCCCCATTTTAGTATTTATGTACGTCCCATCGCCCCTGTTTAATGTTGTCCCAACCTGTGTGGAAGAACACTTTGACTGAAGGAGAAAGTGGTATACAAATCTGGATAAATAAATAAACTGTAGGGAATCTTTCCATCTAATCTCTACCAGTCCATCCAGCATTCCAAAGGCCTGATGAGTGGAATGAAGAATCGGATTATCCTTCAAAGCCTTGGATAGCAATCCACCTGGTAAACATCACAAATACCAAGGCTCAACCAATTGCCGTTCAATATCCAACCACTGCAGTCTGGCCCAACCATCAGGGAAGCTAGGAAGTTGCCTAGGGTGTCAGCTTCTGGGGGTCAGTAAAGAGCGGGGCATCCAAAGCTAAACAATAGATTATGACAATCTGGGGTGGGGGAAGTAAGGTTTGAAGTTCACCCAGGGCACCAACACCTTGAACTAACTCTGGGGCCACATATCACAGCACCCTCATCCAACACCCACCCGTATCAAGACTATGCTTTGATACTCTACTACTGATCTATAGTTTGGGCCAGAAAAGAATTGGAGTTATACATTTACTGGCGGCTGATAAACATGACTCCCCATATGGATTGTGCCAGCAAAAATTGCTCTAAGTGCTTCAATAATATCTGGAGTTAAGGCAGAATACAGCTGGCAACACCAAGAATAATTATAGCAATGATATTGAAGAGCTCCAATTTTATAACAAGGTGCCTTGTAAGATGCCTTAAGTTACGATGTGGAAATTTACACCAACTTCAGAGCTGCTGTAAACATCCATGTCTAAAGTCTTCAAGAATGAGTGTAACTTGTGTAAAGTAAATGTCGCTCAGTAGGATATTCAGGGGCACTAACTTGGTTAATGCTGCTTAATATCTGCAGGTGTTGCTGCTGTATGCCCTGATGTTAATCTTAGCATTGGGGCCTGCCCGGGAATTCCGGTCTGGCACCCATCAATTACCGGACAGCACGCAATATCGAGCCACTGCCCAGTTACCAACAAATGGCAAACGTCAGGTGCAATAAAGGCTGGTCTAACATTTGCCGCAGAACGGAACCGGGCAGCAGCTGAATATTACCATTTTCTGGTTGGCTTCCTGGCAATCCGAACAACCCTGATATTCAATGCTAGGGCCCGGATATGGTCCCAACATTCAGGTTTAGTGGCAGTGACTACCTGCATTAGATCACCTAGCCAGCGCCGCTGAATATCACCAGTATCACAGGATCCTACATATATTCATTACTGCTGCTCAGCCTCATAGTGTTTAAATGCTATGGCCAGTGTTTAAAAAAACACAGTGATCACTGGGTTTGAATACTGACCCAAATGCACATTGTGGCTGTTAGGCGTACTCACCGCCACTGGTTTGGGACACGTTTCCACATAGGGCTGTGGATCTTTAGGTGCCTTATTTGTAAACAACTATGTTTGTATGCTTGAGGCCAAGGGTTAGTGAAAGACTATATGATGCAGGAATGTGCAGCCGAGGTCCTCATGAGTCATAAACAAATCAACTGAGTAATCAAGCTACACAAATTAACCTGGTATCTTAGGCAAAGTCTATGTAATACACCTGATCTGTATTCATTGCGGGTATCCTGAGGCAGGGCCGGAGGACCTCCGATCTAACGACCCTCTAAGAGCAGCAGCTAAGAACAAAATAAGCAAACTGCTGGTGCTTGACCAGTAGAGTTGTGGCCTTCAGGCCAGAAGATTATTAGATCCAACCTCAGCTGGAATATCCTTCCTTCCAGTGCAGAACATTTTCAAATATGGGAAATGACTGTATCCTGAAGTCTGAAAAGAAGGGCGGGAACTGCGTTTCTACCATGTTCCCCCAGAAATTTAGCCCTGAACTTACGTAAAATGATGTGGTCTTGAAATTTCATATGCTGTCAGGACTGGTACTGGAGCAGGGAAGGAGTCCTCCTCCACGAATACATGAGCAAGGAGAATTTCTCTCTGAGGATGTAGGAGTATTAGCAGTGGTGTCAAGGACGATTGTTTCTCCAAACACGTGTAGAGCAGGTGTAACCATTAGGCAAGTCTAGGTAGTTGCTTAGGGTGGCAGCTTCGGGGTGGGTGTGTGTGTGTGGGGGGGGGGGGGAGCAAAGAACTGTTACAAAGCTAAACAATGGGTCTTAATAGCCACAGAAATTCAAAGAACCATCAGTACCTGCTTCCATCTGCAAGAAGGACAGGCAGTTTTCAAATACCTCGTTTACCTGGATAAAGGACGTTTGCAGATTGCTCTTGTTACATATGTATTTAAATAGGTCCAATTATGCATTTTTATAGGACTGGGATGATGATAATTATTGAGTTGAATTATCAGATTCTTGGGTGGGGGAGAGAGCCTTGGGGTCTGGAAGTTAATTAAAGGGGGGGGGAGCATAAGGCTAAAGATTTGCCCAGAGCGCCCAATATCTTTGTAACAGCCCTGCTGAAAGGAGCACCTCCCTGTCTGTTCCAGTAACATTTTCTCATGTAGCTTGAGCGCCGCATCACTGATGAAGGGGGGAAGTAGCCTAGGGTTTAGAGCAGTGGGCTGGAACAAGGGTTCAAATCCCACTGATGCTCCTTGTGGCCTTGGGCAAGTCACTTAACCCTTCATTGCCTCAGGTACAAATGTACAGGTCGATGCAGAAAACTGGCATTAAAGTCAAGTGCTATTAGCCATGTGCATGATTTTGTAGCACGTGAGTACCGTAAACATTATATGCTGCTATGCGGCACAGGAAGCACATGCAAATGAGGTATGCGCAAAACTTCAGTGTGAAGTGGGGAGGGAGGGGGTGGCGCATGTGCAGCTGATTTCTGGCGGTGACACATGCATGCACATGGATTTTACATGCTAATGGCCACACAGTGGCATGCCCAAAAATTCTAACACAGCGAGCAACTTTGCCAGCTCTGGTATGCAAAAGACAAAGTGGTACAGTCGTTTCCCCCATTTCTTATTTATTTATTATTTTTAGCATTTATAGTTGCAATTCACTCACAATAAAGTGACCCCCCCCCCCAGAAATTAAGTTAATACAAAAAGAAAATTACAATTAGAAATAAACAACCAATACATTGGTCCACAATTTTGTAGAAATTAGGATACAAGATATAGGAAACAACAAAAAGAAACATCAAAGCATTACAGAGAAAGATTCTTCAAGTTGGAACATTCAGCCGGCCCTTAAACAGTGCCTAAACCTTTGGGACGATAACTTGAACCTTTGCTTCTTCCTTGGCCATAAGAAAGTCCAAAAGTTGTTTGGGCTAAAAAAAACCAAGTATTTCTTACTCTCAGAAACAATCAGTTACAAGGAAAAAGTAACAAAAAGCTGAAACCCAGATCCAAGGCCCTGGGTCTCATAGCCAGGAACTCTTGGCATCGCTTTTGAGTAATTTTAGATAAATCAGGAAACACCCGAACTTCAGAGCCCAAAAACAGCTTATCGATATTTATTTATGGAACAGGTTCTCTATACCACCTTTAGGTCAAAGCGGTTACAGAGAACAACAAACAAATTCAGTTGAGATGCAGTTACATAGAACTTAAGGGAGTTAACAATAACAAGGGGGGATTAACAGGTTATCTTGTAGGATGCTATGTGATTTCATTAGAACTGTAACGTTCAATGAATAGGGGAGTCTTTATAACTTCTTCAGTTCCTGCGTAGTCTGCGCAGATCTTATGGGTTCTGGGAGTGAGTTCCAGATTGAGGGGAAGAAGAGGGTGAAAGCTCTGTTGTTCATTTGCTGGGTGCATTTTGTCTTGAGGAATGAGATAACTAGTAGATTTTGGTTTGTTCATCTTCTTGCCCTTGATGTAGGAGTTCTTCTGATTAGGGATCAAGGCTGATAAATTGTGCAGGATTTTGTATATAGCAGTTACAATCTTGTGCTTTATCCTCTGTACTATTGGTAGCCAGTGTTAGCTCTTGAGGGTGGGTGTGATGTGTGATTCTAGGTGCAGTATTTTGAATTAGTTGAAGCGGATAGAGTTCATGCTTTGGTAGCCCCTGGTACAGTATGTTGCTGTAATCTCGGTGGGGTATTATGATAGATTGGAATATTGTTCTATAGTTGTTGTGGTGGTCGTAACTGTTGGAGTGATTTCATTTTAAAGTATACAATACTGGCTGCCTTCTTGATATAGGAGTGCATGTTGAGGTTCTTGTCAAGGGTTATACCCAAGTATTTGACTTCCTCTTTTACTATGATTTCAGTGTGTTGGAGCGTAAGACTGAATGAATTCTTTGCTTCGGTCTTTACTGAGGAAGATGTAGGGATGTTACCCACGACTGAAGTGGTATTTAAAGGTGTGGAAGAATTGAAGGAAATATCGATACATCGGGAAGATGTCCTACAACTATTAGATAAACTGAAGAGTAGCAAATCACCTGGGCCGGATGGTATACATCCAAGGGTGTTGAAAGAACTGAAATTTGAGATTGCAGACCTGCTATCAGTAATCTGTGAACTATCATTAAAATCATCTCTAATACCTGAGGATTGGAGGATCGCCAATGTAACACCAATTTTTAAAAAGGGTTCGAGGGGTGATCCGGGAAACTACAGACCGGTGAGCCTGACATCAGTACCGGGAAAAATGGTAGAAACCATCATAAAGAATAAAATTACTCAGCATATAGATAGTCATGACCTAATGGGAGACAGCCAACATGGCTTTAGACAAGGAAGATCTTGTCTTACTAATCTGTTATGTTTTTTTTGAAGGAGTGAATAAACAGGTGGACAAAGGTGAGTCGGTTGATATTGTGTATCTGGACTTTCAGAAAGCCTTTGACAAGGTCCCTCATGAGAGACTTTTGGCAAAACTAAAGAGTCATGGGATAGGAGGCAGTGTACTACTGTGGATCAGGAACTGGTTAAAAGATAGAAAGCAGAGGGTAGGGCTAAATGGCCAATTTTCCCAATGGAGAAAGGTGAATAGTGGTGTACCCCAGGGATCTGTGCTGGGTCCGCTGCTTTTTGACATATTCATAAATGACCTGGAAAGTGGAATAACGAGTGAGGTTATCAAATTTGCTGATGACACAAAACTATTTAAAGTTGTTAAAACCCAGGAGGATTGTGGAAAATTGCAAGAGGATCTTGATAAATTGGAAGACTGGGCATCAAAATGGCAGATGAAATTTAATGTGGAGAAGTGCAAGGTTATGCACCTAGGGAAGAACAACCCAAACTATGGTTACACGATGCAAGGTTCCACATTAGGAACCACCACCCAAGAAAAAGATTTAGGCGTCCTTGTGGATACCATGTTAAAACCCTTGGCCCAGTGTGCAGCGGCGGCCAAGAGAGCAAATAGAATGCTAGGTATGATAAGGAAAGGAATGGAAAATAAAACAAAAGATATTATAATGCCTCTATATCGTTCCATGGTGAGACCGCACCTTGAATATTGTGTGCAATTCTGGTCGCCATATCTTAAAAAGGATATAGCAATTTTAGAAAAGGTTCAGAGAAGAGCCACCAAAATGGTAAAGGGGATGGAAGGCTACTCCTATGAAGAAAGGCTAAAAAGGTTGGGGCTCTTTAACCTGGAAAAGAGACGGCTGAGGGGAGATATGATAGAAGTCTATAAATTAATGAACGGAGTGGAACGGGTAAACGTAGATCGATTGTTTACCTTATCAGAATATAGAAAGACTAGGGGACATGCAATGAAGCTACAGGGTAAACTATTTAAGACTAATAAAAGAAAATATTTTTTCACTCAACGTGTAATCAAACTCTGGAATTTGTTACCGGAGGATGTAGTAAAGGCTGTTAGTGTAGCTGGGTTTAAAAAAGGTTTGGACAAGTTCCTGGAGGAAAGGTCCATAAACCATTATTAAGAAGGGACCCAGGATATCAATGCTTGAACCAATACAAGCATTGTGGAACCTGTGTCCCTTGGGGAAACTGCTAGGTACGTATGACCTAGATTGGCCACTGTTGGAAACAGAATACTGGGCTTGATGGACCTTGGTCTGACCCAGTATGGCATATCTTATGTTCTTATGTAAGCTTTGCTGGGGGTATGAAGGATGAGTCTCTTGTGACCAGTAGTGCTTCGGTTTTGCTGCTGTTCACTACTAGGTTTAGACTTGCGAGGAGGTCTGAAGTGGCTGAGAAGCAGTCTGAGATGGTAGAGAAGTCCGGAGTTAGGGTGTAGAAGGGCAGGTAGAACATGATATCATTGGCGTATAGGTGAAAGTGCATGTTGAATTTTCTGAGCAGGTCACAGATGGGTTGGATGTAAACATTAAATAGGAGAGCCAATAAGGCTGATCCTTGGGGTATGCCTTGATTTAGGCTGAAATGGTTGGATTGAAGGGGACCACTTTTTACCTGTAGTTGTCTATCAGAGAGATATGAAGTAAACCAGTCTAATGTGCTATTGTGGAGGCCTATGTCACTAAGCCTAGTGAGACGAGTGTGGTGAGAGATGGAGTCAAAGGCGGCACTGATGTCGAGGAATATCATTGCGGAGCCTTGATGTGGCTCGTCATGACCCTTGATTTGAGTGATATGATGGAAATATAGTTTAAACACAGTGTTACTTTCGCCCTGGAATTTGACAGTAACCACTAAGGTAGTCCTTTGAGTAACTACCTCCAAGGAAGATTCTAAGAAGTCTGTAAGATTCATAACTACAGATGTTCAACAGATGTTTTAGTTTTCCCTAATATAGACAAATATTGAGCCTTAAAATATAGAGGCAGCAATTCAGCTGGCATTTCCAAAATTTCACTCAGATATTTCTTAGCCATATCTGTCGGTGATATGAAAGGCAATCTGGGGAAACCCAAAAATCTCAGATTATTTTTCCAAGACTGATTTTCCAAATATTCTATTCTTTGGTGAATACGAGGTGTGACAAAAAAGAAACAAGACTGTCCCATAAATGTTTCATTACAAAATCTACAGAGAAATTACACATTGTCCCCTTCAAGGTAATCCCCCCCCTCCCCCGAGTTAATGCACTTCTGCATTCGCTTCTGCCACGTACTGAAGCACACGGTAAAGTCCTCCTCCTTGAGGTCCCTCAGCTCCCTTGTCACAGTGGCCTTGATCTCTTCTACAGAGACGAAATGAGTTCCTTTGAGCACAGTCTTCAGCCTGGGGAAGAGCCAGAAGTCACACAGTGCGAGATCTGGGGAATAAGGAGGGTGGTCGAGAACTGTGATCTGTTTGTTGGCCAAGAACTGCCTCACACTGAGCGCGATGTGTGCGGGCACGTTGTCGTGGTGGAGCAGCCACGATTTGTCTCTCCACAGAGCCCGCCTACTGTGCCGAACCTTGTCATAGAGGCGATTGAGGACCAGCTGGTAGAAGTGCTGGTTGACTGTCTGACCCTCAGGAATAAACTCATGATGGACCACTCCCTTCTGGTCGAAGAATGAGATCAGCATGACCTTGATCCTTGATTTGGACATGCGTGCCTTCTTGGGCCTGGGTGACAGTCGAGTCTTCCACTGCAGGCTCTGTCTCTTGCTTTCAGGGTCGTACTGGAAGACCCAAGTCTCATCTCCTGTGATGACTCGGCCAATGAACTCTGGATCTTCTCTGATCTTCTCTAGCAAGTCTCGACAAACATTGACCCGGTGCTCCTTCTGGTCGTCCGATAAAAGCCTGGGCACCAACTTGGCGCACACCTTCCGCATCCCCAGCTCCTGCACCAAATGGTCTGCACTGACTCCCTGTTCAGGCTGAGCTCCTCAGCTATCATCTGCACCGTCAATCTGCGATTACTCTGCACCAGCTGGTTCACTCAGTCAATGTTCTCAGCCGCCTTTGTCGTGGAAGGCCGTCCTGACTTGGGGTCATCCTCCACCTCCTCACGGCCAGTCTTGAAGTGTTTGTGCCACTCGAAGACTCGCGGCCTTAACAATGCATCTTCTCCATAAGCCTTTTGGAGAAGCTGGAGACACTCAGTTGGGCCCTTCTTCAACTTAACCAGAAATTTCAAGTTGATTCTTTTTCTCCATATTTCTGCCACCTCCAGTTGCGGGACAAAGTGATGGAGCAGTGTGCTACAAAAAAACCTGAAAAAGAAAAACAGAGTGAGAGAGATGAAAAATATTATAGCAGAATAGTGGCGAGATGTTGCACAACACAGTGACATAAGCGGTTAGCCAACTGGCATTAAGTCAAGGGCGTGGCTGCCACAGTCTCGTTTCTTTTTTGTCATACCTTGTATAGGTCTTATCTTTCACCAGTGCCTCCCCTGGATCCTGTACTTTGTTAACTTCAGCTTCTAAAGAGTCACTCTTAGCAGAGAGCTGTTCCAGCCCCTGAGAATGAGCCACTGCTGCCTCAGAAACCACAGTCAAGTCCCCAACATATCTACCAAAAAGTGCCAGCAGCGAAGAACTGAGGCCTTGTATAACGTCCCAAAGTGACCCAAGCGTCACAACGCCAGGCTTTTCCATCTCCCGAGATAGCAAGCATGAAGCAGCAGCTCCCCTGCCCTGAGCGATATCGCTCACAGTTCGGAGCGACTGCTGTTGCAGGTAGTCCTCCTTCAAACCCTTGGCTAGAGGAGAAGTTATCACTGTCCAAGGCCGGCCCAAGGGTTTCTGCCTCCCCAGGCAGCAGCCCTGGCCGCACCGCCCCCCGTCTGTGCTGCGCCATGCCACTATCCCCTGCTGTCGCTGATTCTGTCTCAGCCTGAAGAGGTGTCGGCAGGCAGCAGTGTGGATGGGACTTTGTTAAGAATGCCCCCTCGGGGACCCATAGGGCTCCCTTCCTGCTGCAGGAAGGGGGCCCAACGGAATCTGTGTTGGTCTCTCCCCTGTTCAGGGCCACGCCAGTGGCAATAGGGCCAGTCCGTCCACTAGGCAGGCTAGGCAGCCGCCTGGGGCAGCAGACCTCTGTGGGTGTTAGGCCATTTCTATTTTCTCTTACACGCCAAACTTTTCTCTTTTACGCAAAAGCTCCACGACAAAGAGTTTTCCTATTGAAGAAATGACTGTTCACTAGCACACACGCTAAACCTGTCTTTTCCTACATGTGCCAGAACTTTATGTCACCTCCGACGAGGCGTAAGAACAGCGGCGCTACTGAGCTTTGCGGTCTGCCTTATGTGCATTTCTCTGCATCAGGCGATGGCTTCATTAGCATTTCATTTTAATACATACAGCTCATTTGAATATCATTTTAATATGCATGGTGCTGTTGCGTGCGCACCACTTACTGTACAGACCTCGCTCGCACCAGTCTCTGCATTGCTCGCCGGTGGTAGTTGTGTGTACATGTTGTGCTTCCTGTGCGCAAAAGGGTGCACTAGTGTTTTTGCATCAGCCTTTTAGATTGTAAGCCCTCTGTGGACACCTAACTGTGCTTGAATATAACTGGAAAAGCCGGAGCTAAATAGAAATAGAGCCATTCTCCTTTAAAGGTGCAGGGGTGAGATTATAGTGATTCTAGCTGCCCCTGCTTTGTATGCTGCTGACTTGTGAATGAATTGCTTTACCTTTAAGGACCAGAGCTGATGGGGTGCTGCTATTCCGGTAGCCTGGTGCTTGTGAGAAACTGCCATTGGATCACAAGAGGAGGAGGTGCCCCATTCAGCGGATGTCCCGAGGCAGCTGCCTACTTCACCTAGTGGGAAATTCGGGCCAGTTCCTACCTAATAAGCTCTGGGGTTTAGAGCTGTCATAGCGCCCGTTTGAAACTTCTGTGCGGTTTCAGCATTGTATTGATTCGGCTATTTTGCTATTTTATCGAGTAGTAAAAGACGAAGATCAAAAACTAGTTCTGTTTCTTCTTCAGCAGAATCGGCTAATTCTCATGAAAGTAATTTACGTTTAATTCTTTTGGTTTTGGTGTGTGGGTGGGGTGGGCGATTGGGGGGGAGGATGGCGATATTTTGGATAGGTAGAAAATGCGGAGAATAGCTAGCAAGTTGCAAAATGACTCAATGGCACTTCAGCGCACTGTGACTGACCACCAGCGGAGGGCGCCCGTTCACCACAAACGCTTGTTGCACCCAGTTTACACCCGAGTTGCTTAGGCACGCAGCTCCTTGCTTTTCCCGGTGACAGATGTGCACTTTTTAAAAAAATCTTATTATTTTTGGCGGCCATTAACGCGTCTATTTCATTAGTGCAAACACATCGCCCTTACCTCCAGATATACTCAGGGTTCTGAGTATATCTCGTTTTGTGTCTATGAGAAACCGCTGAAGTAGCTACGCCAGGTAGCCATCCAAGGCTACCCAAGATGTGCGGTGGCACGGGGCCAGGTAGTTTGAGCTGTTTTGCAGCAGGAGAAAGCGAATCGGTTGTTCAGTTAAGCCACCGGAAAAGTGTTCCTTTATATTTGCTGGCCGTATAAGGTTGGAGAATGTTTTATATTGCCCCCCCCCCCCCCCATCGTGTAACGCAAAGGCTCGCAGCCTCGATGGGCACCGGAAGCCTGGTTCTACGATCCCCCCTCCCCCCCATGGCTCTGCACTTGCCTCTGGGGTCAGCACTTGCCAAGGACACCGGCAGCTCTGAAACACCTTTTCTTTATGCAATTACAGCGCACCTCCGAGCAAGGGATCATGTAGCCGCGCATCCACTCCTGCATCTAGATTTTGAGGAATGGAACTGGGGGGTTGGCGCCCGTTTCTTATAATCACCCCCCCCCCCCCCCACACACACACACATTTCTGTGGCTATCAAAGGCATAATTTCCCCGGTCGATGGAAATCACTTAATGTAAAATGAAAACTGCCTATTGGCAGCCAATGTTGGCATTGGGCATGATTTTCTCGCCTTGGAAGAGCATCGAGACGCCCCCCATGAAAGCGCTTGAGGAAGCTGCTCCTCGCCTCTGAGATCCGGTCGATGGGACACTCAAAGGCGTCTACGGAAAGAAAGGTGTTTGCAACGCTCCCACAGTGCTGCTGGCTGGGTGGCCGCGGCGGGGCGCGTTATATACCTTTCCCCAGCTGTCAAATACAGCTGCACTCCAAGACATTGGCTCCCGGTGACCCACAGGCTCCTCCCAGAGGCCAGAGGCTGAGATGGTTTTTATTTATTTATTTATTTTTTGAAGGGGGGATTTCTCTCCCCCTATTTCTTTCTTTTTTTTTTTTAATTCAGTGCAAACCTTGGTGAACGAAAGAAGTTGCCACAGCGCCGCTGGCAGAGCGAGAAGTCTCCACCGCTTCTCTGCCTCTTCGCCACACGTCTCTCTGCTCCTTGGGATTTCTGCTCCCCCCCCCACCACCCCCGCTTTTTTTAAGTTTCTGGGGAGACTCGGAGGGCTGGCTGAAGGCTGCTGGCATGCTCTCGCTCGGGATGCTGCTGCTGCTACGGTGAAGCCCCGCACTGGACCGTGAGGGAAACGAATAGAGACGATGTGAACGAAACCGACTCGGAAAATTGCCTGCTGCTGCTATTTCAGGAGCTCGGGGTCTTTTTTTTTTTTTTGCATTGTGCGTTTTGGGGAGAGGAAGAATTCACCGCAAGAGTTTATCCGGCAGATGGCCCCGGTTTGATTGCAAATACCACGTCGTTTCTGGGATTTAAACGTGCAACCTCGATAAGATTTCGTCCTTGGCGATCGCCATGAATTCCGTGGCTGGGAATAAAGAGCGAATCGCGGTGACGAGCCGAAGCCGAAAATGCGGGGTAAGAGCGGCTTTTGCGCAAATGCATGCTTCTGTCCCGGATTACCGTCGCCAAGGTGCGCTGGGGACATTCCTGCATCCTTGCGCTTTCTCGCCGAGATGACAAATGGTACAGGCATGTCTAACCTCGTTAAGGTGCGTGTAAACATTCCCAGCTCCCCCTCCCGCCCGTTTACCGTGGGCAAGATGCATTTTTCCTTCATCTGATCTTGTGAACTTTATTTCTCCCCCCCCCCCGCCTCTCCGCTGTCTCGTTGCCCGTTCTAGTGATTCGGCTCTTCCCGGATCGTGCTCCCCTGCTCCGGAGCGAAAAGCGGTTCACGTCGTGTAAAGCGATTTAGCAGCACCGATCATGGGTCTTTTTTAAATTTCATCTAACGCCAGGGCCTTTTAAGTTCCGTGAATCGGACGCACAGGTCCAGCTACATCTTGCGCGCACGGCTCTGCATGAAGTCAAATGAAGCTCCGCGCGGTAAGGGAGGGACGGGGGCGCGGTGAAGATCGCGCAACCTGCGCCAATGTCAGATCTTTGGCGTCATTGTATCCCCTTGTGTCTTTCAGGTAAACGAGGCGTGCTCGCCCACCAAACCCGCCGCCCCCTTCTCCCCGGAGAGCTGGTACCGCAAGGCGTACGAGGAATCCCGGGCCGGCGGTCGCCCTGCACCCGAGGGAGCCGGCTCGGTGCCGGGCTCCTCGGGCACCCCGTCCCCGGGCTCGGGCACCTCCTCGCCGGGTTCGCTGGCGGGCTCGCCGGCGGGACCCGCCTCCCCGGGCATCGGCACCAGCTCCCCGGGCTCGCTGGGGGGCTCGCCGGGCTTCGGCACGGGCTCGCCGGGCTCGGGCAGCGGCGGCGGCTCGTCCCCGGGCTCGGATCGCGGCGTGTGTTGCGAGAACTGCACCGCCCGCTTGGTGGAGCTGAAGAGGCAGGCGCTGAAACTCCTCCTCCCCGGGCCCTTCTCCAGCAAGGTAGGCACAAACTACGTTAACCAAAACAGATTTCGACTTTCATAATCCAGAGCCCTTGGTTGGTATTTACGCGCGTAGTGTGTGTCTGTGGTGGGGGAAGGGGAGCATCTAGCAGGGATTGTTTCTAACATTCAGGAGCGAAGTCAGGCCGAGAACTGCGGGTAATTTGGGAGGCAGGGGGTGGAGAGGGGAGGCAAGCAAACCGGTGCAAGTGCGGCAGAAACGCTGAAAAGTTGCAGTAGATCTGCGCGAAGGCATAATATTATTATGTTGGGGTTAGGGGCGAGCAAAACCCGAGATGCGCACAGTGTGGAAAGCTGTGGCGGGGAGGGAGAGAGATGTCAAGGGACTGGTGCCGGTGGTGTGCCAGAGCTATCCAAGCCGGCGAGCAAATCAGGGCCAGGATTAGCCATCACGCCGGAGGATGGGGAGAGGGAGCAGGGCAGAGGCTAGGGGGGGGGGGGGGGGGGGGAGGGCCAGAGCGATTGCCTGGTTGCTGTTGAAGGCAGTGCAGAGTGCATGGGTGTTGGGACGGTAGAGGAGGGTGCTGTACATACATCTTCCTGGGCTCCCCACCTTTCCCTAGTTTCCTTGATACTGTTAGATGCCCCCCCCCCCCTAACACCTAGCACCTTTACAGGACGTGTATCTGGGCGTTGTGCGTATAAAGCAGCGCACCTGCAGCTCTCCACCGACAGACTTTCTTGATGTAGCAAAGGTGGACGGGAGGGTGCATATTGTTTGTAATTTTCAGTTTCGGGCTTGTCTGTTCTTTCCCTCTCATCTCCTCTTTAGGGTCAGAAACTGCTTGTCCTGTCCCTCTCCTTTAGGTGCCCCTCATTTCCTTCCCCTTTGCTGGTGCAGCTTGGGAAGGTTGGTGTCTGGTACCAGGCTAGATCACCTTAACCAGGGCCTTTTCGGAGCCAGACGTGTTGCAGGAGCAAGACACAGTGCATTTTTGAAAACTGCATAGGCAGGTCACCCCAGCCCTTTGACTGTGCCAGGGATAGCAATGGGCGCAAGCAGGTGCCTCTGCCCCCCCCCTTCACTTTTCCAGGTGGAATCCTGCGCCCTGACTGTATGTTGATTGTCGCGTGTCATGTTTTGCGCATCATTTTATGCCTCTTTTGATGTTTTCTGGCTTAGGTCTGCCATTAGCTGTCTTAGTGGATATTAAATGAATGAATGAACGGAAAAGGAACTGAAATGATTTCCGAGGCCTGGATAGGGAGAGATTTGCATGAAATACTGTGTGGGCAGGCGGCGAGCTTGCATTAAGCATGAACCATTTGGCCCTCTCTTAATGCACTACATTTTATCGCTGGAAGTCATAAAGTATTTTATAGTACAAGGGAACAAATCTGTGCCTCCCGTTACTGAAGGAATCCGCTGCAGCAATGTGTTACTAGCTCCTGGGAGCGTATTTTCATTGAATGCATTTGGATTCCACCCATCTTTACACTCCTGGCTGGATTACAGGCGGACATAATGCGATAACATTCATCGTATAATACGACAGGGCATTAGCTTATCTAGAAATGCATCAAGGAATTGGCTAAAAACAGAGACGCTTTTAGCTTCAGTGAGGCAAGATCATTACACAGCTGGCAAGAGTTTGCAATCCTTCAACACCACAATCTTTATAACCTTTTATTTTAGCAAAGAACATCTTGTTGAGAGTCAGTTCCATATGTTCTGTAGCGTGGTTATATGTGCCAAGGGGCATAGGTGCATGGCTGTGTGTGAGCGGAGTCCGTCCTGCAGCTGCAAGGCCGGTGTGCTGTGTGCTGAGTGAAGGGGGATTATGGACTCTGCATACATTAATCTGGGCGACGTGCAGAGCCTGCGGCTGGTGGTGATGGTGGTATGCCTCTGCTCTTTTTTCTTGCTGCCTTCCCTTTCTCTCCCTCCTCGGCGGCTGCCTCTATCACTGTTTCCAATGTTTCCTGTCAGCAGAACACGGATTCTTCAGTTCATTTCTGATAGCTTTCCTTCTGAACCTCCTCACCATCCCCTATTCTTCTCTCCTCCGCTGCAAAATTCTTATCTTTCATTTTCTGTTAGCCTTCTTTAGAGGGTTTCAGTGGTACCCTCAGAGCCTGGGATAGGAAGGCACGTTAAGATTTCATTCCATGTCCTTTTCCCCTTTCCAGCTAATGCATTTCATTTCTTGGGACTGAGATATTTTCTGGGTACACAGGAGTTTTCCCCATCCTCAATCCAGGAGCAAAAATCTTTTGTGAACAGGGAGCATTCCGAGGGTGTAGTTTGTGTCTGTGGTTTTCGCATTGGAGCTTGGAGATGTGTGTAGGTCTGTGGACGAGCGAGCCGGCCTTCCCTTTTAGCACTGACTGAGAGCTGGAGGCATAAGATTCTTCCATGGCAACTCTGTGAGGTTTTCAGCAGCAATGCACGGAATATCCCTAAGGTAACAATGCCAGATGTGTTTGGCCCCTTCTCTGATCCAGCTTCTATCAAATGGTATTTACTCTTTTCACTTCAAAGAGTTTTCCCTCAGTGGATAGGGTAAGGAAGGATTAGGAAGAGATGCAGTTGCTGAGATAAGGTTGCTTATGCTATTGCCCTGCAGTTGTATACCTTTGAAATTAAGATTATGCGGCTTTTGTTCACGGACTCCAAGCTGTATAACTGGTTAAGTTTATTAGGAGGCCTCCCATTTGATTAGTGCTTTTTCATGTTTTGCATTTCTTTTCTTTTCTTCTTTGTTTTCCCCCTGGCCGAGCCATTCCTCCTCCTTTTATATTGGGTTTCTAGCTCAAACAGACTCTCCTAGCGTTCTTTAATCTGTCATGACAGTGCAGTCGTTAGCCAGAGACCCCAGGACTCCTTCCAGAACACTGCAATCATTGGTTCTAAATGCAGCCACTAGGTGTCACCATTGCATGATGCTGTCCTATCCCCCGCCTGCCCTAGGGAGCAAGGGACCAGAGCCAGGAATTGAACCTAAATCTCTCCACATGGCAATGCCCAGCCTGCCAGCCTCGTTGCATTTATTTCCAAGCGTGGATTTGAATTGTTCAACATTTATATTATAATTGTTTTTAATCTATAACACTTTGACTCAAAACGTGTTTGCTGTGGCTTTTCGGGCTATGCCAGAACCAATGCATCAAACTCCTAAGAGAATATAAGGGGGTCAATATTCTGCTATCTAGATAAGGGGTGGGCTGGAGCTACCTGGTAATATTCAGCAGCACTATCTGGATAGTACCTGGGCAGTCCGCGGGCAGCGCTGATAGTGGCTGACTATGTACTCCAGAGATTTTATTTTTCCTTTATCTTCTGTTTATATATAATATTTATTCGTTTCTGTCTTCAGAATAAGGAGCTGCTCTTCGAGGTGCAGATGAAACTTCAGCTTTGTCTGCATCTGTAGAAACGGAAATCCGGGTGCATAGTATTCTAGAACAGAGCACTCGGGTAAGGCTGGGCTCTTCTGGATAAGGAGGGATAACGCATAATCCCGAGTCTTTACACAGGATGACAACCCAGAATGCTAAAAGCACACCTGTGCATGTTTCCTCTGCTGCCCTTGCTTTCCGAATCACTGTGTTTTATCCAGATATTTGATTTGCTGCATTTCATATGTCATTTGCAGAACTCTCCCCTTCCTTTAGCTCTGGACCGTCGCTGTAGTTCTTATGTCTGGCTGAGGGTGGCGGTATTGAGGCTCTCCTGATTCTTGTGGCTTCATGCTGCTTAGATTCAAACAAAAGGATGAGATGGTTTTGTTTGTATTGATTGACAACAAATTGTTATCCGTCTGTTGTGAAATGATTTCTCATTTATACTAGTAGGTAATTTTATTCTGCGGTTTAGGGTGTTTAGGATGTGGTGACGGTCAGAAGTAAGACTGAGTCATCTAGAGTGGGATTTGATTTGATGATGGAACCGTGTACATCTTGGAGATTGACTGGGGTGATTCAAGGATGTTGGGGTGTATGTTGGAGGCGTGATGTTGGGACCGTGTTATTTTATGGTAAATCGCTAAGGGTCTATGGATAGTGGTGAGCCATAAATCAAATGAAAATAAATAAATGACTATTCAGAAGTTAGACAATATTTAGAAGTAAAGCAATGTGTTTCTAATCTTCCTGGGATCATGCCGTCTGTTAGACCTGAATATAGCCAAGCATGATTCTTTCAGGGTGATTTATAGCTTTTATTTCTTTTTTTTTGGTAATTTTTTTCTAGAAAAGTGCCTCTTAGCTGATGTGCCTTGAAAAACTCCTTCCTATGCTGCAGGGCTGGCGGCATGGACCCCCTCTTGGGCCCTGCCAGACTCTGTTTGACACTGCTCGTCATCTCTTGCGCCTGTGAAGACAGAAGAGGAGGGGGAGGATCAGGGAGAGCCACAGCAGCTGTGAAGGGCAGAGTCCAGCCTCTGCTTCCTGCTCCAGCCCCTCCTTTCCTTTCCACCCCTCATCTTACGCGAAAGGGCAGTTACAGCCCTATAGACCTTGCTGTGCAGACCAGATGGGCCATGCTGGTGTTTACCTGCCTTCCTTTACTCCGGGACCATGTTATGTTCCTATTTTGCTATCTAGGGGAAGAGAGCAGAAACTGAGAGATCTGATATCTGAATGCGCAGGATCCTTTAATATTTAAGTATCACACTGAAGCCAGCAGAATAGGACACACACAGGGTTACTCTCTTCCTGTTGGATTGGGGGAAGATGGGGGGGGGGGGGTGAGAGTCATGCAAAATGTGGATCGGTGTGCCACAAGGCTTCATCATACTTCAAAGTGTGCCGCCCTGCCCCCAGAATGCTCATGGTGAAAGATACAACCATAGTCTTGGAAGAGATACTCTTGGGTGGCATCAGTTTGGAGATGGTGTAAGATGTTTTTTTTTTTTTACATATCTGGGCAAGGGATCTGTGTGACCTCAGGAGCTTGTGGAAAACATTATCTCTGGCTAATTCTCATGTTGCTCCAATTAACGATGTAAAGAGGAGGGGCATTCCAAAATTTTGAGAGTGAATAAATGAATCGCGAAAACATGGGAATTTTTGTGCATATATGTTGAAAGCTATTTGAATTCAGGGCTGGTGTGACCATTCGGTGAGCTAGGCAGTTGCCTAGAGTGCCGCCCCTCTCTGGGACCTGGAGCAGCGGCAATAACTTCAAACAGACCCACAGCACTTATTTATTTATTTTATTTATTTATAGTCTCTTATATACCGCACTATTCAGCATCAGCGCGGTTTACAATAAACAAGGAGTTACACAATTCAACGGTACTTTGTGTTTACAGAAAAAACAGGAAATACAACTCGGATAACAGGGTAATTAATTAATATAACAGACATGATCTCACTTACCTGAACCTCCAGCACTGTGTGGCTGTTTGTGCTTCTGCTCCCCGCACAGGGGCATAGTTTGACTGCTTCGTTTGGGGGGCAAAGGGTGGTGTGACATATTTGCATATTCGTTATGGTAATCTTAAATAAAACGCTAGATGGATAGGAAGCCAGAATATCAAACAGGCGAGGGATGAGTTGGTGCCCCAAGATACTCACAGAGGGTGTAGAGGTTCTCATTCAGTGGCTAAATAATTAAAATGCAGCAAAAATTGTAGCTGTTTAAATTTAGCCTGGCACTCAAGATTAAAATACTGACACCTATAAATATATATTCTGCAAAAAACAGAAGAGATGTACATGCCAAGGGACAAAAAGTAAAAGAGAACCACAGCGCAGTTTCTAACACAATAAAATTTGTTATAATTTAACTAATTTTATTTTGGCGTTAGAAACGGTGCTATGGTTCTCTTTTTATTTTTGAACAACTATTTTGTGTCCAGTGAAACCTTTCTTCCAGCAGTAAGTGAAGAGCAGAACTAGGACATTTCACCATAGAACCCAACATACAAGGAAAAAAACCATCTGATTCCGGTGTCATCTGATTAGCAGTCTCTCCAGTACCAGACAGATTGCAAACTAACATAGAACCCCACAAAAGTCATTGAAGACTATAAAGCAAAGCTACCATAATGACACCAGTTTCTAAAATTACCACTATAAGGAGCCTACCCAGAAAAGAGAAGCCTCATAAATACTGCAGTGGGCCTTAAAACATCCTTACACCTATTCAGAAAACTGAACAAGCCAGCTTACTACAGATCTAATAAAGAAACACCATGCTAACAGAACACATGGTCTCAGACACGCAGGCCAAACACGCTTAGACCCTCACCAAACACAGAATAAATTATAACTAATTCAAAGAAGAAATATGTAGACAAAATTAAATTGAAACCCCAATAAGCTAGGCTCTGCGTGCAGTGCGACACAAGAAATAGAAACAGTGATGGATTTCCCCCTGTACTGTGTAAAATATAAAGACGGCACATATACAGTCCAACAACTGGCATATTGCAGCCATTAAACTGATTATTAACGCTTTGGGCCTGATATTCTAAAGGCATTTACATGGTTTGCTGACCTGTAAACCATGTAAATGTCGCTAACCGGGATATTCATGGTTAGTGCCGCAGAATATCCCCAACTAACGCCGCTATAAGCCCGGATGCTGACCCCGTGTCATGGGTGGCGATATTGCCCCGCTACCTGGTTAGTGACCTGTGGGTAAAACTAGCCGAAGCAAAAGCTGCTACCTGGTTAGCATCTGCGGCATCGGAGGCTGTGCGGAGACCCTGGATATTCAATGCTGGGGCCGCATATGACCCTGGCATTGAATATCCGGGGTTAGAGGTCAGCGGCGATGGCTTTGCACCATAGTGGCACGAGCCATCTCAATGGAATATCGGGCCCTTTACCTTTATCATCTACTGTAGCTATTTTATTTTTCCAATTGCCTTGGTCCTGGTATCTGGTTTCTGCGCTCTCTGTCTTCTCTTAACCCTATTCAAGAGTCTGCAGTCCACCTGCCGCTTCTCTCCCCTCCTGTCTTCTTCACTTGCTCCCCTACATCCATCTCTGACATTGATCTTTTTCCTTTTGGCTTTCTTCCATTTATTTTTCTCTCTTTATCAACTAAGATTTCATTTCTCTTTCTTATATCTAGTTCTCAATCTCCCTCTTTTTACAACCCTCTCACTCCATCCACCCTCCCTGTGTTCAGCATCTAGCCCCTTCTCTCCTGCCCTGTCTTGTCTCTCCCTTTCTCCCCAGTATTGTACCTCTCCCTTTTTTCTCATCCTTTTCCCCATGTCCAGCATGTCCTCTCTCTCCCTCACTCCATGTCCAGCATTTTAATCTGCCCTTCACGCCCCCACTTTGTGTCCAGCATCAGCCTTCCACACATGCCATGTCCAGCCTCTGCCCTATATCTCCCATCCCATGTCCAGTATCTGCCATTTATCCCCCTATGACCCCTATCCCGTGTTCAACATCTGCCCTCCATCCTTTTCTGGCCCCTTCCCCATGTCCAGCATCTGCTCTCTATCCCTCAAACCCTAGTCTACCATATTTATTTATTTATTTAGACAGATTTGTATACCACCTTATCCTACAATCAAAGTGGTTACATCACATTGGAGGGTTACATTTGACATGTGGATACTTTACAACATTTAACATGAGGGTATTTAGCAACATTTAGACAGCACAATTGGTGGGTTACAATTAGCATGAGGGTACTTAACAACATTATGGAGGGTTACAGTTAGCATGAGGGTACTTAACAACATTATGGAGGGTTACATTTAGCATGAGGGTGCTTCACAACACTTTACACTGAACTCCTAAGTCTAGTTGGGATGATTGGGTATTGAGTTGGAGGGGGTAGTTGCAGTGCCGTTTGTGTTATCTGTTTGCTCATATGTTTCTGTAAAGAGCAGTGTTTTAAGGGCCTTGCAGAAGTCTGTGATGTCTTCTAATGCCCTCAGGCTTGTTGGGAGGGAGTTCCATAGTGTGGATGCCATTAGTGATGGGGCTCTTCTTGAGGTATTTTGTTTAGCCTTGTGGTATCCTGCAGGCGTGCCGATCATGTACTCTCACTCCATATCCATCTGCTCTCCATCCCCTTCTATCCCCACCCTATGTCTGTCTCTACCCCTCCGGCTTATATCCAGCATCTATCCAGCACTCTCTACCTGCATCAGCCTTCCACCCCCCCCCCATACTGTGTGTCCATTATCTGACTTCACCCCTCTTTGTATCCAGCATCTGCAGTGTGTCATCCCCTCCATGCTTCCTATTTAGCATCTGCCCTCTGCCCCCCCTTGTGTGCAACATTTGCCCAGTATTTCCCTTCCTATCATTCCACCCCCCTTTCATGTCCATCTTCCCAGCATTTCCTTTCTGGTCTTCCACACACCCCCATGCCCCCCCAACCTGCATTCGATTTAGCCCCCTCCCCAAAAAAAACATAGGTGTAAGCACTTCCTTACTAAAAAGGCTGGCCTAGTCCCTCCCCCTGTAACACGAAGCATATGCATTTTTGTTTTTCAAATTGGAGGCCAGTCTACCGCTGCCAGTGCAGGGGCAGGCTGTCACCGAATCGGCAGAGAGCCAGTTCATTTGGGGGGGCAGTGCCCCCTTCACTTCCCAACCTACGCCCCTGCCGCTGCGATGCCCTGTGTCGACGCTCTGTTTGCATGGGAGCGGAAGCGGTTGAACAGTGCCACCAGCTGCATATCTACAGTGCTGCTTGGCAAAACTGGGGATTCTGCTCCGGGCGCTGATTGGGCTAATTCAAGCGGCGATGGTCAGGTGCTTTTAGTGTAAATCATTTTTATTAAACAAAAGTAATCCAACAGAATGTACAATTACAAAGAGTAATGAATGAATAAATACATTGACAGAGCCCATCCTGCCTGGGGCAGAGGCCCTCTCAGGTCTAGCAAGCATATCTGGGCTCCAGAGCAACGACTACACAGAGAAGCAAACGGATGTTCAACTCCCCTAGGCCCCATATGTATCTACAGTATATTAGAAGACACTAGGATTACACAGTCACTCTCTACCTTTACAAAACATCCCTGCTTTCACTGCCTATCTTTGATTACCGTTACCTTTTAAATTTACAACCTTACTACTACTATACATATTACTATCCTGGGCTAACCCCTGAGTATCCAAACACAGTGGTAGAATACTTAATTAAGTATGCCATATATACATTTCTATAAACCTAACCTGCAACCCTTCAAACTATATATTCTTCTTACCCCAAGGTGCGGTGGCTCTTACGCATCCTCAAGGCAAGACAAAAACCACAATCCCATTGTAGCTCTGACCATTATTGTGACCCGGTTCCCCCTACTTTATCCCTTGCATTTCCCCGCTCTCATACCCCTCCTTCTCCCCTCTCCCCGTATCTTACCTATACATATCTTACCCATTCCCCCTCCCTCATTCGCACAGTACTTCCTTCCCCCTCCCTCCCTACCCCCCTCCCCTCTCCCTCTCCTCCCAACCCCTCCACCCCACCCCACCACCCATCAAGTTTGTTCCCTCTTGCTGCCAGCCATTCTCCCAACCCCGTGCCGCTCTCCCTCTGTTAGCTAGTCCCAGTCAAATTGCTTCAATCTACTGCAGTTACCTCAAAAGAGTCCCACACTTTACCACACCACTCCTTTTTCTTCTCCCCCAAAATTTGAGCCATTCGGCTTTCCATGTCCCGCAATTCTAGCATAGATCTTTCCCACCCTTTGATCACTGGAAGGGCACCCGACATCCATTGTTGGAGTATACATAATTTGGCTACTATGAATCCCCTGGCGCACTGCTGCTTATGATGACTTTGTACTAAGACTCCCACTCCCGGTTCTCCCATCAAACCTCATTCCAGCGTAAGAGCCTCAGGACCCACTTTCTCCCCACCAACCCTCACCCAAACCTCTTTCCAAAAGGGTTGTATAAGTGAACAGAACCAGAACCTATGTGACAATGTTCCTTTCTCCTTCCCGCAGAGCCTACACACAACTGTCTGAACCATCCCCGCTTGTGCCGCCCACACATCGTGAACATACGCCCTCCATAAGAATTTGTACTGTATTTCCTGTAATCTTGCAGATTCCAATACAGTTTTTACTGCCTGAAATGCCTGCTGTAATTTCTTCACCGTAACGCCAGGCATCTGATCCTATTGCCATCTCCTTGCCAGCTTCTCCAGTGGACTCAAGTCACCATCAAAGCAAATCTCCCTCCTCAACTGTGACACTGTTACTTTCCCTTCTAGTTTGGCTCACAGGTCTAACAGTAGTATTTCACTGAAAGTATTTCACTGAAATCTCTCTGCAGCCTTCGAGCATAGTGCCTTGCCTGCAGGTAAAAGTAAAATTGGCTTGGGGCCAGATTGTACCTCCTCCTCAACTCTAAAAAGGAGTCAAGTTCAGATCCTGTTTCCATTCGCAGATGTCCCACATACTCAACACCTTGCCTTGCCCATTCCTTCCCCACCTCCCCCCCGCGCTCCCGGGATAAATTCTAAATTCCCTGATAAGGGAAGGCAATCCGTCGCTCTTCAGTACCGTCTCCGGTACCGGCAAAGAGCCCTCCAGGCCTGGTGTAGCGCTTGCAGGTATACTGAAGCTTTCCAAGCGGGCACGACCTCTCCAGATGGCCTCTGCGGATAGTATACTCTATGTGCTGCCCCAGCCATCTGATCAACAAGACTCAGCAGAATAGTACTTTCTGTTCCCAATATCAAATCCTGCAATGGCCCAACCAAGTACGTAAGGTTATAAGCTCTTAGCGGCAGCAACCCCAATCCCCCTTCCTCCCTGGGCCTCATTAAAGCTGAGATGGCTATTCGAGGTTTCCTGCCTCTCCAGAGGAACTTGTTTATGTGTCTCTGTAGCACCAATAGGTCCTTTTTTAATATCCAAACAGAGATATGTCTCAATAAGTATATCCACCTTGGGAGCTCTACCATTTTAAATAGAGCTACTCTTCCCAGGAGAGAGACCGGTAAGTCCCGCCACTTCTTTAATCACGCAATTGTTGTGGCCATCATTGGTTGAACATTGACACTGTAGAGCTGGGACATTTTCTCGGGTATCTGAATTCCTAGGTAACGTATATGTCCCTCTGCCCATATTAATGGGAAGTCCCCTTGCCACTTAGACCTAACTACTCCTCCTACATCCAGGACCAGTGACTTGGACCTATTTATGCGTAGCCCCGAGAAGGACCCAAAACTTTCAATCTGTTGTAGCGCAGTGGCTAATGACCCCTGCGCTTACCTTAATGCCCCCTCCTTGCCATTCCATCCCCTTTACCTCCTCCATCCCTTTTAGAGACAACAAAAGGGGCTCTAACTGAAGCACAAATAAAAGAGGGGAGAGGGGGCAGCCCTGCCGAGTCCCTCTCTTCAACACGAACGACTGTGAGTATTCTCCCCCAATTGTAATGCTAGGCATCGGCTCCGTATAAAGCGCCCTGATCCATTGTAGGTAGGCCCCGCCGAACCCAAACTTCTGCATCACCTCGAACATATACGCCCAGGAGACCCTATCAAAGGCCTTTTCAGCGTCCAGACTCACTAATATTAAGGGAGCCTCCTGGAACTGGCAAAGATCCATACTCAGTAAAATTTTACTAATATTCAGCAGTGCCTCCTTAACATATCCTGATTGGTGGGTTCCTATAAGTCTCGGGAGTATATTCTGAAATCTTGCGGCTAATACCGATGCGAGCAATTTCATATCATAGTTGATTAAAGAAATCGGCCTGTACGATGTAGGGTCCTCTGGGTTTTTGCCCGATTTGGGAATAACAGTAATGGCTGCTGTTCTCATTTCTCTAGGAAACTGGCCAGTCCCTAACACCTCTTCATATAGGGCTGTCAAGGTGGGTGTCACACTAAGCTCGAGCATCTTATAGAATTCTATCCCAAATCCATCTGGCCCTGGGGATGTATGAGGTACACCCGTTTTGATGATCTTTTGGATTTCTCGCCCTATGATCGGTCTGTTCAATTCCTCCTGCTCCAGATCTATCAGGCACGGGAGTTGCACCATATCCAGAAAGACCTTCTCCTTTTCTCTATCCTCCACCTCTAGAGTGTACAGATCTTGATAGAACTGCCTAAAGACTTGCATTATTTGTTGAGTATCCTGACGTTTCACCCCATCTTTATCCCTAATTACTGTTATCAACTTATTTCCACCCCAATCCCGCACCAACTGGGCCAGGAGCCTACCCGTGCGGTCCCCATATAGAAAAAACTGGTGTCTGTAATATTGCATTGAGTATACTGTCCTTTCCTGAAGCATATGATTAAGACATTGCTGCATCTCTAGATAAATCTTTACGTTTTCCGGTTCCTGCCTCCTCAGTGCTATTTGTTTATAGGTTTGGAGCTCTTGGGCCTGCCTTATGATATTCTCATTAATCTTTTTCCTTTCACGGGCCACAAACGCAATCACTGCCTTCCCGCATCACTGCCCCGCATCACTGCCTTCCCGGCTTCCCACAGAACAGCTACGCTGCTTGCTTGGGAGTCGTTAAATCATATGTACTCCTCCCAATGTTTTACCAGGTATTCCTGGAATTCCTTGTTCTTCCATAGATGTCTCGGGAAAGACCATTTACCCCGTACCCCTCTCCACCCTTTCCAGTCCATCTTAATCATCGCATGGTCAGATTTCGCAATTGGCTCAATCTCGATACTCATGACTCTCCCAAAATTATCCCTGGACACCAGCATGTAATCAATCCAGGACCATGTCTGCTGGGCTCTCGACAGATGTGTGTAGTCCCTCTCGCCCTCATGTAGGATTCTCCACCTATCAACTAAGCCTCCCACTCTGCAGAGGTACCCTATTCCTTTCCTATTCCATCCCCCTCCCCCCTGGGTTTGTGACCTATCTAACTCAGGGTCATGTGGACAGTTGAAATCTCCCGCCAAAATCACTGGAATTTTCGGGGCACCCACTACCCTTTGTACAATGCTCTTGAAAAACTGATGATTATATATGTTCGGGGTGTATATATTACCAATAAATAGCTCCTCCCCCTGTATCTTGATGTGTAATAATATGAACCTACCCTGTGCATCAGCTTCTTCCTTCAAAATGTCCGCCTGGATCCCTTTCTGAACCAGGATCGCCACTCCACATTTTCTCCCCCCTGATGTGGCTGCGTACAGTGCCCTACTCAGTCTTTCTTCAGTTTCTCATGCTCCCTTGCACTCAGATGCATTTCTTGCAAAAGAGCAATATGGACTCTCTCCCGTTTCAGCGCTTGTAATATTTTTGCGCGCTTCACCGGCGTCTGTATTCCTCCCACATTCCAAGTCACTATACGCAGGTCAGACCCCATCCATTCTCCCCCCTAGATTTTTCTCACATTTCCTTTTTCCTTTTTTTTTTTTTGCCCGAAGCTTCCCAGCCTTAACTCTCGGCTTACTCTTGCCTCCTCCCTCCTATGCGCTGCAAACCACGCTTCTTCCTTGTTTCACCTTTCTGGGAAGACTTTAAGCTGGCAGATAGCACTTTAGCCCTCTTAACATATTGTTCTCTTTCAGGTTCTCCCTCCCTCTTCTTCTTACATCCCGTCCTCCCCAACTCCTATCCCCCCTTCCCCCTCCCTCTCTCTCCCCACCCCCCTTAAAAGATTCCATTTTCTACCCTCAGCCGTTAGGCACTGAGGCTCGATCCCTTATTAGACACTTCAGGGCTACCTCACAACTTCCTTTGCTCCCCGTTAAGCCCAACAGACTTCCCTCCCAATATTAAATGCATTTCCATATATACTCCCCGCATTTACCCAACACTGTCAAACAATAAAGTCCTCTCCATGCCTGAGCTTGAATTTTCACCACTACAGCCATATTTGACTCAGTCCCACCATCTGTTGTTTCACTCCGATGCCATTGTAACTTCTCCTGTCTTGTCTTTCTCCCGGTTCTTCAGGAATCTTCTTGCCTCCGCCGCGTTGGCAAACGTGTAGTTCTTTCCTTTGTCTGACAGTCGTAGTGTTGCCGGGTGCGCCAACGTAAATCGCACCTTTCGCTTGAACAAGTCCGAGCAACAGATGCAAATTCTTTCCTTTTCGCTGCTACCGCTGCGGAATAATCCTGAAACAGCAGGATCTTCTGATTTTCAAGCACCAAATCTCCCTTCTTACAAAATGCCTGCAGCAGTTGGATCTTATGCTGAAAATTCAGAATCTTCGCAATGACCACCCGTGGCCTCTGCCGCGACTCCATTTTTGCCCCTAATCGATGCGCTCGTTCCACCTTTAAGTCTCCCACCAGTGCACTCAAACCCAGTTCTTTAGGGAGCCGCTGTTCAATTAGTGGCACTAGCATCTGGTCTGTGGTTGCCTCCGGGATTTCGACGAGTCTCATGTTGTTTCTTCGCGACCTGTTTTCCAGGTCGTCCACTTTGGCCAAGAGGGCCTCAATCTGCACATGTTGCGCCGCGGCCTCTCTTGTTATCCGTCCCTCTTCATCCTCCAGCGACGATACGCGGTGCTCCAGCTCCTCAACTCTATGGCCCACCTCAGCCATCGCTTCCCCCATATCCTCTAATTTCATCAGGATTTGCTCAGATTTGGGGTCTAGCAACTTTACCACCTCCCGCGCTATCTCCTCTGTCACCGAGTCTGCGCTTTCCGCTCCGGGAGATCTTGGCTGCGAGGCCGTGGCTGCAGAGGGCCCCGGTTTGTTAAGCTTCTCTCTGTCCCTTTTTGGCAGCGGGGGCATCTTTTTTCCCCCTGAATTCCTTCTCTCACCAAGTCTACCTACTTTCGCTGTCACTAGGACTCTCTCCTCCACTTTTCTTTGCTCAGGCAGAGATTATTATGCTGGTTATAGCGCGAGGTAGCCCCGGAGCGAGCAAGACACGTCCTACTCCCTCATGTGTCACGTGGGATCTCCGGTCAGGTGCTTTTAAAGTGCTGGCAGCCGCCTCTTCATATTGGCCCCTTCATTTTTAAATGTCTAAGTAGCTGGTATATATTTTTCCAGTTTCTTAAACTCAGTGTTACAGCTTCAAAGCATTAGCACAGTAATTCTGAACCTTCTTAAAAGATGTGTTGGTGATGTTTTGGCCGGGACAGCAGAACAGAGGCCAGGTCGCTTTTGTTACTTCTGCTGCCCAGGCGCCCACGCTCCATTTCTCTCTTCCTTAGTCTCTACCTTAGGGGTATGAAATTGCAATCCTGCAGGATCCCAAACCAGCCTGGCTTTCATGATGCCCTAAAGAATATGCATGAGGTGCATTTGCATACAATGGTGACACGGCTTGCAAACATCTCTCTTGGAAATTCACGAGGGATAGCCTGCAAACTGACTGCTTTGTAGCCTTCCACGATTGCATTTTGACACCCCTGTTCTATTTCATCCTCCTCCCTTCATTAGCATCTCATTTCTCTGTAGCATTTCCCGTAGCTTTCAGTTCTCATACTTCTCCACTCCTTTTTCTTTTCTTTCACCTCCCATCCATTCTGCCTCCTTGTCCTATTTCTTCCATCTCCACACCATCCTTTATCCTTAAACCTTTCAGATAATGTAACTGCGCAGCGGGAGCCCATCCGTGTTCGCCAGCGTAGTAACACAGTAAGAGAAAGACCAGCATGGCCCATCTAGTCTGCCCAGTGAGGGGGTTAGGGTTACTCTGTACAGGTTAACCCCCTCTTCTGTTGAGGCTTGTAACTGCTGCTGGGGCAGGCTGTTCCCTTAAAATGCTATATTGAGACCCTCTGTGTTTGTCCTTTGCCTCTCTGAATTCCATCACTGTTTCGTCCCCACCTTGTTAATGGCCCTCTCCTGGAGCAGGACAGGGGCCACCTTCAGAAGCTGTAGAGTCGGGGAAAACTGATAACTCCTAGGGCAAAGGAGGCCAAAATGCACTTAGTCAAAGAAGAATCTCCGTATAAACAGGGTTGTTCCAAAATCAAATGGCAAACATTTTCAGAACTCCCAGGCTGGGACTTCATTGTAGTGTCATGGTGTGTTTCTGAAAGTTGGACTGAGGCTTGAGACATTTCTTAATGCCTACAGTGCAGCTTATAGCCAGGTACTTGCTGTCCAGCTTTCTCAGTCTGCCTATATGTGCAGTCTGAATCTATGACCCCTGACAAGTTGGTGGAGCTACCTCCAAAACACGGCAAGGAGCATCAGCAGAACTGAAGGACTAGGAAGCACAAATAAATCCTGCTCAGCACGGCAGGGATATACATCTCTTAAAAAAATGACAGTCAGCAGCCAGTAAGAGCTAGCCTGTGAGCTTTGGGAATGCTCACAATTCTGGCACGGATTGTACACGGTGGTCAACAGCCTTGGAATGGGCTCTCTCTATTCCTCCTATCAGGTTGTGAAGGAATTCACACTCATTGGAAATGACATGGGAAGTGTCAGCAAACACGCCCATGTCGTTTCATATCATTTTAACCCAAAACAACAGGAAAGGACCTGAGGTTTTGCGTGTTCCTGTGCCGTCAATTGTGCACATCATGGTGTATAGTATGCACTGTAAACCAGCGTGGAACCATGGTGTGTACTGTTGATCAATAGCATGCACTAGGGGTGCATTACCGAAGAACAGTGCTCAGTAAGGCTCTCTATGACTTTACAGTGCACACCGTATGCACTCTTTACACCATAGTGCACACTAGTGACAAAATTGGTTTCTGAAACTCAAAAAAATAAAAAAAACCTCTCAATAAAATGAAAAATCCTGTAAACAACGTATGAAAGTAAACAACACAAATATTTTTTGGCCTGCACATGTGCTTTGAAAACTCTGTAAATATATTTGTGAATGCTGCACCCGCGTGTTACATGAAATACCTGCGTGCATCACAACTCTGCCTCTGCTTCTCCCAAAGTGCGCCCCAGGAATGCCCACTCAAACATAGCACAAAAGGAGGCACGTTCTTTTAATCCTCCGCTAAGCAAATGTCATATATGCTTCAAAAATCTCAGTTTAAAAAATACATTTGACGTCTCTTTTCTAATGTGACTTTTCAGGGTAAGATGTTCATCAATATAGCCTCCCAAATTATGAACACATGGGACCAGTACCCCCTTAACTTGCTGGATCCTCAAGGTAGAACAAGGTATCTCACAGGAAAGATTCCTTACCCACATAAATTCAGATGTTTTCAGGTTTATTTTTAACTTGACAGCAACCATTTGTAAACAGCATTGAAGAGATCCAGTACCTGGGATGAAAGTTTTGCCACATCCACAACTGGAAAAAGAATTTGCAAATTCTTTGCATAAAATGAATACATTACACCCAAGTCCTGTAGAACCTATGTTAGAGGTGACAGATATACTGTAAATGCAAAGGTTTAGCAGATAATGATGATGCCTGCGGAATTCCATACTTCAGTACCGTCCATGACGATTCTGCTTTGTATGCAACCATACTGTAATACCGCACAGCGGGAGCCCGATCCACGGGCCGTACAATTTTCTAGAATCCTTTTCTGCATTTTGTAGGCCTTGCACACAAAAACAGCTTTAGAAAAATGACTCCTTTAGTATGCACTAAATAAAAAAAGCGAAACTAAAATGGAAATTTAGAAAAACAAACAAAACGAAAAAATCTCTGCCAACAAAATGAAAATGAAACGTACATACACACTGTGGGACCCTTTTACTGAAGTGCACTAAGCAGTTAGCACAAGTTACAGCACACGCTAATTCCAGACCAGTCCCCCCCCAGGGCCACAGCGCGGGTCCAGCACAGGTAGCACGTCCTGATTTCCACAGTAACTGCTGTCCGCATTGGGGTGGGAAGTAGGTGGGGTAGTGGTGGAGAGTGGGCAGGGTTGGTGCTTTGCAATCGGCGTGCCCCCTGCCAACTGCAAGGCGTACCATCAGCGCGGATGCACTTACTGCTGCCTGTGTTAGGGCAGGGTGCTCTAAGTCCTGTAGACCCCATGCTAGAGGTTACAGATATAAATGAAAATGTCGAGCAGATAATGATGATGCCAGCGGAATTCCATCAGCAATGGCATGGAAACCATGACCTAGTGCTTACCTAAGCTCTCCGGTGCTGTATCGTGATTCCTGCCTTCTGTGAGCTGCCGCTTCCGTTCCCCTCTGATGCAGACTTCTGGTTTATGCAGTTATCCTCTTCTCCAACACAATGGGATCAGACTGGATTTGTGCCGGGTAGGGAGGGAAGTGATAATATCCAGAAACTTTGAAGCTTAATCTGGCATGCGAAACAAGAGAGATGCTGATGCCATCCTAAGCCTCATCTTCACTGGGGCATGATCTGACGTGATAGCTGCTCTGCCGTTGACTCCTGTACCTATGCCGGTCGTTCTGCATCCAGCCAGATGATTTCGTTCCTGCCGTACATCCCATGGGAGTTTGAATAAAAGGTATGCTGTCTCTATGCCTCTTTGCTGTCTCTCGAAATATCTACAAAACCAAGATGTTTGAGTACACTTAACCATCTTTCTCCATGCCCTCTTGGCCCCTCTTCCTCTGCTCCCCCCCCCCCCCAACTAGAATTATCAATCCAAGGATTTCCAGTTAAATTAAAATCCTCTCCCAAACTCCTCCAGCCTGTCCCCCATTTCCTCAAAAAAGTCTCCCTGCTCACTGTTTGGTGTATAAATATTCACCAAAAGTACCTCCATCCAATTTGTTTTTTTTACCAAAATGTATCTATCTCCCAAATACCTTTTCACCTCCAACACTTATACCCTCTTCTGTGCCAATATCAAAATGCCCACCCACCCTTCTTTGCACATTCCCCATGGGAGGCTACGACTACTACTGATTACTTGCATAGTGCTACAAGGTGTCCGCAGGCCAAATACACATATGGCTATGCCTTTGTTTGTAGTTCCCTTTCAAAAGATCTCTTTAAATGTGCTTCCTGTATCATAAGCAACTTACAAAATTAATAACCTCAATTGAAAGCATCAATAAACCCATTTGTATTCAATCCCTCAGCACTAGCAAATATTTAAAGGAGGACCATGTGTACTAAAGCCCCTTACTGAATCTATTTGGACCCAATAAAAAAATATGTAGAGAGGTAATAAGAAGCCATCAGAATTGGGCATAGAGCTAATAGAGGGAGTTACCCTCAACATAGGCTAATAGCCCCCTTATCAGTCACGAGCTCACTTAAATTACCTCATGCACAATTAATAATTAATTTATTAGTATCACATATAACAAAATCTCTGACATAATCTTCTTTCTACTGGCCAACACCTACCCCTGAGGCAAGTCAGGGGCTATCAGGTGTCTGCCCTTGTATGGATTTGGGACTCTCAGGCAGCACTAAGACACCGGGGCCATTTTTTGGAAGCAGATGAAGGATTTCTGAGCCACAACACCTTAACATCACTTGAGCCAGATAAGTGTTTAAGATTAATTTGCGCTCACAACTCTGCAAGTATGTCTAGCTTTGCAAGCAGGGCTAGACCCAGAGTTGGTTCAAAGTGTTGCCACCCTAGGCAAATCTTAAGCTTTACTCCCCCACTGGCTGTCAAAATCTGTGAATGCCCTGCCACCCCCTAGACATTGCTGCCCTAGGGGGCTGCCTAGTTTGCCTAGTGGTTGGGCCGGCCCTGTGGTAAGAGATGGACATTGGAAGAGAGTATGAAATGTTACTGCATGTAGTAGATTAAGAGCGTGAAAGTACCACCGTTGCCTCAGGTACAAAAACAGAGTTTTTGAGCCCTTCAGAGACAAGGGAAAAATATATATACAGTACCTGAATGTGCACCGCTTTTACTGGTAAAAAAGCGGTATATAAGCCTAGTTAAATAAATAAATGAATAAAAAAGTGTGAAAGCAAAAGTGACTGCAAAAACGTATGTATATGCTTGATTAAAAACATCATATGCAATTGAGAACATTGTGTGGGGAAGGACTTTTATGAAGGCACACATGGAATTGTAATGATTTGGTATTTGAAGGAGTCCAATACGAGCAACTGCACCAAGAAAGAAATACATATGTTATCTTAATCCACGAATGCGTTGCCCTTAGTTATGAATGAATCATATATGACGTGGGGGGAGGGGGAGCCATATTTTTAAGTAAAGAGCAGCCATCATAGTATGTGTAATGCACTGGGGTTCTTTTGTGCACCTTTTCATGTTTTAAATGAAGAATTTTAAAAAGAAATAAAAAGATATAAAAAGAAATAAAGGGACTAAAAAAATAGAAAAGAAATTCAAGTGAAATAAGAAAATTGCTTGTGACAGAGATTTTGGTATATTTGATACTAATAAATGAATTATTAATTTTGCATGAGGTAATTTAAGTGAGCTCATGACTGATGAGGGGGTTATTAGCCTATGTTGAGGGTAACTCCCTCTATTAGCTCTATGCCCAATTCTGACGGCTCCTTATTACCTCTCTATATATTTTTTTTATTGGGTCCGAATGGATTCAGTAAGGGGCTTTAGTACACATGGTCCTTTTTTAAATATCTGTTAGTAGTGAGGGATCCTATACCATAAGAACATCTGCCCCCACTACACCCCTTCTTTCTGCAGCAATGAATGCTTTTGCCATGAGTTTAATCCCTTCACATTTAACGTTAGCACCACTACCTCCCTATCCCCCATTTTACGTGTCATCCCTCTCTCTTCTCCTCCTGCCCCCTAAAGTCCCAAGAATCAAATTCATGCTTGCCTCCTTCCAGTCAGCCATAGCACTTGCCAAGCAAAACTACGGTGTCCATCCGCTAACTCTCTTGCCTCTGATCCCCATCGTCTCTTCTCAACTCTTAGTTCTCTTTTCAAGATGCCTCTGACTCTGACCTCTCCTTCTCTTTCTGCCCAAATCCTAGCCAACTATTTCCATGACAAAGTCCACAAGATTACCCTCCAGCTCCCAACAACATCAACTTCATCCCCTCTTCCCCCTCTTCAATACCAGCTTTTCCTCTCAATCTCTACCACCTTTTCATCCTTCTCTAAGATCTCCAAAGAGGATACTTCTCATCTTCTTTCCTCCTCTAAACTTACCACATGTTCATCTGATTCTGTCCCCACCTGTCTCCTTAATTCCATCTCCTCCAATGTCATCCCTTCCATCACACACATTCTCAACCTATCGTTCTCCACTGCAACTGTTCCTGCAGCCTTCAAGCATGCTGTGGTCACACCTCTCTTCAAGAAACCTTCACTTGACCCTACTTGTCCTTCTAATTATCATTCCATCTCCCTTCTTCCCTTCGTTTCCAAACTTCTTGAACGTGCAGTTCTCTGCCAGTGCCTTGAATTTCTCTCCTCTCAAGCCCTGCAAAATCCACTTCAATCTGGCTTTCAACCCTTACATTCTACTGAAACAGCTCTTTCCAAAGTCTCCAGTGACTTGTTCCTGGCTAAATCCAAGGGTCTGTACTCATTCCTCATCCTTTTTGACCTTTCTTCTGTTTTAGACACTGTCAACCACCACTGTTTCCTCGATTCTTTGTCCTCACTTGGCTTTAGGGGCTCTGTGCTGTCCTGGTTCTCTTCTTATTTCTCACATCAAGTCTGTCAAGCTATCATCATCCCCACTCTAGACTATTGCAATCATATCTACCAGGGTCTACCAATAAAAACCCTGCGACCACTACAGCTAGCACAAAACACAGCCGCATGACTCATAACAGACAGTACAAATTACGACCACATCACTCCCATACTGTACCACCTACACTGGCTCCCAATCAGCTCTCGAGTACGCTACAAAGTTCTCATAAACATATTCAAAATAATACACAACCTCTCAGCTGACAACCACTATTTATTTATTTACATTCTCTTATATACCATGCTATTCTGCATCAGTGCAGTTTACATTGAACAAACTGAAATTACATTGAACAGGGCATTATAACTTGGAGATAACTATTTTACAGGGAACATGGGCTATGGAGGGTTAAGTGGCTTGCCCAAGACCACAAGGAGCACCTGTGGGACTAGAAACCCCAGTCCTTCCAGTCCATGTTTGCTGTCCTCCAGTGGGATTTGAACCCCTGACCTTCCAGCCTGAAGTACCTTGCCCCAACCACTAGGCCACTCCTCCACATAATACTCATAAAAACCAACGACAGCAAAAGACCAAGAAGAAAAGGAACCACTGACACCATCAGAACCCCAAAGGAATTTACTAAAACAAACCAGGCCACTTCAAGAAGGGCACTCTCCCTGGCAGCACCCGCTATATGGAACTCCCTCCCAGACCACATAAGATCAACCAGCAATCTCAAGGACTTCCGAAAGCTGCTTAAAACTGCTTTATTTACAGAACATTTCAAGGACCTCACATAAATGACTCCAATTCCAGATCATGACACCATGCTTGTATATATGTATATATTGCTCACTATGTATATAGCTCACCAATAAAATCCAACTCACTGCACCACACATCACACTGCACAAATCCTCCACTGCATGCTACAGACCACACAATAACTTTGATTGTTTGATGTGCCAAACCGCTTTGATTTAATGATAAAGTGGTATACTAAATCCGTCTAAATAAATAAATAAAATAAACATCACTCTTTTAGTGTTTGTACTGGTGCTTTCTCTTCTACTGCTATCCCACCTTCAGTTGGTGTACTCCAAGGGTCTGTTCTGGGCCTTCTTTTTTTCTCTCTCTGTACCCATACGCTTGGTGCTTTCATCTCCTTCCATGGTTTTCAATATCATTTTTATGCTGATGACTCTCAGATCTATCTATCAACACAAGATATTTCTATGACCCTCCAGGCCCACACCTCTGCCTGCTTATCTGACATTGCTGCCTGGATGTCTCACTTGGCGATTGAAATTGAACATGGCCAAAACCCAACTTCTTATTTTTCCTCCTAAACCATCCTCCTCCTTCCTCCTTTCTCTATCTTTGTAGATAACACTCTTCTACTTCGTGTTTCCTCAGCCCACAACCTTGGGGTCATCTTTGATTCCTCCCTCTCCTTCTCCACACATATGCAACTGATTGCTAAAACCTGTTGTTTCTTTCTCTATAATATTAACAAACTTCATCCCTTCCTGTCTGAACACACTACTAAAATACTTATCCACTCTTTAATCACTTCCCATCTTGACTATTGAAACCTCCTCCTTGCTGGTCTCCCTCTGAGTCATCTCTTTCCCCTTCAATTTGTTCAGAACTCTGCAGCACACCTAATCTTCCACCAACCCCGACAATCTCATATAATCCCTCTTCTCAAGTCACTTCATTGGCCTCCCTTCCGTTTCTGTATCCAATTCAAACTTCTCCTTCTGACCTACAAATGTGTTCATTCTTCTGCTCCTCACTAACTTCCCTCTCTCCTCTCTTCCTACACCTCTCCTCGTGAACTCCGCTCTTCCTCTCCTCGTGAACTCCGCTCTTCCACTTGCTTCTCTCTATGCCCTTTTCTTCCTTTGCCAATTCCAGGTTTGATCCTTTCACTTGGCTGTTCTTTATGCCTGGCACAAACTTCCTGAGTCTCCACGTTAGGCTTCATCTCTGCCCTTTTTCAAATCCATGAAAGACTCACCTCCTTGAGGCTGCTATTGGATCCTGATCCCTTGTTTTATCCTTATGTGTCCTTACCTTTCCCTATTTGTACTCCTTGTTCTCAGCTATTGCATTGTCTGTCTTGATTAGATTGGAAACTCTATGGAGCAGGGACTGTCTTTTATATATGTCTATACAGCGCTGTATATGCCTTGTAGCACTATAAAATGGTTAATAGTAGTATTAGTAATAATAGATATGATAGAGGTCTATAAATTAATGAATGGAGTGGAATGGATAAATGTAGATTGGTTGGTTACACCATCAAAAAGTAGAAAGACTAGAGGACACCCAATGAAGCTACAATGTAGCCCATTTAAGACTAATAAGAGAAAATATTTTGTCACTCAACATGTAATCAAACTCTGGAAGTCGTTACTGGAGGATGTAGTAAAAGCTGCAACGGAGCTGGGTTTGAAAAACGTTTGGACCAGTTCCTGGAGGAAAGGTCCATTCACCATTATTAGAGAGGACATAGGAAATCCACTGCTTACCTCTGGAGAAGCATTGTGGAACCTATGTACCTTTTTGGGAACCTACCAGGTCCATGTTACCTTGATTGGCCGCTGTTGGAAACAGGACACTGGGCTTGATGGACCTTCTTATGTTCTTATATAGCTACTGTTAATTGCTAGCATGCCTAAACATTATTCTTGCACTCTGCTGAGGTAAAGCTTGAGGGTAATGTAGAATGCCTCAGGGGCATTAGCGGCAAGGTGTTAGGGTGCAGCACAGTTCCCAAGAGTCATATAAAGCAAGCAGCTGTACAGTGTGTCGAGGGAAGACTGTCTCTGTGCATTTGTGGTCCAGTTGAGCGAAAGCCACAGGATAGGTAGCTTTGTTGATAGGAAACCCACCGGATACCAGGGAGGAGAAGGAGGACAGGGCTGGAACTACCAAGGTGTGATGGAGGTAGTGATTTAGGTATGAGCTTCTTGGAACCCATTCAGGGGAAAAACCAGACAGAAATTTATCTTAGAAAATTGATGGTTCAGATTTCACTTTTCTAGTCCTTCCAAATTGTCGTGAGAATAAAAATATACACTGCAGAGGGAAAGAGTAACGTCTTGCTATTAGCTCATAGACGTCTTCCTGGTGGAAGTAGAGCTGTAGCATATGGCGATGTACTGGAATCTCGTTTCCGTCCAGACCTTTAAGGTTGTGAAGGAGAGCGGCCTTATTCACTACGTAAACGTTACCAGCTCCTAATCATTTTGCCTTGATTCATTGTAAGGCAGATGGGATTATTGCATTAGAAATGTGATTTTTAAATGGCCCGCGGCAGTCATTTGTCAGCTTTTGGAAAGATTAACTCCATTAAAAGTTTGAACAACTACAGCTGTTCTTTCAGTTGTATCACAGGTCACTGTGCTGAACGTTGAACATAACTAATTCGCAGCATGCAATGATATCCTATCTTTAGCAAACTCAAGGCCCCTTGGCTCCTCCTTTTTTGGCAGATAGGATTAGGGATACTTTGAATATGAGGTTACCAGATTTTTTTGCAGGCAAATCTAGGACACTTATTTGATGTGTGTGTTAGGGGGAGGGGGTGTTGGTGAAGGGGCATCTTAGTTCAAGGTTTGAACAAAATGTGAAGGAGGGAAGAGAAGTGTTTACCCTGCGCTCCTCCCCAATCCATCCTAGCACAGCAACAATATCACTTTCACCAGACAAATCAACAGAGACATAGAAACAGTACTGATGCATTTCCCCAGCACTGTGCAAATTTAAAGATAATGGATGTAAATTCTAAAAACTGATTTATTCAAATCACTAAATTGAACACAAATTTTTCTTCCACTCCCTCTGTCCCATTGCTGGAATCAGGGACAGAAGGCTCCCAAACTGGTGGGAGTCAGGGACACAGCTCTAAAATTGGGGACAGTCCCTGAAATTAGGGACATCTGGGAACTTGTTTGAATGGCTTAGATGCGTTGAGAGAGTTGGAGTTGGAAGAAATAAAGAGAAACATAATTTCAGCCGTGGGATGCTTCAGAATGGAGCTCAGGGTCGCAGGTTGAGCTGTCAGATTTTGCTCTTATTTATAAAACTGAGCAAAGTGTGAACAGAAGTCTCTGTTGTTCCTGAAATCTAGGGCTAGTAATGCCAAGCTCAATGGCTTGCTGAGCACTGATAAGTGAAAAAGCAGCTGTGTTAAATTGCGGGTAGCATTGGAGCTTTCATTTTCCATGGAAAACTAGTAGCAGGACAGGGAGTCATGATACTGAGGATGCCGAGAGGGAGGAAGTGTCAGGAAATATTTGTTTAATGAGAGTGAGGCCTGGAATTACCTATCAGCGGAGGTGATAGTTGACCAAATAGTGACAGGATTCAAGCTGGCTTGGGACAGATATCAAGGAAGAGGCAAGGTCAAAGGAAGGAGAGAAAGGACTGGAGGTTGAGTTGGGTCTATGATGACATAGTAGACAAGGCCAACTAGGCAAATTGGATGGGCCAAGGGGTCCTTCTCTGCTGACAGCTTCCATGTGACAGTGTAATGAGAGTGAATCAGATAACATCAGATGGAGTGTGAGATGACCAGGACTGACCATTTCTGATTAAATCCCTGAAGTCAGCATAGGACAGTGGCTTCACCAGCAGGAATTTTCTGTTTTCAAATGCTTTGAGAATGCCTTTGGGATGTTTTTGTGTAAAGTAGGTGTCTTTTCTTCAACTCATACCACGTCTGATCTCATTTTTGGAGTACAGCTGTTTGCAAGGCTTTGAAGGCATTTTGTATGGGTGGGGAGTGTCCCTGTGCCACAGCTCTTATTCTACCATTTTGTGGTTGCTAAAATGGTCCGCAGTCTTTGTCATAAAGCATATGAGGATAGACTTAAGATCTAAATATCCTGGAGGAGAGGTGGGAAAGTGAAGACATGATAGAGATATTAAATATAGGAAAAGACTTGATCACAGAGACCTATGTCATAGAGGCGGGAGAGGAGGATATTGTGATTAACTTGGGGGAGTGGAGGAATAGCCTAGTGGTTACAGCAACAGCCTAGTACCCAAGAGATCAGGGTTTGAATTCCCACTGGTGCTCCTTGTGACCTTGGGCAAGTCAGTTAACCCTCCATTGCCTCAGGTACAAATTTAGATTGTAAGCCCTCTGAGGACAGGGAACTACTCGTACCTATGTACCTGAATATAACTCACCTTGAACTACCATTGGAAAGGCATGAGCTAAATACTATTAAATAAAGATCATAAGTAGCAAATAGGTCAAGAGAAACTGCTAAAGCAATTTTGTCAAAGTCAAGGAAACTATATGCTTCACTATGGAGAGATGTTAGGATAGTTTCAGTACTATGATTGGGCCAAAACCCTGCCTGTCGAGGGTGGAGAGCGTATGTATGCTCTACATGGTCAGTGAATTGAGAGAAGACATGATGTTCTACAAATTTTGATAAGAATGGCAAGTTGGAAATTGGACGGTAATTAGTTGGGGCATTATGTTATAAAATACGAATGTATCCATGCAAAGAGGCAGAAAAGATATGCTTCTCTTGGAGCAACTACATAAAGACATATGTGCATATGTTTCTTTTCTAAAACAGGCGCGACATATGTGCCTGTGTCACAGCCTTGATGCCCTATTATGAAATTACCCAACCTACTTCCCTGAGCAGAAGATAAAGTTTATAGGCTATTTTGGGACACGGTGCTGCAGTTTACCTTGCACAGCATTGTGCAAACCGATACTGTATATGAGGTGTGATCAAAAAGCATTGAGACTTGTTGTGGAGCTATATAACAGTATGTCGCACCACGATGCTATTAAGCATGCAGTAACCTAGTTATGTGTTTTGCATGTGCAAGTGTATCATGGCTGCAGCACACCTGTACTTTTTTTAATCACGTGATGTTTGGTATCTTGTAAAAGCAGTTCGTCAGATTTACGATGAGTGAAAAAATTGAACAGCAGATTTGCATTAAATTCTGCCAGAAACTTGGAGATTCATACAAAGAGACTTATGCAGGTTACAGCAAGTGTATGGGGATGAATGCATGAGTCGTGCTCGAACTTGACTAGTACAAACGTTTCCAAGAGGGCCACCAAAGTGTTGACAGAGACGAACATTCTGAAAGGCCATCCATGAACACGAATGAAGACAAAGTTGAAGCAGTGCATGCTGTAATATGCTCAAATCATCGATTGACTGTCTGTGAGTTTGCTGAGGACATGGACATCAGTTTCGGGTCGGTTCAGTCCATTCTTACTGTTGATTTGGGGATGAGACGTGTGTCTGCAAAATTTGTGCTGAAACTTCTGTCCCCTGACCAAAAAGAAGATAGACTGTCTGCAGCCAGGGAGTTGTTGGAATACATTGAAAATGACTCAGATTTCATGAAAAAGATTATTACTGGTGATGAATCATGGGTTTATGGTTATGACCCAGAAGCTAAGGCTCAATTCTCACAATGGAAGACTCCAGACTCTCCCAGACCCAAGAAAGCCTGACGGGTGAGGAGCAATGAACTCACCTTGAACTCACAGTTTTCTTTGATTATCAGGATAGTGTTCATCATGAGTATGCTCCAAAAGGCCAAGCCATCAATAAGAGGTACTACGTCCAAGTTCTGACTCGTTTAAGAGTTGTAGTTCATCATAAGAGGCCAAAGCTGCACTGGAATGGTGAATGGTTGCTTCATTATGATAACGTCTTGTTCAGCAGTTCTTGGCCAAACACCTAATCAAGCAAGTCCATCAGCCTCCATACTCACCTGACGTCAAACCCTGTGACATTTTCTTGATTCCAAAACTGAAATTATAACTGAAAGAAAGGAGATTCGACAACTTGGAGACAATTAAGGAAAATTTGACACAGCAGCTTCACAGCACAATGAAAGAGGAATTTAAAAATTGTTTCCTGCAGTGGCAGGAACACTGGAGGAAGTGTGTTTTATTGGAAGGAGACTACTTTGAAGGAGACTGAGTGCAATAATTGTCAATGTTATACTTCTTGTGTTATTGTACAAGTCTCGATACTTTTTGATCACACCTTGTACATGAAAATAATTGGGCCGATATTCAAAAGGGCTTGTCTGGTCAGCAAGTCCTGAGAGAGATATTCAGTGGCACTAATTGGAATATCTCCTCTGACCGCCAGAGCAGTCTGTGGTGGGCCAAGGGTGGTCCTGGCACTGAACCGGTTAGTGGTGATTTTCAGTGCCTGCATGAAGTTAGGATGGGTCAATGGCTGTCCCAAATAACTTTATACAAGTTTGCTTTCTGGTTAGAGGCTGAATATCATCACTAACCAGACAGAATATCTGGATGGCTGTGAAGCGATATTCAGCACCGGATGCCAGATATTCAGCCGCTTTGAAACACACCAACTGCCATGGCTGAATATTAATCCGAAGACATTTGGCTGCACTAAGCGTGAAAATGGGTTTGGGGAAATAGTTATTATGGGCATGCAAGAGTGGAGGAGTGGTCTAGTGGTTGGGGCAAGGTACTTCAGGCCAAAAGGTCAGGGGTTCAAATCCCACTAGAGGACAGCAACCTTGGGCCGGAAGGACTGGGGTTTCTAGTCCCACAGGTGCTCCTTGTGGTCTTGGGCAAGCCACTTAACCCTCCATAGCCCATGTTCCCTGTAGAATAGTTATCTCCAAGTTATAATGCCCTGTTCAATGTAATTTCAGTTTGTTCAATGTAAACCACACTGATGCAGAATAGCACGGTATATAAGAGAATAAAAATAAATAAATGCAAGAGTAAAGTCCTCTTTGTTGAGTATTGCAAATCTGGGTTCAGGTTTTTGCAGATATTTCATGAATATCCATTGCGGACGTCATGAAAACCAGATCTGTTTGGGAGTCATGAGGATTGAATTTGAAAACCATTAAGCATGGGTCTCGTCTCCATCCCTCCAGGACAGGAGTTTAACATTTGGTTGCCCTGGTATTTATAGTAGGTATTTATGACATTTATTATTTGCTGTTTTCACAAACTGGCTTTAGCTTATTGGCTGTCCTGAAAACTACGAGCATAGACCGGCTTATGGATCTCTGAAGGCCCAGAGTGTGGGTTTCCTGCATTAATGTAAAGATGCACCATTAGCTATCAGCTCAATTTATGACCAGCTGAAGACTAAACAAACATCAGTGCAGCAGCCATCCATTTTATTTATTTATTTATTTAACCATTTTTCTATACCGCTTTGTCCTTCACTCAGAGCAGTTTACATTGTAACACAACATTATACATAGAATAATTAACAGCATACAAGAATGCTTGAATAGGAGAAGGAGAGAAAATGGGAGGTAATAGTATTAACTATGTACAAAGTCATAAATGTATGACATAACTATATACAATTTAGTGTGTAGTGTTTAATGGGTTGCTAGTCCATGGCTATGGGTCTACAAATGGTGGTTTGGCTCATGTCGTCATTCAGGTGGTTAGGTGATATGTTCCAGATGATTTGTGTAGAGAACAGTTTTCAATTTCTTTCTGAAGTCTTTAATGTCCGTGGTTGCGCGCATATTGTCCAGGAGTGAGTTCCATAGTGATGGAGCATAATGTGATAGCGCCCTTCTAGATGTGGCTTGCATGGTCTTATGGTATCCATAATGTGTGATAATCATGTGCTTGTTGTTATTTCTCCTTGGCCGGGTACTTGTGTCTGTTATTATGGTGTCTTGTAGGATATAAGCCGATAATTGGTGAATGATTTTGAATATGATTAAGGTTGATTTGAATATGATGCGGGATTGGATTGGGAGCCAGTGTAACTGATCAAGTATGGGGGTAATGTGACCATGAGTTTTGCTTCTGTATTTTGTGCTATTTGAAGTGGTAAGATGGTTTGCTTTGGGAGCCCCTGATAAAGTGAGTTGCAGTAGTCAAGGGTTGGAGTGATGATTGCCTGGCAGATGGTGCGGAATTGATCATGGTCTAGAATTGGTTTTAGTCTCCTTATTATCTTCATTTTATGGTAGGCATTCGTGGTAGTTTTTGCTATGTGGGGTTGCATGGTTAGGTTTTGGTCCAAGATGATTCCTAGGCATTTGATTTCTTTCTTTACTGTTATTTGCTTTTGCTGTATTTGATTGTTTGCGGTGGAGTAATTGAGATGTCTATAGTGATAAAGAGTTCCTCTGTCTTTTTGTAATTTTTGGAAAGGCTGTTGTTATTGAGCCAGATGATCACGTCTTCCACGCATGCCATTATGGTTGAGAGGTCAGGCTTGTGTATTTCAACAGCAGCGTATACCATGATGTCATCGGCATATAAGCTATACTGGATTTTGTATTTTTTGATAATTTTGCATATGAGATGTATGTAGATGTTAAATAAATTGCGGAGAGAGATGATCCTTGTGGGACTCCTTGGTTTATGGGGATAGGCTTTGATTTGGTCGTTCCATATTTGACTTGTTGCTGTCTGTTGTAGAGGTGGGATTTAAACCATGCTAGCATGTTGTTATGCAGGCCAATTTCTTGCAGACGTCGAAGTAAACCAACTCTGGCTCTTGAGAGTCACAAATAGGTCCATTTTTAATTCTTTCTAACCTAGTCGGTGTTGGAAAGAAAGTATACAAAAGGGATCAAGAATGTCTATCTGGGGCAAAAAGCTCTCGAAAACCTAACGAAATGGAACAGATTTGGCATGGGCAGGAAAACCCAATAAAAACAGGCCAGATTGGATGGGGATTCCAGAGAAATATGCTCTCCAAAAAAATGCTCTGCTGCCTTTTTATGGCCAAGCAGTTTCAGCTTCTGATGCATTGAAACTTTGATACAGTGAAATGTAGCAGTTAGAGAACTGTGACTTTCAAACTGTCTTTTCTATCATCTCCTGGGGACAAATACACATGCATGCAGAGGAGTTGGAAAGAATTAATTTTGAGTATCATGGAGACCAGACATACCTCGGCCTTTATGGGAAGGATTTGGAAGTTTTGGTTTATTCTAGAGCTTCTAAATTTCATGTATAACCAGAAATCCATGATATAAAACCTCCAAAGGGGAATTTGGGATTCTCAGGTATAACCAAACAACTCCAAAAGATGGTCCCTTCCTTGGCACTCCAATGATGTCACCTAGCAGCTGCCATCACAGCTGGATGATGTCATCAGAGCCGAAAGCTGCAGGCTGAATCCCTCGGCGGTGGCGGGAGCTTGGACTTTCTGCACCCACCACGCTTTGCTGCTTCTTTCTGTGACTGGAAAGAGTTTGAAATGTGAGAACATGCACTTCCTGCTCTTGGGTTTCAAACCCTTGTCGGCGTGAGTTGCAGAGAGAATAGCAGAGAGCAGCGGGAGTGAAAAACACAAGCTCCTTCTACTACGTGCAGGATCAGAAGCCCTATACATCATCCATGGGCTCCCTGTTTGACTTCAGCTTTAAGTCGTCAAAAAGTTAAAGTGAGAAGGATAGTTTAGTAACCAAAGCTGTAACTGAGAAAGAACTTGACTTCAGCATGAGAGATGGTCCACAAGAGAAAGCTGTTAGGATGGCAAAACCTTCCAGCAGCAGGGCAGAAAAATCCTGTAGCTTCCAGCACTCATCCACTTAAAATGCCAGACAAGGGCAAGGCACCTAAGCGTGGCAAGCAGAGTGGAGTTGTAGCCTCGTGGTTAGAACAGGGGTTAAGAACCAGGGATTCCACTGATGCTCCTTGTGTCATTAAGCAAATCACTGCAACCTTTTTAGCCTCATATATGAGGGGTGTCCGATATTAAAGGTACAGGCCAAAATTGCACTAACATTTGTATTTAAAGAAATTATTCAATACATTCCACCAAAAACTACATACTTTTGTTTACTTCTCCACATAATCGCCGTAAACATTGAGACATTTATCCCAGCATGACACTAGTTTGAACATCCCTTCACGATACAGTTGTGTGTCAAGTTGCTTGAAGTAGTCCATAATGGTGGCTTGCAATTCGTCCTGATCTTGCGGAAGTTGAGATCGCATATGAGTTCATGAACAGAACTCTTAGGAATGCCAGTCATTTCAGCAATTTCACGAACTTTAATGCGATGATCCTCCCTAATCAGATGTTCGACAATTGCGCAGTTGTCATCCGTGTGTGAGGTCCTTGGTCTGCCTCTTTTCTTTTCTGGATCATCATTCAACTCCATTTGGCCATCTCTAAACTTGTTACACCAGACGCTGACTTCTTTTAGGCTTAAAACGTTTGGGACACAAACACGCCCTCTAATCTGCGATGAATTTCGCTTTGATTGACTCCTTCGGCTTGCAAAAATCTGATAATTTCATGCACCTCAAACTTCGAATACTCTGCGATTGCACACGCCATGTTTGTTTGCTTCCCGAAAACTACTCATAATTTGAGTGTTTAAAAAAACAATGCTACAGACTCTTCTACTACGAGTACAAGTAGTCCTGCATATGACGGCACTATTGCGCATGCGGAGCCGGTATGATTGCCACCTGTATCTTTAATATTGGACACCCCTCGTATAAACTTAAATTGTGAGTCCTCTGAACAGAGAAAAGCCTGTATGGTTTTGATATCATCTCCTTTACACAAAACTTCAAAGGGTGACTTGTCTCTCAGTAGGTCTTGCTTCAAGTTCTTCTTGTTCAGAAAGTGGCAAAGTTGTAAATATGGGTAATGTTCCTTATCTAAGAATTGAAATTTCTCTTTTAGGGCGGCAAAGCCCAGTAGGTACCCCCTTCATACACTGTCCCAGACAGCATAAATTCTTGAGTTCCCTCTGAGCAAAAATGAGAAGTCCCCTGATGCTCTTGCTGGGACTTAGAGAGGTGGGGAACGCTGATGCTGTTGCTGGTACTTGAAGATGTTGGTGAACACTGCAGATGTTGTTGTGGAACATGGAGAGGTGGGGAACACAGATGCATTTGCTGGGTCTTGAAGGGGTGGGGAAATGCTGATGCTATTGCTGGGTTGGAGAGGTTGGAAATGCTGATGTTGTTGCTGGGTCTTGAAGTGCTGGGGAAATGCTGATGCTATTGCTGGGTTGGAGAGGTAGGAAATGCTGATGTTGTTGCTGGGTCTTGAAGTGGTGGGGAAATGCTGATGCTATTGCTAGGTTGGAGAGGTTGGAAATGCTGATGTTGTTGCTGGGTCTTGAAGTGGTGGGGAAATGCTGATGCTATTGCTGGGTTGGAGAGGTTGGAAATGCTGATGTTGTTGCTGGGTCTTGAAGTGGTGGGGAAATGCTGATGCTATTGCTGGGTTGGAGAGGTTGGAAATGCTGATGTTGTTGCTGGGTCTTGAAGTGCTGGGGAAATGCTGATGCTATTGCTGGGTTGGAGAGGTTGGAAATGCTGATGTTGTTGCTGGGACTTGGAGAGGTGGGGGAACGCTGATGCAGTTGCTGGGCCAGAGAGGTGGGGGAACGCTGATGCAGTTGCTGGGCCAGAGAGGTGGGGGAATGTTGATGCTGTTGCTGGGTTGGAGAGGTCGGAAACACTGATGCTGTTGTTGGGTCTTGAAGTGGTGGGGAACACTGATACTGTTGCTGGGTCAGAGAGGTGGGAAATGCTTATGCTGTTACTGGGACTTGGAGAGGTGGGTACGCTGATGCTATTGCGGGGTCTTGGAATGGTGAGGAATGCTGATGCTGGATTTTGGAGAGGTGGGGAATGCTGATGCTGTTTCTGGGGCTTGGAGAAAGATGGCAATGCTGGGCTGGTAGAAAGAACAGACATTGGAAAATTGTGTTTTGTTTCATTAAACAGAATTCACATAAAAATGTCACTTAATTTTTTTTTTCATACCATGACTATATCAATAAACCTGTATTTTTCTGACTCTGGAAAAGCACATGACGTTCTGCAAGTTTTGATAGGAATGGTAAGTTGGAGATTGGACAGTAGCAGAATTGCCTCAAAAATAAACCCCTAAGTTTCCAAACAATAAGCTCCTAGGATCAGAAGTCCTATTTATTCCTCACTGGACATTCTCTACATTCCTAAGACCACCATTGTAGTTGGTACTGTGTCTCAGAGTACATGGAAATATTAGTTTAGAGGCCGAGCGTAAAGTGTAAGGACATTGAAATCGATCTGTCCTAGAGCTGGTAAATCCAGAGCGAAGTTGAACAAGAGTGAGAGTAATGTAGAGCGACTTGCTAAAAAAGGCCATACCAGTTTAAGGAGGGCATGGTTTCCTAAAATTATACGTAGTAGTTTGAAACTTTCTGTGATCAGTGCACCTAGCAAACATAAATCAGAACTAGATACTTGAAATCATGGCCAGGAAGAGTTCAAGAAGAAATCTATTGTGTTGTCTGGAATCATTTTACCAATTCAAATAAACCAAAAACTACAATATCCTATCTTAAAGGACATATTTTAATATGAATTAGATCAGCTTGGGACAGTTACAGGCAGTGCTGGTAAGAGAGATAACCAGAACTTGAGGAGGGTCTGTGGTGACAAAATGGATGGGGTGAAGGAGGCAACTGGGCAGACTGCAAAGGTGAAAAGGTCATGTGCCAGAAGCCGCCAGGCTCTGAAAGGGAAGCCTGCAGGCAATCTTTTGCTCCAGCCAACTGCTGCTATACTTTGTAGTACTTTATGCTATGTAGATTTATCTCTGTAAGGCCAGAAATAAATCTAAAATCCAAAATGCATATCGAAAATACAGGTTTTCCCCTCTCTATGCATATACCTCATGATAGGGATAGGCATTCGTTAGCACACATTTTGGTTTGTTATCGCAACTTAAAAACGTAGGGCGTGATTTTCAAGTTATGTTACCCGTGTAAATGCCTTAACAGGGATTTTCTAAAGGCACCTACAAGGGTAGTGTCTGGAAAACCCCGGCTAAGTCCCTGTCGCACCCAGATACTATCCGCTTAGCATCGGGGCGTGTTTGGGGTGTTCTGGGGTAGAGCGGAGGTGGGGAATGGCATAAGGGGGTAGCAGCGATTTTGGATGCTGCGCACTTGGCGCTCTGCACCTCAAAGATAGGTGAGGAAAACCCTCGCCTATCTTTAAGGCGCTGGGGTTAAACGGGCAGCATTGAAAATCGCTGTTGTGCGGCGTGACCCAGGTTTTCATTTCCGCCATCGCAGAAATGAAAACCTGGGTTAAGGGGTTGTTAGGTGAAAATCGGGGCCTTAGTGCCTACTAAATTGATTTAATACACATTTAACCTACAAAGTAATATGCTTTGATTAATGTGCATTAAACATTTCTAACATGCATTAAACATTTTTTGTAGTGAAACATACATGTGAAACAAACCGACACAAGGACAAAGATTAAGGAAAAAAAAGCCCAAACTGAAAACAAACTCCAAATTTTTGCTCTGTGGCATCTTCCTAGCACCTGAATATTAATAATTATTTGAAAAAGAGAGCTAAAAATCCTCTGAGAGCCTCCCGTGCTCTGTTGATAGCTACAGTACATCTGCTTCAAGCTCTCTCTGTGGTGGCCATATGTGCAGAGCCCAGTTCCTGAAGAAACCTGGTCTGATTCTCCCCATTCCCACCAGGCCACCGAAATAACAGCATTCTGTCGGTTTGCTTGCTCAGTCTCCAGGAAGCCTCACCCTGGGCTCTGTTTGCTCAACTGAGGTGTGAAAAAGCTTTAAAGAGGATAGCAACAGGTCTTTAGCACCCTGCAGTGAGACAAGGAAACGTCAGCCTCTTTGAAAGTCTGTTATGCTAGCAGGCCTAAGAGTAGTGGCTTTTGTGTACACCCCGCTGTCAGTTCTTCTTTAATCCAGGTCGTAACCTTGTAGGTGATCCTCATCTCTTCATTCCATTGGCAAATCCCCTACTGCGCACACCTTTTGGCTGTCACGTTGATGAAATGTTATCTGTTTTCATGGCTTTATTTCTTGGTTGGATTGTAACATATTGTAGCATTTTCTTTGTCCTTGGTGCCTTGAGCTATTTTGGAAAGACGGCATACAAATAAAATAAATAAATGAATTAACGTTGTTCGCAGAGTAGGGATTTTGAAGACATGCCTGTTCATACATCCAGAATGTGTTTACTTTTTAAATTTTTTACCCAGCTATTTCTGACTGTTCCTTTGGGCTTCCAGCTCAGCCAGAGCCAAGATTCGGATTTGGCACAATTCACCTTCATTTGCAGCTAGCTGAGGATTCCCCCCTCCATTTGACTAGCTTGCTTTAGTGCAGTTACTGTGAGGACAGTTCTCAGCTGGGAGCCATGACCCTTCTAGAACGTGACAATTATTGGCCCTAAGTCTGGCCACTAGGTGTCACCATTTAGCATTGATGACTCTCTCCCTGTCTCTCCTCTCCCCAACAGAAGTGTGAATGCTTTTACTGAACCAGCAGGCCAACCCCAGAAGATATCGATTTAACAGATCAGCGAGCATTAGGTGGTAGATTTTCTTAAAATATATATTCCAGTCTCTCTGGAGAAGGGACATGGTAAGTATTCTTTAAGACAAAACTATTTTTTATCAAAAGACACTGGAGTTACTCTATTGTGACTCTAACACCCAAGTAGACATTCCCCACACCCCCTTTCTTGACTGTTTTTCTCATTTTGAAAACTGTTATGATTGGAAAAGTGATTTTCATGACTTTTTGAAATGCAGTTCTTTATAATCAGCTGTAATGGTTTTTTTTGTTATGTTTTCATTGTGTATAAGCTTTACAGAAAAGCCTGCTGGTGATTTGACATGTTAGTCACTCACAATCTCGGATTTCAGGCATTCTTAGCCTGGAGAAATGTTTTATTCGAGGTCAAGACAGTTAATAAAGAGGGGCAAGCCATTAGAAGAGCCTTGGGCAGAGGTGGCTAGCTGATTGCCTGGGCAGGCTGAGCTGGGGGGTAGGACAGTTAGCCTGCAGCCCTTACAGCTGGTTTTATATGCATCTAATAAGGGCTTTCCTTTCCGTCTTGTACAAGACCTCTGTTTATGGAGAGAGAAGCCTATATATTAGGGCGTAACAGTAGGTGAAGTACAGCATGCCAAACTCTCAAGGCTGTTATGCTGAAAATTGTATTTTCTTTTTAATTGCAAGGTAGTTCTAAAGATTATGTTTGTTGTTTTTGTGGTTTTCATGTGGTTTATTCCAATAGTGGGGTTATGTTCATTTCTGCAGTCTGGCAAAAATTATGTAGGAATATAACAGCATATGTCAATGTATTTACTCTCAGTCCTTGAGAGTCACAACCAGGCCAGGTTTTCAGGATATCCCTAATGAATATGCACAAGGTAGATTTTCCTAAAATAGAGGTGGTATACATGCAAATCTATCTCAGGCATATTCACTGACATATGTTAAAACGCCAACATCACCGGCAGCGTAGTTCACTCAAAGTACAAAAGATTAATCTCTGCAGAGATGCAAAGGAATGGTCAAAAGATGGCATAGCAAAATCGTATTGTTATTTACTTTGGATTTTCCTCAAACCTTTTCAGTGATAGTTTAAGGCTCGTTACATTCAGGTACAGAAGGTATTTCTCTGTTACCGGAGGGTTTCAAATGTAAGAGTCCATCTGCTGACCAGATAAGTGCAACCGGCCGGGGCCAGCCTCTGATATTCAGTGACATTAGCTGGTTAATGCCCCTGAAAGTTATTGTAGATTGTCCTGGCATTATCCTGATGGTACCAGAGCAGTTTGGGGGTGGATATAATAGCTAGCACTAAATATTTGCGTAAATCTTTTAAACATTGTGGCAGGTGTTGAACAGGAATATACTATCTGCGCGGCGTCTTTTTGTAGACTGAAGAGCACGGCGTGAGCCGGTTTGAGTAAAAGAATCTTTGACGCGGGCAGCATCGATCACAGTAAATTGAGAGTAAACAGTTGATCCCTGAGGAAACCAAAGCGGTGAAACGCTACGGTGGTGCCCGGGGTGAGCGTCGGGATCGATTTAACTAGCAGTGAAAGCAGGAAGTTGGATTACAGAGATAGATGAAGACTGGAACAGAAGCTAAGTCTTTGTTAAGAAATTTTTAAGTATATCGCACACATGAGAATTTGTAACAACGACATTAGCTCATATGGAGGTGAAAGATACAGAGATGTTTTTGCTCATGTGTCCACCCATCATGGACCGAAGGTATTTTCTGTGGCTGGGATGAATTAGGATGTATGTGAAATTGGTTGACTGACAGACGACAGAAGGTGATGGTAAATGGAGCTCACTCGGATGAAAGGAAGGTGATTAGCGGGGTGCCCCAGGGTTCAGTCCTGGGCCCGGCACTGTTCAATGTATTTGTGAGTGATAATGCTGAAAAGCTGAATGGAAAAGTCTGCCTTTTTGCAGATGACACAAAAATTTGCAACAGAGTGGACTCCCCTGAGGGAGTGGAGAACATGAGGAAAGATCTACAAAAGCTGGAAGAATGGTCTAATGCTTGGCAGTTAAGATTTAATGCAAAGAAGTGCAGCGTCATGCGCTTGGGAAGCAGAAATCCAAGGGAAATGTATGCGACAGGGGCGAGAGGTTGGTGTGCACGGACCAGGAGAAGGACCTTGGAGTGATTATTTCTGAGGATCTCAAGGTGATGAAACATTGTGACAAGGCGGTGGCCAAAGCCAGAAGGATGCTGGGTTGCATAGAGAGAGGAATTACCAGCAGAAAGGAGGAGGTATTAATGCCACTGTACAAGTTGCTGGTGTTTAGTTTTGGAGACCGTATCTCGAAAAGGACATAAAAAGTCTGGAAACGAGTCAGAGGAAGGAGACCAAAATGTTTTGGAGCTTGCGCCAGAAGACATATGAGAAGAGACTTGAAGACCTAAATATGTATACGCTAGAGGAGAGGAGGGACAAGGGAGTAGTGATACAGACCTTTCAATACTTAAAGGGCATTAATGAACAAACAAATCTTTTTCAAAGATGTGGAAGCTGCAAAATATAAAGGGCATAAGATGAAGCTGCAAGGGGGTAAACTGAAAGGCAACATCAGGAAATATTTTTTTCACTGCTTGCACCATGTGTGAGAGTTCCCCCCCCCCCCCCCTTTTTTTAGCTTGTCATCTATGCCCCTGCGCGGTGGTTTCAGCTTCTGATAGTTTCTGCAGGTACAGCACTTTCTTATACCTGGTGGATAACCCCGTTTTTATTTCCCCTTGCATTCACTGTTTTCCTTTTTTCTGTAATATATACTTTACGTGGCGATTTTCGCCAGGTTCTGTAAGTTTTATGTTCAGTTTTATGTGGCGATTAAGCCCGCTTGCATTCAATCAGCGGCATTGGCTTCTTTTTTCTTTGTCTACATGGCGTATTCATGCTCTATGTTCTATTTGTCATTTCTGATAAACCATCCGTTCACTTTTTAGTGATACAGATGTAAGTTATAGTATAACCTGTTAGCGGATTTCTCCCACCCTCCCACACATATCTCTAATGAGTGTTTGTTGATACTTGATAATCATCACACATATACATAATAGCTATTTTCACATTTGCTACAGGTAGCTATATACAGGTAGCTATATACGTCGTGCCGCAGATATGATTATTATTTTCTCTTTGCAATTAAATGACCAAGTAATCAATCAATTATCTAATATATTTTAATATTACGAATGGTTGTTGGGACACTTGTAGGCTGTTACTTGTTTTCTGTTCCCCCCCCCCCCCTTTTTTTCATATCAGTGTTGCATGATGTTTTATAGCACAATGCATATGTTTTTATGTGTATCTTTATGTTAATGCAGCTCCATATTGTTTCTAGTGCATATATAGACACAGTTTTTTGTAAATTGTTTTTAATTGTGTTAAGTGTTACCGATCCCTGTTTTATTTACTTATTTTTTAATCATTATCCTTTTTTTTTTGCTGTGTATGCTTGTTTTATGGTACATATCTTGTACATTTTTAGATTTTTAATGATATATGTATGTATTTCTACTATGTTCTAGATTGGGAAGATTGGTTTTTCCATCCCATAGACGTGTTCCATACACTATCTATGTGGTAATCCGGTAACGTTTTATAATTATTTATTTACACATTTATATGTATATTTTTTATTTATTTATATATTATGTTTATGTTTAATTTATGTGTCTGTTTTTTAGACCCCTGATGAAGGCCTCCGGCCGAAACTTGTAAAGTTGGGTCTCCAATAAAGTTGATTTTACCAATTATCGTCTGGTTGGCCGTGGTCATTTGCCCTCTGCTGCACCACCTTTGTGTTTTTCTGCGGAAGGCCTTCTTCTTTTGTTCCTTGGGGGCAAATACAGTGGCAGACTCAAAATGGCATGGGACAGTGAATCCCTGTATAGCAACAGGATAAAATCAAAATAAACTTAACTATCTCTTATAGCTCAGCAAATAGGGGTGAGCTGCACAGAGCAACAGGTGCACCTACTCTTGCCACCTTGCTGGGCAGACTAGATGGACCATACTGGTCTTTCTCCAGGAACAAGCAGGAAATCAGTCCTCACATTTGGGTGACGTCGCCGATGGAGCCCGTGCGGAAGCATCTCCCCAGCTTTCAAGAAAGCCTTTGGGAGATGCATCACGCATGTGTGGTCCACTTCCCACCCAAGGGTGCCATCTTGCCTCAGTCTCCTTTTTTCTGTGGAGCCCATCAGACGATGTCCAGTTTCCCCCAGAAAAAGTGTGATTTTTGTTGTTAAATTTTGTCTGGTTTGCATACCGGTTTCTTCCCACCCCCTAGCCAGCTCACCTCAACGTTGCTCCTTGGGTTCATTCATTCCTTTTTTTCACCTTTTTTCATCGAGGTGTTCCTCGATCGGCATTCATGCCCTTTTTCAGCTGAAGGCCTCGGACCCCTGCCAGATGGCGGGGACCCCCTTTTCCAATGGCCTCCAATGACTTCAAAAAGTGTGACCAGTGTGACAAAATGATGTCATTCCTCCGACCCACACGACTGCAGCCTCTGTTGCCTCAGCTTGGAGCATAACAACTCCGACTCCGAACTCTGCAGAACCATGACCTCAAAGGCCCTAAAGAGTCGCCATCAGCAGCAGGAAACATTTTTTCAGAAGTCCAACTCTGCGCCAGGATCTCCAGTGACACCACGCTCCAGGGCCCCCTCTGATACCTTGGTGCCCGCAAAGCCAGAGCCTCTTCAAAGTCCCGCAGCCGCGTTTCCTCCCAGTGGAAATCCCCGGAGGTGGAGCACAAGAAGAAGAAACTCTTGAAGACTGCCTCGGAGGACGGAAACAAGGAGGAAGGGTAAATCCCACCCCAGGACCCACAGTCCTAGGTATGAGTCCGAGGAGTTGGGGCAGGAACGATCCCACAAGCTGCCCCATAAGGAGTCATTGGCACCCGCCGACCGGGTCTTGGATCTCTGAGGTCATCCTCATCGAGGACTCCCCTTCAACTACTGACGCCGGGCCCAAAGTCTTTGGTGCCCGCGTTGAAGGCTGTGGAGCCAACTGATATGTAACCAGAATGGCAGCCCTAGAGAGCAGTATATCTGTCCTAGCGGCCATGCAGTGCTCAGTTCATCTGCCCCGACAATGGGACCCTCGACATCGAGGGCTTTCCCGGATGTCAAGCCAGTCCTTGAGTGCCACCAGCCTCAAGAAAGCCCCTGGCACCGGATGAGGTCCCAATCCCATTCCTTGGGGCACTGATCCTCTCTGGTGAGTGCCCGTGGCTTGGACTGCAGATCCTCTGGAAGTCACAGACCACCTGAAGCGGACATCGACTGAGGTGACCATGCAGCACTGTACTTCTACTTCGAGTCTGAATGGGAGACCGAGGATGAAGAGTCCCCGGACACAAGGCGACACCAAGACGTGCCCTCGGACCTGTCTCCCCTGATGACCCGATGCTGTTCCCCACCTGAGTACGTCGCTTTCCTCGATTTCATGCGGGACATGGCCAAGGCTCTCACTATCAAGACCGAAGCCGAAGAGGATCCACACACGCCAATACGAGGCACCCCTGAAGGAAACCGGTGCCCCTGATCCTCAACAGCCTTCTTCTCCAGATGTGGGAAACACCAGCGTCAGTACTAATCGTTAGTAGGTTCCTCGATGCCATGTACTAGGTATGCCGAAGCCCTGGGTTTCAAAACACCCAGCTTCCCCACAACTGAATGGTCGTGGAGTCAGCCATGCATTGGCTTAAAAGCCCAAAAACTCTTTTATTAGTCCCACCCAGCAGGGAGGCCCGAACCCTCAACGTTCTCGGCCAGAAGGCCTTCAGGGCTCGATGCTTACTTGCTGGATCCAGTCCTGTCAGCATGTACCTGAAGGAACTGTGGAAAGAGCTTGGTGGATTCTTGGCAGGTCTCAATGGGGAACCCCTGCAGAAGTTTAAAGACCCTGACCTTGGCAGTAAAAGAATACTCAAAGTTTTTGTCCCGAGTAGCCTATAATGGCTTTGAGTTATCAGCTAGGGTGGCCACCGCAGGCATCGGGGCACGATGCCAAGCATGACTGCAGTCGTCTGACCTGGAGCAATGGGTGCAGGACAAACTGATTGATGTCCCCTGCATGAGATAAAACCTAGTTGGGAAACCAATGGCAGATAAGGCTGCAGAGATAGAAACCAAGTTTGTGACGAGAACCAGGCTCTCAAGGAAGACCTCGGTGAAATACTGGAAGAAAGCCCCCGGGAAAAAGTCCTTCTTCTCGAGGAAGAAGGGGGGCTTTAGTGGTATACCACACTTCTAGGCCTACTCGGCCCTTCAACAGGGCCAGCAGCAAAAAGGCCAGGGACATGGTCCCAGAAAACAAAAGACCCTGATGTCCCAGGCGCCGGCTCTGGCCCAGCCTAGGAGGAGCTTTTGACTGCCTGGGCACGACTTCCCCACCCCCAGGGCTGCCACACGGAGGTGGCTATCCCTGTTTGTCCACAGGTAGACAGCCATCACCACCAATACCTGGGTGCTACAAGTGGTCAAGGAGGGCTACCTCCTCCACCTACAGCGGGTGCCACCCTCAAACTTTCTGGGAGAGCCCAGCAGACCTCTCCTTCACCAGACCCTGCTTCTCACTGAGCTAGCAGGCCTAATCAACAACAAAGCAGTGGAATCAGTGTTGAAACAGCTCTGGGGCATGGGCTTCTACGCCAGGTATTTCCTCATCCCCAAGAGGACAGGGGGCCTCAGGCCCATCCTGGACTTGCAAGAGCTCAACAGTTTTCTAGTCAGGGAGACATTCAAGATGCTCTTTCTTGGGACACTACTGCCATTTCTCCAGCAGGGAGATTGGCTATGCTCCTTAGACCTAAAGGATGCCTACACATAGCAACACAGTAACATAGTAAATGACGGCAGATAAAGACCAGTATGGTCCATCTAGTCTGCCCAGTAAGATGGCAGAAGTAGGTGCACCTGCCACTCTGTGCAGGCCACCCCTCCCCATGTCTGGGTTTATGGGTGAACCCACCCCTCCATGTAGGACACCCCTATTTGTTGAGAAATTAGATGGTTCAGTTTTTTTAAATTTTATCCTGTTGCTGTAAAGGGATCCACTGTGTCTGTCCCATGCCAGTTTGAATTCCGTCACTGTGTTTGCCCCCACCACTTCCATCGGGAGAGCATTCCAAGCATCCACCACCCTTTCAGTGAAAAAGTATTTCCTGACATTGCCTTTCAATTTACCACCTTGCAGCTTCATGTTATGCCCTCTGGCTTTTCAACTTCCCCGCCTTTGGAAGAGGTTTGTTTGTTCATTATTTCTCTTTAAGTATTTAAAAGTCTGAATCATATCTCCCCTATACCTCCTCTCCTCCAGAATGTACATATTTAGGTCTTCAAGTCTCTTCTCATAAGGCTTCTGACGCAGGCTCCAAATCATTTTGGTCGCCTTCCTCTGAACAGTTTCCAGTCTTTTTACATCCTTTGCAAGATATGGTCTCCAAAACTGAACACAGTATTCCAAGTGAGGCCTCACCAGTGACTTATACATTGGCATTAGTACCTCTTCCTTTCTGCTGGTAATTCCTCTTCGTATGCAGCCCAACATCCTCCTGGCTTTTGCCACCGCCTTGTCGCACTGTTTTGCCACCTTGAGATCTACAGAAATAATCACAGCAAGGTCTTTCTCCTGATCCGTGCACACCAACCTCTCGCCCCCTATCGCATACATTTCCCTTGGATTTCTGCTACCCAAGTGCATGACACTGCACTTCTTTGCATTAAATCTTAATTGCCAAGCATTAGACCATTCTTCCAGCTTTTGTAGGTCTTTCCTCATGTTAACCACTCCCTCGGGGGAGTCGACTCTGTTGCAAATTTTTGTGTCATCTGCAAAAAGGCAGACTTTTCCATTCAGTTTTTCAGCAATATCACTCACAAATACATTGAACAGTGCCGGGCCCAGGACTGAACCCTGGGGCACCCCGCTAATCACCTTCCTTTCATCCGAGTGAGCTCCATTTACCATCACCTTCTGTCGTCTGTCAGTCAACCATTTTCACATACATCCTAATTCATCCCAGCCACAGAAAATACCTTCGGTTCATGATGGGTGGACAGCACTAACAATACAGGGCGCTGCGCTTTGATCTGACCTCATCATCAAGGGTCTTCACAAAGTTCCTCGCGGTGGTCGCAGCCCATCTCCGACCCCAAGGGGTCTTTGTCTTCCCTTACCTGGATGACTGGCTCATAAAGGAGGACATGGCTGCAGAGGCACAATGCGCCTCCAGGTGCGCCATCAACACCCTACAGCATCTGGGGTTCATCATAAACTACCCAAAATCCCACCTCACTCCGGTCCAGTGCCTAGAATTCATAGGGGTGCAACTAGATACCCTTCGGGCAAAAGCCTTCCTCCCTCAGGAGAGGTCAGAACGCCTCAAGGAATTAGGTGCAGAGGTACACCGTTGCCTGGTGTTACTGGCCTGGCTCCTGCTCCACCTGTTGGGACACATGGCCTCCATGTTTCACATGACCCCATATGCCCACCTGCACATAAGAGCAGCCCAGTGGTGCCTCTGCTCTCAGTGGACACAAGCCACAGACAGGCTTTGGGACAGAGTGAAGGTGACCCATCAGTTGGCAGACTCCTTTGGATGGTGGCAGATTCCACGTCACCCTTAGGCCAGGATGCCCTTTCAAGCACCCAACCTCCAGAAGGCCCTCACTATGGATGCCTCTCTAATGGGCTAGGGAATGCATTGCGAGAGCCTCCAGATGCAAGGTGGCTGGTTCCAGAGGGAATCCCGGATGCAAATGAACCTATTAGAACTCCAGGCAATATGCCTAGCTTTCCTAGCCTTCCACCACCAGCTGCAGCACGACACGGTGCTGATCCAGACCGACAATCAGGTCACAATGTTCCAAATGAACAAACAGGGGGGAACATGGTCGTATCCCTTCTGCCAGGAGGTGGTAGCTCTCTGCTCCTATGCTGCATGCAGAGGGATGCTCCCTAAGGGTGGAGGGAGGAGTGGCCTAGTGGTTGGGACAAGGTACCCCAGGCCAGAGGGCTGGGGGTTTGATTCCTGCTTAAGGATAGCAATCTCAGGCCAGAGGGACTAAGGTTTCTAGTCCTATAGGCACTCCTTGTGGCCTTGGGCAAGCCACTTAACCCTCTGTTGCCTCAGGTACTCATGTAGATTGTGAGCCCTTTGGGGACAAGGGAATGTATCCAGTACCTGCTTGTAGTGTGTGTAAACAACTCTGATGCCCTTCAGCTGGGCATAAACATAAACATAAAAACCCCCTCCCAGGCCAGGACAGTGCCCTGGCAGACAAGCTGAGCAGGGTCCTCCAGCTGCACAAGTGGCACCTGGATCCAGTAGTCTCACAGCTGTTTCATCTCTGGGGCATCCCCTCAATGGATCTGTTTGCCAGTCCAGACAACATGCAGTTGCACTGATTCTGCTCCCACGAGCCACACCTGTCCCAGGTGGCAGCAGATGTGTTCCTCATCCCATGGACAGAATACTTCCTGTACACCTTCCCACCAACACCACTGGTAGCCAAGACACTATTCAATGCCCAGTGCAACAGAGCATCATTAATAACGATAGCCCCTCAGTGACCCAGGCAGCCCTGGTTCCCACTGCTCCTCTTCCTATCGGCAGTGTCACCAATTCACCTGGGCAGAGCCCCAAGGCTACTCTCACAGGAGCAGGGCTCTATCCTACACCCCAACCTGGAGTCCCTCTCACTCATGGCTTGGCTGCTGAAAGGGTAGCATTAGCCCCCTTCAACTTCCCATGCGATGTGGAAGAGATTCTTCTGGTCTCTCATAAGGTCCCTACAAGAAGGGCATACACCATCAAGTGGTGCCGATTCTCGGTGTGGTGTGCAGAAAGGCAGGCATACCCATTCTCCTGCTCAGTACAAGTGATGCTCCAGTACCTGCTGCACCTATTGCAGGTGGGACTGAAGTCCAATTTGGTCAGAGTACACCTGAGCGCCTTTGCAGTGCATCACCATTTCATTGAGGGAAATCCTCTCTTGACTCAGCCACTTGTGGCCTGATTTCGGGGCCTCATGTTATCTAAACCCCCAATCTGCTCTCCAGTGGCACAGTGGGATCTCAATGTGGTGCTCTTGCAGCTCACTAAGCCTCCATTTGAGCCTCTGGCTACTTGCCGCCTCCAGTATCTGTCCTGGAAGGTCACCTTCCTGGTAGCACTCATATCAGCATGCAGAGTCAGCGAGCTCCAGGCTCTGATGGCAGAACCACCCTACACAAGGTTCTACAAGAACAGGGTCATGCTCAGCACACATCCCAAATTTCTTTCAAAGGTGATGTCCCCATTCCAGCTCAACTAGGAGGTGCTGCTCCCCACCTTCTTTCCAAGGCCTCACGCCAGTAGGGTGGAGACCGTTCTCCACAATCTGAATTGTACGAGAGCCCTGTCCTTTTAACTGCAACAAACTCAGGGCCGCTGCAAATCACCATCTTTTCATATCCTATGACCCCAGCCATCAGGGGCTCCCAGTGACTAAATTAACTCTGTCCACTTGGGTGGCGGACTGCATTACCCTTGCCTATGAGCAAGCTGGGATCTCACTTGAACAGAGGTTCACTGTGCACCATGTCAGGACCATGGCTACTTCCGTGGCAAATCTGCGTTCTGTCCCTGTGATGGAAATCTGCCGGGCTGCCTCCTGGTCTTTGGTCTATACCTTCGCAGCTCACTACTGCCTGGAGAGGGAGTCCCGATGGGACAGCGCCTTCGACCAGGCTGTACTCCGTAATCTCTTCAGGGTGTAGGCAACTCCTGCCCTCCAACCCTTCTTTGTTTAGGCTACTGGAGTGCTGGTTCTCTGCCAGACACTTGGGTCTTGCGAGTGTCCCTCAGTAGGGACTCAACTGCTGCAGCTGACCACGGCTCACCCTTTGCAGGTCGCCATGGCATTTTTACAGGTTCTTGGTAGCCTGTAGCTGGGGAGTCCCATATGTGAGGAGTGCTTCTTGCTTGTTCCTGGAGAAAGCATAGTTACTCACCTGTAACAGGTGTTCTCTGGGGACAGTAGGAATCAGTCCTCACAACCCTCCCTCCTCCCCTTGGAGTTGCTTCCTTACCATATTTTAATTTTGCTGTCTTAGCTATGTCATTAGACTGAGGCATGATGGCACCCTTGGGCGGAGAGTCACCCATATGTGAGGACTGATTCCTGCTGTCTCCGGAGAACACCTGTTACAGGTGAATAACTACGCTTTATCTGCCGTCATATACTATGTTACTGCATCATATTATTGCTGTTAGTAGTATTTAGTTTGCCCTTCTCCCAGTTTACCTCATTGTTCTAATTGGTTATTACACTGACATTAGGTCATTTTACTATCATGTAGTTACTAAAATATAAGTTGTTTTGGGTGAACCTTTTTCATAAAGGCAGTAAATAAATCCTAATAATAAATACATTAAATAAAAATAAATATAAGTAGCAGAGATCCTTCAATAGCGGTCAGAGACACAACCATGGGCAACCTGACAATGCCTAAACTGCTTCTAAATGAGTCAACTGCTGCAGAGCCAAACTCCAGAAGCAGAGCCGTCTTGATCAGGTGTCGAACCACAGGTGCTCCTAATTGGAGAGGCCATATCCCCCTCTGTAGTTTGGAGTTAGCTCCACCCACTCAGTGGCAGCGGCACAGACAAGTCAGAGGAGAACTAGAGGGGGGATGTGTCAATATCCACACTGTTTTATGCCAAGGTGATAAAGCGGGATATAAACTTGGAAAATAAATAAATAAAGATAAAGAGTATCAGGTAAGAGGAGAACCGATGGACAAGTAGTGTATTGATAACTGTTTCGTTTTTTTGACTTGGAGGCAGAGAGAGGAGAGTTTAGGAGCACCAGGGAGAGAAGAGGCTGAGAGAGAGGTGACTGAGTGCTGTGTGGCCCGGGGTTTGGATGCTAGTGAAAGGGGGTAAAAAGAAAGAGGGAATGGTGATTGAGGGTGCAGGATACAGAGGGGAGAGTCTATGGTGGCATTGGCAAGAAGGGGAGAGAGAAGGCTTGGGGAGCAGAGGTCTGGCCCAAGGGGATCTGATGCTCTATAAAAATCTTTCAGCCGTGCAGTCCCTCCCCCTCCCCCGGGTGGTTCAAGGCCCAGCTCCCCCTCATGTAGTCCAGCATCTCCCTTTCCCTTGCCTATCCTCCATAGTGCAGCATTTCCCCTTCCCCTTCCCCCTCCCTTTCCTACCCCTCTCCCCTCCTCTCCTTTCCTTCTCTACCCAAGTACCCCCAAGGTGTGTACCATCAGCCCCCCTCAAAGTATCCAGCATATCTCCTTTCCTTCCCTCTCCCCCCACCAGTGTATCCACAACATCTTTCTGTCCCTCTTCTCTCTCCCTGCCTCTTCCAAGTGGACAGCATCTCGCCTTTCCATCCCATTTCCCCAAGATGTCCAGCATCGCCCCTTCCCTAACACCTTCTCACAGTGGCCGGATCTGTCTTTCCTTTCGCTACCCCCAAGGTGCCTGCCCAGCATCCCATTTCCTTTTCCCTTCCTCCCACTTCATGGCCAGTATCTCATCTCATCTCACCTTCCCTGTCCTTACTCACACCCTCCATGTCCAACATCTCCTCCCCCTTCCATTCCCCCTTTCCAGATCTGCCACTGCCATTGTGCCTACCTCCACCCGGTTGGGAAGAAGCATTAATTAAATCAGCATGGTATGGGCCCTTTCAGCTCAGGACCCTAAGAACATAAGATATGCCATACTGAGTCAGACCAAAGGTCCATCAAGCCCAATATCCTGTTTCCGACAGTGGCCAATCCAGGTCACAAGTACCTGTTAGGTTCCCATAAGAGAGACGGATATCATGCTGTTTATCCCAGGGGTAAGCAGTGGATTTCCCCAGTCCTCTTTAATAACGGTTTATAGACTTTTCCTCCAGGAACTCATCTAAACCTCTTTTAAACCCAGCTACACTAACAGCTTCTACTACAGCCTCTGGTAAGGAATTACAGAGTTTGATTATGCGCTGAATGAAAAAATGTTTTCTCTGATTAGTCTTTTTTTTTTTAATATTTATTTTATTTATTTTATTTATTTTACAGTTTTTATATACCGCGCTCTTTGGTATCAGCGCGGTTTACAGATAACAAATTTCGCATTAGAACAGTCCTTTGCTTACATTATAACAGTGTCTTTTGCTTACATTATATATATAATGTAACTATTATAACTATTTATAAGCCACCAATCAACAACAATAACATAATAATACATCTCGGGGGGGGGGGGGGGGAGTTTTACTCTGATCCCCCCACCGGAGCACAATACAAACAAAAACAAAAGAGGTGGATTTTAACATTTTAGCCCTACTACCCTCCCCCCCACCCATCCCTCGCCCTCCTCCCCACCCCCCCACCCCGCACTCTGGAAGCAGTGTTATCCCCCTTATATCCCATCTACTCCAGACATCCTCCATTATGGGCTTCTTCAACTTCCGACCTGTAAAATCTCATTACGACATCGAGCCCCCAACTGCTGAATATAGGGCTCCCAGACCGTCTCTGATTAGTCTTAAATGTAGCTTCATTGTCTGTCTCCTAGTCTTTCTATTTTTTGAAGGATTAAACATTCTTTTATTTTATAGACCTCCATCACATCACCCCTCAACCCTTTTCCAGACTGAAGAGCCCTAACCTTTTAACCCTTTCCTCACAGGGGTAGCCTTCCATCCCCTTTATCATTTTGGCGGCTCTTCTCTCTACCTTTTCTGATTCTGTAGTATCCTTTTTTGGATACAGAACTGCACACAGTATTCAAGGAGCAGTTGCACCATGGAGTGATACAGAGGCATTATAATATCCTTCGCTTTATTTGCCATTCCTTTCCTGTCTTGCTCTAGCTCTGCTGCGTCCACCCCCCTCTTTTGGAGGGGGTGGGACAAGGCAGCATATGAGCAGGGCCTGTGGGGAAAGGGCCCAAGCTGCACTGAGATCAGGTTTAAAGGGAGGGAAGAGAGGCAGTGGTGCTCAGCATAATGAAAAAAAATGTAGACAGTAGCTCCAGTGCGCGGATCTGTAGTCTCCATATCTGTGGCTGCAGTGATGTATTGCGCTATGCTCTGTGGATGGCTGCAGGGGGCGTGGCTACTGTGTGGGCAGAGCCATGGAGAGTCACCCCCCCTCCCTAAAATTGGCCCTGTATGTGAGTACCGACACCTTTTTATTTCTAGAAAATAAAGCACTGGTTTGTCCATGGTTAGTCTTCTGAATTTGCATTTTCATTATCACGTCCAGGGCCGGATTTACCTTGAGTGAGGCCCTACGCCAACAAAAATTGTGGGCCCCCAGAAAAGATAAAAACGAGCACGCCGGATCAGCTGCGCGCTGTTGGCCCTGACGTCATAATTAAACTGGGAATCCCAAAAGCCAAACTTGGAATGTACAACACTGTAGAAATAAAACTATACATTAATTTGCTCTTGTACTAAACAAAGTGCAGACGTTAATGATGCACATTTACCAGAGCTGACATATTCCAATTAATAAATTCAAAATAAAGAGATATTTTTCTACCTTTTGTGCATTTTTTTTCAGCTGCAATTGCTCCAGCCACTTTCTTCTGGTTTCTTCGTGTCAGCCCAACTCCAGTCTTAACCCCCCCAGCCCATTTCCAGTCCCAGCCCCCCCCATCGGCTCAAGTAAACTTTAATAAAAAAAAAATAAAACGCTGGCCGCTGCCGCTGCCGCCGCAGCAGCATAGACTGTCCCGCGGGGCCCCCTCTGCCTGGCTGAGCCCCTCCGTGCCGGCTTTGAGAGGCGCGAAGGGAGAGTGTCTCCCTCGCGTCTCTGTTAAGCCCGCAGGGGCAGATGGGAAATCCCTCCGTGCCGGCTTTGAGAGGTGCGAAGGGAGAGTGTCTCCCTCGCGTCTCTGTTAAGCCCGCAGGGGCAGATGGGAAATCCCTCCGTGCCGGCTTTGAGAGGCGCGAAGGGAGAGTGTCTCCCTCGCGTCTCTGTTAAGCCTGCAGGGGCTGATGGGAAATTTCCCATCTGCCCCTGCGGGCTTAACAGAGACGCGAGGGAGACACTCTCCCTTCGCGCCTCTCAAAGCCGGCACGGAGGGGCTCAGCCGGGCAGAGGGGGCCCCGCGGGACAGTCCATGCTGCTGCGGCAGCAGAGGGGGCCCTGCGGGACAGTCCATGCTGCCGTGGCAGCAGCCAGCGTTTTTTTTAAAATTTAATTTAAAAAAAGCTAACAATTTGTTCAATTTTTGTGGGCCCTTGCCAGCTGTGGGCCCTACGCCACGGCGTAGTTGGCGTATAGGTAAATCCGGCCCTGATCACGTCCTAAGGTATTTACTTTAGAAACTATGTGGGAAGCCATTTCCCAACTGGGCATGACTTTATCTCCACAGGTACGATTGTTATCTACTAAAGTGCAAGAGAATATTGTAAAAATTAATACTAAGGTGGCGTGAATTTCATTATTGAAAAATGTTTTAATGGAGGATGAACGTGAAGCTATTTTGGCAGCCTGCTGAAGTCTCTATCTTAAGGATAATATCGTTATTAAGAGCAAAGTGGAGTCTTTAAGTTTAGAGAATGCTGCTTGACGTTTAAGGTTACCAGATGTCTCTGATTTTTGGGGATTGTCCCTGATTTTAGAAGTATGTACTCAATTCCCACCTCTTCGGCAGCCTCCTGTCCCCGAACCAAGCAATGGGGAGAGAGGGGATAGAAAAACAATATTTTCAATTTAGTGATTTGAATATGTCAAGTTTTTAAATTCACATCCATTATTTTTATATTTTGCACATTCTAGGGGAGATGCTTCACTGTTTCTATTTCTCTGTTGATTTGTCTGCTTGGAAATTATATTGTTGCTGTTATGAGATGGATGGCGGGAGACGAGATAATGACTTCTCGTCCCTGATTCTTGCCCTTCCCTCCTCTCCCACCACACTTCTGATAACTGTCCCAGATTTGCCTGCAAAATATCTGATAACCTTATTGCAGTTATAACTTAAGATTGATTAATTTTCCTAAGATTCCATATCAGCTAAAGAAATATTCAAGAGATACTAAAATCCCTGCTGAATCAATGCCACCTGTATCTCGGGCATATTACTTGTCATCTGCCAAAAAAAGAAAATGTTAGAGAGCCGTCTACCAGAAGACCGAGTGATGGATGTTTTAAATGATACTGTACTTCTCTATTTGAAAATTCTGGAACTGACTCCGTAATTCCCTCTGCCTTAGTGGTATCTCTTCCATCAAACTTGGATAGGGAACGACTTCTGAGAATGTATTTCAAAAACAAGATGTTTCCTTTATGGGCCTTTCAGTTAGAAGGTTTCCTGATGTGGCGGAAGAGACTCGGAAGAGGAGGAAGGACCTTCTTCTTCTTCTTAGGCCAGACGTGCTCCACATAGGAGCTTTGGGCCTGAAATTCAGAAGGGCTTATCCGATTGATAGGATAAATCCTGCTGAGCCCAATATCTAGTGGCAGTATATGGATAGTGCCGCTGACTCTTTCCTCTAACCACCATAGCATATCTGGCTAGTGCCAGGGCAGCCCATGAGTGGGGTGAAGACAGTGCAAGCATTTATTGGCTTCAGTCTAGATAAGAATTGCATAGTTAGGCCTCAAAAAAGCTGGCCTGGCTTTATGTGGCTTCCCTCTCTGGACAGTGGATGAATATTGCCGATATCTGGATAGTCCGTGGCAGTCACCATTGAAACCAGATACTCAGTGGAATCCACTCCCTGTGCACTTCTGCTGAACATCCACCTTCACCTTTGCCCATTGATTGCTGCGGGCTGAATATCAACTGATTTATTTTCCTTTACATTCTCTTGTGAAGGCTTCATTAAGTATAATTCAGTTAAATATGTATTTTTGAGCCATCCCAGCTTGTTACTTTTATCGATACGAGAAGACTTTCAGCTGCTTCTGTGTACCCATTTCCCACCTCTTTGGCAGCCTTCTGTTCCGGATTCCAGCAATGGGGACAGAGGGGAGAGAAAAAAATATTTTCAATTTAGTGATTTGAATATCTCAATTTTTTAAAATCAGAAGCTTTATGACATCATCACGGGTACAAATCCCAGGACCCCTAGGGCTCAGCTTCAGAATGAAATTGTCAGAGCATCAGGACTAGGAAAAAAACAGCATAATAAGGAGGCCAAACCAGCCAAGAATCAACTAAGCGAATCCACAACTATATATAAGGCAGAGATACCCAGAGACAAACCCACATAGATATATGCTCTTAACTTAGTGTCGGCTAGGGTTGGTTGTGGACTCTTCTTGAGCTGTTGATATGATGTGAGTTAGGTTGAAGGAGCAGTTGTGGATTTTGTTCCTCTAGCATTTATTTCTTACGGCATCTCACTTTGGCTTTCCCATATGTTTTGTAGACTGGTGTGATATGAGCCTGTAGCTTGGTTTTGTTTTTTGGTTTACTTGTATTTTGCTATAGTCTTACAGAGCTCATTAAATCCCAGGAGCTAGGTTACCACAGCAACTATAAATTATATCCTGGTATCTGGGATTTCATTGCCCATCCCCTAGTCAGGGGGTTATGAGAAAGAGACATTGGATGATGGCTGGGGGGGGGGCAATGAGGGAGAGAGACACCAGGTGATGTCTCTTGCCATTCCTTCAGTGTTGTTGCACTGTTGCTACGCTATTCCACTGCGATCGGCACTCTGCATGTAGCTCGAGTCACGCAGTGGAGGAAATTTGCTGATCTCGAGGTTTTAAGCGTCGCAAGATTTGAAACCACGAGATCAGTAAATGTCCTTCACCATGTGGCTCAAGCTACATGCAGAGAGCTGACCACAGTGGAGGAGTGCAGCAATGGTACAACAACGCTGAGGGATTGATAAGAGACATCATGTGATGGCTGGGGGAGGGGACAATGGAGAGAGATAGAGACACTGGTGATGGCTGGGGGGGGCAGTGAGAGAGAGACACAGACACTGGGTGATGACTGGGGAGAACTAAGAGAGAGGGAGAGAGAGAAACACACACACACACACACACTAGGTGATGGCTGGGGAAGGAGGAGCTATGAGAGAGAGAGAAGGGTGGGTGAAGGGTGTGGGGGTTATGAGAGATTTATGTTTTAGCTTCACACATTATCACACCATGGTAATATCTGAAGCAATAAAGGAAGTTGCTTCAGGTGCAGCTATAAAGGGTTACTAGTATCCTGCTGACAACATGCTCGCTGGGGTCGGTGGGTGGGGGGCCGGAGAAGGATTGCTTCCTTTTGTTGGCACTGTGTAATGGCACATTAAGGGCCCGATCTATTAAGCTTTCTTTTCCCATAGAAAATGGGAAAACAGTAAATCACGCCCTTAAAAAAAAGAGCTGCAATACACCTTTGGGGGGTGCAAGGGCAAGGTGACTGAGGACTGGCAACCGGTTCCTAAATGTTTAAGCTGGCCCCTAGATTCCAAGAAAATTTGTCAAGGCCTGTCTTAAGGAAATATTGTTTGTCCAATATCTATTTCTGTGCAAGTGTTTGCCACTTGGCTTAATTGTAAAAATTATGGGGGAGATATTCAGCTTTTAGTTATTATTTATTTATTTTAATGTTTTGTTCATTGCATGGCAATTTACAACCTACAGCAGATACTGTTATAAAATTACCCTCTGGAGCGGCGCTATAAGAATTCTTCATACGCTGATATTAACCAAACTTGCTTATTCTAATTCACTTTTGGCAGGTGTCCCAAACTATAGTCATAAGAGATTGCAACTCATACCAAATGCAGCTATGAAAATACTTTATTCTACCAAGCCTAGAGAACACGTTACTCCTCTACTTATGGAGCAAAAGTGGTTACCAGTTATTAGCAGGATAAAAACAAATTTCTACTACTGTCGGAGTGTTATATAGAGAGATTCCATTGTACATAATAGTCCCTTATTGCCCCAATCACATGTTACAGTCATCACAACAAACCTTGCTGAGAATTCCTCCACCTTTCAGAACTGCAGCATTTCGTTTTTTAGCCCCACTCCAGGGAACACACTTCGCATTAATCTCCAACTGGAAAACTCCACAAAGATATGTAAGGCAGGGATAAGAGAAGGACTGTTTGCAAAATCCTTCTATCCACATTGAGCTTTACCCCATGATGTATCTGCTTTTGAATTGTAATCGGTATGTACTGTGCTATCCTTCCCTCCTTTTGTTTCTAGTCTAGACCAAACATGTTTGGAAATTGTTATTATTTAATGTTTGCCGATGGTTGTAAGGTATGTATTGTTTCAGCCTTATAATTCCGGATTTCTGAATTGCTCTGCTGGCCATTCTACCAAAGGAAGGTATACCAAATACTAATAAATAAATTAAATATATAAATTAATCTCTTTCTGATTAGTATAGTGCAGTCTGGGTCAGCAGTACTTGAATCTGTATTCGGTGAACTGTCTGAATGCAGCACTCAGACAGTAAAAATCAGCATTAAAAAAACGTAGCGCATAATTTTAACGCCAGCACTATGCAATTATGCAAATTTTTGCTTTGTTAGAACTCTATGCTAATCTTAAAAACCATTCCAGTTGTGCAGATTTTGAATATGATTTTGTTAGGATGGCCTCACATGTCTGCCTCCCTCTGCTGTCACAAGGGAGCTAGAGGAATACAGTCAAACCTCGGTTTTCGTATGCCCCAGTTTTCGTAAGCTTCAGTTTTCGACAACTTTTTTTGTTGCGATTTTGTCCCAGTTCTCGTACATCTGCTCGGTTTTCGTACAATTTAAAATGGTCCGTACCGGGGGCGCTCAGTACAGTACAGTACTTAACTTGTTTTTGCGATCCAGACCTCTTTGCTTTCAGCGATCCTGAGCTTGAAAAATACAGTACTGTACTGTAGCAAGAATCAAGGAGTGAGAGTGTGGCTGGTCTGATGCTTCCGACGCTCAGTTAGGGGACTCCCCTGCTGATGGCGAAATTTTGAGGGGTCTTTCAAACTTGCCAGTCCTGCTGCTGCTGAGCATTTTTCCCAGCTTGCAATTTGCTTTTGGGACAGAATCGGAAGTGGGGAGAGAGTCGGCGATCAGATTACAGAACAGTGTGTGTGTGCTGTCCTGTGACGATCGGGCAGGTGAGAAAAGTGACAGGAGCTGTTCTGCTGCCTGGCTGAGACTTCGGGGGCCCGTGCTGCTGCAGCCATTGCCACATGGCTCTGGAACGCATGCTCAGCTCTGCGTTCCAGGTTGCCTGAGCAGGAGAGTGGTGTTTCCGGTGGCTGTGGCTGGCGCCTTTACTGGAGACTTTTTTTTTGTGGATCCTTCTTGGTTTTTTTCTTTTAAATTCCTGTGCCCGATCTCCTCTCTGGGTGTCTGGCTGAAGATCTGCATCTTGATCATTGTGCCGTGTGGCTGATCTTTCTCCCTTCTCCTAAGCAGACCTCTCTGGATAGATATTTTGTACGACAGGGGTCCAGTGACTCTCAAGCTGGTCCTAGTGCCAGTAAAAGACAAAGCAGGGAAGTAAACCCGGATAGGGCCTTGATACCCGAGGTCCTTATGGAGGGGGATTCCCCTTCCAAACAATAACCTCTCCTCCTCCCTCTCCCCTCCTCGCCATCATCCATATGCCAACAAGAGTCTTCAATAAAGGTAAAAGTGACGTTAAATGTTCATTTATCCATTTCATTAGTCATTTATATTTATTTCTCATTGTTTTCTGTATGTAGAAATATAGTTATTCTCTATAAAATGTATTTTTTGTGAATATTTTTGGGTGTCTGGAATGGATGAATTGGATTTACGTTATTTCTTATGGGAAATATTGCTTCCGTTTTCATACATTCGGTTTTAGTCAGACTTTTTCGAACGGATTAATCATGAAAACCGAGGTTTGACTGTATATTTTATTTATTTATTTAGCTGTATTTATATCCCGCTTTTCACCGGGTCAAAGCGGTCAATTGGGAGATACATTTAACACGAGGGGATATGACACACATACGCTAATACTTACAGGGAACACGGGCAATGGAGGGTTAAGTGGCTTGCCCAAGACCACAAGGAGTGCCTATAGGACTAGAAATCCCAGTCCCTCCGGCCTGAGATTGCTGTCCCCAGGTGGGACTTGAACCCCCGGCCCTCCAGCCTGAAGTACCTTGTCCTAACCACTAGGCCACTCCTCCCTCACGAAGACCTGATGTAGCCCCTTAACCTTGCTCTCAGTCAATGGCCACCACTAAACGCCAAAAGCGACCACATTTCTGTTTTTCTCCTTGGGCATTGCTCCACAATCGGATCCATGTCCAGGCTGCCATCACCACTTCCTGCACTATTACTGCCACTAATTATTTATATTGAGCTACAAGGCGTGCGCAGCGCTGTCCCGATACATATAAAAGGCGGTCCCTGCTCATTAGAGCTTACAGTCTAATCAAGACAGACAGTACGAAAGTTGAGAACAAGGGTACAAATAGGGAAAAGTAAGCAGACACGAAGAGAATAAGGGATCAGGATCCAAAGGCAACTTCAGAGGTGAGCCTTAAGCATAGATTTGAAAAGGGGGAGAGATGAAACCTGACGTATAGATTCAGGGAGTTTGTTCCAGGCATAAGGAGCAGCAAGGTGAAAGGATCGGTCTGGAGATGGCCGTGGAAGAAAAGGGCAAAGAGAGAAGTAAGCTAGAGGAAGATCGGAGTTCACGAGGAGAGGTGTAGGGAGAGAGGAGAGAGGAAAGGTAGTGAGGGGCAGCAGAGTGAATGCATTTATAGGTCAGAAGGAGAAGTTTGAATTGGATACAGAAACGGAAGGGGAGTCAGTGAAGTGATTAGAGGAGAGGGTTTATATGGGGTATATCGGAGCTAGTAGAAGATTAGCAGTGCAGCAGAGTTCTGAATAGACTGAAGGGGAGAGAGATGACTCAGAGGCAGGGCCGGCCTGTCCATTGAGCAAGAATGTTTTTTGCACAGGGCCCCGCGTTTCAGGGGTCCCCGCGCAAAAAACATTCTACATCAGACCAAGTAGATTTAAAAAAAAACAAAAAACGGCTGCTGCTGCCACTGCCGCCGTGGCAGCAGCAGAATCAAGCGTCCTGCCGCGGGCCACCCTGCCTGGCAGAGCCTCCATGCAGCATCAGCTCCCAAGTCCCAAAGCGCGGGTTTTCTGAGCCGCGAAGGGAGCGCTTTGCTGACCTCTCGCGGCTCTGTTAAGCCCACCGGGGAAACAGGAAACAGGAAACAGGAAATATAAGAGTGTTATCAACAGAAAAAGAGAAAGGAGGAATGGGAGAGGAGGGTTTAGGGGGAAAAATAAGAAGTTCGGTTTTGGCCATATTCAGTTTCAAATGGCGGTGAGACATCCAGGTAGTTTACTGAAGAGAGATCATTTGGACCACTGGAACTGAAGTGTGCCCGTAGCTTTCTGTTTCATTACAAAACCAGAGACTTATCAGCCCCCCTCGTATTACATGAGGTGCTGATAGTAGTGCAGGAAAATCTACACAAAGCTCTAGTCTGTGCTGTTTTCCAGGCTTCTTCCGTGAGATGGAGTCGTACTCCAGATTCCAGACAGGAAGGTTATCAGATGTCCCTGATTTTTAGGGATTGTCCCTGATTGTCCCTGACTGAATGGACTATAACCACTTTCTGTCCCCAATTTCAGTGGGGACAGAGGCAAAGGATTTTGCTTCTCCTGAATATCCCTCTGATGCAATCTTCTTGATCCTAGTAGAAGATGTACAATTAAACTTCTTTTCTGAAAAACGAGGGGGAATTTTAGAAATTTGTAGAATATTTATATGTATAATCCTTTAAGCATATATGTATGCTCACTCGCTTGTAACTCAAGAAGGACTGCTACCGTCTTAAACTTTTTAAGTTACTGAATGCAACCTAGACTGGTCATTTTGAAATATGTGGGGAAAAGATATTCAAGGAGGGAGGACTCCTGCCCCTCCCAGCCCTGCCCAGGTGTCCCAGATTTGCTTTCCAAAAAAATCTGGTAACCCTAGCATTACAAGGGAGCAATGTCCTTTGCCTCTGTCCCCACTGAAATCAGGGTCAGGAGGTGGTTATAGTCCATGGAGTCGGGGACACCACCTCAGCATCGGGGACAATCCCTGAAAATCAAGGACACCTGGGAACCCTGGTGGAGAGCCAAGCATGACGCGGAGCCGGTGGATGAGTCTTCCAGTGTAAGGCTTCTACTGTGCTCTGGCAAAGACGACATTGAAATTATGGTTAGTTGGTTAGCTTGATTGAAGGAGAAGGCGGGATATAAGTCCTGTTAAATAAATAAATAAATAAATAAAAATGTATGTCAAAAATTGTCAAGTGCATAGATTATATGCATATGCTGAAGGGGAGAGATTTTGGTGCCTTTTTACTAGAGTGCGGTAAAACTTTGCACTTACCATGCATTGAATGCAGAAGTTAACATGCAGTTAGTGCAGACATGGCTGTCACCTGCCTCAGTAGCTCCTGCATAAGATCTTCCACATGCACCGACAACTGGAAAGTATGGGAGTAAACTGCATGGAGCAGTGCCTGCAAACCTATAGCTTTACAGAACAGACTAGACGGGCTATTTCAGTCTTTATTTGCTGTCCTCTAGGATGCTACATCAAGAAGGTTAGTTTGGAAGCCTTACTGGGGATTCCCGCATGTAAAGTCAGGCATTCCAAGTTTTTCTTCCTGTTCCATGTAAAAACAGATATATGTATCTTATCTGATGTTTTGTAGTTCTATGTAAACCGCGCTGATAATAAATAGTGCGGTATATAAAAATGTTAAATAAATAAATAAATAAATAATTTACATGTGGAAATGACATCCAGGTGCTGATGACAATTTTAGAAAGAGATCAGTTTACACATGGATGCTCTTATTATGTAGAAATTGCAAGGTGGGCATGTCAGGGGCATGGTTGGGGGGAGTGGCTTGGGTAGGTCAAAAATATGCATGTGTATTCCCCATTTCCTCTAGGGAATACTCGTGTATGCCTGCAGTTGTCCACCTTAGGATTTACACCTGTTCCCTGGCACTATTAGGTTCACAGAAATGCTTGCTTTAGACAGCCCTTTACAGGAGGGATTAGGGATCCTCCTTAATCCCCCATTCTTTATTTCCCCCTCAACAGTTAGATAATAGATAGAGAGAGTGCCCCTGTTGGCATTTATATGTGTAGGCTTGCAAACTAGCCGCCATATCCATGTAAGCTGTCAAATCAGCGTAGTTACTTACCTGTAACTGGAGTTCTCCGTGCACAGCAGGATGAGTCAGCCACACCAGGTGTCGTCCACCGACGGCGCCGACACGGAAGTGCTCTCTAGAGCTCAGAGTCCTTCTGAGCATGAGCCAGAAGCCCCACCCCACTAGCCCGCCCCTAGCTAGCCAGTGAGTCTCTAGCTGTGCCCGGCGTGTCCGTGGCTAGGGGCGTGCCGAGGCCGACCGAGGCCTGGGGAGGAGGGTGGGAATGTGTGGCTGACTCATCCTGCTGTCCACGGAGAACTCCAGTTACAGGTAAGTAACTATGCTTTCTCCTAGGACAAGCAGGATTCGTCAGCCACACCAGGTGCCTCCCAAGCTGCGCGATAGCGCGGAATAGCAGTGGAGAGGGAGGCCAAGGCAAGGATAGTGAAATATTTAATAATTTTTATTCACACAAAACTTTTGTTCACACATGGTGCAGTTTAACTTGGTAGGTTAACAACACGGCCGACATGGCCGGACAATGAGGCCAACATGGCCGACGAACAATGCCAACATGGGCAACAATAAGGCCAACATGGCCAACAAGGGAGAGGGCCAACATGGCCAACATGAATGTCCACAATCAATGGTATATGGTCGAGCCGTGAGGCCCACATGGATGCACAGTCTGAGTCAGTAGAGTGGCAGTCATGTGGCACTAGCAGTGGAAAGGACTGCTTGTCCAAACGCGCAGCGAGCCTGCGTGTCCAAGTCTAGGCAGTAATGCTTTTGAAAGGTGTGGGCGGAAGACCAAGTAGCCGCTCTGCAGATTTCCGTCAGGGGAATGGAGCGTAGGTTCGCAATAGTGGCTGCCAGTGCCCTGAGCTGGTGCGGTCCCACATTAGGGGCCGTTAGCACGCCTGCCAGATCATGGCAGAGGCCTATGCAGGCCGAGATCCATTGTGCCATGGTGCGCTTGGTGACCGGGCGGCCGGGTCTGTTTGGGTCGTAGGAGACGAAAAGTTGAGAACCCTTGCGTAGAGGGCCTGTCCTGAGGATGTAGATTCGGAGGGCTCTGGTGCAGTCGAGTGTGTGCAGCCTCTTCTCCTCTTGGGAGGAGTGTGGCTCAGGGTAGAATGTGGGCAATTCGATGGTTTGGTTGATGTGGAATTCCGAAGACACTTTGGGGATGAACCTGGGGTGAGTGCGGAGGGTGGCTCTGTCTTGCAGCAGTTGTGTGTACGGTGGGTGAACCACCAGAGCCTGAAGTTCGCTGATTCTGCGAGCAGAGGTGATAGCCACTAAAAACAGAGTCTTCCATGTTAGATGCTTCATGGTGGCCGTGAGAAGTGGTTCGAAGGGCGCTTTGGTCAGCTGTTGGAGGACAAGGTTGAGATCCCAAGCCGGCGCGGGAGTCCGTATGGGAGGCTTTAGATTGTTCAGCCCTTTCATGAAGCTTACAACCAAGGGCAGCGAGGCAATGGTTCCGTTGCTTGTGCGCTCATGGAATGCCGCGATGGCTGATAGATGCACCCTGACGGAATTGGTTTTGAGCCCCTGTTCCGAGAGTGATGCGAGGTATTGTAGGACGCATGGAACAGGGCAGCTGGAGGGGTTGAGCCCTCTGGGGTCACACCAGAGGCTGAAGCGCTTCCACTTGAAGGCATAGGATTTTCTGGTGGATGGTCTTCTGGCTGCCAGGATGATGTGCTGTACCTCCTCTGGCACGCTCATTGCGGAAAGGTTCCTCCTTTCAATCTCCACGCTGTCAGTGCCAGGCCCCCAGGTTGGGGTGTAGCGTGTGTCCCTCGTCCTGGGTTAGCATGGATTGGTGGAGAGGGAGGCGGAGGGGTGGCTCCTGCGAGAGGCGTAGTAGCGCTGGGAACCACATCTGCCGGGGCCAGTAGGGGGCCACCAGAATGGCCTGAGCTCCATCCTGGATGATCTTCTGCAGCGTCTTCGAGATCAGGGGCGTGGGGGGGAAGGCGTATACAAGAGACCACTCCCCCCAGCACACGGCGAAGGCATCCGAGGCTACGCTGTTGGCTGTCTGTCGCTTGGAGCAGAATAGGGGGCATTTCTTGTTCCAGTCCGTAGCGAAGAGGTCGATCTGCGGTTGACCCCAGCGGTTGAAGATGTGGGCGGTGACTTGGGGGCTGAGGGTCCACTCGTGTGGGTTTAGCTGTCGGCTCAGTCTGTCCGCCAAGGAGTTCTGTACACCCGGGAGATAGGATGCTCTTATCCAACAGTGGTTCTTTAGCATCAGCGACCATATCTTGAGTGCTTCTCTGCACAGCGGTCGGGAGCCTGTTCCCCCCTGTTTGTTGACATAGAACATGGCCACCTGGTTGTCTGTCAATATAAGAAGAGACTTGTTGTTGATGTGTTGCTGGAAAGCCTGCAGTGCATATCTTATGGCTCTGAGTTCCAGAAGATTTATGTGGAGGCTGGTTTCTGCCGGTGTCCAGGCTCCTTGCGTACGCAGATGGCCCATGTGGGCTCCCCATCCCGTCTGGGATGCATCTGTGGTGATAGTGACTTGGTGACTGGACTGCTGAAATTGTTTCCCCACCAAGAGGTTCCGTTTGATTGTCCACCACCGAAGGCTCTTCTTGGTGTGGGCGTCGAGGGTGATGTGGAAGGAGAGCGGTTGCGTGCGCTGATTCCAACACGAGCATAGGCGCCACTGTAGGGTTCGCATGTGCAGTCGTGCTAGAGGCAGGACGTGGGTGGTAGCGGCCATATGGCCCAGGAGGCAGAGGAGGGATCGGGCCGTTGAAGTTGTCTGGAGGGAGGCTGCTGTGGCGAGGGAGGCCAGGTTCTTCGCCCTCTGTGCTGGGAGGAATGCCTTCCCTTTCACGGTGTCTATACAGGCCCCTATGAACTCCAGACGCTGAGTGGGGACCAGGTGTGACTTCTGGTGGTTTACCAGGAAGCCGAGGGAAGTGAGAAGGCCGATGGTTCGTTTGATGGCCCACCGCGTCTCTTCCGGTGATGGTGATGACAGAAGCCAGTCGTCCAGGTAGGGGAAGACGTGAATGCCCTGTTTCCGCAGATGAGCAGCTGCCACAGCCACGCACTTCGTGAACACCCGAGGTGCTGGCGAGAGGCCGAAGGGGAGGGCCTTGTATTGGTAATGGCCCCCAAGTGCTTGGAAACGTAGATACTGTCTGTCCTGGGGGTGTATCGGGATGTGTGTATATGTGTCCTGAAGGTCCAAGGAGGCGATCCAGTCCCCGGGTTGGAGAAGGGGGAGGATCGAGTCGAGGGAGTACATGCGGAACTTTTCTTTGAGGATGAACTTGTTGAGGTTCCTCAGGTCCAGGATAGGGCGTACTCCTCCCGACTTCTTCAGTACTAGGAAGAATCTGGAGTAGAAGCCCTGGTTGGTTTGTTCCGGAGGCACAGGTTCGATGGCCTGGGTTGTCAATAGATGCATCACTTCCAAGTGCATGGGCAGTGACGTTTCGCTGGGTTGAGATTTCGCTGGGCGCCCATGAGGGCGAAGCATGAAGCGCAGGCGATATCCCTCCTGAATAATCCGCAGGACCCAAGTGTCCGAAGAAATAGCTTGCCAGGAGTCCCAGAAAGCTGTCAACCGTCCTCCCACTGGAAGGGTTGCCCGTCCCTGCGCGGACTGGTTGTCAAAAAGATGGATTGTTTTTGCCCGATAGAGGTGGCTGTTTCTTTTGTTTCCTGTCTCGTTGTTGCTTATGCTGGTGCTGGGCTCCATAAGCGGGTCTGAAGGCCGTCTGCTTGTAGCGGGGCTGCTGCCATTTGCGGTATGAGGGATAACCTTTGTAAGGGGTGTACGATTTTCTGTTGTAAGATCCCTTGGTGCTGGGGTTGCGCTCCAGGCCGTCCTCGGCAAGGGTTTGCAGGGTGGAGCAGTGCTCCTTCATATCGTTAACGGTGTCCGCCACCTTGTCCCCGAAGAGAGATTCGCCATTGCAGGGGGCATCGGCAATGCGTTCATGAGTGTCTTCGCGTAATCCAGAGGCCCGCAGCCATGCCAGCCTCCTAGCGGAGATGGCGGTGCCTGCTGTGCGCGTAGCAACCTCAAAGGAGTCATGAATCGTGCTGATGAGGTGCTTTCCGCATTCCTTTAGATCGGCAAGAATGGCTGAAACTTTTTCTTTTTCTCCGGAGGGTAGCATTGTTGAGGCGTCCTTGAGGGTTGCCAGCAGGGCGTCCTGGAAGAGGACGTGTTGAAACTGGTGTGCAGAAATGCACGCATTCAGCATGGCGCTTTGGAAAACTTTCTTGCCGACGTCGTCCAGGAGTTTGTGATCCTTCCCGGGAGGTGAGTTGGCATGATTGCGTGAGGATTTAACACGCTTTAAAGCAGAGGACACCACGATGGAGTGATGAGGCAGCTGGCTTCTTCCGAATCCAGGAGTTTGCTGGATTAGGTATTTAGCGTCCAGCTTCTTGGGGCATGCCGGTGAGGAGGCCGGGCTTTGCCACAGTTTTGTGTGCGTGTCTCTGAGACGCTGATGTACTGGCAAGGAGATGGGTGTCCTCGGAGCGTCGAGATATTTGAAAAGCTCCGGGCCATCCCGTAGAGGATCTGGAGGAGTGAGGTTAAGGGTAGTTGCCACCTTACGCAAGAACTTAGGATATGTAAGGTCCTCAGGGATTGGATCAGCTACTGCAGATGGTCCTGCAGACTGGGACTCCTCGCTCCGTACAGAGGTCGCTTTGTCCTTGGGGGACTCGCATCCGAGCGGCGTGGTTACTTCCTCCTCCTCCTCCTCTAGGCTAAGGAAGGATGTTGATTCTGGATCCGCAGAAGTAATGCTACTGTCGAAGGATTGGTTAGCAGGCTCTGCGCGATGGTCAAGATGCTCTCCCGGGACAGCGATCTGGGCGCTAGCATCTGTGGACGCATGTTGTGTTGAAGCAGCTGCTGAGCCCTTACGCAGAAGCTCGGTGAGGCTGGAAAGCAGCTGCAGTATGTTCTCTTGGTTGTGGAGAGACACTGCAGGGGAGCCAGAAACAGCTCCCAGGCTTGCCCCTTGATTAGAGAGAGTCTCTGCAGGAGTTGCAGCTGGATGCTGTGTAGACAGGGGAGAAAGCATTTTGGTCGGCCTGGAATCGGGGCTGAGAGCGACAGCACTTTGTTTCCGTTTCAGAGAAGTTCCATTTCTGTGCTGTGCTCTATGGCTACTGCTGTCCCTGCTCCGATGCCGGTGTCTGCGATGAGAATCGCTTTCTCTGCTCCTGCTGTGATCCCGATGGTGTCTGTGTTTGCTGCTCCCCTTACTGCCCCGATCGCAGCTCCTGCTCTTGTCTGAGGACTTTGTGCAGGCACGGGGAGGCGGCTCCGTTTCAGCCCCGAGAGTCTGGGAGTCTCTTTGATGCTCCGGGGAAGCCCTGTGATGATGGCCAATAGGAGCAAGGGGGGCGGAGCCCGGAGACCCTTGACGATGTCCAATGGGAGCTGACTGGGCGGAGCTCGAGGCAGTGACGTCATCAAGATGGCTGCCCCCAGAGACAACGTGGTGGGAGCAGCATGGGGCCTCCCGGGGGCTCCTAATGGCGTCGGGAGCATTTCGGGGGCCTGAGGGGGATAAGGGGGAGAGCCGTTTTTCACCCTGATTACCTTTTGCTTTGTTTCTTTTTGATGCTGTTTGCTCCCCGGTAGTCTTCCGTGTAGTAGGGGCTCCGGTTTGAGCAGAGGCTCCGGTGCAAATTGTGGACTCCAGAACTGCACGGCCGGGGATGGAGGACCCTGAGGACCCATCCCGTGCCGGTGAAGGAATTTTTGAGGCCTCCTCGTTCAGGGACTCGATTAAATCCTTCAGAGCATGGCTCCTTGATTTCAGGGCTCTGGGAGACATCTGAGAGCAGTGCTGGCAGTCCTGTACCTGATGGGCAGAGCCCAGGCATCTCACGCAGTGATCATGAGCATCGGAGCTGTTCATTTTCCTGGAGCAGGAACTGCATTTCTTGAATCCGGGCTTCATTTGTGAGTATCTTTAAAGAATATATCTTTTCTGGCTGAGAGAGATGAGATCCGCGTGTGTGTGGCACGGCGGAAGAAAAAAGACTGGCTAGCTAGGGGCGGGCTAGTGGGGTGGGGCTTCTGGCTCATGCTCAGAAGGACTCTGAGCTCTAGAGAGCACTTCCGTGTCGGCGCCGTCGGTGGACGACACCTGGTGTGGCTGACGAATCCTGCTTGTCCTAGGAGAACGGCATTTGCACATCTATGGCGGCCATGTTTACCCTGTTGATTTCTCCTGTGTCTGGATTTACAAAATGGCTGCCCCAGCTCCATGTATTGGCACATTCATATGCATTCCTTCACCTCCTTATTCTTTGCTTTAGAAAAGGCTCCACATGTAGCAGCGCCTTTTCTAGAAACTGGGGGAGGGATGTCAGGTATTGGAGGGACCAGAGGGGGACTCTGGCTTAGATATTGGGTCTGTTGGGTGGAGGGGTTTGGGGTGATCATCATTAAGTGATGTTGGGCCTGCCGTGTAGGGGAAATTGGGTGTAGGGGTCATTGAGTGATGTTAGACCTGATAGGTTGAGAAGTTTGGGGATGGGGGTGTTATGAGTGGGGGGATAGGAGGTGATGTTGATATCCCTATTGCACGATAGGTGCATCAGGTTTGTGTGGTTGCAATTACTGCCACTTCTTGAGGTGATGGTAAATGCAGCCACACTAACTATACAAGTGGAGTATGATAAATTCCCATGTGCTAACTGCTCTGTGTAGTGTACGCCTGGTCTCCGCCCATTTCCTGCCCCCTAATAGGGAATGCAGTTAGCATGCAAATTAGTGCACGCTGTCATGCTAACGTAGGAACAGTTACTGCGTTTATGACAACGCGCTAGCTGATTAACACACTTTGGTAAAAGGGGCCCTTTATTCTTAAATTTTCTGTTTTGCAAGCAAAGTTTTTCTTCAGCTTTTATAGTATTGAATGTGAGCTAATAAAAAACAGTTTTGAATGGGCATTGAGGAAGTTAATAGCCTATTCTTTGGGATGACACAATAAAGCATTCAGATGCGGCTTTGCTCTCTGCCGTTAGTGTCTGATTACTTTGTCTTTCTTGGAGATACGAGATGCATTTGTTTGGAAAGAGTAGAGAGTCGTTTGCCTTCTTTTGGGAAGCACGTTTCATATAGGCAGCCCCTGCCGATTACACTGCCAAGAAAACCCAGGAGCTGCTGGGTTGCCAGGAGTCAGCATTGACTCAAAAAGGCACGCACAAGGCCAAGGCCTTTCCTTTACAGAGTGCAGCGCAAAGACTGAGGAGGTAAATGTATAAAGCCATTAATGCATGTATGTGACAGTTTACGTGTGCTGATGGCCTCTTATAAAATCCCGACTGGCGTAAAGGTCCATGAAGGTGCATACTTTGCCGGTAGACATAGCTGAGCACTCGGTCTGGGCGGTGCACAGGCAGAGTTAGTATGTATGTGCGTTGATTCTAAAATACTTTAATTTATGCACTTACTTGCAAACTTTATGCACTTTCCTTTATACCTGCTATACAGCAGGTGTAAGTGTCCATACCTTAAAAGGTGGACACTGTCATTTTCGCTAGTATTTTAGAAATAGGCAAGTAGAAGGCAAGATCGACTGAACAGCATTTAACAAGAAAGGTGCCTACTTTAAATAGGTGTGTTTTGACTGCCGTAATCTAGGTGCCTTGTTATAAAATTACGCTCCGCAACAGCAGTTTTCACAGTTTTTAATATTATGTTACACTTTCGGTGTGGGTAACTACTACCGTAAAAAGCCTCCTCAAAAACACCTCCCTCCCTGCGGGTGTATTTTTACCCTCTTGCGAAATGGGATGGAAATGGGGCGGAGCTAGATTGGGAGAGGAACGGTACATAGGATCAGGATCTTTACTGTTTTCTACACAACCTTCTGGAAAAGGGGGGGGGGGAGGGGGGCGTAGTCTGGGTGGAACCGGGGAAGAATTGCATTGTGTATGGATGTTTTATCAAATATATACATAGAATGCATTTACACATCTTTTGCAACAGCTATAAATTGTGAATGCAAATTTTTGTGCCATTGGGGCTGGTTTTAGGTAGCTGTTATTATGGAGGCATGTAAGCTCCTATGTTGCCTTTATAATATAGGAATACAATAAGCACCTCTTTGGATTTTCTATATTAGCGTCTTGTTATAAAAATTGTCCCCTTGGTGTTTAAGTTTATCTTTAACTAAAACAGAAACCTTCAAATTGCTTGCATCCTTGTTGTTATCAAATATTTCCTATAAAAACAGGGTGGTGGTTTCACTGAAGGCATTTTACAGTCATTTCTGCAGAGCCTGTGTTAAATATAAGTACTGTACGGAGAAGGAAAGCTGGTTGAACTCATTCCTCATTCATGTCATTAGTAGAGAAAATTGAATTTCCACTCTTCTGCCTTCCCCCATGCTGAAAATCTGTGCTGTTGGAAGACAAAGAGATTTTAGGTAGCCAAACACCAGGAAGAGCCTGAAGAAGAGGGCATTCCTGTGCCTAGACTAGGCGAGTGCTCCATGAGAGGCTGGCGCTAAGGAACTCGGGTGCTAATTCAGATCATGGCATTGATAGATGGTTTCCCTTCAACAAGCAGCCTTAGCAAGTTCGCAGACTGAGATTTCCCAGCATGCCCTGCTCCGCTGGGTGAATAAAATCTTTGCTGAGCTATTAGTTTTTCAGCTACACGAAGGTGAAGGGAGAGAGAATTAATGACTTTGAAACTGATCTTGGTTTGCTTTCACATATTATATCTTTGTGAGTATTTCTCTCTCTCTGTCTCTCTCTCTCTCTATCTGTCTATCTATTCAATACCAATAGGTGAGAGAAGTGACTGTTGGGAGAGAACAAACATGTGTTTTCTCCCAATGGTCACTTCTCTTACGTATTGATACTGATTTTTCAGAGTGGTTAGGATTATACATTACTGTGAGATGGTTTTAATGGGTGCAGATTTTGTACCTGGTGAGATGCTATATAAAGCAATACATGAAATGACTGGCAGTAGGCTTAGACTCAAGCCAGATAAGACAGAGCCACTGTGGATGGGCAAATAAGATGTTCAGCCTCCAACCCTTTGTCTAGGGTAGGTGGCGTTCGTTTGCTGCTTCCTCAATAGCTTATGTTTGCTGTTCTGAAATAATTTTCAATTCTGCTTTTAACAATGGAGAAATGGCTTCATTCTGTGACTTAAGAGGCCTGTACTAATCGTCTCTTGATCAGAAAAATACGGCCTTTCCTTCGTTCCTCTGACCGGCAATGCAGACTGTCCTCCTTTTCCATCTCGATTCAGTTTAAAACCTGCCAAAGCAATCTCTGGCCCAGTTGCAATTAACTCAGACTACTGTGGCAAAGATAGTTAAGAGAAGGAAGAGATGGGAAAGGACAACGCCCTTGCTGCTGACACTTAATAGTTACCGTTAAAATTGAGCTCTGGTCTTCAGAATGCTAAGGAGATTTTCTCCATGTCATTTGGTGCTTCTTACGCAATGGTATTCTCTGTCTAGCCCATTCCATTCCAATCACAGCTTTCTTCTTGTTTTGTCTTCTACTAGGGCACTGAGACTACTATCATCTACATGAGAGCTTTCCCAGGAAAAGTACCACAATTGTGGGATATGTCAGCTTTGTATTTAAAGATGTCTGTTTACTGAAATGTTCTCTTAGCTTAGCCGGCTAAAGTCCTATGGGAAATGACTGGACGGAAAAGAAGTTTTGAGTTGCATGATAAGGTCCAGTCATCTATGACTGGAGGAAGATCCTTAACCCCATGGTGATTATATTGTTGTTATTTATAATATATTTTTTAATTCGGAAGTAATAGGAGCAGAGGATTTGATTGCTGTTTTAACCTATTAGCTGTATAATTGGTTTATGGATGTAATTTCATTGATGTCACTGGGTATGACTGTGTGGATATTTTTGTGAGGTTATTCTTGTTGTAATCTGCTTTAAACCAAGATATTTGGCAAAGGTGGATTATGAATGTCAAATTTAAATTAAAGTAAAAATGGCAAGAAGGCATAAAATGCAAATTGAAAAATAAAAAACCCAAAGGATGAGCTTGAACTGATGCCTGTTCATGTTTCACACTTCCCACCAGGAAGCAGAGACTCAAAGAGTTTTGTGAAATCCAGGGACCTGTCATTATATCCCGAACTCTGCATACTGACCCAAGTGATGGTATGGCCTATACTCTCTCTGTAGGAGGGAGAACAGTTTGCTATAGCCCTGAGACTCCTTTGGGAGGTGAAAATGCGGGAAGAGGATGGAGACGGGGTGGAGGGGAGGAAGGTGTGGGAGACAGGGGTTGTTAGGGAGGGTGGAGGGGTTGTAAGAGGGGCAAAGGTTTGGGGTCCATGAATGAAAGGGAAAGTGCAGTAAGTGATTGGAATCTGAGTATGATCAGGGTAAGATCTACTGGGGGGGGGGGGAAGGGGGTCTATGAGAATTAGTACTTTAAATGTGAAAGGCATGAACTCATCTTTCAAATGTCAGTTGATGTTTAAGGAGATGGAGTAACAGAAAGCCAAAGTGTGTTAGTGTGTTTTAGTCAAGAAATGCATCTAACACCTAGCGAGCGAGTTAGTCAGGTGTAGGAAATACAGTAACATTTTCTGGAAAGTAAGAGAGGTGGGGATAATGTTTTCTTGGGAGCTGAGGGTGTTAGAGAAAAGGACTATAAGGGATTGGAAGGGTAGGTACGTTGGTGGTCATTACACGTGGTTATTAATAAAGTTGTCTTCATTATTGTCAGTGTGTATGCCCCAGATGGTTAGCTAGGAGAGTTTTTTAAGGAGGTGGGAGAGAAAATTAGGGAGCTGTGGGAGAGTTAGGTAAATGTGAGAGGGGACTTTAATATTATATTGCAGCCAGCTATGGATAGTATCGGGAGGGGGAAGGGTAGGCAGATGGTAGGATTAGAGTGAAGCAGCTCATACAAGAGTTTGGACTGGTCGATATTTGGCACACAATACATCCTGTAGCTATAAATCATACATTTTACTCTACACTCCCTGGATCTTATGCTAGGATTGACATTTTTATTAGAAAAAAGCTTAGCGCCCAATGTGTGTGTGTGTGGGGGGGGGGGGGGTTGAAATTGACATAATATACCCCCAGTACAGTTTGAGAGGCTGAGGAGGATGCTGGAGAATTGTTTTGGAAATGTAATTATAGTTGTTTGAGTGATGAGGGACTGGTGAGCAAGTTGAAGGAAGACATAAGAGAGTACTTTGAATTAAATTGGGATGGGGAGACCTCACTGGCCACAGTCGGGGATTAGTTTAAGGTGTTTAATAATGTGGGGTGCGCAGTAGGAAAAATAAGCTGATGCTCTATGCAAAATTATTAAGAGACTAGAAGATGGGGATATAGCTTCCCCATTAGATAACATTCAAATCCAATTGCGGGAGAGAGGGGTAAGTTTAAGGCCTTACATACCTCAGTTGATTAGGGTGAAACAGCTCTTTTATGAGCAGGGGGATACAACTGGGAAATAAAGCAGTGGAAGTTAGCACAGATCTGCATTGATTTGGGGGAAATAAGAGATTGTTTTAGGGGTTTCTATGAAGACTTTTACTGATCTCAATCATCTCTGGCTCTGGTAGATGTTGATAGCTATCTGGAGTCAGTTCCCATGAATGTTTTGACCAGTGCCAAAGTTGGGAGTTGAAAGGAGCCATTATCTATGAGGAGATGCGGGAGGTGATAAAATCCTTGAAAGTGGATATGTCACCTGGGCTCAATGGATTATCAGCAAAATTTAAAAAAAATATAGGGAGTGGTTGATGGGTTCAATGGAGGTGCTGTTTATTGGGGTGATAGAGAGGGGAATTTAGCTGAGACAGTGACTTGGGAAGGTATAACCCACTCTACCAACTGCCATTCCCTTTAAAACTGCTCTCATCCTCATCCTGGCTGGGGTGAGTTTGAGAGCAGTTTTAAGGGGAATGGCAGTTGGTGGAGTGGGTTATAGAATATCCTTATTCACTAATAGGACGCCTGCACGTTACACTCTTGCTGCTGGTCTGGGAATTTTATTTATTTATTTGTTTAGCACATGCCTTTCCAGTAGTAGATCAGTTGAGGGAATATGGGAGATTCTTGGGATTTAAAGCAAATATGACCAAATCAGATTTCTTGTCAGTTGTTCTACCTAGGAAACGAGTGGAGCAACTGAGAAGGAATGCTCCTGTTAAATGGGCAAAGATGGGCATTAAGGGCCAATTTTAATTTAGGCAGGCTATATGCTGCGTCGGCGCATAGCCTGCCCGCTGACCCCCTTAACCCGGATTTTCACTTCTGTGGCGACGGAAGTGAAAATCCGGGTTGGCCGGAAATGCCAGCAGCCGCCGAGGCTAACCAGGTAGTCCTTTCCTGTTCTCTGGAATGCCCCCAACATGCCTTGATGCTAACCAGATACCATTGGGGCGCAGAAGGGGTTATCCGCGGATAGACAAAGGGCACTAACCGTGTAGGTGCCTTCGTCTATCCGTGGTTAAGGCATTTACAAGGTTAACTAGGGCAGCTAACCATGCAAATGCCTTTGAAAATTATGCCCTAAGTATCTAGGGGTGAAATTAGTGGTAGATCTTTCACCACTCTTAATGAAAATGATAGGCCCCTACTGGGACAGTTGGATAGAAGAGTGGAACAGGCTGTTACATTGCTGTGGCCTGGCTGGGCAGATAGCACGCATTAAAATGGCGACATTACCTAGACTGCTATACTTGTTTCATACTCTACTGATAGAGAACACTGAGAAAACATTTAGGATTATCCATAGGAAAATGTTTAAATTCATCTGGGAGTGTAGATTGCCTAGGGTAGCAGCGAATGTGCTATATCAGCCCAAAGCGAATATTTTTTCAACCAACGTGTAATCAAACTCTGGAATTTGTTACCGGAGGATGTAGTAAAGGCTGTTAGTGTAGCTGGGTTTAAAAAAGGTTTGGACAAGTTCCTGGAGGAAAGATCCATAAACCATTATTAAGAAGTGACCGAAGATATCAATGCATTGTGGAACTTGTGTCTCTTGGGGAAACTGCTAGGTACATATGACCTAGATTGGCCACTGTTGGAAACAGAATATTGGGCTTGATGGACCTTGGTCTGACCCAGTATGGCATATCTTATGTTCTTATGGGAGGCTGGCGATTACCAGCTTTCAAAATATATTATATTGTATTTATTTATTTATTTGTTTGTTTATTTGTTTTTATATACCGCTTTGTCAAGGTAATCAGAGCAGTTTACAGAGAACATTTTAACTACTGCGTGAGGCAGTTTACAGGGAACAATTACAGATAACCATAACTAGCAAATAACAATGAAATGCAATAACTATTTACATGAGGAATTTGTGGTTGGAGGTGATATGGTATAGTTATGTGAAGAGAGTGTGTAACAACAGTTAGGGTATGAGAGTGCTGCTGGGGTGTTGACCTGTGATTATATATGAGGTCTATGGTGGCTGATAGCATTGATAGTAGTAAACATGAATGTTTTGAGATGTTTTCTAAATTGCATTAGGTCTATGATTTCCCTTAGTGTGCTACGTAGATTATTCCATAGGGCGGGGGCAAAGAATGAGAATGCTCTATTGGTTATTGATTGATTTGCTTTTCTTCAATTCTTTGGAGTAGATAGTATGTTTTTTAAGTTATCTCTTTTGTTCTTGTGTGTTGCTGCATGTTTATCAGTGTACTGAGGTATGTTGGTGTTATGTTGTTTATTATTTTGAAAATGTTCATTAGTGCTTTGAATTTAATCCTTTGAAGTATTGGGAGCCAGTGGAGGTGGAACAGGAGGGTGTTCGGTGATCGGATCTTTCAGCTCGCATTATAGTGCACGCAACCGTGTTTTTAGCAAGTTGTAAGGGCTTTAGGGTTTCTTGGGTTGTCCATGGAGTATGCTGTTGCTGTAGTCAAAAGGTGGACATATCAGTGCTAGAGCTACTGAGCGGAAGTCAGTGTGGGAGAGCAGAGGTCTCAAATGTTGTATCATTTTGGTTTTATTGTAAATTGTGCGAGTGGTCATGTGAATGTGCTTGGTCAAATTGAGATTTTGATCAAGGTAGATCCCGAGGTATTTTATTTATTTTTTTATTTCAAGTGAGGCACTTGTAGCAGATGGGGAGAGTCGAACGTTTTGTTCCTGGTGATAATGAGTTCTTCTGTTTTCTTCAAGTTAACTGTGAAGTTAACTGAGTTGAGCCATGCAGAGACATCATTAAAGCAGTTGTTGATCTTCATGTAGCTAGGGTCTGAGGTGTTGAAGGTTGTGAATAACCTTATATTGTCGGCATAAATTCTGTAGTCAACCGTGTGGTTGTATGACGTTGCAGATGGGTTGTAAATATATATTGAATAGTGGTGCAGATAATGCAGATCCCTGGGGGACGCCTTGAGTCTGGGTGAATAGGTTGGAGAGGTTGTTATTGAAGCACATTTGTAGCCCAATTCAGAGCATCAGGTATCGTGAGCAGATGTTTGCAGGAGAGGTGCAATTGGACAGCTTAGTATGGTTGCCTGAAAGATAGATTAGGAAGGTAAACCTAGAGACATGACAGCAGATAAAGACTATACAGCCTGTCCCGTCTGCCCAACTACTACAGTCCCTTTTTCCCTTTAGAGATCTTTTGTGTTAGTCCCCCTCCCACGTTAATCATTAGTGCGGGGTACATGTGGCATGCTAAACGTTAGCACGGGGCCCAGTACTAAAAATCCTTCACTTACATCTTAGCATGCAGTTGGGCAGACAGGGCAGGTTGAGGCAGAATGGGGGCACTGTTGCTGTTAACACGGGCATTAAGAGCACACACACTAACCGTAATTGTTGCCATTAGCATGACACTAGGTGAATCCATGTGCCAGGTTCTATGGTGCCACGTGTTAGCAACATGCCAAATGGCAGGGGACATACCTACATGCCTCCTGAAGTTGGCATGGTCCTCCACTCTAGTTTCACGGCCGAATTGCAACTGGCACGCTTAAGAGTAAACATGCCCCTATATGTCTGTTTTTTAAATGGGGGTGAGGCTAACGAGATTCTAAGATCTTTCTGTTACACTGCAGTGGCCCAGACGGGGGTAAACAGGATTTTGCTGTAGATTGAATAGCTTTTATGTTTTAAGTAAGCTAACAGCTTTTTGTAAAGGGAAAGGAAAGGAAATGAATACCACATGGGAAAAATATTGGGAATGGGTTCAAGGACTGCAAGTTTGAAGGATGGATGCTGATCTTGGGTATCTAAATTTAAGCCCTGGAACATAGAGAATTATAACTATCCTGGTCACTCTGAACTTTCTTGGGGGGAGGAAGGGTGCTGGGGTGGAGGTGGGTGGAGAAATTGAGAAGCAAATCAAAAACCTTACATTTATTGCAAATGACGCTTTATTCGGACATAATGTTTGTTGACTATATTTGGAAATGTTCTGTAGTTCATATACGATGAATAAAAATAGAAATACAAAAAAGGAAACTGGCCAATAGTCAAAGCCCTATCTGGATAACCAATGGGAGGCTATCCGGATAAAGACACAGAGCGAGATATTCAGCAGCACTACCCAGATAGTGCTGCCGAATATTTCCACAGAGTGCCCTGACACTATCCAGTCCGGTTGCCATTCGGGTAAGTGCTGTTTTATCGCAATAGAAGCAATTTTCAGCTGGCAGCAGCCCTCACTTGCTACCTAGATACTGTAAGTGCCGGCTGAAAACAGCCACTATCCAGAAAAGTCGGCACCTATCCAGACAGTGCCGCTCTTATTCAAGCCATACTCTCGTACAAATGGCTCACACGTTTGATTAAAGCTCAGCTGACCCTTCTTTCATCTACAGGTCATCCACTCCATATTGTAGAGATCCCACATCCACACGAGCCACCTAGCCAGCGATGGAGCCACAGCCTTCTGCCATGCTGAAGCCATTTAATTTAGCGGCATTCAGGCAGAGTTTCAGCAATGCCAATTACAGGGTCTTAGCTCCTGGCAGAGTCCTGTGAAACAAGAAAATACCGAGATTCCAGGGCACAGTCAATCCCAGCATAGTACGCACCCAATATTCTATGCCCTTCCAATAACCTTGAATTCAGGGACAGCTCCACCAGATATGTGCCAAGATTCCACTTTTACCTCAACAGTGCCAGCAAGACCCAGGCAACCCAAGATAAGCCCTGGCCATTCACACAGATGTCATATACTAACCATAGAAAAGTTTATAATTCCGCACATTAACCGCAATAGAACTTCGCCACAGACGTCCCTCAATCTGCTCCCACTGTTGGTCATTATAGTCCACCTGTAAGGCCTGATTCCAGTAGTCCCAATGCTTCCCCGCCCAGAAGGCCACACTCTGCTGACAAGCATACAGCACAGAGACCAGCCCCCTAGTTGTGGTCCTGTCCTCACAAATAGCCTCTAATTCAGTGACGGTACGAGCCACTTGATTTTTAACCTCCTTCCGACCTACCCAATGAACCATTTGGGTGTGTGAGTAGGCATGTTGACTGGGTAGATCAAATTCGGTCTGCAGCTCCTGGAAGGAGAGCAACCACCTATCATCAAAGAACTGCCCAATTGGCTTCAGCCCAGCATCTCGCCAAACCCGAAAAATAGAGCAGTGAATCCCTGGTTCAAAGGCCTTATTACCAACAATGGGTGACAGGGGTGTAAGGGAAACACCTGCCAAAAATAGTGATCCCAACACTTAAAGGTGTGTTCGACATAGGGATTGGTCTTTTCCCTACACACTCAGAGCCCAGCCCGAATCCATAACTGTCCACCCATATCCAAAGTTCCTGCCTGCACCTGCTCAATATCCACCCAACACTTATCATTAGCAGAATTCATCCACTCCACCCCTGGGTGAATCTGTGCCGTGGCGTAGTACCATTTCAAGTTAGGAACCCCCATACCACCTCGTCGACAATGCATAAAAAGAACAGGCTTCGCTATTCATGGGTGCTGAGAGTGCCAGACAACGTTCATGAAGAGATGCTGCCACTTATCCAACACCCCTCTAGGCAGATCAACTGGGAGGTCCTGAAACAGGTAAAGAAAATGCAGGAGAACCACCATTTTGAGTGTGGCAATCCGGCCAAACCAGGAAAGCAGCAACCCAGCCCACATGTCCAGGTTTCATCAGACCCACCCCAAATGGAGTACATAATTTGCCCTGTACAGTGCCCTGGGATCAGTCATCAAATTCACCCCCAAATATCGTAGGGAGGGCTCCACCCAGCGGAATGGGAAACTCGCACACAGACGAGCCGACAATTCCACTGGAGATTAACACTTAAAATCTCCAACACTATAATTAATCTTGACCCCCTGAAACCCGTGAATATTCCTCAAACAATTGCATCGTATTGGGCAAGGATTCCAGTGGTTGAATTAGGGAAAGTAAAAGATCGTCCGCGAACAATGCAATTTTATAATCAACCCCTCCACCCGAATTCCATGTCTGTCCCTCGAGTCCCAGAACTGCTGAGCCAGTGGCTCCATGGCCAATTGAAAGAGAAGCGGGGAGAGGGGACATCCCTGGTGGGTTCCACACCTCAGAAGAAAGAAAGCCAAACAATCCCCATTAACTCGGACGCACGTGCGTGGCGCCCTATATAGGCCTTTTGGCCATGCCATAAAATGCAGCCCAAAGTCCATCTTCTCTAGCACTCTTCATAAAAAATTCCATTGCACCCGATCAAAGGCCTTATCAGCGTCAACCCCCAAAAGAAGAGCCTGTTGTTTGTCCTGTCAAGCCACATGAACCAACTGTAGTGTGTGCTGCATCCCATCCACTGCTTGCTGGTTGGCCACAAACCCCACCTGATCCCCATGTACCAACTGTGGGAGAAGCGCACTCAGCCGGGTCACCAGAACCTTGGCAAAGATTTCAACATTGACATTTAAAAGGGAAATTGGGTGATAAGAAGAGGCCTCCACCGCAGGCTTATCTAGCTTTGGAATCAAAACTACAACAGCCTCCATCTGTGTGGGAGGCAAATCCCCACCCCGCAAGATCTCATCGTAATCCTGTGCCAGTATGGGGGCCAAGCTAGGTGAAAAACATTTATAATAATCTGAGGGAAAGCCATCAAACCCTGGCGGCTTCCCAGCTGTTTGGGCTTGTACCTCCTGTGCCAAAATGGGCTCCTCCAACTGCTTCCGCTCAGCCTCCGTCAACTTCCCCAGTTCGATCTCACCTAGGTAATCCGCTATGCTAGATAGGTCAACCTCCTTCACCCTATACAACTGCTCTAGAAAGCATGCAAATACCACTCTAATTTCAGTGGGCTTAACACAGACACTGTTCTTAGCATCCCGAAGCTCATGCACCAACTGGCTGGCCTGCTGTCTCCACAACTGAAGGGACAACAGCGTCCCCACCTTGTTCTCCTTTTCATAGAAATGCTGCCGAAGGCGCCACCGCTTATACTCCAGATCCCTTGCAGAAATTCATCAAGTTTTGCCCTTACTGCCATCTAGCATTTCCACACCTGCCAAGAGCCAGTCCGCGCATGCTGCACCTGCAATTGCGCAGCTTCGTCTGTCAACACCCGATGCACCTGTTTACAGCTGTACCGATAGCCCCCCGCTTCTGCTATTAGCCTCCCATGTACAGTTGCCTTATAAGCATCCCACATCATGGTCACCGAAACCTCAGCATCACTGTTGATCTCAAAATATTCCTGTATGAAAGTCTCTTGAGTCTGGACTGCCGCCGGCCTCATCAAAAAGCCACTGTGCAAAGTGCACTGTCGTATCCAGGGCCCGGCATCCTTCATCTTCAAATATATCCAACATGGCGCATGATCCAACCATGTGATTGGCCTCAGCTCTGCCTCCCTCACCTGATCAGCCAAGCGCTGGTCGAGCAATAGCTAATCAATTTGGGTATGCATCTGATGCAATGGGGAGAAAAAAGTATAGCTCAGCCGCTCACAATGCAGGTCCTGCCACACATCCCGCAAGCCAAAATTTTGCATGACGTGTACCAGGGCTCTACTAACCCCACTCAAGTGCATTGTCCCTGCCCCATAGAATCTTCCTTTGGCTTCATACACATATTACAATCTCCACCTAAGATCATGATGCCCGTCGCAAACTCTGCAAGATTGGCTCTCAGATCATCAAAGAAATCTGCCTGACCTTCATTGGGTGCATAAACATTAGCAATGGTATATAAGGCCCTATTAATGCGCATATTCAGGAAGAATCACCATCCCTCCCGATCACGCCAGACCCCCTCCACCACATATTCTATTGTTTGGCGGACAAGGATCGCCCCTGATTATCGACCATTGCCCAAACTTCCCCATATGGTCTCCGCCGCAACTAGGCCGTGCATCCCATCCGAAGGTGGGTCTCTTGCAAAAGAATCACATCACACCACAAACCATTGAGTTCCTTGAACAATAAGGAACGCTTGTGTGGGGAGTTCAGCCCTTTAACATTAAAGGAAACAACTCGCAACATCACACTTCATTTTTCCCCCCTGACTGTTAGCAACTAGGTCACCACCCACTTCAACATTGCAGGCGCCATCGATATTATAGAGCCACCACATTCATAACCACTCATACCGCCAACCATTCATACACCACTGTCTGCCTGCCCCAACCCCTGTTCCCCAACCCCCTCCCCCTCCCCTCCCCTCCCCTCCCAGAAAGACAGATTCCCCCAGATTGCCCCCCAATCACCAGCCTTTTATCACTACCATCTGCCACCAGGTCAGGCATAAGGAAGCAGCCCATCATCACCCGCTGGCTACCCAGGGTGCCATCCTCCCCCCCCCCAATATCTGCTTAATGCCTCCCTTTTACCCCCATTCTTACCACCTCCTACTGACCCATTTACCCACCCCCCTACCTCCATAAACGCACAAAGCCCTAATGAAACACTTAAACACATAACCCCGCCTTCCATGCATAAACCTGTTATGCCACCAAAATGCATTAAAGTTCAACACAATTTTGCCCTTATTAGTCCAAGATCTACAGCGAGCAGTCAAGTCTCCCGGAATCCACTTGATACCGGTCAGCACACAGGTCCCCATCACTCAATCTTCATGTGCGCCCCCCACCAACCGTGGCCCATTTTGATGGAGCAGACCTCGCTGCTGGTCCAGCCAGTAAGACATCATTTTTCACTAAGCCAGCGCTACAAAGTGCTCTCCAAGCCTCAGTGACATCCTTTGCACTGGTCTGCTTGTCAGCTATAGTAAAGTTCATCCAAAACGGAAAAGACCAAGCATAGCATATTTGTTCTTTCAGCAGCACATCGATTGCCAGTTTCATGTCTCTTCTTCACACCAGGGTGAAAGCCAACAGATCCTGATAGAAGGTGATGTCGGCCCCCTGATAGGGCAACTGCCTATGCTCCCTGCCCCTCTGCAGAATCATATCAACATCTTGGAAGTGCAGAAATCGCACAATAAGGGCTTATTACCTGGAGGCTTGCCTAAGGCCCGATGCGCCCTTTCAATGTCCATAGTCTCCGCCTTGGCTTCCCCCTCCATGCCTTCCAGCAAGGCCTTGCAAATCTCGCGTACTTGTACCATGAAATTTTCAGTTCCTGGGCCCTAAGGCACCCCCTGGATATGCACATTGTTGCAGCGGTTCCAGTTTTCAATATCATCTAATTTATAGGTGAGCTCCATCGCTTGCACCTTATGGCGATCCACCGCACATTATAACTCCATTAGCATTTCTGCGTGCTCCTCCAACTTTGTCACTGCCTCTTCCACTCAACCTCCCAAGTCGCAGATGTCCACGTGCATATTTTCTACTTTTGTAGTGATTTCCTCCCGCATGGCTCTAAATTCTGCCACCATGTTACTGAAGTACTTGCAGAATTCCCGCTTGAATGAAGCGTACTCCGCTCCATCAGCTTTGCCCGGTCAGTGCTAGCATTCTCCTCTTCATCTGAGCCTGCTGAAATTACACTACCCAGTGAGGCGGCACATGCCTGCGCCAGGCCCTGCAGCCACTGAGATGCGCGTGGTTTGTCCTGGTCCTCCAACCTTTTTGGTTTTGCGGCCATAACTCTCTCACCATCCTGTCGATATTCTGCTGGGGCCCCGATTTCAACACCGGTGCCTGGATTCGCTGTCGGTGATGCTATCAGTAGCTGCGGGTATGGGAGCTAAGTCCCTAAGCTGCTGCTAACCAGACTGACATCACTTCCGCCGGCAACGTTTTATGTAGCTACCATATATTGTATTATATATGAGCTGTGCACTACTATGCCGAAGACATGGGTTTGATACCTGGGTCAGATCTTCTGCTCTCTAGACTAGGTGAGACTGTGGATGCCTCAGAGGCAGTATTTTCAGCTCCTGGAGAGAGGGAGTCCACATCATTTTGCATAGCGGCCTCATTTAAGATCCACGATTGCAGGATTCAGGAAGGAGCCTGGAGTCATGGCCCCCAGCGGAAGACTCTCAATGCAGTGACTGAGCTCAGTGAGTTAGGAGAAGATAACAAAGTGGGGAAAATTCCTATGTAGTTGTAAATGAAGATTTACGATGCTAGCTCCCAGCTCTGGTTCCAGCTGAGCTGGAAGCCTAAATGAACGGGAGAAAACTGCTGGTCCCTCCTCCCCGCCCCCCAAAAAAGAAAATTTCTGTGCCTGGATTGTAGCCTCCTTGCAGCAAGAACTTTATGACCCCTCCGATGCAGACTTCCTGTTTGCATGGGGTGAAAGTGGCTGAACCAGCTGCTTCCACCCCCATGCTAAAGGAAGTGGCATCGTAGGGTGCAGAGGCAGGAAGAGGTTATGGCAAACGCCACTGTGCCGCCTTAAAGGCATTGCCGCTGCAGGTCCCAGAGAGGGGCAGCAGCAGTAGGGCAGGAGGGTGGCAGGAATGAGGTTCGGCTAGCTGCCTCATATTCTTGCACTGTCCCTGGGTCATATGAATAAAACATGCTCACTTTCTTATGACACCTGTTTAAGAAAACCTTATAGCACGTCCTCAACAGTGAACCGACTAATTGAATGTTTCTAGATGCTCTTCATTTTAGGAATTATTCCCAATAGTGTCCCAGTTTCCATGGACTGTAACCACCTCCTGTCCACAATTTCAGTGGGAATAGAGGCAAATAGCTTTTCTTCTCCTGCACACCCCTCTACTGCAGCCTTTTCAGTCCTGGTAGAAGATATAAAATTAACTTTTCTGAAAAAAGAGAGGGACTTCTAGAAATATATAGAATATCTATCTATATGTATAAAATGAAGTGTAAGTGTATATTGCGCTTATAACTCCGAAGGGCTGCTAATGTCATTTTTAAACTTTTGAAATTACTGAACGCTACCTAGACTGGTCATTTCAAAATATATGGGGAAAGATTCCTGACAGGAGAGGCCCCCTGCTCCGCCCAGCCCGGCTCAGCTTTGTCCAGTGTCCCAGATTTCCTCTCCAAAAATCTGGTGGCCCTATAATTAAATAACATTTAAAGTGGCGAGTAAAGTAACATTTTAAAATACCCAGGACACACTTGTAACAATATTTTGTGGTATAATGTATTTAGAAGTTTAAACTCACCGTTACGCAAGAAGTGTGAAAAGCTCTGTTTTCTGTGGCCACCTGCTGCCTGACTTAGAAATATTTGCCCTGTAGTGTAACTTTTTATTTCAGTTTAACTAGGCCTCCGGCAGTCCTGCTTTCCTCCCCTCCCGGGCATCGAATCTGCTTACTGTCTGTCATCACGTCTGCATAGACAGCATTCATCAGCTTGGGAGATCAAGAAGTCGAGAGTTCCAGTGTGTTGGTGTTTAAATAAAGCACTTTGAAAAAGGCAGATGTGTGCGTGCTTTTATTGTCCAGTCTCTTGACAACCATACGCTGATACCAGGCTGCAGTCGTTTTTGTACAATATTGGGCACCCGAGTTGAAGTCAGTTCATGGATCACCCTTACAGATGTTTATGTGACAGATTAGAGCAGCAAAGAATTACATAGTATGTAGGGACAATGGCACATTTTAGATAGCACGTGGGGGATTAGAATTGAAACGTCAAGGTCAGCACTATTAAATTCCGAAAGCATTTTAGAAACAGCTCTGCTAAACGCGGAGGAACACACAGGATTTCTATCCACACGCAGTGGGGGGAGTCATTTTATACATTTCACGTGTAAGCACCGGCATTTCACAATTTACACGTGTAGATGTTGATACTTACACATTTCACAAACTTAGCATCCTCTGTAGTAAACTAGCAGCATGTACAAGTCTATCTAACTCTTTTCAGTTTGGAGGGGGAAATAAACCAGGAGGCATTAAAGATGAGAGCCCCTTTAATCCCTTCTTTAAATGGCTGCTGAAATGCACACTTTTTAAAAAACTTACTACACATGTCAGGGAGTAGGTGTAAATCTGGATGTAGAGAATTTTGGGCTTGCGTGTGCATTCCTTATATGACAGGGGAATAAACATGTATATTTTTATCCCGCCCAGGCCATGCCCGGATCATAGCCTGGACACGCCTCCTCAAAACCTCCACATCCTAAGGATATCCACGTGTAAACTGGGCCCCTTTGAAGATGGCTATTTACATGCGGATGTAATTTACAGCTAAATATTCCTAATGACACTTGTAAATCACAAATAGGGCTTCTAAAAGAACCTCCTTTATGTGAAATGTGATAGGACCAGTGGCTCTTGGCTGGAGAGGTTTTCAGAGACTTTTATATTAGGTCGACCATATAGATGTATGTTGCAGGCCTCATCGTAGAGCCAGGAGCCAGAGGCATTAGCTAGCTGCATACTATCTTATTTTGTCCTTCCAAATGTGGGCCCCCTCCATTTACCTTGTGTAGCGGCGCTGGTCATATACTGCCCATTTATCTAAAGCAGGGGTTCTCAACACAGTCCTTGGGATACATCAGAGCCAGTCAGGTGTTCAGATTAACCACAATGAATATCCATGAGAGAGGTTTGCATGCACCGCCTCCACTGAATGCATATTCATTGTGGCTATCTGGAAAACCTGACTGGCTAGGTGTGTCCCGAGGACTGGGTTGAGAACACCTGATCGAAAGCAAAAACATTCTTGATTTATTCTTGTTTTTCACCTTAGATTGCAATATTGTTATGTGCCTTCCACATTTACATCCCACAGACGAATCCCAAAAGACAAATCATCCCAGTAGTATGGTTAAAAATATAGGGTCAAATAGTCAAAAGAGTTTGTCTTTAAGGATAAATCCCCTATCCATGAATTTACAGCAGCATTATATAGATAGTGCATCTGAAAAATTTCTTTGATCTCTCTGGCATTAGCCAACAAAACCATCACAATCTGCCTCACATACTGTGCTCCAAATATCACTGAAGACGAACTGTCAGACATCTGAGAAAAAGTATGTCTTCTTTCAAACTCATGGAAACCCCTCATCCTACTAAGGAACCTAAATCTAGCATCTTCACCCCTAAACATACTAGCTCCTTTTCACCTTGCTGCACCTTACGCCTGGAACAAACTACCTGTGTCTGTTCGCCAGGCACCTTCTCTAACCCTCTTCAAATCCAGGCTGAAAACTCACCTCTTCGCTGCTGCTTTTGGATCTTGACTCACCTACTACTACTACTACTACTACTGAGCATTTATAAAGCGCTACCAGTCATACGCAGTGCTGTAGAGACATGTAAGAGACAGTCCCTGCTCATCAGAGCTTACAATCTAGTCAAGACAAAACACAGGAGTAAGCAGGGATAGCAACTAGGGGAAAGAAGGAGATCAGGTGAGTCATCCAAAATCAGCAGCGAAGAGGTGAGTTTTCGACATGGATTTGAAGAGGGATAGAGAGGGTGCCTGGCGTACAGACACAGGTAGTCTGTTCCAGGCATAAGGTGCAGCAATATGAAAGGAACGAAGTCTGGCGTTAGCAGCAGAAGAGAAGGGCAGAGATAGAAGTAGTTTGCCGGAAGAGCGGAGTTCCCGAGGGGGGTTATAAGGAGAGAGAAGAGAAGAAAGGTACTGAGGAGCCGCAGAGTGAATGCATTTATAGGTCAGGAGGAGGTTTGAACTGGATGCGGAAATGGATAGGGAGCCAGTGAAGTGACTTGAGAAGAGGAGTAATATGAGCATGACGAGGCTGGTGGAAGATTAGTCGCACAGCAGAGTGTTGAACAGATTGAAGGGGAGAGAGATGATTCAAAGGGAGACCAGCAAGGAGTAGGTTACAGTAGTCAAGACGGGAGGTGATTAAGGAGTGGATAAGCGTTTTAGTAGTGTGTTCAGAAAGGAAGGGGTGGATTTTGCTAATGTTGTAGAGAAAGAAACGGCAGGTCTTAGCTATGAGCTGGATATGTGTGGAGAAAGAGAGAGAGGAGTCAAAGACAACCCCCAGATTGCGGCCCGAGGAAACAGGAAGGATGACAGAGTTATCCACAGAGACTGAGAAAGGAGGAATAGAGGGGGGGTTTTAGGGGGAAAGATAAGAAGTTCAGTCTTGGCCATATTCAATTTCAAGTGGCGGTGAGACATCCAGGTAGCAATGTCAGAAAGGCAGGCAGAGATCCGGGTCTCGATTGTCGGAGAGATTTCAGGCATAGAGAGGTAGATCTGGGAGTCATCAGCATACAGATGGTACTGAAAGCCATGGGAAGAGATAAGTGCACCAAGGGACTGGGTATAGAGAGAGAAAAGGAGCGGACCCAAGACAGATCCCTGGGGTTCACCAACTGGGAGCGGGGTAGCAGAGGAGGAGGAGCCACCAGAACACACACTGAAAGCGATGGGAGAGAAAGGAGGAGAACTAGGATAGTACAGAGCCACTAAAACCAAGGGAGGACAGGGTATCGAGGAGAAGGTTGTGGTGAACAGTGTCAAAAGCAGCAGAGAGTTCAAGAAGGATGAGGACAGAGTAAAGGCCCTTGGATTTTGCCAGGAACAAGTCACTGGAGACTTTGGCAAGAGCCGTTTCAGTAGAGTTTAAAGGACGAAAGCCAGACTGTAAGGGATCCAGGAGGGCATGAGTGGAGAGGAAGTCGAGGCAGTGGCGGTGAACCGCACGTTCAAATAGTTTAGATATGAAGGGAAGGAGCGAGATGGGTCGATAGTTAGAAGGACAGGTGGGATCAAGTGAGGGTTTCTTGAGGAGAGGTGTGACCACAGCATGCTTGAAGTCTGCAGGGACAGTTGCTGTGGAGAGCGATAGGTTGAGAATATGAGAGATGGAAGGGAGAACGGTGGAGGAGATGGGGCTTAGGAGATGGGTGGGGATAGGATCAGAGGAGCAGGTGGTGAGTTTGGAGGAAAAAAGAAGGTTGCGGTTTCCTCTTCAGAGATCACAGGAAAGGAAGAGAGGGTAGCAGAGGTGGGGGGAGGATTGGGAGTGGAGAGGGGGGAGGAGGGGAAGTAGCTGACTTAGTGTGTAATTGGAGGGTGATCTTGTGCATTTTGCCATGGAAAACATCAGCCAGGGTTTGGGCAAAAAGGGAGGGAGGGATTAGAGGCAGAGGCACTTTGAGGAGAGAACTGAGAGTTATAAAGAGACGGCGAGGATTAGAGGCAAGAGAGTTAGTCAGATGGACATAGTAGTCTTGTTTGACAAGGGCTATGGCTGACTGGAAAGAGACAAGCATGAATTTGAAGTGTAGAAAATCTGCACGGGAGCGGGATTTGAGCCAAGCACGCTCGGCAGAACGGGCACAGGAACGTAGATAGCGGGTAGTGGGTGAAAGCCAGGGCTGGGGTGTAAAACGTCTCACAGGACATGGGATGGGCAGAGCAAGAGCATCCAGAGCCGAGGAGAGTGCAGCATTATAGGAAGTTACTGCCTCGTCAACAGACTTAGATGACATAGTGGAAGAAAGATGAAGAAATGGTGGAAGAGAGAGCAAAGGGATTAATACCATGAAGATTTCTAAATAGGTTGGAGAAGACAGGACGAGGCTGAGGCAGCGGGTGATGAAGATTAAAGCTTAAAAGGTGATGGTCAGATAAGGGGAGAGCTGAGTTACAGAAGTTCGAGGGTAAGCAACTCGAGAAAAATATCAGGTCAAGGCAGTGGCCATGTTGGTGAGTGGGGGCAGTGGAACAAAGTTGAAGGTCAAACGATGAGGTAAGGGAGAGGAGTTTTAAAGCATAAGGATCAGAGGGGTTATCGACATGAATGTTAAAATACCCAAGAATAAGAGTGGGGGGAAGAGGAATCCAGAAAGAAGGAAAGCCAAGAGTCAAAGTCAGTGAGGAAGGTAGAAGCAGATTTGTCAGGAGGATGATAAATAACAGCTACCCGAAGAGGAAGTGGAGTGAAAAGGCAGATGGAGTGGACTTCAAAGGAGAGAAAGGAGTGAGGCTGAGGCAGCAGGAGGGGTTGGAATTGGCAAGAGGGAGAAAGTAGAAGCCCAACACCACCACCACGGCCAGTGGGACGAGGCATGTGGGAGAAATGATAGCCCCCATAACAGAGAGCAGCAGTAGATGCGATATCATCAGGGAGGAGCCAGGTCTCAGTTAGAGCAAGAAGATGTAGAGCAGGGGTCTCAAACTCAAATTGCTTTGAGGGCCAAATGAGGACTTGTAGAGTAACCCGGGGGCCGCACAAGACGCAGGCCTCATTTGCATAAGGGCATCATTTGCATAAGGGCATCATTTGCATAAATATTTGCATAATGTTACCATACACTAACTTTTAGTAAACATGCCTCTTAATGAGTGTATGGATAAAGAAAGACTAAAAGATTTCTACATTACTATAAACCAGTGCCAACCGCCAGGCACATTAGGAACTACTAGAAACACTGCTCATTTAGAACCCATAGCAAACCTGCCGTGTCCTAACAGCACTACCAGGACTCACAAAGCACCATACCCTAACTATCAAAAGGCAACACTGCAAATATTAAATCAACACATTTCAGAGAATAACAATACATGACCTACTCGGGAAAGAGAACAAGTGGCAATGTCAAATAGGAATTACATAAACAGAATACCTCAGCTCAGTTACACATGCAGAACATACACCATCACCAAACAAGGAATCACAATTTAGAAACAGGAAGACAATTAAATTGGGAACCCCAAAAGCCAAACTTAGAATGTACAACACTGTAGAAATAAAACTATACATTGATTTCCTCTTGTATTAAATAAAGTGCAGACGTTAAAGATGCACATTTCCAAGAGCTGACATATTTCAGTTAATAAATTCAAAATAAAGAGATATTTTTCTACCTTTTGTGCATTTTTTTTTCAGTTGCAATTGTTCCATTCACTTTCTTCTGGTTTCTTTGTGTCTTCTGCTAACTCTCCATCGTCTGCTGTCCATTTGTCCTTTCTTCTTTCCTAGTTTTTTTCCATTCTCTCTACATCTGCTTTAACATACTAATCATTCTCCTTTTGCTCTTTCCTCATTCCTATTTCATCCACTCAAATTTTACCCCTCCATCCTCAATCCCCACTTACTCTCCCAATACCCGGCCAATTGTAGATTTTTCTTCCCTCCCACACAAAATATATTTCCCCTCTCCATTTCACTCTCTCCCAGCCCCATCCCATTCTAATCGTCCCCCAACATCAACTCCCTTCTAGCTCCTGCCCCACCCAGCATCCGCTCCCTTCTAGTCCCCGCATCATCAGCCCATTTCCAGTCCTAGCTCCCTCCCCTCACAGCCCATTTCCTTTCCAAGCCCCCCTCCCCATCAGCCCATTTCCATTCCAAGCCCCCTTCCACTCAGCCCATTACCATTCCAAGACCCTGTCCCCATCAGCTATTTGCAGTTCAAGCTCCCCCTTCTACTCGGCCCATTTCCAGTCATAGCACCCCCCCCCAGTCCATTACCAGTTCTAGCCCCCCCCTAGCCCATTATCGGTCCTAAGCCCCCCAACAGCCCACTTCCAGGCCTAACCCTTCCATCGCCCTATCTTCATTCTTAGCCCCCCCATAACCCCATTTCAGTCTTAGCCCCCTAATCAGACCACCTCCAGTCCTAACCCCCATCTGTCCATTACCAGTCCTAACCCCCATCACCCCATTTTCAGTACTACCCCCCCAGCCACACATCAAGTCCTGCTCCCCCCCCCGTCCTGCTCCCCCCCGTCCTGCTCCCCCCCCAGTCCTGCTCTCCCCCCCCATCAAGTCCTGCTCTCCCCCCCCCATCAAGTCCTGCTCCCCCCCCGTCCTGCTCCCCCCCCATCAAGTCCTGCTCCCCCCCCCAGTCCTGCTCCCCCCCCCAGTCCTGCTCTCCCCCCCCATCAAGTCCTGCTCCCCCCCCAGTCCTGCTCCCCCCATCAAGTCCTGCTCTCCCCCCCCAGTCCTGCTCCCCCCCATCAAGTTCTGCTCTCCCCCCCATCAAGTTCTGCTCTCCCCCCCATCAAGTCCTGCTCCCTCCCCCCCCCCGGGAAAATTAAACTTTTAAAAAAACCCAGCTTCTGCTGCTGCTGCCGCCGCTGCCGTGGCCGGCAATAGCAGCAATATCGCAAGTCCCGCGGGCTCCGCTCCCCCCCCCTTCCTTCCTTCCTTCCTGCTTGCCTGCCAGTTCTCCGCTTCGGCTTCGCCTTTCAGAGCCGCGAAGGGAGAGCTTCTCCCTCGTGACTCTGTTCAGCCCGCTGGGGCAGATGGGAAATTTCCCATCTGCCCCAGCGGGCTGAACAGAGTCGCGAGGGAGAAGCTCTCCCTTCGCGGCTCTGAAAGGCGAAGCCGAAGCGGAAGCGGAGAACTGGCAGGCAAGCAGGAAGGAAGGAAGGAAGGGGGGGGGGGAGCGGAGCCTGCGGGACTTGCGATATTGCTGCTATTGCCGGCCACGGCAGCGGCGGCAGCAGCAGCAGCAGAAGCCGGGGTGGTTTTTTTTCCCCCTATGCATGCGGCCCGCGGGCCGCGTGTTTGAGACCCCTGATGTAGAGCATTAGAGATAAAGAGGTCATGAGTAAAAGCAAGTTTATTAGAGACAGAGTGTGCGTTCCACAAGGCACATGAGAAAGGGAGAGTGGAAGGGGAAATACGTGGGATATGGATATCATTGGACCTGTTGCATGAAGATCTCTTCTCAGAGTGAGACAGAAGTTTAGGGGGGCCAGGATTGGGGTTGATATCTCCGGATGAGAGAGGGAGAAGGAGTAGCTACGGGGTAGAGAGGAGACAGTACAGCGGAAATGAGGGTGAGGTTGCCTTAGAGAGAAGGGAAATGGTTGAATGAGAGGGAGAGAGCGATGAAGCTGAAGAGCTGATGATAGGGTAGAAAACAGAGTGGAGGGGGAAGTGAGGATTGCAAAGGTGGGACAAGGAGGGAAGGAGTGAAGGTGCTGGTAGGAGGGGAAAGAGTTCAGGAGTATGAGGAAAAGGAGGACAATGTGGTGTGGAGCCATAGAAGAGGAACAGAGAGGGGCTGTGCAGCAGATGTTAACTTACAAGCAATGAGGTAGCAGTAGATTGTACAGGCTATGCAGCAGGTGTTAACTTACATGCAATGAGGTAGCAATGGATTGTACAGGCTATGCAGCAGGTGTTAACTTACAAGCAATGAGGTAGGAAAAGGTTCTGTTACTGGTTCTATGGGTGATTGTTGTGATGGGCTTAGAGTCTGAGGAGGCGGTTCGTCACTGTGGAGCTCCACTGGATGTAACATGAAGGCTGTAGCTCTTATTGTGTGGCCTGAATGGTCTCAGCGGATGGACTGGGGAGGAGCGTTCCCTTCTGCTCCACTCCCCGAAGCCGATTGGATCCCGGTAGTGTGCAGCCGGTCAATAGATCTACCAGCAATGAGAGATCGCCCAGGACAGTATTATAAGTTGGTGAACCTCGTGAGTGGGGAGAGCAGTATAGTGGAGCCTCCGGTCCACATCTAAGGGCGATGCCAAAGGGCCCTCTGGCGAGGCCCTCAGGTGCAGGCGCGCCGAGGGTGGGCTGTCCTTTAAAATGTTGCTGCTGGTGCTGGATTGGGCCTCGGGGAGCCGATCGGGAGGAGCAAGACTTCCCACTCTACTCCCCGATGCTGGAACGGCCCCCTGGATGACTGCAGCTGCCGCGGCCAAGAGGAAGATGCCGAGGACGGGCTGCCCTTTAAAACGTTGCTGCTGGTGCTGGATTGGGCCTCGGGGAGCCGATCGGGGAGGAGCAAGACTTCCCGCTCTACTCCCCAATGCTGGAATGGCCCTCTGGTTGACTGCAGCTGCCGCGGCCAAGAGGCTTTTGAATCTTGACTTACCTGATTTCCTTTTTTTCTTTTTCTTTCCTCCTTGTTTTATCCCTGCCTACACCTTCTGTGTTGTCTGTCTTGACTAGATTGTAAGCTCTGATGAGCAGGGACTGTCTCTTCATGTCTGTGCTGCGCTGAGTATGACTTGTAGCGCTATACAAATGCTCAGTAGTAGTAGTAGTAGTGAACGCAATGGAGGCCCTACACTACATGTAAATATCAGAAACCACAACTCACAATAAAGGAGGTACCTTAGATCTCATCTTCGTACTAAATCATATGCTGGAACAAAACCTCACAACCCACCCCACAACATCTTCAGTTCCCTGGTTAGACCACTCCATGATCACTTTTAAAACTGAAAATTGCCCAGAAACGCAGAGAAGCTAAAGCCAGAGGAGAAAGAAAGACAATCACAGAACTCAACAGAGATTTCCAATGTGTAGCAAGACAGGACAAGGAAAAGTACTACAATGACGCATGCAAGGAAATAGCAGCAGAAACTATTAGAGGAACAACAAGATCGGCTTTCCTAAAGCTACGAGAGTTAAAGAAAAAGTTCCAGCCTCGAATTGGAATGTTACAAGATGCTCATGGGTCTATGTTGAATGATGTTGAGAAGATCAAGAAAAGATGGAAGGAATATACAGAGTTTTTATATAATAAAGATCAAGTAGACCAACAGTCGTTTCAACCTGTACCTTATGATCGGGAACCATTGGTGATGAAAGAAGAAGTTGAAGCAGCATTGTTAGCCTTATCAAAGAACAAAGCACCAGGCATTGATAGCATTCCTATAGAAGTATTACAGCAATCTGATGCAGCTGTTATCGTACTTACAAGGCTCTTTCAAGAAATATGGAAGACAACATCATGGCCAACTGACTGGAAAAGATCTGTGTTTATACGAATACTAAAGAAAGGTGATGCAACTGACTGTGGAAATTATCGCACAATCGCTCTGATCCCACATGCCAACAAGATTCTACTGAAGATTATTCACAAGAGACTACAACCATACCTGGAACAAGAACTACCTGAAATGCAAGCAGGTTCAGGAAAGGGCGAGGAACGAGAGACATCATTGCGGATGTGATATGGATCCTTGAAAAGACTAAAGAATACCAAAAGGATATCTATTTGTGCTTTATGGACTATAGCAAAGCTTTTGACTGTGTAAACCATGAGAAACTCTGGGCCACATTAAGAAGCATGGGTATACCAGAACACCTGATCGTACTCTTGCACAATCTGTACATTGATCAAGAAGCAACAGTTCGAACGGAACAAGGAGAATGGTTTAAAATAAGCAAAGGTGTAAGACAAGACTGCATACTTTCCCCCTACCTGTTTAATTTATATGCAGAACAAATCATCAGAGAAGCAGGATTGTATGAAGACAACAGAGGTGTGAAGATTGGTGGAAGACTCAACAACCTTCTCTATGCTGATGATACCACATTACTGGCTGAAAGTGAAGATGATCTGAAACATTTGCTTCTCACAATCAAAGAACATAGTCTCAAAATGGGCCTGCACCTTAATGTAAAGATCATGACAGCTGGCATCATCAACAGGTTCATAGTTGAAGGAGAAGAAATTAAAATTGTGAACAACTTTAACCTACTTGGATCAACTATCAATAAAGAAGCAACAAGCAGTCAAGAAATCAGATGATGTATTGCTCTTGGCAGAATGGCTATGAAAGACCTAGGTTAGATTCTCAAGAGCAGAGATGTCTCTCTCCATACAAAGATTCGACTTGTTCAAGCCATGGTATTTTCAATAACATCATATGGATGTGAAACTGGACAGTGAAAAAGATAGACAGGAAGAATACCAAAAGGATATCTATTTGTGCTTTATCGACTATAGCAAGGCTTTTGACTGTGTAAACCATGAGAAATTCTGGGCCACATTAAGAAGCATGGGTATACCAGAACACCTGATCATACTCTTGCACAATCTGTACATCTGTACAATGTTTCTAATAAAATCAAAAGGATAAGCTGCAGTGGTAAGGAGGTGGAGTCCTCCTGTACTGTGACGGCTTTTCCGACAAAAATAATTTTACACAACGGTGGTTTTGTTGGTTATACCAGGCTCTCTTTTTATTCAATCTGTACATTGATCAAGAAGCAACAGTTCGAAAGGAACAAGGAGAAACAGAATGGTTTAAAATAAGCAAAGGTGTAAGACAAGGCTGCATACTTTCCCCCTACCTGTTTAATTTATATGCAGAACAAATCATTAGAGAAGCAGGATTGTATGAAGACAACAGAGGTCTGAAGAGATTAGTGGAAGACTCATCAACAACTTTCGCTGTGCTGATGATACTACATTACTGGCTGAAAGTGAAGATGATCTGAAACATTTGCTTCTCACAATCAAAGAACATAGCCTCAAAATGGGCCTGCACCTTAATGTAAAGAAGACAAAGATCATGACAACTGGCATAATCAACAGGTTCATCGGTGAAGGAGAAGAAATTGGCAGGATAGAAGGTCAATTCAAAAGAGGAAGGCCAGCAATGAGATGGATCGATACAATAACAGCAGCTACGGGTACCAGTCTGTCAACAATGAGCCGCCTGACTCAAGACCGAACACGATTTAGGATAGCTATCCAGAGGGTCGCCATGAGTCGACTTCGACTCGACGGCACTTAACAACAACAACATTCTCTTATTTTGTCTCCAGTCGATTTATGTAACTCCTCACATTTAGGGCTTCTAATGTGATATACAAACTCCTTAGAGTCAATTCAAAACCTCTCTGCTGGTATTGTTACTACATCAAGAGCATATGATTTCTGTTTATCCAGCCATCTTCCATGGCTGCCAAGAATATGGAGGGTCATCTTTGAGACGATTGTGATATAATTTAGAGTATTAAGGCAAGCAGGATCACGTTATCTGCAACTGGTTATAAAAGAATATTCTCCCACTCTCTCTCTTCGAACCAAACATAAGACTTTTCTTTAGTTCCGCCTCCAAGGTCATTACATCTTCGTCAGACTCACTCCAGTGCTTATTCAGTAGCTGGTCTGATCCTCCGAAATGAGCTGCCACTAGAACTCTGCTTCATGCTTAAGTACTCGACATTTTATAAACAAAAATGCAAGCAGGCCATGGAAGTTGACGGTGCAATGCAAAAATGACATATGGGGTATTCTTATAACAGGATCCCTTTGTGAGAAGACCTAAGGTGCCTATTTTAAGCCTGTTTCATAAAGGCAACACAGGTGCCTATCCACCCTTATGAAACAGGCTCCTAGAAACAGCCCTGATAGCATGGAAAAGCCAAACACACAAACTCAACTGTTCTGAAAACGAGGTATAAATGTGCATATGTTCTCTATGAGTGCACGTACATATTTTGTAAACAAATGTGCATACATTGCAACTCTGCCTCTGCTCTGCCTAAACTACACCCTCGGAACACCCACACACAGATGATATAAATAGTATGCACACTTTTTCCTGCACCAACAATTTACGTGCATATGCGGTCATGCATTTTTATAAAAACCTTTTTCTGTGTGTAAAACAGACTTTACATGTAGAAAAGGCTTTATTAAATCATCCTCTTAAAGCATCTTCTCCCTTTCAATAGCCAAAGCAGGGCACTAGAGGCAGCTCGGGTGGGGGGGAGATAGAGAAAAAGGAAGGGGGAAAAGGCACTGGAATAGTATTTGAATTATGTGAAGGAGGAGGAGGGATATGAGAAAGGAATGAAATATATATTTCTTAATGAAGGTTTAGTAAGAGGGCAATGCCTCTACAGTGTGAGGAAGTGAATGAAGATGATATTTCAGAGAATACTTCCACACAGGTGAATGGGCAACTTGGGAGACTGACTGCTTTGCTATGAAAGGGGGGGGGGGTCAAGGGGTAGGTATTGAGGACCACAGATGAAAACGCCAAAAAGTAGGGAAAGCATGCGGAGCATGGCTCATGGGCAGGGCCAGCACTACCATTAGGATCTCCTAGAGTGCCGGCCCTTCAGGGTTGCCCATTGCCACCGCCGACGCCTCTTTTCAGATGTACAGTGGCAGCAATGGCCACAAACAGCCTCACGGCGCTTACCTCTAAACGTCAGCACCACGGGACTGTTTGCTTATGCCTCCTCAGACCACCCGATGTTGACTTCCTGTTTACAAAGGAAGTCGGAATCGGGTGTCGGAGGGGTCGGAAGCAAAAAATCCCTCAGTGCCTCAGGGCTGTTTGCATTCATTGCCACCCCTGTACAGCCTAGAGAGGGGTGGCAGCAATGGCAGTGGGCACTGCAGGGGAGCGGGGGTGCAAGAGATGAGGTTCATCTAAGGTAGCTCACCTCCTTGCGCTGGACCTGCTCATGGGATTCCTTCAACATCTCTGCATGCGCATGTGTGTATATGCACTCACAATATCTGCACTGTCTGTGTGTGTGTCTGTTTTGTCTATATTTTGCATGTGTGATGCGCATGCGTGCATGTGTGTGTCGCTGTTTTGTATGTTTATGTTTTATTTTTGTGTGTGCATGTTTATGTGCGTGTGTGCATGCATGGTGTGTTAGGTGCAACATCTTTGCACCCTTTAATAAAAGACCTCCTTGGACCCAAAGTAGGTGCCATGAGTGGTTTGCTCTTTTTCAACTTTAGCTTGAGTTTGCATACTAGTAGTTGATGATCTGTACCACAGAATTAAACTTTGCTATCAGACGTTTCACGAGAATGTCGTCACGGGGTGTTCACATTTTTTTTCTTCATGTGAAATAATTTTTCTTCGTGGACAATGGGGCGCTTTTAGCTTACAAATAAAATTAAAGCTAAAGCTAGTTGACTACTACGTGCCGGTCAACCATCAAAACCCTCGCGACTGCTCTACTGTAGTAGAGAATGTACTACATTTCTAAGCTCATCTGGACGAATGACTTCAATCTACTTAGTAAGTATCATTTATAAAAGCCAACAGTTTAATATGAGCTTCCATAAATAAATGGTCATCAGTTCTAACAGAGATTTCTAAGTCCTGTTCAGGGCCGGTGTGACCCAGTGGGAAAACTAGGCAATTGCCTAGAGCGCTGATGTTCTATGGGCGCCCCATTGCTGCCACTGACGCCTCTCTCTGGGGCCTATTTGAGCTCTCCAGTGCCGTGTTGTGGTTCCTGCCCTCTATGACCTACTGCTTCTACCCCATCTCTGATGCAGATGTCTGGTTGCATGGGGGTAGCACCAGAGTGTTCAGGTAAGTGCTGCGTTGCAGATTCAATGCCTTTGCTACCACTGCAGGTCCCGGAGAGGGGCGACAGTGGCTGGAGATGGGGAGGGGCAGTAGGATCACTCTAATCCCTGCCCTGGCCCTGGACCTGTTGACAGTGAAAGGTTACAGTTGTCAAACTTTAATATCAGGAGTCCTTCAGAAAAAAAAAGCAGGCCCCCCTATAACCCAAATTAAACACAAATTAAAAACAGAAACGTGCAGAAACCCCAAAATGTGGACCCTGCAGAGTTCGGACTGTTGGTTTCAGCGTGATAGTTAGGAGGAGCAGATCAGAGTGTGAGAGAATGCTGTGGTATGCCAAGGGTCCCCCTTCGTGAAGCATTTGCTAAATATGAAACAGAGTGGGCAACCCACAACAAAGCAGCAACACCTCTGTGTTTAAAAAGTTATAAAAACATTGACGTCCAATATACAATTAAGTTGAGCAGCTTAAACTAACAACAAAAATCACAATGTGATTTAGAGAACATTATTTTTTTCACCTGTGCATATTTTCTCCTGATACCATTTTCATCTTTTTTGATCTCGGTATTCTTTCCTCCTTTGTGTCATTTCTCCTTACTTCATCACTTTTCCCCCTTTAGCACTATCTTTCATGCCACTTTTTGCTATCCTTTTCTCTCCTCTGCCTCTGCCCCTCTCTTCCCTTCATCACTACCTCTTCACTTTTTTCATTCCTCGGCATCCTTCACCAGGTCTTTTACTTCTAACTCCCTCTGTCTTTCTTCCAAACACCTTATCCCATCCCCCAGTTCATTTTCTACACCGCCCCCCCCCCCCCGACACCCACCTTGTGATGCCAAGGCCTGATGGCTGCCAGAAACCTAGGATTCAACCCAGGGGTGCCCCATTGTATGGTCTTCTCATCTCACTCTTGGTCCTCGGCCAGCTTTCCATCTCAGTGTCCCTTCTACTGACAAGAATCATCATACCCCTGCTCAGCTAGTAATCCATCAGCCCAGGGGCGGCCCAAGGGGGGTGCAGGGCCATGTGCGGAGACTCGGTGCGGGGTCTCATTTGCATAAGATGCCCCATTTGCATAAACATTTGCATAATGTTACCATATACTAACTTTTAGTAAACATGCCTCTTAATGAGTGTATGGATAAAGAAAGACTAAAAGATTTCTACATTACTATAATCCAGTGCCAACCGCCAGACACATTAGGAACTACTACAAACACTGCCCATTTAGAACCCATTTCAAAGAAAACACCCCTGGGAATCAACCCCATAAATCCCATAAATACTTGATTCCCCAAACTACCTATTAAAGAACTACTCCCACCCCCCAAAAAAGAAAATAAATATTTATTGTCGGATCACTCACCCTGACAGGAAACATTTCATGTCTCGTAGTGAGTCCTCCTTTTTAATCAATTTAAAAGACCGACTATCTCGGTCCTGATTAGACAGGACAACACCCGTTGCCGTCAACTGTTACTACTTGAAGCAACAGAAAAATTTATCCCTTAGCTGGTTTAGTGTAGGCTAAAATAGACAAGATAATCCACAGCGTCACAAGATGCCCAGCCTCAAACAACAGCAAGGAATCAAAAAGGACTTAGCTGACTCTCCCCATGGAGTAACTAGCACTGTCCAACCTTCGGGGGTCAGCTCACAGAATACATCCCCGGTAGGATTCTCGCAACACTGACAGTGTTTCAAGCCGTTTTTCAGCTCTTACAGCTCTTCTTCAGGCGAATAAATCCTCCAGCAACGCAGTTCAATTTAAGTAGAGCAAGAGATGACGTCAGGACCAGCAGCAATAGAAAAAACTCCAACTCCTCCTCCAAATATCACAAGTGTAGGCTCCACCAATCAATGTCCACATTCATACCAGCAGGTGCTACAGACCCCAGCCGATAAATCCAGTACTGTTCGGCATGTTGTAATCGTGCCTGGCGATCTCCCCCCCGAGACATCAACGGAATGACTTCTAAAATCCGCCATCGTAAATCTTCAAAATAATGACCCGCCTGTTGGCAATGTGGTACTAAGGGGGCAAAATCCTGGCGAGCATTTATCCTCGATCGATGTTCCAGTAGTCGCTTCCTTACAGGGCGGATGGTTCGTCCCACATACAGCTGGGGACACTGACAAAGTAACAGGTAAACCACAAAAGAAGTCTGACAGTCCGAATAAGACTTGGAGGTATAATGCATGCCAGTAATCGGATCTTCCCAACTGGCTCCTTCTAACGATGTGGCACAAAAATCACATTTACCACACATAAAATGTCCAGTTTGTGAAACCTGAACTCCCGAGTCAGACCCCTCAGGGTGTATTAACCAATTAGCTATTGTTCGAGTCCTCCGATAAGCAACCATCAAAGGTCGTTGAAAACAAGGGTGCCAAGATAACATACCCCAATGATTTTTAAGTATACGCACCACCTGAGCAGCTCTAGGAACAAAAGGAACTACTCCAATAACCCTACGTTCATTTTTAAGGGCCTTAGAGTCAGTTTCCCACCAATCTGGATGATTATTTAAAGCCCGTTTAAAAGCTTTACGCAACAAAGCCTCAGGATATCCTCTAGCTAACAAGCGTTGGGTGAGATCTTTTGCATGTATTCGATACTGTGCTCTTGAGGAACATAACCGGCGAATACGAAGGAACTGTCCAAAAGGAAGCCCCCGCCGAAGGGCCGGAGGATGAAAACTAGTGTATTTCAGAAGTACATTCCGCTGAACGGGTTTTCTGTAAAGAGTACTCTGTAATGAAAACCCCTGTATAAATAACTGTAGATCCAGATATTCAATTTGATGACGATCATACTTAAGAGTGAACTGGAGATTGGTATCTAAGGAATTCATCCAACTACAAAATTGTTGAAGGGATACCTCCGATCCGGTCCAAACAAAAAAGATGTCATCTAAAAACCGGCTCCAGGCTAAAACATGGCTAAACGCCTCAGACCCATAAATAAATTTCTCCTCAAAATCAGCAACATACAACGAGGCCACCGATGGGGCCACAGTGGCACCCATCGCAACTCCGTATATTTGATGGTAAAAATGGCCATTATATAAAAAATAATTATGATGTAACACCAAGTGTAATAAAGCCAATATGAAATCTCGAGGAATGCGAGCTGGGGGACTCCAATCCAAACATGCCATTATGTTATAAGCCTGCTCCTGAGGGATGTTGGTATATTTAGAACCCATAGCAAACCTGCAGTATCCTAACAGCACTACCAGGACTCACAAAGCACCATACCCTACCTATCAAAAGGAAACATGCAAATATTAAACCAATACATTTCAGAGAACAACAATACATGACCTACTGGGGAAAGAGAACAAGTAGCAATGTCAAATAGGAATTATATAAACAGAATACCTCAGCTCAGTTACACATGCAGAACATAGACCATCACCAAACAAGTAATCACAATTTAGAAACAGGAAGACAATAATTAAACTGGGAATCCCAAAAGCCAAACTTGGAATGTACAGCACTGTAGAAATAAAACTATACATTAATTTGCTCTTGTACTAAACAAAGCACAGACGTTAATGATGCACATTTACCAGAGCTGACATATTCCAATTAATAAATTCAAAATAAAGAGATATTTTTCTACCTTTTGTGCATTTTTTTTCAGCTACAATTGCTCCAGCCACTTTCTTCTGGTTTCTTCGTGTCTTCTGCTAACTCTCCATCGTCTGCTGTCCATGTGTCCTTTCTTCTCTCTTCTAGTTTTTTTCCATTCTCTCTCTACATCTGCTTTAACATACTAATCTTTCTCCTTTTGCTCTTTCCTCATTCCTATTTCATCCACTCAAATTTTACCCCTCCATCCTCAATCCCCACTTACTCTCCCAATACCTGGCCAATTGTAGATTTTTTTATCCCTCCCACACAAAATATTTTTCCCCTCTCCATTTTACTCTCCCAGCCCCATCCCATTCTAATCCTCCCCCAACATCAGCTCCCTTCTAGTTCCAGCCTCACCCAGCATCCATTCCCTTCTAGTCCCTGCATCAGCCCATTTCCAGTCCTAGCCCCCCATCAGCCCATTTCCAGTCCTAGCAACCCCCCAACCCAATACCAGTCCTAGCCTCCCATCAACCCACTTCCAGTCCTAACCCCCCATCACCCCATTTTCAGTTTAAGCCCCCCCTATAACCCATTACCAGTCCTAACCCCCCATCAGCACACTTCCAGTCCTAACCCCATCAACCCATTTCCAGTCAGCCCCCCATAGCGCATTGCCAGTCCTAACCCCCCCATCAACCCACAGCCCATTACCAGTCCTAACCCCATCAGCCCACCTCAAGTCCTAACCCCTCCCCATCAGCCCATTTACTGTCCTAGCCCCCCATAGCCCATTACCAGTCCTAACCCCCCAACAGCCCACAGCCCATTACCAGTCCTAACCCCATCAGCCCACCTCAAGTCTTAACCCCCCCATCAGCCCATTTCCTGTCCTAGCCCCCCCATAGCCCATTATCAGTCCTAACCCCCCCATAGCCCATTACCAGTTCTAACCCCCCATCAGCCCACAGCCCATTACCAGTCCTAACCCCATCAGCCCACCTCCAGTGTTAACTCCCCCATCAGCCCATTTCCAGTCCTAGCCCCCCATAGCCCATTACCAGTCCTAACCCCCCCCACAGCCCACCTCAAGTCCTAACCCCTCCCCATCAGCCCATTTCCAGTCCTAGCCCCCCATAGCCCATTACCAGTCCTAACCCCCCCCAACAGCCCACTGCCCATTACCAGTCCTAACCCCATCAGCCCACCTCCAGTTAACCCCCCCACAGCCCATTTCCAGTCCTCGCCCCCCCCATAGCCCATTACCAGTCCTAACCCTCCCCCCCCCCCCATCGGCTCAAGTAAAATTTAAAAAAAAAAAAGCTGGCTGCTACTGCTGCTGCTGCCGCCGCGGCAGCAGCAGAATGGAGTGTCCCGCGGGGCCCCCTCTGCCCGGCTGAGTCCCTCCCTCCCTCTGCGACGGCTGAGCCCATCTGCCCCTGCAGGCTTAACAGAGACGTGAGGGAGACACTCTTCCTTTGCGACTCTGAAAGCCGGCACAGAGGGGCTCAGCCGTCGCAGAGGGAGGGAGGGACTCAGCCAGGCAGAGGGGGCCCCGTGGGACACGCAGCAGTAGCAGCCAGCTTTTTTTTTTTAAATTTAATTTTGAAAAAAAGCAGAATGTTCTTTGCGCGGGGCCCCCTGAAACGCAGGGCCCTGTGCAAAAAAACATTCTTGTTCAATGGACGGGCCGGCCCTGCATCAGCCTTTCTTTCTCCCCCATCAGGCACCTTACCCACCACTGACTTTCTACCCTTCCCCAGCCAGTATCTCATCAGTCTCTGTCTCTCCTCAGTCATCTCCCACCAGGCTCTCTATCGTTGCCCCCCCCCCCCTCCAGCCAGTCTCTGATCAGCCTCTGTTTTGCTCCACCCACTACTCCAGCTAGCCCCCATTAGTTTCTATCCTTCTTCCTCCTCTGCCAGTGGCCAATCAGCCCCCCCTCTCTCTTCCATTTGTGTATGATTTTTCTGCTATATATTTTAGGATGTTTTATCTATGTATGTGTAATTTGTTCAACTTTTTATGACTTACCATACTCATTATTTTGTATCATTTATAAGACCAAACACCTTCTTCCCTCTTAACAATTTTAACATTATGACGTTATTGGCCATTATGACGTTATATGGCCATTTTCATGCATAATTATTTTCCTATAGTGTCTCCGCACATGGATATTATTTATTATTATTTATTTTTTAAATGTGATTGATATTCATTCCATAGATCTATTTAATAGTTTCATTGTATACTTAATTTTTATGTATCATGCTCGTTTGTCTCTACTTTCTTGATATTTATTTTAATTTTTCTAAGCTTCATTATTTAATAATTATTTTATGTTATTTTACTTGCAATCTTAACCCCTGAAGAAGGCCTTGCTGAAACATGGCTGTGTCTGCTTAAGGGTCAAGTATTCCTTGTGGATTTACAGGTTAATCCTGTTCTGTAATAAAATCATTTTGGATTACTCGCCCTGGACTGCTGTTTTAGAAGAGAAAGATGCACCAGTGTTGGTTTCATGGCATGAAAAGCACTTAGGTTGGGAGGTTTGGACCAGGGAATGGAGAGAGGTGTGGGGAGAAAGAGGCATGCCATGTATAAGAACAGCAAATTAAAGTTAGGGGCAGAGTCTGGAATAAGAGCATTGTTGAATGGACGTTTCTGCCTCCAGGCTCGCTCTTGCCTTAATGCCATTTCCCCTACCCCCATACATTGCTTGGGCAAAATTTATGCCACTTTTAAAACCCAAATCACTTTGGAATTGTGAGCATCCAAACCACCTTACATCAAGATGACCATAATTTAAAAAATGAATAATCAGGAAGGCAAAGCTGGCCATGGTCTAAGATCAAAACCTAGGAGATAAGCTCCTCCAGTGCCAAGCAGAATCCTGATCTCTCACCTTCTTCCTCTTGCTTGAGCAGTGGTCCCTTACTCCCCCGGCCTCCCCGGCAATGACATCCATCAAACCAGTGTGGCTAGAATATCTGCAGACATCATCTCAAGAGATAAAACACTCAAAGCAAGAGCTGCCATCCCTGAATAAAATGGCACCCACTAAAAACTCTGATGACAGCCTAAAAGAGCTATTGCAAGAAATCCAACAAGTTAAAGACCTTGTATCTGCAAATGGTAAATTGCTGACATTGATGCATCCTGAATTCACAGAAATGAAAGCACAACTTGGTTTGATGACATTGCGACTGGATGACATGGACGCTAAAATATAGATCCACGAGAGCACCTTTAGCATATGCAAAAGAATACCCAGCGGTTGATGCAGTTAGAATGCCAACTGGAAGACCTAAACAACCACTCAAGGTGCAACAATGTGCACATATTGGGCATTCTGGAAGGCACTGAAGGAACCAACCCCATACAATACTGCCAAAGCTCTTCAAATTAGATCTACAGAGGCCTTTAGAAATAGAGCGGGCTCATAGGATCCCATCTCACCGAGTTGTGCAGGCAAAATATCTGAGGCCTATTGTGCTCAAGGCTCTTCGGTACCAACATGCCCTGCTAGGCTACATGATCAGATCCTCCAGGATGGTCATAAAATACAGTTTTTCCTGGACTTGAACAAAACAACGGTAAATCACAGGAAACAGTTACTGGCCTTGAGGCCCCAGCTTCATTGACTCCAGGCACGTTCTGGTCTTCTCTTTCCAGTGCGCATGAGGGTCACAGTACATAATCAAACACAATCTTTTGAAGACCCGAACCAGCTGAGGGTCTTCCTAGAAAGCTTTGACAGTGAAAGGATGTCTTAAACTTATTTAAGGAACTCCTGGATACATCTTCCGGCACTTCCATAACCACTACTGGCTCAGATGACACTAACTCCGGTCTACAAATAGATCACCGCCATGATGTTATTTTCACAAAATCATTTGGATGGACATCCTCCTTACCTTAACAAGAGGAGGCCTGCAAGCCGAGAAGATGAAGACAGGCAGATATGTTTTCCACTTTTAACTCACCCATAACCATTTGCGCTCTGCCAAAGATCTATATTTGATATCATCCACTATATAAAATTGGTACCAGGATGTTGTATAGTAATTTGATCCCATTGTTGGGGATGGGGTGAGGGGGGGGGTCATGGGGGGTAATCAACACAGCTAGTGTAGGGGGGGATGGGAGGTGTAAACGTCCATTGGGAACCTCAGGACCTCCCGCTTGGATCATTCGCATGCTGACTAACCCACATCATGCTGTTTGCATTTGTTAGTTCTGTTTAGATCCCTGGCTCCTAATACTTTTCTATAACAGGAATGAATATAGCAGTTTCTCTATCCTCACAATAGTGAAAAGGAGTAGCTAGCTATAAAGTTCACCATCTAGTGAAGAGTGTACTCTGTCTAGATGTGATATATTTCTATTGAAGGGTTTAGCTATCCTGACTAAATCTGTTGCTACTTGGTAATGATGACTTTCCCTCTTAAAGTGTTATCTTTAAATGTCAAAGGTATAAACAATCCCATCAAGCGAAAGAAAATTCTCTTATATTGTGAAAGAGAATCTGCAGACCTGACCTATCTCCAAGAGACCCATCTTAATCTATCGGAGTCTGGCAAATTGGGCACTGGGACCTACACGCTCCTTGCATGTTCCCCAGCCCTATAAAAGAAAAACGGGGTGGCCATACTTACGAGGAAATCCCTCTCCTCGAACGTCATCCAAACAAAAATTGATTCCGAGGATAGATGGCCTAAAGCAGTACTGCTGGTGGGTAGCCAAAAACTAGTTTATTAATTTATGCTTCAAACATAGATTGTCCAAACTTCTTCGAAACTCTAACTGAAGAGCTCATTGATACTGACTTGATCCCGATCATCCTCGGTGGAGACTTTAATATTGTGTTGGATCCTCTTTGAGACTGCCACTCCCAACGCCTAGTTCGATCTTCAAAGGCTGCTTGGGTAGTGCAGGCTTTGATGGGTAACGTAGGACTGGCGGACCTTTGGAGGCTCCAGCACCCATCTGACAGGGACTATATCTTTTTCTCCCTCTCTCACCATACCCACTCCAGAATAGACTTTTTTCTAATATATATGTCCTGCTCACTGATGTGCACATTTCTGGGATTAAAGGGATTACTATCTCAGATCATGCCACCATAACACTATCACTACAGCTCAGTCAGCACTCCGCCGCCGCACCTTCTTGGTGGCTGAACAAAACCTTGCTAGGTGATGAAGACTTTCTAAGGGTATCTCCTCATACTTTGAATTCTGTGCACTCACAGAAACATCAGGCTGGGCATAGTGGGAAGCCTTCAAAGCTACCCTAAGGGCGACCATCACTAGTTATACCATAGGTTCTGCCAAGCAAGAACTACAAGATCTTGAGGTTCAGATCCAATTAGGCGAACAGACTCTTCTAAATTGCTCGGACCCAATTGCCCTACTGCAAATACAAAAGCTACAATACAAATATAATGTGATCTCAGAGAGCAAGCGTCCCAAATGATCTTCACCTAGTGAGGTCATTACTGTGCAGGTGCTAATAGAGCAGGAAGACTGTTAGCAAGCATGTTCAAAACTCATGAAGACGCTGCTAGAGTTGCCATTCTTCGGGATGCTAACAACCAATCACTCACTCAGGAGAGTGACATATTAGACCACTTTTGTACTTTTTACACTTCAGAAGTGACCGAGAATAAAGAAGGGGTTGAGAACCAAGTGAAAAATCTGACTCAACTCACCCTAATCGCTGAACAAATTACAGGCCTCGATCAAGAAAAACAACTTGATGAAATCATCCAAGCTATCAGTCAGTTACCAAAAGATAAGGTATCTGGACTTGACGGACTCCCTCCAGAGTTTTATTGAACTTTCAAATCGGAGCTCACACCTCATCTGCACATCTACTTTAAACTCCTCATGGGCTGGGCTCCAGCAGTGGGAGCATTCACCGAAGCTACGATAGTAGTGCATGAAAAACCAGACAGGGACCACCAGATGGTTGGAAACTATCACCCGATATCCCTTCTCAACATTGACTATAAAATGTAGACACTGTAAAGGCATTTGATCGCTTAGAGTGACCATTCCTTATGCATGCCTGCAAGTGGTTTGGGATCGATCATGGGTTTGTCAATATGATTAAAATACTCTATGGCCACCCCACAGTCCGGATCCTAGCTAACTCCACACTGTCTCAACCTTTTACTCTTAACAGAGGCACTCAGTTGTGCAAGATTGGAGATGCGTGTTAGCTGTATGGAATATGGGGTGCAGCATTTTTGTTCAGACATATAACCCCCTGAAGAATCAATAGGCGAAACAATAGCCTATTTGGATGTCCTGATGGGCATTGGGGTGCAAACCTGGGCCTTGAGATCTCTGGATATTTGAATGAGCAAGTGCTGCCAAAGCTAAGTTAAGTAATGAGTAGCCATGAGCTTATGAATTAGAGTATTGTGAAGTGAAACTAAGAGGTGCTGCATTTAAATCAAGAACTGAAAGATTAAATGAGCTGTGGAGACATTAAAAGAAAAAATAACATAGTAATAAGGAGTTTTTTCAGGTTGCTGATGTACTGGGGATGTGATATAGCATGAGGACATTTAATGTTATTCATATGTGAACTCCTGTGGCTTGCACTTGAACAATAGATCACATATCCCATTCCAAGGCAACTACTGATAGGCATGTTATCTACAGAGCCCTCAGGGGCGCCCTCGGTGATCTCTGCCACAATATGCCACTCAATTGGCCTTTCAAATGCTGGCTCTCCTCCTCCCAGCGGGGAACCCCCCTATCAAAATTGCAACTGATCTGGCATAATCCCAAGTTCAAAATACAGAAACGTACTATCAACTGGTGAGTGTGGCAGGAGCAAGGAATCTGGACTGTATGACAGTCAACGACCTCCATAGCATTTAAATCCTTTGCAGATTTGCCTCACAAGTTTGGATTGCCAGATAAATTCCAGTATCAATGGTTGCAGTTATGCCACTGCCCTGGGAAAGCTGGGATAGACCCATTCCACCTTTCTGAGGACTGGGGTATCTCCACAATAGTGCACACTCCGGCTAACTCCTCCAACATAGCCTCCAAATTTTACAACCTACTTTGTGACAATCAAAACCGTCACTGCTCTGGAACAGAAAGCTCCTGGGAGCATGACACAGATGGATCATTTTCGCAGCGACAGTGGGAGATCTTTAGGGAGCCAACAGTATGCCTCTCTAGATCTGCCTCGTTGACCCAGTCACTTTATTTCTTAGCCCATAGTACCTTCATAATCCTTGTTGTCCTTTCCAAGTGGCAGATGGATCAGAGCAACCGTAGTTGGTCCTGTCACACATACCCAGGTACCTTCTCTCACATACTTTTTGATTAAACATAGAAACATAGAAATATGACGACAGAAAAAGACCATATGGCCTATCTAGTCTGTCCTTCCATATCAACAACAGTCCCCTTTTTACCTTTAGAGATCCTCTATGTTTGTCCCATGCTTTTTTGAATTCAGTTACTGTCCTCATCTCTACCACCTCCACTGGGAGACTATTCCACGGATCCACTACTTTTTCCGTAAAGAAATATTTCCGCATATCACTCCTGAATCTATCTCCCTTCACCCTCATCCCATGTCCCCTCATAGCAGAACTTGCTTTCAATTGAAAGAGGCTCTCTCCCTGAACATTTATGACACGGAGGTATTTAAACATCTCAATCATATCACCTCTATCCTGCCTTTCCTCTAAGGTGTACATATTAAGATCCTTCAATCTGTCCTCATATGCATTATAATGAAGACCACTAATCATTTTAGTAGCCACCCTCTGCACCGACTCCATCCTGTTCACATCCTTTTGAAGGTGCGGTCTCCAGAATTGCACTCCAAATGAGGTCGCACCAAAGACTTATACAGAGGCATTATCACTTCCTTTTTTCTGGTTAGCTATTCCTCTCTGTATGCATCCTTCTAGCTTTTGCCGTTGCCTTTTCTACCTGTTTAGCTACTTTAAGATCATCAGACACAACCACGCCTAGGTCCCGCTCTTCTTTAGTGGACAAAAGTACTTCACCCCCTATACTATATTGCTCCCTTGGATTGCTGCAGCCCAAATGCATGACCTTACATTTTTTAACATTAAATCCCAGCTGCTAAATTCTAGACCATTCTTCAAGCTTGGCGAAATCCTTCCTCATGTTATCTATACCTTCCTGGGTGTCTACTCTATTGCAGATTTTGGTATCATCCGCAAAGAGGCAAACCTTACCCAATAGCCCTTCCGCTATATCACTAACAAAGATGTTAAAAAGAATCGGACCAAGGACAGATCTCTGGGGCACACCACTGGTAACATCCTTCACCTCAGAGTGAGCTCTTTGTCGCCTCTCACCCAACCAATTTCTAACCCAAGCAGTAACTTTAAGGTCCATCCCTAGGGTGCTCTGTTTGTTTATAAGTTGCCTGTGAGGAACAGTGTCAAAGGCTTTACTGAAATCTAAATACACTACTTCTAGGGCTGTCCCTCAGTCCAACTCTTTGGTTACCCAGTCAAAGAAATTAATCAGATTTGTCTGACAAGACCTGCTTCTGGTGAATCCATGCTGCCTCGGATCCTGTAATCCGCTGGACTCCAGAAACCTCACTATTTTCTCTTTCAGCAGTGTTTCCAATAATTTACTCACCACCGAAGTTACACTACCTGGCCTGTAGTTTTCAACCACATCCTTACTTCCGCTTTTGTGTAAAGGCACCACATGAGCCTCTCTCCAGTCATTTGGCACCATTCCCCACTCCAACGAGGCATTGAAAAGGTCAGTCAGTGGAGCTGCTAGAATGTCCCCAAGTTCCCTCAGTATTCTAGGGTGTATCCCATCCGGTTCCATCGCTTTGTTTATTTTAAGTTGAGCTAGTTTCTCACGAACACAGTCTTCTGAAAATTGTTCAAGATGTCCCTCGCTTCTGTTCCTGTTTGTGGGTGTTTTCTGAGCTCCTGCTCCTGGTTCTTCATCTGTGAACACAGAACAGAAATATTTGTTAAGCAATTCCGCTTTATCCTTATCAGCTTCTACATATTCCTCCCCTGCACCCTTGAGTCTGACAATACCACTTTTGCCCTTCCTCTTCTCCCTAACATATCTGAAAAATGTCTTATCCCCCCATTTTATTGCATTGGCTATTTCCTCCTCCTTTTGAATCTTTGCCTTCCTGACTACTTTGCAAGCTTCTCTAAGTTTTTCCAAATATAGATGCCTGTCTTCCTCTCTCTGTGATCTGTTGTATTTCATGAAGGCCTCCCTCTTTTTCAACTACTTCTTTCGAAAACCATAGCGGTCTCCTTTTCCTTTTACCATTATTTACCATTTTAACAAAAAGGTTGGTTGCCCTTAAAATATCCCCTTTCAGTTTTGCCCAGTGTTTTTCTACATCCCCCAGCTGTTCCCATCCCACTAACGACTCCCTGAGGTATTGGCCCATCTTGGCAAAATTAGTCTTCCTAAAGTCTAAGATCCTCACCTTTGAATGGATTCTAACAGCCCTAATCCTAATACTGAACCACACCATCTGATTGCCCCAATATACAAATTTTCTGCATGATGTCTGGGATAAAATTATCACTATCCTACATATTCCCACATAATCATCTTGTGCTCACAAGTGGGAATTGCCAGCCTCCATCCCAATGATCGATTTCTCTTTGGTATGATGATTAGTATTCCTTTAAAGCTGATAATCAGCCACTGGAAAGACTCCTCTATCCTCGAATGGCACCATTGGTGGAATATGGTTTGTTTATACCGTAAATATGAATCTGCTTATTGGAAAGTATATCTACACTCCGCCCACTGGAATTTATGATGAAAAGCGCTTAATAACTATGTTACTGCTTATCCCTAATGTATATAAACTACTCCTAAGTGTTTTATTATGCAGGGTCACTAGGAGCCAGGGAATGGGGGAGGGATGTTTGTCTTGTTCTAACTGTCATTTATTCTGTTAATTGTACAAAATATAAATAAAAGCTTAAAAAATGAATAATCAAACTCATCTTTATTTATTAATATTGAGGTTATGATGACAGATGTTGACTATTACTGAGATTCTCTTCTCCAAAGAACCGTGGGGGTTAATATTCAAAGAGATGTTCAGCGGCACTAACCAGATAGCGTTGCTGGATATTTCCACAGATTGCTCTCACATGATCTAGTTAGTGCAGGGGCTGTCTGTGCGCAGAGCTGAAGCACCACGGCCGCTATCCAGACACGTTCCCACCTTATCTGGATCGTGGCAGTTTTCAGCTGGTGCTTATCTGGATAGCAGGCCTGCATCGCAGTCCAGATACGTGGCGGATGAAAATTGCCGCTATTCGGATAAGGGCGGCACTTATCCAGATAGCGGCCGCTGACTCCGGATACTGCCGCTGAACATCTGGAATATATTTAAGCATCGGGGCTTTTCAATATTGGCTCTTTTGAATGGTGAGCAGATATTTTAAACGCCTTTCTTCAGAATAAGCCCTTCAGTTTAGAGCTGCACTCCTTCCTTCTCTCAGACCAAAGTCAAGTCTTGTTTCATCTTCCATCAACAGGGTGTATATGTAAAAATATGAATGGAAACAAAATGGGAATTAAATTGTAACAAGGAGCTCAAATGAATGTGATTTATGTATATTACTGTGTTCAAAGACACTTTTCCCGCTGTATCCACAGATCAGTGATCTCCTAGGCAAAGGTTTACATCTTCTGGCAAATCACCCCGTGTCTCTAGTTTTTTTCTCACTCTATTTCTGTCTCTTGCCTCTTACTGTCTGTTCTTTCATTGAATCTTTGCTGTTCACTTATGTACAGCTGCAAGACACACATTTCTAGCAAGGGCTTAATGACAGAAAATGTTCCCCTGCTATTCAATTAAATCTTCCTTTCAAGGCCCTAAGTGGAAGTCTGCAACAGAGCTATGAAATAATGTCCCATCCCCCCCTCTCCCAACAGCTATTCCCATGATCACTGAGAAACTGAGCCCTGCAAGGCCTTTCAGCCACCTGGATGCTTACAAGAACATTTAAGACTTTTGTACCCAGAGGCAAGGAGGGAGAACTGTAGTAAATGACCTGTAATTTTAGGTCTTAGATCTTTTCACACTAATACCTTGAGAAATGAAAAGGACTGAAAATTTCCACAGCTTGTGAGCCAGATCTTAGAACATGGTTTGAAATGGTAACCAGAGGGAGATACAGACAGATAGAGACGGACAGAGAGATGGCGAGAGAGCAACTGACAGAGACAAACACGGAGACTTTTGGTGGGTGGGAGGAGGGAAGTAGGGACAGATGGATACATGGAAAGGGAAGTATGCGGGGGAGATTTTGTGCTTTAACTGTTTTTCTTTTTTTCCGCCTTTCTGAGAACATCACCCAAGGCAGATCACAAACATAACTAGTTCAAGGTTTCGTAATTCTTGACAAATAAAATAGAAGACCAACTCTTGGAAAAGGACTGAATGTGTGTGTGGGGACATTTTCAAAGGTATTTACATGGGTAAACCCTGTTTACCCCCATTAACAGGCTTCTGAAACCTCCCCCCTCTCTGTGAATAAAATTATGTGCTCTGTTTCATAGCCTATGTTACTTTCAACCCTTGAAGAAAGGGGGCAGTATTAGGAATGGGATGGGGAGAAGAATGCCTGGTGATTTTTATTCTGAAATCATAGTACTTATGCAATAGAGACGTCCACGGGTGCTTATATCTGTAGCGTGTGCACATAGGAACATTTTCAAAGGGAACGCCACATGAAATATTCCTTTGAAAATAAGCTTACAGGTTTGCAAGTGCACCAAGGCCGATGTGGTTCCTCTTCACAAAAGCTGAATAAGGGGCAGGCTGGGTATTACAGGCTGGTTAGTCTGGCCACAGTGTAGAGTAAATGAATGGAGTCAATGCTAAAAAAGAAGATAGTGCAGTTTTTAGAATCCAATGGATGACAAGATTCAAGGTAGCATGGTTTTTCCAAAAGGTAGGTCCTGTCCTGTCAGACCAATTACATCGATTTCATTTAGATAACGAGAGGGTTACGTCAGAGGAGAGCGCAGTATGTGGTGGACTTGGAGTTCAGCAAGGCCTTTGACACTGTTCCACATAGGAAACTTGTAAACAAACTGAGTGTATTTAGTATGAGCTAAAGTGACTGGCTGGATGGGAGAAACTTGCTGAATGGGAGGCAGGAAATGGTAATAATAAATGCAACTCATTGCAAAGAAACAAGAATTTTCTATTCTGTGCTGCAGAAACGATTCTATTCAACAATTTTGTAAGCAATATTTCATCAATTGCATCACAGTGGTTTACAGTAAAACATAAAGGGCCCGAACCATCCCGCACGTCTGGGCCCTCTGTGCATCCGGCCAGAACCGAACACACAGAGAGAGTTGCGATTCTGATCCCGCTGGGCACGTCTAGCCCCTCAGGATCAGAATCGCGAACAGGCCTGTACATACAGGCCAGGACCCCGATTACGTCTGGCCTGCACTTACAGGCCTTCCCTGTCTAATTCAGTCAGGGCTCTTCAATGGAGCTATGGCGCCATGGTGTCTGGTTGCCATGGCACCACGGCTCCATTGAAGAGCCGCAATCCCTGGCCGCCGGCTCCAGCATTGATATCCCTGCAGCCCAACTCCCGATCTGGCCTCTTAAGGACAGAGTCGGGCTTCGGAGAATGACCTCAGCCCCCTCCTGCCCCTTCTGCGCCCCGGGCCTGCTGATCCCTGGTGACTAGGGGAACTTATTCCACCTTGGATGTGGAATAAGTTCCTCGTGCAAGTCATTGGCCCCGGACATACAGGGACAACATTAGAATCAACCCTGCACGACAGGGGCCTGCGACTGCCCACTGCTTGCCCTAATGCTGCCCTCGATCTTCCTTTTTCCCGCCCCCGTCTACTTTCCCCATACAAGACGCGGGGAAGGTAAATGGGACCGGGAAGAGGCATGAATAGCAGGGATGAACTATTCTTGCCTCAGAATGGCCCCCAAAATGTACAATAAAATACTGTTCAGTCTAAATAACCACCCACAAAATTACACAGTAAACAATAGCTTATTCTTCAAATACGTACAAAAATAGCCACGCTTTCAAATGTATTTTAATGCAGAGAGCAAATCATTCCATAGTTTTGGCCTTGACATAACTGAAAGCTTGTTTTCTGGTCGAAACTAATCGAGCCAAAAGAAGGGAGTTGAAGAAGATGGAATTGCAAAGAACTCAGCACTCTTGCAGGGACATAGGGCTTCACTAAAATGGCAAGTTAATAGGGACAACTTGTATAGTCCCCATACTGTGCCTAACTCTGCAATAGGGAAGGCAAGGAGAGATCTAGTGAAGTTTGAGGAATGGTTTAGCATCAAGGATCGTTCTTCACCGGCAGATCTGCACAAGGGCAGAGTTTGGTCAGAACATGAACGGAAATCTCAAGTACATACATAGATTATAATTTATGTGAATACTATAAACATATAGGGATGGACATCTACACCAGCTCTGGGGCTGATGTGAATATCTGTGCCTGCAATGCGGGCTTGTGTTAGGCCACTTACGTTCCTGTTTTCTAAAGGCAAGAAGGCATCTACTTGTCTTTATAAAATAGGCTTAACATAAGTGCCTTAAAACATGCTTTAACTAGGTACCCTCTTATAAAATTCCCCTCCGCAAGGGTTGAAATTCTGTGCACAAAACAAGAATGGGATTTAGGGGTGATCATATTACGTGGATTTGAAACCAAACTTCTACACTCTGATCCTTTTTCTTAAGGTAGCCAAACAGGTAGATAGTGATAGTGCTTCTGTGTAAGTCCCTTGGAATACTGTGTACAGCTCTGGAGTCCACATCTTGACATGGATATAAACCATATTGAATTAATACAGATGGCAGCTACGAAAATGGTCAGTGGTCTTTGTCATAAAATAAATAGGGACAGACTGAGATCTCTAAGCATGTTTACCTTGGGGGAAACTGGAAAAGCCATATGGTCGTTATCTCTTATGTTTATAGATTTTGTTCCCTTTGTCTTTCTCCAACCACTCTTTATCTCTCCCCCCCCCCCCACCCAAGTGAGAGAGGATCCAGGACCAGGGTGAGAGAAAGGAAAGAGAGAGATCCAGGATGGGGGATCAAGAAAGGGAAAAGTGGAAAGGATGAGTTTAGATGATAGACTGAATGAGAAGTAATGCAGGGGGAATGGGAGGCAAAGATGAAAGACAGAAGGGAGAAAGTGCAAGATAAAATAGGATAGAAAGGGAGAAAGCTTGGGAAGAAGAGGGAAAAGACTAGTAGAGGGTTGAAGGCGGAGTCAAGCTGCAGAGTTGTTAGGCATGAAGAAAGACAGATGAAAATAGACAAAAAAAGGAATAAAAGTATAAACAGGAGAGATGGAAACTGAAATGGAGAAAAGAATGAAAGAAGAAGCAAAGAGAATAAAAGTAAATACCCAGGCACACCAGAAATATTAGAAAAGTACTTTGCATATTGTAAAATAGCTTTACATAAGAAATGATGTACACTTGATGCAAATTCATGTAAGCATGCTGCTAGGTTACGGTAGAACGTAAAAATGTTCTAAAAATATTAGGTGTTTAAATTTCCCCTGTACTCATTTACTATCCCCTCAGATCTTGTTTGATAAATATTTGATGGAAATTCTGTGGTTTCAAGATAATACTAGCTCAACTTAAAGTAGACAAAGCGATGGGACCAGATGGGATACACCCTAGAATACTGAGGGAACTTGGGGACGTTCTAGCACCTCCACTGACTGACCTTTTCAATGCCTCGTTGGAGTCAGGAGTGGTGCCAAAGGACTGGAGAGAAGCTCATGTGGTGCCTTTACACAAAAGCGGAAGTAAGGATGTGGTTGAAAACTACAGGCCGGTTAGTTTAACTTCAGTGGTGAGTAAATTATTGGAAACGCTGCTGAAAGAGAAAATAGTGAGGTTTCTGGAGTCCGGCGGATTACAGGATCCGAGGCAGCATGGATTCACCAGAGGCAGGTCTTGTCAGACAAATCTGATCGATTTCTTTGACTGGGTGACCAGGGAGTTGGACCGAGGGAGAGCTCTAGATGTGGTGTATTTAGATTTCAGTAAAGCCTTTGACACTGTTCCTCACAGGCGACTTATAAACAAACTGAGCACCCTAGGGATGGACCCTAAAGTTACTGCTTGGGTTAGAAATTGGTTGGGTGGGAGGCAACAAAGAGTACAAGTAAATGGAGCTCACTCTGAGGAGAAGGATGTTACCAGTGGTGTGCCCCAGGGATCTGTCCTTGGTCCGATTCTTTTTAACATCTTTGTTAGTGATATAGCGGAAGGGGTGTCGGGTAAGGTTTGCCTCTTTGCGGATGATACCAAAATCTGTAATAGAGTAGACACCCAGGAAGGTGTAGATAAGATGAGGAGGGATCTAGCTAAGCTTGAAGAATGGTCTAGAATTTGGCAGCTGGGATTTAATGTTAAAAAATGTAAGGTCATGCATTTGGGCTGCAGCAATCCAAGGGAGCAATACAGTATAGGAGGTGAAGTACTTTTGTCCACTAAAGAAGAGCGGGACCTAGGCGTGGTTGTGTCTGATGATCTTAAAGTAGCTAAACAGGTAGAAAAGGCGACGGCAAAAGCTAGAAGGATGCTTGGGTGCATACGGAGAGGAATGGCTAGCAGAAAAAAGGAGGTGATAATACCTCTGTATAAGTCTTTGGTGCGACCTCATTTGGAGTATGGTGTGCAATTCTGGAGACCGCACCTTCAAAAGGATGTGAACAGGATGGAGTCGGTGCAGAGGGTTGCTACTAAAATGATTAATGGGCTTCATTATAAAGCATATGAGGACAGACTTAAGGATCTTAATATGTACACCTTAGAGGAAAGGCGGGATAGAGGTGATATGATTGAGATGTTTAAATACCTCCGTGGCATAAATATTCAGGGAGAGAGCCTCTTTCAATTGAAAGCAAGTTCTGCTACGAGGGGACATGGGATGAGGGTGAAGGGAGATAGATTCAGGAGTGATATGCGGAAATATTTCTTTACGGAAAGAGTAGTGGATCCGTGGAATAGTCTCCCAGTGGAGGTGGTAGAGATGAGGACAGTAACTGAATTCAAAAAAGCATGGGACCAACACAGAGGATCTCTAAAGGTAGAAAGTGGACTGTTGTAGTTGTTGTTATGGAAGGACAGACTAGATGGGCCTTGTGGTCTTTTTCTGTCATCATGTTTCTATGTTTCTATGTTTCTATAATTAATAAATTGTATTATTTACCTCAATCGGCAGCAGATTCTGGTGGAGTTCTCCAGGGTGTTGCTGCCCCACCTTTACTTGATTCTGTAGATGTGTCTGAGTTTATTGAGTCTTTGTGCAATCTGATTTCTACTAGGTCAACTCTTTTGGTATCCTTTAACTCGGAGATAGATAAGAATACGGTTATGCGTTTATATTTTCAGAATAAAAATGCTAATTTCTGCGGAGGGATAATAAATGTGTTCCCCAATGTCTCCACGCAGATGCAGCTTCAACGCAAGGCTTTTATTTCTTTAAAGCCTCGTGTTTTGGCTATTTTTATTTATTTATTTATTTACATTCTCTTATATACCGCGCTATTCTGCATCAGTGCGGTTTACATTGAACAAACTGAAATTACATTGAACAGGGCATTATAACTTGGAGATAACTATTTTACAGGGAACATGGGCTATGGAGGGTTAAGTGGCTTGCCCAAGACCACAAGGAGCACATTGGTGCTACTTTTTTTTTTAAATTTCCTTGTAAATGCCTGGTCACATTGAATGGAACTAAATATGTTTTTTCGGATATATCTTTTTTAGAAATTTTTCTTGATACTCATTGTCCTTAGGGAAAGTATTTAGGTTTTACTAATGATTTACTAGCATGCTAGAAAAACTGAGTTTTGTTTGTTTAATGATGGATACTGATTCCTGTCCACTGAAGTCTGTCTGTATTTTTCTTATTTATGTATTGCTTAGGGAAGCACTTTCCTGGTTGCACTCCCCGAGATGTGGACTTTTATGTTTCATAATTTCTTTGAGTAAATGAATTCTTGTATTATTTTGAAACTTTCAATAAAAATTATAAATTAAAAAAAAAAGAATGTAAAAATGTTAGTCACACAATTTTGGAACTCTTCCTGCAGAATTTACCCCGGGACTGCTGCAGGAAACCTTGTCCATTTTTAGACAAATCACTGAATAAGAAGAAATTGACTTGGCTGATGATTTGCCTATGTGAAATAAATAAGTCAATGTATATTTCTTTACAGGTTACATTTGATTCAATTTGTTATACCATTTATAACAGAGTATCTAAGTGGTTCAGATTTGTTCCTGAGGATCATTTGTGAATCCTCATCAAGTCATGATTAAATAGTTTTGTTCTAGTGTTTTGGTTGGTGGTGAATGATATGTTCAGACTAATTACAGTGATCTGGAGAGACTTTGGATGGGGATGGAGGAAGACTGCTAAGAAAAAGGGATGGGTATGGAAAGCAACAAGAAAATGCAGTGCCCTAAGAATTGTCCTGGGAGAAGGGTGATTTAAATGGAAATAATCAGGAAGGGAATACTCATGAAAACCTTTAGGTTGTCTGCTTCTATTAAGATCTGAACAATGAACTGCAGTAAGCCAATGGCAAGATGTACTGAATATGTAGGTGAGATACTCAGAAAAGCAGTTTTGGCCTCTCGTCAAGATGACTTTCATTCATGGAAACCAAGTTGAGAAATGTAATACCCTTGCAAAGGATACTCTCAGCAGTATATTCAGTGCCCGAAACGCACATAGGATTGCAAACCTAATTAATATTCAGCAGAGCCTGTGTTTGTAGTTTTTTCTTCAGCTTCTAGTGTGTGCTGGGGGGAGGGAGTTTGGATGTGAAAGCTATAGAGATGAGTGGTGGAGCCATTAACTACCAGCTTACTAAGAAGGTAAACCCTGGGAAATAAGGGATAGGGTGGATATTGAAAAGCACTCGCGTGGATTTGAAACCAAACTTCTATACTCTGATCCTGTCCATTGTCACCCTATTTTCCTTCAACGCTTTCTTTCTGTTTGACTTCCTGGTGGACAAAAGGAAAGGGATAATTTGCACTTTCCCTGCCTGCCAATTCTTCCACGAGCAAATGGCCTGATGGATCATTTTATCATTTTATCATTCTATACACACTACACTGGTTACCCATATTCAGTAGGATCCAATACAAAATACTGTTAACCACTTTCAAATTAATTCATAACATTGCCCCATCATACTTAACTACTCTTCTTCACAGCCCATTCGAAAATAGGATAAGACGGAGAAAAAAACCTTAACACATTAGCAGTACCAGAACTAATAAGGAAAACAAAACACTCAACAAGTAACAGTGCCTTTTCGCTAGTAGCTCCAATACTGTGGAACAATCTCCCGGATCAATTAAGAGAAACAAAAGATCTACAAACATTCAGAAAAGACCTAAAAACCCATCTGTTCAGACAACACTACACCAATGGAGAAACAAGTATTGCCTCCCAACCACCATAAATTGAATTTAATTTACTTACCCCATCCAAATAGATATATATACAACTGGAACAATATCAACTGTAAGCGATAACTAACATACTAATGATTCTTCTCACATCTATATAAAAGTCAACATAAACGCCTATAATAGGTTTAAGCTCACTCTTATACCTATTATACAGATAATGTAATATAGTTCAAGGTTAAGCTCACTCTTATACCTGTTATACAGATAATGTAATATAGTTCAATTTTGTTCTTGTTATATTGTAATATTTCATACAATTCTTGTTATAATGTAATATAGTTCCATAAAGTTCTATGTATCTGTTTGATTTTTGTTGTAATGTAAACCGCTGCTGATCCTTGGAAGCAGCGGTATATAAAAGCTGTTCAAATAAATAAATAAATAAAATAAATAAAATATTGTTGGTTCAGCCAGTAGCTTCTGCAGACAACATCCCACTAATGGGAGAATGCGAGGCATCAGCCCCTCTGGAAGGCACCATATCCTTGAGCCGATGGCAAATCTGCACAACTGGTCAGGGATTGGGCTGGTGGGACTCTGCTGAATGCTCTGTGGATGGACTCAAGCCAGCTAGCTTTGTGGAGGAAAGAGTGGCATCCACATCTCACCTTGAGCGGGTCACTGGTCTTCTAGTTAGAGTGTGAGATCTCAATACAGTAACATAGCTTATGACAGCAGATAAAGATTAGTATGGTCCATCTAGTCTGTCCAGCAAGGCGGTAAGAGTAGGTATCCCTGCCACTCCATGCAGGTCACTCCTCCCCGTGCCTTTGTTTAGGGGTGTACCCACCTCTCTGTGTAGGTCACCCCTATTTGTTGAGATATAAGAGAGTTATGTTTATTTTTATTTTATCCTGTTGCTATAAAGGGATCCACCATATCTGTCCCAAGCCACTGTGTTTGCCCCACCACTTCATCGGGAGGGCATTCCGAGCATCCACCACCCTTTCAGTGAAAAAGTATTTCCTGACATTGCCTTTCAGTTGACCCACTTGCAGCTTCATGTTATGCCTTCTAAACACCCAATGAACACCCAATGTCATGTGCTGGAGAATGGAATGTGGAGGAGTGGTGAAAGTCATTTTTTTGTACAGCAGCCTTTTGTTATTATCTTAGAGACCTTGTGAGATGCAGCTTTCAGATTAGACCAGTCCTTCCTATTGAAATTTCAATTGATGTCAAGTCAGTGATAGTCTTCCTTGGTTAATATTCAGGTTCTAGAAAGTAAGTTACTGGAGGCTATGAAGCATTTGGAGGAGACTGAGACAGCCATTAACCAATCTGCTGATCACAAAATTTCCCTTTTCAAAGATAATTCTATTTTACATTGCAAGATTGAAAATTTGGAGAATGGAGACAAAGGACACGGCATCTTGTTTCAAAGCTTCCCTTAGCAACACCTTTCAAATTTTTGTAGATATATTTTAGAGGTCTTGGAAATACCAGAGCAATCATATTCCCCTGTTTTTCAGGCCAGTGTTGTAAATTCCACCCAAGCAGTTCCTGCAATGCAGGGGGGCCTAGGGAACAAGAGGGGCTCACTTAGAGCTACTCCTGTAACTTCTGAGGTGGATTCTGCTTTTGATACTTTGCTTGGGAGCCCTTCATTAGAACTTCCACCACCGTTTTGGGCATATTATCTACCACCTTTTTGCTATGAAAAAAGGGGATCAGGTTACTCAGGGTCGGCCCGTCCATTGAGCAAGAATGTTTTTTGCACAGGGCCCCGCGTTTCAGGGGGCCCCGCACAAAAAACATTCTACATTAGCAAAAGCAGATTTAAAAAAAAAAAAAAGGCTGCTGCTGCTGCTGCTGCCGCCGTGGCAGCGGCAGAATCAAATGTCCCGCCGCGGGGCCCCGCCTGCCCGGCAGAGCCTCCCTTCACCATTAGCTCCGGAGTCCCTCCCAATGCGCGGGCTTTCAGAGCCGCGAGAGCTTCTCTGACCTCTCGCGGCTCTGTTAATCCCGCCGGGGCTGATGGGAAATCCCCATCAGCCCCGGCGAGATTAACAGAGCCGCGAGAAGAAAGGGAAACTCTCGCGACTCTGAAAGCCCGCACATTGGGAGGAACTCCGTAGCTGATGGTGAAGGGATGCTCTGTCGGGCAGGCGGGGCCCCGCAGTGGGACATTTGATTCTGCCGCTGCCACAGCGGCAGCGGCAGCAGCAGCCGTTTTTTTTTTAAGCTGTTAGGGCTGATGGGGGGAGGGGGGTTAGGACTGGTAATGGGCTATGGGGGGGGCTAAGACTGGAAGTGGGTTGACGGGGGAGGGGGGTTAGGACTGGTAATGGGCTATGGGGGGGGGTTAGGACTACTAATGGGCTATGGGGGGCTAAGACTGGAAGTGGGTTGATGGGGGGGAGGGGGGTTAGGACTGGTAATGGGCTATGGGGGGGTAGGAAAACTAATGGGCTATGGGGGGGTTAGGACTGGAAATGGGATGATGGGTTAGGATGTAATGGGCTATGGGGGGGGCTAAGACTGGAAATGGGCTGATGGGGCTAGAACTGGTAATGGGCTATAGGGGGGGCTAGGACTGGAAATGTGCTGATGCGGGGGTTAGGACTGGTAATGGGCTATGGGGGTGCTAAGACTGGAAATGGGCTGATGGGGGGTTAGGACTAGTAATGGGCTATGGGGGGGCTAGGACTGCAAATGGGCTATGGGGGGCTAGGACCGGAAATGGGCTGATGGGGGTTAGGACTGGTAATGGGCTATGGGGGGGCTAAGACTGAAAATGGGGTGAGGGGGGGCTTAGGACTGGAAGTGGGCTGTGGGGGGGCTTAGGACTGGTAATGGGCTGTGGGGGGGCTAGGATTGGTAATGGGCTGGGGGTGGCTAGGACTGGAAATGGGCTGAGTGGAAGGAGGGCTTGAACTGCAAATAGCTGATGGGGATGGGGGCTTGGAATGGAAATGGGCTGTAAGGGGAGGGAGCTAGGACTGGAAATGGGCTGAGTGAGGGGGGGCTAGGACAGGAAATGGGCTGATGTGGGGCTAGGATAGGATTGGAAATGGGCTGTTGGGGGGGCTTGGATTGAAATGGACTCATGGGGGGGGGGCTGGAACTGAAAGTAGGCTCATGGGGGGCTTGGATTGGAAATGGGCTGAGTGGAGGGAAGCTAGGATTTGACATGGGCTGATGATGGTGGAGCTAGGAAAGGACTAGAAATGGGCTGATGGGGGGCTGGGATTGGAAATGAGCTGATGGAAGGACTCGGATGGGGGAGCTAGGACTTGAAATGGGCTGATGGGGGTTAGGACTGGTAATGGGCTATGGGGGGCTAAGACTGAAAATCAGTTGATGGGGGCTTAGGACTGGAAGTGGGCTGATAGGGGGCTTAGGACTGGTAATGGGTTATGGGGGGCTTAGGACTGGTAATGGGCTATGGGGGGGCTAGGACTGGTAATGGGTTGGGGGGTGGCTAGGGCTGGAAATGGGCTGAGTGGAAGGAGGGCTTGAACTGCAAATAGCTGATGGGGACAGGGGCTTGGAATGGAAATGGACTGAGTGGAAGGAAGGAAGGCTTGAACTACAAATAGCTGATGGGGAGGGGGGCTTGGATTGGAAATGGGCTGTGAGGGGAGGGAGCTAGGACTGGAAATGGGCTGAGTGAGGGGGGCTAGGACAGGAAATGGGCTGATGGAGGGCTAAGATAGGACTGGAAATGGGCTGTTGTGGGGGCTGGGAGTGGAAATGAGCTGATGGAGGGACTCGGAGGGGGGAGCTAGGACTGGAAATGGGCTGATGGTGGGGCTAGGATAGGACTAGAAATGGGCTTATGGGGGGGGCTGGGATTGGAAATGAGCTGATGGAAGGACTTGGATGGGGGAGCTAGGACTGGAAATGGGCTGATGCGGGGACTAGAAGGGAGCGGATGCTGGGTGGGGCTGGAACTAGAAGGGAGCTGATGTTGGGGGAGGATTAGAATGGGATAGAGTTGGGAGAGTGAAATGGAGAGGAAAAAAATATTTTGTGTGGGAGGGAAGACAAATCTACAATTGGCCGGATATTGGGAGAGTAAGTGGGGATTGAGGATGGCGGGGTAAAATTTGAGTGGATGAAATAGGAATGAGGAAAGAGCAAAAGGAGAGAGATTAGTATGTTAAAGCAGATGTAGAGAGAGAATGGAAAAAAAACTAGAAGAGTGAAGAAAGGACAAATGGACAGCAGACGATGGAGAGTTAGCAGAAGACATGAAGAAACCAGAAGAAAGTGGCTGGAGCAATTGCAACTGAAAAAAAAATGCACAAAAGGTAGAAAAATCTCTTTATTGAATTTATTAACTGAAATATGCCAGCTCTGGGAAATGTGCATCATTAACGTCTGCGCTTTGTTTAGTACAAGAGGAAATTAATTTATAGTTTTATTTCTACAGTGTTGTTGGGCTTTTGGGGTTCCCAGTTTAATTATTGTCTTCCTGTTTCTACATTGTGATTTCTTATTTGGTGATGGTCTATGTTCTGCACGTGTAACTGAGCTGAGGTATTCTGTTTATGTAATTCCTATTTGACATTGCCACTTGTTCTCTTTCCCCAGTAGGTCATGTATTGTTGTTCTCTGAAATGTATTGGTTTAATATTTGTAGTGTTGCCTTTTGATAGGTAGGGTCTTGTGCTTTGTGAGTCCTGGTAGTGCTGTTATGATAGGGCGGGTTTGCTATGGGTCCTAAATGGGCAGTGTTTGTAGTAGTTCCTAATGTGCCTGGCAGTTGTCACTGGATTATAGTAATGTAGAAATCTTTTAGTCTTTCATTATCCATACACTCATTAAGAGGCATGTTTACTAAAAGTTAGTGTATGGTAACATTATGCAAATATTTATGCAAATGAGGTCCCTTATGCAAATGAGGCCCCGCACCGAGTCTCCGCACATGGCCCCGCACACCCCTTGGGCCACCCCTGAGGTTACCTGTGAGAGATCTCAACCTTCTCTGGATCTTTTGAATTTAACACAAATGTTGGATAAACATGAAAATGATAAACACAACCATTCTCCCAGTTTCCTCAGCACACAGTCTTGGGATGATCTTTGACTCTTCTCTCTCTTTATCTGCACAGATCCAACAGATAGCTAAAACTTGTTTCTTTCTCTGTTACATCAGCAAAATTTGCCCCTTCCTTTCTGAAAACACTACCAAAACTCTTATCCACTCTCTAGTCACCTCCCATTTAGATTATTGCTACACTCATGTAACCCCTCTTCTGAAGTCACTTCACTGGCTCCCTATGTTTCTACATCCAATTCAAACTTCTCATTCTGACCCATTCATTCTGAGGCTCCTCGCTAGCTTCCTCTCTTATCTCACGCTACACCCCTCCTCGGGAACTCTGCTCCTCTGGCGAATCCCTTTTATCTGTGCCCTTCTCTTCTACTGCCAACTCCAGACTTCCTTCATTCCACCTTGCTGCATTGTATATCTGGAACAGACTACTTGAGCCGGTTGTCACCCTCACGGTGGCCAGCCCAACGCCTAGGGCGCTGAGACTTGGTCTGCCTGTGGTGTTCCTGCCTCAGAGAGCGTGGGCTTGCTTTAACTCTGCAAGGCCTTCTGGGAATGTAAATCCCTTTACCCTTTGAGCACAGATGAGTTGCAGTCGAGTGTTTAAGGCAATGACAAGAATTTATTTTCCCCTTCCCAGCGGATTAAATGCAAGTGAATAACTCAGGACAAAACATGCCATACAATTGGTTTGAGGAAATTATACATGAACTCAGGTAAGTTAGCCTTGTCAGCTTCAGGCTTTAAACGGGCAGTGCTTGATACCAAACAAATCACAACAGCTTCAATTAGCAAAGAAAATGTTCCCTTTTCTTCTGCTGCTTTTTACCGTCTCTCTCAGACACTGTTCAGCATAGGGAATTCACATGGTCAGCCAAGGATAATGTACAGTCCATCTGATCATCCACTATTTCATTATGGTCAGAGTCTATCTGCATTTCTTCAGCATAAGGAATAGCAGGGTGTGGCCGTAAGCTGCTATCCTGATCTTTGAAACAAACGGTTTCTCTGACCTCACGTGGTTTCTCTCTGTAATACTCTCCTGAGCAGGGTTGTAAACTACCATATATGCTGTAGTTTTTGTCCAGGGAGTTTGCTACTTTCTGGTAACTATAGGGAACTGCTTTATAGCTAGGTTCAAACTTGTATGAATTATTAAGCCTACCTTTTGGCTTTGAAAGGGAAGGAACTCTCCACTCTGCAGTGTTAGACTGGTTCTCAAACACAGCTTGTGTTTGCTTGCCTTTCAGCCTATTAACTTTCCCCTCAGACGTACCAGTATTCTCCAATCAGCCTGTCTCTCTCCTCGGAGCGTGTGAGCTTTGCCAAGCCTGCCTCTCAGGAAGATTCTTCTCTCTCCTGCCTTTACCAGACAACACCCATCCTGGGTTGCCTCCTTCTGGCCTCAGGAATATGGCTCCCTTGGTTCTCACTCCTCTTTGACTCCTTCTAGTCAGCGTGCTCCTTTGCTGGCTTCCTTTCTCGTCCTGCTTCCCTTCCTCGTTCTGGCTCTGCTTCCAGTTCCCCCTCTGGCTCTGCCTGGTCCAAGCTAATGACCACTTTTTATCATTGTAACTCTCAGGGCTTAGCTGTGCCCTGCCCTGAAACAGGTGAAACTCATTACCTCCTGAGCTAGGGAATACGTCACAGCAGGGGCGTGTCTTTCTAGCTCGTGACTCTCTTTGTTTACTTCTTCTTTGCAAACACTGAGCCATGTGCTCAGACTGCCTGTCAGTTTCTGAAAGCAAATCCTCATCTTGCCCTATCTTTATAGGCTCAGAAGGGACTTCTTCATGACACGGTACATCAGGCTCCATCTCTGGTTCTATTCATATCCAGGCTAAAAACCCACCTCTTTAAGGCTGCTTTTGGATCCTAACTCCCTTATTTTCCTGTTTACCACTCATATGTGCTATAACCATGGCCCCTTAATTCTGCCTTGGTTCCCTGTTTGTTGTATTTGTCTGTTTTGGATAGCTTATGAGCTCTTTTGAGCAGGGACTGTCTTATAGCGCTATACAAATGGTAAGTAGTAGTAGTACTTGTAAAGCTTGGGTCCTCAGATTGTTTTTCCACAAGCAGGCGGCCCTATTTATTAATTGTAACATACACGTTTTTTCTGATGTGGCTAGGGCTACCTTGAAGAGAGAAAGCTGTTTAGGGAGATTGCTCTGGCTTAATTTCCCATGTAAGTGTGAAGTGCAATGCAACAAATACATATTTTATGAGGCAACTTATCTTTCGGCTTTCTTGCGCTCCAGCTCCTCTGGACCCAAGGTTATGTTAACATCTGCTCCTCAATGAGGAGTTTGATTTATCTGCCTGATGTAAAGCTCTTAGCCAAGGTTTTGGAGGGGGAGGGGATATTCAAAGGCATTGCAAACGGTGTAAAGGGCACTCTGCGGGATATTCAGCGGGTGCCGTTGCTACATGCCCCGATGCTAACTGGTTAGCATCGAGGCATTCCGGGTTGGCACCTGTTGCTAACCAGGCAGCGGTGATATTGAGACGCTGCCCTGTTAGCGACACATGGTGGAAGTCAGGCTCAGGAAACACAGGCCTAACGTTTGCCTCAGAAGCTAACCAGGCCTCCCAGATATTCAGTGCCATAGCCCGGACATGGCCCCGGCATTGAATATCCGGTTTTAAGGTTCAGCGCCAGTGGCTAGCTGCTGTAAGAGCCCTAGCCACCGCCACTGAATATTGGGCCCTGTGAATTTGGTTTGACCTTTGGGTAAATTTCTTGGCATATCCTAATGGTAAGAGCAACAGGTGGAGAACTTGGGAAGCAATATTTGAATCCTGCCACTGTTCCTTGTAATCTTAGGCATGTCACTTAGCAACTTATATGGCCTAAGTTTATCCATATATTGGCCCAGCATCATTTAAACTTATACAGTCGGCATCCAAAGCCTACTACATGAGTCCTTTTATTTAAATTTTACAATTGCATTCCAAGATAAGGTATCTTGTAACAGAAACCAGTAGAGGCTGATACCAAGAATCCAAAAAAAGAAAAAAACAAGAATCAATCAACATAATGAGGAAATACTCAAGTAAAACAGTCCACCATTAAGGGAAGCGATGTTGTATTTGCGTCATGCCTTTTTCAGAAATAGCTCATGGCGAGTTACATTCAGATACACTGAGCATTTTCTTATCCTTAGAGACAATAGAGGGATATATGGCCAGAATTTATTCATATATTTTGAAGAGGGGCCAGGGCTTTCCAGGAATGGGGCCTAAATTTATTAACATAGCAGAGATATTCAGCAAATTAATGAATATGTTCAGCCATAAATCTCAAGCTCAGAAATAGCAGTTATTCATATATCTTGCTCAATATGCACATAAAGTTATCTGAATAACTTATCCATAAATCTTTGTGAACTCATAGTCGCTGAGAATTTACCAGTATGTTTAATAGCTTTTTGCATTTTGAACCTTGATTCAGTTGATGTCACCTGAATAGATACAGCCAATTGTATCTCATTATCTGCAGTGCCGTTAATAAATACATAGTAACCAAATTGTCTCAGTATTAACTGAATGGGAAACTGCTGGGAACACCGCAAAGATTTAATGCTGAGAATTTGTCAATTAAAGAGTTGTAACTGCAAAGCTTTGCCGCATTTTTGTGAATAAGGTCTAGAATAATTTAACAGGCAGCGGATTCTGCCTTCTTTTTGAATGACATATTCTAGTAACTAACGGCCTGCTCTTCCAGTATTGAATTTGAGTTTTGAGGTGATGCTTTATTATCTAAAGCAGTGTTTCCCAACCCAGTCCTATGGGGCACACCGGCCAGTCAGGTTTTCGGGATATCCCTAATGACTATGCATGAGATATATATGCATTAGAGATATCCTGCCAACCTGACTGGTTTGTGGCCCTCCAGGGCTGGATTTGGAGACCCCTGCCTAACACCTCTGTCATCTAAGATTGTGAGTGGGCAAGGTGCAGATGTCCTAGACATCGAAAGGGTATATAGAATGTGACACATTCCTCCTCGATTCTCACCACCACCAAAAAGTTGTCTAATAGACAATATTTTGGTGGTGGTGAGAAGTGAGGAGGAATGTGACACATTCTATATACCTTTTTGATGTCTTGGACATCTGCACCTTGCCCACTCACAATCTTAGATGACAGAGGTGTTAGGCAGGGGTCTCCAAATCCAGCCCTGGAGGGCCACAAACCAGTCAGGTTGGCAGGATATCTCTAATGCATATATATCTCATGCATAGTCATTAGGGATATCCCGAGAACCTGACTGGCCGGTGTGCCCCATAGGACTGGGTTGGGAAACACTGATCTAAAGGATTGGTATTCTTGCACAATTGATGGTTCCCTTAATGAAAGCCAGTATAGCAGAGTTCGATCCAGTGTGCATAGATGCTGTTATGATGAAGATGCGATAATATCTACTAGTCTATGAAATGGTGCGAAGAAAGCAATCAACTTTCTTCCACTTCCAACTAAGAATGTATCGCTTTCATGTGGAGGATGTATTCTGTGTTTTGGTTTTCACTTTTGTAGCAGCATCCTACAAAACTTTCTGCTCCAAATAAAATAGATGAGAGACAGCACAGTTCTAACATATACAGAAGAACAACCAGAAGGCTCTTTCTGTGATAGTACAATACGGAGTAATGAGATACAGCAAGGAATCCGTCATTATGTGCTCTGGGGTGTTTGTTTCTTTGGGATCTTAAGTGACATGATTATCAGGTTGACCTTGCTGCTGTCAGACCTTTGTGGTCAAACAATGTTCCCTCACTTCTGTTCCTACTGTTTTTTGTAAAGTAAATAATGTCTAAGAGATGGACATCTGGATGAGCCGTGCCTTGATGGGTGCTCAGGTTGCTTGCTTGTGTTAGGCATCTTTTCATTAAGGTACAGCAGTTTGCTACTGGAATTCTATGGATTGCTTTGACCCCCATAAGAACTAGAGTTGCTTCTTGTCCTTTTGATGTGAGAAGCCACTGTAGAAAGCAGTTTATGTATAATAGAAGAAAGACATTATCCTATATTTATTCAACACATTTCTAACCTGCCTTTCCCCGCACACTAAAAGGGGCACATTTCGACCAATCACAGAAATGATATACTTCACAAAAAGTACCGAGCACTGGTTGAAGCTAAAACAATTATGAAAATCAGTCTGTCAATGGATATCCACAGTCTTTGAACAGCTACAAAGAAAGCATGAGCCTCTGTGTCAAATCTCCGAGTGACATCTATTGCAGGAGTTACAAGACGCTCTTGTGTTGCCAAGTGGAGCATGCGAGCGGCACATAAGTTGCCAGTGCTTGCAAAGAACAAACTCTCACCCCCCCCCCATGCGAAATCTCGAATGCAACAGATAGTACTTTGAATTTAACCAAATGTCAATCAATAACTAGTTGACTCAGATAAGACTGGTGCGATAGGATCGTGTTCTCTGCATTTTGTTGTTAAATGTGTAGCAGCATTCCATTCAACCTGACGTGATCTAATGAACACATTAGACAAGTATAGCCTGAAGGACCACACAAAAATCACCCTCATTCTAAAGTACACAGTTACCACAAACACTCTGCCATATGTTCGTAAGATATGGATGCAGTGTCAAATGATAATCAATCAGAACCCCCAACTACCTAGTCTCTTTCCTAATCTGAATCACATTGTTCACTAGGTGTTGTTTGGAGACAAACGCAGAGCCCATTCTGCTCACTATGAAGGTTTCAATTTTCTTCATGTTCATGCCTGCTGGCCATGAAGAATTAACTTTCAAATCCTCTGAACGTGGAAACAGGGGAAGGTCATCGGAAATGTCAGATGGAAGATACACCATGATGTCGTCAGCATACAGATGAAAACCAATATGTTTATGTTTATTAAAACTTTATATACCGCCCAATACGGTTAGCATCTGGGCGGTTCACAATACATAAAATCAAATTAAAAGAGAGCTGCGAAAGGAGAAATAGAGAGAGAACGCCATAAAATCAGACAGAAAAGAGACGAGGACAGAGAACAGTCGGGGAACAAAGGTGGCAACATAAGGGGAGAGGGGAAACACATCGACAATACAGAAGGGTGAAGGAAAGAAAGGGATAAGGAGCTGGCATGGCAGTACTAGGAAGGAGAAAGGGACGGAGCAGGAAGGGGGAGATTAAATGCAGAACAGAAAAGATGAGTTTTTAGTTTAGCTTTAAAGGACGGGTAAGAAGTTTCTAATCGAAGAGAGTGAGGAAGTGAATTCCAAAGCCTCGGACCAAGAAAAAAGAAAGCTGAAGATCGGTTGGATTCTAAGTGAGCCTGGGAGGGCGAGGGAAGAAAGACACGGTTGGCATGGATGGAACGTAGGGACCGATGCGGGGTATGGAGGTGAACTTGATTTGCAATATGCAGGGAAGCCGTAAACAAATACTGAATAAGGTGGCCGACAGAGCTAAGTCCTGCAGAACATCTGAAATCAAAGTATTCCAATTCGAGCAGCTCGCACCAACTCTGATCTGCTGAGTGCATCTAGATAAAACTGATGTACGCCAGTCTTTGACTGCCAGTCTTTCTAGAAGGCCAGAGAGGCCTACCATATGGAACAAAGCATATATGTAGAAAAAAAATCAAGAAAAAGTCCCTTGATCTTTATCCAATATTTTTTCCATTCCATGGCAAACACAAAAAATATATTGGTGTTGATCCAAAATATCATGATCAATTAAAAAGTCATTCAACTGCTGTAAGACAACATACTTAATTTTAAGGGCATACAAGAAGTGGGATGATAGATTGTTTATCTACTGATAGACGATTTAAATTTCTTCAGTAATGGACAAACACTCACTGTCTTAAGACTTGAAGGAACTGTATCCTCTATTAGAGGTGTGGATGGCCAAAAAAATTCAGTTTCCGCCTCTGCAAGATAGCTTCAAAGCACAGTAAATACAACCTCCCCTTCTCTCTATACCTTAAGCAGGCATTATCAACATATCATGCTCTAGACATCCACAGGGTCCAAAATCTTTCACTATATACCTCCTACGTGGACATACAAAAGAAAGAGTAAAGGTTCAAATGCATTGGTCAATATTTAATTGCAGTGGTCAGTGTTTTTATTTCAATGCCAGCCATCGTGGCTAAACAGAAAATGGATATTCAGTACTGGTATTTGGATAGACAGTCTATATATTTTTGTTGCCCTAAGCTATCTAGCAATATAGCGGCACTGAAAATCGCCTCTATATGGATAAATTGCATCTCCACTCCTGGACCATCCCGGCACTGTCTAGATTGTGCCAAGGCAGTCGGAGAATATTCAGTAGCACTATGCCTATGTTGTTGTTGTTGTTAAGTGCCGTCAAGTCGGAATCGACTCATGGCGACCCTCTGGATAGCTATCCTAAATTGTGTTCTGTCTTCAGTCAGGCGGCTCATTGTTGACAGACTGGTACCCGTAGCTGCTGTTATTGTATCGATCCATCTCATTGCTGGCCTTCCTCTTTTGCGTTGACTATGCCTATAGAGTTGTTGAATATCACTGTTGGTAGCCCTTACCTGGTTCCGGGTGCTGTTAACCGGAGAAGTGCTTTTGGATATTGACCTGCTAGATTATAGAATGCTTAAAACACTGAGACTGGGTGATAGGGATGCATCAGGGTGTCTGGTCCTTGACACCTCAGTTCTGGGTTTCTTAGGATTAGACATGGGATACACCTTAATCAGGGCTGGCTCCAGAGTTGGTTCAAGGAGTTGGAGCCCTAGGTAGACCTTAAGCTGTACAATCTCCCTGACTGTCAAACTCTATTGTTTAGCTTTGAATGCCCTGCTCTTTGCCACTCACAAGAGTTACTACCCTGACCTCAGTGGTATGGTAGATTTGCATTATAGGTCTTCAGTGACTTTTGCTGGATTTTATGTTAGTTCACAATCTGCCTGATGACACTGGAATCTGATCTTTTTTTCTTGTATGTTGATTTTGATGGTGAAATATCCAAGTTCTGCTCTTCACCTACTGTTGGAGGAGAGGTTTTGTTGGACGCAAGATAGATGTTCAAAAAGAAAGAGAGAGAACCATAGCAGTTTCTAATGCCACAATAAAATTAATTATGATTTATTTTGGTGTTAGAAACTGTGCTCTGGTTCTCTATCTTCTTGTCCCTTGGCATGTGAGCACCTTACATCTCCTTTGTATTTTGCAGAATATATATTTACAGGTGTCAGTAGTATTTATTCTTAGCGTGACAGGCTAAATAATTAAACAGCTACAATTTTTGCTGCATTTTAATTATATAGCCTGGGAATATGTTGCTTTCCCTTTTTTTTGGCAAAGTTTAAGTGAGAACCTCTGTTCCCTCTTTGAGAATCTTGGAGGCGCCAACTCATCCCTTGCCTGTTTGATATACTAGCTTCCTATCCTAGTATTTTTTTTAAGATAACCAAAATAAAATATGCAAATATGCAAACAAATATGCAAATGTATCACCCCACCCTTTGCCCCCCCCAAATGAAGTAGTCATACTATGCCCATGTCCCTATGAGGTGTTCCTAGGTCAGCGGTTTGGACTTATGCCCATACTTCTGGATTTTTAGAAGTATTCCTGTCAGTTTTCTTGGAAATAGTTTGTATACTGCATAACAGGTATAAACGTGTGCATGATGTTTTGGTGGGGTAATTTTCATGTGTACTTTCCCTTTGAAAGCTGGGATAACTTATGTGCACACTTGTTGCACATGTTAGTCAGCCTGTTAGAAAGTCACTCTCCCGATGTGCTCATCCTGATTCATTCTGGTCCTGATGCTGCAGAGAGGTAACCACGGTATACACGGTACCACTCTAAAATGGTTCCACTCGTACCTAACAGAAAGACAGCTACAGGTCAAGGTGGGACAGGACACCTCCCGGCCCATAAACGTCCAACAAGGAGTACCACAAGGATCCGCACTCTCAGCACTCCTTTTTAACATCTACATCCAACCAATATGCAACATTATGAAAGAGAACAACATCCAATACACAATATACGCAGACGATATAATGGTATACTCCCCGATATCAATCGAAAACCCGGACTTCTCTAAGATAGCAGACTGCCTTACCCAAATGGCGAAGTGGTGCCAAAACAACAATCTAGCTATAAACTACAACAAGACTGAAGCTTTAATCATCACTCGAAACCAAAGCTTCACACACCCACCAAACATAAAGATACAAAGCACCACGATACCGATAAGATCGGAGGTGAGATACCTTGGGGTTACTCTGGACAGTAAACTCAACCTCAAACCACACATAGACAAAACAATCCAAAAAGCATATTACAGGATGCGAATCATCAGGAGACTGAAACCACTCCTCGCTCCAGAACACTTCCGTACAGTCTGTCAAGCACTGATAACCCCAATACTGGACTTCTGCAATCCGATATACCTCGGACTACCAAAACAAGCTCTCAAACCACTACAGCTGGCACAAAACACTGCAGCTCGAATCATATCCGGAGCCGCAAGGCAGGAGCACATCACACCTACACTAAAGGACTTACACTGGCTCCCAATCATTGCTCGCATCAGATACAAGACTATCATAAACCTATTTAAGATAAAAGAACACACATCAGCCAACAGCCTCCACCTGCTCATACAACCGGAAACCAGCGCACGTCCCAGAAGAAGTCAAACACGCAACCGAGTCAGCACCCCAAATGAGTACAAGCACACACGCAAGGACACAACAGACAGAGCTCTCTCCATGGCTGCTCCAACAATATGGAACAATCTACCGGACGATCTAAGGGCAACTCCAGACCTCAAAGACTTCAGAAAACAACTGAAAACCATGCTGTTCATAGAGCACTATGGTCACATCACATAACCTAAGAGAATGGATAACAGCACTCCAATCCTCCCAAACAACTGAATATATATAAAATATGATTCTAGCACCACTGTAAATAGCCCACCCTGTATATAGCTCAAACAAATCAAGCACCCAACACATCCCTCACACAACTAAGTTTTATCCTCACTGCATGTACAACACACACACTTTACCTGATTGCTTGCTGTGATACCACCTTGATTATTAAGATAAGGCGGTTTAGAAATACTGTTAAATAAATAAATAAATAAATAAATAAACCACTGCAGATATTTAGCCAAACTCTCATTCTGAACCACTAACTCACATTTTATTTTGTGGATGTGTTGTGGTCAGGTTCAGCAGAGACTTTCAGATAATGGTTCAGATTCTGTTCTTATTCTGCACAAAAATAAAAGTTTGATCTGGCATTTGGTTCAGGTTCAGGTTGAGTTTGACGCTAACGTGCACGAAAACCTTTTAATGAGTCACTCATTCTATATGACCTAGAAACCACTAGAAGGCCTCATCGTGTGGCCTGTGCTCTCTTTTCATAAAATCATGGAAGGAGGGGGAAAGAAATCCCTCGCTAATCCCAGAATGTATCTTTCTGTTTTGAAAGCTCGTCACGCCCTCACTTCTTGGACTGCAAAGGTAGCTTTAGGCAACTAGACCCTAAACTTCCTCTTGAAAGCCTTCCTAGCTTTTGAAAACTAGTCCAAAAATGTATTAAGTTAGTACAATAAAAAGATATCATCTTATTTTCCTTTTCTTGTCTTTTTATTTCACTACCATTAAAGTGGACTAACACGGCTGTCAAAGTACTTTATCCTAGATAGTGCTAGATACTTCATTGATAGCTAAGTACTGATTCACTGTCCATAAAGTTACAGTTGTGTAACATAGTCAAAAGGTCTGAGACCTCTGGCGCTGTAGAACCAAACAATTTAATGGTAAATTAATTTTCATTCTCTGACCTCAAGCTAGTTCAAATGGAGCAAAACAACATTTTTTGCAGTCATCCGTGAAAATAGCTAAGTTATTTTTAAGAATATAAGAACATAAGAAATGCCCTCCTCTGTCAGACCAATGTCCATCAAGCCCAGTATCATGTTTCCAACAGTGGCCAATCCAGGCCACAAGTACCTGGCTGGTTCCCAAAGAGGCACACAGGTTTCACAGTGTTTGTCCTGGGGCAAGCAGTGGATTTCCTGGGTCCTCTTTAATAATGGTCTATGGACCTTTCCTCCAGGAACTTGTCCAAACCTTTTTTAAATCCTGCTACACTAACAGCTTTTACTACATCCTCCAGTAATGAATTCCAGAGTTTGATTACACGTTGAGTAAAAAAATATTTTCTCTTATTAGTTGTAAATGAGTTGTGTTGTAGCTTTGTTGTGTGTCCTCTAGTCTTTCTACTTTTTGATGGCATAAACAACCAATCTACGTTTACCCGTTCCCTCCATTCATGAATTATTTATAGAGCTTTATCATATCCTCCCTCAGCCATCTCTTTTCCAAATTGAAGAGCCCTAACCTTTTAAGTTTCTCCTCATAGGGGTATCCTTCCATTCCCTTTACCATTTTTGTCGCTCTTCTCTGTACCTTTTCTAATTCAGCTATATCCTTTTTAATATACGGCGACCAGAATTGCACACAATAATCAAGGTGCGGTCGCACCATGGAACGATACAGAGGCATTATAATATCCTTTGTTTTATTCTCCATTCCTCTCCTTATGATTCCTAGCATTCTATTTGCTCTCTTGGCCGAGGACACTGGGCGAGGATTTAAGTGTATTATCCACTCTGATGCCTAAATCTTTTTCCTGGGTGGTAGTTTCTAAGATGATACAGAACTTTTCACCACATAGTATTTAGACTATGTTTAAATAAAGAGATCAGCAGAAGAAAACTATACATGGTCCAAAGTTGAAACATGGTGTGGATGAGTGGCATAATGGTTCACACACTGGCCTGAGAACCAGGGGAACAGGGTTTGATTCCCATTAGCACTGCATGTGGTGTTTGTTAGGTCACATACTCTCCATTGCTCTGACATGATCCAGGCTATTGTTGTCCCTCTTTGCTCAGTCTTGAAGGACTAGAAAAGGGGACTGTTATTTCTGGAGAGAGATCTGCAATTGTGAGTATATACTTCTAGGAATTTTCTGAAAGGACTTCTTTGTATTAAAGCTAATTAATCTGTGAACCCAGATTCCTTATCATTCCTCCAGTTCAGTCCTCTACCTCTGGATTGTCAAACTCCTCCTGCAGCTTGGAGACTGGTATGTCAGAATGATGACATTATTGGATATAGCCGGCTGCACTCCTACTTCCATCCCAGTGTGACCAGTCTCCATGCAGCAGGAGGACGTGACGAGCCTTGTAGAAGGGCTCTCTGGAGGAATTGATAAGGAGCCAGTAAGATAGTTAGGTTAGGTTTTGGCTGTTTTAATTGGCAGTGGTTCTTTAAAAAAACAAACAAAAAAAACCAAAGTACCTCCTGGCTTTCTTGCTCCCTGCCTGTGCATGTTCTTGATTTTTGGGGGTTCTGGCTCACGAAGTCGAGTTGTCCCCCCTGCGGTGGCCCAGAGGTCTCTCCCCCCGGACTCTATGGGGGAGAGCCCTTCTTAAAGAGTAAGCATCTTCCGGGCCGCAGTGCCTGCCCTTACGCGGCTTAGCAGACTGCAGTGGATCAAAGCGGCAGAGCTTCGGGCCCAGGTCTGGCGGCACAAGACAGGTCGGTTTCAGCAGGGGAGCTGCAGGCCTGGCCGGTAAGCGATCCACCAGCGTCAGGCTGCCTTTCTCAGGGAGACACCTTCTCCAAAAGTGCAGGGGCACTCGCGGTGCACTTGGCGCCTTTTTCCCTCTCATCGGCCATTTTCTGTGCCGCAGAGCAGTCGCGTGGTATCAAGGAGACTCCCGATCCCGTGGCCGGGCAAGGCAAGGATGATATTTTTCTTGATATTTTTCTTGATTTCATTTGTTTTAATTGTTTTAATTGTTTTTGGGGGCTTCTTTTGTTGGTTTCTTGTTTTGTAGTTTTTTGACCTTTTCAGCCGCCCCACAGGGAAGGGGGGGCTGAGGGGGGCTCTTTTCCCGGGAGAGCAGTGCGTTTAAAAAAAAAAAAAAAAGAATATATATATCTTCTGGTTTGCAAGGCTGCAGTTGATTTTGTTTAAGAAAAAAAAAAAAAACCAAAAAGGTGAGAGAGATTAAGGTAAGCCCATAGGGTTCAGGCTAGTCTGATTTATGGCTGCCAGACCTCAGTGTATTGTGTGTGGCACTAGGAGGGGCACAGTAGCTGATACCGGGGTGTGCCGGGGCTGTGCAACCCTCTCATCCACGGTGGAGCAGCAGATGGAATTCAAGGAGTCCCCGGAGGCACAGGGAGCGCCCGCGGGGGCGGGGGCTGCTTCCCCGCGGCCGCCGGCACAAGGGCCGGCATTGGAGGAGCCGGCGGGATCCTCTGGCGCCTCTCTGGCAGCTCAGGCGTCGGGTCTCGGTGAGTTTAGCCCTGAGTTTGTTCTGCTTATGCATCAGGCTTTTTGCCTGCGGCGAAAGGGCAAGGGGGCAGGCTCCGGGTCGCTGGCATCTCAACCTCAGCAGCTGGTGGCGGCCGAGGAGATAGGCGAGGAGCCGCCGGCGCCTAAGCAAGCAAGAGCTAGGGACCCTGCGTCGGCGGAGGGCGAGTGGCCTGAAGCCCAAGATCCGGAATGGGATCCAGAAGAGGGTACGCAGGACCTGGAAGAAGGTGAGATCCCTGAACCCGAGGATCAAGCTAAGATAATTAGGGTCTTCCGCAGAGAGGAGTTGGCGGCCCTGATTACGGAGACATTGCAGATGTTGAATCTTGCTACACAGGCCGCGGTGGAGGAGGAGGTTGAAGATCCAGTCATCCAGGCAGTTCGACAGACACAGGTGATGTTTCCGGTGCACAGAGTAGTCGACAAAATGATTCAAGAAGAGTGGGATAAGCCGGAAGCAGGTCTTCGGGGCATACGGACAATGAATAGATTGTATCCTTTGGCCGATAAGGATAAAGAAAGGTTCCGGGCACCGCGGGTGGACGCGGTGGTGTCGGCAGTTACGAAAAAGACCACCATTCCGGTCGAAGGAAGTGCGGCCTTGAAGGATACCCAGGACCGTAAAGTTGGCGGTCTGCTAAAGCAGGCCTTTGAAGTGGATTCTATTTTGCTGCAGGCCTCCATCTGTGGAGCTTGGGTGGCCAGGGCGTGTCTGCGATGGGCCCAGCGACTGCGTCAGTCTTCGCACATGGATCTCGAGGAGCTAAAGGAGCTGGATCAGCTGGAGTCCGGAGCAGCCTACTTAGCGGATGTGCATTACGACTTGATCAGGGCGCTGGTCAATAGCACAGCGTCTGTGGTGGCCGCCCGTAGATTGTTGTGGTTACGAAATTGGGCGGCAGACGGACCTTCTAAATCCCGTCTTAGCAAGCTTCCATTTAAGGGTGGTTTGCTGTTTGGAGAGGATTTGGATAAGTTGGTGAAGGACCTGGGGGAGTCCAAGGCGGGTCGACTTTCAGAGGATAAGCCGAAGCAAGGCAAGTCAGGCCAAGGCTTTCGGGGTCAGTTTCGAGATTTCAGAAGATTTCGTCCGACGCGGTTCGGTAATTTCCAGAGGGGCCGGTATCAGTCTCGAGCCCAGGGATTTTGCGGGTTTCGGGGGGTGAATAGAGGGTTCTCCTCCAACCCTGTGTCCACATCGCGTAAGTCACAATGAAGCGAGGCGGGTCCCGGCGGAAGGGCCTCCCATAGGCGGGCGGCTTCGGGAGTTTCTTTCTGCTTGGACCCACATCACATCCGACCAGTGGGTGTTAGAGATAATTCAACACGGCTATGCTCTGGAGTTGTCACGACCTGTGCGGGATTCCTTCGTCATGTCACCTTGCAGGGGCCCCAAGAAAACGGCGGCGGTTCGCGGGACTTTGGAAAGACTGCTTCAGTTGGGAGCCGTGGTAGAAGTCCCCAAAACCGATTACGGCATGGGTCGGTATTCTATTTATTTCGTGGTGCCAAAGAGCGGAATGTTGCGGCCCATCCTAGACCTGAAAGCCGTAAACCGTTGTTTAAGGGTACCGCATTTCCGGATAGAGACATTGAGGTCGGTCATAGTGGCTGTGCGTCGCGGAGAATTCTTGACGTCTCTGGACCTTACGGAGGCGTATTTGCACATACCCATCCGGAAAGCTCATCAGAAATTTCTGCGGTTCGCTCTTCCTTGGGGTCACTATCAGTTCCAAGCATTGCCTTTCGGTCTGGCAACGGCGCCACAGACCTTCACCAAAATTATGGTGGTGGTGGCGGCGGCGTTGCGCAAAGAAGGGATTCTAGTCCACCCTTATCTCGATGATTGGTTGATTCGAGCCAAGTCCGAGGAGGAGAGTATCCGGGTGACAGACAGGGTGGTGAAGTTTTTGCAGGGTCTTGGTTGGGTAGTCAACACGGCCAAGAGTCATTTGAAGCCCACCCAGGACCTCGAATACCTAGAGGTCCGGTTCGACACAAGGAGAGGGCAAGTGTTTCTGCCGCACAAACGGGCCGAGGGCTTGAGGTCCCTGGTCCGGCAGTTTATGTCGGTGCCAGCACCATCGGCGTGGGATTATCTCCGGGTGCTGGGCACCATGGCGGCAACATTGGAAGCGGTGCCATGGGCCAAGGTCCATATGCGGCCTCTCCAAAGAGCGCTACTCCGCCGCTGGTCACATCAGGCCGATTCTTTGAGCAAGCGACTTCCTTGTCCGATCAAAGTCAGACGGTCTCTTCGTTGGTGGCTACTCAGGTCAACGCTGACAGCCGGCATGCCGCTGGAACAGCCAGAGTGGCTTCCGTTGTTGACGGATGCCAGCCTAGTAAGATGGGAAGCCCACTGCGGGAGCCAGTTTGCGCAGGGGCTTTGGTCTCCTCTGGAGGCCTCGTGGTCGATAAACCGTCTGGAACTTCGAGCTGTTTTCCGGGCCCTTCAGGCATTCGAGGACGTGGTGCGCGGTCGGCCCATACGGGTGTTCTCCGACAACTCGGCGACTGTGGCATACATCAACCGCCAGGGCGGCACGGGGAGTGCTGCAATGGAGGAAGAAGCGGACAAGTTGTTCGCTTGGGTAGAGATTTGGTTGTCCGCGATCTCGGCAGCGCACATTGCAGGGAAGGACAATGTCACAGCAGACTTCCTCAGCAGAGTTCAAGTGGATGCAGGGGAGTGGGAGTTGCATCCCGACGTTTTCAAACAGATAATAGGTTGTTGGGGAACTCCAGTAATGGACCTCATGGCGACCTTCCAGTCGGCAAAGGTTGGCCGGTTCTTCAGCAGAAGGCGAGAAACGATGTCGGAGGGCACAGACGCGCTGTTACGACAGTGACCGTCCGACGGTCTTCTATATGTCTTTCCACCATGGGCATTGATAGGCCGGGTGGTTCAAAAGATCGGAGCGCACACGGGAAAAGTCCTTTTGGTGGCGCCCGACTGGCCGAGACGTCCTTGGTACGCGGACCTAGTGCGTCTCTTGGACGGCGAGCCCTGGCGGCTACCGGTGAGGGCGGATCTGTTGCTGCAAGGGCCGCTGTTCATGCCTCAGGTGGATCGGTTCTCGCTTACGGTATGGCCATTGAGAGGGCTAAGCTGAGAAAGAAAGGCTATTCGTTGGCGGTCGTGGCAACTTTGCTTAGAGCACGAAAGCACTCGACATCTTTGGCGTATGTGCGGGTCTGGTGTATTTTTGAGGATTGGTGTTCGCGACGTCAGGTTCGGGTGGCCACTGTTTCCATCCCGTTGGTCTTGGAGTTTCTGCAGGGCGGCTTTGATAAAGGTCTTGCAGCCAGTTCCTTGCACGTCCAGTTGGCAGCCCTTTCCTGTTATCGAGGCAGGGTCAATGGAGTGCCTTTAGGGGCTCACCCTGATGTAGGTCGCTTCCTGAAGGCGGTCGCTAGATTACAGCCAGCGCGTAGAGTGTGCATTCCACCGTGGGATCTCAATCTCGTCCTCGCGGCATTAGCCAAGTCTCCCTTTGAGCCATTGCGTCATGCGTCAGTGAAGGATTTGACGTTAAAGACGGTATTTCTGGTGGCGATTTGTTCGGCTAGGAGAGTTTCGGAGTTGCAAGCATTGTCGTGCCGAGAACCATTCTTATCTTTTTCCAGGGAGAAGGTGGTTTTACGTCCGGTTCCGTCCTTTTTGCCTATAGTGGTATCCCCCTTTCATTTGAATCAGATGGTGTGCTTGCCCGTTCTTGGGTCTCTGGAGGGAGGCGAATCGGATCGCAGCCTTCATTGTCTCGACGTGAAGAGAGCATTGCATCAGTATTTGAAGGTAACGGAGTCCTTCCGCAGGTCTGATCGGTTGTTTGTATTGTTCGGAGGAGTGCGCAAAGGTGAGGCAGCGGCTAAGGCTTCCATCACCCGGTGGGTTAGAGAGGCAATTGCTTCTGCTTATTTGCTTCAAGGTCGGGTTGTGCCCGTCGGGTTGCGGGCGCATTCCACCAGAGCGCAGGCGTGTTCCTGAGCGGAGCACAGTTTGGTTCCGCCAGGGGACATTTGTAGGGCGGCAACTTGGTCGTCTCTACATACCTTCAGCAGGCATTACAGGCTGGACGTAGCAGCGGCTTCTGATGCTTGTTTCGGGTCGGCGGTATTATCTGCCGGCTGGAAAGGTCCCTCCCAATGATTACTGCTCTGGTACATCCCAGAGGTAGAGGACTGAACTGGAGGAATGATAAGGAAATGATAATTACACTTACCTGGTAATTGTAGTTCCTTGAGTGACGACAGTTCAGTCCTCCTTCCCACCCAGATGATTCAAGGGGGATCCAGGTTTGGTAGCGAGCAGAGGAGTGTTACAGGTAAGTCTGGATTAGTTCAATTTGTTGTGTTGTTCACTTTCTCTGTGGCAGGGAAGGATGTAAGAAAGCCTTGCCGGAGGGGGTGGAAGGTTCTGCGGTTAGTTTAAGTTATATTACAGTATTTATGATTAGCTACTTATTTGTTGCTCCTTTGAGTCTGCTTTGTTAATAGTTCACACTGGGATGGAAGTAGGAGTGCAGCAGGCTATATCCAGTGATGCCATCATTCTGACATACCAGTCTCCAAGCTGCAGGAGGAGATTGACAACCCAGAGGTAGAGGACTGAACTGTCATCACTCAAGGAACTACAATTACCAGGTAAGTGTAATTATCATTTTTTTGTTAAATCAGTCAGGGCCTACCTAATAGCAGCAGTTTAAGTTTAAATTTAAAACACAGAAGAGAACTTTCTGGTTACATTTCATACCCACCAGAGAGCTTGTAGTTTAAATGTAATAGTCACTCAGGGCCTAGTATCAGCAAAGTACTTTTAGTTTAAATTTAAAATACAGAAGAGAGCTTTCTGGTTAAATTTAGATCCCAGCAGAGAGCTTGTAGTTTAAATTTCATAATAAGTCAGAGCCTAGCAGCAGCAAAGAGCTATAATTTAAATCAAATCAGAATATAGCTTAGCATAAAAGGCAAAACAGGGTCAGTACTCTTTGAGCAACAAATAAAGTCTTCTAGAGACCTTTACAAAGAGGCCTTCTACCTAGGGGGCAAGAGACCTGTGAAACCTTTTCAATAGGTGTTAACACCAGGTGGCAGGTCAAAAGGCCATTTTGAAAGACTCCTTCTATCCAAGCAAGGACTGTTAATCACCCAGGAAGTTGGTCACAGCTTACTTCAGCAGCACAGGCATAAATAGCTCAACTAGAACTCTGTGATCCTCAGTCTTGAAGGACTAGAAAAGGGGACTGTTACTTCTGCAGAGAGATCTGCAATTGTGAGTGTATACTTCTGGGAATTTTCTGAAAGGACTTCTTTGTATTAAAGCTAATTAATCTGTGAACTCACTGTTTTTTGTTAAATCAGTCAGGGCCTAGTAGCAGCAGTTTAAGTTTAAATTTAAAACACAGAAGAGATCTTTCTGGTTACATTTCATACCCAGCAGAGAGCTTGTAGTTTAAATTTAATAGTCACTCAGGGCCTAGTATCAGCAAAGTACTTTTAGTTTAAATTTAAAACACAGAAGAGAGCTTTCTGGTTAAATTTAGATCCCAGCAGAGAGCTTGTAGTTTAAATTTCATAATAAGTTAGAGCCTAGCAGCAGCAAAGAGCTATCATTTAAATCAAATCAGAATATAGCTTAGCATAAAAGGCAAAACAGGGTCAGTACTCTTTGAGCAACAAATAAAGTCTTCTAGAAACCTTTACAAAGAGACCTTCTACCTAGGGGGCAAGAGACCTGTGAAACTTTTTCAATAGGTGTTAACACCAGGTGGCAGGTCAAAAGGCCATTTTAAAAGACTCCTTCTTTCCAAGCAAGGATTGTTAATCACCCAAGAAGTTGGTCACAGCTTACCTCAGCAGCACAGGACAGGGTACTGTGTAGCAGCCCTCTTTTAATAAGTGTTATTTCCCTCCCTCCCCAACACCCACCCACCCCTGGGATAATCGTAGCTTTATAGGTACTTACACATCTTAAAGGACAGGAGGTGCTCTCAGGTGAAGCTTGTTGCCCAAATCAGTCATACACTAAGGACCTGAGATTAATTAAGTTTCAGGTGAACAAGGTATATTAAACATATTAGGTACCGTTTTATTAGTATAAATATCCATAGCAACTCTTAGTAAGTAAAGAACTTAAAGATCTAAACACAAATTTAAAACTAAGATGCAGACAGCAGTCCAGCAGTGAGATGGGGGCTTTCCAGTCTTTTGCATTGAGTGTCACATGTATGATTTTCTCCCAGTTGGTGAGAGGTTTTACGTGTGCACTAGGTGCAAGGAGCTCTTTGCTCTCAGGGAACGAGTCCATTCTGTAGAGGCTAGAGTAGCAGACTTGGAAAACATAAGAAAGACAGAGAGGTACATAGACGAGACCTACAGGGATATAGTCCTGAAGTTCTACCTCCAGTCTGGCAGCATCCCTGTTGCCATGGAGGAGAAAGGTCACGTGACAGGAGAGCATTACCCTGGTGTGGCAGGAAGTGATCCTGTAACTAGGACCTGTCCTCCAGGTGATGTAAAACCCTCTTGCACCGAGGAAGTTTCTCCAGGGCCATGTGCCCATGAGGGAAAGGGTAGGACAGCCTTTATAGTTGGTGATTCGTTCATTAGGTATGTAGATAGCTGGGTGGCTGGTGGACGTGAGGATCGCCTGGTAACATGCCTGCCTGGTGCGAAGGTAGCGGACCTCACGCGCCACCTAGATAAGGTCTTAGATAGTGCTTGGGAGGAGTCTGCTGTCTTGGTACATGTCGGTACCAGTGACATAGGAAAATGTGGTAGGGAGGTTCTGGAGGCTAAATTTAGGCTTCTAGGTAGGAAGTTGAAATCCAGAACTTCCAGGGTAGCGTTCTCCGAAATGCTTCCCGTTCCACGCGCAGGACCCAAAAGGCAGGCAAAGCTCCGGAGTCTCAATGCATGGATGAGACAATGGTGCAGAGATGAGGGTTTTGGATTTGTTAGGAACTGGGGAACATTCTAGGGAAAGGAGGGGCTCTTCCGAAGGGATGGGCTTCACCTTAACCGGGATGGAACTAGGCTGCTGGCATTAACCTTTAAAAAGGAGATAGAGCAGCTTTTAAACTAGATAATAGGGGAAAGCCGACAGTCGCCCAAGAGCGGATGGTTCAGAAGAATGTATCCTTGAAGGATACTACCAAAAGCAGAGAGGTTCCAAAAAAGAGTAAAGTAGCCCAAATGCCCTCGAGTATGGAGCAGACAGAGCTTTGCCCTGTGGTGTCCCTCAGGGTTCTGTATTGGCCCCTCTGTTGTTTAACATTTTTCTGGCCCCTCTTGCTTTACTTATCCAACAGCACGGTATCTCTGCGTATTATTACGCAGATGATATCATTCTTCTCTATCACACTTGCCCTCTCTCTCCCGATATTGGTCCCCTCAATGTCTGTCTTTCCGCTGTTTCTTCCTGGTTTTCTGAGAACTTTTTGCATGTTAATCTAAGACCTCTGCCATCTGGTTCACTGCTGGTGCTCCTCTTCCCTCTCTTGCTCCCTCTCTGTCCGTTGGGCTTATCCCCCTTGTTTCCTCTATGCGATATCTTGGTGTTACTCTGGACTCGGCTTTAACTTTCCAAGAGCACGTTTCCTCTATTGTCCAGCGTTCCTTCTATACACTGCGTCGACTTCATGCTATTCGGCCTTTTCTTTCCTTCTCTTCCTTGACCACACTTCTTCTTTCTCTTGTAGTTTCTCGTTTAGACTATTGTAACGCTTCCCTGGCTGGCCTTCCTCTTTCACAGCTTCGTCATCTTCAACTGGTCCACCATACTGCTGCTCGTCTTTTGACCAACTCTTCCCGTTCTGCTCATATCACTCCTCTTCTTATTCGTTTACACTGGCTGCCTATCCCTTTCCGTATTCAATATAAGGTTCTGATTTTTGTTCACAGGGCTTTGTACACTGGTGTTCCTCTTTATCTTTCTGATTTGGTGCACTTCCACTGTCCCTCCAGAGCACTTCGGTCGATTCACGCTAACCATCTTTTTCTTCCACCCCCTTCCAGGGCTCATCTTGAATCAACACGTTCTTCTGCCTTTTTCTTCCTCGGCCCCCGCCTTTGGAATTCTCTCCCCCTTGCTCTACATTTGGAGTCATCCTTTAGTACTTTCAAGGCTTCCCTCAAAACTCACCTTTTCTGTACTGCTTTTGATCTCCCTTCCCTTCCCTCCCTGCCCATAGCTGATTGGTCTGTATCTCTGATTTCCTTATTCTATCCTTTGCTGTCTCTTTTATGAATAATTGGCGTTCCTTTCTGTTTCTTCAGTAGCCTTTTTGCTTCAGGCGGTATAAAAAGTTTTATAATAAAGATAAAGATAAAGATCCCAAATTATTTTATTTTATTTATTTGAACAGCTTTTATATACTGCTGCTTCCAAGGATCAGCAGCGGTTTACATTACAACAAAAATCAAACAGATACATAAAACGTACCCATGTCTACCAATAGCCAAATTAATATGAATAAAATACAGTCTCTAAAATGCTTGTATGCAAATGCTAGAAGTCTACAAAATAAGATGGGAGAGTTAGAATATATAGCACTAAATGAGAGGTTGGATATGATTGGAATATCAGAGACATGGTGGAAGGAGGGCAACCAGTGGGACACTGTGATACCTGGGTACAAACTATATCATAATGATAGAGCTGGTCAAATTGGTGGAGGGGTTGCGCTCTATGTTAGAGAGGGCATTGAGTCAGAAAGGATTAAAGTTTTGCAGGAAACAAAATTTGCTGTAGAATCTCTATGGATTGAAATTCCATGTAAAAAGGGGAAGGTGATGGCAGTGTGGGTGTACTATCGACCGCCTGGCCAGAATGAACAAATGGATGATGAAATGCTCAAAGAAATCAAGGAAGCTAACAAACGTTACAGCGCAGTAATAATAATGGATTATTTCAGTTACCCCGGTATCGACTGGGGCAGTGTCACGGCAGGACATGCTAGGGAGATAAAGTTCCTAGATGAAATAAATGACTGCTTCTTGGAGCAACTGGTTCATTAACCGACCAGAGAAGAAGCCATATTAGACCTAGTCCTTAGTGGAACACCAGATCTAGTGCAAGAGATAAGGGTGTTGGGGCCACTTGGCAATAGTGATCATAGCATGATCGCATTTGATTTAATTAGTAGAGGAGGGATAGTAAGGAAATCCACAGTACTAATTTTTAACTTTCGAAAGGGAGACTATGATAAAATGAGGAAAATAGTTAAGAAAAAACTAAAAGGAGCAGTTGCAAAGGTTAAAGACTTACATCAAGCTTGGGTGTTGTTCAAAAATACTATCTTGGAAGCCCAGACTAGCTGTATTCCATGCTTTAAGAAAAGTGGAAGGAAGTCCAAAAAACTGCCAGCATGGTTTAAAGGTGAGGTCAGAGAGGCTGTTGTTGCCAAAAAAGCATCTTTCAGGAAATAGAAAAAAGAGCCAAACGACGAAACCTGGAAACAGCACAAGCACTTGCAAGTCAAATGCAAGGCATTGATAAGGCAGGCAAAGGGAGAATTTGAGAAGAAGCTTGCTGCAGAAGCAAAAACGTGGAATAAAGACTTTTTCAAGTGCATTCGTAGCAAAAAACCTGTGAGAGAGTCAGTTGGTCGATTAGATGATAGAGGGGTTAAAGGGGCACTAAGAGGCGACAAGGTGATAGCGGAAAGACTGAATGAATTCTTTGTTTCGGTCTTTACTGAGGAAGATGTAGGGATGTTACCCATGACTGAAGTGGTATTTAAAGGTGCGGAAGAATTGAATGAAATATTGATACATTGGGAAGATGTGTTACAACTATTAAATAAACTGAAGAGTAGCAAATCACCCGGGCCGGATGGTATACATCCAAGGGTGTTGAAAGAACTGAAATATGAGATTGCAGACCTGCTATTAGTAATCTGTGAATTTTCATTAAAATCATCTGTAATACCTGAAGATTGGAGGATCACCAATGTAACGCCAATTTTTAAAAAGGGTTCCAGGGGTGATCCGGGAAACTACAGACCGGTGAGCCTGAAGTCAGTACTGGTAAAAATGGTAGAAACCATCATAAAGAATAAAATTACTCAGCATGTAGATAGTCATGGCCTAATGGGAGACAGCCAACATGGCTTTAGACAAGGAAGATCTTGTCTTACTAATCTGTTATGTTTTTTTGAAGGTGTGAATAAACAGCTGGACAAAGGTGAGTCGGTTGATATAGTGTATCTGGACTTTCAGAAAGCCTTTGACAAGGTCCCTCACAGAGACTTTTGGCAAAACTAAAGAGTCATGGGATAGGAGGCAGTGTACTATTGTGGATCAGGAACTGGTTAAAAGATAGAAAGCAGAGGGTAAGGCTAAATGGCCAATTTTCCCAATGGAGAAAGGTGAATAGTGGTGTACCCCAGGGATCTGTGCTGGGTCCGCTGCTTTTTGACATATTCATAAATGACCTGGAAAGGGGAATAACTATGGTTACACGATGCAAGGTTCCACATTAGGAATCACCACCCAGGAAAAAGATTTAGGCGTCATTGTGGATAACATGTTAAAACCCTCAGCCCAGTGTGCAGCGGCGGCCAAGAGAGCAAATAGAATGCTAGGTATCATAAGGAAAGGAATGGAAAATAAAACAAAAGATATTATAATGCCTGTATATTGTTCCATGGTGAGACCGCACCTTGAATATTGTGTGCAATTCTGGTCACCGTATCTTAAAAAGGATATAGCGTTATTAGAAAAGGTTCAGAAAAGAGCCACCAAAATGGTAAAGGGGATGGAAGGATACTCCTATGAAGAAAGGCTAGGAAGGTTAGGGCTCTTTAACCTGGAAAAGAGACGGCTGAGGGGAGATATGATAAAAGTCTATAAATTAATGAACGGAGTGGAACGGGTAAATGTAGATCGATTGTTTACCTTATCAGAATATAGAAAGGCTAGGGGACATGCAATGAAGCTACAGGGTAAACTATTTAAGACTAATAAAAGAAAATATTTCTTCACTCAACGTGTAATCAAACTCTGGAATTTGTTACCGGAGGATGTAGTAAAGGCTGTTAGTGTAGCTGGGTTTAAAAAAGGTTTGGAGAAGTTCCTGGAAGAAAGGTCCATAAATCATTATTAAGAAGGGACCCAGGATATCAATGCTTGACCCAGTATAAGCATTGTGGAACCTGTGTCTTTTGGGGAAACTGCTAGGTACGTATGACCTAGATTGGCCACTGTTGGAAACAGGATACTGGGCTTGATGGACCTTGGTCTGACCCAGTATGGCATATCTTATGTTCTTATGTTCATGGTTTTGTTTTAAAGCACTGGTCACAGCGTGTAAAAGTATTTCAGCTATTCGGCGGCACAACTGGATTGCAAGTGGTGCTGATGATCTGGATAGAGAAGCCATACTCAACTGTAACAGGTGTTCTCCAGGGACAGCAGTAATCAGTCCTCACAACCCTCCCACTTCCCCTTAAGAGTTGCAATTTTTTTATCCTTCCCTTGCCATCTGCTTAGTAGGGCTCTAGCTAGGGGACCTGACTAAGCAAGATGGCACTTTTGGGCGGGAAGAGGACCTAGAAATTAGGAAATCTTTATAACGGCTTTTTTGCTGTCCTAAATGTATGAGGAGCAGCCTAGTGGTTGGAGCAGCAGTCTGGAAACAGCAAGATGTTGATTCAAATCCCACTGCTAGTCCTTGTGGCTTTGGGCTAGTCACTTCACCCTCCACTGCTTCGGGTACAGAAATGCCTTCTGTACCTGAATATGACTCACCTTGCGCTACTACAGGACAAGCATGAGACAGATGCACAGTAACTGCTTCCTTTGTTCGTGCTCCATCCTTATAGTGCCTCTGAATATCAATGGATAGAGCTGCAATTATTCGGCTATTTGCTTTTCAAGATCGGGCAACACTTTTTAAGGAGCTCTCAGCGCGTTGTGGAACTTGCTTTAAACATATCTGTTACAAAAAGATTTCTCTTCCCATGGTTGTTGAAATTGTGTTTGTGTGGTAAGCATGTCCCTCTGCTGTTAGCTTTCTCCTTCAGCTTTGCTTTCGTGATGCCGCCGCCCGGTTTCTGTGTGCTTTCAGTTCCCTTCTGAGGATGGAATTTCGTAGTTACAGACACGGGGACTCTGATATTTCTGAAAGATCAGGCAGGTGGGGAAGACCATTAGCAGAGCTGCCACTTTCTCATCCAACAAAACATGTTCAAAAACCGGCAAGGAAAGGAAGACCATGAGCTTGCCTCTGCAGGATTAGTTTCCAAATTCACAGTTTTGATTTGACTGTCTCTGTTCAAGATATTTGGGAAATGATGAGGGAGTCGTGAGACCTATAACAAGCTTTTATGAGTGTGCATGTTTTGAAGCATTTCCCAGCATATCAAGACCTGCTTTTTAGGAGAGCAGACATTTCATGGCATAGCCCACCCACCCGATGAACTGAGGCAGGATTTGAAGACCAACATGTTTGTACCCGTGCACAGAGGGTTCCCTCCCCTCCCCTCCACAGCTGTAATTGAGCACCTGCTTAGTAAAGCCGCCCTTTCTGTCCTTTGTAGGTGGTCTGGTTAGATAAGCCTGGCTGGATTAAACAGCTGTTGTGACCAGAGGAGCGTGCTAAGAGGCAACAGCAATGTTGATATCAACTGTACTATTTGCTACTCTTTCGGCTCCCAGGTAATGCATCACTAACTGCCCAATCTTCAACATAAGGGATATTTAAAGACTGCAGCAGTCGGCCATGGTGTTTAAACATCCAGTAGATACTCAGCGGCAGCACTCTGATAGTGGCTTCCCCTGAATATTCACATTGTGTAGCCACTAGCTGGACAAGTGACAACCCTATCCAGATAGCAAATGAAAATCACCATTATCCAGATAGAGTTGGCACTTACTGTGATAATGGCTGGCATTTCCCTTGCTCCATCCCGAGACTGCAGAGGCGATCTGTGGAAATATTCAGCAACATTATTATGACAGTGCCATTGAATATCTCACAAAGTGCCCTTATCTGGATAACCTCGGTGGTCAGGGCTGGCTCGTCCACTAGGAGGACTAGGTGGCCACCCCCTGTGGGCAGCACCGCAACTGTTCTTCATAGCTGTGGCTTTGTGACACTGCTTTGGCTCCATGACAGGCTTTGAAGAACATGCGTGCATGCATGCTTCAAAGCCCACCACAGCGGTGGCAGAAAGTCTGTTGCCACTTTGAAGTATGGGAAAAGTGTCGTGGTGCTACACCCCCTCCCGGGCGAGACAGTGGAGATGGGAGTGTCAGGCCTACCTAGTGCCAGCCCTGTTGGTAGTTATCTGGTTAAGGACTTTTAAGTATCAGGACCTATGTTTCTAAAGGACCTGTGACCGTGATCATTAGTTTAAAATAGATTTTTTTAATGGAGGTAAGTTGGAGTCCATTGCTGCTCTTTTTGTGTACATGGATCACTTCTGAAGAAGGAACGTTATGTGGACTCATGCTAATGGGCATCATCATCTTTGGATAAAGGTTATGCTGGTTCAGTTAAAGCTGTTATAATCTACAAAGAATCCCGTTTTCTCCAGGCACCAACACTGATCCTATAACTTTTATGTTGCATTCATGCAAAAATATTTCCCTTAGGTTTGTACCAGAGGCTACCCACAAGACCTGGCGTGGAGTTAGTACTGTAGTGCAGCAGATGCGAACTGGAGTTTCATTTCCAACCAGATTCATGGAGTTCCAACATGTTGCAGAATTGATGTCATTGGGCCTTGGGTTAGAGTAACTACTTCATAACACTTCTGTCTCGTTAACAGTGACATGATTGTCTTGGACCTCAATGGAGGCCTTTTGTTAGGACCTCCTGCGAAAATATGATAGCACCGGCTTATGTGGCAGTCAGGAGTTAGGGAAAAGCATATGGCTAGCTCAGTGAACTGGTAATAACACAGTCTTTCATCTTTAGTTCACTGATTCAAGCCCAGCATAGGCTACAATTCTGTGAACAGCTGAGAGCAATTTAAGTTACCTCTGTGATTGTTTAGCTCCCACTTGTGGTTTGCTTCTCTTACTATTGTACTGAGTTGTCAGTCTGCAATAAGGCCAAAGACTGAACAATTGTAGGTAATGATCTCCTTCTTTGAGAAAGATTAATAAATATTAATTATAGAAAAGTCTGGCTATCTGTAATGAGGGAGTATTTTTAACAAGGCACCTACTTGAGAAGTCCAGACAGGCATCATAGATAACTTATGCACCTTACAAGCTTCCAGAAGCAGCCCCAGTAATGGCCAAATGCTTACACATACATTTCCAGTCTGCCAGAAGAAGGTGTAAATGTGTGTGCCCTTTACACATAAAATACACCTATACCTCACAACTCTGCCTCTGAGGTATTTAAACGTCTCAGTCATATCACCTCTATCCCGCCTTTCCTCTAAGGTGTCCATATTAAGATCCTTAAGTCGTCCTCATATGCTTTATAATGAAGACCACTAACAATTTTAGTAGTCACCTTCTGTACTGACTCCAGCCTGTTTATATCCTTTTGAAGGTGCGTATTCCAGAATTGCACACAATACTCCAAATGAGGTCGCACCTCCTTTCTTCTGCTGGCCATTCCTCTCCCTAGGCACCCAAGCATCCTTCTAGCTTTTGCTGTCACCTTTTCTACCTGTTTAGCTACTTTAAGATCATCAGATACAATCATGCCTAGGTCCCGCTCTTCGTTAGTGGACAAAAGTACTTCATCCCCTATACCATATTGCTCCATTGGATTGTTGCAGCCCAAATGCATGACCTTAAATTTTTTAACATTAAATCTCAACTGCCGAATTCTAGACCATTCTTCAAACTTAGCTAGATCCTTCCTCATGTTATCTACACCTTCCTGGGTGTCTACTCTATTGCAGATTTTGGGATCATCCGCAAAGAGGCACACCTTACCTGACAGTCCTTCCGCTATATCACTAACAAAGATGTTAAAAAAAATTGGACCAAGGACAGATCCCTGGGGCACACCACTGGTAACCTTCTTCTCCTGAGAGTGAGCTCCATTTACCTGTACCCTTTGTTGCCTCCCACTCAATCAATTTCTAACCCTAGCAGTGACTTTAGGGTCCATCCCTAGGGTGCTCAGTTTGTTTATAAGTCGCCTGTGAGGAACGGTGTCAAAGACTTTACTGAAATCTAAATACACCACATCCCTCGGTCCAATTTCCTGGTCATCCATTCAAAGAAATCAATCAGATTTGTCTGACAAGATTTGCCTCTGGTGAATCCATGTTGCCTCGGATCCTGTAATCCGCTGGACTCAAGAAACCTCACTATTTTCTCTTTCAGCAGAGCTTCCGATAATGTACTCACCACCGAAGATAAACTAATTGACCTGCAGTTTTCAACCACATCCTTACTTCCACTTTTGTGTAAAGGGACCACATGTGCCTCTCTCCAGTCATTTGGCACCACTCCCCACTCCAACGAGGCATTGAAAAGGTCAGTCAGTGGAGTTTCTAGAACTTCCCCAAGTTACCTCAGTATTCTAGGGTGTATCCCATCCAGTCCCATTGCTTTGTCTACTTTCAGTTTAGCTAGTTTCTCACGAACACAGTCTTCTGAAAATTGTTCAAGATGCCCCTCACTTCCTTTCCTGTTTGTGGGTGTTTTCTGAGGTACTGCTCCTGGTTTTTCATCTGTGAACAAAGAACAGAAATATTTGTTAAGCAATCCACTTTATCCTCATCAGCTTCTACATATTCCTCCTCTTCACGCTTGAATCTGACAATACCACTTTTGCCCTTCCTCTTCTCCCTAACATATCTGAAAAATGTTTTATCCCCCCATTTTATTGCATTGGCTATTTTGTCCTCTTTTTGAACCTTTGCTTTCCTGACTACTTTGCTAGCTTCTCTAAGTTTTTCCAAATATAGATGCCTGTCTTCCTATTTCTGTGATCTCTTGTATTTCATGAAGACCTCCCACTTTTTCTTCACCTTTTCAGCTACTTCTTTCGAAAACCATAGCGGTCTCCTTTTCCTTTTACCTTTATTTACCATTTTAACCGAAAGGTTGGTTGCCCTTAAAATATCACCTCAGTTTTTCTACATCCCCCAGCTGTTCCCATCCCGCTAACGACTCCCTGAGATATTGGCCCATCTTGGCAAAGTTAGTTTTCCTAAAGACTAAGACCTTCGCTTTTGAATGGATTTTAACAGCCCTAGTCCTAATACTGAACCACACCATCTGGTGATCACTGGATGCAAAATGATCTCCCACTATAACATCAGAAACACTTTCACCATTGTTAAGCACCAACTCCAGTATGGCGCCTTCACGTGTGGGTTCTGTTACCAGTTGCCTGAATAGTTCTTCCTATAGAGAATCCAGATCTCCTTACTTCTAGATCACGGGTGGACAATTCCGGTCCTGGAGGGCTGCAGACCAGTCAGGTTTTCATGATGTCCCTAATGAATATTCATGGACCTATTTCCATACAACGGAAGGCAGTGGATGCAAATAGATCTCATGAATATTCATTAAGGACATCATGAAAACCTGACTGGTCTGCGGCCCTCCAGGACTGGAATTGCCCACCCCTGTTCTAGATGATACTGCAGCAGGAATGTGCCAATCAACATCTGGCATATTGAAATTCCCTGTCAGTAACACTTCCCCTGAATTCTCAGAAAGAGATGCTAACTGCTCTTCTTGGGCCGTTGGTAACCTGCTGATGACTCTGGTCTTGGCAGACCCTGCTGGTTGGTATCAGCACCCCCCCCCCCAACACACACACACACCCCTTCCTGCCTAGACAACACTCACTCTGTGGAAACAGCTGCCACAACCTTAGGGAATGACAGGAGATGTTATAGGAAAGTCCTTGGCCAACAAGTGCAGAACACAAGGGCCAGATAAGAATTGCCCCTCCTACATGCTGTAGTTGTACAGAATACCAAATGACTACCATCACACACTGCAGGCAATCCCTACAGCACGCTAGCGGTGCAATAGATCTGTTCCAGGACTTGGAGTGTCCATTTAATGCAGTGCTTGCTCTGGGGACCAGGTGATGTGTGCCCTTCCTCACATTTAGGGTATCTGGTGAAAAAGGTCATTTGCACATATAGTGACTGTTATGTGCAGGAAGCACACTACTACTGCTACTGAGCATTTGTATATCGCTACAAGATGTATGCAGCGCTGCACAGACATGTAAGAGACAGTCCCTTGCTCATCAGAGCTTACAATCTAGTCAGTGTCCCTGCATCTTACAAAGCTGATGTGATGGATCACTGTATTCTCCACATGGGCAAAAGTTGCATATAGCTGCTTAGATAGTGAGGTGCATCATGGGTAATGGAGGGGCTAACTAACACCGGCACACAGAACTCCATTTGTAGCCATGGTGGTGACTGTAATCACTAGAACATTGCCCAGTGCTTGCTGGTCTTTCGTGATGGAGGAACAAGTGTGTATGGCTCCCCCCCCCCCCCGAAGAGGGCAGGATGGTCTGTGATAGACGTCATGGGTCATGAATGAGGTTTGAGTTAGGTATATGTGCAAATGTATCTATTTTGCAGTGTACAGCAGGTCACAAGGGAATGCATGCCCTGCACATGTGCTGCCTCAGTGGTTAGTGGCACACTGCAGTCCAGCGGACCTTTGTGTGCAACTGTTGTTTGGAATTGGAGGTACAGTGGAGGGATGGGCATCTTGCCTTCATACGTGGCTTGGCATTTGGACAAGAGATTTATTCTGCAACTGTGTGTCTGTTATGTAAATGCAGTACTGAGTGACCAGTGCAGTCCGTACTGCATGTATGCCGCTGCAGACAGGCTCTAGATGTGGTTTACCACTGTCTCAAAATGTACCTGCCATGTTGTTTCATGTCCCGAGTTTAGGCCTTTGCAGTCAGGGATCTGCAGTTTCTTTGATTCTAGACAGTGCTATGGCAAAGAGTGTGGAGGTGTAGCCCAATGGTTAGAGCACTGGCTTAGTAAACAACAGACTAGGGTTTGAATCCCACTTGTTCTCTTTGTGGCTGTGGTAGACTCACTTCAGTATATTGCCAGAAACAGTCTGGAGTCTGCATTGACTAGAGGACACACCTTATTTTTCTTCTTAACGTATTCAATAGCACATTGGGTCTGCAAACATGCACATTCCAATCATGCCCATCTGCCAGCATGATTTCATTGGCTCTGCTATGGCACATTGCATTGGGTCGGACATGTTCACCCGGCAGATGTCTGACATATGACTTTTACATGATTGGACTATTTAATCATAACTGTGACTGAACATCTTTGGCTCCATCATATGTCTGCAGTACATGAAGGCATGTCCCACTCCTGGGACGGCCACCTGCAGAGATCATCACATGTCCTTACTTGCTTCATATGGCCAATATTTATTGATTTTTATTTATTTATTTAACCAGTTTTATATATCACCTTATCCTTCAATCAAAGTGGTTTACAGTATAACTTGTTCGTATACATTTAACAGGTGGTGGGGAGGGGTATGGTTATGAACATATATACAAACTATAGGGGATAAACAACAGAGCTCAAGAAACTTTCATTTTAGAACTCCTGGGTGTCATTCTACCCAGATTGAAAGAAAGGACATCTAGCAGCAAGATATGGAGAATGCTACAGAAAATAAAAGATACACTTCGAGCTGCTTAGCATCTGAACCCGTCCATTAACAATAATGGAAACTGGTGAATTTGTATGCCCCAGACATTACTAAAGAGCATGAGAATGTACTGGGAGAAAGGGGCAGAGAACAGACCCAAAGCGGCAGTTTCATGCAGCATCACTGTCAACAAAACAAGTGCCCTTGGAAGGGAAGCGGAAAGGTGGAAGTAGCCAGAGCTGTCCATTTGTGACGGCTCCCTGACCACAGCCCTTAAGAGCATTCAAACATCAGTGCTTCAGAAGTAACTGCCAAGGAGAATTCAATCTGACCATTAAGCACCTTAAGACTGTGGGGTTGTATCGATAGGACTGGAAAATTTGAAAGATGGTTAAGGTTATGAAAGGAACAATAGACTCTGAACTATGTGTAAAACTCAGTTTTTTCTCTCTCTTCCTTCTCCTTTTTGTTCCCTGTTAAAAACAATAGGGGCAGGAAAGATGAATGTCAAACACCTTCAGGAGTTTTGCTTCTCCTCTTATATACCTCGCTAAATTAAACTAAAATTAGATGAGAAGCATGACTGCAATACTTCTGAGGAAAGAGTGGGGGGTGGTGTTGGAGTGTTTTGTCTGTTAAATGTGCAGACAATCCCCTGAAGGAAACACTGAATGGTTTCTGAGTTGCCATTTTAAAGTCAGTCAGAGAGATAATACAGAAAGCTGGTGTATTGATTCATACAGTAACATATAGGAGCATGCATTTATTAGTGTGCATTCAGTTCACCCTAACAAATTTACAGATATGTTTCTAAAAGGCAGTAAGGGAGCAAGTGTGTCGTTAATACGTGCCCATGAGCAGTTAATGCCACGGAAAGCACCAATAATGCTGCATTAATTAGCGTTAGAGGGGCACACAGCGTTAAGGGAAAATGTCACTGTGATTCCTATACGTGACTTCTGCAACATTGCATTCTCTGGTCTTCCCCACTATCAAATTTGTCGCCTTCAACTTCTTCAAAATACAGCCGCATGGATACTTACACACTCTTCTTGCCGCGACCACATCACCCCCTCCTTATTCACCTTCACTGGCTCCCACTGAAGTACCATATTGACTATAAGATTCTTACTCTGGTTCATCAAGATATTCATATTGGCACACCGCAATATCTAGCTGATCTTCTCCAGTTCCATACCCCCAACCGTCTTCTTAGATCACCCCATGTCCACCGCCTGGCACTTCCCTCAGTTTCTCAGATGCATCTGGAACAAACGCGACATTCTGCCTTTTGCTTTCTGGGTCTTGCTTTATGGAATTCCCTACCCATCACCCTACACTCAGAGCTCTCATTCTTCTGGTTCAAATCCATGCTTAAAACTTATCTCTTTCACCTTGCTTCTGACCTCCCTCTCTCCAGCTCCCGACTGACTCTTCCTGCATCTTGCTTGTACTCCTTACTTTCATACTATCTCAACTGCCCTATATGAATTATGGCATTCTTTTCCTTCTTCTATACCAGGGGTCTCAAACACGCGGCCCGCGGGCCGCATGAGAAGGTTGTGCGGCCCGCGACGGAGGGAAATAAAAAAAGCCTTGCTTCTGCCGTTGCCGCCGTGGCAGCGGCAGAATCGACTGTCAATTTTTTTTTAAAACGGGCTTCTGCTGCTCAAGCAGCAAAATCAGCTGTGCTGCGGTACCTTCCTCTCTGCCCGGAGATCCTTCATTGTGCTCCATCAGCGTGTGCTTTTCAAGCCGCGAAGAGAGTATTCCCCTCTCGCGAGGCTTGACAAGTGAATAGGCTTAAGCCGCGCGAGAGGGAAATACTCTCTTCGCGGCTTAAGAAGCACACGCTGATGAAGCACAATGAGGGATCTCCGGGCAGAGAGGAAGGGGCCGCGGGACAGCTGATTTTCTGCTGCAGCAGCAGCAGCAGCAGAAGAAGCCAGGTGTTTTTTTTATTTACCCGGGGGGGGGGGGGGTAGGACTGGAAATGGGCTATTGGCAGGGGGGGTGTAGGACTGGAAATGGGCTATTGGCAGGGGGGGGGGGGTAGGACTGGAAATGGGCTATTGGCAGGGGGGGGGTAGGCCAGGAAATGGGCAATAGGAAGGGGGGGTGTAGGACTGGAAATGGGCTATTGGCAAGGGGGGGTTATGACTGGAAATGGGCTATTGGCAGGGGGGGTGTAGGACTGGAAATGGGCTATTGGCAAGGGGGGGTTATGACTGGAAATGGGCTATTGGCAGGGGGGGTTATGACTGGAAATGGGCTATTGGCCGGGGGGGGTTATGACTGGAAATGGGCTATTGGCAGGGGGGGTTATGACTGGAAATGGGCTATTGGCGGGGGGGGGTGTAGGACTGGAAATGGGCTATTGGCAGGGGGGGTTATGACTGGAAATGGGCTATTGGCGGGGGGGGGGGTTATGACAGGAAATGTGCTATTGGCAGGGGGGGTATGAATGGTAATGGGCTATGGTGGGGGCTAAGACTGGAAATGGGCAGGTGGGGGTTAGGAAGGACTGGAAGTGGGCTGATGGGGGAGTTAGGACTGGTAATGAGCTATGGAGGGGCTGACTGAAATGGGGTAATGGGGGTTAGGGCTGGAAGTGGGCTATTGGCAGGGGGGGTTATGACTGGTAATGGGCTATGGTGGGGGCTAGGACTGGAAATGGGCAGATGGGGGTTAGGACTGGAGGTGGGCTGATTGGAAGGGGGGCTTGAACTGCAAATGGCTGATGGGGAGGGGGCTTGGAATGGAAATGGGCTGTGAGGGGAGGGAGCTAGGATTGGAAATGGGCTGATGGGGGGCTAGGATTGGAAATGGGCTGATGGGGGGCTAGGATTGGAAATGGGCTGATGCAGGGACTAGAAGGGAGCGTATGCTGGGTGGGGCTGGAACTAGAAGGGAGCTGATGTTGGGGGAGGATTAGAATGGGATGGAGCTGGGAAAGTGAAATGGAGAGGGGAAAAATATTTTGTCTGGGAGAGAAGACAAATCTACAATTGGCCAGGTATTGGGAGAGTAAGTGGGGATTGAGGATGGAGGGGTAAAATTTGAGTGGATGAAATAGGAATGAGGAAAGAGAAAAAGGAGAAAGATTAGTATGTTAAAGCAGATGTAGAGAGAGAATGGAAAAAAAACTAGGAGAGAAGAAAGGGCAAATGGACAGCAGACGATGGAGAGTTAGCAGAAGACATGAAGAAACCAGAAGAAAGTGGCTGGAACAATTGCAACTGAAAAAAATGCACAAAAGGTAGAAAAATATCTCTTTATTTTGAATTTATTAACTGGAATATGTCAGCTCTGGGAAATGTGCATCATTAATGTTTGCGCTTTGTTTAGTACAAGAGGAAATTAATTTATAGTTTTATTTCTACAGTGTTGTTGTACATTCCAAGTTTGGCTTTTGGGGTTCCCAGTTTAATTATTGTCTTCCTGTTTCTAAATCTTTTAGTCTTTCTTTATCCATGCACTCATTAAAGAGGCATGTTTACTAAAAGTTAGTGCATGGTAACATTATGCAAATATTTATGCAAATGAGGCCCCTTATGCAAATGAGGCCCCGCGTCTTATGCGGCCCCCGGGTTACTTTACAAGTCCTCATTCGGCCCTCAAAGCAATTTGAGTTTGAGACCACTGAACTATACAGTTAGTTCTTTTATGACTGTGTGTGTTGTCGGTGGGTTGGTCGGTTATAATTCGTTCATCAGATTTTGTTTTTTCTACCTCTGATTGGTTGATTTTAGATTATAGGACGTCATAAATTAGTTCCCCTAATAGATAACATGGTACGAATTGAGGTTTCCAATTCACCTGAAGAAGGTCCGTGAAAAGAGTAGTGGCCTAAAACATGGCGCTATGTAGTGGTGTGATTTAGTGATTTATTGAAGAAGCAGATAGGCAATAACTGCTTTGTTTGTGTGTCCATAGTTTGCCTTATTATAGTGCGCTGCTTCCTGGACTAAGGACCTTAACAATCGTGTCGTCATTGCTTCAGCTGACATATAAGGTATACCCAAGGGGGTTGCGTCGTGCGATTCCCCTTGGGGAATCTATTATTTCTAATAGTTTTGAGCGGTGTATTTGGCTCACAATAAAGAATAAAAGGGAGTGTTTGCTACAGGAGGGTTATTCTCTCATGGCAAATGGTCCGACAAAAAAATTATTGCAGGTTTCTTCAGTTTACATTTTTTTATGCCTATGAAGGGGATTTTTGAATGATTGTTAAAGGTGTTTTTTTGGTAGTTTGACTAACCATGTCCTGGCAATGTCCCAGTTTTTATACTTTTTCCTACTATTTCCTTTTTTAATTGGCCTTGTTTATTTGATTCTTTTATATATTAAATATGTGTGCATATATAATCCAAAGCCATTTCACTGGCTACCTTGGCCTCACATGCTGACTGCACTGCCTCGGAGCCTTGAGGTCATGGAGCATCGAGCTCGGACTCCCTTGGGGAGGGATGCCCCTTGAAGGGCCAGATGTCATTGGTGGCCTCATCAGGTGATGAGTCCGGGGCCATGGGGAAGTTCGATGAACCCTAACCTTGGAGCCCTCGACGCAAGATTGAGGGTGATGGCCGGGAGAAGCCCTCAGACCTGCCCCAGCAGGATAAAATGCCATTGGTGTCTGGGGATCGATCTCGCTCCTCCAAGACCATCCACATTGAGATATCCCCCTTGATGGCACTGGAGCTGGGCCCGAGGTCCTCGGTGCCTGCACCTGTGACTGCAGAGCCTTCTGGCCTCGAGGCTAGGATGGCAGCCTTGGAATGCAGCTTGTTTGCCTTCATGGCCCAACAGTGGACTCTGATGCCTAGTCCCTCCAGGTCATCACTCCCGACTGCTGGCCCCTCCACAGCAAAAGAGTCCCCGGAGGTGGAGCCGATCCTTTAGTATCACCGACCTTGAAAGATACCTCGGCACCGGTCCCGGTCCTGGTCCCACTCTGGGCCAAGGACTTCCCCGCACAGCACTCCTGACTCTGAGCGCAGGGGTATCGGGGTCCCCGGACTATCCAGGCTGGGGTGCGAGCCCAAGGCCTGGAGGACCCTCAAGATCTCCTCTGGGTCGAGCTGGGAGACTGAAGACAATGAGTTCCTGGACACTAGACTCCACAGGGATGTGCCCTCGGACCCTTCCTTTCCCTAAGCCCGGTGCCAGTCCTCACCCAAGGACCTATCCTTTCTGGATTTTGTTTGGGATATAGTGAAGGCTCCAAGGAGGAGTCTCAGGCAGGGGATCTCAAGATCCTCCAGTTCGAGGCTCCCCCTAAGGAGGCTCTTACGATGCCCATTCCCCCCATCGTGGAATAGGTGCTCTTCTATATATGGGAGACCCTGGCCTTGGTGCCTTTGGTGAGCAGGAGGCTGGACTCACTATAGTGGGTCTGCCGGAGCCCTGGCTTCCAAAAAGCTCAACTGCCTCACAACTCCATGGTGGTGGAGTCGGCCATGTGTAGGCTTAAGAGCCAGAAAATGCACTTCTCTATGCCCCTAGGCAGGGAGACATGCACCATGGATGCCCTGGGCAGGACATACTTCCAGGGCTCGATGCTTATCAACTGGATCCAGGCCTACCAGCTGTACATGGACATGTACTTGCGGGACCTGGTGAGGGAATTCACTGGTTCTTGGCTGGTCTCTACAAGGAACCTCTTCAGTGGTTCCGGACCCTGACCTCCATGGTCAAAGAGTGCTCCAAATTTATGACTCGGGCAGCCTATGATGGCTTCGAGTCAGGAGCTAGAATAGCGGTGGCGGGCATTAGTGCTCGCCACCAGGTTTGGCTACAGTCTTCTAACTTGGAGCAATGGGTGCAGGACAAGTTGGTCGATGTCCCTTGCTGGGGAGAGAACCTCTTTGGCAAGCCTATGACAGACAAGGCCACCGAGCTGGAGTCTGAGTTCATGACCAGGACCAGGCTCTCCAAAAAGACTTGGAGAGGGCTTTTGGCTCCATGGGCATAGACTATCTTCCTCCAGGAGGTCCTGCCCCGCAGCATACATGGGGGGGGGCATCTGGTATTTTACACTGACAGGTGGTCTACCATCAACACCAACACATGGGCCCTACAGTTGGTGAAGGAGGATTACCTTCTCCACCTCAAGCAGATGCCTCTGACATTTTTCCTGGGAGAGCCCCCTATGACTCCCCTTCACTGGGGCCTCCTTCAGCAAGAACTTGCCAGGCTTCTGGCACACAGGGCAGTGGAACCTGTCCCCCTCCACCTCAGGGGTAAGGAGTTCTACTCCCACTACTTTCTGGTTCTCAAAGGACCGGAGGTTTTCGGCCCATTCTAGACCTGCGGGACCTCAATAGGTTTCTGGTGAGGGAGAAGTTCAGAATTATTTCCCTTAGAACATTGCTGCCATACCTCCAATGTCTGGCGGTGGTCACTGCCTTTTTGCGTCTCCAGGGGCTATTCGTCTTTCCCTACCTGGATGAATAGCTCATTAAGGGCAGCACCGCTGCTGAAGCGCATTAGATGACGGGCCGCACCATCCTCATTCTGGAGCATTTGGAATTCATCATAAACTATCCTAAGTCACATCTCTATCTGACACAATGCTTGGAGTTCATAGGGGCACTGATGGACACCATTCAGGTCAAGGCCTTCCTCCCTCTGGACAGAGCCCAGCGCCTCAAGGTGCCTGCAGGGCATGTCCAGGGTCACCACTCAGCCTCTGTCTGTGTTCTGCTTCACTTACTGGATCACATAGCATCCACGGTACATGTTACCCCTGATGCGCATCTGCATATGCATCTCGCCTAGTGGGCCCTATACTCCCAGTGGTCTCAAGTGATAGGGCACCTGCAGGACAGAGTGGTTGTGACCCGTCCTCTGGCCGACTCCCTTGACTAGTGACAACAGCTCCAGCACCTACAGGCCGGGATGCCCTTCCAGGCCCCCACGCTCCCAGAGGATCCTCACCACGGATGCCTCCAAACTGAGCTGGGGAGCCGATTGAGGCAATCTCCGCACTCAGAGCAGTTGGTCGCAGACAGAGAGCCTCCAGCAGATCAACATCCTGGAGCTCCGAGCATAGTGCAAGCCCTCTGGGCCTTTCTCCATCACCTATGGCATCAACTGGTATCGATCCAGATCGACAACCAGGTGGTAATGTTCTACATCAACAAACAGGGAAGTATGGGATTGCCCCTCTTGTGCCCTCTGGCGTGTGGGATCAGTGATTGTGTGATGATTTCCACCGTCAGATCACCTTTCTTCACTATAGTTATGAACACAGATCTTTTCCAGTCAGTCGGCCATGATTTTGTCTTCCAAATTCCCTGACAGAGCCTTATAAGTATTGTAACAGCTGCACCTGATTGCTGTAATACTTCAGTGGGAATGCTATCAGTGCTTATTCTTTGATAATGCTTTTAATGCTTCTTCTACTTCTTCTTTCATCGCCAATGGTTCCTTTTCATAAGGCATAGGTCGAAATGGGTGTTGATCATCTTGATCTTTATGGAATAATGACTTGGTGCATTCTTTTCATGTTTTCTTGAGGTTCTCAGCAGCATTGATCCCTGAATGTCTTTTAGTATTCCAATTCAAGGCTGGAATTTTCTCTTTAGCTCTTGTAGTTTAAGGAAAATGATCTTGTTCTTCCTCTAATAGTTTCTGAGTCTATTTTCTTGCTTGCATTGTTGGAGTACTTCTCTTTTTCTCATCTTGTTGGAAATTTCTGTTAAGTTCTGTGATTACCTCTCTTTCTTCTCTGGCTTTAGCTTCTCCGAGTTTCTGAGCAATTTTCAGTTTCTTTGGTTATCCATTTTGGCCATTTTTGCTTTTTCATCTTTTGCAGAGACATTTTTATGTCATCCCATAACTCTTCTGATGGCTTTGTTATTTGTATCCGAAGTGGTGAATCGATTTTACAGGCCGCATTTCCATTTAGATGCTTGTGTACCATGTTAGCCTAGGTGCCTGGTTATACAATTACCCTCCACATGAATAATTATCTTTGTAGTGACTTAAACAGCCATAAGTTGTGTGCTTGGTGGGGTGGGAAATTTCAGAAGAAAGACTTACCAAACCACATAATTGTTTTTGAATGCCAGCATCGGGATCAATCAAATACAAAACTCACAGCTGAAGCAGGATTTTGTCCAATTTTTTTTTGAATGGTTTAAGAGAGAAATGTGCTGGCCTACATGCATAGTGCCTACACCTGTAGGTCAGCCAAGAGCCAAATATAGAGCTATACATAGAGCTATTAGAAATCTGTTAATCCTTTCCCTAGTAGGCGCAACAATGCACTACCATGTTAATGTTCATAACATGTATCAATGTGTGTTAATTACCATAGGTCCCATTTTATCCAATCAGATGTATTTACTAATAATTGGGATGATTTTATAAAGGTTTTTTTTCTAAATTAAAACCTGTTTAAATGCAAAAAAGGTCTTTAATAACAAGGCATGTATAAGTATGTGTGACGACAAGCAAGCACGTACATATATGCATATTGCATATAGGCGTTCCTGGTAGGCGTTGTTTGAGTAGAGCAGGGATGGAGTTAAAATATGAGTGCAATGCAAACAATGCAATGTGTGCCTTCAAGTCAGTGCTGACTCCTGGCGATCCAGCAGCTCCCGGGTTTTCTTGGCAGTGTGACTGAATGCACACTTTTACACCAACTTCAGATCAGTTGCAAATTTGTGTGTCGTGATTTGCATGCTACATGGGTTGGTCTGGGTACCTGTTTGATAAAGGCATTTAGGCTTAAAATAGACGCCTTTATGGACTTCCCACATAGGTGTCCTGTGCACATTAACACAATAGCGCACTTTAGGAAATGTAGCCTACTTATTGGGCTCATATTTTTTCCATCTCTAAGTATGCTTAATTGTATTTCACATGACTTAATTCTGTGACATGCAATACATTAAAAGCCTGAAAAGATGGCATCACTGAGGTTGCATGAGATTCACCTAAACCTTCCTCAGGCAGCTCCATGGAAATGAACAAGACATTTGCTTGCAGCCACCATTTTTTCATGCCAGTTTCCTCTTGTTTCTTTGGGCTTCCACTTCGAGTTTAACCAGAGCTCAGATCTGGTGCCATGACTTTTCATTTACAACTACCCATGGATTTTGTTCCTCGTATTTTTATCCCCTCAGAACTCGTCTAACCTAGTCATTGCAGTGCCAGGCCTCTTCTGGAATCCTGTAATCATGGACCTTTAATTCACCCACTAAGTGTTGCTGTTGCACAATAGCTGTGGCTTTGTCCTCACAGGGGCAATGAAAGCTACTCCACAGCATCCCCAGAAGACCTGACCTAGGAATTGAACTTATCCAACATCGCTTCTAAGGTGCACAACAGTACGCCACTTGTGTTCCTACTGTCATGGGAAGGGGGGGGGGTGCAGTAATATAGAGTTTTTAATTGTACAGGGAAGGCAGGTCCACTGGGAGTCTCACAGAAGTTGCCTGTCCCATGCAATTGAATCTGTGTTATTACTGCCACATCCATGGCAAGGAGCAGGCTGTGGGGAACCTCCTGCACCCCTCACCTTTCCTCCGCTGCCTGGGTCTGCCATCCCCTATCCAGTCTGCCGACCCCGAACGTACAGGGCTGAGCTCAGAATCAGCCCTGTATGTCCGGGGTCACGGACCGCCCATGCCCCACTCTCGCTCCGCCTCTGGAACGCCCCCGACTAAGCCTCCCTGTACAAACTCCTTGTTCGTATGGGGATGGCTTCTGACAGGGATGGAAGGGGGTCGAATAGCTATTTGCATTACAGAATAGACCCCCATATGAATTTATAGATATCAATACAATACCTGACTGCATTATTAAAATGGTAGGTACTGTCATGAAGCTGAAGCTACTGAGAGTGCAGACTTAGAAAAAAACCCTGTCTTTCACAGAGCTGTTGATGTGCAGAGGATGCAATTACCTTGCAGCCCAGCTAAAGGGAGCAGGAGCAAATCTACTGAGGTTGCGTTAACACACCCAGCCACTGATTATGTAAGAGCTAATCAGCTGTACCTGACGACAAGCCCGGGAAACTCAAAGGTAGAATGCCTTTATAAGAGAAAGGCAGTTCAGAGGAAAGCAGGCCAGCTGGAGGAACCAGCCCAGAGGAAAGGAGGCCAGCAGAAGGAACCAGTCCAAGGGAAAGCAGTCCAGAGAGAGACTGCCAGGAGAAGCACTTCAGACGGAAGGAGTGACACCTCCAGCCCAAGCAGCGTAGCTGGATCAAGCAGAACGCCCAGAACAGTAAGTGCTGGAAAAGGAGCAGAGAAAGTCAGAAAGAAAGACAGATCGAGGAGAGTCTGTCTGGAGAGAGACTCGGTAGCAAAGGACCACAGAGGCAAAGAGCTTGGGAGGAGAAAGCCATTCTTTGAGTGAGGCCTACGCTCACCGGAGGAGTCTGAATCAGGATTAAGAGGTACAAGAAGGAAAGGTTCTGATAGCAGAGCTACCTTTACCCAGAAGCAAGGAAATCCGGATTCCTCACCAGGTTTTCCTAAACTACAAAAGGGACAAGCACTGCTCAGAAGGTTCCAAGGGAAAACCTATCTCCAGAGAGGGGTGCCTCAGAGAGAAAGCTCCAGTTATACTGGCTACAGGAGAAAGCCCAGGTATGGTGCCACTTCATTTATAAAATAAAGTTTATCTCCTAGAAGCTCTGGTGAAACAGATGCTCAGTGCAGGAGAAAAGGAAACAAGTCAGAGCTTTACAAACCAGTATTTAAGGGCAGAAGAACAGGCCATGTTCGTTTGGGAGCCTTAGAACAGCCCTATTGGAAACAAGCAAAAAGAGACAGAGTCTGGGAAAGTATAGCAGCAAGGGAGACATCCAATTCAGAGGGCGAGGCCAGTGACCCAGAGTCCATGGAAATAGACCTAGAGAATCCTATTCCCATGCCTCCAGATGAATTTATGGATTGTACCTTGTGTATTGCTAGCAGCCTTGAGTCATTAGCAGAACTGTGAATTGAACAGACCTTTTTGCTTTAAGAATGCTCATCTTTTGTGCTAAGTGCCAGAGAACTGTTTTGCTTATTTAAGTTGCGCTGAAGTAAGAGAATCTTTTAGTTAATCTCTCCAATCAACTGTGAAACTAGTAACAGTTTTTATTCTTGCTTATGTTTGGTGGAACCCTGAAAGAAAGGACTTTATTTCTGTGCCTTACTGAGCCTTTGTGTTAAAGGGGAAATAAAAGCCTTAATACCCTCTATTTGGCTTATACAATTTGTTCATACAAGGAGCTGGACTACAAAGACCAACCTGCACTTGGCCTTAAAGAGCCCTTTCTTCCTTGAAACAATAAAAATGCTCAGCCTACCCTTACAGCCACTGGCCACCAGGGAGTGCTGATGACAGTACAAATACAGTTTCCTTTTCAGAACACCTTCCTATTTGGTAATAAGATGTTAATTTGAAATATTGATCATGGATGATTGAAACAAGTCTGAGAACACATTAACAGTTGACTCCATGCATCATTAATCCCCATCTTCCTTCCCCTTCTTGGACCAAATGGTCAACAGCATGATTTGAGTAAATTCCAACCTTCTCCTAAAAAAAGGCTGGTGAGAGGAACCTTTATCGTCCAACCCATCTACACTACTAGAAGAACCATCAGATGAAAAATCAAGTCACTCATTTTTTAGGGAGAGATTGATGGGTCACTGGCTAACTAAGAATAGACATTGAGGCCAATTCAGATATGTGCGTCCCCGGGCCGTCCAGAAGTCCAGATATCTGGACGGCCTGGGGATGCACCCGATTCTGCTCCCACAGGGGCTACACGGCTCCGTGGGAACAGAATCACGGCATAAGGCCAGGACGTCCAGGACATGTCCTGATTCAGGCACCCCGGACGTCCCCACACTTACCCGGCTAGCCCAGCCAGGCCCTTGCATGGAGCAGTGGTGGCATGGCGTCCTGTTGGGAAAAAGTGAGATTAAAAACCTGAGATCAGGCAGGCTCTGTAGTATTGCCTTAGGAAAGGGGCAGATGCTGGGCCTTGTGGTCAGTCTTTATTGTTGTTTCCTCTGCTTCTTTGTAATCAAGGCTAGTTGTAAAGCTCAGGGAAGGACACAGTTGAGCAGTTTCCTCATTGTAAATTGCTTCCTAACATGACATGTGTTCATCTTACCTGGTATGATGTCTCCCTGTGAAAATTGCTGTGTGCAGAGCTAGAAGCTTGGAAACATTTGTATTCTAATTAATGGTGAAGTTGAGTGCAATGTAAACCTCATTGATATCACGAAAAGTGATATAGAAGAAACGCTAACTAAATAAAATAAATAATTATGTGCTGAAGTAGGCGGTAAAGGCTTCTTTCTTGGCCAGCAATAAAATAACATTGGTTGTGCATAACTGCAGAAAACAATTTGAATTTTATTAATGAGATGCTCCAAACAAGCTCCTATAGTCTATTGTCGGTTTCAAATGCCATTTCATAAGAATGAGTGTTTATCATTCTCAGCTATTTTCCCTTTTTATATTACAATGACACTTGTCTATAATTCTCCTGATGCTTAAAGTGAACGATGGTGTTTTCCAATAGGTGTTGTATCGCTGTCAGAAATGACTGATATACGCCAAAATAATGCAGTGTGGTGCAGGTTAACTGCTGTGCTGCAGTAGCTAGGTGGGCTGCTTCTTTATCATCAGAGGGGACATCAGAGGGGAGGCTTTGGGTGGAACTGTTCTTCTATGCTAAAAGTCCAACCCAGTGGCACCTTTCTTTATACAGTATCGTGTGAAACAGAAAATGTGGAGGGTCCTTTTATAAAGTCCCACACAGTTGACATGCATTTTCCTGCGCATATTTTTTGCCTATTTTTTTTTAAAGTCAAGCAAGTGTGACTTTATAAAATAGGCACGTAAGTGGAATGAAAATGCTTGTTAAATTAAGGCACGAGCATGTAAATGTCTTAGCCTAGATTTGTCAAGAACATGTGTAAATTATACTCTCTTATAATTTATGTGTGTACTAATGTGCTGTGCCCACACTCTGCCTAAACTCTACTTGTGCACACACACCCACAATGAAAATGTGCATCATTGAGCTTATGTGTATACTTAGAAAATTTCTGCTGACTGAAGTGTGCATGTAAATTACTAAAATGCCATGATTGACATGCACCGATGGCATGAAACTTTTCACGGCTCCTTACAGAATTGCTTCCTTAATATTATAATACCTACCCTCAATTCTGAGAGATCACAAGGGGCTTAGCATCACCCTTGATCAGCACCATTCACTTTTTTTCAGTCTTGAATACCTTTACTGTGCATGCTGATTCCAGCCTCTTTTAGCTACTCTAACTTTAATCCCACTGTTATCCTTTATCGCATCCCATCTCACTGCCAGTCTCACTTCTGCCCTGTTGACTTTCAGGGAAGAACAAAATTTTGAGGCTCCAGAGTGCTGATTGCTGTTCTTCCGTCTTCCCCAGAGCATCTCACACTATTTGCCACTGTTGCAATTCCCCATTCCTGTTGTCTCCTCCTCTTCCTCCCTCGGCAGAGGGTATTGATTCCATCCCTGGTCCCTCAAGGTTGTTCTCAAACCAGCCGGTCTTCTTCAACCCATAATCCCTCCAACCTTATTCCTTCCTTCCGCACTCTTCTCTCCCTTTTCTCAGGTTCCTTGTGGAATGACTGCTGTGTTTCCAACCATCGTACCCACATCCATAACCTCTTGATTTCACTCTCTCCATAGTTTAGCTTTGATTGAAACTTGACTTTCCCAAGAGGACTTTGCCTCAGTAGCTGTGCTCTGTTACGGAGATTACCGTTTCTCCCATGCACCTTGCTTGGTGGGCCCTTTCTGTAGGTTTTAACCACTTCTCATTCCCTCTACTTCTCTTCATTTGAATCCTGTTCCCTCTTATTTATTTATTTATTTACATTCTCTTATATGCCGCGCTATTCTGCATCAGTGCGGTTTACATTGAACAAACTGAAATTACATTGAACAGGGCGTTATAACTTGGAGATAACTATTTTACAGGGAACATGGGCTATGGAGGGTTAAGTGGCTTGCCCAAGACCACAAGGAGCACCTGTGGGACTAGAAACCCCAGTCCTTCCGGCCCAAGGTTGCTGTCCGTTCAGTCCCCTGTTACTTCTCTTTCTTCCTCACAGTCTTTGATTCCTGGCTTTCCTTCTTCCTTGATCGATCTTCACTTGCCCTTATCCTGGGAGGCTTTAATCTCCATGCTGTTGATCCCTCTGACCCTTATGCCTCCAGTTAACTCCATTTTTGACCTCCAGCTAGGCTCTGTCACCCTCACTCACCTGCATGGGCCACTCCTTTTTTCCAGCTGTTCTATCTCAGCCTTCTCAACAACTGCTCATTCCCTTTCTTAGCATTTATTTAACATCTTTTTTTTTATGCCGCCTTTCATAGTGTCAAAGCGGTTTACAATGAACATGGTTATGTGATACGGTGAACATTGAATAATAATTGAACTTTATAATTCAGGGATCTTTAAAGCAGTGAATAGTAAATTGAACTGTGGTAGCATGGGATAGGTTTCTGGTGAATACAACGTGAACAGAAGTGAGTGGCATTTTGTGGTTTACACAGGGTCAGGCGTCTGAGTACAAGGTGGGGGAAACTTATTTACATAGTTTGCGGCAGTGGCCACCTTCGCTAGGTGTTGGTTCCAAATTGTTCCAGGAAAAGGTGAATTTTGAGTTTATTTATTTTATTTATTTAAAGTTTTTACATACCATCTTTCATCAGTTCAAGACGGTTTACAGGTAACAAAAACGTAACAGCATGGCACTGCTGTTTTACATGGAACAGAACCTAGTTAAATTGAACTCTTATAATATGAGAATACAAGACTCATCAGGTAACTATGTACATATTTACATTATAGGGAAATATTAAGCGAGTGAGGAGGGTTTTAAAGGTAGAAGGGGAGGGAGAGGTGCAGTGTCAATAAGGCCATGGGGGGGGGGGGGGAGCTAGGGTGGTGTGGAGAAGTATTCATTGAAAAGGTGAGTTTTGAGTCTCTTTCTGAAATCAGAATGGTCAGCACAGTTCCGAAGTTCAGGCGGAAGAGTATTCCATATGGAAGGTGCATAGAGTGAGAAGGCCTTGTTACAGGTGGTTTGCTTGTAGGTTTTCTTTTGAGAGGGTATGTTTAGCAGGTTTTTGGTGTTCGAGCGGCGTGATCTACTGTTATTGAGGCTGGAAATAAGGGAGGATAGGCATGGAGCTGATTCATTGTGAATGACTTTATGGATAAGAGTTAAAATTTTAAATTTTATTCTAGAAAGTATAGGGAGCCAAGGTAGGTCATAGAGGATTGGGGTTATGTGTTTGCAGATAGTATTGTTTGTGATTAAGCGGGCTATTGTATTCTGTGCCATTTGGAGAGGATGAATACTGTTTTTAGGGAGGCCATGGTAGATGAGGTTGCAGTAGTCTAGGGTAGGTGTAGTGAGGGATTGGCAGACTGTACGAAATGAGTCAGGGTTTAAGAGCGGTCGGAGGTGTCGGAGGGTTCGTAATTTAGCATAGAGAGAGTTTGTGGTTCTTCTTATGTATTCCAGGAATGTGAGGTTCTGGTCGAGGGTAATACCCAGATATTTCATGTGATTTCTTAATGGGAGGGTTAGGTCACCGAGGGTCAGAGATGATGGAAGGGAGTAGGAGGTGTTGGTGAATATTTGGAGAGCTTCTGATTAGATTGGTTGATTATTAGGTTGTGATGAGTGAGACAGGCTCTTATATCTGTCAGGCATTTAGTTATGTTTGTGAAGTTAGGGTTTGCTGTACTGAACGGGGAGTAGCACATGATATGGTCTGCATAGATTTGGTAACGGATGCCAAAGTTTTGGAAAATTTTACATATAGTTTGCAGGAAGATGTGAAATAAGAGGATGGATAAACTGGATCCTCGAGGAACTCCCTGTTTTAGTGTGAAGGGTTGGGAGGTGTCATTTCCAATGCGAACCTGCTGTGTTCTGTTGTCTAGGTAGGAGCGAAGCCAGTTAAGGGTTGTGTCTCTAAGTCCAGTTTCGTAGAGTCTATTCAATTGGTGGTGGGGTAGAGAGTTACAAGCTGAGGAAATATCAAGAAAAATGAATAGGCAGCCTTGAGTGGGGGTCTGGGTGTGAATTATCACAGCATCTAAAAGGGATGTTATAAGGGTTTCAACTCCATGGTTCTTTTTGAAGCCGTGTTGGAATAAGTCAAGGGGGGAATGATCGTCTATGAAATTCTGAAGCTGGGTCTGGACTATTTTTTCAGTAATCTTTGCAATGAAGGGGATACTTGAGATAGGTCTATAAGACGTGGGTAATGAAGGGTCCAGTTTTAATCCTTTGAGGATGGGGCGGATTAAAGCACATTTTAGTTCTGTAGGTTCATATCCAGTTAGGAGTGAGGTATGGACAATATGTAATATGTATGGGCTGATGGATCTTTTTGTGGTCTTTATCCATGCGACAGGGCATGGTTCGAGAGCAGAAGTGGAAGCATTAAGATCTCTAATAACATTAGTTATGCTCTCGATTGCAAGTGGCTCAAATTCATTCCAAGTTTTTGAGGACGTTGCATTATCATTATTATATGTTAGTTGGGGGTCAGTTAATTGGAGAGGTGGGTTGAATTTTGAGCTGAGATGGTCAGCTATGGTTTGTGGTGTTATTTTGAGAATCTGTTCTGGTTGGGAAGGTTCACTTATGAATGACTTGACAATAGAAAAGAGTTCTCTGGGTTTGTTTAAAGAACGCTTGATGGTGTTTTCATTGAATTCCTTTTTTAGTCTTAGTGTCTCTGTGCAATAGGATCTTAGTTTTTCTGTGTAGTGTGTATGAGTATTTGGGTCCTGAGTACGTCTCCAGCGACGTTCGAGACACCTGAGTTCCCTTTTGAGATCTCTAAGTGTAGATGAGTACCAAGGCACTCTTCTGCACTGTTTATCAGGATGTTGGTTGGGAGGTAGTAGTGCAGCTGAGGAGAGAATTTCATTCCATTCTTTTATGTGTGAGTCAGGTTCAGTTTGCTTGTTGCTAAGTAGCTCTGATGGAATGATTTATTCAAGGAAGGTGTCTGGACTGAACTGTTTGAATTTACGAGGTTGTTGGAATGAGGTTGGATGTTGTCTTTTTTGAGGTGAGGAGGGTATTGAGAAAAGGATGAGTGAGTGGTCGGACCAAGGTACTGGTAGGATAGTGTGTATGTTTTGGGTGTTGGCTGAGGTGTGTTGTGGGAAGAATTATTAGATCGAGAGTATTACCTTTACTGTGGGTGGAGGTCTTTAGGATTTGATGAAAGTGTAAGGCTTCCATTGCCTGCATGAAGGAGGTAGCTTGTTTCTTTGAGGTTGAGTGGAGGTTGAGGTCACCTAGGATTATAAGAGGTCGAGAAGTTGAGTGGGGGATTCAAGCTGCTTCGAGTATTAGGGAGAGGTCAGTTGTGTCAGCTGGTGGTGCTCTGTAGATGAGGTATATGGAGAGGGTGGGGTTGGAGACTCTGATGGAATCCATACCCGAAGTGGATGTAGATTCAACTGTAGAGAAGTGAAAGTCAGATCTTGAGATTACCACTACTCTGCCTCCTCTGCTGTTCATTCTATTGCATAAGTTGATAGAGTAGGTGGTAGGACAGAGTTGGTTAATTAGAACATTAATTTGTTGATGGATCTTAGGTGGTCAGGGAGTGCATTTTGATGGGCCATATAGGGAGAATGTTATTTTGCATGTGGCTTGTGTATTTGATGCATGCCATTATTGGGAGCCAGTGTAACTGCTTCAGAATTGGTGAGATGTGGTCTTGCCTTAATGTGCCTGTGATTATGCATGCTGCTGTGTTCTGGGTCTGTTGGAATGGGAGTAGTGTGTTTTATGGGAGTCTTTGAAAGATTGAGTTGCAGTAGTAGAAACATAGAAACATGATAGTGGAAACAGATCACATGGCCTATCTAGTCTGTCCTTCCATATCAACTACAATATTGTCCCTTTTTCCTTTAGAGATCCTCTGTGTTTGTCCCATGCTTTTTTGAATTCAGATACTGTACTGTCCTTGTCTCTACCACCTCCACTGGGAGACTATTCCACACATCTACCAGTCTTTCTGTAAAGAAATATTTCCGCATGTTACTCCTGAGTCTATCCTCTTTTACCCTCATCCTATACCCCCTCATAGCAGAGCTTGCCTTTAATTGAAAAAGACTCTCCTGTGCATTTATGCCACGGAGGTATTTAAATGTCTCTATCATATCTCCCCTATCCTGCCTTTCCTCTAAAGTATGCAATATACTAAACAGGTAGAAAAGGCGACTACAAAAGCCAAAAGGATGCTTGGGTGTATAGGGAGAGGAATGGCCAGCACAAAAAAGGAGGGGATAATGCCTCTGTCTGGTTCGACCTGGAGTGTGCTATTCTGGAGATCACACCTTCAAAAGGATATAAACAGGTTGGAGTTGGTGTAGAGGGTGGCTACTAAAATGGTTTGTGATCTTCGTTATAAAGCATATGAGGACAGAGTTAAAGATCTTAATATGCTTTATAACGAAGACCACACACCATTTTAGTAGCCACCTTCTACACCAACTCCAACCTGTTTATATCCTTTTGAAGGTGCGGTCTCCAGAATAGCACACAATACTCCAAATGAGGTTGCACTAGAGACTTATACAGAGGCATTATCACCTCCTTTATTCTGCTGGCCATTCCTCTCTCTATACATCCAAGCATCCTTCTGGCTTTTGTAGTTGCCTTTTCTACCTGTTTAGCTACTTTAAGATTGTCAGACACAATTACACCCAGATCCCGCTTTTCTTTCGAGGACAGAAGTACCTCACTCCCTACAGTGTACTGCTCCTTTGGATTTTTGCAGCCCAAATGCATGACCCTTCATTTTTTTAGCATTAAATTTCAGTTGCCAAATTCTAGACCATTCTTCAAGCTTAGATAGATCCTCCTCATTTTATCTAGTCCTTCCTGGGTGTCTACTTTATTGGTATCATCCGCAAACAAGCAAACCTTACCCGACAGCCCTTCCACAATATCACTAACAAAGATTTTAAATAGAATCGGACCAAGGACAGATTCCTGTGGCACACCACCGGTAACCTCCTTCTCCTTAGAATGAGCTCCAGTTACCTGTACCCTTTGTCTCCTCTGGCTCGACCAATTTCTAATCCAATCAGTAACTTTAGGATCCATTCTTAGGGTGCTCAGTTTGTTTATAAGTCGCCTGTGTGGAACAGTGTCAAAGGCTTTACTGAAATCTAAGTATACATCTAGTGCTCTCCCTCATTCCAACTTCCTGGTCACCCAGTCAAAGAAATCAATCTGATTTGTCTGACAAGACCTGCCTCTGGTGAATCCATGCTGCCTAGGATCCTGTAATCCATTGGTCTCTAGAAACCTCCCTATTCTCTCTTTTAGTAGCCTTTTGAATAATTTACTAACCGCAGTGGTTAGACTAATCGGCCTATGTCATCCTTATGTCTGCTTTTGTGTAAAGGGATGATATGTGCCTTTCTCCAGTCCTCTGGCACCACACCTGACTCCAGCGAAGCATTGAAAAGGTCAGACAGTGGAGCTGCTAGAACATCCCCAAGTTCCCTCAGTATTCTTGGATGTATCCCATCTGGACCCATCGCTTTGTCTACTTTTAGTTTAGTTAGTTCCTCACGAACACAGTCTTCTGAAAATCATTCAAGATCCCTGTCACTTCTGTTCCTGTTTGTGGGTGTTTTCGGAGGTCCTGCTCCTGGCCCTTCATCTGTGAATGCAGAACAGAAATATTTGTTAAGCAATTCTACTTTATCCTCATCAATTTTGAGGTTGTTGTTGGGGGGAGCTTGTTTTGCAGGAAAGTGGCCATGTCTTGTGGATGTTAACTCTTGTTATTCTTTTGTGGAGGGTTCTATGTTAGTGATTTTACTATTTTGAATAGCTCTCTGGGTTGGTTGAGGGATCTTAGGATAAGATTTAAGTGGTATTCCTTTTTGCATTTATTGATTAGGTCACAGTATTTTCTTTGTTTGGCTCCCTGAAGCATCTCCAGTGACATTTGATCTGCCTTAGTTTCTTTTATTTCTGTGAAGTACTATAGGGCATGGTGTTTCCTAGGGTGGTGTTTGTGCTGTGGTGCAAGGGAGGTTTATTTATTTAACAATTCTTATATACCACCTTTCATGATATCAAGGTGGTTTACATTGAACAAACTGCAATTACATTGAACAGGGCATTATAACTTGGAGATAACTATTTTACAGGGAACATGGGCAATGGAGGGTTAAATGGCTTGCCCAAGACCACAAGGAGCACCTGTGGGACTAGAATCCCCAGTCCTTCCAGCCCAAGGTTGCTGTCCTCTAGTGGGATTTGAACCCCCAACCTTCCAGCCTGAGGTAACTTGCCCCAACCACTAGGCCACTCCTCACACAAAGTTATGGTGGTGTTCCAGTTATTAATTATTGTTTTGAGGTCTGAGTCTGAATCTAATCTTGGAGTGATGAGTGTTAGCAGCAATTGCTTGTCAAAGCATGTTATATCTTTCCCAGTTAACCATTCTCCTCCTCAGTCTCACCAAGTCATTAACAATTTTACGAACCTACAGGCTATTGTAACTTGCACCTTCTCAGCTACAGTCTGATCTGTCCTTTCCTCCATAATCTTGCCAGAGGCTGTTTGTGAGTCTTTGCTCTCCTTTGCTTTGGATACTCTTTCTCCACCCCTTCCCTGTTCTGTAAGACACGCCAAGCCCCTGCCATGGCTGTTTCCATAGTATACCTGCACCCACTCTGCTGAGAATTTCCGAGTAAAATCCCAATCCTATGCCAGCTCTTTACATTTCAAATTTGTTTAGTCTGCCATTATACTTGCATATAAGCCGTGAAGGCCCTTTTTAGATAGGTCATGGAGAGGGGACTTGGGCGTCCAGGTCGGGACATGCACAATTGCCCCTGCATTTTTCGAAGGCTCAGCCAAACGTGGAGTCTCTTGTAAAGTATGTGTAAGGCACTGCAGGACTGCACATGCATTTCCTAGAATATCCAGCTGGAGCAGCAATTTTAAATTTTTTAAAAAGTTTTCTAGTCCCAAAGGTGCTCCTTGTGGTCTTGGGCAAGCCACTTAACCCTCCATAGCCCATGTTCCCTGTAAAATAGTTATCTCCAAGTTATAATGTCCTGTTCAATGTAATTTCAGTTTGTTCAATGTAAACCGCCTTGATATCATGAAAGGCAGTATATAAGAAATGTTAAAATACAAATTTAAAATAAAAAGCTGCACATGAGGAGAAAGGGCATTCTGCTCTTTCCCAATTGTGTGTGGGAACAGCTTTTTAAAATCGCTGTTTCCAACAACATCAATCCCTTTCATTCTCCCTGACATCAAGATGGCCTGATCAGCCAGCCCAACATCAAGACATCTCTCCCTGCTCTTACCAGGGTTCCCTGGTGGTCTAGGTGGAGCAAGAAAGATCCCCAGTTATTCCTGTTGATTGCAGCTCCAGGTTCAAAATGGCACTATTGACTCCTAGTGGTAATGTTGTGGGACTGCTAGGGTGTCCAGCTGCAGGAGTGCACGTGGCCATATAGACATGTAAACAACTAAACTTGCCCCTTTTTAGGTAAGTAGTTGGTGCCTAAAAGAACTTATACTCTGATAAATTTTCCCCCAATGATGCTCATTTTATAAAAGGGTACTCATGTGACATGCCCAAAAAACCTCCCTATTTTATAAAGGGCAACATTGGCACCCATATACCTTTATAAAATCGGCTTTCAGAACTACCTCTAATAGTGCATACATTTTGTCAAACAAATAAACCTGCTCCATAAAAGGTGTGAATGTGCGTGTGTACTCTACGCTTGTACCTTGGTATTTTATAAAACACTCACATACATTGCAGTTCCGCTCCTGCTAAACCAAAACAGGTGCTCAGGGGAACACTTGGCGCATGTACAAATACGTGCCATCTTGTCACCAGGTGTAGTTCTACGCGAGCATTTGGCTGCACAGTTTTCTAAGAACCCTCTTCTGAAGCATGTAAAACGTGCTTTACATGCACAAAATGCTTTATTTATTTAACAGGTTTTCTATACCGCTTTAGCCTATGGTCAAGGCGGTTTACATTGAAACATAACTTGATACATTGTGACAGGGTAATGAACTTGGATAACTTAATACATTGCAACAGGGCAAAGAGGGCAAGTTCTAAAAGCCATTTACTTGAAAAAAAATTGCCTTTTTGAAAATTGCTCACTTCCCTATGCACTGATGAATAGGACCTATTTTTTTGCTTTCTAGCTGCCACACAGAAATTGCCACCCAAGGTGACTGCCTCGTCTGCCTAGTGGTTAAGCAGGCCCTGATCACTACTTACCCCTTCACTTTCTGTCCAGACTGTGACTGACTTCTTTCATGACAAGGTTTGTATTATTCCTACCAGGCCACTACCAACATCCCCACTTCTTTTCTCTCTCTTTTCCTTAGCCCCTACCACTCTCTTCTACTCTGTGATCAGAGAACACAGAAGTGCCTCTCTTCTCTTCCAAATAATTACCTCGTACTTATTCTTTTGACACATTTCCTTGCAGTTTTTCAGTTCTGTTTTCCCTTGCTGCCATCTCCTCTATCTATCACATCCTCAGTCTAGTGCGACTATTCCTGATGCCTTCAAACATGCCATGATCAAACCATTTTTCAGAAACCTTTCACTGTATCCTACCTGTCCTGTTATCCATCATCCCAGCTCACTCCACCCCTTCACATTCAGTCTTCTTGAACGTGCTGCTCGCCTTCACTGCATTGACTCTTTCATATCTCATACTGCTTTCGATCTGCTACAACTTATTTATTTATTTAACAGTTTTTATATACCGCCTTCTCTTAAAATCAAAGCGGTTTACATTATAACTCATACTTTTACATAGAACTTGTTAAACTCACACACTTACAGAAAACGTGTTATGGAACAATAGGGCAGGGAATTATGCAGGAGGTGCTTTGTAGCATAACTTATATACAATTGAATCTGTGTACAAACAGAATATGATAGAGGTCTAGCTAATATGGTGATTGGTGGATTCATTGAAATGGTCAACAAAAAGGAAGGTTTTTAACTGCTTTCTAAAGTCCTTCATATCAGTGGTGGTCCTTAAAGTTCCAGGGAAGGAGTTCCAGATGGCAGGTGCGGCAAGGGAGAATGCTCTCCTGGTGGTGGATTCGTTTGCTCTTCTGTATGAGCAGGGTATTGGAATTTTATCAGTAGTGCTCTGTCTCTTTGGCCTGTTGTTGGGACTGGTGCAAAGTAATTCTTCTAGGGCTTCAGCTGACATGTGGTTTCTGATCTTAAAGATGGTCAAGGCAGATTTGTATTTAGAACGGGCAGTGATTGGGAGCCAATGGAGCTGTTGTATGAAGGGTGTTATGTGCTCTTGCTTGTTAGATCCAGTGATGGTCCTAGTGGCAGTATTTTGGACCAGCTGTAGTGATCGTGTAGCCTGCTTTGGAAGTTCTAGATACAGGCCGTTGCAGTAGTCTAGGATGGGAGTTATAATGGCTTGACATACCGATCGAAAGTGAATTTGGTTGAGGAGGGGTTTTAGTCTTCGAATGGTGGCAAGCTTGTGTAATGCATTCCTAGTAGTCCTGTTGATATGCGGTTGTAAGCTTACTGTAGTTGGTGGTCAAGTGTTACACCAAGGTATCGTACTTCGTCCTTTATTGGAATTGTGGTGTCTGCTATCTTGATTGAAGTAGGGAGGATGGTGGAATTATTGCGTGTAATGATTAGTGCCCCTGTCTTTTTCATACTTATGTTTAGATTGTTGTTGGAAAGCCAGATGGTTAACTCCTGGATACAATTGGATATGGTGTTATAGTCTGGAGAGTCTATACTGATTGGGGTGTAAGCCATGATAGTATATTGTATCTTGTGTTTTTTGAAGATATTGCAGACTGGCTGTATGTATAGGTTAAAAAGAAGTGCAAAGAGAATTGAGTTCCTACTTTGACTCTTTGCTGTCTGTCGTGCAGATATGATTGGAACCATTTATGGATAGTGCTGTATAGACCAATGCAGAGGTTAAATCTTGATTTAACCTTTTGCATGCCACAAAGACAGCTCTTACCTATGTTTTTAGTGATTAGCTGATAGCCAAACCAGGTCCTTTACTTACTTTTTCCTCTTTGACCTATCTGTCGCTTCCATACCATTGATCACCAGCTACTCCTTGACACCCTTTCTCCATTTGAACTTATGACTATTCTATCCTGGTTCTCTTCCTACTTCTTCCTTCCCAGGCCTGCAGTGTTCAGAAGAAGGAAAAGAAGAGTCCCTTTGACCATGGGGAGACACTGTTGCCATTAATATGGATTAGTTTTATCAGGCAATAAAAAAGGTGCTGGTGCTTAATACCACTGAGTACTCCCTCAAAAAGCCCCGGTGCCACTAGTGTCAAACAAAAAATCAGGTTAGTGAAGACCTTCTTGGTACAATGGACGCTAGGTTCGAGGCACCTGGTTTTAATGTGCTCCTTCAACTTTCCCAGGCAGATATGGACTTTTGCTCCAGGACTTACGGTTTTCTGTCTTGCAAAAGGGATAGAGAAGTAGCCTAGTGGTTACAGCAGCAGGTTATGAACATGGGAAGCCAGAATTTAACTGATTCTCCTTGTGGGATCAGGCACAAAATTAGATTTTGAGCTCTCTGGAGACAGGAAGAATACCTACTATACCGGAATATAATTCACTACTGAAAGGTGTGAGCTAAATCCCCATCTACTATGCCTCTGCAATATAGGTCCATGGTGTGACCACACCTTATGTGGAGTTTTGGTCATCCCATCTCAGAAAGAATATAATAGAGCTGGAAAAGGACCAGAGAAGGGCACCAAAAATGACAAGGGGGATTGGACTTTCGTATGAACAAAAGCTAAACAGGTTAAGCCTCTTCAGCTAGGAAGAGAGATAGCCGAGAAGACATGTGATTGAAGTTTATAAAACCATGAGTGGGGTGGAATGGCTAAATGGGGGACAGCTGTTTAACTTTTCAAACAACACTAAAAGAGTTTTTGAGAGCACTCCATGAAACCAGCAACCAGCACACGTAAAACAAATCACTGGTGACAGAAGGAAGTGTAACGGTGGCATTGTGAGACTTAAGGGCAAAGCAGAGGTAAATGTAGAGGCTGATGAGCATAAAGCAGAATTGCTTAACAATAATTTCTTGTCTATTTTCACATACGAAGAGCCTGACATTGCACTTCAGGATACAAACAAAAATCAGAAAGGAAGTTAGGTAGAGCTCAGATGATTTTCAGAAGACTGTGTTTGTGAGGTGCTAGTTCGCTAAAAGTAGACAAAGCAAGAGTACTGAACGAACTTATCGAAGTTTTGGTGACTCCACTGTCTGACCTTTTCAAAGTTCCTTTAGTGTCGGGAGTAGTCATGGAGGAATGGAGACGGGTGGATGTGGTTATTTTCTACAAAAGCGTAAGTAAGGAGGTTAGGAACTACAGGCCTGTTAGTCTGACCCATGTGATGAGTGAATTCATGGAAATGATGCTAAACAGAGGAGAATGCAGTTCCTGAAAGGGTCCAAGGCAGCATGGTTTTACTGGAGATTGGTCTTGTCAGTTGGATCGGATCAATACCTTTAACTGTGTGACCAGAAAGTTGGATCAGGGGAGAGCGTTAGATGTAATAATGTATTTAGATTCCAGAAAGGCTTGGACGTGATTTCACATACGTGACTCATAAACAAATTGAGCGCTCTTGGTATGGGCCCTAAAATGAGTGCTAGGGTCAGAAACCAGTGAAGTGGAAGGCGACAAAGGGTAGTGTTGAATGGAGTTCATTGTGAGGATAGGGGCATTACCAAGGATTGGCCCTGAATCTAGTTATTTTCAACTCTTTTGTAAACCAGATTGCAAAAAAGAGTTGTTGGGAAAGGTTTGCCTCTTTGCGGATGATACGAAAATCTGCAAAAGGGTAGACATTGTGGAAGGTGTGAATAACATGAAGAGGGATCTAGCAAAGCTTTAAGAATGGTCTAGAATTTAGCAGCTAAGAATTCATGCTAAAAATGCCAGCTCAGCAGTATATTATAGGGGGTGAAGTACTTCTGTGCAAGAAAGAACAGCGGGAGCCGTGAATAGTTGTATCTGATGAATTTAAGGCGGCCAAACAGGCAGAAAAAGTGACAGCAAAAGCCAGAAGGATCCTTGGGTGCATAGGGAGAGAAATAGCCAACAGTAAAAAAAAAAGGTGATAGTGCCTCTGTATACTGAATGTTTCTGATGCGACTTTGTTTGGAGACTGCACCTTCAAAAGGATCTCACCATAAGGCACATGGGGACAGACTTAAAGACCTCAATAGGTATAGTTTTAGAAAAATAAAAGCACGATTGGGGAGATATGATAGCGGCATTTAAATACTTCCATGGCATAAATACACAGGAGGAGAGCCTCTTTCAATTGAAAGAAAGCTCTGGAGTGAGGGGGCATAGGATGAAGGCGACAGGGGACAGACTCAAAAGTAATCTAAAGAAATATAGTATTTCTTTATGGAAAGGATGGTGGATGCATGGAACAGTCTCCCAGAGAACAGAGTTGCCAAGTTCCCCAACTCTAGGAGTAAGATTTTAAACCAGTCCTGAATTTTTGATAATCTCATTCTGATGTATTGATTCCAGTGGGTAAAATCAGGAACTACAAATATGCTACTGCATTGCAATGCAAATTCAAAACCGGAACTGGCATGAAATCTTACTCCTGTAACTGGATAACTTGGCAGCTCTGAGTGAAGGTAGTGGAGATGAGGACTGTATCCGAATTTGAGAAAGCATGGGACAAGCACAGTGGCTTTCTGAGGGAGAGGGATTGTAGGGCTCAGTAGCTGGTATGGACGGGCAGACTAGTAGATCTTTAGCTGCTGTCATTTTCTGTGTTTCTATTTTCCTTAGCCTGCCAAAGCACCAAATTTCTTTAAGAATAAACACCTATATTTTCAATGGATAAACCACTAGGGTCAGAAGCCCTATAATGTTGTGTTGTATGGAACTTTTAATGTTGCATTCCACTGCAACTGTTCTTATGACTTGGGGCGCCAAATGTCAAAAACCAAAATAAATAAATAGATGAACTCACTCCTCTCTGTAATTCATCCTTTCAACAAAAGGCCTGTATCCCTGCGTTCTGGGTGCCTAAATCGTCCAAAAGATTCTGGTTTACATTACTAAATGTATTACAGATAGATGATTCCATTGGAATACAATAAGTTATTTAACCTGTTGGGGGCTGTTTGGAAAAACTCCAAACAGCCCTGGGAAAAGCGCCTGCACACATCTCCAGCTGTTTCAACTGCAGGTCCTTTTTCTATGAAAAATGATGCGGGTAGTTTTCAAACTACAGGACTATCTGCAGTATTGCTTCCCCTGCCGTACTGGGGTAAATGGTTTTTGAAAATTGTTTTCTTCGTGATGTGCTATTGATGGTGAGACAAGAATTAATGGCTGTGTAAGGGGAGAGTTCAAATTTTTGTGTGGTGTATTTTTATATATTAAAAAAGAGGATTCATTTCATTTAGTTTTCCTGTTTTTCTGCAAGTGTAGCTTTTGAAAATGTTAGATTTGCGTGCTCCAGGCTGGATGTAGCCCAGCCTCAAATAGGAATAGATATATCTGGGTCTGAGGGTTGCTGGAGGTGAATAAAAGATGAACATATGATCAAAACAAATGTTTGGACTTGTCAGTGGGAGAAGTGGAGAACACTGATGGCTTTGCATTTTTCAGGCCATATTACATTCTTTTTTTTTATTTACCGAATATCTTCTTTTATGCGATTACTCTATAGTTTTTTCTGTTCTTTTCTTCAGTTTGCACTCTGCTTTCTTTCCAAATGATCCACTTGCCTTCTAGAAGAGGAAAACCAACTTGTATGGACCCCAAAGTAATTAAAATAGTTCCATAGGGCCTACCGTCAAACTATCATCAATACATGGTTTTTCTCTGCAGAGTGGAGCCCTCCAGTGTTAACTCACTGTTTCATTTTCACATGGACTCATGAGATCAGTCCTTTGATAGGAAATGTCAGTACCATGCTTTTTGCAAATTCTGAGAACCCAATTGGCTAGGTGTGCCTCCAGGAAAGGTTGAAAAGCATCGTATAAGACCACTGAGGAATTCAGTTTGTCACAATCCCTCTTCTGCTGTGGGGTAGAAGAGTTTACCCAGTTTGCCACAAATCTTCCTCGGAATGGAGCTTGTGGGAGTTCGTCTAGAGATTTTCTGTATTCCTCTCATGGGAATAGATTTAGCATTTGAAGGAAGCAAAATAACAAGAGGAATACCCTTTCCCTTTTTGCCTCCAAATTCATTATTGGCGCTGAAAATAGAACATGGAAATTTGCATAAGACACACTTTCTTCTGTGTTCATCTCCTGCATCCTGCGTTGCAGTTACTCACGTGTATCCAAAAAACAACAAGACAACTGAACTTAACAAGACAGTTTATTAATTACTTGAATATGGGCACAGGTGTAGTGTTGCTGGGAGGGAACCTTTTCTTTATTGTTGCCACTGCTATTTGCCAGCAAGAGGTAGTGGAGGGGGAAGGGAGTTTGATAGGAATACTGGACCAGTAGAGAGAAGGGGAGATGCTAGATGTTGCGGGGGGGGGGGGGGGGGGGGAGGGGGGAAGGAAGAGAGGTAGAGGCTGGACCATGTTTGGGGGGGAGGAGAGGGAAGAAAAAGATGAAATAGTGGACAGGGGAAGAGGGAGACAGAGGGGAGATGCCAGATGAAGGAAAGAGAGATGGGGGATTTTCTGGATGGAGTAGAGTGATAGGCATGAAGCTGGAATGAGGAGTGGGAGAAAGGGACAAAGAAGCTTATGATGACAGATGGTGGAGATGGGGGTGAGGATGGAGAAGGGGGCATTGTGTTAGAAAAGTGGTCTGAAGCTGGCAGATGCTGGGGCCAGAGACTGAGTTGGGAGAAGGAGCTGATCTTGGGAAAAGGGTCTGAAGCTGGTGCTTGAAGAAGGGGTAGGGGCTCGGAGAAGGAGGGCTGATGCTGGCAGATGATGGGGGTAGAAGAAGGGGGCTGATGCTGGAAGAAGAGAAGAGTCTGATGATAGGGTTAGGGGCTGACTTGGGGACAGGTGGGAAAAGGCTGGGGTGGAAGAAGGGGGTTGGAGACTGATGATGGAAGAAAGGGGCTGACACAGGGAGAGGGGGAAAGAAGAGGGATACAGGCACTGTAAGGAGGGAGAAGCAAGGGCATATGCAGGGGAAGGTGGGAATGGAGGGGCAGAGGGATGGTTGCTGGGAGGGAGGAGGAGGAAGATGGGTGAGTGCAGGGGAAAGGAGAAGGAGGTATGAGAGAAGAGGCAGGGGTATGGATGCTAGGAGAGAGGGAGGAAGAGGCAGAAGGCTATGAAGAACATGAGAGATAAAGGAAGGGGACAAGACTTTGAAGGCAGTGAGAGAGGGTGGAAATGGGGGGAGGTAAGGAGTGCCAGGAAACAGGAAATGGCCTTTAAAATCCAGCATGCCAGTGTGCTTCAGGAGAACACAGCTGCTGGAGTGAAGGAACACACTGCTTTTCACTCCAGCGTTGTGCAGAGGTGAGCCGGGGCTTTGGCCCTCCCTGGCTCCATCTCAAGCCAGTCAGACAGGCGCAGGGCTCTTTGGGTGGGGAGGGGGAGCTAGGACTGGGAATGGGCTGATGGGGAGGGCTAGGACTGGAAATGGCTGATGGGGGGCTAGGGCTGGAAATGGGATGATTGGGGAGGCTTGGACTGGAAATGGGCTGAAGGGGGCTTGGATTGGAAATGGGCTGACGGGGACTAGGATAGGACTGGAAATGGCTGATGGGGGGCTAGGGCTGAAAATGGAATGACTGGGGAGGCTTGGACTGGAAATGGGCTGATGGGGGGCTTGGATTGGAAATGGGCTGACGGGGGCTAGGATAGGAGTGGAAATGGCTGATAGGGGGCTAGAACTGGAAATGAGCTGATGGGGGGCTAGGATAGGACTGAAAATGGGTTGATGGGGGGCTAGGACTGGAAATGACTGATGGGGGGTAGGAATGGAAATGGGCGGATTGGGGGGTCTTGGACTGGAAATGGGCTGATTGGGGCCAGGATAGGACTGGAATTGGCTGATGGGAGGATAGGACTTGAAAAGGCTGATGGAGGGCTAGGACTGGAAATGGGATGACTGGTGGGACTTGGACTGAAAATGAGCTGATGGGGGGCTAGGACTTGAAATGGGCTGATGGGGCTAGGATAGGGCTGGAAGTGGCTGATGGGGTCTAGGACTGGAAATGGGATGATTGGGGGGGCTTGGACTGGAAATGAGCTGATGGGGGCTAGGACTTGAAATGTGTTTTTGGGGGGGCTAGGATAGAACTGGAAATGGGTGTTGGGGGTAGGGCTGGAAATGGGCTGATGGGGGGGGGGGTGCTTGGACCGTAAATGGGCTGATGGGGGCTAGGATAGTTCTGGAAATAGCTGATGGGAGGGCTAGGATTGGAAATGGGCTGTTGGGGGGCTTCAGGATTACACTAGGATAGGACTGGAAATGGCTGATGGGGGGGCTAGGACCAGAAATGGGCTGATAAGGGGCTAAGTTGGATTGTAAATGGGTCGATGGGGGGCTATGATTGGAAATGGGGTGATTGGGGGGAGCTTGAACTGTAAATGGGCTGATGGGGGGCTTGGATTGGAAATAGGCTGATGGGGAGGTAGGATAGGACTGGAAATGGCTGATGGCAGGGCTGTGACTGGAAATGGGCTGATGTAGGGGGATGGAAGAATGGGACTAGAAGGAAGCAAATGCTGGGTGGGGCTGGAACTAGAATGGAGCTGATATTGTGGGAGGACTAGCAAAATCCAAAGGTCTTTATTCTGTTCTCATCCTTCTTGATCTTTCTGCTGCTTTTGACACTGTTGACCACAACCTTCTTCTTATCGCCCTGTCATCACTCGGCTTTAGAGGCTCTGTACTGTCTTGGTTCTCCTCTTATCTTTCCCATCGCTCTTTTAGTGTGTGTTCTGGTGGCTCCTCCTCCTCTGCCACCCTGCTCCCAGTTGGTGTTCCCCACGGTTCTGTCCTGGGACCACTCCTCTTCTCTTTCTATACCCAATCTCTTGGTGCTCTTATCTCTTCCCATGGCTTTCATTACCATCTCTATGTTGATGACTCTCAAATCTACCTCTCTTCGCCTGATATCTCTCAAGCAATCCATGACAAGATCACTGTTTGCCTTTCAGACATTGCTACTTGGATGTCTCACCGCCGCTTGAAATTAAATATGGCTAAGACTGAATTCCTTATTTTTCCCCCCAATGCCTCCCCTCCTCTACCCCCTTTCTCAGTCTCTGTGGATAACTCTTTAATCCTTCCTGTCTCTTCAGCCCGTAACCTGGGTGTTATCTTTGACTCCTCTCTCTCTTTTTTCACTCATATCCAACTCGTAGCTAAGACTTGCCGTTTCTTGCTTTATAACATTAACAAAATTCGCCCCTTCCTTTCTGATGACACTACTAAAATGCTTGTCCACTCCTTGATCACCTCCCGTCTTGATTACTGCAAATTCTCCTTGCTGGCCTTCCCGCAAACCATCTCTTTCCCCTTCAATCTATTCAACATTCTGCTGCTCGACTAATTTTCCGTCAGCATCGCTTTTCCCATGTCACTCCTCAAGTCCCTTCATTGGCTTCCCATTCACTTCCGGATCCAATTCAAACGCCTCCTCTTGACCTATAAATGCATTCACTCTTCAGCCCCCCACTACCTATCATCTCTTATCTCTCCTTACATCCCCTCTTGCGTTCTTCGCTCTTTGAACAGCCTTCGTCTATCTATGCCCTCCACTCGTACTGCTAATTCTAGACTTCACTCCTTTCACCTGGCTGCATCCTTTGCCTGGAACAATCTACCTTTGACTGCGCAATGCGCCCTCTCTGGACCTCTTCAAGTCCAGATTAAAAACCCATCTCTTCTCTATTGCTTTCTGTTCTTGATTCTGGTGTTTGCTCTTCTTGTTTATTGTATACTTTGTCTTACTTGATTGTATTTGTATTTTGTGATCTTCTTGACTAGACTGTGAGCTCTAATGAGCAGGGACTGTCTTTTCTTCATGTATGTACAGCGCTTCGTATGTTTGAAGCGCTTTATAAATGTTAAATAGATAGATAGATAGATGGGGCTGGAGGATGTGAGGATGGAGAGGGGAAAATATACTTTGTGTGGGAGGGAAAAAAAATCTACGATTGGCTGGGAATTGGGAAAGTAAGTGGGGATTGAGGATGGAAGGGTGAAGTTTGAGTGGATGAAAAAGGAATAAAGAAAGAAATGGAGGAAAGAGCAAAAGGAGAGAGATCAGCATGTTAAAGCAGATGTAGAGAGAGAATGGAAAAAAACTAGAAGAGAGAAGAAAGGACAAATGGACAGCAGACAATGGAGAGTTAGCAGAAGACATGAAGAAACCAGAAGAAAGTGACTGGAGCAATTGCAACTGAAAAATAAAATGCCCAAATAACAAAAGGTAGAAAAATACCTTTTTATTTTGACTTTATTAAATGGAATTTATCAGCTCTGGGAAATGTGCATTGCTAATGTCTTTGTGTTTTGTTTAGTACAAGACGAAATTAAATTATAGTTTCATTTCTCCAGTGTTGTTGTACATTCCAAGTTTGACTTTTGAGGTTCTCAGTTTAATTATTGTCTTCCTATTTCTAAATTGTGATCCCTTGTTCTTTGTTTGGTGCTGGTCTATGTTCTGCATATGTAACCAAGCTGAGGTATTCTGTTTATGTAGTTTCTATTTGACAGTACCACTTGTTCTCTTTCCCCAGTAGGAGATGTATTGGTATTCTCTGAGATGTAGTGGTGTAATATTTGCAGTGTTGCCTTTTAATAGGTAGGGTATGGTGCTCTGTGAGTTCTGGTAGTGCTGTTATGATACGGTGGGTTTGCTATGGGTTCTAAATGAGCAGTGTTTGTAGTTCCTAATGTGCCTTGCGGTTGGACAGGAGTATAGTAATGTAGAAATTGGGTAATCTTTCTTTATCCAGATACTCATTAAGAGACAGTTAACATTATGCAAATGAGGCCTCTTATGCAAATGACCCCCCCCCTGCAATGAGTCTCCACACATGGCTCCACACTCCTCTTGCGCTGGCCCCTGCTAGGACCCAGGGCAGTGCAGGAAAGGAAGCATTGTTAATAGAGGTGAATTAGATAAAAACTGTGAGGAGGGAGGGAGGGAGGTCATACAAGGAAGTTTCCTGCCTTAGGGATTCAGTATGAAGATGGCGATAAGGAATGCAGAGACTGAAAGGGAAGGGAAGGGTTAACATACAAGCAGTGGCCTGTTCCTTCCTCCTCTGTCCCTTGAGCCCAGACTGCTCAGTCAGGTGAGGAGGGACTGGAGATTAAAAGATGAATAGAGAAAATTCTGACTTAAATAATTTCCTCAGGGTCCAGACAACGTTCTTTTTCCTCCCTCCTTAGAGATGGAACAGCAGTTGGGGCTTGACCCTAGAACTTTCTGCTTGCAAAGCAAATGCTTTCCCACTGACTATAGCCCTTTCTCCATGCTGCTATCCTGCAACTGCATTGTACAACTAGCAAATCCAGCAGCTAATAGATCCTCACAGCCGCTGTCAGGGTGTTGGCATCTGTATTTCCTTTTTTCTTGATGTGTTAATTCAGTGCACTGGTTCAACCATGATCTTTAGGAACTGGTCTTTCTTCAAGTTGCCGCTCTTTGCCTGCCTTAATGCCTGATGTGACGATTGTGCTTAAGCAAGTCACAGGTTTAGGATTAGATGTGTGTGACTTCGCCTACCCTGTCATTCAGATATTTGCTTTTATCTCTGCCTGCCTGTTTGTCTCTCTTAGTGCCGTGAGGGCCTGATCTGGCTTGAGACCGTTGCAGTCTTCTTTCTAGGCCTCTCCCAAACCTCACCTGCTGTCATCTCCACCCTCCAATGCTTGCCACATCATTTGTACCTTTTTACCTTCCCTAATCTCTAAATTATAGGACTGTGTTGCCAGCTTTAGTGTATTGGTTCATCTGTGATTTTCCTTTCAGTATCATCTGCCGATCTTCCTGAACGACTGTCAACCTTTTATCTTGGCCATAGCTTTTGCTAGCGTTTGATGCCACCTGCCTGAGCTTTTGTAGCAGCTGCTGGTGCAGTTTCAACTCCTAAACAAAGGGAGTTCTCTTTCCGTTTCAGCTCCATAATTCTACTTACATATACACTCAGTAGTAGCAGAGAATGTCACAAAATGTTATCAAAGGTCAATAAGTCACAATGCCATATATTTAAGTCTTTGTGGTTGCTGAGATATTAACCTCATGAAATTCAAGCTCTCTAAACACTTCAGCATCTTGTCGTTGTTGTTGTTAAGTGCCATTGAGTCGATGTCTACTCTTAGTGACTCTCTAGATAGTTGTCTTAAACCAGTGGTTCTCAACCCAGTCCTCTGGAACCCCCCCAGGCCAGTCAGGTTTTCGGGATATCCAGAATGAATATGCATGAGATAGATCTGCATGCACGGCTTCCTTTGTATACCGATCTATTTCATGCACATTCATTGTGGATATCCTGAAAACCTGGCTAGCCTGGGGGGGTTCCAGAGTACTAGTTTGAGAACCACTGTCCTAAACTGTGTTCGGTCTTAAGTCAGGCGGCTAATATAATTGTTGATAGAGTGGCATCCATAGCTGCTGTTATTGTATTGATCCATCGCATTGCCGGCTTTCCTCTTTTGCCCTGACTTTGATCAGAATCTTTTTGCATGATGTATCCAATGTATGAAAGTTGAAGCCTTGTGATTTGAGCTCCTAAAGAAAGCTTAGGTTTGATCTCCTCTAATACTGACATCTTGTGACAGAAGTGCAAATAGGAAGCGTGGATGAAGAGGTGAGTATGGCAACAGGTGTGGGCCTGGCTAGCAAGTTGGACATTAATGTCACGGAGAGTGCCTGAACTTCTGAATTTGTGACTGCACCACTGCATATAGAGTTCAAGAAAATCAGTATATGCAAGTTAATCTGTCCTTTTATACGACGTGGATTTTGTTTGATAAGAATTTTTGATGGCTATGTGGTAGTAAGATGTGCTACGTTGTGGCATCTTGGTCTGGGAGTTGCATGAATGCAGGTTCACACAGCTCCCAAACAGAAGGATAACCAGGAACCCAAGGCTGGTGCTACACATTAGGGGAACTAAGCAGTCACCTAGACGTTGGCCCATTGCTGTTGCTACCGTCCCTCTCTGAGACCTGCAGCAGTGGCAAAGACATAGCACTTATCCAAACCCTCCAACGCTGTGCTTGACCAGCTGCATCTGCCCCTCAGACGCAGACTTCCTGTGTGCATGGGGGCAGAAGCAGTTGGTCAAAGTGCTTTGACCAGCTGCTTCCACTCTCATGCAAACAGGTTACGGTTGAAAATGTTCCAGAATCTAACTAGGTAAGAGGCTAAGGTTATGCCTCCTATTCATGTGCTGAGACACAGCCCTCTAAATTTAGCAGGCTGAAAATTTGAGTTAACTGTCTAAATTTGTTCTCTATATTATATACGAAAATAGTGCAAACAAGGCAAAAAAAATCTCTCTTCCTTTCCTACATGAGAAATTCCTTCATGGCTGCCCACAAGCTTATTGATAAAAAAAAATAGTTATGTCTATGGGACCTTCAACACAAGGGTATCGCCTATATAGCCCATATGTGAATTCATATAGACTAATGGGTCTGTGTACTAAGCGGCGCTAGCGGCTTCCGTGCACTATCAGAGCAGCGGCCCCATTGAATAGTACAGGGCCGCGGCTCCGATTTGTCACGGAAGCCACTAACACCACTTAGTAAACAGTCCCCTAACAGATTTTTTCGCTTCCCATATTATCATTATCAGTCCTCCTTTTTTATGTTTTTGGTTTTTGAATATAAAGTCTCTTTTAAACTATTTTATTAAAAACGCATTAAAACTTATCTGAAATATGTCTTGACTCGTATCTTCTTTTCTCAGACATTCACCTGACATGAATTCATGTTTAGAGAGGCCCCCATAATGTAGACCTCTCTACCTCTCTTCTGTTTGCAGCGACGTTCTTGAAAAACCAACATCAGTATCATTCTGAAACCATCACGTGACCAGTTTACACCAGTCAAAGCTACAAGAGTGACAGCTGTTCATTTTCATTGTTCAATCCCTCCAAGCCAACAGTATTCAATCTATAAATCCACCATTGCTCCCTGTACTGTAGTTGAGCAGTTTCTCCTTATTGCCACCAGCCCAATTTAAATCCATCTGTTCAATAATTCTCCATTTAATGTCCCAGACGGAATGTTTCATCGTCACAAAATGTTTCATGGTCACAAACTGAGAAAAGAAGATATGAGTCAAGAAATATTTCATATAAGTTTTAATGAGTTTCAATAAAATCGTTTGAAAAGATACTTTATATGCAATAACAAAAAACATAAAAAAAGGGGGGACTGTCGATGATGATATGAGAATTGAAAGAAATGTCTTGGTTTATATGAAGTCACATATAGGTTACCACTACATAGATGATTCCCTTGTGTTGATGGTCCCGTAGACATAACCATTTTTTCGATAAATGAATAAACTTGTGGATGGCAATGAGAGAGTTTCTCACGTAGGAAAGGAAGCTGCCTTGCTTGCACTATTTTCACATATAACATGGTTATGATTTAAGTATAGTGCTTGAATTGGTATTTGAAAACGATTACATTTCTCCTCTGGCATAAACTTGCCTTTGGGAATGGGCTATGTATATTGACCACCTTAGCTGCCCTTCAGGGGAAAATAATCAGCCAGTTGGATCGAGCCAGGCTAGAATTAGGGGTCTCCAATTCCTGTCCTGGAGGGCTGCAAACCAGTCAGATTTTCAGGATATCCCTAGTGAATATGGATGAGACATATTTACAACATTTAAATATATCTCATGCATATTCATTAGGGACATCTGAAAACCTGACTGGTTTGCGGCCCTCTAGGATTGGAGTTGCAGACCCTTGAGCTAGATCCTATGGGAAATCAATGCTACTCTTTTTTTTCCCTCACAGACACAAATAGAATAAAAGCTGGAGGGAATTACTTTGCTGGAGTTTAAACCAAATAAGGATGCTCATTTTAAGGGTTTTGCTTAAACGACTTTTTATTCCCTTATATGTGGGCTCTGACACATGCTTCAGTTTTTCTATCCTCCACCTTTCAATTCATTTGTTTCAGACTCTTCAAAAAGTGAACAGTGATGTGAGAAAGCAGAAATGTCAACCATAAAGGACACTTTTCAGCTTTATGGTCTCAGCAGACATTCAAGTTTGTTTTCCTGCTAGCCACGCATCATCGGGCAGCTAATGCCTTGCATTTTGGAAAGCAGATGACCCATCAAAGAAGTGTCTCTTTAATCTTTCTGGACCAATGAAGTAGCTGGGAGCTATAAGACAATATACCTGTGCTGGCCTGCTATTGTCTGCTTGTTTTTCCTCTAAACAAGGTGGGGCATAATGGGAGGTTCTGTGGACTGAGGGCCAGAAGCCAAGGACAGGGGAAAATTCCAGGGATTGTTCCTGGCTTCATTGTTACCTCAGGAGACATCCTATCTTGCCTCTTCCTACTGGGCTGACATCTTTGCTTCTGACATTTGCCGCATTCCGTTGTATGTCTGGGATTTTATTTGTTGATTTATTTATTTATTTTCATTTTTTAACCACCCATCAATTCCTTACTAGGCAGTATTACCGAATAAGAACGAAGACCCGCGTTTGAATGACTGACCTGGTTCCTCCCTCCTCTGATGTGACCTAGGGAGGGAGGAACCAGAACCGAAAGGAGGATCGCTCTGCTCCTTCTGCTTTTTATGGGCAGAGATCTCGCCCAGGCATGTGGGGCGGCGACAATTGCTATGTGGAGGAGTGGCCTAGTGGTTGGGGCAAGGTACTTCGGGCCGGAAGGTCGGGGGTTCAAATCCCACTAGAGGACAGCAACCTTGGGCCGGAAGGACTGGGGTTTCTTGTCCCACAGGTGCTCCTTGTGGTCTTGGGCAAGCCACTTAACCCTCCATAGCCCATGTTCCCTGTAAAATAGTTCTCTGTGTGCTGTGCTTTCCTGTCTAATCAATGTGTGTATACCTCAAAAAAATTTCCTGTCATGATTTGACAATTTCCAATCTGTAATCAAAACCGCTGCTGATCGCTGGAAGTAGCGGTATACAAATGTATACTAAATAAAAATAAATAAATGTAGTTTCCCCCCCCCCCCGAATGGTGGGAGTTTTCCCCGCCACACCTGGCGAGATCTCAGCCCCCCGGAGGGGCAGACAGGGCTTCTGCCATGTTAAGCAGCGAGCCCATCACATACGCTCAGCCCCTAGTATGTAGTGTCAAAAATGCCTACTTCTACAAAAAACATGCCCAGCACCTACCATCTCCAGATGGTATAACATTATAGCATGGCATCCAAGGACTCTATCACCAGTCACAAATTTCTGGCATTTGTATTGTTAGGGACCCCTAGATTTGCTCACTTAGCACAAGCCGTGAATGTCAGCATTGCCAGAATGAACACTGGGGCACTTCTTAATATTTCTGTGAGGGTGGTTCTTTACTGTACAACCTTCCCTCACCTCAGCTTTCTGTTCTGTAAAACCACATCTTGTGTTTTCCCAGACTGCAGACACACTGGTGCAAAAGATCATTGTTACAGCCCATCTTCTATATGGCTGCATTGCAAAGCAGAGCAGAAAATTTTCTACATCCAGCCCTTATTCCACGTTTCCACATGATTAACTTGGATGTACGTGGGTAACCCTGAAGACGTACATGGCCCTTCCCTGGATACACTTTCTATGTCTCTGTGGCTGGCAATGCCCCATTCCGCCCCCTCCCACCCATGTTCTGTGATCCCCGTGCTAGAGCCGTTTATGTGCAGGGCCACATGATTTCGGCATACAGGTCTAGACGTTTTCATGTGACATTTTCATAAATGTTCAGGGAGAGAGCCTCTTTCAATTGAAAGCAAGTTCTGCTACGAGGGGACATGGGATGAGGGTGAAGGGAGATAGATTCAGGAGTGATATGCGGAAATATTTCTTTACAGAAAGAGTAGTGGATCCATGGAATAGTCTCCCAGTGGAGGTGGTAGAGATGAGGACAGTAACTGAATTCAAAAAAGCATGGGACCAACACAGAGGATCTCTAAAGGTAAAAAGTGGACTGTTGTAGTTGTTGTTATGGAAGGACAGACTAGATAGGCCATGTGGTCTTTTTCTGTCATCATGTTTCTATGTTTCTATGTTTCTATCACATACTTCTATCCCTCACGTCTAACCGGCTTATTCGTGGTCTGGAATGACCCTCTAAGGGAACACAGAATATTCCTTGTGAACTTGGCTGCCGTAGACAACATGGATTATATGATTTTGAAAGTGAAAACAATGTGTTATTCACAATTGCAGGACTTGCCTAAAACATTTAAACCGTACATGATAAATTACAGGTAATAAGTGCAGATCTAGTCATACGGGAGTGATATGATCATATGTCTTTACTCCACCTATAGCTCGAGTTGCAGCATTTTGAGCCAGTTGAAGGGGCTTCACAACATATTCAGGTAAGCCTAGGTACAACTTATTACAATCAGGGCTGTACCGAGCCATAATTGCGCCCTGTGCGACTTGCACATCTGGCACGTGCCCACACCCCTATTCCCATCATCTTATCGCCTTCATGTCCAGCTGGCTGCCCACCCTTGCCCTGCTGCTGACACTTTTTGTCTTCTCGGAGGCAGCAGCAGCGAAACAGACCTGACTTCCAGTAAAAAAAAACCACTCAGGTCCTTCAGTGCCGTGCTTGTATGCAGTTCTGGTCCCTCCCTCCTGTCTCTGATATAGGTTGCGTCAGAGCAGGGAGGGACCAGGTCAGTCATTCAGACGCGGAGCTGCAAAAATCCGCATTTGAATAGCTGGCCTGATCCCTCCTTCCTCTGATGCGACCGACATCAGAGAAGGGAGGGAGGGACCAGAACTGTATACAAGTGTGGCGTTGAAGGACCCGTGTGGGTTTTTTTTGTTTTATATTGGAAGTCGGTTCTGTTTGGCTGCTGCCGGTGGTCATCAGCCTGAATTGCACCCCTAAGCCTCTGCGCCCTGTGCACCATCATTCTAAGATCTGAGGCTTCTAAAATTGCCTTCAATCGACATACCATATGAAGTTTAAAGAAAATGTTCCAGATCACTCTGGCTACCTGAGCACAAAAGGAGAACTGGAAGTTCAGAATGAGTCCCAGATACCGAACTTTATCTTTGATATTGATTACATTACCTCACATGGAAATAAGTGCTGGAATCTTTTTCACCTCTCTTATTGAAATTGATTTCCAATCCATTGGCGGTCATCCATTTCACAGTGCGAACAAAGGGCTGTGCAATTTTCAATGTAGACAAATCAACATCAACAGTAAACTGTTCAAAAATCAAAATATCATCTGTGTAAAAACGGAACGCAAGCCCTAGCTCATGTAAAATTTATGTGCAGACAGAGGTTTAGCATTACTGGAAATTCTCATCATTTATATATATTTTAGTTTACTTATAGTTTCTTGAGAAGCTCAAATGACAAGATTTTAACACATCATCTGATCGTTAGAGAAAGACATCATGCTTGGTAAGGTAGAAGGTCAGCGTAAAAGAGGAAGACCAGCAATGAGATGGATTGATACAATAACAGCAGCTACGGGAACCAATCTCAACAATGAGCCACCTGACTGAAGACCGAACACAATTTAGGACAACTATCCAGAGGGCCGCCATGAGTCAATGCCAACTTGATGGCACGTAACAACAACAACTGAGGGATTAGAAGTGTAGAAATGTGGAACGTGATGTCAGATACCGATTATTAGGCCCATCAATTCTGTCCATTTTCATTCCTGGGCAATAAGCCTTTTATGCAGGTAAATAGCTGTATGCACAGGAAAAAACACTTTTTGAGTATCATTTAGTAGCCTGTGTTAATTTCAGTTAAGTGCATAGGGGGCTGATATTGAGTCAGTGAGAATAAGTGCTGGTGCCAGCACAAGAGAGGGTATTTTACTAAAGGGTGCTACCTGGCACATGCTAAAGGGGCACAGGGACACACATTGCCAGGTAGTGCAGGGTCAAGACAGCACAGGATGAATCTCCTGCTGACTGCGCAGCACGTATTAGAGGTAGGGGCAGAGAATTAGCGTTGTTTTAACACCGTGCGCTAACTGCATTAGTGGGTGTTCACCTAATGCCACCTCAGTAGGTGGCTTTAGGTGCACCGATGCTGAGGCAGCACATACTGTGGGACAGGGCTCCACATTAGCTGCCAGGGAAATGTTTTCCACGCCCCCGACAGTTAACATGGGGGTATTGCACATAACGTGCAATGGTTTCAGTGCTAATCGTGCATTAGGTGCAATATCTTAGTACCCGTTAGTAAAAGATCTGCTACGTGCTGGCACCAGCACTTGACTTAATATGTTCAATTAGCATCATTGTCTGTATAGGAAGTGGCACTAAATATACAGTACATAATCAGTGCTGACCATGCTGGCACTGTCTGTTTAATTTAGGCCTGCTGTAAGGCAGGCCTAAATTAAACAAATAACATATCTTTTTAGCTGTTGGATATTGCTAATAAAAGAGTGATTTTTACTGTCCCTTGGCTTGTCCCCAGTTCATAATTATACAGATAATATTAGACCATTTAGCAGTTTTCATCAGCACAGTATTTTCCATGGGCCCGATTTTCAAAGGCACTTGCATGGGTAACTGCCCTAGTTACCCATGTAAATGCCTTATTCAGGAATTTCGAAGGGCCCTTCAAAAATCCTGGATAAGTCCCTAACGTGCCCAGATACTATGCGGTTGGCATCGGAGCATGTTAGGGGCATTCGGCGGCGGAGGAAAGGGCTAACCGGAAAGCTGCAGGAGCTAGACAGGTAGCACCGATTTTCAATGCTTCCCGCTGAGCCCTCTGCACCTTAGAGATAGGTGAGGTTTTTCCTTGCCTATCTTTCAGGTGCAGGGGCTAAGCAGGTAGCATTGAAAATTGGTGCTACCCAACTAGCTCCTGCAGCTTCTGGGGTGTGCGGCGAGACCCGGATTTTCAATGCTGGGGCCGCATATGACCTGGTATTGAAAATCCAGGTTAGGCAGAAGGGGGGCGGGCTATGCACTGGCGCGGTGCATAGCACCGCCCAGTTCAAAATCGGCCCATATAACCAGGGCTGGGCAAACTATTAGGCAAAGTAGGCGGTCGCCTAGAGTAGCAACTTCTTGGTGGGGGCGGGGGCAAAGAGCAGGCCATTCAGAGCTAAACAATAGAGTCTGACAGCCGGGACAGGGGATGGGGGCATAAGGCTTAAAATTGTCTAGGGCGCCAACATATTGAACCAACTTGGAGGCTGGCCCTAAATATAGCATAATGAGGTTGCAGTTGGTTCAGAGGAAAGCAACCAAATAGTAAGAGGTCTCTATCCAAAGACATATGAAGAGAGACACAGGCCCTAAGCATGTATACCCTAGAGGAGAAGAGGGACAGAGGAGATATGACCTTTAAGTACTTGAAAGGTATTAAAGAACAAATGCGCCTTTTTCAAATGCAATGAATCTCTAGAACCAGAAGACATGATATGAGGCTACAAGTAGGAAGATTGAAAAGCAACAACATAGACCACTTTCATAAAATAGTCCAAGCATTTATCATCCCCAATCTATATTATTGCAATTTAGTCTATCTTGGACTGTCTAAACAGGAGATTACCTAACTATAAATTTTCCAGAATACAGCGGCCAAATTGTTTTTCAGAGCCTCTAGATGGGACAGTGCTTCATACTACCTTGAAAAACTTCAGTGGTTTCCCATCACAAGGAGAATCTATTTTAAGTTTCTACTATTCATTTCTAAAATCTGTTTGGGCATGGCACCATTCTAGATAGCTAACCTCATTCAAACTATGCTACTCCAACTACAGAACTATGATCTACGGAGGTTTGCAAAATCTCGATCCCTTCGTCTAAACTATTTCACCTAATGGACACACAGAAAAAGGCATTCAGAGCAGCTGCTCCAAGGGCCTAGAACAATTTATCAATTAGCATAAGACAAACAACATCTTATACCTCATCCAGAAAATCATGAAAACACGCACCTTCCAGAAATTTCTCAACCCAGTTACTTTAAACTCCATCTAATTGCTGTGTGACTCTCAAGATCTATTTCAACTAATGTATTCAGTCACTTCTCTATTTTTCCTTGCCTTCAAATCTGTTCTGCAGCTATAATTACTGACACTACATTGTTTTGCACCTATAATTTCTGACTCTCCATTGTAATTATTATTGTACTATTTGTATCTATAATGTCTTGACACTTCAGTGTAATCCATTCTGAGCTCTACTCATAGCGCTGTTGACACAGAATATAAGAAATTTCACTAAATTAAATTAAATGAAACATCAGGAAATATTTCCTCATGGAAAAAGTGGTGGATGCCCAGAATGTCCTCCTGAAGCTGGTGGTGGAAACAAAAATGGTGCTGGAATAAAACAAGAAGTGGGATAAACACAGTGGAACCCTGAAGGACAAGAGGATGATAATTAAAAATGGAGCACCTCAACTCAAAGCAGATGTGAAATGACTGTTTTGCTTTTCCCAAGAAACCATGGGGAAAGTAATATGATGACATATGACTGGGGTGACATTCTGAAGCGCTTGTATGGCGAGGTTGTGCTCCCCATCTACCACTTAGATGAACAAGGTACAGAAACTAAAGCCTAAGTAGCCGATGGTCATTTTAACCCCTCGCCTGCATGGCAGGGTTGGGGCTTTTGTGCTCAGTGATTGGATGGGGCCTCCTTATCCATAAAGCCATTGCTGAGCAGCTTGGATGGACCATGGACTTGCTACTGTCCATACAGAATTAAAATTTAAGACCTTCAAGGCCCTTAAAACTTTCCTTTTGGAATCTGCTTTTGATTTACAGCCTACTCACCCCTGACGTTGCTTACGTCACCTTGGGCTAGCAACAATCTGTCTCCAACCTATCCTCAGCTTCTCTTTGCCTATACCCAAACTCTTTTGTCTGTCTCATCCTCTCCTGTCCTATCTAAAAAACGGCATTCTTTTCTCATTTCCCTATATTTTAATGAATTGTAAACTGCATAGATTTGTCGTACTAATCTGTAATATTTTTTTGAAGGTGTGTGACTAAACAGGTAGACCAAGGTGTTCCGGTTGATATAATATATCTGGATTTTCAGAAAGCCTTTGACCAGATTCCTCATGAGAGACTCTTTGCAAAATTAGTCATGGGTTTGGAGGCAGTGTAGTATTATGGATCAGGAACTGGTTGAAAGATAGAAAGCAGAGGGTGGGGCAAAATGGAGAAAGATGAATAGTGAGTACCCCAGGGATTTGTGCTGGGCCCACTGCTTTTTGACATATTCATAAATGACCTGGAAATAGGAATAATGAGTGAAGTGATCAAATTTGTAGATGACACAAAATTATTCAAAGTTGCTAAAACCCAAGAGTATTATGAAAAAGTGCAAGAGGACTTTGAAAAATTGGAAGACTGGATATCCAAATGGCTCATGAAATTTAATGTGGACAAGTTCAAAGTTATACGCCTAGGAAAGAATAACCCAAACTATGGTTACACGATGCAAGGTACCACCTTAGAAACCACCACCCTGGGAAAAGATTTAGGTGTCATTGTGGATAATATGTTGAAACCCTCTTCCCAGTGTGCTGCGGTGACCAAGAAATCAAATAGAATGCAAGGAATCATGAGGAAAGGAATGGAGAATAAAACCAAGGATATTATAATGCTTCGATATTGTTCCATGGTGCGCCCACACCTTGAATATTGTGTGCAATTCTGGTCGCCGTATCTTAAAAAGAATATAGCTGAATTAAAAATGGTACAAAGAAGAGGGACAAAAATGGTAAAGGGAACGGAAGGATACCCCTATGAGGAAAGGCTTAAAAGGCTGGAGCTCTTCAACTTGGAAAAGAGACAGCTGAGGGGAGATATGATAGAGGTCTATTAATTAATGAATGGGGTTGAACGAGTAAACATAGATTGGTTGTTTACACCATCAAAAAGTAGAAAGACTAGAGGACTCGCAATGTTGCTAGAATGCAACCCATTTAAGACTAATAAGAGGAAATATTTTTTTACTCAGCGCAAAATCAAACTCTGGAATTCGTTCCCGGAGGATGCAGTAAAAGCTGTTAGTGTAGCTGGGTTTAAAAAGGTTTGTACAAGTTCCTGGAGGAGAGATCCTTAGACCATTATTAAAGAGGACCTGGGAAATCCACTGCTTGCCCCTGGATGAGGACTGTGGAACCTGTGTGCTTCTTTGGAAATCTGCCAGGTACTTGTGACCTGTATTGGCCACTGTTGGAAACAGGATATTGGGCTTGATAGACCTTGGTTTGACCCAGAAAGGCATTTTCTTATGTTCTTAAGCAGATTTACGGTATATCAAATAAACAGAACAATAATCATAACCACCATGTCAGTCCTTATCCTCGTCATCTACTATCTTACTATATTTCTACATAAAAACACACAGATAAGCAAGTCTTGTTTTTGCCACCTGTCAGCTTATAATGCATAACTCTGAAAGTCGTGGTTTCCATTATTACACATGCTTTAAATTGCATTAATACACATTAATATCTTTACACACATTAGTCAATGAAGCTGTTTATTTATTTAATAGCTTTAAATAGTACTTTCCTAGTCATAAGGTCATTCAATAACCTTGCTGAGATGGATTCAGCACGCATTGTTTCCACAGGCACAACTGGCTCTGGGGGCTTTGAATCCTTTCATTCAGTTTTTCAATGGGTTCTGCTGGCCTGAAATACTTTTGTAGATATTCAGATCAAAGCAGTGCTACAGAGCAATCATTCTGTGTGTTTTTTGATGAGTTTGGTAATGGCCACTGCTATATCCTGATAGTCATGGGTGACTGGAACGCAAAAGTTGGCAACAAAGAAGAAGGCAAAGTAGTTGGAAAATATAGACTTGGCAACAGAAATGAAGCTAGAGAAAGATTGATAGAATTCTGCAAGACCAATGATCTATTCAACTCAAACACCTTCTTCCAGCAACACAAGCGGCGACTGTACACATGGACTTCACCCAATGGATTGTATAAAAATCAAATTGACTACATCTGTGGAAGTCAACGATGGAAAAGCTCTGTAACATCAACAAAGACAAAACCTGGAGCTGACTGTGGTACAGATCATCAACTACTAGTATGCAAACTCAAGCTAAAGTTGAAAAAGAGCAAACCACTCATGAATGCAGCAAAATATGACCTTGAGAATATACCACTGGAATTTAAAGACTGCCTGCAAAATCGATTTGCTGCTTTAGATACAAATGACAGAGCTCCGGAAGAGTTATGGAATGACATCAAGAAGGTTGTGCTGGAAGAAAGCGAGAAGTCTCTACAAAAGGTGAAAAAGCAAAAACGGCCAAAATGGATGATGGAAGAAACTCTGAAAATTGCCCAGAAACGCAGAGAGGCTAAAGCCAAAGGAGAAAGAAAGACAATCGCAGAACTCAACAGAGATTTCCAACGTGCAGCAACACAGGACAAGGAAAAGTACTACAATGACACTTGCAAGGAAATAGAAGCAGAAACTATTAGAGGAAGAACAAGATCGGCTTTCCTAAAGCTGCGAGAGTTAAAGAAAAAGTTCCAGCCTCGAATTGGAATGTTACAAGATGCTCAAGGTTCTATGTTGAATGATTCTGAGAAGATCAAGAAAAGGTGGAAGGAATATACAAAGTTTTTATATGATAAAGATCAAGTGGACCAACAGCCGTTTCAACCCATACCTTATGATCAGGAACCATTGGTGATGAAAGAAGAAGTTGAAGCAGCATTGAAAGCCTTATCAAAGAACAAAGCACCAGGCATTGATAGCATTCCCATAGAAGTATTGCAGCAATCTGATGCAGCTGTTACCATACTTACAAGGCTCTGCCAAGAAATATGGAAGACAACATCATGGCCAACTGACTGGAAAAAATCTGTGTTTATACCAATACTAAAGAAAGGTGATCCAACTGACTGTGTAAATTATCGCACAATCGCTCTGATCCCACATGCCAGCAAGATTCTACTGAAGATTATTCAAAAGAGACTACAGCCATACCTAGAACAAGAACTACCTGAAGTGCAAGCAGGGTTCAGGAAAGGGCGAGGAATGAGAGACATCATTGCGGATGTGAGATGGATCCTTGAAAAGACTAAAGAATACCAAAAGGATATCTATTTGTGCTTTATCGACTATAGCAAGGCTTTTGACCGTGTAAACCATGAGAAACTCTGGGCCACATTAAGAAGCATGGGTATACCAGAACACCTGATCGTTCTCTTGCGCAATCTGTACATTGATCAAGAAGCAACAGTTCGAACGGAACAAGGAGAAACAGAATGGTTTAAAATAAGCAAAAGTGTAAGACAAGGCTGCATACTTTCCCCCTACCTGTTTAATTTATATGCAGAACAAATCATCAGAGAAGCAGGACTGTATGAAGACAACAGAGGTGTGAAGATTGGTGGAAGACTCATCAACAACCTTCGCTATGCTGATGATACCACATTACTGGCTGAAAGTGAAGATGATCTGAAACATTTGCTTCTCACAATCAAAGAACATAGTCTCAAAATGGGCCTGCACCTTAATGTAAAGAAGACAAAGATCATGACAACTGGCATAATCAACAGGTTCATCGTTGAAGGAGAAGAAATTGAAATCGTGAACAACTTTAACCTACTTGGATCAACTATCAATAAAGAAGCAACAAGCAGTCAAGAAATCAGACGACGCATTGCTCTTGGCAGAATGGCTATGAAAGACCTAGATAAGATTCTCAAGAGCAGAGATGTCTCTCTCCATACAAAGATTTGACTTGTTCAAGCCATGGTATTTTCAATAACATCATATGGATGTGAAAGCTGGACAGTGAAAAAGACAGACAGGAAGAAAATTGATGCCTTTGAATTATGGTGCTGGCGGCGAATACTGTGTATACCATGGACTGCCCGAAGAACATACCAGTCGGTACTAGAGAAGATCAAACCTAAGCTTTCTTTAGAAGCTCAGATGACAAGACTTCGACTTTCATACTTCGGACGCATCATGCGAAGAGAGAGATCATTAGAGAAAGACATCATGCTTGGCAAGATAGAAGGTCAACGCAAAAGAGGAAGGCCAGCAATGAGATGGATCGCTACAATAACAGCAGCTACGGGTACCAGTCTGTCAACAATGAGCCTCCTGACTGAAGACCGAACACAATTTAGGATAGCTATCCAGAGGGTCGCCATGAGTCGACTCCGACTCGACGGCACTTAACAACAACAACAACTGTCTATAGAATTAGCTAAGATAAATAGCTATCAATTGGTATCTATGCATCAAGGACCGTGTGGAGGGGAGTTTCTTATTTTCTTGACAACCCTCTCCTTAATGTCTACTTTCCATCTTGTTATGCAGGCCTATGACCGACTGTGCCTGTGTCCTGACACCAGGTAGGCTGGTCTCATGATGCATGCTCTTGTTGAGGGTCAGTTAGTACCACTGAATATCCTTCCAGACCACCTTGGCACTATCTGGATAGTACCAGGGCGGTATGAGGGAAGAGCGTGGAGGACCCTGAAGTTAGCTGGATGGCTGTGATATTTAGACCACTATCTGAGCAACAGTCTAGATAAATTTAGAACAGCAACAAGTGGGGAAAGCAGGCAGAGCATAACTCATGGATTTCTTTCCAACCCCTTTCTTTAAGGGTGGGACAGTATGCAAGTAGATGGAGCAGATGTGGCATGGTAGTTTTTAGGGATGGGGCAATTTGCGGTGATGGGGCATTTGCAGGAATAGTTTTTGAGAATGGGGTAGTTGCAGGGGGTATATTTTAGGGATGGTGCAGTTTCTGGGGTGGTAGGGCAGTTGTGTATTTTTTATGGTAGGGCAGTTTTCAAGGTGGTGAGACGGTTGGTGGTATTTTGTTTGTGATAGCAGAATTTGGCAGGTAGTTAGGGAAATTTGCAAGGGAGTATATTTTGGGGGTAAGGCACTGTGGGGGGGTGGCAGAAACAGATTGGTGGGGTTGGATGAGTAGAAACCAGAGAGAGTGAATTTGAAAGGAACAATTCTCTAACTGAATCAGCATTGAATATCTGGATTATTTTTGGTGCTGTGGCTATCATTAAAAAAAACCCAAAAACCACCAGCTCCAGTGTTTCAGTATGAAACCGAAAATTTTCACTTCTCATTTTCCTGGTTCCCCTCACTCTAAGGGAGCATTGGCAGGAATGAATCAAAGCATCTCGTTATGGAGGTGGATTTCTTTCCTTGCAAAATGCAAGATGCTTCCTTCCTAACTCCCTTCCAGTATCTCATTGAAAAGTGGGCACATTTGAGAGCTGTGGGACTATTATGAAATCTATGGGGATCCCTGGATTTCCCTCAGCAGGGGGTGTGGGAACGGCTTACTGCAGGGCCCATAGGGTTATGGACACATTTCTATGAGCTTGAACTAAGGCCAACAACACATTAGATTGTGTTTTTCCAAAATGAAAAGCATTTAGCATATAACTTGCTGAAAAGTGATAAACTGACAAAAAACGCTCACCTGCTTCTGATGATTTTAGATTTATTACTCGCCTTTTCCAAATCCACTCTTAAGGTGAGCTGCAGTCAGGCACATGAGTTAATTCTGTGCCCAAATGGGATCATAATCTAACTTGTATCTGAGGCAATGCAAAGTGAAGTAATTTGCACAAAATCACAAAGACTATCAGTGGAGAAGTGGGATTTAAACCTTGATACACAAGGTGCTTTTCTAATCACTAAGCTACTCTTCCACACCAGGTGATAGTGTAACAGTTACTTAAACAGCTCAGAAACATGTAAGGACCCCTTTTGTCTCTATGTAACTCTTCGAGATACACCAGGGAACTATCCTTCACTCTTTTACACTCCCATTTACACCACAGTTCTCCTTGACTCCTTTCTTGCTACCCTCAGGGGGTCATTCCAGAACACGAATAAGGGGATTGTACATATGCCGGGGACGTTTATTTACCAAAAACGTCCCCATCATATTCTGAAACACTGCTGATATGCACGTTCATTGCACTAGCACGGGGATCAAAGAATGTGGGCAGGAGAGGGCGGAATGGGGGCGTGGTCAGCCACGGAGACATATAAAGTGTATTCAGGAAAGGCCCATGTACTTATTAAGTGTTTCCAGGACACGTACACGATATTCCTCCTGAAACATGGTATAAGGCTAGGACTTAGAAAATATTCTGCTGTGCTCTGCAATGCGTCCCATAGAGAAGAATGGTTGTGACAGGTATGTTTTGAACTGGTGTGACTGCAGTCTGGAAAAATACAAGATGCAGCCTTAAGGTACAGGGAGCAGAGGTAAGGGAATGTTATAACGTAAAGAAACATTTCTAAACATCTTTACTGAAGCATTAAGAAGAGCAATATTATTTATTCAGGCTATACACAAATGTGCTGTTCGTGCTAAAAGAGCCAATCTATGGGACCCTAACAATTCCCATGTTCCGAAAAATGGGACTGCTGATGCAGGGATAGTATGGGTGAGAGCAGGGAAAGGATTCCTTTTTGGGTGAGAAATGGGAATCATATTTGTAGCCCTGATACCCCATGTGATTATGTTATGGCATAGCTGTTATGTATAGGTTCAGGGCACTTTTCGGGCAGAAGCATCTTTGTGTGACAGAAAGTGAGAGTGTGTGTGTGTGTGAGTGAGTTTGAGGGGTGCACGGAAGGATCTGGTGTGCTCATCTGCAATTCAGGGGGGACATGATAATTATGGACTGATGCCGCCATGGGACAGGTGTAGCTGCCTGTACCCAGTTAGGTGGGCCTCAGATGCCTTAGCCAGAAGGCCCTACCACTATGACAATGACTACTGATCAGTTGTATAGCTTCACAGTGCATATGCAGCACTGCCCAAACACATGTAACAGATGGTCCCTTCTCAGCAGAGCTTACAAGCTAGCCGGGACAGCCAACACAGCAGCTGTGAATAGGATACATCCAGGGGGAATGGACAGGAAACACAAGGGAGCCTAGGTGGATCTGATTCAACAGCAGCACCGACGGAGTGAGTGCTCAGCCTGGATTTGAGAGGGGCCAGGGACGAAACCTGACGTAAAGACTCAGGTTGTTTGTTAAAAACTTAAGAACATAAGAAATGCCATACAGCGTCAGACCAAGACCCATCAAGCCCAGTATCCTGTTTCCAATAGTGGCTAATCCAGGTCACCTGGTAGTTTCCCAAAAAGACACAAAGATTCCATAATGCTTGTATTGGGGCAAGCAATAGAGTACCTGGGTCCTCTTTAATAATGGTTTATGGATCTTTCCTCCAGGAACTTGTCCAAAAGCTTTTTAATCCCAGCTACACTGGCAGCTTTTACTACATCCTCTAGTAACGAGTTCTAAAGTTTGTTTACATGGTGAGTGAAAAAATATTTTCTATTATCAGTCTTAAACGGGTTACACTGCAGCTTCCTTGCATGTCCCCTAGTCTTTCTACTTTTTGATTCCGTAAAGAATCGATCTGCGTTTACCTGTACCACTCCATTCATTAATTTATAGACCTCTATCATAGCTCCCATAAACCGTCTCTTTCCCAGGTTGAAAAGCCCTAATCTTTTAAGCCTCTCCTCATAGGAGTATCCTTCCATCCGCTTTACCATTTTGGTAGCTCTTCTCTGTACTTTTTAAAATTCCTTTTCTATGTCCTTTTTAAGATACGGCGACTAGAATTGCACACAATATTCAAAGAGCAGTTGCACCATAGAACGATACAGAGGCATTATATATCCTTTGTTTTCTTCTTCATTCCTTTCCTTGTAATTCCTAGCATTTTATTGCCTTCTTGGCCGCTGCTGCACACTGGGCAGAGGGTTTCAACGTGTTGTCCACGATGGCGCCTAAATCTTTTTCCAAGGTGGTGGTTCCTAATGTGGAACCTTGCATCTTGTAACCATAGTTTGGGTTTTTCTTTCCTAGATGCATAATTTTGCACTTGTCCACATTACATTTCATCTGCCATTTGAACGTCCAGTCTTTCCATTTATCAAGTTCCTCTTGCAATTTTTCACAATCCTCTTGTGTTTTAACAACTTTGAATAATTTTGTATCATCTGAAAATTTGACTATCCCATTTGTTGTTCCCATTTCCAGGTCATTTACGAATATGTTAAAAAGCAGCAGATCCAGCACAGATCCCTGGGGTACTTCACTATTCACCTTTCTCCATTGAGAAAATTGACCATTCAGCCCTACTCTCTGCTTTCTATCTTTTAAGCAGTTCCTGATTCACGATAGTGCGCTGCCTCCTATCCCATAACCTTTTAACTTCGCCAAAAGTCTCTCATAAGGAACTTTGTCAAAGGCTTTCTGAAAATCCAGGTGCACTAAATTGACTAGCTCACCTTTGTCTACCTGTTTATTGACACCTTCAAAACAATACTACAGATTAGTAAGACAGGACCTTTCTTGGCTAAAACCAGGTTGGCTTTCTCCCATTAAACCATGACTATTTACATGTTCAGTAATTTTGTTCTTTATAATGGTTTCTACCAATTTGTCCAATATTGATGTCAGGTTCACTGGCCTGTAGTTTCCCAGATCACATCTGGAACCCTTTTTAAAAATTGGCATTTCATTGGACATTCGCCAATCTTAGAAACATAGAAACATGATGACAGAAAAAGACCACATGGCCTATCTAGTCTGTCCTTCCATATCAACAACTACAACAGTCCACTTTTTACCTTTAGAGATCCTCTGTGTTGGTCCCATGCTTTTTTGAATTCAGTTACTGTCCTCATCTCTACCACCTCCACTGGGAGACTATTCCACGGATCCACTACTCTTTCCGTAAAGAAATATTTCCGCATATCACTCCTGAATCTATCTCCCTTCAAACTCATCCCATGTCCCCTCATAGCAGAACTTGCTTTCAATTGAAAGAGGCTCTCTCCCTGAACATTTATGCCACGGAGGTATTTAAACATCTCAATCATATCACCTCTATCCCGCCTTTCCTCTAAGGTGTACATATTAAGATCCTTAAGTCTATCCTCATATGCTTTATAATGAAGCCCACTAATCATTTCAGTAGCCACCCTCTGCACAGACTCCATCCTGTTCACATCCTTTTGAAGGTGCGGTCTCCAGAATTGCACACTATACTCCAAATGAGGTCGCACCAAAGATTTATACAGATTTATCACCTCCTTTTTTCTGCTAGCCATTCCTCTCCGTATGCACCCAAGCATCCTTCTAGCTTTTGCCGTCACCTTTTCTACCTGTTTAGCTACTTTAAGATCATCAGACACAACCACGCCTAGGTCCCGCTCTTCTTTAGTGGACAAAAGTACTTCACCTCCTATACTGTATTGCTCCCATGGATTGCTGCAGCCCAAATGCATGACCTTACATTTTTTAACATTAAATCCCAGCTGCCAAATTCTAGACCATTCTTCAAGCTTAGTTAGATCCCTCCTCATGTTATCTACACCTTCCTGGGTGTCTACTCTATTGCAGATTTTGGTATCATCTGCAAAGAGGCAAACCTTACCCGACAGCCCTTCCGCTATATCACTAACAAAGATGTTAAAAAGAATCGGACCAAGGACAGATCCCTGGGGCACACCACTGGTAACATCCTTCTCCTCAGAGTGAGCTCCATTTACTTGTACTCTTTGTCGCCTCCCACCCAACCAATTTCTAACCCAAGCAGTAACTTTAGGGTCCATCCCTAGGGTGCTCAGTTTGTTTATAAGTCGCCTGTGAGGAACAGTGTCAAAGGCTTTACTGAAATCTAGATACACCACATCTAGAGCTCTCCCTCGGTCCAACTCCCTGGTCACCCAGTCAAAAAAATCAATCAGATTTGTCTGACAAGACCTGCTTCTGGTGAATCCATGCTGCCTCGGATCCTGTAATCCGCTGGACTCCAGAAACCTCACTATTTTCTCTTTCAGCAGCGTTTCCAATAATTTACTCACCACCGAAGTTAAACTAACCGGCCTGTAGTTTTCAACCACATCCTTACTTCCGCTTTTGTGTAAAGGCACTACATGAGCCTCTCTCCAGTCCTTTGGCACCACTCCCGACTCCAACGAGGCATTGAAAAGGTCAGTCAGTGGAGTTGCTAGAACGTCCCCAAGTTCCCTCAGTATTCTAGGGTGTATCCCATCCGGTCCCATCGCTTTGTCTACTTTAAGTTGAGCTAGTTTCTCACGAACACAGTCTTCTGAAAATTGTTCAAGATGTCCCTCGCTTCTGTTCCTATTTGTGGGTGTTTTCTGAGGTTCTGCTCCTGGTTCTTCATCTGTGAACACAGAACAAAAATATTTGTTAAGCAATTCCGCTTTATCCTTATCAGCTTTGTGGCGCTCACACCCCTACCAGGCGGTCGCCTAGTAGGGACGCGAGACCATCTTGTATTCCTTTTCCAAAGGGTTGTAGTTGTGTAGTCAGAAATGAACCAAGTGGATTTTCAAAGCGCACAGGAATTTTTATTAGCTTCCTTTAGGTAAGATGGTAACAATCTTCAAAGCAACTTTACACTCAGGACAAAGAAACAAAAGATAATCTTCTCCAATTAAAGCAAATATCAAAACAGTGTTTCCGTGGAATTATTTACAATGGCTTTCCTTTTCCTTCTCTTTAAGATGCTTCTTACTTCAGCAATAATAAAGGCACATGTATTTACAACCTACAATCAAAGCCAGTAGGGCTGCTAGCTCCTTCTTTGCTGTTTTGAGTTAAACAGTTCTCAGCTGTCTAGCCCCACCTTGGTTGCACTAGCTACTTCTTTAGGAAAGAACCTTAGTGCTTCAATATAAGACTCATTCTCTCCTTTACTTCAGGCTTCAGCTATAACAAAGTTGTAACAGCTTTCTTAATTTCTTTCTGCTATTTAGCTTCCATTAATTAGCATCAATACAAAAAGCACAGTCCATCTCAGAACAAGAAGAACCCATGTCAGTTCCTCTACCATCCACTTCCATACTTTCTTCTGAGCTGCATATTGGTAAAGCTTGGAAACGTTCAGGCACTTTTTGCTTTAAGTCTTTTAAAAGCTCAAATAGCCTATTCCACTGCACTGCCCTTCCTTCTCTTGGCAGAACTTCAACAGGCTTCTCCTGTTCAACTTTTCTTGAAAACCCCTTCTTTCTAATCTGGGTTTTCCCAGGTACAAATCCCTCTTCAGAATCAGAGCAAGAGATACAAGCCTTAGACTTCACTGCTTTCTTTCTCCTACCTTTGGAGTTTTACTGAAGGACTTCCATATCTGGGGCTTCTGTTGGCTGTGGCTATCTCTGCCTCAGAGCCAGTCAGGGAATCAGGGTAAGATTTCCTCTCCGCTTCCTGGGGCTTCTTCTGCCTGAAGACACACCCTTCAGAGGAGTTTAAGCTCTCTTGCCTTAGCTCTTCCAACGCCAGCCTTCTCTTTCTCTCTCTCTTGCCAGTATGCTTGGTCCTCTCCCTGGAACCTTCTCTGTAGCTCTCTTGGCTGCAGTCCTGGCTGCTCTTGCTCTCCTTGCTCTTGTCCTTGTTCTTGTTCCTGTTTCTCCTTCCGTCTCCTATCTCTCTGTTTGTTTGCTCAAACTTAAACATTGAGCATGGCACCTCCCCTTCTGACTCCACCCCCATATACCTCCTACTCTTACTTAGGGTTGCCATGGAGTCTGGGTGTGGCTTTAGCCTAGCTCTACCCTCGTGGTTTCTCTCACTGCTTTTACTAGGGTGTATGTGTTCCGGTGCACCCATCCCCCGCAAAGAAGAAAAAGTTCCTTTTCCCTTTATTTCTTCATGCTGGACTGCACTCTCCTTACCACAGCTTCTACATATTCCCCCCCACCTGCACCCTTGAGTCTGACAATACCACTCTTGCCCTTCCTCTTCTCACTAATATATCTGAAAAATGTCTTATCCCCCCATTTTATTGCATTGGCTATTTCCTCCTCCTTTTGAATCTTTGCCTTCTTGACTACTTTGCTAGCTTCTCTAAGTTTTTCCAAATACAGATGCCTGTCTTCCTCTCTCTGTGATCTCTTGTATTTCATGAAGGCCTCCCTCTTTTTCTTCACTTTTTCAGCTACTTCCTTAGAAAACCATAGCGGTTTCCTTTTCCTTTTGCCTTTATTTACCATTTTAACAAAAAGGTTGGTTGCCCTTAAAATATCCCCTTTCAGTTTTGCCCACTGTTTTTCTACATCCCCCAGCTGTTCCCATCCCACTAACGACTCCCTGAGGTATTGGCCCATCTTCGCAAAGTTAGTCTTCCTAAAGTCTAAGATCCTCACCTTGGAATGGATTCTAACAGCCGAAGTCCTAATACTGAACCACACCATCTGGTGATCACTGGATGCAAAATGATCTCCCACTAGAACATCAGAAACACTTTCACCATTGGTAAGCACCAAGTCCAGTATGGTCCCTTCACGTGTGGGATCTGTTACCAATTGCCTGAATAGTTCTCCTTGTAGAGAATCCAGGATCTCCTTACTTCTAGATGATACTGCAGCAGGAATGTGCCAGTCAACATCTGGCATATTGAAATCTCCTATCAGTAGCACTTCCCCTTTCCTAGCAATGCTGCGTATGTCTTCAATTAACTCTCTGTCCACCTCTTCCTCTTGTGAGGGAGGTCTGTATATCACACCATGCAAATAGATTTCTCTTTCCCTCTTTCTATTTTAACCCACAATGCCTCCTCTCTCTCTTTTAAGCTCTGTAATTCCAAAGCTTTAATAGTAGTTTTTACATATAGTGCCACTCCTCCTCCCTTTCTTCCTACCCTGTCCTTTCTGAATAAAGTATAGCCAGGTATAGTTACATCCCAGTCGTGGTTTTCTGTGAACCATGTTTCTGTAACTGCCACTAAATCCAAGTCAGCCACTCCCACGAAAGCTTCAACATCAGGGATCTTATTTCCCATGCTACGGGCATTTATACACACTGCTTTCCATATGTTACCCCTGTTACCCATTTCCATAAAGGTATTTAATGTATCATCTACCTGGGGGCTTTCACTTACCTGGGGGCTTTCTTCACCTATCCCCAACGAATCTAGTTTAAAGCCCTCTTCAGTAGATTAGCCAGTCTACTAACGAAGATGCGTTAACCTTTCTTGGACAGATGGATGCCATCTCTGCTCTGCAACCCTTGGAACAGCATCCCATGGTCTAGGAAACCAAAACGCTCTCGATGACACCATCCACGCAGCCATGCATTCATCTCCAGGATGTGAGCCGCTCTGCCTTGGCCTTTACCCTCAACAGGGAGGATTGAAGAGAACACCACCTGTGCACCTAACTGCTTCACCCTCTGTCCCAGAGCCATGAAGTCACTTTTGATACGTTCCGAGGTATACCTGGCAGTATCATTTGTTCCAACATGGATTAGCAACATTGGGCAATAGTCAGTGGGCTTGATGAGTCTCGGCAAACTCTCCGTAACGTCTTGGATTTTGGCACCAGGCAGACAGCATACCTCTCTGGACATCAAGTCTGGTCGGCAGATGGACACCTCAGTACCCCTCAGAAGAGAGTCTCCAACCACCACTACCCTTCGTTTCCTTCTGGTCACTGATTCTGCAACTTTGGGGTACTTGAACTCTGGTTCTTCCCTTTCCAGGGATGCTTTCACCTCCTCCACTTCCAGGGCTGCATAATGGTTCTTCAGTTCAAGGTCTGGAGAAGTTGGATTGGTGATTTTGCAGGCCCTGGTGACTTGTGTCCAACCATCGACATTCTGTTGGCACCCATCTTCTTCTGTGCTGGAGAGCTTGGTTGCTGCAAGAAGCATCTCATCAATGTACTTCTCACTGTCTGGAATGCTCCTCAGCCTCGCCACCTCCTCTCTGAGTACCTTCACTTGTTTCCTCAGAGCTTCAGCATGCAGGCACCCTGCACATGGAACTGGTCCTTCAACTGGCATTAGGACCTCTGTCTGGACCGAGGCAGAAGCTGTAACAGGGGCAACAGCTTTAGCAATATGATTTTTCCCAGCCATTGTTCTGTTCGTGGAGCTTAGGTATCTGTTAAAGCAAAAGAGAGATCTACCAAGTACCAGCTGGTTTCGCAGCTGTCCTTTCAGAGAAAAAGCAGTTAAATCTCTTTAATTATATTCAAAATGTGCTGGTCCAATTCTCTGTGATTTGTTAAAGGGGGAGGTGCCCTATAAAGCAAGACTGCTCACTAGGAGTGGGTGGGAGTTGGGGTGGGTAGGGAGGGAACTAACACCTGATTAGGTGTTAGCAGTTTCTAAACCTGAGGAGGTTACTAGAGTTCAGCAACCTATTGTGCTCAAGGAAAGTTCCCCTAAAGCACCAAAAAGAAAGTAACCTTGCTTTAAAAAATATACAAAAAACCCTTTAAGAGCTCCCAGTCAGAGAGCTAGCAATGTAATATAATAAAAACAATCAAAGAAACAAACCCTCAAATCCTTACTGTTTGTTGATCTGTAGAGCCCTGGATAGGAAAGCCTCAACAGGGCAAGGCACTGGAGCCTTTTATGCAGGCCTCAGCTGCACTCAGGAAATCAAGCCCACTAACTCCTGATTAGTTAGGTGTTAGCAGTTTCTAAACCTGAGGAGGTTACTAGAGTTCAGCAACCTATTGTGCTCAAGGAAAGTTCCCCTAAAGCACCAAAAAGAAAGTAACCTTGCTTTAAAAAATATACAAAAAACCCTTTTAAGAGCTCCCAGTCAGAGAGCTAGCAATGTAATATAATAAAAACAAACAAACCCTCAAATCCTTACTGTTTGTTGATCTGTAGAGCCCTGGATAGGAAATATTAAGGTACTACAGATTATTTTAATGATAGTTCACAGATTAATAATAGTAGGTCCGCAATCTCCTATTTCAGTTCTTTCAACACTCTCAGGTGTATACCATCTGGTCCAGGTGATTTGCTACTATTTGGTTTATCAAATAGTTGTAATATATCTTCCCGGTTTATCAATATTTCTTTCAATTCTTCTGATGCATCACCTTTAAATACCATTTCAGTCATGGGTAACTTCCCTACATCTTCTTCAGCAAAGACCGAAGCAAAGAATTCATTCAGTCTCTCTGCTATGGCCTTGTCCCCTCTTAGTGCCCCTTTTACCCCTCTATCATCTAATGATCTATTTGACTCTCTCACATGTTTTTTGCTACAAATGTACTTGAAAAAGTCTTCATTATTCACTTTTTGCTTCCACAGCAAGTTTCTTCTCAAATTTTCTCTTTGCCTGCCTTATCAATGCCTTGCATCTAACTTGCCAGTGCTTAAATTGTTTCCAGTTTTCGTCATTTGGCTCATTTTTCCATTTACTGAAAGTTGCTTTTTTGGCTACAACAGCCACTCTGACCTCACCTTTAAACCATTCTGGCAGTTTTTTGGACTTCCTTCCACCTTTCTTAAAGCGTGGAATATAGCTGGTCTGGGATTCCATGATAGTATTTTCAAACAGTACCCATGATTGATGTAAATCTTTAACCTTTGCAGCTGCTCCTTTTAGTTTTTTCTTAACTGTTTTCCTCATTTTATCATAGTCTCTCTTTTGGAATTTAAAAGGCCATTTAATTATTTATTTAACTGATTTTGGTATACCATTTTTCTACCAGTCAAAACGGTGAACAATCAACAGTGGAGAGACAAGGGTGAGTGGGTAAAGGGATACAACAGGTTTGATCAAAGCAGTGGACATTTATCAGGGACATTTAACAGGAGTGCAGGAGTGATCAGTAGGTTAAACACAGTAGTGAGGTTAGCATTGGGTAGAAGAGGTCCAGCGGATCTGGCGCTATAGTTTGTCCAGTAGGGCTAACATGCACCATAGTGTTTTTGGAATAGGAGGGTTTTCAGGTGTTTGCAGAAGTCTTTTGTTGTCTGAGTACTCCTTAGTGTGGGAAGCAGTGTGTTCTATAAGGTGGAGGCATAAAGTATGAAGGACCTCAAGTCAGGCATACTGTGTGCTCTTGCGGATCCATGTTGGCAAGCTGAGCAGGTTTAGTGTGCTTTGTTTGCGGGTTCTAGTGGAGCTGGGGGTGTTAAATGACGACTGGAGTTGCTGAGTTGTGAGACCATTCCGAGTTTTGTGGATGATGGTGAGGGCTTTAAATTTAATCCTAGAGGCGATGGGTAGCCAGCAGAGGGATTTTAGGATGAGTGTGATGTGGGAGTGCCTAGGCGTTCAGAAGAATGTGTGTGCGATGGTATTCTGCGTTAGCTGTAGAGGATGGTGTGCTTGGGTAGTCCATGAAATATGGAGTTGCAGTAGTCAAACAAGGGAGTGACTATTGCCTGACACATTGTGTGGAAGTTGTCGGAGGGGACACAGGTTGACAGTGTCCTGAGTTTGTAGTAAATCGCCGTGGTGGTGTTTTGGATGTGGGCTTGAAAGTTTAAGTGGAGGTAAACTCCATTTAAACTACTGTCTGTGATGAGCAGCTTCATAGATGCATGTTTTTCCCAAGGGGTGTGGAGTTCACGGGTACATCGTGGGGACGGGTAGGATCCGAAACGTGTAATGTTTCAGAATATGGCGGGTGCGGGGATGTCCAAAACATTTACCCATGTCTGAGGCCGGCTGAATAGCGCTTGCACTTGCCCTCTGGACATGTCTATTGCCCTGATTCTGGACCCTGCAGCCACGTCCAGACCCGCATATGTGGAATTGGGATCAAAAGGGACACGTTTTTGATTTAGACGTGTCCATGGGCTGGACGTGCACATTATGGAATCACGCTCTCATCCTCTACTTAGGTGCTGAGCATGAATAAGGTAGGACACCTGGATAAAGAGATTAATCCTTCACCTGGCACATGATTTCAATGGTAGCAAAACCCTTACAGCTTCAAGATACACTGGATACCCCTAGTACGTTATGTCTTTTTTCAGAATTTCATCAATCATGAAAACAGCCAATTTCCAGCAAAGCAAGGAGTCACCTTCAGATTCCTGCCTGAAGTCTCCCCTTGGATGCACTAGAACTTTTCTCTAGGAACCCAGCGGCTCCTTTCTGGTACCTTGGATCCACTGGAAACTCAAGAGACTACAACATTTTAAGCCTCTACTTTTATTAATCCTTCAAAACCTCAGACACCACCTAACAAGGTGTACCTGAATCACACCGTATTTCTCTAACCTTATTCATTTGTGCCCTCTGGTGGGGTCGTATGTTCACTAGTAAGGGACATTTGGATATGCTTATATACCTGCAGAGCCCTTTGCATGGGAAATCTGTAGCCCCTACTACTATGTTAGACCTCTCTGGAGTGTGAGTGCTAAGAAATGTTCCAGCTCTGCGACATAGGGAATAAGGGGATGGAGACGTTATTCAATGTGCTAATTTTAGGACATTTGAAACTACAACATCAAAATCTCAGGGGGGGGGGGAGGTGATATTCAAAGCCATTTAGTCCTGTTTTTATAAGGAAAAAATGTACAATGAAATGTAACTCTGCTGCTTGCATTAGAATCCTTTTTCTTTCTGTCTCTGCCAACCATCTTTCTATTAATGTCCTGTATAGCATATTACTTTCTTTTAACTAAACTCTTTTCATTATTTTTAACCAACTTTTCCTCTATAGTCTCTTGAGTTTCACCCTAGAGAAAACTGATGTTTTTATCTGTTTTTTTGGTGAATACTCATGCAGGTAGTAGATAACTCAATTATCTACTACCTGTATGAATATTCATAAAAAAATTGAGTTACTGATTTTTATTTTGTATTTTGCTGCACTGTTTTTATGATTATAATGTTTTTTTATGTATTTTGCTGTATGTGACTAGATTAGATGCTTGTTAAGTTATAAGTTGCTAGTAGCTTGTTGTAATCTGCTTTGGACTGACTTGCTGGTTAGGCATAATATAAAGGGCCCGATATTCAAAGGCATTTACACGATTTGTAGACTGCGTAAATGTCACTCAGCGGGATATTCAGTGAATAGTGCTGCTGAATATCTGTTAATGCTTGCACTGCATATTCCGATGCTAACTGGTTAGGATCAGGGTGTGCCATGGGTGTTCTGGGATGGTATCCATCGCCAACTGGGCAGTGGCAATATTGAGCCGCTGCCCGGTTAGCGACATGCGGTGAAAGTTAGGCGCAGTAAACACTGGCCTGACTTCTACCACAGTAGCTAACTGGGCAGCAGCTGAATATCGACACTGCCCGGTTAGCTTTGCGACAATATAGGCAACCTGGATATTCTGTGCCATTAATACATCTAATTGGCCAGAGATGGTCTGTGACATTGGCGTAGGTTCCAGAGCTGGATATGGCCCTGGGATTGAATATTCAAGTTTAAAGTTCAGCGGCAGTGGCTAGCCGTGCTGTCTAGCCACCGGCGCTGAATATTGAGCCATAGTTTATGAATTAAATTAAATTGTTTTCCACCTGCTAACTGGACAAGTGCTGATTACAGCTTTATTCAGCAGCACTATCTGGATAGTGCTCCTGAATATTTCTCGGACAGCCTCAGCACTGTCCAGATAGTGCCAGGGTAGTGCAGAGGCAGAGATGGGGTGGAGTATGACGTTATCCATTTAGCTGCGATTTTCATGCCACCATACAGATAGCTATATTGGTAGCTTAGGATAGAAAGAAAAACAGTCCTAAATTGATATCTTTATAGCTCTTCATATAGTGGTGCTGAAAATTGTCACTATATAGATAATGGCTGGGTCTGACTGCTCTATAGGGATATTGAGAGCTGGCCACTATCCAAGCATCTGTGCTAAATATCAATTTTTATTTAACTGAGGTAGACAGCATATGAAAAATATTAAATATTAGCCTGCCACTGTTCATTCTCGTGTCTATGCTGTTCCTAAACTCTTTTCATCTATACCAAGAAACTGTGGCTTGGATATCATCTTCCCTAGTTCCTCCAGGGGTAAACTCCACTTTATCAAGGCTGCCTGGTCAGGATCTAACAGTCCTTTTATTCTCTATATCATTCAGAGTGGAGGAGTAGTTTAGTACAGAGAGAAACAGGTTATGACCCACAGAAGCCAGAGTCCAGATCCTGCTTCTCCTCCTGACGCTCTTTGTGACCTTGGGCAAGTTACTTTACCTTTCATTGCCTTACGTATGAGTAGATTGTAAACCAGTCTGGACAGGGAAATAACTCATGTATTTGCCTAGGTAAGTTGCCATGAGCTCAGATAATTGGGAAAAGGCAAGGAATCTAAAATCCAATCCAATTCTCTTTTTCCCTCTTGGCAGTCACTGCCTTTCATAAAAGCAAACCCACTTATTCTCACTCTTTCTTTTCCCTAGGCATTTATGATTGTGTTGATCTTCCTCTTACTCTTTCCTATTGAGGCTGGTATGAAAGGTTATTGCACCTTCCTGATTTCTGTGATAATTCTGTGATATGATCACATGTGAATGTGACTGCTAAGTAAAAAAAAAAAAATCACAAGATACAGACAGATAGATGAAGTTGCACAATAGGGTTGGATAGGTGGGTGAGCATTTGCCTCCATTAAGCAATTCCATTCCAAATAGGCAATAGTTCGTTGCTATTGAAGGTAACTAAGAAACATTTTTAACATGGCAAATTTCCCAATTAAGTAAAATCTCTAACTGCAGCCTGAAATAGGTAGTTTTATCTATCTAGCTTATTAATGTGGGCACAATAGTTATTATAGAAATACTTTTATCTGAGCAGCCAGTAAAGCAGCTTCTGAAAAATACAAGTTAAAAAGCGTCTTTGTTCTTAGAAGCTTAAGCAGGACTCTGGAATTTTCACCAATGTAACAGACCATCTCTGGCCAATTAGCTGTGTTAATGGCGCAGAACTGACTGCTTCTGCAGTTGTCACTGGCATCATACAGGCTTTAACAGTTCCACTCAGACCAAAATGGCTTGAAAGATCTTGAAGGACTACCAAAAGGGACTGCTACAGCTGGAAATAGATCTGCACTTGTAAGTATTTATCTTCTGGACTATACTCTAAATCTTGGGGAAAAAGGGATTTTTTTGGGATTTATTTGTTTACTTGTTTATTTGTATTGTTTCTTGATATACCACCTGGGCCGGAGCATGAGGCGGTTTACAATCGCATAAAACTGACAAATCTGTGTATTTTAGAATTTGCTGTCAGTCAGGTCTTAGTACCATCAGAGAACTTTTCATTTAAATCCAATCAGAGTATAGCTTAGCATACAAGTAGAATAAATAGTCTCTGAGTAGAAATAAATACATTTGTTTCTAGTGACTTTTACAAAGAGGCCTTCCAGTTAGGAGGCAAAAGATCTATAAGTTGTCTTAAATAGGTATTAAAGGCAAGTGACAGATCAAAGGGGCAATATGAAAGGCCCCCTCTATCAAACCAAGGGCTGAGTGAATCACACAGGAAATTGCTAAGACTTTACCTTAGAAGCACAGGTCCAGGGCACTGTGTAACATGCTAGCATTTGTTAAGTCTCCCCCTCCCACCCACCCCAGGGATAATCTTAGCTTTATAGGTGCATAAAGCTATTAAAGGGAAGGAGGTGCCCATATTCACTTTCAGATGCAATTGGTTGTCCTTATCAGGAATAGATTAATTAAGGAACACCAAGAAAAGAAGAGGAGCAATAACCCTCCACAGAAATCACAGAAGTCACTAGAACAGCACAGGGAGGACATGGCCACACCTTTTTTAAACAAAGAACCCTTTTATTTTGTAAAACCTTCAAAGGTACAGACCCGACTTGGCCAAGTTTCGGCAGTCAGCCAATTAAGATGCAATTGCATATATATTCCAATGGCAGTCAGGACATTGTAACAAGAGCCAGTAGTTGAAAGTTCAAAAAGCGTTTCTCAGGTACTTTCACTTTCTCAGTAGATGCCAAAGGCATACCTGAGAAGCGCTTTTTGAACTCTCAACTACTGGTTCTTGTTACAATGTCCTGACTGCCATTGGAATATATATGCAATTGCATCTTAATTGGCTGACTGCCGAAACTTGGCCAAGTTGGGTCTGTACCTTTGAAGGTTTTATGAAATAAAAGGTTTCTTTGTTTTAAAGAGGTATGGCTGTGTCCTCCCTGTGCTGTTCTACAGATTAATTAAGGACCTGAGATTAATTAATCTTGAGGTGAACAAAGTCCATTAAATGTATTAGGTATAGTTGTATTAGTATAAGTATTCCCAGCACGCTTAAGTAAGTAAACAACTTAAATACCTAAACAAAACCTTAAAACTAAGATGCAGACAGCAGTCCAGCAGTGAGAAAGGGGCTTTCTAGTCTTTTGCATTGAGTGTCACATGTATGATTTTCTCCCAGTTGGTGAGAGGTACAAGGAGCTCTTTGCTCTCAGGGAATAAGTCCGTTCTCTGGAGGCTAGAGAAGAAGACTTGGAGGACATAAGGAAGACAGAGAGGTATATAGATGAGATCAACAGGGACATACTATTGAAGTCCAACCTCCAGTCTGGCAGCCTGTTTCCATGGAGTAGAGAAATCATGTGACAGGAGAGCATCACCCTGGTGTGGCAGGAAGTGATCCTGTAACTAGGACCTGTCCTCCAGGTGATGTAAAACCCTCTTACACCGAGGAGGTTTCTCCAGGGCCATGTGCCCATGAGGGAAGGGTTAGGACAGCCATTATAATTGGTGATTCGATCATTAAACATATGGATAATTGTGTAGCTGGTGGACGTGAGAATTGCCTGATAACATGCTTGCCTGGTGTGAAGGTAGTGGACCTGACGCGCCATCTAGACAAGGTTTTTGTTAATCCTGGGAAGGAGTCTGCTGTCTTGGTACATGTTAGTACCAATGATATAGGAAAGTGTGATAGAGAGGTTATAAAGGCCAAATTTAGGCATTTATGTAGTAAGTTGAAATCCAGAACTTCCATTGCAGCTGGATGAGGCAGGGGCAGACTGTAAGTATAGTGGGAATGGAGGAGTAGCCTAATGCTTAGTGCACTGGCTTGGGAGCGAAGAGACCAGGATTCATTTCCCACTAGCACTCCTTGTGGCACTGGACAAATCATTTACCCTCTATTGCCTAAAAAAAAATCCAAGAAATCTAGAACTTCCAGGGTAGCATTTTCAGAATGGTTCCCTTTCCACGCGCAAGACCCAAAAGGCTGGCAGAGCTCCAGAGTCTCAATGCATGGATGAGACAATAGTGCAAGGAAGAGGGTTTTGGATTTGTTAGGAACTAGGGAAAGGAGGGGATTTTTCCAAAGAGATGGGCTCCACCTTCACCGGGATGAAACCAGGCTGCTGGCATTAACCTTTAAAAAGGAGAGAGAGCATCTTTTAAACTAGATAATAGGGGAAAGCTGACAGTCGCCCAAGAGCACATGGTTTGTAACAATGTATCCTTGAAGGATTCTAGCAAAAGATTTGAAGTTAGGGTATATCGACAAAGAGGTTCCAATAAAGACAAAAGTAACCCAAATGCCTTTAGGTACAGAGCAGACAGAGCTTAAAGATTTCAAATTACCCATGCCTACTGATAACCAAATTAATATGAATAAAATACAACCTCTAAAATGCTTGTATGCAAATGCTAGAAGTCTACAATATAAGATGAGAGAGTTAGAATATGTAGCACTAAATGAGAGGTTAGATATGATTGATATGTCAGAGACCTGGTGGAAGGAGGACAACCAGTGAAACACTGTGATACCTGGGTACAAATTATATCGCAATGATAGAGTAGATCAAATTGGTGGAGGGGTTGCATTCTATGTTAGAGCAGGCATTGAGTCACATAGGATTAAAGTTTTGCAGGAAACAAAATACACTGTAGAATCTCTATGGATTGAAATTCCATGTAAAAAGGGGAAGGTGATGGCAGTTGGGGTCTGCTAACGACTGTCTGGCCAGAATGAACAAAAATGGATGATGAAATGCTCAAAGAAATTAGGGAAGCTAACAAAAGTTACAACACAGTAATAATAATGGGTGATTTCAATTACCCTGGTATCAACTGGGTCATTGTCATGGCAGGACATGTTAGGGAGATAAAGTTTTTAGATTAAATAAATGACTGCTTTTTGGAGCAACTGGTTCATGAACCGACAAGAGGGTAAGCCATTTTAGACCTCGTCCTTAGTGGACCACAAGATCTGGTGCAAGAGATATGGGTGTTGGGGCCACTTGGTAAAAGTGATCATAGCATGATCACCTTTGATTTAATAAATGGAGGAAGGACAGCAAGGAAAGTCACAGTATTATCTCTTAACTTTCAAAAGGGAGACTATGATAAAATGAAGAAAATAATAAAGAAAAAAACTAAAAGGAGCAGCTGCAAAGGTTAAAGATTTACATCAAGCATGGCATTTAAAAATGCTATTTCGGAAGCACAGACCAACTGTATTCCACACTTTAAGAAAAGTGGAAGGAAGTTCAAAAAACTGCCAGCATGGTTTAAAGGTGAGGTCAGAGTGGCTGTTGTAGCCAAAAAAGCATATTTCAGGAAATGGAAAAAGGAGTCAAATGATGAAAACCAGAAACAACATAAGCATTGGCAAGTTAGTTGCAAGGCAATGATAAAGCAGGCAAAGAGAGAATTTGTAAAAAAAACTTTCTATGGAAGCGAAAATGCATAATAAAAATGTTTTCAAGTACATTCGTAGCAAAAACTCTGTGAGTCACTTGGACCATTAGATTATAGAGAGGTGAAAAGGGCATTAAGAGGGGACAAGGCCATAGCAGAGAGACAGAATGAATTCTTTGCTTCGATCTTTACTGAAGAAAATGTAGGGAAATTACTCATGACTGAAATGATATTTAATGGTGATGCATCGGAAGAATTGAAAGAAATATCGATAAACTGGGAAGATGGATTACAACTATTTGCTAAACTAAAGAGTAGAAAATCACCTGGACCAGATGGTATACATGCAAGAGTGTTGAAAGAACTAAAATATGAGATTGCAGACCTACTGTTAGTAATCTGTAAACTATCATTAAAATCATCTGTAATACCTGAAAATTGGTGAATGGCCAATGTAACACCAATTTTTAAAAAGGGTTCTAGGGGGGACCCGGGAAACTACAGACCACTGAGCCTGACGTTGGTACCGGGCAATATGGTAGAAACCATTATAAAGAACAAAATTACTGAACATGTAGGTAGTCATGGTTTAATGGGAGAAAGCCAAAATGACTTTAGCCAAGGAAGGTCTTGTCTTACTAATCCGTTATATTTTTTTGAAGGTGTGAGTAAACAGACAAAGGTGAGCCGGTCGATATAATGTATCTGGATTTTCAGAAAGCCTTTGACAGGGTCCCTCATGAGAGACTCCTGGTGAAATTAAAAAGTCATGGGATAGGAGAAAGTGTACTAATGTGGATCAGGAACTAGTTAAAAGATAGAAAGCAGAGGGTAGGGCTAAATGGCCAATTTTCCCAATGAAGAAAGGTGAATAGTGGAGTACCCCAGGGATCTGTGCTGGGTCTGTTACTTTTTAACATATTTGTAAATGACCTTGAAATGGGAATAACGAGTGAGGCAATCAAATTTGCAGATGACACAAAATTATTCAAAGTTGTTAAAATCCAAGAGGATTCTGAAAAATTGCAAGATGACTGTGATAAATTGGAAGACTGGACGTTCAAATGGCAGATGAAATTTAATGTGGATATGTGCAATGTTAATGTTAATGTGGATATGTGCAATGTTACGCACCTAGGAAAGACCATCCCTAACTATGGTTACACGATGCATGGTTCCACATTAGGAACCACCACCCAGGAAAAAGATTTAGACGTCATCATGGATAACACGTTGAAACCTTCTGCCCAGTGTGCAGTGGCATCCAAGAAGGCAAATAGAATGCTAGGAATCATAATGAAAGGAATGGAGAATAAAACAAAGGATACTATAATGCCCCTGCTGCACCTTGAATACTGTGTACAATTCTGGTAGCCGTATCTTAAAAAGAATTTAGCGGAATTAGAAAAGATACAGAGAAGAACCACCAAAATGGTAAAAGGGATGGAAGGATACCCCTATGAGAAGAGGCTTAAAAGGTTAGTGCTCTTCAACATGGAAAAGATACGGCTCAGAGGAGTTATGATAGAGGTCTATAAATTAATGAATGGGGTGGAACGGGTAAAGATAGATCGATTATTTACACCATCAAAAAATAGAAAGACTAGAGGACATGCTTTGAAGCTACAGTGTAACCCGTTTAAGACTAATAAGAGAAAATATTTTTTTACTCAATGCGTAATCAAACTCTAGAATTTGTTACTGGAGGATGCAGTAAAAACTGTAAGTGTAGCTGGGTTTAAAAAAGGTTTGGACAAGTTCCTGGAGGAAAGATCCATAGACCATTAAGAGGACCTGGGAAATCCACTGCTTGCCCTGGGATAAGCATTGTGGAACCTGTGTGTCTTTTTGTGAAACTGTCAAGTACTTGTGACCTGGTTGGAAACAGGAGACTGTGCTTGATAGATCTTGGTCTGACCCAGTATGGCATTTCTTATGTTCTTATGTTCTTATCTGTAGAAGTAGCTCATTCAACATCCTTTTAAACATCCTTAGCAAAGAGTTTATTGTATATCTCATGCCCATCCACTAATGTCATATTGCTTTCCATGATGATGACTTGGCCTCAACAAGATTCTGCACTGCAGAGGGGCCACTGTCCGACAATGGGTAAACCAAAATGGGTTGCACTGGGTTTTGGAACCTGCTGAAGGTTCTAAAAACAATAGTGGGTTGCACAGTTTGCATCTTGCTAAAGCTGTAGGCCTCAGGACTGGTAGAGTATCTTTCCGTTCTGCCATGTCAACTCTTGACTTACCAACTTGGACACAGAGACTGCTTAGGCCTCCCAGATGTTCCATTCTTTCTCTGCCCCTGCAGGAAGCTGCTCCATCCTCTGAGATCCACGTTAACCCAGCAGCAAGATCTCCAAGTCATCCCTGTCACATCGCCTCACGGTCAATCACAGGTGTGCTGTTAATTAATGATTGCGAGGTGACTGTTGAAATGAAGGATCTGTTTCTCATTGTTCACTTGCAAGTGGAAGGTCCCATCTGCTCTCCTGAGTTATAGAGTGGCTTGCCATGCTTGATTCACGTTAGCTAGGATCAGGGAGAATAAAATCATTAAATGCACAGCTTAGTTTTAAATATTCAGTACTATCTCTTAACTTTCAAACTTAAGGCTTAACTTGCCTCAGAAATGGCATGAGCTAAATCCAAATCCTAATCCTAAAAAGGTACAGGGTACATCAAAGATGCAAGCTAATAGGGATAGCACAAAAGTGCATATTTTTTAATGCAAATCAAAATGCTTAAAAGGGTAAAGATATATGGTATGTGCTGGACACTCTAATGCAGTGGTTCTCAAACCCCCCCCCCTCCCCGGCATCCATCACCTCCCCTTCAAAGCAGCACAGAAGCTCAGAGCTTCTCTGCCATGGTGGGCCTAGAAGCACCTGCACGTGCACACTCATGACCTGCTCCCTCCCATGCAAACCTCCTGCTGGAGGGGGCAGGAGCTGCAGGCCGTATGTGAATGGGCACTTCAAGGCCTAGTGTGGCACCGAAGGGGACTGCTCTGAGCCTCCGCGCCTCTTTGAATGATGGAGTGGTTCTGGCGTCACACACCAGGATCTGCCTTATATGGCAGAGTGACCCCCCCTCCCTGTGTTACATCCTGGGACACCTTGTGAGTCCCAGAATGCAACATGGAGGGGGTCATTCTGCCATATAAAGCATTTTTTGCCTTACATATAGTCTGATCCTGCCTGGTGCATCCTAAGATGCATCATATGGGGCCAGGTGCCGCTATTTTACAAGATGGTGGCACGAGGGTCAGAGCTGTGGGCAACGCTGCCATCCCAAAATTAAAATACTGAGGGAGGTGATGGGTTCTGGGAAAGTTGGGCCACTGGACCACCAGGTGTTTTGGCTGGTTGGGCGGGGGAGGGGGGGGGAATTGGGGCCAGTGGGTCACCAGGTCTTTTGTTTCTGTCAGGGGGTGGGTGTCCAGTGGGGGCCATCAGACCCCCGACAGTGTGTTGTTGGCATCAGATGACCCAGTTTCTCCAGGATAACATGTCAAACTTGTGCCAACTTCTGTGCGTATGTGTTTGGCTTGCTCTCCAGTATAACGCCGACTTTTTGGGCACTGGAAATTTGCATATCGTTTCCCACAGCAAAAAGTCAGCATTAAGCCTGCGCTATGAAACCCTGCACTAGAGCTTTAAGCACTAGGTTCTAGTGCATGGTTTCTGCATCCACCTGTTAGATTGTAAGCCTTCTGGGACAGGAAAAGACCTACTGTACCAGAATCTAACATCCTGAACTCTGAGAAATGCGCAGGCTAAATCCAGTCCCCGCCCCCCCCTCCAGTCCCCCCCCCCAAAAATTAAAATGTCTGTTGTATGTAGCTGGGCCCTGGACCTCTTACTTTGAAAACCAAAGTAAGACCCTTAAAATGACATACACAATCTAATAGATAACAATGAAGATCTCTGAGCTAAGGGGCTGCTCCAACTTTTTCTTCCCAGTCTATTCCCCTAGTTTCTTCTTTCCGTTATTTAGGTGTGGTTCTTGATTCTTCCCTCTCTTTTAAGGAACATATCTCTTCAGTTGTCCAGCGGTCATTCTTTTCTCTTAAGCAGCTGCGGGCTGTTCGCCCTTTTCTTTCCTCCCCCGCTTTGGCTACACTTCTACTCTCCTTAGTGATGTCCCGACTCGACTACTGTAACGTTGTTTTAGCAGGACTTCCACAGTCCCAACTTTCCCGTCTTCAGCGCATTCAGAACACTGCTGTCCGTCTCTTAACTCGTGTTTCCCGGTTTGAACATGTCACCCCTCTTCTTATGCGTCAGCAATGGTTACCAGTATCATTCCGTATTCAGTATAAGATTCTCACATTCGTTCACAGGGCACGCCACACAGGCATCCCCCTTTATCTTGCAGACCAGGTTCGCTTTCATACCCCACACCGTTCACTCCGCTCTATCCATGTCAATCGTATGTCCCTCCCCCCTCCCTCACACGCTCACCTGGAATCCACTCTCTCCTCCGCTTTTTATTTTTTAGGCCCGAGGCTTTGGAATTCGCTTCCCCTTTCCCTCCGATCCGAAATGTCTTTCCAGCTTTTCAAATCAAAACTCAAGACTCATCTGTTCAGCCTGGCATTTGACCTTCCCCCGCAGTCCTCGCTCCTTTTCTTCTTTTCCGTGCTGATGTGTTTCCGTTGTCATATTTTGTTTAACTGTTCTCTGTTATCTTTTCTCCTCTTTACTGTTCTTAAATAATGGCGTTCCTTTCTGTTTCTGCAGCTATGTAATTTTATGATTGTAAACCACCCAGATGCCTATGGTGTTGGGTGGTATAACAAATTTTTAAATAAACATACACATAAACATTTGGTGAGATGTGGATCGCAATGATTTAATTTAATGTGGTTTTATATTCTGCTTCATCAATGAATAAGTACAAGGTAGATTACAAAAAAAATATCAAAAACAATAATAAACCTGCTGACCGTTTTAATCCCCCTGTCTGGGATATTCAGTGTCACTAACATAGTTAGTACTGCTGAACATCTGTGTGTGCTGCCGCTGTCGCTTGCCCGATTCTAACCGGTTGGCATCGGGGCATTCTAAGAGCGGCACCCAGCAACAACCAGGCAGTGGTAATATTGAGCCACTGCCCGGTTATTGCAAAGCGGCGAATGCCAGGTGCACCAAAGGCTGACCTAACGTTTGCCGCTGAAGCTAGCCAGGTCTAATGGTCAGTGGTGGCGGCTAGCTGCTTCAACAGTGCTAGCCTCCTCCGCTGAATTTTGGTCCCTAAAATTAGATCCTTTGCCATTTCTTAGTTTCTGCTATTCAGTTAGCAGTATGCACTATCCCTGGTCTCCCTTCTGGTGCATCTGCTGCTAGTTCCTCCCGTCTCTGACTCTTGTTTTTGCTTTGTGTCCTGTTACACACTAGTCCATAAACATTAGCTGTATGGTTTTGGTTGCATATTCTGTACCATCAGGGATGGATGCATAGGGCAGAATGTGTACGAGGCTTTAGGGCACATTAATCGTCATGCTTTAGAGGCAAAGAACTGGAGAAAACATTAATGGGGGAGGGGCATTTTCTAGCTGCCCACATGGGTGAAAAGTGCTTTTCTCTCTGTGGACTTTCACTGTGAAAATGATCCCAGGGAAAGTATCCACACACACTCACTCACTCACTCACACCGTGCTAACCTGAGTGGATATTATGTCTTCTGAGTTAAAGCATGCACATAGCACCAAATATCACTCCAATCTAAACCGTGCACAGAGAGTAAACATACGTGTGAAATAGTACTATGTATGTTCTTTTACCCCCAAATAGGGCTGGTAGTTTTATAAAAGCTCATATCCATATGTCAGAAACAGTTTTGAAAATTTCCCTCTATGTGAAAAGAGCTGGCAATGTGTTTTGTTGATAATGTTCATCCATCAATACATCTTACATTTTGGGACACATACTCTTTGTTTAGGATACAAAAAAAAGAGAAAAAACTGGTGCTGCCAGATTTTCGTGTTCTGGTTTGGATTATTGCCAGACATTGAGGGTTAATTGCTAGGAAAAAGGAAGAAGAGGTGAAATGGATTTATTTAGGAATTCCCGTGCTCTGGGGTTTTGAATGGTAAGTAACCAGCTCAGCAGGGGAGCACCTCCACTCTGCCTCTAACTCTCCTGCTATTAAGTGTTTACAGCTCCAGAAAAGTCTGTTGTATCATCCAGCATTGTGTGCTGATCAAGCAGCCTGCCTCTTGGCCAGTGTAATAAACATCCTGCAATTAGACCGAGGCTGTAAGGAAATCAGTGTAGCCTTTTCTTTCCAACTCTTGCTAATAAAATACCTGTTTGGAAGTGACCTCGTTGACCTCTGTGCTTTTTCACAAAGTATGGTCACAGGAAAGTTACAAAGATTGCTTGCTTTTAAAAAAAGTTGCCACATTCTCTTCAGCTGGCTTTCTCCAGTGAAGGTACTTCAACCCCGCTGCTGAAAATCCATTCAGTTGCCGTAGCACTATATGGATAGTGTCGGAGTGGAATTAGAGTGGAGCAAGTGTGGAACACCCAAGTATTTATTATTTATGTATTGTTAGTATTTAGCTTATGCCTTTCCAAGAGTAGATCAAGATGAGTTATATTCAGGTACAGTATGCATTTCTGTGTCCCCAGAGGACTCACAATCTGTTTATACCTGAGGCAGTGGAGGGTTAAGTGACTTGCCCAAGGTCACAGGGAGTGCCAGTGGAATTTGAACCCTGGTCTTTCTGGCACTAAGCTGCTGCCCTAACCACTATATGGTCAGAAGAAAGTTGACTTAAATGAAACCATTTAGTTATAGATAGAGCAGCTGAATATCACTGCCCTAGGTATAGCTGGTGACAGTGACTGTCATACACACATATTCAGGGCATATTTTCAAAGACATAGTTTTAACCTTCAAAAGCTAGTCCAAAAATGTATTAAGTTAGTCCAAATCAAAGCTACCACCTTAATTTTCCTTTTTTTGTTTTATTTAATTACCATTAAAGTGGACTACCACTACTTTAAGAAAAGAAATCACTTCCAAATATGAGGGCGACAATAGAAAGAATGTGAGGAGACAGAGTAAGGGTGCCTGAGAGTTTCAGTATCAGCACCATGTCAAGACTTTGATTATGGTATTGGAGAAAAACCAACCTGAGAGAGAAAAAAATGATGTCTTTGAAGACAGAGTCAGTGTTCCACATGAAGGGAGTAATCTGAAGAAATATCTTTTTCTCCAGGAACAAGAAGGAAGTCAGTCCTCACACATGGGTGTTGTTGGCGCCAACGGAGCCCACGCGGAGCATTTCCCTAGCTTTCAAAGGAAGCCTATGGGACATGCTAACTGACCAGCCATGGGTTGGGTGGCGGAGAATAGGGGAGACCAAGCCACAACAGCCAGAGGAGCAGGTGCGGTCCCCTTTCTGCACAAGGGTGCCATCTTGCTCAGTTTCCTTTTTCCGCAGAGCCCAATGGACATCTCTCCTGTTTCCCCAGAAAACTCCTTGCTAATTATCCTTAAAGTTAGTTACCAGGTTTGCGTACCGGTTCCTCTTTCCTCCTCGAGCTGGCGCCGGCACCGGCACTGTTCTCGGCTCCTTTTGTTTTTTTTGATCAAGGCTCACCTTGACCGGCGTTCGTGCCCTTTTTCACCTGGGGGTCGTCGACCCTGTCCGGGTATTTCACCACCATGTCTCCCTGTGGTTTTAAAAAATGCGACCGCTACAGTCAAACTGTGTCGATCACTGACATCCATGATTGCTGCCTGGGCCCAGACCATGACAGCACTTCCTGCGACCTTTGCCATGATGCCTAAGACCAATAAAAAGAGGTTGAAGTTGCGGGAAAATCTGTTTTCCATGTCTGACTTGGCACCGGCCTACCTGATGCCGAGCTCCAAGCCCAGCATTTCCCGTGAGGCCCGAGCATCCTCGGAGTCCCGCGGCGGTGGCTCCTTCAAGAAGACCCCGACCCTGAGAGAAAGAATAAAAAATCCTCAAAGTCCACTGAGGTTGCACCAGAGAAACCCAGTAAAACCGCCCAGAGGAACTCCGAGAAGTGCCCTACCAAGGTTCTCAAGAAGGATTCCTCAGCTGGCGGAGACCGTGCGAGGTTCCTCAAGACCATAATCCTCATCGAGGATGAACTCGTGAGAGTGCCAGTGCCGAGCCCGAGACCCTCGGTGCCCACACCGAAAGCTGGAAGCCTTCTGGCTTGGAAACCAGAATGGTGGCCTTGCAGCATAACATCACTGCTATCCTGGCCCTGCAGCAGGCAATGATGGCTGGTTTATCTGCATCATCTGCCCCAATGACCGGGCCTCCAACTGCGGGGGAGTCCCCGGTCACCGAGCTCCAAGCATCATCGGCCTTGGGTAAGCCCTTGGAACGGTCGAGGTCTCGGTCCCGTTCCTCAGGCATCCAGTCCTCCCTGGCCAGTTTCCATGACTTGGACCCCTGGTCCTCCAGAGACCACCGGCCACTCAGTGCTGGCCTCGATGTAATGAGTCATAGGGTCTCGGACTTGTCGTCACCTCTTGACTCCAAGTGGGAGACCGACGACAAGGCATCCCCAGAAATCGAACGGCATTGAGATATTCCCTCGGACCCGTCTCCCTCAGCGCCCCGGCACCATTCTCTTCCAGAAGATGTGGCCTTTCACAACTTTGTCAAGGATATGGCCAGATCCCCCTTGGTGCAAAATGAGGTGGAGGAAGATCCACGCACCAAAGAACTTGAGATTTTCCAGTATGAGTCTCTGCCCAAGGAAACTCTCATAGTGCCCGTGCAGCTGATCCTTGAGCAGCTAATACTCAGAATGTGGAAGACGTCAGTTTCAGTGCAGTGATGAGTTGGTGCCTCAACCCCATGTACCAGAAGGGCCCGGGGTTCCACAAGCCCCAGCTTCCACATAACTCCATGGTCATCAAGCCGGCCATGCAGAAACTTAAGAGCCAGAAGACCCACTCCTCTGTCCCTCTTGGGAGGGGTGCTAGAGCCCTCAATGCCCTCAGGTGCACATTTTACCAGGGCTCCATGCTGCATTGCTGGATCCGAGCCTATGAACTGTACATAGGCATGTGCCTGAAGGCCCTAATCCAGGAGTTGTCCAGGTTTTCAGCGGGGCTTGCTGGGGAACCCCTCCAACGGTTCCAGTCCCTGACCTCCGGGATCAAGGACTGCTGTAAGTTCCTTTCCCAGGTGGCCTATGATGGCTTTGAGTCAGCGGCTCAAGTAGCAGTGGTTGGCATCAGTGCCTGGCGCCAAGCTTGGCTACAGTTTTCTGACTTCGAGCAATGGGTCCAAGACAAGCTGCTTGACGTCCTCTGCACTGGGGAGAACCTGTTCGGCAAGCCTATGGTCGATAAGGTGGCCGATATCGAGGCCAACATGGTAACTCGCCAGAGTCTCTCCAAAAAGACTCATCCTTTTCCTGTAAGAAACCATTGGGGAAAAGACCCCTAATTCTGAAGAAAAAGGGGTCCTTTCAACAGAGTCAACACTACCAGCCCTTCTTGGGCCAGCAACAGGGTTCTCACCCTGAAAGACAAGTCCATGGAGCTCAGAAGCCAAAGGCACAGAAGCCCCAGGTCCCAGCTCCTGCCCAGCTCCCCGGGAAACCTTCACCAGCCCACAGGGGGCCACCTGACACTCTTTGCCCACAGGTGGGCCAATGTCATCTCGGACCAGTGAGTACTACAGGTGGGAAGGGAGGGATACCTCCTCTACCTACAGCAGGTACCACCCAAGTTCTTCACAGGAGAGCCAGTACGACCTCTCCTTCACCAGACCCTTCTGCTCTCAGAGCACACAAGTCTGCTTAGGGACAATGCAGTAGAACCTGTTTCTAAGCACCTATGGGGAAAAGAGAACTGGGGGCCTCAGGTCCATACTAGACCTGAGAAACTTAAACAAGTTTCTGGTGAGGGAGAAGTTCAAGATGTTATCCCTTGGAACACTGCTACCTTATCTCCACCCTGGAGACTGGCTCTGCTCTTGGACCTAAAGGATGCATACACACAAGTTTCTGGTGAGGAACTAGTACGTCATGCACTAGATTGCAAACGGGCTCTGTCCTTCTACTTGCAGCAGACTCAGGCCTATTGCAAAGCTCCTCAGCTTTTCATGTCTTATGACCCCAGCAGACTGGGGCTCCCCATGACTAAAAAAATTGAGCACCCTAGGAGTGGACCCTAAAGTGACTGATTGGGTTAGAAATTGGTTGAATGGGAGGTGACAAAGGTTACAGGCAAATGGAGCTCGCTCTGAGGAGAAGGATGTAAACAGTGGTGTTCAGCAGGGATCTGTCCTTGGTCTGATTCTAATATTTTTTGCCTATAGGCCAATAGGCCTATCTTTAAGGCGCAGGAGCTAACCGGGCAGCATGTAATATTGCTGCTGCCCGGTTAGTGTTTGTCGCTGCCTCCGCTCCGCCCCGGAACGCTTCCAACATGCCCTGGTACAAACTAGATAGCATCGGGGTGCATAAGGGGACTTAGAAGGGGACGTTGAACAGCACTATCTGTGTAAGTGCCATTGAATACCCCCATCTAAGGCATTTACACGGTTTACTGAGCTGTAAACCATGTAAATGCCTTTCGAAATTTGGTCACTGTGGGCCCGATGCAGAGTTGCGGGGCTGCAAATCCCGGTGGGACGTGCAACTCCACAAGTCGTCCTGTCCTGATTCCCCCTCCGGCTCTCCCCGCACCTCCTGAGCAGCAAGATGAGGAGAGCTGGTGAGGGGACATGAGGGGGCGGAGTGGGGGCCGGCCAGCCCGGCAGGATGTACAGGGCCGATTAAGGTCACGGCCCTGTATGTCCTGCCGGATCAAAGGGAACATGCTGCTTATTCCATCTCAAAGGTGGAATAAACAGCACTGATCCAGCTATTGGGCCCAGGGATCCCTCCCCAGTGTCCGGGGCCAGGTGCAGGAGGGTCCCTGCTGCCCAATCCAAGCCCCAGCTGGACAGGCATGCGTTGGATGCTAGGGAAAAAGCCATAGCAGCCAGGGGAGCCTGTGGGGAAGGCAGAGGCACACTGGGCCATCCTTGGGCCCGATTCTTTGTACCGTAGGAACATTTGGTTCTCATGGTCCAGAATCACTACTACTACTATTACTACTGAACATTTGTATAGCATTACCAGTTGTATGCAGCGCTGCACAGACATGTAAGAGACAATCCCTGCTCATCAGAGCTTACAATCTAGTCAAGACAAAACACAGAAGGTGTAAGCCGGGGTAAAACAAGGGGAAGGAAAAGGAGATCAGATGAGTCAAGATCCAAAAGCAGAAGCAAAGAGGTGAGCTTTCAACCTGGATTTGAAGAGGATTAGAGAAGGTGCCTGGCGTACAGAGGCAGTTTGTTCCAGGCATAAAGTGCAGCAAGGTGAAAGGAGCGAAGTCTGGAGTTGGCGGTAGGAGAGAAGGGCATAGATAGAAGCAGTTGGCTAGTAGAGTAGAGTTTCCGAGGGGGGTTGTAAGGAGAGATAAGAGAAGAAAGGTACTGATGAGCCACAGAGTAAATGCATTTATAGGTCAGCAGGAGAAGTTTGAACTGGATGCAGAAACGGATAGGGAGCTAGTGAAGTGACTTGAGAAGAGGAGTAATATGGGCATGACGAGGCTGGCAGAAGATTAGCCGTGCAGTGGAGTGTTGAACAGAATGAAGAGGAGAGAGATAATTCAAAGGGAGACCAGCAAGGAGTAAGTTACAGTAGTCAAGACGGGAGGTGATTAAGAAGTTGATAAGCATTTTAGTAGTGTGTTCAGAAAGGAAAGGGCAGATTTTGCTAATGTTATAGAGAAAGAAATGGCAGGTCTTAGCTATGAGATGGATATGTGTGGAGAAAGAGAAGGAGGAGTCAAAGACAACCCCCAGATTGTGGGCCGAGGAAACAGGAAGGAGTACAGAGCTATCCACAGAGACTGAGAGAGGAGGAAGAGGAGGGGAGGTTTTAGGGGGAAAGATAAGAAGTTCAGTCTTGGACATGTTCAATTTCAAGTGGTGGTGAGTCATTCAGGCAGCAATGTCAGAGAGGCAGGCAGAGATTCGGGTCTGGATTGCCGGAGAGAGTTCGGGCGTAGAGAGGTAGATCTGGGAGTCATCAGCATACAGATGGTACTGAAAGACATGGGAAGAGATAAGCGCACCAACGGACTGGGTATAGAGAGAGAAAAGGAGCGGACCCAAGACAGATCCTTGGGGTACACCAACTGGGAGCGGTGTAGCAGAGGAGGAGGAGCCACCCAAACACACACTGAAGGTGCGATGGGAGAGATAGGGGGAGAACCAGGATAGTACAGAGCCCTTAAAGCCAAACGAGGACAGGGTATCGAGGAGAAGGTTGTGGTGAACAGTGTCAAAAGCAGCAGAGAAGTCAAGAAGGATGAGGACAGAGTACAGGCCATTAGATTTAGCCAGGAACATGTCACTGGAGATTTTGACAAGAGCCGTTTCAGTAGAATGTAAAGGATGAAAGCCAGACTGTAAGGGATCCAGGAGGGCATGAGAGGAGAGGAAGTCGAGACAGCAGCGGTGAACCGCACGTTCAAGTAGTTTAGAAATGAAGGGAAGGAGAGAGATGGGTCGATAATTAGAAGTAGGATCAAATGAGGGTTTCTTGAGGAGAGGTGTGACCCCATCGCCTCCTCCGCTCTATCCACAATTTCCGTCTGGTTCTCTCCTCTGCTACCCAGGCCCACCTTGAATGTACCTGCTCCTCTGATTTTTTCTTCCTGGGCCCCTCCCTCTGGAACTCCCTTCCACTTACCCTACTCTCCGAACCTTCCTACACCAGGTTCAAGGCGGCCCTGAAAACACATCTTTTTCATCTAGCCTTTAATCTTCCCTATACCAGCCCTTGATTGTCCTGACTGTCCCTCTCTGTCTCTTTCCTCCTTCTCGCCTCTTGCCTGTTATTATCCTGTCTCTTCTTCCTCTGTCCTATCAATTATTGGCGTTCCTTTTCCTTCTTTAAGCAGTCATTTCTGTATTGTACACTGCTTTTCTGCTCCGGCTTAAGCAGAATATCAAATAACACTGGTCAACATTGAAATCGTTACTGACTTTAAAAGGCCCTAATCTGAAGTATCTTGGTGAGCTGAACACGAATATAACATTAAAAATTTTTTATTGGCTCTCATTTTGAAGATATTGCATGTAGTTCATTTTTGTCGTTTCACCGTGTAAATTTATCCAGTAGGATATCAACAACATCCCAAATAAGCCTTGAATGATGTAATATTGCATCACATTGCATAATACCAGCATGCACACATCATCCAGAGTTGATTGCATAATTTTCTGATGCAATGCAATACTACTGCCAGACGGCTGCTGAAGCCATCTGACGTCAGCAGTGTACTATACGCAGTCGGAAAGGTTGAGCATTTAAAATATTTCAGACTGTGTGCGAGACAGTTTAAGCTACTGTTACATGTAACTTTTATTAATCATATAATTTTAGCCATTTAGGTACAATACAGAACAGTAATGCCGCGAAAGTGCGTTAATACCGTTGACAATTTCTGCTACATTTGTGGGGAAGTGACATTTGCTAACCAGAAGAAAAGTATCACTTCTCAACTGAAGAAGGCATATCATCTTTACTTTGAATGCAAGATTGGTGACCAAGACAAGCCTTGGGCCCTGCATATATGCTGTGCTACATGTACAGCTTTCACAGTGGTTGAATTGCAAAAGACCATCAATGCCGTTTGCAGTCCCCATTGTGTGGAGAGAGTCAAGCAACCACATAAATGACTGTTACTTCTGCTTGGTTCCTCCTCTTTCCAGCGGAATAACGAAGCAAAAGAAGTCGAACATAGTCTACCCAAACATTCCGTCTGCATTGAGACCAGTTCCACATGGTGAGGGGCTTCCTATTCCAGAACCTCCATCAGAATATTCTCTTGATTCATCTGATGAGGACAAGGGTGAGCCGACCTGTTCTCCTGGTCTGTCAGCATGCAGTGACCCAGATTTTCACTGGGATGCATTATCAACTCCACACAGAATAACACAGGAAGAATTAAATGACCTGGTTCGTGATTTTGGCAGAATTGCTAGGATCAAGACTCCAACATGGAATCTTCTAGATTACTTCATATCTACTTCATATCTTCTAGATTACTTCATATCGAAAGCGCCACCAGCAGTTGGAGCCTTTCTTCAGAAAGGAAAGTAATCTGGTATTCTGTTCCGATATTGAAAGCCTCATGAATGCCTTAAAAATCACTCATGACCCATAAGACTGGAGACTATTTATAGACTCTTCGAAACTGAGTCTGAAGGCTGTGCTTTTGAACAATGGAAACTGTCTTCCATCTATTCCAGTAGCGCATGCCGTCCACATGAAAGAGACATACAATAACTTAAAGCATCTACTGACTTCCATTAACTATAACAAATACAGCTGGCACTTCTGTGGTGACTTGAAGGTAGTTGCCCTTTTAATGGGACTGCAGCAGGGATATATAAAATACATGTATTTTATGTGAGTGGGATAGCCGAGCAAGGGATTGGCACTACTTGCGGAAGGAATGGAATCACAGACAAAATGTAACAGTTGGAGAGAAGAATATCCAGCACCCAGCTCTGGTTGAGGCTCACAAAATCCTGCTAACACCACTTCACATCAAACTAGGTTTCAGGAAAAGCTTTGTGAAAGCCATGGACCGCACTTCGCCAGCTTTCCGATACCTGCATGAAAAATTCCCTTGACTCAGCGAAGCAAAGATTAAAGAGGGAGTTTTTGTGGGTCCTCAGATTCGAGAGCTCTTCAAAGATGACCGGTTCAATTACTTGCGGCAGGGTGATGCGAAACAAGCATGGAATGCTTTTCGCCTAGTGTCAACAAACTTTCTTGGGAATTTTAGGGCAAAAAAATACAAGGAACAAGTAGAAGGCATGCTGATGCAGTATCAGAAACCTGGCTGCAATATGTCTCTAAAGATCTATTTCCTTGATTACCATCTCGATTTCTTTCCTGACAACTGTGGTATGGTTAGTGATGAACAGGGCAAACGTTTTCACCAGGATATCGCAACGATGGAGCAAAGCTACCAGGGAAAATGGTCCACTACAATGCTGGCTGACTACTGCTGGACAATCCCCAGAGAAGCTCCCGAACAGCTGTACAAGAGACAGGCAAAAAAATCTAAGAAGTAGTCTATGACTTGGTTTTTACATGTATTAACCGAAGGCCTATTATATTTACTATTGACATGCATTTTGTGATGTAAACATTAATTCTTGTAGATTATAAAAAAACTAGAGCCAACTTTGCAATTTCACTGTCATATTCGTGTTCAGCATATAAAAATTGGTAAGAAATGACTATTTTTATATCAGTAACATAACTTTTGTAAAAATTTGTTGACCAGTGTAATTGAATAAAGATAAAGATAAAGGGAAGTGATTTTAGAAGGTTTAAATGTGACCACAGCATGCTTGAAGTCTGCAGGGACAGTTGCTGTGGAGAGCGAAAGGTTGAGAATATGAGATGGAAGGGACAACGGTGGAGGAGATGGGGCTTAGGAAATGGGTGGGGATAGGGTCAGAGGAGCAGGTGGTGAGTTTGGAGGAAGAAAGAAGGTGTGCAGTTTCCTCTTCAGAGATGACAGGAAAGGAAGAGAGGGTAGCAAGGGAAGGGGGGAGGGAGTTGGGAGTGGACAAGGGGAGGAGGGGGATTGGCTGAGTTTGTGGGGAATTGGAGGGTGATCTTGTGGATTTTGTCATGGAAATAGTCAGCCAGGGTTTGGGCAGAAAGGGAGGGAGGGATCAGAGTTGGAGGCACTTTAAGGAGAGAGCTGAGAGTAGTAAAGAGACGGCGAGGATCAGAGGCACGAGAGTTAGTCAGATGCACATAATAGTCTTGTTTGGCAAGAGCTATGGCTGACTGGAAAGAGACAAGCATGAATTCGAAGTGTAGAAAATCTTCCAGGGAGCGGGATTTGAGCCAAGCACGCTCAGCAGAACGGGCAGGGGAACATAGATAGCGGGTAGTGGATGAAAGCCAGGGCTGGGGTGCAGAATGTCTCACAGGACGCGGGGTGGGTGGATCGAGAGCCTCCAGAGCTGAGGAGAGTACAGCATTATAGGAAGTTACTGTCTCATTGACAGACTTGGATGACATAGTGGAAGAAAGAGATGGAGAAATGGTGGAAGAGAGAGTCAAAGGATCAATAGCATGAAGGTTTCTAAATAGGTTGGAGGAGACAGGACGAGGCTGAGGCAGCGGGAGATGAAGATTAAAGCTTAAAAGGTGATGGCCAGATAAGAGAAGAACTGAGTTACGGAAGTTCGAGGGTAAGGAACTAGAGAAAAATATCAGGTCCAGGCAGTGGTCATGCTGGTGAGTGGAGGCAGTGGAACAAAGTTGGAGATCAAATAAGGAGGTGAGGGAGAGGAGCTTTAAAGCATGAGGATCAGAGGGGTTATTGACATGAATGTTAAAATCCCCAAGAATAAGAGTGGGGGAAGAGGAGTCCAGAAAGAAGGAAAGCCATGAGTCAAAGTCAGTGAGAAAGGTAGAAACAGACTTTTCAGGAGGTCAATAAATAACAGCTACCCAGAGAGGAAGTGGAGTGAAGAGGTGGATGGAGTGGACTTTGAAAGAGAGAAAGGAGTGAGACTGAGGCAACGGGAGGGGTTGGAATTGGCAGGAGGGAGAAAGTAGAAACCCAACACCACCACCACGGCCAGTGGGATGAGGCGTGTGGGAGAACTGATAGCCCCCGTGGCAGAGGGCAGCAGTAGATGCAGTATCATCTGGGAGGAGCCAGGTCTCAGTTAGAGCAAGAAGATGTAGAGGATTAGAGATAAAGAGATCATGAGTAAAAGCGAGTTTATTAGAGGCAGAATCAGGTCATAATTGGCCCATCTTCATCAGGGACTTCCGGATGGTCTGAGGAAAGGTGGGAAAGAGGAGATGTTTAAATACCTCCATGGCAGAAAAGGAAGAGGAGGAGAACCTCTTTCAATTGAAGGAAAGCTCTGCAATGAAGGGGCATAGAATGAAGGTGAAAGGGGATAGGAGAAATATGCAGAAATATTTCTTTATGGAAAGAGTGGTAGATGCCTGGGACAGTCTCCCAGTGGAGGTAGTAGAGACCAGGACAATATCTGAATTCATGGGACCAACACAGAATATCTCTAAAGTTAAAAAAGGGATAATAGTAGTTGGTATGGAAGGGCCATATGGTCTTTTTCTGCCGTCATGTTTCTAAATCTGTTGTACACATGTATACCTACAAATGTGTGCCATCTATTTGTGCACTTATATTTGTTCTAACTTGTATATAAAGTGGGCTTTTAGAAAGGATGTCTAGGAAGAATCTGGGACATCCAAAGCACAAGGTCAAGAATCCAGGGGAGTGACAGTAGTGAAGGAGGGCAACTTTTAAGTGCCTTCTGAAATTGATATGTCTCTGCCCCAAAACTTGAATGCCCCTGTAACCAGTTTTGGTGACGGGCCCATGCAGATAGCAAGGCTGGGTACATGCACAGGTGTAGGCCATTTGACAGATGTGGATGTTCCCAAATTGCACGGCCTCAGAAATGGGTACTTTGATGCGCTAGCTGGGATATTTCAGAAGGAGGGGGGTCAGCTTGTTATGAGACTTGCACAATAAGTCGTAGTAGAACATGAGAGAATGCCTAAACATTGGGAAAAATTCATTTCATATAGCATGAGTTGAACTTTCCTTGGGCTGTGCACACCCCTAGAGGACAATATCCGAATTCAGGAAAATATGGGACAAGTACAGAGCATTTTTGAGGGAGTGAAAGAGATTATAAGTTTAGTAGTTGGTGTGTTTGGGTAGACTGGATAGGCTATGCGATCTTTATCTGCTGTCATTTTCTCTGTTTCTGTGACATGGAATAAAAGTTCTTTAAGGATCCCAGCAAAGCTGGAAGAAGGATTAGTAAGCAGGCAGGAGCTCAGGGAGCAGGGAAAGTGGGAGAGGTGATAGTGACTGACTGATATTAAAGTGCTGTTGGAAGACAGTGTGAAAAAGCTGCAGAGCCAGCAGTAAGGAGTTCTGGAAGTGTCCTGTGGGCAGGTCCGGCCCTAGAGTTGATGCCCTAGGCGAACCTCAAGCTTTACACCCCCTCTCACTGTCAAAATCTATTATTTAGCTTTGAACGCCTTGCTTTTGCTGCCCTTTGGAAGTTGTTGCTCTAGGTAGCCACCTAGTTTGCCTAGTGGTTGGGCTGACCCTGCCTGTGGGACACCTGCAATTACCTCCCACACCCCTGGAGGTCTACAGAACAAAGGTTGAAAAGCACTGCTCTAGGGCAGGGGTGGGCAATTCCAGCCCTCGTGCACCACAATCCAGCCTGGTTTTCATGATGTCCCTAAATGAATATTCATGAATCTATTTGCATCCACTGCCTTCCATTGTATGGAAATAGGTCCATGAATATTCATTAGGGCCATCATGAAAACCAGGCTGGATTGTGGTGCACGAGGGCTGGAATTGCCCACCCCTGCTCTAGGGGATTACCCTTCTATGCAACTTTCAGGACAGTTCCACCCCTGAAGGCATGAACAAGAGTATCTTCTAATTACTTATAGGGCAGTCAGTGAGATTTGGGTCACACAAGAAAACAGCCCAGCAATGGATGGAAAGCAGATATAAGCTGATTCACTTTACAAAAAAGATTCTATTCAAATTCTGGTGTCACATCAGTAACTGCAACACAAACTCCTTCCACTGCCGGACACTGTGTGAACTAACACAGAATTTTGCAAACAGATACTCAGAAGATTACCATAGGTGCTCCAAGTCCAAGAACTCAGATTGCAACAACTCTACCAATAAAAAATCAGCACTGCAAATATTCTAGAACTCTATTATACCTCACGGTGTGAAGAGAATAAGCTGGAGTGCTATAGATTCTTACACATGAAGGGACATTTTATAAAGGCGTCTAGGCGCAATCAGGGACAGCCAGGTGAAAACATGCCTGAAAAGGCTGGGCATGTCCAAGTCTGGGCATGATTTCAGAAAGTTACTTCTCTGATATGGACATCATCAGGGGCATCTACATAGATGTCCCCATGGCAGTATTCTAGGCATGTCAGATGGCCATTCTGCAAGCAGCAGAGAGAACTGCAAGACAGGTGTCCACAATTCCTATCAAAGGTCGTTGTGATTGTGGATTGTACTGGAATACCAGAAAAATGTCTCCTCTACACCCTCCAGGGGATATACCAACAAAAGGAGCACTTTGCAGATGCTTAGCTGTGCCTTGGAGCAGGTACAGCCTTGGATGTGCCAGCCATTCCTGAAGTCAGGCACATATGACTACGTTTAGCGGACTGCCCAGCACACCCACCACAGTATTTAGACAAGTATGTAATGGGAATGTCTCTGTGATTTAGACATCCGCATATTTGCTTTCAGACGTCCAAATCGTGAATAAGGCTTCTAAATGATCACTAGAATGTACACATTAACAGACTCTCTCACCTCAGACATACATGCAAAATACATGCCATTGCATAATAAAAATAAGAGACTACAAATTAGAAACAAATATGCAGATAAAATAACTGAAAAGATAAAAACAAGAATTCAGACTCTGTGAGCAGTGGAACACTGAAGAAGAAATAGATCTGCAACTCATTCTATACTGAACAAAAAACAGAGAAATGGACATATTCAAAGCTGGCATATTTCATTCCAATAATTTTCCATAACAATAATTTTTTTGGTACCTAATTATTTTCTTTTCCCAATTCATTTGGTCTTCATTACCACTTCTTCTTCTTTATTTTCTCCTCAGTCCTTTCTCGGGATCTCATTTCCATTTTCTTTTCTTCACTCTCCCTATCTTCTTCCTTTCTTCCCCTACATTTAGATCTGACTTTGATCCTTTATTTATTTATTTATTACAATCTCTTACCGGTATATACCGCACTATTCAACATCAGCGCGGTTTACATGAAACAAAAAACCAGAACAACAAGCTGTTCTGTTTTACAGATCCTTCTGTTTCATCTTTATTCTCCACTTCTCTCATCTGTCTTTTTAGCTACATATGTTATATATTTTTAAAGGTGTGAATAAGCAGGTAGACAAAGGTGAGCAGGTTGATATCATGAATCTGTAATTTCAGAAAGTCCTCATGAGAGACTCTTGACAAAATTAAAAAGTCATGGGATAAGAGACAGTATGCTATTGTGAATCAGGAACTGGTTAAAAGAAAGCAGAGGGTAGGGCTAAATGGCCAATTTTCTAAATGGAGAAAGGTGAATAGTGGAGTATCCCAGGGACCTGTGCTGCACCCGCTGCTTTTTGACATATTCATAAATGACCTAGATACAGGAACAATGAGCGAGGTGATCAAATTTGCAAATGACACAAAATTATTCAAAGTGTTAAAACACAAGAGGATTGCGAAAAATTGCAAGAGGACCTTGATAAATTGAAAGACTGGACATTCAGCTGGCAGAAGACATTTAATGTGGACCTGTGCAAAGTTATGTACCTAGGAAAGAGCAACCCAAACGATGGTTACATGATGCAGGGTTCCACATTAGGAACTACCATCCAAGAAAAAGATTTAGGTGTCATCATGAATAATACGTTGAAACCCTCCACCCAATGTGCAGCGGCGGCCAAGAAAGCAAATAGAATGCTAGGAATCATAAGGAAAGGAATGAAGAATAAAATCAAGGATATTATAATGCCCCCATCGTTCCATGGTGGGAACGCACCTTGAATATTGTGTGCAATTCTGGTCACCATATTTTTAAAAAGATACAACGGAATTAAAAAAGGTACAGAGAAGAGCCACCAAAATGGTAAAAAGGATGGAAGGATACCCATATGAGGAAAGGCTTAAAAGGTTAAGACTCTTTAATCTGGAAAGGAGACAGCTGAGAGGAGATAGAGGTCTATAAATTAATGAATGGAGTGGAATGGGTAAATGTAGATCGATTGTTTATGCCATCAAAAAGTAGAAAGACTAGGGGACACGCAATGAAGCTGAAATGTAACCCATTTAAGACTAATAAGAGAAAATATTTTTTCACTCAATGCATAATCAGTGTCTGGAATTCATTACTGGAGGTTGTAGTAAAAGCTGTTAATGTAGCTGGGTTTAAAAAAGGTTTGGACAGGTTCCTAGAGGAAAGGTCCATAAATCATTATTAAAGAGGACCGAAGAAATCCACTGCTTGCCCCAGGACGAGCATTGTGGAACCTGTGTGCCTTTTTGGGAACCTTCCAGGTACTTGTGACCTGGATTGGCCACTGTTGGAAACGGGATACTGGACTTGCTGGACCTTGGTCTGACCCAATATGGCATATCTTATGTTCTTATATTATTATGATTTAATTTCTCCTTTTCCCACCTCCAGTCTCCTCCATTCTCCTGCTTATCAGTTTTTAATTTCGTACTCTTAGTTCCCTAGTCCTTTCATTCATCTACTGTCTCATTCCTTCTTCAGCCCCCTATTCTGCCTTTCACCTACTTTCTAGTTCTCAATTTTCACCCCATACTCATCTATTTTCCAGCTTCATTTACCTTCTTCTGCCTCTCATCCCCAACTCATCCCTTCTCCACCTCCAGTCCTTTCTTATGTTTTACCCGTTATGTAGGAAACCATTCCCCCATTTACCTCTCCCATTTCTAGTCTCTCTCACCTGCTTCAAAGACCTATCCCCTTCCTTTGTCTCTCAACCTCTCCATAGCCCTCTGTCCCTTTCAACTGCCTACCAATGCCTTTCCCCATTGTACAGGTCCTTCAGACTATCTTCCCTCCCCATCTTTCTGCATTCAGTTTCACAGCCTGACTCATACCCCTTACCTAATTTCTTAGTCTCAGATATCTTCCCTCCTAATCCCTAACTCCCTGCTCTTCCACTCCACTCAATCTCTCCTCCTCACTCAGAAGCCCATCCAAGTCCTGAGTCCCCACTTACACTCCCAGTACCCTGTCAGTATTAGTCTGTTTTCCTCTGGCCATATGAGGGAAGATGTAGGGATGTTACCCATGACTGAAGTGGTATTTAAAGGTGTGGAAGAATTGAAGGAAATATTGATACATCGGGAAGATGTATTACAACTATTTGATAAACTGAAGAGTAGCAAATCACCTGGACCGGATGATATACTTCCAAGGGTGTTGAAAGAACTGAAATAATGAGGTTGCAGACTTGCTATTAGTAATCTGTGAACTATCATTAAAATCATCTGTAATACCTGAAGATTGGAGGATGGCCAACGTAACGCCAATTTTTAAAAAGGGTTCCAGGGGTGATCCGGGAAACTACAGAGCCTGATGTCAGTACTGGGAAAAATGGTAGAAACCATCATAAAGAACAAATGTTCTTAACATGTAGATAGTCATGGCTTAATGGGAGACAGTCAACATGGCTTTAGACAAGGAAATTCTTGTCTTACTAATCTGTTATGTTTTTTTTGAAGGTGTGAATAAACAGGTAGACAAAGTTGAGTCGATTGATATAGTGTATTTGGACTTTCAGAAAGCCTTTGACAAGGTCCCTCATCTGAGACTTTTGGCAAAGAGTCATGGGATAGGAGGCAGTATACTATTGTGGATCAGGAACTGGTTAAAAGGTAGAAAGCAGAGGGTAGGGCTAAATGGCCAATTTTCCCAATGGAGAAAGGTGAATAGTGGTGTACCCCTGGGATCTGTGCTGGGTCCGCTGCTTTTTGACATATTCATAAATGACCTGGAAAGTGGAATAACGAGTGAGATTATCAAATTTGCAGATGACACAAAACTATTTAAAGTTGTTAAAACCCATGAGGATTGTGGAAAATTACAAGAGGATCTTGATAAATTGGAAGACTGGGCATCAGAATGGCAGATGAAATTTAATGTGGACAAGTTCAAAGTTATGCACCTAGGGAAGAACAACCCAAACTATGGTTACAAGATGCAAGGTTCCACAATAGGAACCACCACCCAGGAAAAAGATTTAGGCGTCATTGTGGATAACATGTTAAAACCCTCGGCCCAGTGTGCCGCGGCGGCCAAGAGAGCAAATAGAATGCTAGGTATCATAAGGAAAGGAATGGAAAATAAAACAAAGGATATTATAATGCCTCTGTATCGTTCCATTGTGCGACTGCACCTTGAATATTGTGTGCAATTCTGGACGCCGTATCTTAAAAAGGATATAGCGTTATTAGAAAAGGTTCAGAGAAGAGCCACCAAAATGATAAAGGGAATGGAAGGATACCCCTATGAAGAAAGGCTAAAAACATTAGGGCTCTTTAACCTTGGAAAAGAGATGGCTGAGGGGAGATATGATAGAAGTCTATAAATTAATGAACGGAGTGGAACAGGTAAGCGTAGATCGATTGTTTATGTTATCAGAATATAGAAAGACTAGGGGACATGCAATGAAGCTACAGGGTAAACTATTTAAGACAAATAAGAGAAAATATTTTTTTCACTCAACGTGTAATCAAACTCTGGAATTTGTTATCGGAGGATGTAGTAAAGGCTGTTAGTGTAGCTGGGTTTAAAAAAGGTTTGGACAAGTTCCTGGAGGAAAGGTCCATAAATCATTTAAAAAGGGACCCAGGATATCAATGCTTGACCCAATACAAGCATTGTTGAACATGTGTCTGTTGGGGAAACTGCTAGGTACTTATTACCTAGATTGGCCACTGTTGGAAACAGGATACTGGGCTTGATGGACCTTGGTCTGACCCAGTATGGCATATTTTATGTTCTGATGTTATTATTCCAAGTATCCACCACTCTTTCAGAGAAAATGTATTTCCTGATGTTGCTTTAAGTTTACCTCCTTGCAGCTTCATTTTATGCCCTCTAGTTTCTACTCTTAATCCACTCAACATCAGCCCCCTTCCATTCCCAGCTTTCCAGGATCAGGCCTTTTCCAGTCCCAGCCCTCACCCAGTATTATCCCCCTTTTAGTCCCACCGTTTGAGCCCAGCATCAACCCCATTCCAGAGGCAGTCCTCCTCCCTCTTTATTCTTCCCTATGTTACTCCTTTACACAGTGGCAGAAGACAGAAAGTGCCTGTTCTCACATTTAAAACCAGCTGGTAGAAGAAGGAGTAAAGAAATAAGATCCCACTGCTGTGAGGTAGGTGAGCTGGTGAGGCACGTTTTTGGTGCCCTTAAGTTTTTTGTACTCTGAGCTAGTGCCAAAAAAGTTATGGGTCAAGCACAGTAGATCCTTTTTGGGGTGAAACTGAAGTCTATTTTTGCATTTTAGCTTGCACCTTCTCAGTGGTAATTATATTCAGATATTTCACTATCCCTGCATGGTTCACAATCTCTATTTATACTTAAGGCAGTGGAGGATTAAGTGACTTACTCAAAGTCATAAGGAGTTACTAGAATTAGAGACTTGACTGCCCTAGTTCTTAGCCCACCTCTTTAACCATTGGGCTACTCCTTCTCTCCCAACGGTAAAGCTGGAGATCAAATAGACTATGGAGAACTGCGTAAGAATGGAGGAATGAGAAAATGTATAAGGACAAGGTCAGCAGTTATCCAGGTAGCAGTGCCCAACCTAGATATTCGGCAGCAGCTACAATCTAGGTACTGCCGCTGAATATCCTGCTGACATACAAGCACCATGACTGCTCACCATGGTGTTTAAATATTGGCCCTTTTGAAAATCAGGCTCTATTTATGTGAGGTGTTGAAGATTCCAGTAAAGGCCTGTCCCATGATATCCCAAACATTCTATCTTCCTCCTCTTTTATAGGAGGGAGGTAGGATGCTTGGTTTGAATAAAGAAGAACCGGGATTAGGTATGACAGATTTAAGTATGTTATTGGAAGCATCTACTGAGGAGAAACGTATTCCTGCTACAATGGTAGTGATGCTAATATTGGACTCTGATCGAGATTTCTTGTTAAAACTTTTTTCCATCATAAGGATGACTTATTCCTAGGACTTAAAGTCTGAATGTTTCTGGATGTTGTCTAGTCCACCCAGGCCAAGAGAAGATGATTCTTATTAATGAGACCTTTGGAGCCCCCTCATCCACTTTAGCCCTAACTCTTGCATCCACAACCATCCTATTGGTGTTGTCCTTTCGGTATCTTGGGGTCATCATGGATTCGTCCCTGTCTTTCACAAAGCATATTTCCGCCATCTCTCCTTATTCCTTCTTTCACCTTCAACAGATTTGCGCCATTTGTCCTTTCCTCTCCATGCCCGTCCTGGCCACACTCATTCTTACACTCATTCTATCCAGGATTGACTACTGCAATATTGTTCTAGCCGGCCTTCCTCAGTATCAGATTCATAGATTACAATTACTACAGAATACAGCTGTCTGGTTACTCACTCATACCTCACGTTTCGACCATGTTTCTCCTCTTCTCGTGCACCTCCGCTAGTTACCTATTCGCTTCCGCATACAATATAAGATCCTCACCTTTGTTCATAAGGTCATCCACACTGCTACACCCCGATATCTGGCCAACCTCCTTCATTTTCATCACCCCCACCATCTCCTGCGCTCCATTCATACTCGCTGGCTGGCTCTCCCATCTGTCTCTATGGCCCGTCTTGAGCGCACCAGAGGGGCGGCCTTTTTCTTTCTGGGACACACCCTCTGGAACTCTCTCCCACTAACCTTCCGTTCTGAGCTGTCCTTCCCTCAGTTTAAAACTGCCCTAAAAACACATCTTTTTCAGTTAGCTTTTAACCCCCAGCCTTCTCCCTCTTGATTGGTTTGTTTGTGAAAATCCCACCCTGGTTTCCCTTAATTGTGTCCAATTATGTCATGTCCTCTTCTCGCTCTTCTCTCTGCCTTTTCTTTTCTCTGCCACCCTGTCAGTTTATTGGTGTTCCTTTCTTCTTTCCATTCTGTAGCAGCTGTATTGCTATAAACCGCTTTTATGCCCCGGCCCTAGTGGTATGTCAAAATATGCGAATAAATACAGGAATCAGGAAATGCTTGTATTAACTTTAGAAATGCTGCGGTCCCACAGCTCTTAAAACAGCAAAGCTGCGGGAGCAAAGGAGAATGCTCCCGCGGCTGTAGTCAGCCATTTTAAAGGGCGAATCAGTGAAAGAGGCTTCGGGTGCCCTTAAAGGTTGTGTGCCCTGAGCCAGTCCCTCACTGGCTCACCCATTAAAAAGGCAGCAAGGGCAAAGGGAGGCTCAGACCCTGCATGGGACAGGCTGCTGCAATTTTGGCACCCCTTATCACCGGCACCCCCCTGCCGTCCTTACCCTATGTGGCAGAGTTAGCAAAACTGCATGTCCAGGGGAAGCCAGTTAAGGAGCCAAGCTACAAAATTCAAATGTTTTGCTTTCTGAGTTAATTTTGAACATCAGAGAGGTTAACACAATTCCTTCCTCAATCATTCCTCCAAACCTGATGTCTAAATTAGCAGTTAGCTGATAGTTATACGTGACTTGCGGCAGGTGGAAATACCAATGGGGAAAGAAATGTTTTGATGCATATGTGTATTGTCATTGCAAAATAGGAAATACACGTATAGAGATCTGCTACACCACACCAAGAACATACCGTTCTCAAATCTACATATATCACCTGTATGCATGTAGAAATGCTGTCTCTTCTAAAATCCCTGTTTGTACATGTATACTATTTTCAATTTTTTCACATTTAAACCTTATAAAATCACTTCCCTTTATCTTTATTCAATTATTTGATATTCTGCTTAAGGTGGAGCAGAAAAGCAGTGTACAATCCAGAAATGACTGCTTAAAGAAGGAAAAGGAATGCCAATTGATAGGACAGAGGAAGGAGAGACAGGATAATAACAGGCAAGAGGAGAGAAGGAGGAAAGAGACAGAGAGGGACAGTCAGGACAATCAAGGGTTGGTATAGAGAAAATTAAAGGCTAGATGAAAAAGATGGGTTTTCAGGGCCGCCTTGAACCTGGCGTAGGAAGATTCGGAGAGTAGGGTAAGTGGAAGGGAGTTCCAGAGGGAGGGGCCCAGGAAGAAAAAAATCAGAGGAGCAGGTACATTCAAGGTGGGCCTGGGTAGCAGAGGGGAGAACTAGATGGAAATTGTGGATAGAGCAGAGGAGGCAATGGCGATTATGATAGTGAAGAAGGTCTGCAAGGTATTGAAGTGTGGAAGAATGGATAACTCGATGGGCAAAAATGCATTACTTTGGCAACACATGTAAAATCAAACCTGCCAAGTCACCCGTGGAGGACTGCAACCGTGGCAGGCCATTTCCCGTCCAAAATCAGGAAACTCCGTTGGAATGTGGGAAACTTAGGAACCAGCCAGTCGGTTTTCTCTCTGCCTACATGTGACCTGGAGCAGCATCAGATCTCAGGGTTTACGCTTCCTGCTGTGAGATTAATGGGCAGGAAGTGTTTGCTAAGAGATTTGAAGCTATTCAGGGTTTCAGTGCTTCAGTGACGTGTTGCAGAGCGAGGAGGGGGGGGGGCAGAGTATGGGCAGAATGTGCTGGGTTGGGAGGTGGGGCGAAAATCTCCCACTTAAAAATTGCTCCCCCTTGGCATCTCTGATAAAATTTTGATGTGATCGAGTTGCTTGAATCTGAGTATAACAGGGCTGAACTGGTTAGCATTGATTTTTGGGTGCTAAGCGGCTAAGTTTCAATAGGGAACCCCATCCGCACAGGGTTGTGATAAATCTAACCAGTCATAATTTGATTAGATAGATTTAGCTGAATTTAGATCTGAAAATTAAGCTAAAATTAAAAAACTGACCCCTTTGTGAATCAGGTCCCCCCCTATACACACTGAAACTTAACATGTAGTAGTGCCAGTTGTCAACATCTCGAACCTAATAAATTAAAGTCATCGGTAAATAAAGTCCCTTCAACCACTCTTACATTTTATATCTATTTGTCGGGTCAAGCAGACAGGAACAGCGAGAGAAAAACCCTCTGCACAACCCTTTTTATTCTTAATCTTTATTTATTTATTTAAACAAACTTGTATACCACCTTATCCTACAATCAAAGTGGTCACATCACAATTGGTGGGTTACATTTAACATAGGGGTACATAACAACATAGGGGTACTTAACAACATCTACACAGTACAATTGGAGGGTTGCATTTATCATAGGGGTAACAATTTTTAATGTCTATGTGTTCAACATAATTACTTATCTCTATCCTCGGCAATACAAAGTCTGTCCATAGTCGCTGGCTTAAATCTACATGACATGCATGTTTCGGGTCCCAAGCGACCCTGTTTCAAGTCCTCGAGATAAGTAATTATGTTGAGCACATAGACATTAAAAATTAAGAATAAGCAGTCACGTGATTCGGTGAGACTGAGCGGCAGTGGTCTGCTTGAGCTCCGGCCCCCCCCCGTACCGCCGCTAACTTGAGCTGATTCTAAGCCCCTGGAGCATTTTCAAACCCCGAGTGAGGCAGCGGAGCAGAGGGGGGAGTTCCAGCACATGGTGGCAGCTGTGAAAACCGGCAGGAGAGAGAGGGAGCGGCAGACGGGGCATGCCAAGATGGCCGACTTACCTCCAGTGGGATCGTTGCCAGTATCAGCGGGGGCCATGGCCGAAATTTCAGAGGCAGTCTCCCAAGCCTTATCAGGGCAGTTCGAGGCTCTGCGAGGAAAAATGGATGCAGTACAAAGCTCGGTTGAAGCCTTGGGTAAAAGATTGCAGGAAGCGGAGGCACGTGTCGGGGAGACGGAGGACCGCGTGGAAACTCTGATGCAAGAGGTGAGGAGCCTGCAGAGGTCATTGAGAGAGCAAGAGGCTAAAACAGATGATCTAGAGAATCGGTCTCGTCGGAACAATCTACGATTCCTGGGGGTCCCGAACAGTGTGCAGGATGCAGAGCTAAAGGCCTATGTGGAGGCCCTGGCTATGCAGGTGCTGGGCAGTGGAGAGGAGCATGGCGGATTGAGACTGGAGAGAGTGCACAGAGTGGGGCCTAAGCGTGCAGCTGACACCAGACCTTGGATGGTGCTAGCCAAGTTCCTTTATTTCCCTCAAAAGAAAGCAGTGCTAAATGGAGCCAGAAAAGCTGGAGGGGTTGCCAAAGACAATGTCAGAGTCAGGATTGCACAGGACTACTCTGCAGCTTTGAGCCAGAGAAGGAGGGCCTATGCTCCTCTCTGCCAAAAGCTAGTGGAGGAGAATATCCGTTTCACTGTGCAGTATCCCTCAAGGCTCCACATCATGCATGGTGGGACACAGAAAAGCTTTGCTTCAGTGGAGGCGGCGACGGACTATGTAGACGGACTTGTACAGAAGAAGAAGACGGCTTGTGTGGTGGGAGCAGAGCCCTGAAGGCAAGGAGTGAAACGGAAGGAAGGCCAGTGTAACGAATGGGAGTGGAAGATCGGTGGCTTGAGTCTGCTGAGAGGACTGGAGTTTGGGAATAATTAAGCTTTGGGAGTGCTGAATACCTCAAAGTGCAGAGCTGCATTTATATGTGTTTTTGAAAGGGTTATTGTATGGGTGTTAAAGTATGTGTTGCTGCACGGGAGGGTTGCTTTAAGAGGTATAAGTTGTTGTTACATGTGTGTATTAGAGGGGTTCATGCAATGTGGGTTATCTCTGTCGATTGGGCGGGAGGGGGGATAGAAAGAGTGTTGTTCTGGTATAACGGTAAGCGTTGGAAAAATTAATGGGGCTGTGCTGGGTACAGGGTTGTGGGCTTAAGTAGGTTGCTTCATGCTAATGTTGGTGGGTGGGGGGGGGGAGGAGACTAGGAAGGAGCCATCATAGGCCGGGGGGGGGACCCAATCGCATCCAAGAGATCTACAATAAGAGGAGGAGTAGAGCTTAAGAAGGGGTTGGGGGGGGTTAAGGGGGGAAGTGGGGATGGGGGAAGGGAGGGGAGCGTAGGGGTGAGGGGGTTAGGGAAGGGGAGAAGAGGGGGGATGGGCAACACAACCGACCCGGGGTGAGACTTAGGGGGAATAGACCACAGGCTGAAGAGTGGGAGGAGCCCCAGGCTGGGGGGGGGGGAGCTTCCCGAGGAATATTTGGGTAGTGTGATCCAGGGGCCTAAGCAGTTTGCGGTATTTTGAGGATCATCTCCTGGAATGTTTGTGGGATAGGGAACCCAATTAAGAGATCCAAATTACTGCAAGCCCTAGCTAGACAAAAATGCGACATAGCCTTCCTACAGGAAACCCATCAATCTAGGGAGGAGCATTTGAAATTGCAGAGGGACTGGGTAGGCCAAGGTTGGGGGTCCCCAGCGGAGGGAAAAAAGGGGGGAGTGGTTATTCTGGTCCATAAGCGGGTGAGATTTACTCTGGAGAGGGAATATGTCGACCCCAATGGCAGGTATGTGTTGCTGTATGGGATGCTAGAGGGGCGACCTATAGTAATGGGCAACATGTATAGCCCCAATGTGTTGGACCGTGCACTGTACGCGCGTTTGGCTTCCAGAATTGAGCAGCTCCCAGATGTCCCATTGATCCTGGGAGGGGATTTTAATGGGGTACTGGATCCGGAGCTGGACACTTCAAGGGGGGGAAGGGATCGGGTTCGCTTGCAGGGGGCAAAGGCACTACAAGATCTTAGGAACCGCATTGGGGTGGTCAATGCCTGGCGCTTGCTTCACCCCATGGAAAGAGATTTCACCCACCAATCACGAGCGCATGGTACAAGCGGCCGGATAGATTACATTTTTACCGCAAGCAGAATATTTGCACAGGTAACTGATGTGCAAATTGGACCCCTAGAGATATCGGACCATGCCTTCATCTGGGTAGACGTAGATTGGGCCCAAGCAGAAGTGCGGTCCAGGGTGTGGCGTTTCCCGTTAAATCTGTATCGAGATGCTGAGTTCTATCTCTTTCTCAAGCAGCGTTGGCAGGACTTTGCAAGTAACAATGAACGACACCAAGGGGACCCCGAACCTTTCTGGGAAACAGCCAAAGTAGTTCTGCGGGGGGACATCTTGGGCTACTCTGCGAGGAAAAAGAGAGTGTTAAATGATATGGTAATCCGATTGGAGAAACAGGTGGTTCAGGCTCGGCATAAATATGCGAGCTGCCCTACGGCAGCGAACAAGAAGAGGCTATGGGAAACCCAGATAACTCTCAATGATCTGCTGCACCAGCGGGCAAAAAAAATCCTTTATGTATTACCGATATCAGTTGTATCGGTTTGGGGACAAGCCCGGGAAACTGCTGGCACGATGTCTACAGGGTAGTAGGGGGACTAGGACAGTGGCGGTGGTTAGGGATGTGCAGGGTAGACCCCAAAAAGGGAACAGTGAGATTGTTCGAGTATTCCAGGCTTTCTACAAGAACCTTTACCGGAGGGAGGAAGTTCCTGGCCCCCCCTAGAGGAGTATCTATGAGGGCTGGGAGTGCCAAGACTGGGGGCGGAGCATAAGGCCCAATTGGAGCAACCAATCTTGCCAGAGGAGATACTCCGGGTAATAACAACGGCGAAATGCCATAGGGCACCGGGACCTGATGGGCTAGGGGCTGAGTTTTATAAAATGCTGGGAGAATTGGTGGCCCCTCTTTTACGGCACTGTACCGTTGTAGAGTTGAACAAGGCAGGTTCAAATGGGGGGAGAATCAAGCGCATATTATCTTAATCCCGAAACCAGGCAAAGATCCGAAGCAGGCCTCTTCATATCGGCCAATATCATCGTTGAACTTTGATTTGAAGGTGATGGCAAAGGTACTGGCGGGCCGACTGGCCCCGATGCTGGAGGAATTGGTACATGCCTCACAGGTAGGATTCGTGAAGGGCCGACACGCAGTGTATAACTTGCAGAAAATCTTGGCGTCGTCAGAGTGGACCCGGGACAGGGAACAGCAGTCCCTGTTAATCAGCTTTGACGCGGAAAAGGCATTTGACCGAGTGGATTGGGGATATCTGCACGGCCTCTTACCCCACTATGGTCTAGGGAAAGCCTTTTGTAATATGGTCCGGCTCCTTTACACAGGGCCGACGGCAAGAGTGTTATGCAATGGGTTGTTGTCTGAGGAATTTTTGCTGGAGCAGGATACACGGCAGGGATGTCCACTCTCACCGCTGTTATTTGTGTTAGCACTGAATCCCTTCATACGCAGGGTAGAACTTTCCAGGGCCGTATGGGGGGTAGGTGTGGGACGACACGAATTTAAGGTTGCGGCCTTCGCTGATGATATTCTTGTCCACCTACAGTTACCGCAGCAGTCGCTACCCAAATTGTTAGCAGAGTTTGCAACCTTCGGGGACCTAGCATATAAACATGGATAAATCGGTGGCCCTGGATGTACGTGGGGATGTAAGGGGGAGCTGGGGGGGCGTCTTCCCTCTCTGGTGGGATGGGGATGCCTTCCTCTATCTGGGAATTCTTTTAACCAGAGACCCGCAGGAGTTGTATAAGCGGAACCTTGAGCGGACAATGGCTGGCCTCCGGGCGCAGGTGAGGGCTTGGCGACCCTTACCCCTATCGTTAGGGGAGTGAGCGGCGGCAGTGGGGATGGTGATTTTGCCCCGGGTGCTGTATTGGATGCAGACGCTCCCAGTGTGGCTGCTGAAGCGGGATATTGCATGTCTGGAGCGAGAGATAAAGGGATTCTTATGGAAAGGAGCGAGAGCGCGAATTACGATGCAACGACTGCGTGGAGGATGGAGGGCGGGAGGGATGGGTATTCCAGATTTGCAGGTCTATGCTCTGGCATATCAGGCGAGGCATTTAGGGGACTGGCTAGGGGACACGGAAACCTTTACGCCTCGGGCCTTTGAGGAGGCACTGGTGGCTCCCCGGACCTTACTGGCGACCTTACACTTGGAAGGCTCGCAGTTACCGGGACGCATAGCCTGGAGTGTATTGGTAGAGCCGGTGAGACGTACATGGAAACAGTTGTGTCAGTATTGGAGCAGATCTCCGGCTGTATCAAGTTGGTTGCCGCTGTACGGTAACAGTAATTTCCTTCCGGGGTCTACGACGGCGGCCTTCAGGGAATGGAGGGCTGCTGGCATTCCTTATGTTGGGCATGTGGTGGATGGCAATGGGAAATGTAAGCCATTTGCAAGTCTTTGTAGGGAATATGAGTTGGGTGTTGGCCATCATTTCACTTATCTGCAGGTCTCTCACTATGTGGCGTCTCTGCCAGAGGGGGAGTTGACGTCGGAAAGCTCGGCGTGGATCTTGGAGTTCTTTGCTCTGGGGGAGGAGCACCCAAATGCAATATCAAAACTGAAAGAACGGCTGGGGCCTTGGGTTAAGAAGCCGGACTATTCTAGGGAAGAGATTCGATGGGCGGCAGAACTGGGTCAGGGGGTTCCCTCGGGCTCGATTCTTAAAGCACTAGGTAGGATTGTGAAATTGGTGGAAGGGACGAAATGGAGAGAGGTGCAATTTAAAAGTGTTACTAGAGCGCACTTTTCCCCCAGGAGGACCATGCGAAGTGGCCTTGGGTGTGATGGGAAATGCCCTAAGTGCTCAGCTACTTCTGCAGATTTGGGACATATGTGATGGGGCTTCCCAAATATCCAGCAGTATTGGAAGAGGATTAGTACCTATATGGGTAACCTGCTCCACCAGCGCATTCAATGGGATGGGGCCTTTGTTGCATTGGACCGGCTGGGGCTGCTTTACCCTAAGGGAAGATGGGAGAGAGTGTTGGTGAGGAAAGCATGTCTGGTGGGGAAGGGGCCAATACTGCATAGGTGGCGCGAGCAATCGGCCCCTACATTTTGGGAATGGCGTAACAACTTTCATCAATTAATGCTCTTTGAACGGAGTGGGGCCAGGGCTAATGTTAAACACTGGGCCAACTTCCTGTTGATTTGGGAACCCTATATCCAAGACTTGGGACCTCGTGCCTGGAATGAAGCCCTTCGCATGGGGTGCTAGGTAGGGGAAGGGAGTGAGGGGGAGTAGGGGGAGGCACGGAGGTGATGAGAGGAAGTGAGGGGTAGTGGGGTGATGCCTGGGGGAATAGGGCGTGGGGGAAGGTTGTGTTGGGGAGGGGGGAGGGCTAGGGAGGGGGAGGGGGGTAATAGAAAATGTTGTAGCACAATTGTATGAATGTAGAGCCTCTGATGCGGGGATCAGACTCAACCCGGCACAGGGGCAGGGACGTATATGTAAATTTTGGTTGTAATTTGGTTTGTGGTTCAATAAATATAAGTTTCAAAAAAAAATAAGAATAAAAGGGTTTGTGCAGACTTTTCGAGCAGAGGGTTTTTCTCTTGCTGTTCCTGTCTGCTTGACCCGACAAATAGATAAAAAACATAAGAGTGGTTGAAGGGACTTTATTTACCGATGACTTTAATTTATTAGACTTGTTTTGTGTCATTGGATTGTAGCAGCAAAGCGCAGACAAACCAATGATACCAGGAGTCTGTTCAGAAGGTCCAAATCATTTATTTGTGCACAAGTCTCAAGCAAGGCAATTTCAAAATGGCTGAGCAAAGTTTTCAAGCATTACAACAACTTTTATAGACTTCTGTTCCATTCTAGGTATAGAAAAACATTTCATTGGTCCCGGTACGCTCCCGTACCTCCCGTAGCCCTTCTATTGGTCCCGGTACTGATAAGTTTCTCCAATTATGTTCCTTCTGTGGGCTTCTGTGGGCATGACACCTGCCTGCCCCCCTTCTAGTCCCAATTACAATGGTCAGTTCATCAACTTGTTACTTTCACACTTTCAAGGCTATGGGACCATTTGTGCGTGCAGAAGAGCAAGGTTCTGTAACTCATCTGTCAGCACTCCTCAATATTTCTCTGCAAATGTACTTTTTCTTATCAGTAACTTTAAAACACATCTTTTCTGTATTTTTCCATTTCTTAATTCTGCAATTCTGCTTATCTAAGCTAATTCAATATTTCTACTGAGTTCTTTCTTACAATAGCAGCATATTGGGGGATGTGCAATCCTATATGCCTCTCCACAGGCCTCATTTACAGGTCAAGCTAGCCAGGCTGGCCTGCCTATGTCAGACACCGTGGGTCACAGGCCTGCACCTGCCACATTCCCCCCTTTGATTAATCTCACCCTATTACTTAATAAGGTGTGAGAATTAAATCACTTTCCAGAAAATTCACATCCTGATTAAAGGATTCTTACTAGTTCCACTAGGGCTGGCTTTGTATAAAGCCATTATTCTAGTTGCGGTCTTCCGCTCTACTGTATTATCAATAGCACTATGAAGGGAACGCATACAACATGGGATTAAACATGGTAAGCAGAGGACAACAGCAACAAGGATTAGTACTAAGATAACGAAAGTCTTAAATCCTCCCAGCCAAGAGAAAAGGTTAGCAAACCAATTAGGAAATTTCAAGGCGTGCCAAGTCTGTACTGGCACATAAGCATGTCTTTGCATATCTTTAGCAATTTCTTCAACTACTTGACCTTTATCATCTATTTTCAAACAGCAATTAGTTAAATTCAGTTTACCACATACTCCTCCTTCAGCTGCTAGCAAATAATCAAGTGCTAAACGATTTTGGTATATGGCAGTGCGCATCTGAGTACTTTGTCTAGCTAAGAGCGTGAGAGCATGACTAGTTTCATTGGTTATTATTTCAACTACTGCTTGTAAGCGAATAATACGATTGATCATATAAATTGGGGTACGATAACCATACATACCATCATCATTCCAAGTGGCAGGTCCATAATACTCAATAATTCTTTCTGGTGGCCAATCATCACCTTGCCACTTCTCCTACTTGCCTATCTGTAAGGCTTCTCTTTTCTGTCTAGATGCTCCTTTGTGTTTGTGGGTTGTGTATACAGGGTATCCTAATTGTTCTCCATGTTCAGTGTTTAAAAGAAAGAAAGAAGGTCTGATGGTTCCTAAGACACATGCTCCTCCCCATTGTGGTGGGAGTTGCGCATATGCTCGGTTTCCACAGATCCAATATAGGCCAGGTGGGGCTTGCCAGGCTTGGACTTTGGCAAGGTTAGTCCATAGACCTGCAAGTTCAGGAAATCTAGCTAATGGGTTAGGAGGTTCAGGATGTCTGATTCCTGACCACCATGCTGTCTTTTTAGTCGTGGCATTATAGTATTTCTGGCTAAGACAGACCAGCTGTCCTACTTTTTGGGTGAACTGGGGTCCAGTTCTGGCAAAGCAAAGACGTCCAACGATTGAGTGCGCTAACACCCATTCACTGGTTGTCTTGTGTAATTCAGTCTGATTGTAAATCATGGAATAATTCAATTCTTGGGCTTCCCAGGGCCATTGGTCTCCCATTTGGGTTCCGCCACAGAAATAACAATCTGTGATCTTAAGACTAGATACTACTGCTCCGGCTAATTCTAGAAACAAATTCTGTGAAGGGTGAGGGATCTCAAACTTATTTACATGCATAGCTTCATAAAAGGTATTATGAATATGATATTTAGATGACTTATGGGCTTGAGTATTCAATCTAATATATACAATGGTCCCTGGATCTGTTCCCCCTCCAGCAATACGTAAACCAAACTTATATCCTTGTTTCCATGCATGGGGGTTATGTACACGCAAATGTAAGGGGTTGCAAGCATCTTTCTGACATTTATCATTTGTGGTTGGCTTGGTTAGAGTAGCCATCCGCTTATCTATTTTCTCATCAGTTATACCAGTGTTCCAGGTAGCATAGAAAACACATTCCCAATACGGGCAATAGTAGTCTGCCGCTGTAGCAGTACTATACCCTGGTTCCTTTTTACCTGTACACTTCCTCCATCCTGTGGCTCCTTCTGGACACATATACTTATGGTCATTCCGATACGCTTTCTCCCATGTACCACAGGTGGACTGACTATCTCTATTAATAGCATTACACGCATCAAAATTCAAAACAGCAGGTTTAGTAATGTCCTTAAGTGGTGGTGTAGCAGCTAATATAGGTCCATCTGCATCCTTCCATCTTATTTCCAACGTGTAATAGGATGGATTCTGATGCGGATTATAGCATGCTTTAATTTTGCCATGAGTGCAAACATTTAGTTCAGTGGTGTTATAGATACACCGAGTTATTGTTCCCTTGCAGGTATAGTAAGAATGGTAAAGCAAAGTCTGAGTTACTTTCAGTCCAGTTCTAGTAGAGGTAATACAAGCTGTGCATGGAGGTAGAGCATAAGTCTGTTCAAAACCTCCAAAGAAGGCAACCAAGGCAAAGCAGAAGCAAAAATACATGTTGATGTTGATTGGAGTTCTTCTGAATCCTCAGCTTGCTGATCTTGATCACGACGGTCTATTATTCTTCGTCCCGTTTGCTAATGAAGCAATTCACGGGTGCTGAGTGTTGATTGAAGATCCTCAAGGTGTCCAGCACACATTAACCAACAGCAATTCAGTTGGCTTGTGAAGTCTGGCTTAGTCAATGTAGTCTCACAGTAGTGTGTCAAATCACACACGCAAATTGGGTTCGTTGAAACAAAACTGTTGCTGCATGGAAAACAGCAATCCTCTTCGAAAGACTTGGCTACTGCAAAGCACTTGTGATGAAGCGTCTATGCTGCTGGTTGCCGTCTCAGAGTAACTCGCAAGGGTACATCAGGGTGCTGCTCGGCTGTCCACCGCTCTGGTTCAGGATCGGCGGCGGGCTTGACTCGGCTGTGGTGGATCCAGGCGTCGATCTCGGCTACCTTTACTGCAGTTGGGGTAGACAGGATGACGGTGTACGGTCCCTTCCAATGGGGTTCCAACGGTATCTTCTTCCAATCTTTGATCCACACCGAAGTTCCAGGCTGGTAGGGATGCAAGGGTTCCGTCAAGTTGATAGGCAACTGGTCTTGGATCCACGTATGGAGAGTCTGCAGAACAAAACTAAGAGCTAGGAGTTCTTGTCTGGTTACTTCTGAACCAATCTGGGCTAGATTTCCTTTGACTCCCTGCACTATTGGTGGGGGTTTACCATACAAAACTTCAAAAGGGGAAAATCCTGTTGACTTTACAGGGGCTGAGCGTATCCTGAGTAAAGCTATGGGGAGCACTTGGGGCCATTTCAAGTGTGTCTCCTGACAAAGCTTAGACATTTGGGCTTTCAAAGTACGATTCATTCGCTCAACTTTCCCTGAACTCTGGGGTCTGTATGCAGTGTGGAGCTTCCACTGTATCTGCAAAGCTTTTGCTAACTGCTGAGTAACTTGAGAGACAAATGAGGGTCCATTGTCTGACCCTATTACTGCTGGGATTCCAAATCTGGGGACAATCTCTCTCATTAAGGCTTTGGTAACTTCTCGGGCTTTCTCAGTTCTGGTTGGGAATGCTTCTACCCACCCAGAGAAGGTACAAACTAATACTAGTAGGTAATGGTATCCATTAGCTTTTGGCATTTCGGTGAAATCAACTTGGAGGTTGTGCATGGGGGTCACACCTCTTGACTGAACTCGGGGTGCTGTAATAAGGCCTTGCTTGGCATTATTCTTGGCACAGATTTGACATTGTCGGGCTACTGAGGCTGATATGGTTGTCATCAGAGGGATGTAGAAATGTGGTCTGAGTGCTTTCTCCATAGCACTCTTTCCATAGTGGGTGGCTTCATGAAAAGCTTTGACAAAGGATGGTCCTAACAGTTCAGGAATTACTATTCTTCCCGGAGGTTGACTGCCTTCTTCTGGTGGCAGCTCAATCCATCCGTCTTTCAATACTCCATTTTCTTTGTCACAATAGTAATCCAATTCTTTGGTGGTATATCGTGGGGTCCATAGATTCAAAGGTACTGGAAACAATGCTGCTTGCATTGGCATAGCTTGTGGGGCAATCTGTCCTGTCATAGCTGCTTGTCGTGCTGAGGCATCTGCAAATCTATTTCCTCGAGCAACTTCTCCTTTTCCTGCTTGATGTCCTCTACAATGCATGACAGCTACACGTGTTGGGGCCCAGACTGCATCAAGTAACATCAATATTTCGGGACCATATTTGACTGATTTTCCTCCGGATGTGATGAGTCCTCTTTCTTTGTAGAGAGCTCCATGGGCATGCAAGGTAGTGAAAGCATATTTGGAATCTGTATATACATTTAGCACAAGTTTTTCTCCTAACAACAATGCTCTGGTGAGTGCTATCAATTCGGCTTTCTGGGCTGATGTGCCTGAGGCTAGAGCTGATGATTCAACTACTTCGTGTTGAGTGACGACTGCATATCCGGCACAGCGTCGTCCGTCAAGGATGAGACTGCTCCCATCAACATAATAGATCTGGTCAGGATTGTCTATGGGCACATCTGTTAGGTCAGGTCGACTAGAGAACACAGTTTCCATGACTTCGATGCAGTCATGTTCTGGGAGTTCTTCACTGATGGGTATCAAGGTAGCTGGATTCAAGGCATGGCTCACTTCAAGTTGTATCTGTGGGTTTTCACATAACATGCTCTGGTACTTCAACATTCGGGAATTGGTGAGCCAATAATTTGCTTTCTGTTCCATAAGGGCAAGGACTGCATGTGGCACAGTGACTCGTATGTTCTGTCCTAATGTGAGTTTGTCTGCTTCACTCACTAATAGTGCTGTAGCTGCAACTGCTCTCAAGCAGGGTGGCCATCCCTTGGCCACAGGGTCCAATTGTTTCGATAGGTAGGCTACAGGTCGTTCCCAATTTCCTAATTTCTGAGTCAACATGCCTAAGGCATTTCCCTGTGCTTCATGTACAAACAAGTGGAAAGGTTTGTGGACGTCTGGTAGTCCAAGTGCTGGTGATGACATCAGTTCTTCTTTTAACTTCTGGAAGGCTGTATCCTGCTCAAGTCCCCACTCCAGTGGTGACTTCTCTTCTCCTTTTGTGGCTTCATACAGTGGTTTGGCAATTTGGGCAAAGTTGGGTATCCAGATTCGGCAATATCCTGCCGCTCCCAGAAAGGCTCTAACTTGCTTTCTGGTTGTTGGAGTTGGAATTCTACATACTGCTTCTTTTCTTTCTCTGCCTAATCTTCTGCTTCCTTGGGTAATACGGAAACCCAAGTATTTCACTTCTGTTTGGCATAGTTGTGCTTTGGCTCTGGAAACTTTATATCCAGCTTCATTTAGTAACTGCAAGAGATCTTTGGTGGCTAATATACATTCTCTTTCTGATACGGCAGCTATCAACAGATCATCCACGTATTGAAGAAGTACTCTCTTCCCCGGGGCTACTGGATAGCTTGAAAGGTCTTGATTTAGTGCAGCACTAAAAATGGTAGGTGAATTCTTGAATCCTTGGGGTAATCTTGTCCAGGTGAGTTGGCCCCCTCTTCCAGAGATGGGGTCCTGCCATTCGAATGCAAACAATATTTGGCTTACAGGGGCTAATCTTATGCAAAAGAATGCATCTTTTAAATCCAGTACAGTGAAATGGGTAGCTTCAGCGGGTATCAATCCTAAAAGAGTGTAAGGATTGGGCACAACTGGATGTATAGTTTCAACTGCATCATTGACTCTTCTCAAATCTTGCACTGGGCGATAATCATCTGTCTCAGGTTTCTTCACTGGCAAAAGTGGAGTGTTCCATGGGGATTGACATACTTTCAGTAGGCCATACTCGAGCAATCTCTGTAGGTGGCGATGAATGCCTTCAATTGCGGCTCTTGGGAGAGGGTACTGTTTGACGTGCACTGGTGTAGCGCTAGGCTTGAGGGTTACAATCACTGGTGCTATATGCTTGGCTAGGCCTGGGGGACTGCCTTCTGCCCACACTTCAAGTGGTGCATGAATGTTCTTTAAAGTTTGTTCAAAATAGGTATCTTGAATCGAATCATCAATGTAGTATCTCCATTCTTCTTCTCGGGGTACTGTCAGCAGCATTACTCCTGCTGGTTTGGCTTGGGAATTCACTGTCATTTGCATTTCTCCTTGCTCAGAGAAAGATATTTGGGCTTGAAGCTTGGCTAGCATATCTCGTCCCAGTAGGGGTACTGGACATTCGGGCATGTAAAGGAATTGATGAGTTACTTGCTGTCCTCCTAGACTGCATATTCGGTTTTGTAGAAAAGACTTTGTGGCTTTGGCACCAGTTGCTCCTATAATGGTGACTGCTTTCTTGGTGAATGGGGCTATCTTTTTGTCTATTACTGAATGTTCTGCTCCAGTATCAACCATAAAGTTCATAAATTGGTCTCCTATTTGTATTTCGACCATAGGCTCCTGGAGACCTAAAGCAAACTTGGAGCCCGGTCTGTCCTAATCCACGTCATCCTCATCATGGGCCTGGGTGGCCAATGCTTGGATGGCTCCTCCTCCCCTCTCTCGCTGGAATTGTTCTCGATTGGCTCCTCCTCGGCCTCGGGGACGGCCTCGTCTTTCTTCTCGCCACTGATGATCGTATTCGTCATCTTGCTGGGCGTCTTCGAGTTGCGGGCAAGTATCTCTCCAATGTCCTTCTTCTTTGCAATAGGCGCATTGGTTCACGCCTAGTCTCTGGGTCCGGCCTCCGCCTTGACCCCGCCCTCTTCCTCTGCTCCTTCGATTAGGGACACCTCCCCTTTTCTTTTCAACTATGGCCGCAGCCAAAAAATCAGCTTTCTTCTTCATCTTTCTATCACATTCTCTCTGTCTTTCAGTATCACGATTCACATACACTTTATGAGCGACTTCCAATAACTGTGTTGCATTCATGCCCGCAAACCCTTCTAATTTCTGTAATTTACGTCTAATGTCTGGTTGAGACTGGTTTACAAAAGCAGAATTCACCATGCATAAACTTCCTGGTGCCTCGGGATCATAGGGAGTATACATTCTATAAGCTTCAGTTAATCTTTCATAATAATCTGCTGGACTCTCATCTATTCCTTGGATAATTCCTGCTACTTTGGAAAGGTTCATAGCTTTTTGGCCTCCTCTTCGCAGGCCTTGTAAAAAGCCTTGGCGAAAACGGGCTAGGGCTGTGGATCCTTCATCTGTATTTGGATCCCATTGGGGGTCTTCATTCGGGAATTCTCTCTGAGCTGCTTCTCTACGATCTATTATATTCTGCCCCTGCGCCGGAGCGGCAGGGTTTTCTGCCATCCATTCAATAGCTGCTTTTCTAATTCTCGCTCGTTCTTCTGTGGTAAATAGGGTGGTCAGGAGCTGACGGCAATCTGGCCAAGTGGGTTGGTGAGTTTCCATAATACTAGTTACTAATTCTGTCAGCTCCTGGGGCTTGCTAGTATAGGAGGCATAGTGCGACCTCCAATTTAATAAATCAGTTGTAGAGAAGGGAATATACACATAAGTTAGGGGTCCCGCTACCACTTCATCATTATCATTCTTTACGGGCACCCCCGGGACCTGCCTTAAGGGAAACAGTTTAGCTGTCGTCCCAGGCGTCATTTGGGTCTGGGATCTAAGGGCTATTGTCGTTGTCTTTGCAGGAGTTGCTTTCTTTTTCTCAACTGGTTTTGCTTTGGGTTTTTCTTTCACTGGCTTGCTAGTACTAGCGCTGGCTTTCTCAATTATTTGTACGCTGTCCTCTTCTTCTTCTTCTGGGGGATTCCTTCCTACTTCTTCTTCTAGCTCCGCTTCTGGCTCACCTTTTACATCCTCCTCTTCTCTTCCCGCTAATTCTGTCTCTTCCTCTCCTCCAGGAGGAGGGGGGTCAGGGGTTGGGTCTCGCCTCGGCTCCGGCGGTCTCTGGGGATCTGGGGCAGGACGCCGCCGGGCTATTCTTACTGGACCTGGGGTTCGGGGCTGCCTGAGGACTACTTCTGGGGAATCGGGATCTGCCAAGATGGGTTTCTTCTTGGCTTTCTTATCCTGCTCTTTCATTCTAGGCTGTTCCTTTCTCTGTCTAGAATCTGTTTTAGCTAACATTATTCTGCACTGTTCCTCATAACAGCGCTGCGCCCAGGAGGGCGGATCTTCACAAATACTCAACCAGGAATCTATATAGGGGTACTGATCAGGGTGCGCTACCCGCACTCTACGGTGTATTGACTGGATAATCTCTACGGTGAACGTTCCCTCTCGGGGCCAGATGGGGTCTAGATCGGGCCACTCCCTAGTACACAAAATCTGCAAACGGGCTGCTGTCATTTTAATACCATAATCTCCTGAATATCCCTCTTTAAAATGTGCGATCATACATTCTAATGGAGTGTTCCTAGTAGACTCCGCCCCTCCCATTTCGATGTGTGCGCGCAACAACAGACAGAAGGGAAAAGGTGGGCGGACCGTGGGTAAGGGGTCCTCACGGCCCTGGAAACATACAGGGAATACAAATAACAAGACAAGACGACAATCGCTTCCCCCTTTTCGCGACCTGAACGCGGTCGCCCGGTCAGGAAATGCGCTAATCAGGGGTCCGCCTTCACTTGGTCCGTGCTGCCAGACCTCTCAATCACACTTCATTCACACAATCATGCTAGCAACGTATTCCCAGAATGCATTCGTTTCTATCTGTTCTGACTAGTCTTTTTTTCCCAAGTACAATTACAAAAAGGATGAGGGTTTCACCTAGCGCATTCCCATGCCAGGCTACTCGGCTCTTCCTTGAGAGTTGATCAAGCTCTCTTACCAATTCCCAATATCTCGAGATTACAAATTCCAAATTCCAAGTTCCAATGGCAGTACTGCTCTTTCTATTTCTGTCTAGACCCAAAATCAAAACTATACTCACCGGATCCGGTCCTCAAAACTTCCCAAGCAGGCGCATGAGTTGGACCTCGGACTCCCCTCACTCGGGTTCGAGGCGTTGACTCCAGCCGGGCTCGTCGCCCGCCGAGGTCCGACCAGCTCCCTCCGATACAAGGGACCGGTGGCGCCAGGGAGCGGCCCTCGTCGGAAGGGCGCGATCCCGGCAGGACCAAGCCTATAGAGGCGGAAAGTCGTGGTATATTGCCCTATATACACTTTGATTCCACAACTTCCCGGCCAATGCACCAAGGAATATGTAGCAGCAAAGCGCAGACAAACCAATGATACCAGGAGTCTGTTCAGAAGGTCCAAATCATTTATTTGTGCACAAGTCTCAAGCAAGGCAATTTCAAAATGGCTGAGCAAAGTTTTCAAGCATTACAACAACTTTTATAGACTTCTGTTCCATTCTAGGTATAGAAAAACATTTCATTGGTCCCGGTACGCTCCCGTACCTCCCGTAGCCCTTCTATTGGTCCCGGTACTGATAAGTTTCTCCAATTATGTTCCTTCTGTGGGCTTCTGTGGGCATGACACCTGCCTGCCCCCCTTCTAGTCCCAATTACAATGGTCAGTTCATCAACTTGTTACTTTCACACTTTCAAGGCTATGGGACCATTTGTGCGTGCAGAAGAGCAAGGTTCTGTAACTCATCTGTCAGCACTCCTCAATATTTCTCTGCAAATGTACTTTTTCTTATCAGTAACTTTAAAACACATCTTTTCTGTATTTTTCCATTTCTTAATTCTGCAATTCTGCTTATCTAAGCTAATTCAATATTTCTACTGAGTTCTTTCTTACAATAGCAGCATATTGGGGGATGTGCAATCCTATATGCCTCTCCACAGGCCTCATTTACAGGTCAAGCTAGCCAGGCTGGCCTGCCTATGTCAGACACCGTGGGTCACAGGCCTGCACCTGCCACAGGATCACCGAGGTTTTCATATGTACAGTAACATCTCGAACCTAGCTGCTTTCCATTTGTGCTTTATTTCAAAATAAGGATTCATAATTCAGTTACCTTAAAATGTCCAAAAAATGCTATCAAAATAAGTCTTTTATTCCCGCACTCTGTACTGGAGACCATAAATAAGATTGTGATTTCTTCCATCTTCCAATTTATTTATTGGTTTTATGGTGCGTAAGTATTTGGGTCTGGCATGAATGTGCCTGCATTTGAAATCTGTTAGGAGGGAGATTTTGAGTAGGAAATAGCAAAATGCTTGCACTTTCCACTGAAATACACTAAAAAAGGAAAAAATGTGCAAATTGGTCAAAAATGACTGTCCATACTAAGGTCAATTCTTACAGTCTCATTTCTGTGTTGTTTTTCTGTGTGTGAAAACACAGAGCTTGTCACTGGTTTGTAAGATCCATCATGAATGCCCAGGGGCTTATGTTTGCTGTGTGGAACTGACATGGGCGAGCAAAGTTTTATTTTTCCATTGTGATCCACGTGAGTGATGTTTTGTACCACAGGCGTCTGGGGAGGAGGGCCTTCATACCCTTAAGAGCTCCAGTCTAATATTCTTCTTTTAACTTTTAGGGGAGTAGGAGGACCAGCTAAAGGAAGACTGCCAGGGCATCCCCAGATATCTCTCGGACTTCACAATTAGAAGTATTTACTGTCCTCTATGTCTCGGCACCTACCTGCCATCCTTGGGAACACCTCAGTGCAGGGCTTTTGCATTACACAGGTTGCCGTGTGGCTTGATTTACTGCCCATTATCTACATGCTCTCTTTACACTCCCAATTACTCTTCAGTGCTGCACAAAAGAAGCCAGCATGGTATCGCACATTGACCTCTGACCCTTAGATTACACATTGGTGCTATAATTATACTATAGTCCAGCATCAAAGTGATTTCCAGATGTTTTACATTTTGACAAACTCAACTCTGCTGTCTAGTTTTGTAAACAACATCAAAGGGAACAGGGTAAAGTGCAAGGAAAATGAAGCAGAATTTGGAGGCCTAATCTCTAAATTTGAAGAGGCCAAGGTAGTAAGGAGGAGAGAGTGGGTGGGGTGTGGGGAGACTGGAAAGGGGAGAAAAGGAAACTGGGGCTTTATCAGATCATGGTAGACCTACTGAGTTTTTTTCTTGCTCTTAACCACTTAACTATCCCCCCACCCCTGAGGGTAATAGGGTGGGGAACTCCTGCTTTCTTAGATCAGTAAGGTTAATAAGCACCTTTTGAAATTGGATCTGCAGTTGAAGGGCAGTATTACAGAAGGACAATGTGAGAGAGCTCCAGACAAAATACTGTATGATTTAGGCCAATTTGAGTTTTTGAGGTTTCATTTTGAAATTGCCTGCATTGCTGCAAAGTCCATGGTCTTTGTGCCTATTTGCAACGTGAAAGCACACACATATCTTCATTTTGAAAACCGCCTAATGAAAAAGCATGTGCAGACACATGTACCTACTTTTTCTGTGGCACTTTTTCTGACCTAAACAATGTGTACTGTATAGTTTTGAAAACATAAAACTATGTGCGTTGCGGTAATCCATAGCCTATCCTTGCCTCTATAATGCCCCTACTGGATGCAGGTGAAAGTACAAGCGCTATGGAACAACATGCGTGCTTTTATCTCATCAGGGTGGGAAATTGTCAGATAGCCCTTTTACCCCTGTAAATCTATACTGATCAATGACTTTTGAAAATTACCTTCATAATCGTTTCCAAATAAATAAATTTGTGCCAAAAAGTGAAAAAGAGACTTAAAGATGCAATCAGTGAAAGAAGTTCAACAGTGGCCCCATTATCTGTGCTTTTTCCTTCCCATTTCATAGAAACATAGAAATATGACGACAGAAAAAGACCACATCGCCTATCTAGTCTGTCCTTCCATATCAACAACTACAAAAGTCCCTTTTTTACCTTTAGAGATCCTCTATGTTTGTCCCATGCTTTTTTGAATTCAGTTACTGTCCTCATCTCTACCACCTCCACTGGGAGACTATTCCACGGATCCACTACTCTTTCCGTAAAGAAATATTTCCGCATATCACTCCTGAATCTATCTCCCTTCACCCTCATTCCATGTCCCCTCATAGCAGAACTTGCTTTCAACTGAAAGAGGCTCTCTCCCTGAACATTTATGACATGGACGTATTTAAACATCTCAATCATATCACCTCTATCCTGCCTTTCCTCTAAGGTGTGCATATTAAGATCCTTAAGTCTGTCCTCATATGCTTTATAATGAAGACCACTAATCATTTTAGTAGCCACCCTCTGCACCGACTCCATCCTGTTCACATCCTTTTGAAGGTGCGGTCTCCAGAATTGCACACTATACTCCAAATGAGGTCGCACCAAAGACTTATACAGAGGCATTATCACCTCCTTTTTTCTGCTAGCCATTCCTCTCTGTATGCACCCAAGCATCCTTCTAGCTTTTGCAGTCACCTTTTCTGCCTGTTTAGCTACTTTAAGATCAGCAGACACAACCACGCCTAGGTCCCACTCTTCTTTAGTGGACAAAAGTACTTCACCCCCTATACTATATTGCTCCCTTGGATTGCTGCAGCCCAAATGCATGACCTTACATTTTTTTAACATTAAATCCCAGCTGCTAAATTCTAGACCATTCTTCAAGCTTAGCTAAATCCCTCCTCATGTTATCTACACCTTCCTGGGTGTCTACTCTATTGCAGATTTTGGTATCATCCGCAAAGAGGCAAACCTTACCCGACAGCCCTTCCGCTATATCACTAACAAAGATGTTTAAAAGAATCGGACCAAGGACAGATCCCTGGGGCACACCACTGGTAACATCCTTCTCCTCAGAGTGAGCTCCATTTACCTGTACTCTTTGTCGCCTCCCACCCAACCAATTTCTAACCCAAGCAGTAACTTTAGGGTCCTTCCCTAGGGTGCTCAGTTTGTTTATAAGTCGCCTGTGAGGAACAGTGTCAAAGGCTTTACTGAAATCTAAATACACCACATCTAGGGCTCTCCCTCGGTCCAATTCCCTGGTCACCCAGTCAAAGAAATCAATCAGATTTGTCTGACAAGACCTGTCTCTGGTGAATCCATGCTGCCTTTATTTCCCATTTTATTTTTGTGATCTGTGATCACAAGATGATAAATTCCAGCCACTGGGAATTAGCTGAATTGTGGGATAGGTTTGGATCACAAATGTTAATTGTAATCTTTTGTCCCATCTCTAAAGAAAACATCTGTTTGAAACCATTTTAAAATGAATTTAATTTTATTTCTCCCTGAGCCACACAACACTCTCAGCATGTTACTATATAAAAGAATAAAATGCAAAATCAAATTTATCCATAAAATCAGCATTGATCAGGGGCTCTCAACCCAGTCCTTGGGACACACCGAGGCAGTCAGATTTTCAGGATAACCTCAATGAATATGCATGAGAGAGATTTGCATGCACTGTTTCCATTGTATGCCAGTCTCTCTCATGCATATTCATTATGGTTATCCTGCAAATCTGACTGGCTAGGTGTGTTCCAAGGACAGGTTTGAGAACCCCTGGCATAGAATGATGAGATCCAAGATGGCTGCATTGACAGCTTGCTGTTAAGTCATGCTCTGGGCCCCTTAAAAAATGTATCTAGCAGTTAAGCTTTATTCTTGGGTGGTTTTGGGTATGGGAAAGAGGAAAGGCAGAGTAAAGAAGTTTCTTCTTGCATTTCCTCTGCTAGTAATAGGGACCACGGATGCATATGTTTGGCTGATAGCAGGCGGAACAGACTCCCAAACATCTTTAGGAGGACCAAATCTGGGAGGCTGGTTGAATTTCCTGCCCTTCCTTGAAATGAAATCTCACACTTTCACTGGAGCATGAAAGACTTCTGGAACCTGGTGTCTCTCAGTCGATTGCCAAAGCACTGTCTTCTAAAGGGGTGACTATATTACCAAGGCATGGTATGCAGAGTTGGTATACATCTTGGAGTCAAGCCTGAAAAATGGAGGTAATATCTTGGAAGGGTCTGCCCTTGTTGCGTATTGAGAGGCAATGGACGTTTCAGCTATAGGAGACATCACTGTGAGGAAAGTAACACCCAGATATCATACTTTTGTTTTGTATATATTTACATAATAAGGATAATTTTCAAAAGTGATGTCTGCAGGTAAAGAGACTACTTGTAAATTGCCCACCCTCACTGTATTTGAGGCATTTATTTATTTGAGCCATTTATATACCGCCCATCTGTCATAACACATTCTAGGCGGTTTACAATCAGGTGCTGTATATATTCCCTTGTCCCCAAAGGGCTGACAATCTACATGTGTACCTGAGGCAGTGGAAGGTTAAGAGGCTTGCCCAAGGCCACAAGGAGCACCTAGACTAGAGGACAAGAGGCCCGAGTCCCTCCTGCCTGAGATTGGTGTCCCTGAGTGAGAACTGAACCCCTGGCGCTCCGGCCAGTGGTAACTTGCCCCAACCACTAGGCCACTCCTAGGTAAAAACACATGCTGACAATTTTTTGGCTGTCATGACCTATTGCTTTGCCTTGAATTTTGCAGTTTCCTGCTGTCCCCCAGAAGCTGCCGATGTAGGTAAGCTCCTAGTTCAAAAGTTCTTCAGCGAGTGTTAGCTGGAAACATCCAAGCCAGAACAGCATCGGACCCCTCAAATCTGCCTATGCAAGCTAATGTTACTTTGGAAGATATTTGGAGAAAACTGGCTCAATTGCAGTTCTTCATTACAGGTCATATTGACTTTATCAATAAACTCTTTGTTGGAAGTTGAGTCTACAGTGACATTCTAAGGAGACACTATGAAATATATAATAGTACAGTGTACGCCCTGGAACAACATGCATACGGTCTAAGACTTAAATAATACTTTTAAGACTGTGGGAGATGTGGCTAGCATGAGGCACAATGCAGGACTCCACAGCCAAGAGGTTTAAGGAACCTATACTTTATTTGGGGACAAGCATCCAGACAATGGCCCTGACCCTCCTTGGTTTTAGGCACAAGTAGAGTTAAACCCCCTATTACCCTAGGCTTTCCCCCAGCTGTAACAAGTCCTTAATTGCCCTTAGCAGGGCTACTCCACTGAATAGCTGAATACTGCATAGATGGCAAAACAAAACAAAATTGGCTCCTCAAAGTTTCCTCACTTTGGGCTGTACAGCCCAGCCAAAGTCTCTTCAGCCGAGGAGAACTCCAGCAGCAAGGCTGAGCAGACAGTAATAAAGTCAAATGCTTCCTACCTCCACAGCAGGCTCTCTTACTGTACAGTTAAGTAGTCAGGTGTGCTCCAGAACCCCGGGCTCCTCTCTCTCTAGGTCTTCCTGCTGCTGTAAATAGTTCAAGTTCTACCTAATTTCCATTCTTATTTGTGTTTATTTTCTGAGGTCTTATTTACGGTCTTTCACCAGTGAACACAGAACAGAAATATTTGTTAAACAATCTTGCTTTTTCCTCACCAGCCTCTACATATTCCTCCTCTTCACCCTCAAATCTCACGATGCCATATTTGCACTCCCTCCTGTCACTAGCATATCTGAAAAGAAAAAAAAAAAAAGAGCTCAATGGCCAGTTGGAGCCGCGTTTGCATTTCCACCTCAGGGGCTGACTAATGCCCTATTCTACTTGCTCTCTTTCTACTGAATGCAGCTGAGGCTAGCTTGGATCTGGCTGCAGGACTTGCCAAAACAGTAAGGGGAGTTTGGAACAGAAAGGGAAGAATAATATGGCAATGGCACCAGAGGCTTAGAAAGTGCTCGTTTATAACAGATGAGGAGATCTGTGATCTAAATATGTGGAATACTTTGTCCCAAAACTTGGAAAATAGTGGCTTTTAGATCACATTACCAGCTTCTTTCAACTGAGTAAACAATGGCATTTAAGCTACATTATACCCACTACTTTCTGGTGTGGGATCGTTCTCGCAGTATGAGTCCTGACATCTGCATCCCTCACACCACAAGCCTGGCCTCCAAGTAAAAATTAATTCAGGGCACTACTACCCCTTGAGCCAGCCCTGCCCATTAGTACCTTGCCAACAAATCAGCATGTAACAGCTATCCAGCGCTCATGCTAGCAGGTCAGTAAAGCTTTACACTGAAAACTCTCCAGACAGGAACCCTGACAGGCATTCTGCCAGCCTTTATAACCCTCTTCCATTTTATGGTTTCCAAAAATAGAATGTTGAAAAGAATTATACACCAGGAATTCATGTCTGTCCATCTGCCCATTTGCCTGTAGGTATAACTCTTCCAAATAAAAGGACAGAGCTAGCTTGCATGCAGAAAGAAAATGTGAATACCTCAGATGGCTTTGAAAATACTGACCTGATTTCTAGTTTTGAAAGAAATGAGTTTCTAAGAAAAGCCCCATCACTTCCATAGGAAACCAAGGGTGTAAACTGTCGACCGGTGCTCCATTCCAAAATCTCCCAACCTTCCGGTACTTTTGTACAGACCATCACAGACAGAGAAAAATAGCTAAAGCAGCTGGTGAAGGATGGCACCAAAAGGTGCCTTCAAAGTCATCTCCCAACCCTCATGCTTCCAGTCACACACATCTACTCACCTGCCCCCAGCACACACACACACACACAGAGAATGAGGAGGGCACATAATAAAAAGCTTTCCAAATCATTCCTTGAACACCCACTGCCATTACACCCAGCCCCACACCTCACCTACAATCTACATTTCCCACCCAAATACCCTACCCCCCCCCCCCCCGACACAAATACATCACACACAGCTTTACATCACCCAACCATCCAGAACTTGGCTGGAGCTCTGAGGAAACAAGTGGAGGAACTCAGAGAGGAGGTGGCGAGGCTGAGGAGCATTCAAGACAGTGAGAAGTACATTGATGAGATGCTTCTTGCAGCAACCAAGCTCTCCAACAGAGGAGAAGATGGGTGCCAACAGAATGACGAAGGTTGGACACAAATCACCAAGGCCTGCAGAATCACCAATCCAACTTCTCCAGCCCTTGAATTAGAGAACCATTATGCAGCCCTGGACATGGAGGAGGTGAAAGCATCCCTGGAAAGGGAAGAACAAGAGCTCAAGTACCCCAAAGTTGCAGAATCAGTGACCAAAAAGCACAGTTACTTACCTGTAACAGGTGATCTCTGGGAACAGCAGGAATAAGTCTTCCTGCTTTAAACCCCAGGACCTGGCCATACCCTCCCCAGGCATTCTCTTAAAGATACAGGGGTTTAAGCTCTTACTAGAGCAATACCTCACCAGTTCTAAGCTTGGCTGGGAAGTCTTCCTGCGGGGGATGGGGAGTTTCCTATATACACTCCATCACATACCCTCCCCCTCAGCTCAGCCCTAGACGGTTGAGCATCAGGCATCACCGGGCTTATAACAATGCCATGGGAGGCCCGATAGGTACATCCTGGAACACTGGAGAGCATGTCTTTATTCCGCTGCACCCAAAGAGTCAGATCCCTCTTCTGTGGTCTTGAGAGAGGTTCCCGAAATGGAATCTGGCCTAAGTCTGAAGATGGCTGCATCTCAGGTCCAAACTCTTCTCCTTAGACCATTGCAGTCAGGACAGGAGTCCATTTCTTTAGCTGGTTCATAAGAATATAAGATACGCCATACTGGGTCAGACCAAGGTCCATCAAGCCCAGTATCCTGTTTCCAACAGTGGCCAATCTAGGTCATACGTACCTAGCAGTTTCCCCAAAATACACAGGTTCACATGCTAGATTGCAGCTTTCTTCCTCTTGTCCAGCTGCGCAGTCTTGTAGTCAGCGGGTCCCATTTGCTCTGCCACCTCCTAGGGGCTCTGCCATTTACAGCAGAGTGTACCCTCTGGCATGGGGAATAAAACTAGGATTTGGTCCCCAGGTTGATAAGTCCACTGTACTGTCTTGTGATTATAAGCACGGGCCTGGGGCCCCTGTGCTTTCTTCATGTACTGTCTCACTGTTTCTCCAGTTTTCTTTAATCACTCCTGCATCTGAAGTACATAGTCTTTCACATTACAACTGGGATTGGGTTTCTCATCTCTTTAGGCTCTTTTAAATTGATTTAGATTTCCTACTCCCATCTACTCAGATGGACTGTCCCCAGGTCTGGGCTTTCCCTGTTGGGGAGGTGGGTTCTCTTGAGAATTATCTGCGAGTCTTTCAGGGGACTCTCCGGCCTCCAAAACCCATTTCAACAAATGCCCCCATGCTCAGTTTATGACAGGCCATCTCTAACCAGCGCGGTTTGCGAGACTTGGGACTCGTCACAAACAAGTCCAGGCCCCTCAAATGGAAAAGTTCTGGAAAATCATCCGTCGTCTCCCTCTCTGGGTTTATTTCCAGAGATCCTTGAAATTTGGTAAATCTCGGCCCATAATTATGGAGTACGTTAGCCAGAGTAAGACAGCCACCTTGAGGGTCTATGATCCCACGGGGTTCTTCAAGTCAACTAGTGCCGTTGGATATTTCCATTGGTCTCCATGGATGCAACTAGAAGTCACAAGCTTGTCATAATTGATTTGATGTCTTGCCCTGATGTCCCGCCTGATGAGAGTCCTCATGCTTCCTGAGTCCACTAGGGCTTGCAACCAAGTGCCCTTCAGCTCTATGGGTATCACAAACATTTCTCCCTCCGCTACGGATGTTTCCACAACACTACACAGATGGGGCGTCATAGATTTGTATCCATTGGTACCCCCAATGCCAAGGGGCACTCCAGGGCATGGGGCCCCTGCCCCCACACTTGAAGCAGGTCAGATAGCCACCATCTGATCCTTGGAGGGGGGGGGGGAATACAATGTTCTTGGTACAGGAACCCTCAATGGCTCAGGTTTTCCTCGCTTGCCCCGTTGAGCCATGAATGGCTTTGTTTCCTCCACCTTGGGGGTCTCTGCTTTAGGGTGAGCTTCAAAAAAACCCTTCTATTTCCGAAGCACTTTCCAAGGTTAATTTTGAGAACTGGTGCACCCATTGTCTCATGGGAGAGATTAAACTCTCTATGAACTGCTCCAACAGAACAATTTATTTATTTATTTGACATTTCTTATATACCGCCTTTGATGTTTATCTAGGTGGTTTACAATGAACTCAACAGTTTTACAGGAAACAATTACATCAGAACTGTTTTACAAAATACAGTTTAACAAACCAATAGAGATATACCCATTTAACTGTGCAACAATTCAGAACTATTTACAAGTAGTTTTATGCTTGTAGGGTATTGTGCGGCATTGTGGTGTAATTGATTGTGAGTCATTCCTGATTTTTACAGCTGTGTGAATGCTGTGGTGTCATAGTATTCTATGAAAAGATGGGTCTTCAGTTGTTTTCGGAAGTCTGCTATATCTGTAGTTGCTCTTAGATGGTGTGGGAGTGAATTCCATAGATTCAGGCTGTAATATTCGAATACTCTATGGAGTGCTGTTTGAGAAGTGCTGGACGTGATAGTAATAGTTGAGAGGGTGTTTTGGTGCTGGCTCCTCCGCGATCTGGTATCTGGCTTCCTCTGTATCAACTCATTTAGACATTCTGCAGACTGGCTGTGGAGGATCTTGAAGATCAGCATTATTGATTTGTAGCTTATTCTCAATTGGATAGGGAGCCAGTGGAGAGAATGTAAAATTGGGGTGATGTGATTGTTCCGGTAATTAGTTGAGCTGCTGTGTTTTGTGCGATTTGTAGGATTTGGGTTGTGCATTTGGGTAAACCTTGAAGTATCAGATTGCAATAATCCAACTGTCGGGTGATTATTGCCTGGCATACGGTGCGGAAGTGGTTATTGTTAAGTAGGGGACGTAGGATTTGAAGGATCTTCATTTTGGAGGTAGTTTTCTTGATGTGTGCTTGAAAATTAAGCCTCTGGTCCAGGTGCTCTCTAAGGTATTTCACTTCATTCCTTATGGGGATTGTTCGATTTCCTATTAGGAGGTTATCTGGTGGATTGTATGCAGTGTCTTTGGTGATTGTAAGGACCTTAGACTTGTAATTGATTATGAGATTGCATCGTGCTAGCCATTCTGTGATTGATATCATGCAATTGGTAATGATGGAATAATCAGGTTTTCTTGTGTCAAATGCGGTATAGATCATCAGATTATCTGCATGGAGATGGTAGTGTATGCTGTGCTCTTTTATAATTTTACAGACCGGTTGTATATATATGTTGAATAGGAGGGCTGATAGTGAGGAGCCCTGCAGTATTCCTTAATGCAATTGGAAAGGTCTGGATGTTCTGTTCTTTATCCTGATTTTGGACTGTCGATCCAAGAGATATGAGCGGAACCATGTCAGAGGGGTGCCACTAATTCCTATCTCACTCAGTCTTTCCAAAAGTATGGAGTGGATTATTGAATCGAACGCGGATGATATTTCGATGAAAATAAGTATGAAGCCTTCTTTGGCGTTTTCAATGAGTAGAGTGTTCATTAGGGAGGTTAGGAGTGTCTCTACCCCATGGTATTGCCGGAACCCGTGTTGTTGAGGGTCAGGGGGGTGTTTGTGACTATGTGAGCCTGTAATTGCCATTGGACTACTTTTTTGATTATTTTTGCTAGTAGTGGTATGCTGGAGATGGGCCAATATGAAGCTGGAGATCTTGGGTCAGATTTGTTGTTCTTTAAATATGGTCTTATGGAAGAGATCTTTAATACTGGAGGCATGAATCCTTGTGTTAGGATAGGGTTACTTTTCTGGATATCATTGTGAGCTCATCTTTATCCAGGCTGTTGGATAGGGGTCGAGAGGTGATGTGGTAGTGTTTAGAGCTTTTAGCAGTTTGGTGCAGTGCTCATCGGTGATTGAGAAGAATGAGGTCCATTTATTCTGATAGTCTTGATTTGTCTTGGACATGGGGGTTTGGATTGTCGTATGATTTGGGTACACAATTATGTCCTGTAGGTGAGTTGCAAATGCCTCAGGAGTTATTGAATCGTCAGTTTGGGTTTGAGGTGATTTTGTGAGGTCCTTTACTATTGCGAGGAGTTCTCTAGGATGGTTTAGGGATTTCATGATAATGTTTGTGTGGTATTGTTTCTTTCTATTTTGTGTTAGATTGTTGTAATTGCTCTGTTTAGTCCTGTATTCCATGAGATGAGTTTGATTTTAGTTCTCCTCCATCGCCTCTCCAGACTTCTCAACTCGAGCTTGGCTTGTCTTATGTCGGTAAAGTACCATGGGGCTTTGTTAGTAAGCTGTGGTGGTTTTAGCATCTGTGGTGCAATAGCAATTGGTGCTATAGTGTCATTCCAGTTTGTTTTTAGGGTTGTAAGGTCTGTGGTGTTACTGTCAAGCTTAGAACATACCGTAAATGATCTTTGTCAAATTCATTGAAGCGGCGCTGGGTGGTCGTGCTTTGTTGTCTAGGCAGAGGGGGTTCTAGTGGGAATTCAAAAGGAATCATATGATGATCCAACCAAGGTACTGGGGTTACTTGGTAGGGGATGCGAGAGTTATTTGAGTGGAGTCTTGAGGGTACGAATACCAGATCGAGCGTGTTCCCTCCGCTGTGTGTCTGTGTCTCTATGATTTGAGTGAGGTCCAGTGAGGTTAAGGCACCAAGGAACGCTGAAGCTTGTGTTGGAGAAGCTGAGTTTAGTTTGAGGTCACCTAGAATTATTAAAGGCTTTCATTTGTTGGAGTGTTTACAGGCTTGTTCTATTATGGTAGAGAAGTCATCTGAGTCAGAGGTTGGGGATCTATATATTAGGGATATTGATAATTGTTTGTTTTCATGTGTTAGGATGTTTAGTGTCGAGGTTGATAGGCTACTAGTAAGTTTGAAGTCTAATTGTTTATTCGTTAGAATGAGGGTTCCCCCACCTTTGCGCTGAGTTCTGGGGCAGTGATGATGGTCCAAGGTTGAAGGGGTGAGCTGGTTTATCAGGACATTGTCTGTGTTGGTTAGCCAAGATTATGCACATAACTTCGACCTCTTGCTCTTGAAGATAGTCTGAGATGGTATGAATTTTGTTGCAGATGGATTGAGCATTTATAAGGGCAGATTTGGTCGCATATGGTTGCTGTGTAGGTGCTAGATGTGCTGAGGCTACTTCCTTAATCTGTATTGGTACAAAGCGGCATGGTCTCCTCTGTGGTTGCTGATGAATTAGTGGTGTTGCTAGGTGATGTCTAGTTCTGCACAGGATTGGGATCAAGCCTCCCCAATAGGTGTGTTGCTCTGGATGGTCTTGTTAGTGTTGTTAGAAGGATTAGTGGCAAAATTGTTTAAGCCACTTCATTTTAGTACTTGTGTGGTAACTGGACTTCGGTTCTGGAAATTGTTTAGGTAGGATTGGGAGGAGATGCAGTGTTCTTGGGTGATATGAGTTTCTGTGTTGGGTAGGTGAGGCGATTAGGAGTTGTAGATAGGCTTGCGCCTGCCTCCAATCAAGAATTGGGGTGCGATAGTGGTGTATATATTAAAGGTAATTTGCTGCCTTTGGGACTGAGCGGTGTGTGTGATGGAGTTGTTAAGCCATTTAGATTTCCTAGGTGTAGTGCAATGTAGATGAAGTATATATAAGTACAAGTCATTGGGTAAGGCTGTCTTAACTTATGTGGACTTATGATTAGTTGGGAGATGTCTGTTAGTCTTGGGTGGTATGATATTCTGCATTAGGCCGTTCACCTTGGACTGATTTTTGCGTAGAGACACTTGTTCAGGTCAAGCTCGGCCGCATCTTCCGGCGATGCTGTTTAAAGTTGATTTGCCCATCCTGATTGGTCTGTGGTGCAGGGAGTCAGAGGAGCTATAGGCCCGTTTGCTATGCTGTGTGCCTGTCTGGCGTTGGGTTGAGGGAGGGCTGGGGCACTAGGATAGGAGTGGTGCGAGTAGTGAGCAGTGCGGTTTGAGGCAATTTTGCTGCTGAGTGAGTTGGATTCGGCATGGGGGATTTTGTTGTAAGCAGGGGGTGATAGAGGGTAATAAGGTATGATAGCTCACATGTAGTGGGTCAGCGAGGGAGAGCGATTGCATTCTCCCATCCACAGTCTCTTTTTTTACCTGTTCTGTGTTTGTCCTGTGCTTTCTTGAATACAGATACAATCCTTGTCTCTACCACTTCCGCTTTTCCATGCATCTACAACTTTTTCCATAAAGAAATCTTTCCTCAAATTATTTCTGATGCTATCATCTTTCACTTTCATCACTCACAGAACTCAGTATATTAAAAAAAAAATCTTGATTCTGGTCATCTCAGTAACAACAACATAAACATTCTCCAGTACTAGGCATATTATGACTAATATAAAAATGCTACAAAAGTCAATGAGGATCTACAAAGCAAATCTACCATACTATAGGAGCACCAACTTCCAAAACTCATACAAAAAGGAGCATACGTAGAAAGAAAGCAACACTATATATTGCAGCAATCTCTAGAAGATCCATACAACTGTCTGAAAAGATGAACATGTCAGATTACTACAGTACAGCTCCCTATATACAAACTACATGTTAACAGAACACCTGCCCTCAATTATACACTCAGAAAACAGATCCGCACCAAGTACAGAATAAGTGACTACAACCTAAAATAAAAATAAAAATAGGCAGGCAAAATTAAACTAAAACCTCAAGAAGCCAGACTCTGCATGCAGTGAAACACCAGAGAAACAGAGGTGCATTTCCCCATACTGTGCAAAATATAAAGATAGTGCGATGCCCAATCGCTAAATTGAAAATAACATATTTTTTCTACCTTTGTTGTCTGACCATTTTATTCTCTGATCATACTGGTCCGAATCTGACGTTTCTGCTTTCCTGAGGCCATCTGCTATTTCTTGTCTTCCCTTTTGTTTTCTTCTCTTCCTTCCATTCTGGATAGCAATCTATTCCTTTCAGCTTTCTTCTATTTATTTTTTTCTTTCTCCGTCCACTCAGGTTTCACTACTCCTACTTACTATCCAGTCCTCAATCCCCCTCTTTTTTACTCCACCTACCTACCACATTTCAACCCTCATCCCAGCCCTCCCATTCCCCACCCCTTCTTACCTGGTCCATTATTCCCCAGTCTTTTGCTCACTCTCTCTCTCCCCTCCATGTCTGACATCCCTCCCCACCCAGTGTCTTTCTCTCTCTCACTCTCACTTTCTCTTTCCCTCCATCCAGTATCTCTGCTCTCCCTATCCTTCTATGTCACCCTTCTCGCTTCCTATCCTGTGTCCAGCATCTCTCCCTCTCTATTACTACCCACCCCCGTGTCCAGTATCTCGCCCTTTCCATTCCTATCCCTCATGTCCAGCATCTCCTCCCATCTCCACATCCCTGTGTCAAGCATCCTCCACATCTCTATTCCATTCCATCCCCTCCCCATTACTCCCATGACCTGCATCTCTCCATCTCTTTCTTGACCTATTTACCCCATGTCCATCTTCTCCCTCTCTCTTTCTATTACTCCATATCCTTTATTTCCTCACATTACCTCAGTGTCCAACATTTCCCCTCTGTCTCGCTCCGTTCCACCCCCCATTTCCAGCACCTCCCCATAGTCTCCCTATAACCCCGTGTTCAGCATCACCATCTCCAAATATCTCCTCTCCTTGCTGTCCCTGTGCCCCTTTCCCAAGCCCAGTACCTCCTTTCATCTTCCTAGCCCCTCCCCCCCAGGGTCTAGCATGTTCTCTCTGCCTCCCTATTCCCCTCATCTCCCCTCTATCTCCCTTTGCCCCTCCACATCCAGCATCTCCCCTCCACCTCTTTGTGCCCCTCCACATCCAATATCTCCCCCTCCACCTCCTAATGCCCCCCTTCCCCATGTCCGGCATCTCCCCTGTTTTCCTATAGCCTCCTTCCCTCCCTTGTGTAGCATCTGTGCTCAGAGAGGCAGATCCTGGCAGGCTACCATCTATAAGTGTGATGGCTTATGGCTTATCAGAGCCTGTGAGCAAGAGCTGGATTTTAACCCCCCCACACACACTTTTTAGTACTGCTGCTACATATCAGACTTAAAGGTTTTAGGACTCTGCTTATTGCAGAGTCTGCATTATGTTTTATAACACCTTCTGCTTCACACATCTCGCATTAGGATACGTTCACATTCCTTTGGCTAGAGATGTCCTTGACGTGGAGATGTATCTCACATTTCTAATGTCCCTTTTGTTTAGATGAGTTGAAGAGGGTGTGTGGAGACAAAGGCACAGAGAGAGTCCCTGATTGGATAAATGTAGGGGTGGCATTGGGACCAATGGAGAGCTTGTGTGTATTAGACTGTTTGGAAATGTATAGCATGAATTTGCTCCTGTTCAAGCGTGCTCATTCACCTTTGGACTCGTTCCTCTCTGGGTTTTTGGCAGAAAACATAGGCTTGGATTCTGTACTTTACCTCTGGTATTATTTGGTTGCAGACACCACTGCTCCAGATGGAAATGCATCTGACAGTCCTGCCATGTATCACCACAGTGGATTCAAACCCATCACCTCTGGCTCTACAGTCAGTGCATTTGCCAGTGGACTACATCTCTGTAGCTCCTTCTACATGCCTGGCTGGCTACAGAGGGACTTCAGTTCACCACACAGTCCATCTGCAGTAGTTCACAGGGTTGGATTGGGGCAGTCACACCCATGATGCACTGCACATGCAAATCAGCCATGTACAGATGGTCATATGTAGGACTGGTGGGGGATCCTGACCATGTGCAGCCCCACAGCACCTCGGCATGGTAGGGGGAACAGACCGTGTGTGGCACTGCCACAGAGTAGCCACAGACAGTCACATTGTGCGGGTACTGTGCCCACCCTGAGGTTGAGGTAGGGCACCCAGCACCAGGTCCACAGCACCTTTCATGGCTGAAATACGCCATGCTGCAGGTCCCCATCAGTGTGTGATAGGTAGTTCCATTAGACACACCTAGGATACATCTGTGTCCTGCTGTATGTCTCGGTCATGTCTAGTCCCTATGGGCGATGATGCACCCAGAATAGTGCATATCCTGTGTTGGTGCCATGGTTACCTGCTGTAGGTGAAGGGGGGGAGGTGTATGGACCCCTAGGCAGATTATGTACCACCACACAACCCACCCTCTGGGGCTCAGGGTGGGAAACAGGAGAACCCACCAATAGATCCACAGTCTACTTCCCTGCAATGGTAGCAGTAGAGGGGACTATCAACCCCAGTCCTGCTGGGGAACAGACAGAGCGCTACACATCCATAACGCAATGGCAGACAGATGGCAGGCCTGGAAATGCTCAGCTGCCCCCCACCATTATCTGACATTCTCCAGCAGCAAGCCTCCAGCCGCTGCACCCTGCAAGGTGTTCCAGCAAGACACATACTAGCTGCAGACAGTCCGCCAGCTAGTCCATAGTGCATGGTCCTGGGGGAAATGCATGCACCCAGAACGGGGATGTCAACATACACACCAAGCAGATAAGTCAGTGATTGGGCCCCAAAAGAGAACCCATAAATATCACGAGAGAAATGTCTTATAGCACTATGGGGGAACCTAGCCATGCAATGGTCACTGCTCAGTCAGGGTGAGAGTGACCTCCCAGCAGGACATGCTATGGCCACCCTGTCCGTGCAGGTGGTGGCCAGGCACTACAATGTCCGAGCCATTGCCCTATGCCGTGTGCAGATGCATCCAGGTCAGGCCACCCTATCCAGGCTATTCCCACAGTACCTTGCTCCTCATTATGCACATTGGCAGGCCAATACTGGCAACAGTGCTAGCAGTGAGGGCTGTGGAGGGTGTTGGCAGCCACCACACACTGGATAGACAGACACACACTCCTCACACCTATGCCAGCATTGTGCAACTATAGAGGTGTTGGGCAGCCCAGGCCACCACACCAGTCCTGGACACAGTGCAGGCATGGCTATGGTACGCAATACTGTAGGAGTCACTCCCCAGATTGGTAAACACTGTCAGACACAAGACCTGTAGCACACTCCACAGACATCAGAAAGGTTGCTATGATGCAGCTCACTCAGAAAATTGTACTTAACCTAGGAATTGCTATCTGCCAGTAATAATAGCAACCTTTTGATAGATGTGTACCATATTCCCAGGTTTAGGGTGGCATTACTAAGGTATGCAAGTGCTAGTATTGGGAGATGCACGCAGAGCCCAAAGTCCTGCCTCTCCAGGAAGCTTTGGATAATGGGACCTGTGGGTGCGGGTGTGTCTGCCCCTGTTGGCTGCTGCTTTACGGCAGAGGTTCCCAACTCCAGTCCTGCGGTGCCAAACACTGTTCGGGTTTTCATGCTGTCCATCATGAATATGCATGAGATACATCTGCATACCATGGGGGTGGCACATAGAAATGCAGCACAGGCATCTTTATCAGAGGCAGCATGGATCCGGAATGGTGTTTGGACCTCCAGGACTGCATTTGGGAGACTCTGCTCTAGGTAATGTGCATGTTTATGGTGTCTGTGCTCTGTAGGGTAGAATGTAGGTGTTTTGGGCATGTTTACGTCATCTGCAATAAAGGTGCTGTCTGTTTTAGCAAGTTGTAGTAGTGGGTAAAATATGGGGACTGGGTTGGCAGGAACCACAGGTGGGACTTGAACCTGTGACCCTCTGTTTCTAAATACAGTGGTTTTGTGCACTGCACCACCTTGTTGTCACAGAGTTAGTACATTCCTTGGTGATACCATGACTGTTCGTCAGACAGGGCCCGTCTGTTGCAGTACACGGCACCCACCTACACAGGGCTAGGCCACGGTCTGCTCTGGGCAGCTGCCACTGCCCCCTCCACCACCAGTATCCCTCAGCCACCATGCTGACATGCCCTTCTGCTGGTGGTGCGCAGTCTCAGGCCATCCAGTGTGCAGGTAGGCGGCTGCCTATGGTGCGGGTTCTGGGGTAGGGGTGCCTGCATAGACGTCGACGCTTCCCCCAGCCCCGCCTGCCAATGTTCCTTGCCCTTGGGGGTGGCTGTTGGGTACTATCCCCTGTGACACTGTGGGAAACACACTCGTGCCCATGTTGGTCTTCAGCAGTTGCTGTCTGGCTGCTCTGCTGTTTCAGCATTCGTATGGGCCACCTAGGCATCACCCTAGTCTGCACTGTGGCCCAGCTCCACCACAGCATGTGCCGCCTGCGGCCCACTGTATCCCCTTCTCCGGCATCTGTCCAGTTGCCGTTCCGACATGCCCGCCCTGATGTTGCGGGACATGTGCACGCCATAGGAACCCTGTCCGATGGTGGGGAAAACCCTGAGCAGCGCTATTTCACTGTGGGCTCATTCACCTTGTATGGGGACGGAGTATAGACCCTTCCACGATTTATATCTTTTCTATGGAGCTTACTTGGGGGGGGAGGGGTTGATGTTTCTCATTGATACCACTATTGGCCAGCTTGGTTATGGTTTTTTCCAGTTTGTTGGGGTCATTTTCAGTGTTTCTGTGCCCTTTTGTTCTGTGCACATGTATCACACTTATCACGTTTTTTAGGTTTCCCTGCCTGGGCTGTACATTGCTGACACTGAAATGGTTTCTCTCCCCTGTAATGTGCATTTAACGGCAGGTTTTCATTTGCGTTGGAATTGAGCTCTTCAGATCAGCGCGTTAGTGTGAAGGGAGCCTCTCCCCACCCACTCTCCGCCCATTGACCCCTTCTCTCCGCCCTCTCTCCACCTTCTGCGGTGTTTTACCGTGCCGCGGGAGTTTACGATCGTTAACTATGGTTAACGCGCGTTATGTAACGTTAACGATCGTTCGCACATCATAACGCACGTTATGACGCGCGAACGATCGTTAACATTACATTACGCGAGTTATGTACCGTTACCGCAGTTTAGTAAACATACCCCTTTGTATTCTTAAGCACCAGGTCAAGTATGGCCCCCTCATGTGTGGGTTCTGTTACCAGTTGCCAGAATAGTTCTCCTTGTAGAGAATCCAGGATCCCCCTACTTCTCGGCAACACTGCAGCAAGGATGTCCTAATCAGTATCCTAAAAATACATTTAATAGAGATCTCAATTCTTAAGATCAATAACTCAATAAATGGCCAACTTTAGGAAACACTACAAATGAGAATTATTAAACCTAAATAATTTAATTAGAGACCATCAGAAAAAAGGCTATAATTGGTGTTCCACAACACCTTATTTACATCCCCAGCACTATCCACCCTGTACATATCATTTAATGTTATAATAAATACTATATTTTATTTTAAATATTTCATTTTCATCAAGATTTTTTTATTAAAAATAAAAGCAAGAAAATACGACTTAGTTGCTTTCATGTCAAGGAACTCGACATGATCATGTTTCAGGCCAAAAACTAGCCATCCGGAGCATCTCAAATTACTGCCGTCAGCTCAAAGACGCCACTTTCCCAACAGATCTGTTCTCATTATAAACATTCTCAAAGGACCAATCGGTTTAAATAGTGATCAGATGCAGATACCCTACATTAAAGTAGTCCACTCAATTTCTTGATTAAGATTCCCCGGTTGAACAGACTTCAGATGGAAGATCCATTGTGGCTCTCTTAAATTTAAAAGAGCTTCACGATTACCACCCTTCCAGTTGGCAGGTACCATATCAATCACTCTCCACAATAGCCAGCATATTGCAATTGCCTATCAATAGCACTTTTGTGTCCACTGGCTGTGAGGTCTGTACATCATACCAATGCAAATGGATGTTCCATTCCCTCTTTCCATTTTAACTCACAATGCCTCCTCCTTCCCTTGTAAGCTCTGCTATTTGGTTGCTTTAATATTATTTTTTACATGTAGTGTCACTCCTTCTCCCTTTCTTCCTACCCTGCTTTTCTTGAATAAATTATAGCCTGGCATAGTTATATCCCAGTCATGGTTGTCCGTGAACCATGTCTCACTGAATGCCACTAAATCCAAGTCAGCCTCTTCCATTAAAGCCTCAAGATCCAAAATCTTATTTCCCATACTATGGGCATTAATGCACACTGCTTTCCAGGTATAGTCTCTTTTTCCTGTTTCTACAGAAATGAAACAATTCTTGCCACATATTTTGTACCAGTTGAAGGCAGTGTAAATATTTATCATTTTATCATCAGATTTAGCAGTATTAATTTGAGGACTTGTCAGGATTCATTTGCTTTTTTGATTTTCAGCTCCTGTTCAGCCCACTGTGACTCCTCAGACACATCTTTGGTACATATGAATCAGTTTTCAGTCCATCATTGCTATGAGTTTTTTTTGACCCAGTAGCTGTCCAGCTGCAGCAAGGTGCTATGAGCCTTCATGCCAACTAATTTATTTATTTAATTTATTTCTTATCAGGGCATTTTCCTACATAATACACTCCACCTAGATCAGTGCTCTTGATACAGCCACCATAGTTCTTCTGAACTTTAGGCAGACAAAGGACCAAGAGCCATATTTGAAAATTGGAGATGGGGCTCCTACTGTTCGGTTGAGGACCTCTGTGAGCACAAATGACACTGTCCAGAATTCCAAACCAGACTTTTTTCTAGTGTGCATTCAGCAGGAAATATAATTATGTCGTGGCTTCCACTCTGCAGGATTGATTTATTTTTATTTATTTCCCAAAATGCGTAGGCCCCAAAAAGCTCCTAGTGACTTACAAGTTTATATGCCTAATCGGAAAAGAAATAAAACTATACATTAAATCAAACTAAAAACAACGGGGGGATATTCAGCAGTGGTGGCTAGCTGTCGTCACTGAAGCTAAGACCTGGATATTTAATGCCAGAGCCATATTTGGCCACTGACCTTGAATATCCAGGTCGACTGGACAGCAGAGAAGCTAATCTGGGCAGCGGCAATATTGAGCTCCTGGCCAGTTAGCTTCAGCGGTGAAAGTTAGGCCACCCTTTCAGGTGCCTTTCACTACTGCAATAACCGGGCAGTGGCTCGTTATCGCCATGGCTCAGTTATTGCTGGGTGCTGTCCCTAGCTGGCTACCATCAGAGGCAGCACTTGTGGCTGAATATCCCGGTCAGCGTAGTTAAAACGGTTAGCAGGTCTGTTAATCACTTGAATAGCTTTGAATATCCCACCCAAAATTCATAAAACGCTTCCTGACATAACAAGTCACAAACTCTCTTTCTTCAGAGACAAACAGATGTTTCAGGTTCAAATAACTTAAGCGGGTGTAATTACAGTGCTCACAGTTCAGTCCAGCCCAGGATCTAGTTACTACTACTACTGAGCATTTGTATAGCGCTACAAGTCGTACGCAGCGCTGCACAAACATGTAAGAGACAGTCCCTGCTCATAGAGCTTACAATCTAGTCAAATTATCCCCTTACTCAACAGTTTAACACTTTGCCTTTATGGACACAGACACACTGACTTCCAAATTCAAGACTTTATAAATCTGCTTTGAATTCTTACAGTTTGGCCATCTGGCACTTAAATTGCCAGGAACGTCTTTCTGGAGTTCCGGCAACCCCTTCAAGTTGTCCTGAGGTCCAGTCTGGTTCCTGAGAGTTGAGGCTTCAAGTCTTGTCTTCTGCTTCTTCAGCTTTAGTTTATCAGAGCTACTTAATGGCCCACCCCTTACGATCTCACTTGTGTTTTCCTCTGTGCTTCCTGTCCCTTCAAACTGTCCTTCCTAACTGTTCTCATACCACCATACCTCAAGCACCTCTTCCTTTCCCACATCTCTTGCTGCAAGGGTTGCCACCCAGACTGATCATGTCCTGGTTTTTCCACATTGCACGCATACAAATATAGTCTTAATTTTCTTAGGAAAATCTAAACCACAACTCCATGTATGCAATGGGATGAAACCACGACTAGATCATTCGTGGTTTGGGTGGATGTGCACAAAATGGCTGCCCTATCTGGTGCTGCTTCTCAGACTTTCCCTTCTTCAGGGGTAATTTCTCCACATGATTTAGTTTTGCGCATATGATGATAGTCATGATCCTCACACCGAAGCCAGAGTATGTGGAGTATGATTTCGGTTTCTCAAATTTACTGCTAATGCTTGGCGTAGTACTTGCATTGTGCCAAAGAGAGCCGCCTTCTGGAGTTTATAAGATGTTGTGTGTATGGGTAATTTATCAAGGTGTGCTTGGAAGTTCCTCTTAATTAGGCTTGTGGCACTCAACATGATATAACTTGGTATCTTGCTGCCACATTTTCTTGATCTCCAACTGCATTTCTTGGTACTTGAAGATTTTCTCCTTCTCAACGCGATTCGCAGAGTAGTCGCATGGAACTGACACCTCTATAACCAGTGCCATTCTGGTGTTTTTCTCCTTTACCACTATATCTGGCTTCCTCACATTCAGCTTTTTATTGGTCAGAATGGGAGCATCCCATGTGATCATAACCTCTTCATTCTCTGTAATTCTTTTAGGGTCATGATCCCAGTGTTTTTCAGACACAGTGATATTATAATGCTTACAGAGTTTACAGTGGATAAGGCGTGTTATTTCATTGTGTCTTTCTGTATAGAAATTGTCTTCCATCAGAACTTCACAACCAGCTATGAGGCGAGTCACCGTTTCTAGCTGTTTCCCACAGAATCAACATATATCTGTTTTGCCAGTTTTTTCAATGCTTGCTATAAACCATATCATCTGTAAGCCGCTGTCCTGGGCTGCAACTATCAACCTCTCATCCTTCGGCTTCAGTTCACCACTCCATAACCATTCATGTGTCTGTTCTTGATCAGCAAAGGGTTCCTGGAATAGCATTCTCTATTTCCCACTGGATTTGTGCATTTGCCACTTGTTTTTCCTTGTTTGTTGATCTTAGTCTTTGAAGAGTTTTTTTCTCTTGCTTTGCAAATTCTGTTACTTTTTTTCCTGTGTATGCTTATGGATTCTCACTCATTTCTTCTAGTCATCGGAATGCCTGTCCAAGTTTGATGATGGAGACAGATTCTGGATGTGTGCTTTCATATTTCAGCACTTTTTGTGTATTTGGCTCCAGTGATGCAGTTAGGTAGGCCTGGAGGCCTATGATAGTACAGTAGCTCTTTATGTATGATCAATCTCTATGAGGCCTAGCCCTCCTTCAGCTCTAGGAATGTGCAGTCTTGGTATACAGTGATTCTGTTAAATTACTTCATGGGCATGGGAAAGTTTTTTGTTCGCACATCCAGTTTTTCGAGAGGCCAGTCCACAGTCTCAAAGCTGTATGATAGTACAGGAATTGTCAGCTAATTGATGCCTTGTATCTTATTCCATGATGTTAAAGCACTTTTTGAAAATGATTTTAATCTTCTCTTCTTTACTGATATTTTCTCTCAGTAATTTCTGCTTGAGTGTCGTTCCTTCCTCTACTCCGAGATACTTATATATGTCACAGCCTTTAGCCAGGAGGATGTTTTCTGTTTTGCTCAATTTTCCTCTAAAAAAAGTTGCCTTAGCTCATTTGTCAAGGCCAAACGTCATCCTGGTATCATTAGAAAAGCTTTTCACCACACGGAGTTGCTCTGCTGATTGTTGGTCGCTGGAACTGTAGAGTTTCAGATTGTCTACAAATACTAAATGAGATGTTTCTGGGTTGTTACCTTCTTTAGGATTCAGGCTAAATCCGTATCCCAAAGAGTTGATGAGAGTACTCATTGGATTAAACACCCCACAAAACAGAAGGGTTGACAGGGAATCCCCTTGAAATATTTCTCTCTGGATCCTTATGTTATTAATAATGCATTGACCATCTTTATATTTCAAAAAGAGTGTGGTTTGCCACATTGTCATGGTGAACTTAATATACTCTATCAAACCAGGATTTATTTTATACATTTCAAGGCAATTTATTATCCAAGTGTGTGGGATGCTGTCGAAAGCTTTCATCCATTCTGTACTGAGATTTTGGCTTTTCTTAGCGTTGGCCATGATGGCCTTATTCAATATTAACTGGTCTTTGTTGCCATACGATCCTCTCTTGTTGCTCTTTTGCTCTATTGCCATGATATTATTGGACTCAGTATAATCATATATTTTGTCTGCATCTATTGCAGTGAACAGCTTATAGATTGTAGGTAGACAAGTTATTGATCAATAATTTTTGGGAGTGTTACTTGTGTTCCCTTTTGGAAGGAGAAATGTTCTTCCTGTAGTAAGCCATTGTGGTGTTAAGTCTGGCTGCTTGATCAATTGTTTTTTTGCAGTTTGCTAGGTCTTGGTGGAGTGATGTTAACTGTTTGAGCCAAATGTTGGTCACTCCATCTGGACCGGGCCTCTTCTAATTTGGAGCTTATTTTAATCTGCTTTCCAGCTCTTTTGTTGTTACTGCAGACCATTCCATAGGTTTGATGTTTGCTTTTTCTAAATGCTCCTGTATGCAGGGTAACCATTCTGCTTCTTGATTGTGCTTTATAGGGTCCTTTTATAGTTTTCTCCAAAGGTTTCTGTTTCGGCTTTGATTGATGGTTGCAATTCACACTAATTCTCGCAGCTAGTTGCATTCTTCATCGACGCATGAGCCGAGTGATCCACAGCTAAGATGCACAGCTCGCTGGCAGCATTTCATGCACTCGCCCCAAAGGGGATGTAGCAGGGACCAAGGGCCGGCCGTACTGCACCCGGGATGGAGGATAGGTGTGAGATGCTCAGCCGCCTTCAAGGTCAACGGGCGACACATGGGTAACGTGTGCCTCCTGTTGTGCTCTTGCATACTGTGATCCTTTTTTCTATTCTTCTCACCACACTCATACTCCTCTAGATCATCTCCTTACTCTGAGGGTTGCCACCTGCCTATGTCAAGCCAAAAGAGATGATCCAGTTTTGATTTTACCCTATTATATCTGTGGACTTAGTTCAAGTTCCTTTAGAACATGCAAGACTACAAGTCTGTAGATGTAATTGGGCAAACCAGGGCCCTCTGTGCTGCCGCCACCCCCCCCCCCCCCACTGTCTCCCCACACCCACTGCTGTTGCCACTGCCCTCACTGAGACTGGCAATGGTCCCAAAACTGTGATGCAGCACTTACCCACCATCTCTGTGGCTGCATGGGTTTCACTCTTGCCCAATCTACTGCTTTTGCTCCCTTCAACATGACTTCTGGAGGGGGCGGAAATAGAAGATTGGGCAAGAGTGAAACTGCCATGCAGCCCCGGAGACAGTAAGCGCTGCATCACAGTTTTGGGGCCATTGCTGCCACTGCTGGCCCCAGAGAGGGGTGGCAGCAGGTAGCAGTGGACACCCCAGAGGGTTGGTTCTCTAGGCGACTGCCTAGTTTATCTAATGGTAGTTCTGGCCCTGTGCAAAACTTGACATGAATCAACCTCAGATGACCTAGGTCAGAAAATCTACTCACACTCTACTCACCCACTTACTGCACAGTGCTGGTTCTTGGGTTCATGTGGAAATATGTCACTTCCTTATGGGGTGGGTAGCAGTAGCAAGTCAGATTGCCTGCCATAATTGTTTTTCTTTGAGTAGGGAGGTAGTGCTAGCCACTCCATATTTTTGTTGTTGCTGAATTAAGCTCATGCCTTTCCAGTAATAGTTCTGGTCATGTTACATTCAAGGACTGTAGGTATTTTCTGATACCCAGAAGGCTTATAATCTAGGCTTGTATCTGAAGCAATGGCAGTCTAAGCGCCCAAAATCACAAGGAATATCAGTGGGATTGAAACTCTGACTACCCTGGTTATCAGCCTAATGCTCTAACCACCAGGTTATTCCTCCATGTTGATTGCAGCAGTGCCACTGTTGTTGGGCTGGTATAGTCTAGAATGGGCAGAAGGACAGAGGAGGCAGCATTAGGTACCTGTCTAGATGGGGGGACGTTGTATGGTTCACCAACAGTAGCTCTTCCACAGCTTTGCTTTGAGGATGAGGAGATTGGTAGCAACTCTGAGATGGTGGATAGAAGGCATGCATCTCTTCCAGCATATGCTTAGTGCTAAAAAAATAGGCTAGAGGTAGCTGCCTGTTATGTATGGGCAGATGTAAAACAAATTTTGCATACATTTGAATATCTTTATTGTCACCCTTTACAATACACTGGGTCAGAACGTCTTGGTGGGGGGGGGGGGGGTCAAAGACATGTAAAGAGTGACTACTGACTCCAGTAGGAAACCATTATAATGCCTCAGCAGAACAGGGAAGGTAAAGAGAGTAAGGAAACAGAACAGATTCAGCAGCAGGCCAAGAACCAGGGGAGCAAGCTTCAAATCCCATTTCCACAGATCTTGGGCAAGTCGCTTAACCTTCCCTTTCCTCAAGTAAGACTGTAAGCCAGTGCTTTTCAAACTTTTATCCTATATGACCCCATTTTAGTAACTGAAAGCTCACGTGACCCCAGATGATGATGATGAAATTGAAATTGCAGGTCTCCAGCCTCCTTCCCTTCTCTCCACTCAACTAAAACAGGATGGCAGCGACAACAGTAGCGGCAACATCAGCAGTGGTCAGCTCAGGGTCCCTTGTGTTAGTGTGCATTATGTTTATAGATCTCAATATTCAGCATGGGTTTATAACCTAACAGGAAATTTTCTCAGTAGAGGGTAAGGGCCTATGAATGTTCACTGGCTCACAGGCCACATGCTGACTGGTGACTGGTCGCAGTGAATATCCAAAGAGAAGGTGAAATGGCCATGTTTCTGTGACCCCATCACTAATGATGTGACTCCATTTGGGGTCCAACCCCAAGTTTGGGAACCACTGTTGAAAGCCCTCTGGGGACAGGAAAATACCATAGTACCTAGATGTAACTCACCTTGAACTTCTTAGAATGGCATGAGCGAAATCCAATTCCCCTTTCTAGGCTTGGGAATTAAATTTTTGTCTAACCACTACCAGCGGTATCTGGGGAGGTGCTGTGATGCAGTGCATAGAGACGACTCATTGAAAGAGGTATATCAAGACCAGCTAAAGATTTCAAAATGTACTTATTTCTCTTGTCAGGAAGAAAGTTGTACTTTGATAAAAGATTAAAAAAGAATCAAAGATGAGGTGCTCACATCATATAAATGTCCACGACAATGGAAAGATCAAGTAGCCTCGATTTTTTATGGCGGTACTGCTACATTAGCTAGGGATCAGACAGCCACTGAAATGATTGCAAAAGTGTTTTCTGTTAAAAATGATATACAAGTAATGCATGATTGAGGGTGCTTGACCTTTTCTAGTAGCTTGTGGTATCTCTTGTAATTATTTCATTTTATTGTCCCTTTTAAAATTGCATGGGGGAGGGGAATTAGATAAGAAAATGGCGATTATATGAAAATACAATCATAAAAATGAGGAGAGGGAAGGGGAGGGAGCCTAGCAGACCCAGAGAAGGAATAAGGTCAATGAGTAATAAGCTCTTGTGCCTGAATTGCAGAATGGATGAGGCTCTTCACTTGCCCATGACATGCTAGACTTCATTCTCAGCTCTCCTCGTTTGCTATAAATAGTGGCCAGGTCAGCCAGTGAGGGTCACTTTCCAGCACCTCTCCATGTTTGGCTTCCCCGTCAAAACCTTTGCTCTTTCTGGATGCTTGCCCGACACAGAGCAAGCCTTGCAAGCAGTTTGCCTCCAAGCTGTGATTTTTTTCTTTTGAGGGGAGGTCTTTATTATACTGTCCTTTTGTGTTTGGTAAGATAATTACCATGTTTGTTTACTTTCCCCTGAAAAAAAGAGGAATGACTCCCTTAACATTGATCCTCAAGCTTTTCTCTTTGTGCTGCTGTTTGCATTTTGTTTTTCTTTGTTTTCTTCCCCTCTTGGCTGAGATTTTACAGCTTTCTAGCCCCTAACCCCCCAGATGTAAACTATCCAATTATATTCTAGATTTACTAAGGCTTCATCTGTAGTTTCTCTAGGACGCTCCTTTATAAATATACTTCATCCTGGATCAGAGCCATAGAGAAAGTTGTGTCCTGTCAACAAAGAGAGGTGTACCCTTAACTATGTTGCTATTTTTATCCAGGGATAGGGGACAGAAGATAGGACGCAGTCTACCAGTCTAGCCAGCTGCTGTCATGTATAGCTAAGCAATAGACTGAGAAACTGGAGATCTGACTTGTCGTCTTCTCAGTCCTCACCAGTAGGTGTCACTGCTGTAGTAAGACTACGGCACCCCAGAAGCTGTAGCCTGCTGTGAAACTGTTTTCCCTAGTGAAATGACTGCCTTGTTCAAGAATAATCAATACTAGCTCTGTTCCATGGAAGATTAAAAGAAAGGCTTTATGGATACATGTAAAGGATTCTTTGTTTAGTGGCAAATTCTTCGAAGCAGTGTTCCAGTTTAAACCTGATTGCAAACTGTGCTAGCATAGGTGAGAATAAAAACACCAAAACTGAGTGAGGGTTGTGGAATGAAGAGGCAACGTAAACACGTCTGAAGTTTTCCTCATTTTGCCCTTGAGACAGGGGCGACTTTTTTCAGGACCAATGCGAATATCATGATATGGACATTCACGGGAGGAAATCAGGGGTAGCATTAGAAAATGGAGTTACTTACCTGTAATAGGAGTTCCTATTTGTCCCTCCAGTCCAGTCCCCTTTATTGTTTTATGTATATTATTCATTCTGGCAACGTTCAATGAGCGTTTCTTTTACATTCAGCCCTATATTGCGATCTTGTTCTGTTTTATCCATTTTAGAGATTATTAATTAGTTTATATTGTTTTATTTTGATTTTGTTTATTTATATGTCGCGTTTCATCATTTTTATAATTTTTATTTATTTCTTATGAGGCTATACCCCCTAAGGAAGGCACATGCTGAAACGTGTTGGGATAATACTACAAAAAAGGTTTGATCCTATTGCCATAGACTCTCCGCTCTTTTTGTGTGCTGTACTTTCTGTGTGAGTTACTGCTTTCTTTTTGGACTCTGGAGCAAAACTGAGGGCACTTTGTGTTGGATGGATGGGCGAAGAGGTCGACTCTGGCCCGTCCCCATCGCTCGAAGAGAGACTCGGCCATCTGGGGATTTAGGGACCACTTGTGCTGCTGTAGCTAGCAACTCAGACTGTCTGCCAGTTGATTGAGTTCGCTTGGCAGATATGAGGCTTGAAGGAAGCAAACCTTGGATGACAAAGAACATTGCTACTTGGTTGTCTGTTTGCATAAGCACCATCTTGAATATCCAGGACTTGAAGGCTTGTGGGGCATACCTTATTGCCCACAGTTCCAGCAGGGTGATGTGGCATCAGCACTCCTGTGTTGTCCAGGTCTCCTCCGTGTGTCTCTGTTGGAGGTGTGCTCCCAAGCCTATCGTGGAGGAATCCGTGGTGATGACAAGGTCATGCTGGGGCGGTTGGATGAGTTGTCCCTGGAGCAGGTGATCATGCTGCATCTACCAGTTCAGTGCCAGACGGGTGTTTTAATCCACATTGACCCTGTGGGACAGGGGATGGGAGTGCTGGTTCCAGTTGCGGTAGAGGTGCCATTAGAGGTGTCGCATATGCATTTTTGCAAGTTGGAGGACCTGTGTGGTCGCTGCCAGATGACCCAGGAGTCGCAGAAGGATTCTGGCTGAGACGCTGGGTGAGGTTGACAAGGATAATGTCAGGGCAATGATGGTTTCTGCTCGGTGTTGTGGCAGAAAGGCCTTCGCCTGGGGTGTCTGTAGTACATAAGAACATAAGAACATAAGATATGCAATACTGGGTCAGGCCAAGGTCCATCAATCCCAGTATCCTGTTTCCAAAAGTGGAGTTCCCCAGGGATCTGTGCTGGGTCTGTTGCTTTTTAACATATTCGTAAATTACCTTGAAATGGGAATAACAAGTGAGGTGATGAAATATGCAGATGACACAAAATTATTCAAAGTTGTTAAAACCCAAGAGGATTGTGAAAAATTGCAAGAGGATCTCGATAAATTGGAAGACTGGATGTTCAAATAACAGATGAATTTTAATGTGGACAAGTGCAAATATATGCACCTAGGGAAAAAAACAATCCGAACGATTCAAGGACTCCAAGACCTAAATATGTATACTCTAGAGGAGAGGAGGGATAGGGGAGATATGATACAGACATTTAAATACTTAAGGAATATTAATGAACAAACAATCCTTTTTCAAAGACGGGGAAGCTGTAAAACTAGAGGGCATAACATGAAGCTGCAAGTGGGTCTCTGGATGCTGGTCTGTGGATGGGTCTCATTAATGTTTTTTTTTTTAGGAATGCTATCCAAGTTGTGCTGCTAGTGCGAGTCTGCCTCTGCAATGGCCCTGAGAACTTTAGACGAATATTGTAGGAGTATAATTGGCCAGCTTTGTTCAGCAAGCTTTTTTTAAATTTGCTATTTCAACATAATCTGAAAAAATGTAAAAATGTTACATTGCCTTGAAGGAGGGGACAAGTGTAAGATATCTGTATAACACTGACAGTCAACATTTGACCTTAGCGTAAATCAGAAGACCTGCAAAAATCAATCTCTTGCATCTAGGATTCTGGAAAACACTATTGAGACTTAATAACTTTTCAGTATGCCCTTTTTTATGTTTTTTTTTCTTTTTCCTAGTCTGTTGTCCTTTTTTACCCTATCCTTCCTACACCTTTTTTCTTTTTTCTCATATTTCCCATGGAATGCCCATTATACTTCTAACAAGTTGTTCACATTCATGTGTTCTTTACCTCTCATTTGTGCAATCTTCTTGATTTGACTGAGATCTGACTTTTCCCTGAGGACTCTGCTTTTGTTGTTGCTCTTTGGCATGGAGAGTATCATTTCCCCCCACACTACCTTGCTTGGTAGTCCACAATGAAATCAGATAAAGTTCTACTCTTAAAGAACACCCAAAGTAAAGAAATTTTGTAACTTTATATACCAAACTTAATTTTTGTTGGACCCCTTATCATGAGAACAGTTTATCCAGAAACAATTAGGTCTATTTTTACTCTTACCAAAAACCTCACATTTAAAACTATCCAAAATTCAAAAGTCCAAAAAGCACTCGGTGCACCCCACTAACAAAATAAACATATGAGTAATACACTTAGCTCTAGCCACATAGGGAGAGTTCTTATTCATCAGAATTTATTGTCCAAAACGTCAGGTGACCAACACAGTAACGCATTTTGAACCATTTTCACTAATCTGGTTCTGCATCAATATCAAAAATCATTAAAGCTTGCACTCTTGAAACTCATCCAGCGGCTAATTACATCGCCACTGCAAACATCGGCATGAGTAGATACTGTCAGTTGTAAAGAATGCCGTGACTTTGCACCCTTAAAGCCATGGCATTCTTTACAACTGACAGTATCTACTTATCATACCTTTATGTTATAGCAATCACAATTTCCTGGTAACCATCCACCAATAGGTAATCAGCAACTCACAGCTTCCTGACAGTCATCCATTAATTAATCAATAAATTATTGGCTCTCGATCTCGCTCATATCTATAAATGAGGTTGTGCCAATCAAAACAACGAGTGCCACTCAATCTCTAAATTTAAGCCCTCTGGGGCCACTGTATGAAGATTGAAAACCCAGCATTGTTCACAAACTTGGAGGCGTGCCAACCGATTGCCTCCTTGCCAGTGAGATGGACCAGAGTCAATGACACACCATTGAAGTTCAACAAAAGAATGTCTATAATTTAAACAGTGTTGACTTATTGGGTATTGATTCTAGAATGATGTTCAGCTAATCGTTGTTTGGCAGGCCTTAGGGTTCTTCCAACATATTTAAAATTGCAAGGGCATATCAATAAGTACACCAAATAAGCAGAAGTACAATCCTTATAGGCTCTAGCTTTATACGTTTTTAAAGATGGATTGTCTATCCAGCTTTCGCCACTGATGATCTGTGCACAAAATTGACATGCACCACATGCAAAATGACCAACATTCAGGTGATCATCTGTCTGTGGAGGGAAAGTAGTCTGCACCACAAAAACCCCAAATATTTTTGCCCCTAGTATATGAAATCATTAACTCTTTCTGAAAACAGTCATATATTTGAGTCACAAGCAAATGTTTATGCAAGATGGATGCCACATGATCGGCCCAATCAGTGTCTGATACTACTCTATTGTTCTGCAGTTTTGCTGAGGAAAGAACAACCCACTCACGATGTGTATTTGAAACTCACTTATAAGCTGTAGAGGTAACCATTTGGGTAGCTCCATGCCTGTAAATGGGCTTTCAAGTCCAGTGCATGCTTATGGAAATCACCCACTGAGGAACCTATCCCATGGAAGTGTAAGAATTGACTATAAGGTAAACCTTTCTCCAGGCTACTTGGATGATGACTATGATAGCACAATACATTGTTCCTTTTAACAGGTTTTCTAAATAAAGTAGTGATCAAGTGGTCTCCCTCCCTAATGATCATAATGTCCAAAACTTCAAATTTGATGCTAAATTGGATATCGGGTTACACCGATTAAGCCAAGTGAAAAAAGCATCCAGTGAAACCCTCTGTTCTGTCCAGATGAAATGCTGCTCTTCAACAAAAACATTTCCATATCATTATATTCATAAACCATTCTGAGGGGTACACATAGGTCTCTCCGTACCAGCCATATATAAGGTAGCTACATTGGAGCCATTGGAGCTCCCATGGCTATAGCAAAAGTTTGTAAATAAAAAGTACAATTGAATTAAAAATAATTCCTTGTCAGTAATAAATCCAAAAGATGCAATACAAAATCTTTTGGCATCCTCGGCGGCAGGTCCAAAGGGAACTCCGCTACAATCTTGAGTGCCACCCTTTGGTCATTGTTGGTATATGTAGATGGATGATACATCTGTGGTAACCAGCTGACTTTGAGATGAAATATCAGACAGTGTGCCAATTTATTCAATGAAATGTGTAGTGTCTTTTATATAAGATTTTAGCACAAGCTGCAATATTCACTTTGCATGATAACAGCTGTTTTGCAGCTCATTGTTATTTACTACAAATTGTGCTAAAATATTGTGCAAAAGTATTTTGCTATTTAGTGGATGTTATTTGGCAAATAATGTACATATTTCCCTTATGAAGGGTAATTTTGTAACAGGTTGCTTATATATGAAGGCCAGGTAGGAGCTTATTTTTAGCCTATGGAGTTTGTTACTAAAGGTCATTAGCTGTCAGCACAGGTCTAGCATGTGCTAAAGGTGTTAGCATAGCCGGATATTGTTGCTAACTCTCCATGGTGCATTAGGGTTGCAAGTGGAAAGTTTAGGCGCAGATATTAGGGGGGGGGAGCAATGTGCAGTCAGCACACCTGCACTACCTGCACGGCAAGAAAATAGAAGGGGGGCACATACTGCCACTCCCATAGGTGAAGGCAAGTGCAGCTGCACTACTGTCATGCTGTGGCAGGGCTGTGTGTACTGTGTTAACTGACAGGAACATGCTTTCCATGCCCCCAGTAGGTAATGCCATGGTGTTCCCCAATGCGCCGTGGGTTTGCGCGATATCGGCATGCTAGATGCATCCTACAGCACCCTTTAGTAAAAGGGCCCCTATGGGTCTTTATAAAATACTAGCACAAATCCTGTAGAAACAGCAGCTAGTTGAAGCCACAAACATTTACAGCAGCTTGTGATTAGGTGTAAATGTTAGCGCATGAAGTCTGCACATAAATCAGAACTCCACAAGGGCTCCCCCTGAACTCCTGCTCTGATCGGCCCACTCTGCAGTTATATACCAGTACATGCCTAACTGTATTGTGCTTACTTTTAGGCATGAGGAAGTTTTATAAGAGGCCTTTCACACATATACATCGGCATATACGTGTGAAAGATTCTTTCTAAAATGAATGCGGAAATGTGCAAAGTGATCCATATAGGGAAGAATAACAACTGTAGCCACTAAGGGCCTGATTCTAAGAGGCAGATGGCAGGTCAGCACGTCCCGCTGGGGACGTGCTACCCCACTATCCGCCTTGCTGGTATCCTGCCTCCATTCCCCTGTTGCACGCACAAAGCTACTGTGTGTGCTGTGCTGGACGGAGGTGTGATGGGGGGGGGGGGCGGAGAGAGAGTGGAGCAAGGGCAGGGCCGACAACCAGACATACAGGGCCGATTCCAGGATGGCTCTGTATGTCCGGGGATCGCTGAGGGGACGCTTTGCTCATACCACCTCTGAGGTGGAATAAGAGCGGGGCGCCCCCCCAAACATGGCCAGCAGCCCCCCAGGGCCCAGGAACCCCCCATAGGAGCATCAGGACATGGAGGGTGAATCCCTGCCACCTGATCTGGGTCACAGTGGCCCCCATCAGGGTTGGGCGGCAGAGAATGGGGGGGTCCAGGGCTTCGAGCAGAATGAGCCATGGGGAGGACACTCCCGCGGCTGCAGAAGGGGCATGCTGGGCCATCCTTAGGCACAATTCTGACAGCTACAGGAACGTTTTGCTCCTGTGTTTCAGAATTGGGTCCAAACAGGCCTGTCCTGCATGGGGCCATCCAGACGGACAGGATGTGCCCCTTCCAGAATCAGGCTCCACAGGTGTCCAGACCAAACATTTTCCTTTTATTTAGTTTCCCATGTTGTTTATGGGATTTGTTGTTTTGTTCAGGTTATTTTTATTTTTTGTTTTGTTTTGAAGGTCAGTGAGTTTAATAGTGCACACTATTGCTCAGTAGGGGGCACTGTTACTCGATAATGCATACTGTTGAGCATAGTGTGTACTATTTGACAGTAGTGGGCACTATTGATGACATGGGAGAATATGTTGGATTTTCCTTATTATTTTGAGTTAAAAGCAAGATAAAAAGTTTCTCATATCTTTTCAAATAAATGCACATCCTTAATAGCTACATTGAACTACTTTGCTTAGAGTGCATAGGGGTCAAAACAGCAAACAGAATGTTAGGAAAGGAATGGGAAATAAAACAATATCATATAACCCTCCATGGTTAAGGTTCTTCAGCAGGGAGAAGAAGTGGCTAAGAGGAATAATTAGAGGTCTGTAAAACCCTGAGTGCAGTGGAACAGGCAAATGTGAATCGATGGTTTACTCTTTCAAAAAATACAAAGACCAAGGGACACACCTTGAAGGTAGCTCTGGAAATTTGTTGCTGTAAGATGTGGTAAAACCAGTTAGCATAGCTGCATTTAAAGAAGGTTTGGACAAGTTCCTCGAGGAAAAGCCCATAAACCATTGTTAAAGTGGACTGGGGGCTATCCACCTCTTATCCCAAGGATAAGCAACATGGAATCTGTCTACCGTTTGGGATTCTGTTTGAAACAGGATACTAAACTTGATGGATCTTTGGTCTGACAAACTATGGTAGTTTTTTATTTTCTTATGTCCACAGTATGACCACACCTTGATTACTGTGTGCTGTTTTAGACGCTGTATCTCTAAAATGGTATAGTGGAACTATAAAAGGTATCGAAAAAAGCAAGCAAAGTGATAAAGGGGAAGGAACGACTCCCTCTTCGGAAAAGCTAAAGAGGTTAGGACTTTTCAGTTTGGAGAAGAAACAGTTAAGGAGAGGTATGATAGAGGTCTATAAAACCCTGAGTGGTGTGGAACGGGTGAAGGTGAATGGATTGTTTACTCTTTCATGCCATTGAGTTACTAAGTAGTACATTTAAAACATATTGGAGAAAACATATTTTCACATAATGCATAATTAAGCTCTCCCTGAACTTATTGTAATAATGTTTTCTATAATAAATACATGTTCTGACTCTTTGTTGTCTTTTTGGTGTTACCCACAGAGCAGGGTCTCTCTCTTATGTATATCTGTGGAGGGAAATTTTATAAACTCTCATGCAGTCAACGCATATTATCACGTGCATATTTGGGGCCTATTTTATAAAGTGAAGCACGAGCATTCTTTAGTTTGTTAAAAAGGGTTATACTGACACATCTTAACTTAGTTTTGCATTACACCTGCCCTGGAGGGAGGAGTGGCCTAGTGGTTGGGGCAAGTTACCAAGGGCCAGAGGTTCAAATCTCACTAGAGGACAGCAACTAGTCCAGAAGGGGTTTCTAGTCCCACAGGTGCTCCTTGTGGCCTTGGGCAAGCCACTTAACCCTCTGTTGCCTCAGGCACAAAAACATAGATTGTGAGCCCTTTGGGGGCAGGGAAAAAATATATACACAGTCCTTGAGTGTACACCGCTTTGATTGGTAGAAAAGCAGTATATATGCCTAGTTAAATAAATAGAGCTTGTGTAGGTGTCTGCAGCTGGATTTGCAGAACACGCACCTACGTTATAGTATTCTATAACTTACACATGTCCCCGTGCACACCCCTAGGGAAAGTAGGCACAATGGGACTTACATGTGTACTCACAGAATAGCAATAGCCCTTAGTGCCCATTCATGTGCAGAGGTAAGTGCCGGTTCACACACACAAGTCCTTTAAAATAGGGACTTACACATGAAAACAGTGTGTAACTTTCCATGTGTCCCTTAAAAAATTGGCCCCAAGGAGGGTAGTTTTATAGCAAGGCACCATGGGTAAATGCCTATGTAGACGCTGTTTTGTAAAGACGAGGTGTTGACTTGTCTTTATAAAATACTAGTGTAAGTGGTAGAGAGCATGCGTTAAGTTAAGAAACTGACATTTAGAGTAGCTCTAGAGCCGATGTAGGTACTTGCACCTAAGATTTTCCAATACACTCGCAAACTGATGCCTTTTATAATAGTTTTTGATTTTAGGTTTAAACTGATAACACCGATAAAACACCCCTGATGCAAAAAAACGAGCATAGGTGTTTATTGGATAAACACCGGAAAAACACCACTTCCCAAGGTACCTCTTCACTGCTCTCCCAACTTGTCTTGTGTCCTGCACTCAGTTTTTATGTCTTTTCTGTGTTAATGACTCCTGAGTGACAGCTTGATGTTTGAGTCCACTGGAAAAGATACCCAGCAGTAGTACCTGTGATGCAAAGATACCAGTAAACACAGTTTTTTTTCTGTAGCCTCAAAAAAACCACCTAATTAGCGGGAAAATAAACACCTAAATTTACAATATGAACGCATATACGTTTACACTGGTCAGTATTTTATGAGGCCATTAGCATACGTACTTGGTCAGATACACACATTAAAGGCTAAAGTACAACAAGGTAGGTGTGTATGCTGCAACTTAAAATACACACCTCAAAAACATAAATCAGACAAACATACATATTTACACCTCATAACAAAATGCCATCAAACCATAGCAAACCCCAAAAATGAACATCTATAAAAATAGAAGCCCAGCTTAAACTAATTTTCAGCCATTACTCCCATGCTTGCTTAAAAAAAGGTTTTAACTTGTTTCTGAAAGGTAAAGTAATCCGGTTTAGTTTCTCTTACTGATGTTTGGGTTATCATGCCTAAATTACACATGGTGCTTGCAGTCCTGTGGGATTGAACGCACATGATTTTAAGGGAAATCCCATGCTGGTTGCTTGTTAGAATTGGTCCATGATAGCGTCAGAGCCCCATATTTCCCTTACTGAGCCTTTGCACTTGCTGCCATGCTGTTTAGGTTTTCTGCCTGTAGGAAAAAAAGTTTAGTACATTGTGCCCTTAGCGCTCAGGTGTACAGGAAAACTGTCCTGTTTAACACAGAGGATATTAATACTAAGGATACTGTTATGGTATATATAGCCCAAAAAGTGGAAGAGTGACTAGCTGGAAGTTAAACTTCACAACTCTGCAACTCTGTAGCCGTCCTCCAACAAATTATTAGACACACAGTATGCTGTTTTTCCTTAGCGTAGGATAATTAGAACAAAGAAATTGCATGGAAACATCAGGTTCAGCAGGTCTCCTGCTTCCCGGGTTAAAACTGAACTGTAGGCTGCACTCATTTATTCTGTGGAAGTTAGCAGATGAGATAGGATTTTTCCCTTTCACTTTTGTGCATTATGACATCACGGGAGAGCACTGTGCTTTTTGCACTTTCCCTTTTTATGACTCCAGGTTTAAATTAAAAGTTATTAGCATTCTATTCTGCATTTGCACCCACTCTGTAGTCTTTTTTTTTGCCAGGAATTTTTTGTAAATTGACATACCTTTTATTGAACCAAGGGAAAACCAAAAGATGTTGTAGTACATGAACTTTTCAGAGCCCGTTAAGTCCTTGATTCAGTTTTTATGTATTATTGAAAGGCCCAAGCTTGACCTAAGGGGCCAGTATGATGGCCGCTGACTAGCACTGTCTAATGTAGTGTTGTTGAGAACCGAGATAATTTGGGGTCCTGCTGCTCTGGACAGTCTGTGTCGTGGGTCCTGTAGGGGACCTCTCTGATAGGAAGATTTTAAATCCAAGGTCACAGAAATATTCTCAAAGCTATAGGAGACCATCGATCTGGAATGGGGAAAGAATGATAAGGAATAAAGCCCGTGAGTAATGGATGAGACAAGTCTGTGGCAGGTTAAGACTGAGAGGATTGTTGAAAAAGGACTCTCTTATTTTGAGCCTATGGAAAGAAAATGCATGATGTCCTAAGAGTGGAAATCAGTAGGCCGACTGGAGACGTACAAGGGAAAAGAGAAAGGTCCAAGAAGCGGTATGGATGAGGACAGAGCAGATATTTCTTTGAAGTGAGAGGATTATGAATGGTATATCGAGCTTTCAAATTAAAATTAAAATCATTTGTTACGACAGTACTGTATGGTGACTAGTGGACTTTTCTTTCAAATTTCATGATGCATCTTAGAAGACATTTAGTTTTGATTCAGGCCCATGGCTGAGAGCTGGTTGGAGTGAAGCCTGATTCAGATAGGGGCACATCCGGGCCATCCGGTCGGCCCCAAGCAAGACGGGCCTGTTTGGACCCGATTCTGGACTGTGGGAACAAAATGTCCCCATGGACCCGGCAGGACGTACAGGGCCGTGACCTGTATTGACCCTGTACATCTTGCCTGGCTGGCCTGCCCCCGCTCTGCCCCAATCCCGCCCCCTCCTGCCCCCCACCAGCTCTCCCCGTCCTGATGCTCAGGACGTATGGGGAGAGCTGCAGGGGGAATTGGGTCTGGATGGCTTGCGGGGCTGCACGTCCCATTGGGATGTGCAGCCCCGCAACCCGTATCCCAGAATCAGATTCATAGTGCTTAAGTGTAAGGGTGGAATCAAAGAATTGACATCTCAGCTTACAACAAAATTTAAATGACTCTCACACTTCAGAAAAAGCAGAGAGGGAGGTAACCTGCATGGAGCAGTAGTTACAAGCCTAAACTAAATAGGGGGGGGGGGGTGTCAACCGGCACGGAGCAGTAGGTACAACCCTTAAAGGCATAGGGGAGGTAATCTGCTTGGTGCAGCAGTTACTACCCCAAACACCTTACTGGACAGGAGCAGCCTAATAGTTAGGGTGGCAGCCTGGAGCTAGAAAAACAAGTGTTCAAATCCCACTGACACTCCTTGTGGCTTTGGGCAAATCACTCAGCTTTCCATTGCCTCAGATACAAACTTAGATTCTGAGCCCTTCAGGGACAGGGGAATGCCTACTGTTCCTGAATGTCACTTGCCTTGATCTCTTCTTGGAAAGGCATGAGCTAAATACAAATAAATAAGTGTTGGTGTGAAGCTGGGGATCATTTTAGAAGCTTCTCCATGTGGCGTTTGGAATACACATCTAACTGAGATTTTAGAAAGCCTCCATTCACATGTGGAGATGCATACCATGAAGAAACTCCCAGGGGGCCGGACGGGAGTCTGGTTTAGAGGTGGTTTGGGTGGCCAGAAATCGACAAGCATATTCATGATTTTACAAAGGGAATCCATGTATATGACCAAAAAAGGTTCCACAGGGGCATCTGCACCTGCTCAGAAGCACTGATAACTTTTGCAAAAGTGCAAAACAGAGAGTCCCTCTCCTTCTCCCCATGTGTTATTTCCTCTTCAAAACCGAAAATCAGCACAAACAGGTTTAGTACTTAATTGGCAGCATTTGCACAATTCAACAAAGCAAAAAATCACTCTACTGTCATGAACATAGGCTAGGTATTAAAGCTCTATACATATACCCATACAATCCCGTATCACTGGTCTAGAGGGCATTTCCAGCACAATGGCCTGGCTACATGTGGACATGCCAACACTTGCATGTGAAAGTTACAAAATCACCAGTTCCGTGTGGAAGTGCCTACGCTTAGTTCTCATGTGTAAATTTGTAAAACAGCTCCTCCGGCAGTACATGGCGGCAAATCCACTTGCACTCCTGTACGTCTGTATACATATTTACAAGAGGCTCCATGTTCAGCAGAGCCTTTTGTAAAATACTGCCAGAAGTCGGCATGTCTCAAACTCGATACCTCAATTCCAATCTCAGTGTGACCATGTGTATTAGAGGACAATAGAAGGGAATGAACAAACAAGCAATAGCAAAGAAACCTATGCATATGGACAGACAAACAGAAAAACTGATGGCTGGGCCTTCTCCAATAGATGCTGTTACCCTCCCCTCTATAAGGGAGGAGTGGCCTAATGGTTGGGGCAAGTTACCGAGGGCCAGGGGTTTGAATCCCACTAGAGGACAGCAACCTTGGGCTAGAAAGACTGGGATTTCTAGTCCCACAGGTGCTCCTTGTGGCCTTGGGCAAGCCACTTAACCCTCCATTGCCTCAGGTACAAAAACATAGATTGTGAGCCCTTTGGGGACAAGGGAAATATATATATTTTTATTTTATTTATTTAATGTCTTTTCTATACCACGCTCTTTAGAATCAGTGTGGTTTACAGTCAACAAAATTTGTACAGTGCAGACAGAACCTACGCTGTCCTTACAATGAACAGGTGTTACAACTTGGGACTAACAAGGGTAACTATGTACAGGACATATATACAGTATATGAATGCACACTGCTTTGACTTGTAGAAAAGTGGTATGTAAGCCTAGTTAAATAAATAAGACATTCCAGGCTAGATTAGACCAGTGGTTGGCTTACTTATTTACAGGTATTTCTATACTGCTTGACGTCCCAAAGAAGCATACACATCAGAAGTGTAGGACTGCCAAAAGAGGCATAATAAATACAAGCAAAACATTGAACAAATTAGAAAATAGAAACCTAAACATGGGAAGGTACTTTGTAAATGCCATTTACCTTTTTACTGGTAAAAAGGCTATTTGAAAATTGCCTCCCGCCCCGCACTATTCCACGATGCACACATTGAGTGGAAGCATTTCTGGAGCTGGGTTTAGACTTGCGATAGCTACAGCACATGCACCATAATATTTACAAAACTGCGTGGATTGTTCTAGTTAGAAAAAGTGTCCACGGAAAAAAGTAGTTGCACGTGTCTGCAGACATGCTTTCCTTAGGTATTTCTCAAAGTGAAAATATATGAGCACTTTCACTCTGAAATCAGGAACAAAATTAGCAGGCATTTTAGCCCCCATGAATTTTGCTGTAGTGCAGGCACTATGAAAATTGCCCTTGATAGGTAAAAAGCAAATTCAGAAACCCCATAAATTGGATTACTAAAGCAACCTGCAGCTTGTCGTGCTGTGAGGGCTTGCGTGCATCAGTGATGCTGAGAGCTAAACTATTGGTAGTTTAACTACTGGCAGGGTCTCCCAAGATGGACAGGTCTCAGCTGAGGTGCCAGACCAAGACAAACCACCCATCTGGGCAGCAGCAGAATGGGACAGTGTTGACGGCGGAGGATCACATTTTTGTGACAACGGCAACAACACCAAACTTAAACTGCGCGGAAGAAAGGCCCGGCAATCTACTTCTGTATCTTGCCATGAAAACCCAATGGATAGTTACAACAAAACAAATTGTGCTATGGTACTTGAAGATGAGACCCCCAGGTCAGAAGGCACTCAACTAGCTACTGGGGAAGAACTGAAGACTTTTCAGAGTAAAGCCAGCATTTATGATGTGGTTGGATCAAAGCCCTCGGGAAGTCTGACTGCTGATGTAGCTGCGCATGAAATGAGAGTCAGAAGCTGTAAAGATGTCTTACACATTGGAACACGGAACGTACGAAGCATGAACCAAGGGAAGTTGGAGGTGGTCAAGAATGTAATGGAACGTGTACAACTTGATCTGTTGGGTGTCAGCGAACTGAAATGGACTGGCATGGGGCACTTTGCATCAGATGATCACATGGTCTACTATGCTGGAAATGAAAGACAAAGAAGAAATGGTGTTGCATTTATAATAAAGAAGAAACTTGCAAGAACTGTAATGAAATACAATGCAGTCAGCGAACGCTTAATCTCTATTCGTCTACAAGGATTGCCTATCAACACAGTTATAATTCAAGTATATGCCCCAACAACAGCTGCAGAAGAGAATGAAATTGAAGAGTTCTATGAACAAGTACAAGCTGAAATTGACAGAACATGCAAACAGGATATCCTGATAGTCATGGGTGACTGGAACGCAAAAGTTGGCAACAAAGAAGAAGGCAAAGTAATTGGAAAATATGGACTTGGCAACAGAAATGAAGCTGGAGAAAGACTGATAGAATTCTGCAAGACCAATGATCTATTCATCTCAAACACCTTCTTCCATCAACACAAGCGGCGACTGTACACATTGGCTTCACCCAATGGATTGTATAAAAATCAAATTGACTACATATGTGGAAGTCAACGATGGAAAAGCTCTGTAACATCAACAAAGACAAAACCTGGAGCTGACTGTGGTACAGATCATCAACTACTAGTATGCAAACTCAAGCTAAAGTTGAAAAAGAGCAAACCACTCATGAATGCAGCAAAATATGACCTTGAGAATATACCACTGGAATTTAAAGACTGCCTGCAAAATCGATTTGCTGCTTTAGATACAAATGACAGAGCTCTGGAAGAGTTATGGAATGACATCAAGAAGGTTGTGTTGGAAGAAAGCGAGAAGCCTCTACAAAAGGTGAAAAAGCAAAAACGGCCAAAATGGATGATGGAAGAAACTCTGAAAATTGCCCAGAAACGCCGAGAAGCTAAAGCCAGAGGAGAAAGAAAGACAATCGCAGAACACAACAGAGATTTCCAACGTGCAGCAAGACAGGACAAGGAAAAGTACTACAATGACACTTGCAAGGAAATAGAAGCAGAAACTATTAGAGGAAGAACAAGATCGGCTTTCCTAAAACTACTAGAGTTAAAGAAAAAGTTCCAGCCTCGAATTGGAATGTTACAAGATGCTCAAGGTTCTATGTTGAATGATGCTGAGAAGATCAAGAAAAGGTGGAAGGAATATACAGAGTTTTTATATGATAAAGATCAAGTGGACCAACAGCCGTTTCAACCTGTACCTTATGATCGGGAACCATTGGTGATGAAAGAAGAAGTTGAAGCAGCATTGAAAGCCTTATCAAATAACAAAGCACCAGGCATTGATAGCATTCCCATAGAAGTATTGCAGCAATCTGATGCAGCTGTTACCGTACTCACAAGGCTCTGCCAAGAAATATGGAAGACAACATCATGGCCAACTGACTGGAAAAGATCTGTGTTTATACCAATACTAAAGAAAGGTGATCCAACTGACTGTGGAAATTATCGCACAATCGCTCTGATCCCACATGCCAGCAAGATTCTACTGAAGATTATTCAAAAGAGACTACAACCATACCTGGAACAAGAACTACCTGAAGTGCAAACAGGGATCAGGAAAGGGCGAGGAACGAGAGACATCATTGCGGATGTGAGATGGATCCTTGAAAAGACTAAAGAATACCAAAAGGATATCTATTTGTGCTTTATCGACTATAGCAAGGCTTTTGACTGTGTAAACCATGAGAAACTCTGGGCCACATTAAGAAGCATGGGTATACCAGAAAACCTGATCGTTCTCTTGCGCAATCTGTACATTGATCAAGAAGCAACAGTTCAAATGGAACAAGGAGAAACAGAATGGTTTAAAATAAGCAAAGGTGTAAGACAAGGCTGCATACTTTCCCCCTACCTGTTTAATTTATATGCAGAACAAATCATCAGAGAAGCAGGATTGTATGAAGACAACAGAGGTGTGAAGATTGGTGGAAGACTCATCAACAACCTTCGCTATGCTGATGATACCACATTACTGGCTGAAAGTGAAGATGATCTGAAACATTTGCTTCTCACAATCAAAGAACATAGTCTCAAAATGGCCCTGCACCTTAATGTAAAGAAGACAAAGATCATGACAACTGGCATAATCAACAGGTTCATCGTTGAAGGAGAAGAAACTGAAATTATGAACAACTTTAACCTACTTGGATCAACTATCAATAAAGAAGCAACAAGCAGTCAAGAAATCAGACGACGCATTGCTCTTGGCAGAATGGCTATGAAAGACCTAGATAAGATTCTCAAGAGCAGAGATGTCTCTCTCCATACAAAGATTCGACTTGTTCAAGCCATGGTATTTTCAATAACATCATATGGATGTGAAAGCTGGACAGTGAAAAAGACAGACAGGAAGAAAATCGATGCCTTTGAATTATGGTGCTGGCGGCGAATACTGTGTATACCATGGACTGCCCGAAGAACAAACCAGTCGGTACTAGAGGAGATCAAACCTAAGCTTTCTTTAGAAGCTCAGATGACAAGACTTCGACTTTCATACTTTGGACACATCATGCGAAGAGAGAGATCATTAGAGAAAGACATTATGCTTGGCAAGATAGAAGGTCAACGCAAAAGAGGAAGGCCAGCAATGAGATGGATCGATACAATAACAGCATCTACGGGTACCAGTCTGTCAACATTGAGCCGCCTGACTGAAGACCGAACACAATTTAGGATAGCTATCCTGAGGGTCGCCATGAGTCGACTCCGACTCAACGGCACTTAACAACAACAACAAAGCAACCTGCCAACAGCTGCCCATCAACCAGTGAAAACATATTCATAATGCCAGAGTTCTGACCACTAAGCGTTTGCCCACTGTTCCATGCAAGCTAGTAATAACATATTCATAATTCCAGAATTAGGGGACTTTAACCACTAATAGCTAACGCATGCCATACAAGCCACAACGCATTTGCAGTGTGAGAAATAGAGAATCCAGCATTCTATCTCTGACAGTAGCCAAGCTGAGTGACTGGGAACTACTGTCAGAGAGATCCAGTCCATGTTGCTTGGTCCCAAAAGAGAGGTGGGGAACCCTAGGTCTACTGAAATGCCCTCCCAAAGGAGGTGGTGCGAGTAAAAACTGTGACAGAATTCAAAAAGGCAAGGGAGAGACACAGAGGATCATTACTAAACAAGAGGATGGAATGAAGGCACAGGTATATAACTTCATAAATGGAGAGAGGTAGACTGCCTGAGGGCTACTACCTTCAGCAAGGACATAGGGGGGAGTGACCTGCACAGAGCAGCAGGTGCAACTTGTGATACAGCGGACCCTCTGGCAGAAAGAAAAAGAGTTTTAAATTTTGAAAAAAACAAGCTTCACATTCAATTTCCTGAAGGTCCACATAGAGGGAGCAGGAGAGCCAGCCTGGAAGCAGAGGAACCACGCCTCTATGGGCAGGATCCAGAATCAGTTAGTCCCGATTTAAGCAGGGACAGTGCTGAGTCAAGGAGAGGCGGAGGCAGAGTCAGAGTTGGAGTCGGTCTCAGACCCAGAGCAGCTCGAGGAGTTGAAGCAACTTGGGGAGCAGGCCAGAGAGTAGGCCGAGAAGCAGGCCAAGGAGTAACTCAGAGAGCAGGCCGAGGTGAAGGCCAAAGAGCAGGCCTAGAGGAAGGCCAGAGAGCAGGCCGGAGAGCAGGCCCTATCCAGGGAGAAGGGCTGGGATACAATCTGAGAAAGAGATATCCAGCTGAAAAGAATACCCGAGGAGAGAAAGGTACTTTTAAAGATTTTTATAGAAGTAACCTGAAGGAGGAATGGAAAACTCAGAGGCCTGGGGAACAGGGAAGAGCTGAGAGGGCGCGGCCATTAGCCAACTGCCACAGGGGTGGAAGTGAAGGACAAGCGCATCAGCTGCAGCCATGCCTCAGAGAAGTTTCTCCCCATTCTAAAGAAAGAAAGATACACTGGGAATACTTGAGCCAGCAAGAATTGGAGGACAATCAGGCTGGGCCTCAAGCCTTTCCTGTAAGAGACTGCAGGAACTTTAAAGGTAAAACAGTTGTTGCCTGCGATTGCTTGCCTAAACTTAGCACAAGAGAGAAACAAAAGAATGAGTTTTATCTGTATGATAAGGACACTTTTATGCAAAAAGTAACAGATAATCCCCCCAAGAAGAAAGTTAGTAATGCTAAAGGTTGGGACAAACGAACTTTCAAACCTGTAGCACATGAACAGCCAGGGTTCTATACCACAGCCAAAAACTGACGCCCCAAGCTGACAAACCAGCATTGGAACACAGTGTGGCATGCTTTCAGAAAGCCTGAATTCAACCTTCCTGAGGCTTCAGATTCCGACCCCTCAGAGATGGAATGGATGCCAGGAGAATCTGAGGTTGATGAGGCAGATGAACCCATGGATTGTATTTATTGTACAGTAGGAAAGCTTTAAGCTGTTTGGAGCAACAGAATGTATGAAGTGAATACAGGATGCTTTATGTTTTAAGTTTCTGTGAAGATTAACAATGTTATTTTGAACGTTTTGTGTGAGTTGAACCTGATACAAGGAATGATACAGCCCTGTTATTTTCTTAACCGCATATTTTGAACCATTTTGCGTAAAGGTGAAATAAAAGCCTTTTTCCTTTTTCCCTACACTTGGCTGAAAGTCGCTTTATTGGGAAGTTGGCAACGAGGTCGGCACAGAGGGCCGCTACCTCATGACCCTCGCAACAGGCCAACCCTAATACCCCTAATCTTATGCGCTCCCCAGCCCCGGTGGAACCACTACGCCGCCACCAGAGGGGGCTGCGGGGGACAAACTCCAGCCACCTTACTGGGCAGACTAGATGGACCATGCTGCTCTTTATCTGTCGTCATTTACTATGTTACTATGTTGCTTGGCAAATAGCTGCTAATGGATCTACCCTCCAAAAACTTGCCAAATCTTTCTTAAATTCAGCTCGATTATATACTCCTGGCATCAAACTCCACAGCCTCATTGTATATGGACCGAAGACAAGTAATAGTTTCTTAAATATATAGAAAAAGATGCTTAATGCGGTGTACCTTAGTCCTAGAAGTACTTGAAATTGTAAAAAACTATTTCCTATTAACTTTTTCTATACCACCCATGATCTTATGTACGCCTCATTCAGGACCAGTCTAACCATAAGAGAAACTAGCCTAGTGGGAACGCCTGGGAAGGGAGGGCAGCAAAGAGCATGGGATTCACCGCTAGACAATAGATTCTGACAGCCGCTTGTAAAGCTTAAGGTCTGCCTAGGGTGCCAGCACCTTGAACCAACTCGGGGGCCCGCCCTGCCCTCCTTTCTCAGTTGTCTTCTCCGAGCTGAAGAGCTCTAGCCTGTTTAGCTTTCTTCCCTTTCTTCTTCTTCTTGCCCTTTTCTTTACCGCTTTTTAATTCTGCTACATCTTTTTTGAGATAGGGCAACTACCTCCAATGCTCTGTAATTGTGCCATGAATCCATATAGAGGCATTATTAAACACTTCAGATATCACTCTAATCAACCAAAACATTTCCAGTGCACTCATATCCCACTGTGTCATCAATCATAGAATTATTTATTGACTGTATACTCTAAAGAAATCCTGGTATCTTCCTTCTTCCTCAGAAGATTTTACCATCTTACCTTTATGCCAAGTCAGTTCTGTCTGTCTGCTTCAGCTACTGGATTTCTTCGGTATAATCCAACAAGTCCTCCACTGACAGTGTCAAAATCACCCATCAGGCCTGGCCAGAGATTGCTGGGAACTCTGGAATTTGAAATGATGATTTGGAGATATCGGGGGGAGGGCAGGGAAATAGGGGAGAGCTTCCAGTGCCTACCTGTCTTCTAAGGGAAGTTCTAAGACACCCCCCCCCCCCCGAGAAACATGACGGTAGATAAAGACCATGGAGCCTGTCCAGTCTGTCCTTCCATACCAACGACTAAGCTTTACAGTCCTTTTTTTCTTCGTGGAGATCCTTTGCGTTTGTCCCATGCTTTCTTGAATTCAATATAGTCTTTATCTCTATTACCTCCACTGGGAGACTATTCCATGCATCTGCCACTCTTTCCCACAGATCACTCCTGAGTCTATCCCCTTTCACCTTCATCCTATGCCTAAGGTTTCCAGGGTTTTGCAGGCAAATCTGAGACACTTACAAAAGTATGGGGGGGGGGGGGGGCCACCTTGGTTCCAGATTTGAGAAACAATGCATGGAGGAGGAAAGAGGAATCATTACCCTGCCCATCCCCCAGTCCATCCCATGACGGAAGCAATATCACTTCCAAGCAGACAAATTGACAGAGAAATAGAGACAGTGATGTATTTCCCCATGTACTGAGCAAAATATAAAGACAGTGGCTGTAAATTCTTAAAACTGACATATTTAAATCACTAAACTGCAAATAAAGATTTTCTGTCCCTTCTGTCCCCATTGCTGGAATCGGGGACCGGAGGCTGCCAAACAGGTGGGAGTCGGGGTCACAGCTCTAAAGTCTGGGCCAATCCCTGAAAACTGGGGACATCTGGTAACCTTACCTATGCCTCTTCTTTGCAGAGCTTTCTTTCAATTGAAAGGGTCTTTCTCCTGTGCATTTATGCCACAGAGGTATAGGAGTTGGATCAAGGAAGGGGCAAGTAGCAACAATGAGCAGTATATAAGGCCAGCAATCATCACGGAGACTTTAATGCGCAACAGCACCCTGGGATGGTTTCCTGCTCTTGGGATGATTTCCTAGTTCCTGAATCCTTGCCGTTGAACTCTGCCTTGCTGCTGGAGTTTTTTTGCCTTGGTTAGATATTACCTTGCGGTAATACAAACTGCACAATTCGCCCAAAGTATCTCATGAACTAAGTATTGGCTTGCGTTGTCGCATCGGGTTCAACATATCTAGGTCTCAGACAACTGTTAGCACTACTCATCCGGACAAAATTAATGTCCTAATTGTGTGCGTGTTGACATCAATGACCTTATGCTGAATTCACCATTACATTATTAATTTTATAAATTTCTCATCTCAACAGAACAACGGAACTTCACAGGGAGTACTTAGCTCACTCCAACGCTATTTTTAAAAAAACTCCTCTTCAGCTGTTCCCGTGCTGGACATTAATTTTGTCCGGATGAGTAGTGCTAACAATTGTCTGAGACCTTGATATGTTGAACCCAATGCGACAATGCAAGCCAATACTTAGTTCATGAGATACTTTGGGCGAATTGTACAGTTTGTATTACCGTGTAGTAGTCGCTCAGTGAAGTGACCAAGATTTTTTGTTTAGATATTACTTTGGACAACACCAAAGTGACAAGTTGCGAAATGTATCCCTGTCCATCCTTTTTAGTGAAAAAAATATGCAAGAGATGGGCTTATGAAAAGGCTGAGCCAGTTTATAAATGCTTCATTGTTGGAAGGGATTTTTCACAGAGACCTTCAAATTAGATCATTGCAGACCTTCCTTTTATAGAAAAAATTGTTGAAAAGGTAGTTGCAACTTAATTTTTGGATTTCCTGGAGGATAATGAGATACATAATAAATACCAATCTGGCTTTAGAAGCAAATAGGATGTAAGGCTATAAAGTCAGTAACGCGTGTTTGTGGCACATTACACGTTCATGGCATCTTATAAAATACCAACCAGCATAAAAGTGCACACACTGACATGAACCCGTGTACTTTCCTGGTAGGCATAGCCCAGAGTACAGTCTGCACAGAGCACAAGAGGAGTTCACAAGAAGGTGCATTGAGTATGTTGTTGTTGTGTGCATGGATTATAAAATACCTTAATTTACACAAATACCTTTTTACGTAATGCATGTTCATTTACACCTGTAGCTATTAATGTCCCTTTTACTAAAGGGTTTAATGCACGCTACTGAAGTTAACACATGTTAAGTGCCCGCAGCCCTTTTATTTCTATGAGCACATTCACTTCACTGACACGTGTTAACCTTTCGTAAAAGGGCCGCCAAGGCACAATCTCTGCCTCTTACGTTAGCATTTCATAAAAACAAATAGATACCTACTTGTCTTTATAAAATAGGCATATTTTGGCTGTCTTAACCTAAATTACTCTCAACAAGTACAAAATCTGTGTTAGTGTCTTGTAGACAGTGTTTACAGGGATCTGTATCACAGTTATTATTTTATTAGACTTGTCAACTGCCTTTGACACTGTAAGCTACAATTTATTGATTGAGTGACTGAAGTCAATCAGTTGGAGGAACGGATATAAAATACTTCATCTCTTTTATTAAGTAGGTGATCTTTAAAAGAAGTGTTAGGTCAGCATTGCTCTTTGTCTTGGAATTTGTCCTATGGTTATGCAAAATTATCGCTCAACGGATCTTTAGAATTATCTGTTGCAGATGATGTGTGGTTATACCTCCCCTTCCATAAGAAGGGACTAGAGAACTTAAACAAAATAAGCTGCTGTTTGACTGGTGCACATATGTTTGTATAAGTGCATATGCAGGGCTGTACCAAGCCGTAGATGTGCCTTCTGCAACTTGCAATCCTGCCGTGCCCCCCCACCCCCACATGTTTGTCATCTCTCCATCATACCCCACACCTCTTCATCTCCAGCCGGCTCTCTCCCGCTCTGCCTGCCGGGCTTGCCCTTGCCCCACTGCCTCTTGTCCTGTTTTCTTGGCGGCGGCAGCAGCGGCAGTGGCGCGCACCTCCAATTTAAAAAAAACACACGGTTCTTTCAGACTCCATGCTTGCATGACTGGTCTGATTCCTCCCTCCTCTGATATGACCAGTCATGCAAGCTTGGCGTCAGAAAGACTCGTGTGTTTTTTTTTTTAAATTGGAGGTCCGCTCCACTGCCGCTGCTGCTGCCAAGGGACAGGAAGAGCAGCGTCAGGGCAAGGGTAGACAGTGTGGGGGAGAGCTGAGGTCAGCGGTCGGCACTAAATGCGCCCCTATTTTTTTGCACCCTCTGCAGCTGCACCATTCACACAGGACTAGGTATGGCGCTTTGTATATGTATATGTGAATTTGTTTATTTGTGTTGGTTCCTTGTGTTTCTGTGACAAAGAAGAGGAGGAGAGGGAGGGCCAGTATGAAAGGAGCAATATTCCAATGTATCAATGCTACTGTGCCACAACTACTGGAACTCCCATAGGAACACATATAGCGCTGGAACTCCCAGTCCAATCAGGCCCATTTTTTAACTCGATATATCTTTTCCCTGGTTTTCCCTCATGCCATATCTGTCAGCCATTGCTTTCTGGTTCAAAGATGTAGGTCCCCTTTCACTAAAACCGACTTAGGCATTGCCATTAATGTGCCAATCTCACGCACGTTAATGGCAAAGGCTGCACATTAGCTGTCCTTTAACCAGCTAACGGGCTTCAGTAAAAGAAGCCTTTGTTGTTGTTAAGTGTCGTCAATGTCTGCTCATAGCAACCCTCTGGATAGTTGTCCTAAACTGAGTTCGGTCTTCAGTCAGGCTGGTGACAGCTATGGGTGCCAAATTGTTGATAGAGTGGCATCCATAGCGGAATTTATTGTATCGATCCATCTCCTTGCTGGCCTTCCTCTTTTGTGTTAACCTTCTTCCTCGTCAAGCATGATGTCTTTCTCTAATGATCTCTCGCTTCGCATGATGTGTCCAAAGTATGAAAGTCGAAGTCTTGTCATCTGAGCTTCTAAAGAAAGCTTAGGTTTGATCTCCTCTAGTACTGACTGGTTTGTTCTTCGGGCAGTCCATGGTATATACATTATTCGTCTCCAGCACCATAATTCAAAGGCATCAAATCCTATCTTTTTCACTGTCCAACTTTCGCATCCACATATGGCTTGATGAGTTGAATCTTTGTATGGAGAGAGCCATTTCTGCTCTTGAGAATCTTGCCTAGGTCCTTCATAGCCATTCTGCCAAGAGCAATGCATCAACTGATTTCATGACTACTTGTTGTTTCTTTATTGATAGTTGATGCAGGCCCATTTTAAGACTATGTTCCTTGATCTTGAGAAGCAAATGTTTCAGATCATTTTACAGCCAGTAATGTGGTATAATCAGCATAGCGAAGGTTGTTGATGAGTCTCCCACCAATCTTCACACCTCTGTTGTCTTCCTACAGTCTTCTTCTCTGATGATTTGTTCTGCATATAAATTAAAGAGGTAGGTGGAAGGTTTGCAGCCTTGTCATACACCTTTGCTTATTTTAAACCATTCTGTTTCGCCTTGTTCCGTTCAAACTGTTGCTTCTTGATCAATGTAAAGGTTGTGCAAGAGAACGATCAGGTGTTCTGATATACCCATGATTCTTAATGTGGTCCAGAGTTTCTCATGGTTTACACAGTCAAAAACCTTGCTGTAGTCAATAAAAACCATATAGATATCCTTTTGGTATTCTTTAGTCTTTTCAAGGATCCATCTCACATCCGTGATGATGCCTCTCGTTCCTCGTCCTTTCTTGAACCCTGCTTGCACTTCAGGCAGTTCTTGTTTCAGGTATGATTGTAGTCTCTGCTGAATAATCTTCAGTAGAATCTTGCTGGCATGTGGGATCAGAGTGATTATGCGATAATTTCCAGAATCAGTTGGATCATCTTTCTTTGGTATTGGTATAAACACAGATCTTTTCCAGTCAGTTGGCCAAGATGTTGTCTTCCAAATTTCCTGACAGAGCCTGCATCAAATTGCTGTAGTACTTAAATGGGAATGCTATCGGTGCTTTGTTCTTTAATAAGGCTTTCAATGCTGTTTCGACTTTTCTTTCATCACCAATGGTTCCGGATCATAAGATACAAATTGAAACATTGTTGGTCTACTTGATCTTTATCTTTATCTGTTTATTCTTTCCACCTTTTTTTGATCTTCTCAGCATCATTCAACATGGATCCTTGAGCCTCTTGTAACATTCCAGTTTGAGGTTGGAATTTTTTCTTTAACTCATAGCTTTAAGAAAGCCGATCTTGTTCTTCCTCTAATAGTTTCTGCTTCTATTTCCTTGCATGCGTCATTGTAGTACTTCTCCTTGTCTTGCTGCACATTGGAAATTTCTGTTGAGTTCTATAGTTGCCTCTCTTTCTCCTCTGGTTTTAGTTTCTTTGCATTTCTTGGCAATTTTCAGTTTCTTCAATCATCCATTTTCACCATTTTGCTTTTTTACTTTTTGTAGAGATTTGTCATTCCATACCTCTTCTGGAGCTCTGTCATTTGTATCTAAAGCAGCAAATCGATTTTGCAGGCAGTCTTTAAATTCCAGTGGTATATTCTCAAGGTCATATTTTGCTACATTAATGAGTGGCTTGCTCTTTTTCAACTTTAGCTTGAGTTTGCATACTGGTAGTTGGTGATTTGTACCACAGTCAGCTCCAGGTTTTGTCTTTGTTGATGATATAGAGCTTTTCCATCATTGACTTCCACAGAAATAGTCAATTTGATTTTTGTGTGAAGCCCATGTGTGCATTGGGTGAAGTCCATGTGTACATTCGCTGCTTGTGTGAATAGATTGGTCTTGCAGAATTCTATCAGTCTTTCTCCAGCTTCATTTCTGTCGCCAAGTACATATTTTCTAACCACTTTGCAATCTTCTTTGTTACCAACTTTTGCATTCCAGTCACCCATGACTATTAGGATATCCTGTTTGCATGTTATGCCAATTTCGGCTTGTACATGTTTATCAACTTCATCCTCTTCTGCAGCTGTTGTAGGAGCAAATACTTGAATTAGTTGTGTTGATGGGCATTCCTTGTAGACGAATAGAAATTAAGCATTCACTGATTGCATAGTATTTCATTACAGTTCTTGCAAGTTTCTTCTTAATTATAAATGTAACACCTTTTCTTCTTTGTCTTTCATTTCCTGCATAGTAGACCATGTGATCATCTGATGCAAAGTGCCCGATGCCAGTCCATTTCAATTCGCTGACACCCGACAGATTGAGTTGTACACGTTCCATTTCATTCTTGACCATTTCCAACTCCTTGGTTCATGCTTAATACGTTCCATGTCCCAATATGTAAGACATTTTGGCAGCTTCTGACTCTTATGAACAGCTACATCAGCAGTCAGACGTCCTGAGGGCTTTGATCCAACCACATCATAAATGCTGGCTTTCCTCTGAAATGTCTTAAGCTCCTCCCCAGTAGCCAGTTGAGTGCCTTCCGACCTGGGGGTCTCATCTTCCAGCACTATAGTGCAATTTGTTTTGTTGTGACTATCCATTGGGTTTTCGTGGCAAGATACGTAAGTAGATTGCCAGGCTTTTCTTCTGCACAGTTTAATTTTAGTGTTGTTACCATTGTCACAGAAATGTGATCCTCTGCCCTCAACACTGTCCCATTCCGCTGCTCCCCAGATGGGTGGTTTGTCTTGGTCTGGCACCTCAGCTGAGGGCTGTCCATCTTGGAAGAAACTGCCAGTAGTTAAGCTATTGATAGCTTAGCCCTCAGCATCACTGATGCACACCAGCCCTCACAGCATAACAATCTGCAGACCAAGTGAGGGAAAGAGGCCCTTAAATTTAGTGTAAACACAACTGAAGTTCTGTGAAATGGAAATTCAAATCTGCACCCTCGTCATAAGATTTCATTAAATGGTGTCAACAATCAGAAAAGTGAAATAGAGGAGTACAGCTTTTAGAATAGCAGTCGCAGAACAGTGGAACAAATTGCCAGAGGAGTTGAGAGGGGACGCTCAATGCTTTTTAGGAACATATTAAAATGTTACTTGCTTCCCTAGTAGATAGGACCATGGTTTTGAATAAGATCTGTCTTTTTTATTTTGTATTTTATTTTAAAAAAATTGATATAGTGCACAAGGGCCTAACCATAAACCATAATTAGTAATTGCTTGTGAACTATTTTGAATGAAGTCTGATGTATGTTTTATAAAAAAACAAATACAGGCAAAAAATAATGCATTTTGATTTATACTACATGCTTTGCCTCGCATGGCCGTTCAAACTGCTTTTATCCTTTTTTAAATTTTATTATAATGCCTATTAATACAATCAAGCATGAAAACTTAACGAAAAGGGAAACAATAAAAAGAATAATACTCAGGAGAAAATCACATTAAATCAAAATCCATTTTCCTTTCAGGACCATAAATAAAGAGAGCCAAGAAGGTAAGCCTTGAGCAGCTTCCGCCTCTGTCGAAAAGGAAGTGGAATCGGAGGGGTGGAAGTAGGAACCCCACCGCAGCACCAGTGGTGATGGTAAGCACTGTGGTACTGTTTTAAAAGCATTGCCACTGTTGCACATTCCAGAGAGGAGAAACAGCGGCAGCAATGGCCCGCCCTCTGACCACTGGTGCTCTAGGTGACTGCCTAATTTGCCTAATGGTAGCCCCGGCCCTGCATGGATTTTTAAACATTGAGTGCAACACTAAAAGAAGATCTAGATATTCAACACCGGTGTCTTGATAGGGGCCGGTACTGAATATCTGCATAGGTTGGTCAGTGCCACATATTTGGATAGCTTAGCCCTTTCGCGGCCACATAATTGTTCTGTAACTGAAATTTTTTTTCTGTTTTTTTTTTATTAAGAATTGAGCTAAATGATGCAGAATATAAAGTTTTTTTAAACAAATTTTATTTCTAAGAATCAATATTTACTGTTGCCATATGGCAACTACGGTCCTGAATGGCTGAAAATTAAAAAGAGTCTTGGCTTCAGTTTCATTTACTGCTGGGTGTGATAGTTTAAATAACAGTTTTTTTCAGATGTCAAGCACAGATACACATCACATTTCGCACACAGTGTGCGGATTTTTTGGAAATATAGAATCCGGGGAAACATTTGGGGGAAAATTTGAAGGTAGCCATATGGCAACAAGAGCCATGAAAGGGTTAGGGCAGCCTTTTTGCTATCCTAAGTAATGCGGATACTTATCTGGATAACAGCACCGAATAGTACTGCTCTCGAGTTAATTCACTGTTCTGCTCCTGGACTTAGAAACATAGAAACATGATGACAGAAAAAGACCACATGGCCTATCTAGTCTGTCCTTCTCTGGTACTTCTGGATAGTGCTGGACAGTCGGCAAGGGTCTTCAGCGGTACTGTCCGTATAGTGCCTCTGAATATCCCAGTCAGCAGTAGAGCTCACATTCTAGGCGGGTGCCTGAGGCAATGGGAGGTAAAGTGGCTTGCTCAAGGTCTTAAGGAGGATTTGAACTCTAGCTTCCCCAGTTCACTGTCCGTTGACTCTAACCACTAGGGCACTTCCTCTTTTGCTATGACAGCTCAGAAAATGGCTCAGCAACCCCAGGAAACACCGATTCCTAATCCTTGCACAGTGATTTTAGTGGGAGAGGAAAGAAGAGATTGATGCTTTCCAGACAAATAGAGGCCGATTCTGACTCCGGCACGTCCGGCCACTTTGCTCAGCCAAAACCAGGACATGCCGGACATGTACCCGATTCTGCTGCTGTGGGGCCCGGACATACCCGTGACAGCAGAATTGGGCACATACACATCTGGGCAGGCACCTGATTCCCACGCGGGGGACGTCCCAAGGGCTGCCTGTTCACTCACACAGCGCTCCGGGTGGTGTACATTGGTGCCCCGTTGCCATGGCACCAAGAAATCCAGCCAGCAGCGCAGAATGGCTAGGCCTGGTATGGCATCTGTAGATCACTGTCCAGCCCTCCAAGGCACTTATTCCCCTATCAGGGAGGAATAAGGCAGGCATGCAGACCTGACTAGCCTCTGTACATCCTGGCGCGTTGCTCCACCCCTGCTCTGCCCCCTCCCGCCCATGTCCAGCATTCCCTGCACAAACGCTCTGTACGTGCCGGAATATTGTCCCGGCACTGAGTGTGGGTTGGACGTCTAACTCGGATGTCCAACCCCGCTATTCTCCGTTCGGAATGACCACCATAATGTGCATGTTTTAGTTGAGTTCAGAATTTGTGGTGTAAGTATTTCATTGAATATTACGCCGACAGTCAGAGCTTTGCTAGTGGGTAATTAATCAGCTACGCTCTAAAGTTTTTATTCTGTGGTGCATAATTTTTGCCAGCTCATTAGAACAAGCAGTCTTTGTTTAAGTTTTTGGTTATTTTTTTTTTCTTGTTTTCTTTACTTTCATTTCCCCCAAGGACATTTTCTTAATCTGTCTATTAACAATATGTGTGCTGCTGTTACACTAGAGATGATGCAAACAGCAAAACTCTGCTGCAGCATGTTTGTCCAGATGTCAATCTAACCTCCTGCCAAACCCGGCTTCTGTCTTTACCCAAGCAGGCAGGAGGCACAAGAAAAACCTGTACTAGGGTTCTTAATGCGGCTGGAAATTTTGCAAGATAACACAGGAACACTAATTGTATGTGTCCCTTATTTTAAGCGTGCAACGCGTTTGGTACTTGGGGGCAGTAAGACTGCCGTCATATGCATCTGGAAGAGATGAACCTTTACTGGATCAAGGATGACTATTAAAAAGAGATAACAGAACATCAGCTTTGTTATGTTCACAAGATAACAACTTGGGAACAAAATTCAGTACACACAGTGTCTGTGACCAAAGGGGTTACTGACATTAAGGGTATGTTTATTAATGTGTGCTATCCGAGGTGTGTGGGGTTAGAATGTGGTATCAGCACCGTGCTAAAAAGTAGGGCAGGGCCCCATGCTAAAATTCCCATGCTACCCTTGTCGCGGGTGTCTGGGCGGGATGGGAGCATTCCTGTCATGGTGCAGAGAGTGGAGGCATTTGCACCCATGGCTGGTTTACCGTGGTGACGCATGATAATTGCAGGGGGATGATGCATCCGCACCCCTGCAGTTAGTTCAGAGCCCTGTGCTAGTGACGCACCCCATGCCTCATAATGGCCTCGGGCTTTATAAACACGCCCCTTACATTTGTGGATGGCATCCTCGTGTACATGAAATTCTTAGAAGGGGCAGAATCTAGATGCGGATGTCCTTACTGCAATGAAATGGCAAGGGGGCATGTCAGGTTAGGGAGTGGCCTGGGGGGGGGTGTAAAAATGTCAGGTTAGGGAGTGGCCTGGGGGGGTGTAAAAATCTACACATGTATTGTCACTTTCAGATCAGGAATACATGTGTATGACCAAAATTCTTCACCTGCTCCCTGGCATGTTTTTGTTTGTAAAAGGTGCTTGATTTGGCCAGCCCTTTATAGAAGGGATTAAGGGGGTTATCCTCCTTAATCCCCCTCAAAAGTGAGAATACTGTATATAGAGACAGAGGCATCTATTGTTAATTTGCGGCATGTACAGTATGTGTAGCAGTGTAGGTCTGCATACTGGCCAACATACATGTATAAGTGCCAGCAGTTAACATAGTAACATATGTAACATACTAAATGATACACATGGAAGTTGTGAAATCCAACACATGTGTATGTTCACCATGTTTCCCCATTGATTCTTCCTACGTGTACAATTCCAAAATAGCTCCTCTAGCTCCACATGTCAGCACATACGTGTGCACTTCTCCACCTAGATATTGCATATGTTAAAAAAGGTTTCAAATTTATCAGAGCCTTACCTAAAATACTGTGGGAATTGGGCACATTGCAACCTTGATGTCTTAATTCCAGGCTCCACGTGGTATCTAAAACGCGCTTTCACACTTTTACTGTGACACTAAGGAGCCCTTTTACTAAAGCGCCTTATGTTTTTGCACCTAACACTCCTGTAGTGCAAAATCTAACGTGTGTTAAGTGCAAAGCCTTCACAGCAACTGTCTGGGGCATGTTCCTGACAGTTAATACACAGATAAGGCGCTGTCACTGAGGGTGCGCTTAACTCTACCTATTGAAGGGGGTTAGGTGCACCTGCGCTAATAGCAACATTGTACACAATATGTCCCCCTACACTAACCGCACCCATTCTCTACGCCTACCGTGTCCATTCAGTAGCCTAACATGTGAATGGCGCATGAATCATCGCGCAGTAACTGTCACGCCTCTGCAGCAAGTTAGCATGGCCCTTGCACACAGTTTCCATGCGCGAAAATGCATGCTAATTGTTTAGCAGACTTTAGTAAAGGGCTCCTTAGTTCTCTCTAATCCCTAAAAGAAAATAACCAATTTAATTCCTAATTTCTGGCAGATAACTTTCCTAATTTCTGGCATCTTACTCTGTCCAGAGCAATGACTTGGCTGCGCGGCTGGCCCAAGGGTTTCTTCTGCCCTAGGCAGGCCCTCTGAGCTGCCCCCCTGGCATCCTTCTGCATATCTGGGGGATGGGGGCGGCATGCCACTCTTTCCTTTGAAGTTGCTTTCAGTTTCGTGGCAGGCTTTGAAGCAACTAAATGTGTGTGCGCACTCGCGGCCTGCCGCTTCTGCCCCTCCAATGCAACTTGGGACAGGAGCGGCAGGTCATGGCTGCACACGTGTACATGTGTTTTAATGCCCGCTGTGGCACTGAAGCGGCAGATGAACTGCTGCCGCTTCAGAAGAATGATCGGCATACCATCCACCAGTGTCTGTCACCCTAGGCGACTGCTTATGTCCCTTAGTGGACGGGCTGACCCTGTTTGGCTGGAAAGTTGATACCCCAGGAGGGGGATGGGGAATTGTTTCCTTCTTGGTGCCTGCTCCTGCTTTCCTGCCAATACCAGGCTCACTGGAAACTTTTTCTTGCCACTTTCTGCAAGCTTGTTTCAAACAAAATAGTTAAGATCCCTTTAGTATTCGTATATTTGCAAGGCCTCTAATGTAGCTCTGAGAAGGATTCCATCTTACAAGCTTCTCAAAAGTCGCTCCCCAACTGAATAAAAGTTTCAACATTTTAAAGCTTTTAGGGCCCGATATTGAGTTGCGACGGCTATGCATCTCTAAGGCGCATGCATAGCTGTCGCTGCCAAACTTTAACCCCAGTGGAGGAGTAGCCTAGTAGTTAGAGCACTGGCTTGGTAACCAAGCAACCAGGGTCCGATTCCCACTAGCACTCCTTGTGGCCTTGGGCGAGTCACTTAACCCTCCATTGCCTTGGAAGAAAGGCCTGGCAATCTACTTCCAGTGACCCTGCCAAGAAAACCCAGGAGCTTCTGGGTCGCCAGAAGTCAGGACTGACTCGAAGGCACACATTGCATTTTTGCATTTCAATCTAGGGCCATATTCGGCGACCGGCATTGAATATCTGGGTTTTACCGCGCAGCCGCACACGGTGCAGAAGCTAACCGTGCAGAGGCGATATTCAGCAAAAATTAGGACAGATTTTGCTGCGCCTAACTTTCACTACTGAGGGATAACCGGGCAGCGGCTGAATATCACCACTACCTGATTATCTTCGGATACCGCCCCAACACATATAGCGGCATTACTCTAGGACAGCGATGGCGAACCTATGGCACGCGTGCCAGCTGTGGGACGCGAAGGCCTTGCAGCTGGCACGCGGGAAGGTCCGCAATCGAAAAAAAAAAAACAACCCTGTCTGCTGCCGCTGTCGGGGCCGCCGCGGCAGAATCGAGCGTGCCGCGGGGCCCCCCTGTACCCGGCAGATCCTGCCCTCCCCGTAGCAGCTCTCTCTTCGGAGCTACAGTCAGACGCGCCGGCTTGCAGAGCGCGAAGGGAAGAGTTTCCCTTTCGCGACTCCGTTAAGCCCGCGGGGGCTGATGGGACTTCCCATCAGCCCCCGCGTGCTTAACAGAGCAGCGAGGGAACTCTTCCCTCGCGTTCTGCAAGCCGGCGCGTCTGACTGCAGCTCCAACTAGAGCGCTGCTACGGGGAGGGCAGGCTCTGCCGGGTGGGTACAGGGGGGCCCCGCGGCACGCTTGATTCTGCCGCGGCGGCCCCGACAGCGGCAGTAGACAGGTTTTCTTTTTTTTTTTAATTTTCCCTGGGCTGGGCTGGGCTGGGGGGGGGTGGGGTTAGGAGTGGTGATGGGCTGGGCTGGGCTGGGCTGGGGGGGGGGTTAGGAGTGGTGATGGGCTGGAGGGGGGGTTAGGAGTGGTGATGGGCTGGGCTGGGCTGGGGGGGGGTTAGGAGTGGTGCTGGGCTGGGCTGGGGGGGTTAGGAGTGGTGATGGGCTGGGCTGGGCTGGGGGGGGGTTAGGAGTAGTGATGGGCTGGGCTGGGCTGGGGGGTGTTAGGAGTAGTGATGGGCTGGGGTGGGGGGGTTTAGGAGTGGTGATGGGCACTGGGCTGGGGGGGTTAGGAGTGGTGATGGACACTGGGCTGGCTGGGGGGGGTTAGGAGTGGTGATGGGCACTGGGATTGCTGGGGGGGGTTAGGAGTGGTGATGGGCGCTGGGCTGGCTGGGGGGGTCAGGAGTGGTGATGGGCGCTGGGGGGGGTTACGAGTGGTGATGGGCGCTGGGGGGGCTTAAACTAAAAATTGAGTAATGGGGGATTAGGACTGGGAGTGGGCTGATGGGGAGGTTAGGACTGGAAATGGGCTGGTGGGATTAGGACTGGGAGTGGGCTATGGGGGGCTAGGACTGGTAATGGGTTGGGGGGGGTTGCTAGGACTGGAAATGGGCTGAGTGGAAGGGGGCTTGAACTGCAAATAGCTGTTGGGGATGGGGCTTGGAATGGAAATGGGCTGAGGGGAAGTGGGGGGCTTGAACTGCAAATAGCTGATTGGGACTGGGCTTGGAATGGAAATGGGCTGAGGGGAAGTGGGGGGCTTGAAGAAGGGAATGGATGCTGGGTGAGACTGGAACTAGAAGGGAGCTGATGTTGGGGGAGGATTAGAATGGGATGGGGCTGGGAGAGTAAAATGGAGAGGGGAAAAATATTTTGTGTAGGAGGGATGAAAAATCTACAATTGGCCAGGTATTGGGAGAGTAATTGGGGATTGAGGATGGAGGGGTAAAATTTGTGTGGATGAAATAGGAATGAGGAAAGAGCAAAAGGAGAAAGATTAGTATGTTAAAGCAGATGTAGAGAGAGAGAGAATGGAAAAAAAACTAGAAGAGAGAAGAAAGGACAAATGGACAGCAGACGATGGAGAGTTAGCAGAAAACATGAAGAAACCAGAAGAAAATGGCTGGACCAATTGCAACTGAAAAAAATGCACAAAAGGTAGAAAGATATCTCTTTATTTTGAATTTATTAACTGGAATATGTCAGCTCTGGGAAATGTGCATCATTAACATCTGCGCTTTGTTTGGTACAAGAGGAAATTCCTATTTGACGTTGCCACTTGTTCTCTTTCCCCAGTATTCACTGAAATGTATTGGTTTAATATTTGCAGTGTTGCCTTTTGATAGGTAGGGTATGGTGCTTTGTGAGTCCTGGTAATGCTGTCAGGATACGGCGGGTTTGCTATGGGTTCTAAATGGGCAGCGTTTGTAGTAGTTCCTAATGTGCCTGGCGGTTGGCACTGGATTATAGTAATGTAGAAATCTTTTAGTCTTTCTTTATCCATACACTCATTAAGAGACATGTTTACTAAAAGTTAGTGTATGGTAACATTATGCAAATATTTATGCAAATAAGACCACTTATGCAAATGACGTGCTGGCACTTTGAGGAAATTCTTTGGTTTTGTGCGGCAGTTTGGGCACTCGGGCTCAAAAAGGTTAGCCATCACTGCTCTAGGATATTCAGCAGTACTAACTGAGTTAGATGGGTAGATGGAATATCCGGATTAGGGGCATTTACATGACTTACAGCTCTGGTAACTGTGTAAATGCTTTGCAATATTGGGCCCTTAACTTTTACTGCAATAAATCTGACCATTACGATAATACATTTCTATAGTGTTGCCTTCATACACACTAAAACTAAAGAACCCACATTACTGCATAAACTATCACTGGAGGTTAACTAGTATAAGATAATGAGCTGCACACCAAATTTAACCTTGCCATCGATGAGAGTTGCACAGTGCGCTCACTCTGCATAGCACAAAACATTAAGCTGCTTACCTTATTTCAAACAAAATAATTAGGATCTTTGTAAAATTTTTATATTTAAAAGTTGATCTAGCTTTGATAAGGATTCCACCTTGCAGGCTCCTCAAAGGTCTCCCCCCAAAAGACTAAATCATCAGCAAGAAACCTCTAATGACTGAAGGCTCTTAAAGGGATCTCAGCTTGGATACATGAGAAATCGTAGTAAGGGTTATATCAGCATATGTAGAAATACAAAAATACCCCCTTGCTATTATTTTGTAAAGAAAGTCAGTAGAGTGATTCCCAAGATTTTTCTGTTCAGGACTTGATTTCCAAATAGGATCCACCACAGATACAGATCTCACTGCAAAGTCCAAAAGAAATTACAGCATCATTTTTGTTAGTTTTACTGCTGATGTTGTGATGCTGCAGGCCATCAAATATATCATCTGTATGTTCAGGTCCAGGTTGCCAATAAGCTATATGTTAGCAGGGGAAGACTGAGTGAGTCCTGCTTTCACCACATCAAATCTCTGGACTTCGAGTCCCTGTCTTTCATAGAGAAATTACAACTACAAATCCACTGAGGCCATGGATTAAAACCAGATTTCTCGGCTTGCTTCTTGTGCCAGGGAGCTTCTGACAGCACTAGTCCAGGTCTTCTCTGTGGGGTCCTATGAGAATATTAGTGTACAGAGGATTTTGGATTCAGTAAAATTCATTTAATCTTCATGCAGTCAGGATATTGCTAGCATCCTCACTTGTGGGGAAAATGGATTTGTCAAGGCCTTCACTCGGAAATTCTTGAACCACATAACTGGATAAATATGTGTCGATACTCTGCCTGCTGTTTTATCCCCCATGATATAAAAAATTTACAGAGATTGGCTTGGGGATATTTTGATCCTGTACACCAGAGACTTGTTGCTGTTTAACTTTTTGTACACCTTTGAGTTTGGAAAATCAGAAGCTGATAGGAACAAGTGCTTGAATATTTGCACAGTTTATAGTTAGGCCTTCCCTCAGGAGGTAGTGGCTGACAAGATTAGATGTGCCCGGTGGATCAGTTGGCAAATGGAGTGCACGTCAGATGGAAGGTTCCTGGTTTCATCCCTGAGTCAGGTCTCCAGGTCACCTTGAGCGAGGCATGCTACAGAGGCAACGTTTGCAGCCCGGGAAGGGCTTAGGGAGAAAGCCTTGGTCATTGTTTATGGGTGACATCCAGTGTCTGGATTCAGGGCCCATGATTGCCTAGTGGCTGCTGCAATATGGATAAACCCCCATTCACCAATATTCGGCGGCACTATCCGGATAGCGCCGTGGAAGATTCTTACCGACTACTTCAACACTATCCAGATAGTGCCAGGGTAGAGAGCAGGAATTTCCCCTAACCCTGTGGTGAGTCAACAATATACAGCCACTATCTGGATAACTATGTGGATAAAATTAGGCTAGCAAAATGGCTCTTCTCCCTTAAACTGCACAGCTATCTGGATTGTGGCATTGAATTAAGGAATAGATTTTAAGGCTGCAGCTGGCATTTAAAGAACACACTGATCACAGTGTTTGAATATTGACCTATAAGCATTTTTCGCAGAGACACAAAATGGGAAAAAACCCTTTGGTAAATAGTCTCTAAAAGGGTAATTTTGTAAATGGGTGCCTAGATTTGTCAAATGCATTCCTAAGTGATAATATTTTATAACTTAGGCATGTAAATCTAGGCTCTGCCTACTCTCTGTCCGAGCCCCACCCTGTGCATACCTATGTGATTGCACTTAGGATCGCACTTACTAAATAGTGACTGCCTAAAGAATGCACCTACGTGCTCATTTAGGGGCCAAAATCTTTTAAGATAGGTACTCAGGTGCCTAAATGGTGCATATCTTTAGGCTTCTCCCTTATAGAATCAGCCCCAAAGTGTGTTGAGGAGGAAGGAAATAAATCTGGGCAAAATCCCCAGCTGCAAACGAAGGCTCATGATGCTTGATCCAGATCTACGTGAGTTGGAAGTCCAAAGGGGTGGGAGGAAACCACTGGATCAAAACTAAAGAACTCAAGATGCCAATATGGTATGAATAAGTTTTAAGCTATGTCTTTTGGGACAATTTCATTCTTGCTATAAAATGAGAACGCACATTCTCTATGTCTTGGCTTTTTGTTGCCCTCAAAACTCTAGACATTGTAGGTTCGCTTCTGAAAGGGCTTTTTGGCAGGACTTGGGAATAAAAGCACTCTACCAAAAGCACTCTATGGACTGAAGGACAGTATACAATTACAACATTATATAACAGTTTGCTTAAGAATCACTGCATTAAACTAGCCAAGTAATCTACTCTGATTTCCATGTGCTTTCTACATGTGAAAAACCCTAATTAAAAAAATAAAGTCAGTGGCGGTTCCCCCTTCTCTGTCGTTGCTCGTTGTGGGAGGCTGCAATATGCATTGTTATACTAAGTACACTCCTCTAGTCTCTAACCCGAATGATGAATGGGGCTTTTCCATAGCTTCCTGTTCTGCCGCTGGCCTATGGTATGACATTTTGACGGTGACCATTCTTCAGTTGGCATTTTATTGCCCTGCATCCTTTGCCTCCTTGAGTTGGATTCGGAGGAGCTGGCCCTTTCCGTCTCTGGGAATTCTTACAACCCTACTAATTACAGGTGTCCTGCTATCTCATGCACCTCGCAGAACTGCTCAAGGCACTGTTTAGCTAACGATATGCTCATATGGATGGACATAGAAGAAACAATGCAAGATGTTACCTCTTGTAACCTGAGTCTCTTTTTTGGGGGCGGAAAAAGGCAGTGTAGAAGTGCAAAAGAGATTTCTAAAAAATTATTATTGTTTCTGGCTGGTTGTCTGTGTAGGGGGTTATTTACTAATGGTGTTGTTGCATGCTAGCTGTCACAAGGCCCATTGTAAATAGGCTCCCCCTCCCCCAAATTATTTGTGTTTCAGTCTTGTTGAACTCAGGGCTGGAGTAGCAGTAACTGGCAGCTAGACATTCCCCCCTGTTACTACAACTCTTCAATTGCTACAACATATTTGATTTCAATTCATTTAGGTCCTACCATTCCGGTAGCAGTTCAAAGCAAGTTATACCCAAGCACAGTAGGTGTTTGTGGTTGGATAAAATCTGGATGTTCAGCTGGCGCAGAGTAGCTTGATAGACTAGCAAGTGGTTGCACTGTATGGATAGTGGTGATATCAAGTCCACTATCTGGATCACTCAGGACAGCGACCGAGTATCGCTGCTATCCAAATAATTCCTGGGACTGCTCATGCTCTTCCCTGGCACTCTATAGATAGTGCCGGGGCCGTCAGTGATGTTTTTCAGCGGCACTATCTGGACAGTACTGCTGAAAATGGTCAGATAGACCTGACCAGCTGCACTTGTCTGGCTAGCAGGTGCTTCTGCGTAGGAAGTGCTTTTAAATGTCAGCCCTAAATTTGTACCTGAGGCAGTGGAAGGTTAAGTGACTTATAGAAGGGGCATCAGCAGGATTTGAACCCTAGCTTCCAGTCTGCTGCTCTAACAAGCAGGTTATTCCTCCACTCCATAACACAATCTTTAGTGGAAAAATTCAAGGCCTCAGGTTTATTTTCAATAAGCATCGGTGTTTCATGAGCACCCAAGTCAGCTAATAAAATCCCACACCTCCAAAACCAAGCTTTGCCCACCTTCTTCCAGCTCACTGTCCTCTATCAGAGCAGCCAGGCAACCATGCAGCCAATGGCGCAGCACCCCCAACTCCCAGCACCCCCCCCCCTGCACTGAGCCTGCTATCACCATGTCCTTAGCCTGTTGTGCCAGTCAGTATTGAGGTGTCAAGCTGATGCCCTCATGGAGAGCCCCCACAGGCAGTGTTTTCCCAGAGCAAGACCCATTTTCTCCTCACCTCCACCCTCATCCCCATGCAGACCCCTAGTTGGGTATGGGGTGACTTTAACCACTGAACAAACTTTTGAGGATGGGCCTCTTTTACTTTTCCCAGATTAGCCCCACCCCTATGTAAGAAACAGACCTCTAACAACAACCCAACCCATGAAAAATATTACAGCAGATGCTAGAACATCAGCACCCCTCCCCACAAGAACATAGAATAGCTAGAGACCCTTGCACAGAAATTACACACTAGCGGAATCCCTCAGGTCAGTCACTGTAAGCCCACTTGAGCATGGAAATAGCTTGTAATAGCTCAAGTTGACCTCAGATTTATAAAAGACGAGTAATTAAATCTAAAATCCAAATCCAAGCACAGAGACAGTACCTCACCCAGTGCAGAATAAGTGACCAAAGATCAGAAAATCTGCAGATAAAAACTGAAAAAGAGATCCCAAGAAACCAGACTCTGCACGTGATGCAAGACCGGAGAAAGAGACACATTTATTTGATCTGTGCCCTTCTCTGCCACTGCCAACTCCAGGTTTTGTTCATTCCACCTTGATGCTTCATGGGCCTGGAACAAACTAGCTGAGTCAATACAAATCCCATCTCTTCAAGGTGCTTTTGGATCCTGATGCTCCTCACTCTCTTGTTCACTATTTGTGCATATCTTGCCATACTCTAGTCCCCAGTTTTGTGATGTTTTTCTTCTTGATTAGGGACTGTGTCTTACATCTGTATGTACAGTGCTACATATGCCTTGTAGCGCTATAGAAATCATAAGCAGCAGTAGTAGTAGTTATATTGTGCAAAATACAAACATATAAGACAATCATTCCAATGCTGAGATATTCCAATCACTAAACTGAAAGTAAAATTCCTTTTTTTCATCATTGCTGTTTTGGACATTTTATTTTAACAATTGCATTGATCCAGTATCTTTATATTACTTTTACCCTGAACCTTCTCCCCCGTCGCTGCAAAAATGACCCAAGTCAATTTGGGCTTCCTAGTGCTAGAGTTGACTGCTCTTCGCAACGAGTGTGGCCTCCCCACACCCACCCACCCCTGGGATAATCGTAGCTTTATAGGTACTTACACATCTTAAAAGACAGGAGGTGCTCCCAGGTGAAGCTTGTTACCCAAATCAGACATACGCTAAGGACCTGAGATTAATTAAGCTGCAGGTGAACAAGGTATATTAAACGTATTAGGTACAGTTTTATTGGTATAAATATCCATAGCAACCCTTAGTAAGTAAAGAACTTAAAGATCTAAACAAAAACTTAAAACTAAGATGCAGACAGCAGTCCTGCAGCAGGATGGGGGCTTTCCAGTCTTTTGCATTGAGTGGCACATGTATGATTTTTTCCCAGTTGGTGAGAGGTCTTACGTGTGCACTAGGTGTAAGGAGCTCTTTGCTCTCAGGGAACGAGTCCATTCTCTAGAGGCTAGAGTAGCAGACTTGGAAAACATAAGAAAGACAGAGAGGTACATAGACGAGACCTACAGGGATATAGTCCTGAAGTCCCAACACCAGTCTGGCAGCATCCCTGTTGCCATGGAGGAGAGAGGTCACGTGATAGGAGAGCATCACCCTGGTGTGGCAGGAAGTGATCCTGTAACTAGGACCTGCCCTCCAGGTGATGTAAAACCCTCTCGCACCGAGGAAGTTTCTCCAGGGCCATGTGCCCATGAGGAAAGGGTTAGGACAGCCGTTATAGTTGGTGATTCGATCATTAGGCTTGTAGATAGCTGGGTGGCTGGTGGACGTGAGGATCGCCTGGTAACATGCCAGCCTGGTGACCTCACGCGCCACCTAGATAAGGTCTTAGATAGTGCTGGGGAGGAGTCTGCTGTCTTGGTACATGTCGGTACCAATGACATAGGAAAATGTGGTAGGGAGGTTCTGGAGGCTAAATTTAGGCTTTTAGGTAGGAAGTTGAAATCCAGAACTTCCAGGGTAGTGTTCTCCGAAATGCTTCCCGTTCCACGTGCAGGTCCCAAAAGGCAGGCAGAGCTCTGGAGTCTCAATGCGTGGATGAGACAATGGTGCAGAGATGAGGGTTTTGGATTTGTTAGGAACTGGGGTACATTCTGGGGAAAGGAGGGGCTCTTCTGAAGGGATGGGCTTCACCTTAACCGGGATGGAACCAGGCTGCTGGCATTAACCTTTAAAAAGGAGATAGAGCAGCTTTTAAACTAGATAATAGGGAAAAGCCGACAGTCGCCCAAGAGCAGATGGTTCGGAAGAATTTATCCTTGAAGGATACTACCAAAAGCAGAGAGGTTCCAAAAAAGAGTAAAGTAACCCAAATGCCCTCGAGTATGGAGCAGACAGAGCTTAAAGATCCCAAATTACCCAAGTCTACCAATAGCCAAATTAATATGAATAAAATACAGTCTCTAAAATGCTTGTATGCAAATGCTAGAAGTCTAAAAAATAAGATGGGAGAGTTAGAATATATAGCAATAAATGAGAGGTTAGATGTGATTGGAATATCAGAGACATGGTGGAAGGAGGACAACCAGTGGGACACTGTGATACCTGGGTACAAACTATATCGTAATGATAGAGCTGATCAAATTGGTGGAGGGGTTGCGCTCTATGTTAGAGAGGGCATTGAGTCAGAAAGGATTAAAGTTTTGCAGGAAACAAAATTTGCTGTAGAATCTCTATGGATTGAAATTCCATGTAAAAAGGGGAAGGCAATGGCGGTGGGGGTGTACTATCGACCGCCTGGCCAGAATGAAGAAATGGATGATGAAATGCTCAAAGAAATCAAGGAAGCTAACAAAAGTTACTGCGCAGTAATAATAATGGGCGATTTCAATTACCCCGGTATCGACTGGGTCAGTGTCACGGCAGTACATGCTAGGGAGATAAAGTTCCTAGATGACATAAATGACTGCTTCTTGGAGCAGCTGGTCCATGAACCGACGAGAGGGGAAGCCATATTAGACCTAGTCCTTAGTGGAACACCAGATCTAGTGCAAGAGATAAGGGTGTTGGAGCCACTTGGCAATAGTGATCATAGCATGATCGCCTTTGATTTAATTAGTGGAGGAGGGATAGTAAGGAAATCCACAGTACTACCTTTTAACTTTCGAAAGGGAGACTATGATAAAATGCGGAAAATAGTTAAGAAAAAACTAAAAGGAGCCGTTGCAAAGGTTAAAGACTTACATCAAGCTTGGGTGTTGTTGAAAAATACTATCTTGGAAGCCCAGACCAGCTGTATTCCACGCTTTAAGAAAAGTGGAAGGAAGTCCAAAAAACTGCCAGCATGGTTTAAAGGTGAGGTCAGAGAGGTTGTTGTTGCCAAGAAAGCATCTTTCAGGAAATGGAAAAAAGAGCCAAACGATGAAACCTGGAAACAGCACAAGCCTGGCAGGTCAAATGCAAGGCATTGATAAAGAAGGCAAAGAGAGAATTTGAGAAGAAGCTTGCTGCGGAAGCAAAAACGCGAAATAAAGATTTTTTTAAGTACATTCGTAGCAAAAAACCTGTGAGAGAATCAGTTGGACCATTAGATGATAGAGGAGTTAAAGGGGCACTAAGAGGCGACAAGGCGATAGCGGAGAGACTGAATGAATTCTTTGCTTCAGTCTTTACTGAGGAAGATGTAGGGATGTTACCCATGACTGAAGTGGTATTTAAAGGTGCGGAAGAATTGAAGGAAATATCGATACATCGGGAAGATGTATTACAACTATTAGATAAACTAAAGAGTAGCAAATCACCTCGGCCGGATGGTATACATCCAAGGGTGTTGAAAGAACTGAAATATGAGATTGCAGACCTGCTATTAGTAATCTGTGAACTATCATTAAAATCATCTCTAATACCTGAAGATTGGCGGATCGCCAATGTAACACCAATTTTTAAAAAGGGTTTGAGGGGTGATCCGGGAAACTACAGACCGGTGAGCCTCACGTCAGTACCGGGAAAAATGGTAGAAACCATCATAAAGAATAAAATTACTGAGCATGTAGATAGTCATGGCCTAATGGGAGACAGCCAACATGGCTTTAGACAAGGAAGATCTTGTCTTACTAATCTGTTATGTTTTTTTGAAAGTGTGAATAAACAGGTGGACAAAGGTGAGTCGGTTGATATAGTGTATCTGGGCTTTGAGAAAGCCTTTGACAAGGTCCCTCATCAGAGACTTTTGGCAAAACTAAAGAGTCATGGGATAGGAGGCAGTGTACTACTGTGGATCAGGAACTGGTTAAAAGATAGAAAGCAGAGGGTTGGGCTAAATGGCCAATTTTCCCAATGGAGAAAGGTGAATAGTGGTGCACCCCAGGGATCTGTGCTGGGTCCGCTGCTTTTTGACATATTCATAAATGACCTGGAAAATGGAATAACGAGTGAGGTTATCATATTTGCAGATGACACAAAACTATTTAAAGTTGTTAAAACCCAAGAGGATTGTGGAAAATTGCAAGAGGATCTTGATAAATTGGAAGACTGGGCATCAAAATGGCAGATGAAATTTAATGTGGACAAGTGCAAAGTTATGCTCCTAGGGAAGAACAACCCAAACTATGGTTACACGATGCAAGGTTACACATTAGGAACCACCACCCAGGAAAAAGATTTAGGCGTCATTGTGGATAACATGTTAAAACCCTCGGCCCAGTGTGCAGCGGCAGCCAAGAGAGCAAATAGAATGCTAGGTATCATAAGGAAAGGAATGGAAAATAAAACAAAAGATATTATAATGCCTCTATACCGTTCCATGGTGAGACCGCACCTTGAATATTGTGTGCAATTCTGGTCGCCGTATCTTTAAAAGGATATAGCATTATTAGAAAAGGTTCAGAGAAGAGCCACCAAAATGGTAAAGGGGATGGAAGGATACTCCTATGAAGAAAGGCTAAAAAGGTTAGGGCTCTTTAACCTGGAAAAGAGACGGCTGAGGGGAGATATGATAGAAGTCTATAAATTAATGAACGGAGTGGAACGGGTAAACGTAGATCGACTGTTTACGTTATCAGAATATAGGAAGACTAGGGGACATGGAATGAAGCTACAGGGTAAACTATTTAAGACTAATAAAAGAAAATATTTTTTCACTCAACGTGTAATCAAACTCTGGAATTTGTTACCGGAGGATGTAGTAAAGACTGTTAGGGGTATGTTTACTAAAACCCCGGTGAAGTGCGGGCCGCGGTAGTGTGCGGGTGCCATATAAGGAGTGGGCGTTCCGTCCTGAAGAAGAAAAGCTGTGATTGACATATGCGCTAAGGTGCGCGGCGCCCTTGTGCGCCCCGCACCTTAGCGCATCGGATAGCTGCGCGGGAGGCATATGTGGCGCGCTGATGTGTGAACCAAAGAGCAGAGCCACAGCACAATGGTTAAGGTAGTTACCAATGGTGCAGAGATCAGGGTTTCAATCCCCCACAGTGCTCAATGATGCTGGCTGAGATGTTAATTTATGAGGCAGTTAAATACTGGGCAGAATAAAGCCGCGCGCTGATGTTTTGGGCGGCATAAGGCGGCACGCTGATGTTTTTGGCGGCATTCTAATACTGGGAGGTATAAGCAGCGCGCTGATGTGCAAACAGAAAAGCAGAACCACAGCACAATGGTTAAGATAGTTGTCAATGGTGCAGGGGTCAGGGGTTCAATCCCCCACAGTGCTCAATGACAATGGCTGGCTGAGGTAATATTTTAGGAGGCATACAAATAATGGGAGGCATAAGGCGGCGCGCAGATGGGCATTAGGCGGTGTGCTATTGATTTAGGAGGCTTTTCTATTATTGGGAGGAATAAGGCGGCGCGCAGATGTACAAGCACAGGATCAGAGTCACAGCACAATGGTTAAGACACTGACCAATGATGCAGGGATCAGGGGTTCGATCCCCACAGTGCCCAATGAACAAGGCTGGCTGAGGCATTGCGTATTATGGGGAAGAGTGCTTTAGGGGGCATTTTAGTTTTAGTTTAATTATCATTACTAGCAAACGCACCCTCAAAGCGTGTTAACATAAGGCGCCCTATAAGGCACATTTTAAAGTGCACTGTCCGCCAAGGCACCCTAGAATGTTGCTTATAGGACGCTTTAGAGGGTGCCGTATGAGGTACCGCAAGGTCAGAGTACTGTTTCTGATGGCAGCACTGTGCAGTTTAAGGAATGAAAAGCATACGTAGGTGCGCTGACATGCAAGGAGGAGCAGCAGTGGAGCACAATGGTTAAGGCACTGACTGCTGATACAGGGGTCATGAGTTAGCTCCCCAGAGTGCCTAATACGTAAGGCTGGCTGTGGCATCAGCTTTGCAATGTACATATTTGTTCATGCAGCACCGTATGTTTATTTTATTAATTGCTGCCAGCAAACACGCCCTCACGTGCCGTAATGGAAGGTGCCGTAAAAGGCACCCTATATGGCACTCCATAGGGCACATTATAAAGTGCACTGTCTGCCACGGCACCCTAATATGTCCCCTATAGGGCACCCTATAAGTTGCGTCACAGGATAATATATAGTGCACCTTATATGGACAGGAACCATAAGGTGCCCTATAGGGTGCCCTATAAAGCGCCTCAGAGGCACCCTATGGGTACAGTACGCTGAGGGTGTTTTTGCTGGCATCAAAATATATACATTAAAGAAAAACAATGCTTTGGACAACCCTATCAAATAACCCCACTGTGGGTTTGAACCCATGACCTCTGGCTTCACAGGCAGTGAAGTAACCATTGGGCTACAGCTCTATAGCTGCTAGCAAGCCCCTGGCTGGCTGCAGAGAGCCTGCATGTCACCACACAGACAGTCTGCTGTGGTCTCAAGGATAGGGTTAGCCCACCCGTACCCATGATGCACTGCACATGCAAATCAGCTGTCCACAGATGAACACAAGATGGGGAATGCACCCCCACAGCACCTCAGCCTGGTAGGAGGAAGTGACTGGGTGCACCCACACAGCAACTCGGCCTGGTAGGGGGTATTGACCGGGTGTTTTACTGGCACAGAGTAGCTACACACCGTCACATTGTGCGGGTACTGTGCTCACCCTGAGTGTGCGATGAGGCGCCCAGGACCAGGTCCACAACACCTTCCATGGTTGATGGAGGTCCAAAGCAGTGTTAATGTGTAAGATAGGTAGTTTCTGCACAAACACCATGGATATCTCTGTTTGTCTCAGTCAGGTGTAGCCCCCATGGACCATGCACCACCACCCTTCTTCTCAGGGCTGAGGGGTGGCAAACATGGTCTTCCCATCAATAGATCCACATTCTACCTCCCTGCAAAGGTGGCAGTAGAGGGGAACATCAACCCCAGTCCTGCTGAGGAACAGACACCCCACAGGGCAGTCAATGCAGCTGTATACACATCCATACCACAATAGCAGATAGACATTAGACCAGGTTATGGTAAACTGCACCCCACCACTATCTGACATTTTCCTGCAGCAAGCCATCAGCCACTGCACCCTGCAAGCCACTCCAGCAAGCCACATACCAGCTATAAACAGTCTGCTAGTTAGTCCATAGTGCATGCTCCCAATGGAGATGCATGCACAGCAAGCAGATAAATCAGTGACTGGACCCCAAAAGGAAACCCATATCTATCACACAAGAGAAATACTATATCGCACTATGGGGGTGCCTAGCCATGCTGTGGTCACTGCACAGTCAGGGTGAGAGTGATCTCTCAGCAGGACATACTGAGGTCACCCTGTCTGTGTAGGTGGTGGCCGGGCACTAAAATGTCCCAGTCAGTGCCCTATGCCCTGTGCAGATGCACCCTGGCCAGGCCACCCTGTCTGGCCTATACCCATGGTACCTTGCTCCTCATTATGCACATTGGCAGCCCAATACTGGCAACATTGCTGGCAGTGTGGGCTGTGGAAGGTGTTTGCAGCCACCACACACTGGATAGACAGACAGCCACCCCCACACCTATGCCAGCATTGTGCTACTATATAGGAGGTCAGCAGCCATACCCACCACACCAGTCCTGGGCACAGTACAGGCATGGATATGGTACTCAATACTGTTGGGGGTCACCCCCCAGGGTGGTAGACACTGTCAGGGACCAGACCTGCAGCACACACCGCAAACATCAGAATGATTGTTATGGTGGAGCTCAATGACCAAAATGTGCTTAACGTAGGAATTGATATATGCCAGTTATCATAGGAAGCGTTTGATAGCTGTGTACCGTATACCCAGGTGTAGGGTGGCATTGCTAAGGTTTGCAACTGCTAGTATTGGGAGATACAGGCAGGGCCCAATGTCCTGCCTCTCCAGGAGGCATTGGCCAATGGGGCCTGTGGGGGGGTGTATGGGTGTGTCTGGCCCTGTTGGCTGCTGCTTTACGGCAGGGTTTCCCGACTCCAGTCCTGGTGTTCCAAACACTGTTTGGGTTTTTATGCTGTCCCTCATAAATATGCATGAGCTACATCTGCATACCATGGGGGTGGTGCATAGATATGCAGCACAGGCATCATTATTAGAGGCAGCATGGGACCTGCATGGTGTGGGGCCCTCCAGGACTGCATTTGGGAGACTCTGCTCCAGGTAATGCACCTGTTTATGGTGTCTGTGATTGGTGTGGTAAAATATAGGCGTATTAACAATGCATATGTTCTCATCTATACAGTTTTGTCCTTACTATCACGGTTTAGTTGTGGGAAAAATATGTGTACAGGATTGGCAGTGGCCCCAGCTGGGCTTTGATCCTGTGCCCTTTTGTTCTTGCACACACTGTCTGTGTGCACTTCACCACTGTGTTGTCGCAGATGTGCTGCAGTCCCTGAGGAGGCCATGAATGTACATGCGACAGAGCCTGTCTGTTGTGGTGGACCGTGCCAGCCTGCACAGGCCTAGGCCACTGTGTGCTGTGGCTTGCAGCCACTGGCCCCTCCGCCACCTGTACCCTTCCGCCAACATGCTGACATGTTCTTATCTTGGAAAACGCATGTGACCGGATTGAGTTGTGGCACTCCAGGATTGCATTTGGGGGAATTGGCTGTAGGTAATGGCCATTGGTATGGTTTGTGTGCGGTGTAGGGTAAAATATGGGTGTTTGCACCATGCTTATGTGCTCTGCAATACAGGGGTGTCCTGACTATCACTGTTTCGTGGTGGGTAAAACTATGGGGACTGGGTTTTCAGGAGCCCTAGCTGGGATTTGAACCTGTGACCCTCTGGTCCTACAGACACTGGCTGTGTCTGCTACACCACACTGTGGCCACAGAGACAGTGTAGTCCCTGGAGATAGATAACCGGACCGAACGGCTCAGACAACCTCTGCACAATTTTACTGTGGACTCATTCACCTTGTATGGTGACAAAAGGGCAAATGAACCTCAAAAATGACCTCGGAAAAAGGGGAAAAAAAACATAACCAAGCTGGGCACCAGTAATATCAATGGGCAACATTAAAAACACTCCCAGGTAAGTTCCAAAAAAAGAAATGATTTTTGGAAGGGTCTACGCTCCATAGACCCTTCCATAAATCATTCCTTTTTTTTGGAGCTTTCCTGGGAGTGTTTTTTATTGTTGGCCATTGATATCAATGTTGCCCAGCTGGATTATACTTTTTAAAGTTTTTGTTGTGGTCATTTACATTGTTTATTTGACATTTTGTTCTGTGCACATGTATCCCACTGCTCACGTTTTTTAGGTTTCCCCGGTTTTGTTGTACATTGCTGACGGAAATGGTTTCTCTTCCCTTTAAATGCAGTCTACTGCGAGTGTTTCACTCGCGGTAGTTTTTACTTGTAAATTCGGCCCCGCTCCTGTGCGGGGAGCCTCTCCCCTCCCACTTTCCACCCATTGACCCCGTCTCTCCGCCCCTCGGGGGCCTTCCTCCGCCCTCCTTTCGCCTTTCCCCGCCTCTATCGCACAGTAGCGCACCGCACACATGCGCGTGTTCGTCGCACGTGTGCGGGGCCCGTTAGTGTGATGCGCACTCGTGCGGGGCACTTAAGAGCACTTAAGTGCATCATTTTCGCACGCTCAAGTGCGCCCCGCACAAGTGCGCAGTTTAGTAAACATACCCCTTAGTGTAGCTGGGTTTAAAAAAGGTTTGGACAAGTTCCTGGAGGAAAGGTCCATAAACCATTATTAAGAAGGGACCCAGGATATCAATGTTTGACCTAGTACAAGCATTGCAGAACCTGTGTCTTTTGGGGAAACTGCTAGGTACGTATGACCTAGATTGGCCACTGTTGGAAACAGGATACTGGGCTTGATGGACCTTGGTCTGACCCAGTATGGCATATCTTATGTTCTTATGTTCTAACAGCTCTCCACTGACCTGCTTTGGTTGTGAAAGTGCTCAGCTGATGTCTCTTCTCTTAAAGCGCGCACCCATATTGACCTTCATTCTGAGGTTTGGAACACCAGCATCTTTAGCAAGCGGCGAGGATGAAGAGGTGCTTGCCTTAGTTGGTGAAGATGGTTCTGTCCTACTCCATCCACCAGTAATTAAAGTACATTGAGGACTATATGAAGACATGAAGCGGGATTTTAGAAGGGGCATCCAGGAAGAATCTGGGACGTCAAGAGCAGAATGTCCAAAAATCTGTGGGAGTGGCAGCAGTGAAAGGAGGCACGTGTAAGTGCCTTCTGAAATCGCTCTGTCTCCACCCCGAAACATGAACATCCCAGTAACCGGTTATGGAGACAGATCCATGCAGATTACAAGGCTGGGTACATGCACAAGCATAGGCCATTTTGCAAATGTAGATGTATCTGAATTACACTGCCTCAGAACTAGGTACATGGACGTATCAGCAAGAGAATTTCAAAACAGGGACAATTATGTTATGAGACTTACACATCCTAGCTGGCCATTTTAGACTTGAGGTGGCAGGCCTGTAATATGTTTAGAGTTTGTATTTACTTTCAGGCTTCTTCAGCCAGGAAATATTAACCATGGCGATGAAAGCACAAATGTGCTCTTCCCCCTGGAAGAGTTGAAGCCATGAAACAAGCAAAGATAACTGACAATAGCCCCCTATTATTCCTTTAATAGCCCTGTTTTGTCAGATAACAGTTCCTAGAGGCTCCAAAGATAATTACAAAGGAGTAGCGATAGTAGGTAACCTTGGCCAGTTTCACGGGTAAACCCAAAAGGCCAAGATAGCTCTCGGGCTACAATATAATACTTTCACCATGCAGATAAATTGGGACCCAAACCCCATCCATTCAAGTGTCATGAACAAATATTCCCACTCTGTATGATCAAAGACCTTCTTGGCATTAAAGAATATCGAGAAGACAGAAAGATCAAGGGACTTGTTACCTCCAATATATGGCAAAAGAGTCGGTTACTGCTAGCCGGAAACTTGTTCTGCATAAATCCAGCCCGATCCATATGCATCAGACTGTTGAAAACATTCCCCAATTGAATTTTGCCTATCCTTTGAGGCTTGCCTGTTCCTCGCGATCCTAAGCATGGTCACGTTGTACCACTCCCCACTAGCAGGAATGCTGGCGGAGGACTCCTGTCAGCTTCAAGTTAACAGGAACATTGCCTCTAAGTTTAAAAAAGGTCTTATGGCAGGGGTGCTTCTGCTTCTGAGACGCTCCACGCTTACCTCCTCTAACCGGGTGTTTCCTGCTGCTCCTTGAAGGAGATGGGACAGCAAAGCAAAAGCAGGCCAGCTTACCCTCGGGCTCGGCACCTTGTAACATCCCCGGCCAGTTGACTTTAGCGGTGTGTGGGTTTTCTCCGGCGGCAGTTAGAGCAGCGTCCTCGGCAGAGTCTCCGGCGTAAATCTCGTCGGCTCTGAGTGCATCCGGGATTTGGTTATCCCCCAAACAGCGAGCCCCCCTGCCTCAACCTGGAAGTAGTTTGCCACCGGATGGAGTGCTCCATGCTGGTTTGCCGACGAGCTCACCGATGAGTTGGAGTGAAAAGGGCTCCCGTGTGGTAATAGATGCCCCATCCCCCTCCGTTGAGGCTGCATCGGGTGTTGGAGGTGGGGTAATTTCGGTGTCCCCTGGTGGGGTTGTGGCAGCCGCGGTTGTAGGTCTTGGTGCTGTTCCAGGTTTGGGAGGCTTGACTAAACCTGCTGTTGTGAATCTAGAAGTACTGTGGGATGCGGTTGCGACCATGAATACTTCTCTGCAGATGGGAGTAGGTGCAGTAAGTACTGATATTCTTTCTTTAAAGACTGATGTTTCTGAGGCAAAAAGAAACCAGGAGGAACAGGCTGGACGGTTGACCAGTGTCGAAGCTGAGCTGGAACATCTTCGAGGGCTGTGTGTGGCCCAAGTAAAGGACAAAACTCTGCTGTCCAGGAAAGCTGAATATTTGGAGAATCAAGTTCGAAAAATAATCTGAGATTGTTGAATTTTCCTAAGTCTTATCTGCTTCAGAGATGGTTCGCAAATATTTCCTGGAGGTGCTTAAACGCCCTGGAGATAATTTGCCTCCCATTTAGGGTTGCCAACTGGCTCCAGATGCGCCTGACAGGCTTGCTCCAGTCCTGGGTTTACCCCATTGCATGCAGTTACCTGTAGTTTTCCTTTTCTTGTGGAGTGCAATGGAGAAATCAGAACTACATATCCCTGCATGCAATGGGGTAAACGCAGGACTGGATCGAACCTGTCGGGCGCATCTGGATCCAGTTGGCAACCCTACTCCCATTGTGAGAGCACAGTATTTGTCTGTGGGCCCAGGCTCACGTGGCTCTGCTTCTGAGAATCCGTTTCAGAGACCTTACTGCTTTTCTGGAGGACTCTCTGGAAGTGGTGACTGACCGGACAACCTTGCTTGTAACCCTGGCTCTAGAGCTGGATAAGTCATTAGTTCTTCTGGCTTTCTTTAGAAATTTCAATGTAAGTTTTCTAGGGTCTAAAGTTTATATGTTTCCTGATCTTTCACGTGTAACCCAGCTGAGGGGGAAGGAATTCCTTGGTCTTAGACCTAGGGTTCTTTCTCTAGGGGGGAGTTTTGTCTTACGGTTTCCTTCTCGGTGTATAATTACTTATAAAGATAAAGTTTTTCTTTTTTTTGAGCTTATTGGATTTTCTGGTAGCTAGGGAGGAAATTGTGGTGAACACTGCACTTAACACGGCTGATGTATAAGTCTCATCCTTGCTTTAAGTTTTCTTTTTTCTGCTATGATGTTAAATTTTACCTGGTGCCCCTGGTATTGCCTATTATTGTGATCTAAATATGATGATAGATTTTTTTTCCGTACCTTTCTGTGTTCTTCTTTGATTATAGTGTATCATCTTATTTCTGTCATTCTTGTTTTACTTGAATGTTGTGAAATTAATAAAAGGTCTTATGAATCAGTTCTTATATATATGGTTGAAACAGTGGTGTGCCAAGGGCAGGGTGGTGGGTAAGGGCCACCCCGGTTGCCAGCTGGGAGAGGGTTGCACCCTCTGCTGGTCCCACACTTCTGAGGCAGCGTGGCAAGCTTACCTTAAAGCCAGGTAGTTTGCCACGCTGCCTCCAATCCAAGCCATATGGATCTTCTGTCCTGGCCAAAGTCTTGCAAATTATATTTTGGCCTGGGAGAGAAGATCCAACGAGCTTGGACTGGAGGCAATGTGGCAAGTAATCTGGCTTTCGGGTAAGCTTGCTGCGCTGGCTCGGAAGTGTGAGCCTAGTGGGGGGGTGCATTATGTCCTCTGTGGGTTGCGGGGAGGGGGAGCACCAACTGCAAGGGGGCACCCACCCCAGGGGCCGAGGGGGCTGGAAACCCTGGGTCGAAAAGATAGTTTAGAACCTAGTAGAACTCCTAAATACTGAACTCCCACAGAATTTGAATTTTATAATTTTCCACTACAGTCTTGGGGGGGGGGGGGCATTAAATCAACTAATTATGATAATACTGACAAGTTAGTTTTTTGTACGTTTAACAAACATCTTTGGTCTTGCAACCATAAGAACATAAGAAATGCCATACTGGGTCAGACCAAGGTCTATCAAGCCCAGTATCCTGTTTCCAACAGTGGCCAATCTAGGTCATACATACCTGGCAGGTACCCAAAGTCCACAGCTTCCACAATGCTCATCCTGCGGTAAACAGTGGATTTCCCGGGTACTGTTTAATAATTGTTTATGGATCTTTCCTCCAGGATCTTGTCCAAACCTTTTTTAAACCCGGCTTCACTAACAGCTTTTACTACATCCTCCGGTAACGAATTCCAGAGTTTGATTACACGTTCAGTGAAACAATATTTTCTCTTATTAGTCTTAAATGGGTTACATTTTAGCTTCATTGCGTGTCCTCTGGTATTTCTATTTTTTGATGGCGTAAACAATCGATCTACATTTACCCATTCTACTCCACTCATTATTTTATAGACCTCTATCATATCTCCTCTGCCATCTCTTTTCGAAGTTGAGGAGCCCTAATGTTTTAAGTCTTTCCTCGTAGGGATATCCTTCTATCTCCTTTATCATTTTGGTTGCTCTTCTCTCTACCTTTTATATTTCTGTTATATCCTTTTTAAGATATGATGACCAGAATTGCACACAATATTCAAGGTGCAGTCGAACCATGGAGCGATACAGAGGCATTATAATATCCTTGGTTTTATTCTCTATTCCTTTCCTTATGATTCCTAGCATTCTATTTGCTTTCTTGGCTGCCGCTGCACACTGGGCGGCCAAGAAAGCTAATAGAAAGCTAGCAGTCACTTTAATAGTCCCAGCCATATGAAGTAAACCAGCTTGTACATTAGTATTTCAACTCAAAAACAACATAACATCATCAGCACAAATCTGGCAACTGATTTCTAATCCTCTTAAAAGCCACAAAGGAGCAACAAAAAATATGGCCGAGCCTTGAGGAAGCCCACAGATTGTTTTAAATCATTCACAAGAAATGATTTCCAAGAACGATATTTTGTTCTCTTTCTAGTAGATAGGATTTAAACATTCCACTCTGCTCGGTCTGATACCCAGATTAATTTGATTATTAATTTTTGTATTAGTGTTTTTAAATATGCTATTTTGTCGTACATTTTCATTATACATATTTTAAGTCTTTTAATTTATTTCTCTTTTTTCGATTTGTATTGATTCATTCACTATATACAATTAGGGGGATGTTTACCAAAGTGTGGTAAGTTTCTACACTTACCGCATGTTTGGTACAAAAACGAACATGTGGTAAGTGAAAGTTTGTGTGCAAATTGTTGGGGGTGTGGTCAGCAAGTGCACTGCCATTAGCGTACAGGGCACCAATTTACCAAATGGGCCCAGTTTAAATGCATCAGCAGATTGCGCAGCTACACCAGAGCTATCTGCCGATGCATTTAATGCAGCTCCGGCACGGCAGAAACAAAAAAACAACCTCAAACGTAAGCATAGATGTGATTGCCCCCCTGATGACATCCTCCCCTGCTGAAATCCTCCCTGCCAATCACACCTCCCCTCTTTCAGCTCAAAACCAGACCCTCTTCCCTCTTCCCACCTCCCGACAACCTCCTACTCAGACATTCACCCAGAGGTAGCTCTGGTTGTCTAATGTCCGAGACAGGAGCTATCCTCCTCTACTTCTGCCCTGTTGCTGCCTGGGATAAATAAATCTCTAGTGGTAGTACCAAGAGGGGTCAGAGCCGCAATTTGATCCTAGGCCAAAATAAGGCAGGAGCATCAGGAAATTGCTCCTGCCCCTTCTGTTAGACTCCCAGGACTACCCTAGTAAGCGATGGGGGATTGGGGGAGGTGGTGGGAGGATCGCCTGCCTCTTGAGGGGATGGTAGAGAGGGTGAAGCTGACCTTTAAGGGGGAAATCATAGTAACATAGTAAATGATGGCAGATAAAGACCAGCATGGTCCATCTAGTCTGCCCAGCAAGATGCAAAAGTAGGTGCACCTATCGCTCTGTGCAGGCCACCCCTCCCCATGTCTTTGTTTAGGGGTGAACCCACCACTCCATGTAGGACACCCCTATTTGTTGAGACGTTAGATGGTTCAGAAGTTAGATGGTACCGTTTATTTTGTTTTTATTTTGTTGCTGTAAAGGGATCCACTGTGTTTGTCCCATGCTGTTTTGAATTCCATCACCGTGTTTGCCCCCACCACCTCCATCGGGAGGGCATTCCAAGCATCCACCACCCTTTCTGTGAAAAAATATTTCCTGACATTGCCTTTCAATTTACCACCTTGCAGCTTCATGTTATGCCCTCTAGTTTTACAGCTTCCCCATCTTTGGAAGAGGTTTGTTTGTTCATCATTTCTCTTTAAGTATTTAAAGGTCTGAATCATATCTCCCCTGTCCCTCCTCTCCTCCAAAGTGTACATATTTAGGTCTTCAAGTCTCTTCTCATAAGGCTTCTGACACAGGCTCCAAATCATTTTGGTCGCCTTCCTCTGAATAGTTTCCAGTCTTTTTACATCTTTTGCAAGATATGGTCTCCAAAACTGAACACAGTATTCCAAGTGAGGCCTCACCAATGACTTGTACAGTGGCATAAGTACCTCTTCCCTTCTGCTGGTAATCCCTCTTTGAATGCAGCTCAACACCCTCCTGGCTTTTGCCACCGCCTGGTCACACTGTTTTGCCACCTTGAGATCATCAGAGATAATCACACCAAGGTCTTTCTCCTGAACCATGCATTCCAACCTCTCGCCCCCTATCGTGTACATTTCCCTTGGAGTTCTGCTACCCAAGTGCATGACACTGCACTTTTTCGCATTAAATCATAGTTGCCAAGCATTAGACCATTCTTCCAGCTTTTGTAGATCTTTCCTCATGTTAACCACTCCCTCGGGGGAGTCCACTCTGTTGCAAATTTTTGTGTCATCTGCAAAAAGACAGACTTTTCCATTCAGTCCTTCAGCAATATCACTCACAAATACATTGAACAGTGCCAGGCCCAGGACCGAACCCTGGGGCACCCCGCTAATCACCTTCCTTTCATCCGAGTGAGCTCCATGTACAATCACTTTCTGTCGTCTGTCAGTCAACCAATTTCTAATCCAGTTTACCATCTTGGGACCCATCCCCAAGCTACTGAGTTTATTGACAAGCCTCCTATGAGGAACAGTATCAAAGGCTTTGCTGAAATCCAGGTAGATGACATCCATTGCATGCCCCTGATCTAGTTCCTTGGTCACCCAGTCAAAGAACTCAATCAGATTTGCTTGGCAAGACCGTCCTTCGATAAAACCATGTTGCCTCGGATCTTGCAACCTGTTGGTTTTGAGAAAGTTCACTATTCGCTCTTTCAGGAGCGCCTCCATTACTTTTCCCACCACCGAGGTAAGGCTCACGGGCCTGTAGTTTGATACTTCTTCCCTGTCACCACTTTTGTGTAGAGGTACAACATCAGCCATTCTCCAGTCCTGAGGAACCTCTCCTGTTTCCAAGGATCTGTTGAAGACATCCTTTAACGGTCCTGCAAGAACCTCTCTGAGCTCTTTCAGTATCCTGGGATGTATCCCATTCGGTCCCATGGCTTTGTCCACTTTCAGTTTAGCAAGTTGTTCTAACACCTCATCTTCTGTGAATGGGTGTGGTATCTACTTCATTCCCATTTTTATATTTGGGAGTCACAGCTGGTCTCCAGGATCTTCTTTAGTAAAAACAGAGCAGACGTATTTGTTTAGCAATTTCGCTTTTTTAGTGTCACTTTCCACGAGTCCTTTCCCAGCACTTCTGAGTCCTGCAATTCCAACTCTAATCTTCTTCCTTTCCCGAATATACCTGAAGAAAGTTTTGTCGCCACCCTTAACATCTTTAGCCAGAGGGTGGAGGGTGAAGCCAGAGGGTGGAGGGTAATGCATTCCCTAATACTGGTGATGGTGAGTTCCTTAGCGTCCCTCTAGTCCAGTCCCGGAAAGATAGAGTTGTCAACCTCCACTAGCAGCTTTGGAGACTGAAAGATGTCATCGTCGTGATGTCACTGGTACAAATAGGCTCGCTCCGCCCCCTTTCACCAGTACTTTCAGTCTCCAAGCAGCTTGGAGGTTCTGAGCCCAGGACTGGGCTCAGAGGGACAAATAAGCAGAGCTTAATCTTTTTCTTTAGTTCATCTTTTGTTTTTAAAGTTAGAGTTTCTGGCTCTTTGGGTGCCTGCTGCTGCTATAGAGATCTGTTCTGCTGAGACTGTTTTCTCCTTTCTCTGCTCCCTAACCCCCTCCCCTCCCTGCCTCAGCATTGAAACAAGCATTGCAGTAGCATAGGAGTGTGCCTGCTTTTGCCTCCCTGCCCCGGAACCCACTTGGAAGGGTGAGGAGCAGGTAGAAGGCTATATAGAGACTCCCAGCAGCAGGCAGTGGTTATTACCACAGGATTTTGAGTCTCTCCAGGAGCTGATGCTGCTTTGAAAGCTGTGCTTCTGAGGAGTCCAGCGCTGCCCTTCTTCTCTCTCTCCCGAGGTCTGGTGAGTACTCTGGACTTTGGGGTTTACCTGGGGGCACTGTTCCCTCTAAGCTGTGCGCGTGTGCGCGCGCACACACCTCGCCGAGCGAGCGCACATACTTTACAACAGAGCGCACAAAAATTACGGCTCTGATTCTGATAGAAAACAACACAGACGTCTTAAAATTTAAAAGTTATGATTGTAATTACTAGAAATTTCCCGCTTCATTTAGTAATCGTCTATTTTCATTTAATTTGATTAAAATCAATGTGGTGTACAAACTGTATTCTGACGTGTAGTCAAATTTTAAAGTATATAACTCCGAGTGTCGTTATGTGGCGCACAAAAATGTAACCTTCCTTCAAAAGCTGCACACAGCTGATATTTTATGCGCACACAGCCTACAGAAAATTAGAGGGAACATTGCCTGGGGGAGGTATTTGGGGGTTAGTTGAGGTGTTTTGGCAGCTCCTTAGGAGTCAGGGAGGCCTAGCCGTGTGATTTTTCGCGCCGAAAAAGTGGCGGCGGCCATTTTGAATTTTTCATTTTCAAAGTCATTTTTTTAGGGTTTAACAGCTTCGTTTTGAAAAAAGGTGGTTAGGGGGCAGCTAGTTACATCTTGCTTGATTGATCACTGCCAAAAAGTAAAAAAAATCCAAAAAAAACCCCCGCGTTTAAATTGGAGCTTGTCTTGTGGCTGTGCAAGGCTCTGTGCAAGGCTCTTTTACTGGCATTGAAGCGCTGTTACTTACCATGCCTGCCAAACCACGCTGCTTGGTCTGTGGGGTGCGGCGTGGGGAGCTTCTGGACACTGGCGTTTGTAAAACATGCTCTTTAGAGGCCATGGGCATGGAGAAGTCCTTGGGGGAAGGTTCTCAGGACCACGAGACCGCGTCTCAGAATGGCAGGGGTTCTGACCCTCCTTCCTTGCCTGCTTCGGAACCGGTAGCGGGTCCGTCCTCCGCTTCCAGTGTTCCCTTGGTGCCAGAAGGATCCCAGGGGTCTGGGATTCCAGGTCTCCCTTCCGAATTCCTCTCCTTGATGCAGAAGGCGTTTGCCTTGCTGCAGACGGACAGGGGGGTTCAGTCTCCCGGTCCTTCTAGCAGGAAAAGGAGTCGAGCTGCCGGTCTTCAGGAAGGGGAGATGACACTACCCAAGAGGCGACGGGATGATTTGGAACCGCAGTCGCCTGCCCTTCTAGAGGAGGACCAGGGGATGCCGGACCTTGATGATGAGGTCGCGGATGACGACTTGGAAGATGGTGAGTTGTTGGAGGAGGAGCAACAGAGCAGGGTGGTCCGTGTTTTTCGGCGAGAGGAGCTCCCTGCCTTAATTTCCGAGACACTCAACGTTTTAAATATGCCTGTGGGGTCCGCACCCTCAGAAGAGGCGTTGGAGGATCCGCTGTTGCAGGCTGTGCGCACCTCGCAGTGGGTGTTCCCTATCCATAGAGTCTTTCGGAATATGATTCAGGAGGAATGGGACGCGCCGGAGTCGGCGTTGCGCGGAACCAGGGCTTTGGACCGCTTGTACCCGCTCTCGGAACAGGATAAGTTGATATTTCGGTCTCCAAGGGTTGATGCCGCGGTGGCTGCTGTCACGAAGAAGACCACCATTCCGGTGGAAGGAGCGGCGGCATTGAAGGATGGCCAGGATAGGAGGTTGGATACCTTGCGGAAGCAGGTGTTCGACATGAGTGCCCTTTCCCTGCAGGCCTCCATAGCGGGGGCGTGGGTGGCGAGAGGCTGTTTACGCTGGTCTCAACGTCTTCAGGGCTCCCTCTCAGACGACCAGATGGCGGATACGTCTCGGCTGGAGTCTGGCACTGCGTACCTGTCCGATGTTCATTATGATCTAATTCGTGGCCTAGCTAAATGTATGGCTTCTGTAGTCGCGGCTCGCCGTTCTTTGTGGCTCCGAAACTGGTCGGCGGATAGTTCGTCCAAGGCTCGGCTCAGTAAGCTTCCCTTCCGGGGCAAGCTCCTCTTTGGAGAGGATCTTGAGAAGTTGGTTAAGGACCTCGGGGAGTCCAAAGGGGGGCGTCTCCCTGAGGATAGACCGAAACAGACTCGAGGAGGATCGGCATCTAGAGGCCTCTCGAGGGATTTTCGCAAGTTTTGCACATCTCGCTTTCAACAATCGCAGCGGAGCAGGTTTCCAGCGCGGAGTCAGTCCTTTCGAGGGTTTCGGGGGGCAGGCAGGGGTTTTGGTCCCTACCAGTCTTCCGGTGCGAACAAGAAATCACAATGAGATGAGGCGGGCCCAGGTAGTGGAGGTGCCCGTGGGAGGCAGGTTGCGGGAGTTCTACCCTGCCTGGGTCCAGATTACATCAGACCGGTGGGTCTTAGAAGTCATTCGGGACGGCTATGCTCTAGAGTTTCAGCGTCCAGTGCGAGATTCCTTTGTTCGTTTCCCCCTGCAAGGCGCCTCGGAAGCGCCGAGCGGTCGCGCGGACACCTTGAGACGTCTCCAACGGCTCGGGGCAGTCGTACCCGTTCCGATCGACCAGTGCGGCGCAGGACGATACTCCATTTATTTCGTGGTCCCCAAAAAGGGAGATACGTTTCGGCCAATTCTCGATCTCAAGAGGGTGAATCGTTGTCTCCGAGTGTCCCACTTCCGCATGGAGACCTTGCGCTCCGTCATTGCGGCCGTTCGCGAGGGCGAATTTCTTACGTCCTTGGATCTGACGGAGGCTTATCTTCACATTCCCGTGCGGAGGGAGCATCAACGTTTTCTGCGCTTTGCTGTACCGATGGGACACTTTCAGTTCCGGGCGTTGCCTTTTGGTCTGGCGACGGCTCCTCGGACATTCACAAAGATTATGGTGGTTGTAGCGGCCGCGCTGCGCAGAGAAGGGATCCTGGTGCACCCGTACCTGGACGACTGGTTGATTCGGGCAAAGTCCAGGGAGGAAAGCGTGGGGGCCACCGCTCGAGTGGTGGAGTTCTTGGAGAGCCTCGGTTGGGTAGTGAACGGGGCAAAGAGTCAGCTGTCCCCCTCGCAGAGCCTAGATTACCTGGGGGCGCGCTTCGAGACTCGACAAGTCGGGTCTTTCTTCCCAGCTCAAGGGCGCAGGCCTTGCGCGACCTGGTGCGGCGGTTTCTGGGGCTTCGAGCGCCGACGGCTTGGCAGTACCTACAGTTACTGGGGACCATGGCAGCTACAATAGACTTAGTGTTGTGGGCCAGAGCTCACATGCGGCCGTTGCAGAGTGCTCTCCTCAGGCGCTGGTCTCATCAGAGAGATGCGTTGTCGCAGTCTCTGCCCTGTCCGGCGGCGGTGAAGGGCAGCCTACTTTGGTGGCTGCATCCCGACAGCCTGACGCAGGGCGTCCCCCTGGAGCCTCCGTGCTGGCGGTTGCTCACGACGGATGCGAGTCTCGCAGGATGGGGGGCTCATCTCGAAGGCTCGTTTGTGCAAGGAACGTGGTCAAAGGAGGAACGTCTAGGGTCCATAAACCGTCTGGAAATGTGCGCAGTGTTTCAGGCTCTTCTGGCTTTTCAGCAGAAACTGCAGCAGGCGGCGGTGCGCGTGCTGTCGGACAACGCGACCACGGTGGCGTATATAAATCGGCAGGGCGGCACGGGCAGTGCGGCCCTAGAGGAAGAGGCGAGTGTGCTGCTGGCTTGGGCGGAAAGGAATTTACTGGCCCTGTCGGCTCAGCACGTCGCCGGAGTCGCCAACGTCGAGGCGGATTATCTGAGTCGGTGCCGCGTGGATCCGGGGGAGTGGGCTCTGCACCCGGACATTTTCGCGATGATTGTGCGCCGTTGGGGGCTTCCGGTGATGGATCTCATGGCCACCTTGCGGTCGGCAAAGGTGGAGAGATTCTTCAGCAGGCGGAAAGAGTGGAAGGCGGAGGGCCTGGATGCCTTGGCGCAGCCGTGGCCGGTGGGGGGCCTACTGTATGTGTTCCCTCCCTGGGCGCTGATTGGCAAGGTGGTTCAGCGCATCGAGCGACACAAGGGCCAGGTGGTCCTGATAGCGCCCGATTGGCCGAGGAAACCGTGGTATGCGGATTTGGTTCGTCTGTTGGCCGACGTTCCGTGGAGGTTACCTCTTCGGGAGGACCTGTTGCTTCAGGGTCCCTTGCGCATGCCTCAGGTGGGTCGGTTCTCGCTTACGGCTTGGCTCTTGAGCGGGTGCGGTTGATGGCCCGTGGATACTCGGCGGCGGTTATAGACACTCTCCTGCGGTCGCGTCGGAGGTCGACTTCCCTGGCTTATATCCGAGTTTGGCGTGTCTTTGAGAACTGGTGTTCCGATCTCTCTCTCAATCCCTTACGAGCTTCGGTGTCCGATGTTCTTTCCTTTTTGCAGGCTGGATTGGATAAGGGCCTCTCGGCCAGCTCCTTGCGGGTGCAGTTGGCGGCTCTCTCCTGTTTTCGTGGAACGATTCAAGGGCAGGTAATCGCAGCGCATGGCGATATTCGTCGGTTCTTGCGGGCGGTGTTGTTGCTCAGACCGCCGAGGCGGACTGTTCTTCCTCCGTGGGATCTTAATTTGGTCCTGAACGCCTTGGTTGGGGAACCCTTCGAGCCATTAGGACGGGCTTCGCTCAAGGATTTGACGCTCAAGACGGTGTTTCTCATGGCGATATGTTCCGCCAGGAGGATTTCCGAGTTGCAAGCGCTCTCTTGCCGGGAGCCTTTTTTGACTTTCTCTGCGGACAAGGTGGTCTTGCGTTCGGTACCCGCCTTTTTGCCAAAGGTGGTGTCCGCTTTTCATGTTAATCAAGTGGTGGCGCTCCCGGTGATTTCGGTGGAGCAGGGAGCTCAGGCAGGTGGACGTTTGCACCGGTTGGATGTGCGGAGAGTGCTCAAGAGGTATCTTGGTCGTACGGCGTCGTTTCGGAAGTCGGACAGGCTTTTTGTCGCGTTCGGAGGCCCGCGAAAGGGAGAAGCGGCGGCAAAGTCTTCCATTTCTCGGTGGCTGAAGGAGGCGATTGCTTCGGCCTACATTTTGAGAGGCAGAGCGGTGCCGGTAGGGTTGCGGGCGCATTCCACGAGAGCGCAGGCAGCCTCGTGGGCGGAAGTCAGCCTAGTGCCGGCGGCCGATATTTGTAGGGCGGCGACCTGGTCCTCGTTGCATTCCTTTGCTCGGCATTATCGCTTGGATGTGCAGGCGCGCGGGGATAGTTGTTTTGGTTCAGCCGTCCTTCAGGCTGGGCTCTCGGGCCCCTCCCGTTGAGATTTACTGCTTTGTTACATCCTCTATCTTTCCGGGACTGGACTAGAGGGACGCTAAGGAAGAGTAAATTAGACTTACCTGCTAATTGTTGTTCCTTAAGGAACTCTAGTCCAGTCCCGGATCCCTCCCGTTCAGTGGGTATTCGCCAGCCTGAAGTGTCCACAGGCGGGGGAGAGTGAGATTGACAGCTGCTGTACCCGTACGGCAGGGGAACACAGAAAGTAAATGTTAAAGTATAAAATGAGAAAACAACCAAAATGCTTTTCAGGGCGCTCTGGGGGTAGCAGAGATGGGAAGCGCTCTCAGAGGGGATCTCTGTGGTGTTGGCGGCAGGCGGCTGGGGCGCAGAGGAACCGGGCTACCGCCCTTCCGTTCCACGTCCGTTTTAGGGCGCGCCCTGGCTCTATCTTTTTTCTTAGAGAACTATTTCTATCTGTACATAATTACATAATTGTTTTGTATACGTTTTTGAAATAGCTACTTATTTGTTGCTCTGCTGAGTCTGCTTTGTCAATAGGTGCTGGTGAAAGGGGGCGGAGCGAGCCTATTTGTACCAGTGACATCACGACGATGACATCTTTCAGTCTCCAAAGCTGCTAGTGGAGGTTGACAACTCTATCTTTCCGGGACTGGACTAGAGTTCCTTAAGGAACAACAATTAGCAGGTAAGTCTAATTTACTCATTGTGAGGATTGGGGCTTGTCATCGGGAGAGTGCAGGTTGTCACTGGCGGGGTGTAGGTTGTCATTGACAGGATGGCATAGTATAGATTGTCACTGAAGGGGTGGCAGAGTGTGGGTTGTCATTAGCAGGTTGCAGGTTATCATTGACAGGGTGACAGGATGTAGGTTGCCATGGTGGGGGGGGGGGCGGCTTGGAGTGTTATCGGGGGGAGCTGAGGTACTTTGCTATGAATGATGCTTTTTTTTGTTTGGCTCTGTCATGCTAAGTGTTGCTAGAGTGGCTGTACCCTTATTATTGGCTGCTAGGACAGTTAGCATGCAGTAAGGTACTATGTGCTGTCAGTGCTGACATCTGGATATCCCAGGGGAGCCAGTTCAGGAGTCGGGCTGCATAACTCTAATTTTTGGCTTTTGGAGGTGCTTTTAAACCAGAGAGATAAGCGGAATTGCCCCCTCAATCACTACTGCAAAGCCTAAATCCAAATAAGCAGGGCTGATTTTTCGGTGAGGCCTGGGATTAACATGGGTGGGCATAAGACAGTGTGAATGTTGATGCCGCCTCCAGTTCTGCTCTCATTCAACTTCTGCTGCTGCTGACAAGTGAGCTTGACACCAAAGTGGAAGGCCTTTGGCCCACCCAGGCCAACCCTTGGCTGACACTTACACATAATTCACAGGGGGTGTAAATTCCAATGGCATATTTTTTAAAGAGAAGGGATTCTGGATTTAATTCATGCCTTTTTCAGTCATAGCTCAAGGTGAGTTACTTGAAGCTACACTGGATATTTTACTGCCTTCCAAAGGGCTAGATTCTAAGTTTTGTCTCACAAGCAATGGAGGGTTAGGTGACTTAACCAAGATCAGAAGGAACAGCAGTGGAAGTTGAATCCTGGCCTTCCTAGTTCTCGGCCCACTGCTCTAGCCATTAGGCTCCTCCACTCCAAAGCTAGGGCTGGTGCAAGGGTTTGAGGCACCCTAAGTGAACATCATCCCTTGCGCTCCTCTGTTTCAGCCTCTGGTCTGATTGCTGCCTCCGCGGCCCTGTAGCGAGACATGCAACGGCGGCGATGCTTTTCATATGGCTCCAAAGCTCCGGAGTTACCTTCAGCTCTGGCACTGTAGTGCTCTGGTGCTTCTGCCCCACCCCTCCCTTCAATTCCACTTCCTGTTTGCATAGGGGCGGAATTCACTTCTGCCCCCATGCAAAAGGAAGTCAAATGGGAAGGGGTGGAAGTTCAAATGGTACCACAGCACTGGAGCTGAAGGGAACTCAGGCGCTTTGGTGCCATGTTAAAAGCATTGCCACCGCTGAACATCCCAGTAAGGGGCAGCAGCAGGCACCCCTGGAGGGCTGCACTCTAGGCAACAGCCTAGTTCACCTAATGGTAGGTCATACCTTGTCCTTTAATATTCATTTACCCTGTCCAAAGCATGTGTAGTCCTTGTTATGGGGACACCATATTGTGTCCAAGGGATATACTCAAATGTTATTTATTTCTGTTTGAACCATAAAACACAGGGCAAAGCTAAGCCCACAAATGTATTATACCTAGCAGCCTATCTGACTAGAGTAAGTAATCTCACCCTGCACACTAAAACCTTACGGACAGAGCAGAGAATATAACTAAAAACAGTTTACGGAGCTCCGATGAGGTTAATACGACCTTCAAAACTAAAATTCTGACTAAATATTCCTATCGAATGGTATATAATACCTGACCATAGTAGAAGGAACATCACCATTAAAACACAGTAAATAATTGCCCTAAAATAAGCTCCAATTAGCCCAGCAGCAGAACGCTGAAAACATGCCTTCATAGGGTTAAAAGGCACCTCTGCACAGCCACGCCCCTTGTCAGCCTCACACTGTACTGTAGGAGAAAAACTGACTGAGTGAGACATGTTCTTGATTTTTCAGTGAGTCAAGCGGTAAATTGTCATAAATTACCCAACAGAATATAATCTTACATTATACTAGAAGGGAAACTCGTGGTTTCAACAAAAAACAAAGACACACAGAACGACAAACATGCCAGCATTCAACGTATCCCAAAAAACAGCCCAGTCCTGTCTCTGCTGACTAGGCTATATCAAATTCCAAAATCAAAAGACCTTGCGCATACTCATGCAGGGTCCCCTTGCGCATACTCATGCAAGGTTTCAACAAAAAGACGGTAGTTTCACCTTGCGCATACTCATGCAAGTTTAGTCGGACCGTCTTGAGAGGTGATCAAGCTCTCTTTTCCAAGTTCCAAGTTCCAAAATTCAAACAGCAGTACTGCTCTGACTCATCTGTCTAGACATACCAAATCAAAACTATACTCACCGGATCCGGTCCTCAAAGTTCCCAAGCAAGCGCATGAGTTGGACCTCGGACTCCCCTCACTCGGGTTCGAGGTGTTGGTTCCAACCGGGCCCGGCACCCTCCGAGGCCTGGCCCAGCTCCCTCAGATGCAACTGGACCGGTGGCGCCTGGGAGCCGAGCCCACGTCGGGAGGGCACGATCCCAGCAGGACCAAACCTGTTGAGGCGGAAAGTCGTGGTATATTGCCCTGTATACCCTCTATTACCACACCTTCCCGGCCAACGCACCAAGAATATGTAGCAGCAGAGCGCAGACAAACCAATGATACCAGGAGTCTGTTCAGAAGGTCCAAATCATTTATTTGTGCACAAGTCTCAAGCAGAATCAAATTCAAAATGGTTGAGCAATGGTTTCTAGCAAAACAACAACTTTTATACCGTTCTTCTCCATTCTAGACATAGGCAAACTTTTCATTGGTCCCAGTAACCCCTCTCACCCATCTATTGGTCCTGGTAACATTACGTAGTTGTCCAATTAGGACTCTGGTCTGGGCTCAGCACCTGCTTACCCCCCTTCTAGTCCCAATTACAATGGTCAGTTCACCAACTTAGATACTTTCCTCCTCCAAGGTCATTTAGCTAGTTAGAACATGTGGGAAAGCAGGGCACTGTAACTTTTCTTTCAGCAGTGTTAATTAATTCCATAGAAGCTGTGCTCTCTTATCAGTACCAATTAGACTTGTTTTTCTGTATTTTCTAAGTTTCGATTCTGCTTAGCTATACTAAATTGTGTTCAGTTAAGTTTCAATTCTACGGTGTCATCATTCAGGGGGGTTTTCATTCCTCTGGGCCTAACTACAGGCTTCATTTACAGGTCAAGCTGCTTAGGCCTGTCTGTTTAATTCAATTAGCATGGATCATAGTGTAGCAGCAAAGCGCAGACAAACCAATGATACCAGGAGTCTGTTCAGAAGGTCCAAATCATTTATTTGTGCACAAGTCTCAAGCAAGTCAATTTCAAAATGGCTGAGCAAAGTTTTCTAGCATTACAACAACGTTTATAGACTTCTGTTCCATTCTAGGTATAGAAAAACATTTCATTGGTCCCGGTACTCTCCCGTACCTCCCGTACCCCTTCCATTGGTCCCGGTACTGATAAGATTATCCAATTATGTTCCTTCAGTGGGCATGGCACCTGCATACCCCCCTTCTAGTCCCAATTACAATGGTCAGTTCATCAACTTGTTACTTTCATACTCTCAAGGCCATAGAGCCAATTTGTGCATGCAGGGGAGCAGGGCTCTGCAACTCATCTGTCAGCACTCCCAATTATATTACTTGCAGATGTACTTTTTCTTATCAGTAACTTTTAAACATATTTTTCTGTATTTTTCCATCTCTCAGTTTTGCTTACCTAAGTTAGTTTAGTTCTCTTACAGAGTTCTATCCTACAATAGCAGCATGTTGGGGGATGTGCAATTCCTATGTGCCTCTCCACATGCTTCATTTACAGGTCAAGCTAGTTAGGCCTGCCTGCTTATGTCAGACACCGTGGATCACAGGCCTGCACCTGCCACATTCCCCCCTTTGATTAATCTCACCCTATTACTTAATAAGGTGTGAGAATTAAATCACCTTTTGAAGAGTCACATCATGATTGAAGGATTACGACTAGGGCTGGCTTTATACAAAGCCATTATTTTAGTTGCGGTCTTCCGCTCTACTGTGCTGTCAATAGCATTATGAATGGAACGCATACAACATGGGATTAAACATGGTAATAAGAAAATAACAGCAACAAGAATTAGTACTAAGACAATGAAAGTCTTAAATCCTCCCAGCCAGGAGAAAAGGTTAGCAAACCAGTTAGGGAATTTCAATGAGTGCCAAGTTTGTACTGGCACATAAGCATGTCTTTGCATATCTTTAGCAATTTCTTCAACTACTTGACCTTTATCATCTATTTTCAAACAGCAATTAGTTAAATTCAGTTTACCACATACTCCTCCTTCAGCTGCTAACAAATAATCAAGTGCTAAGCGGTTCTGATATATAGCAGTGCGCATCTGAGTACTTTGTCTAGCTAAAAGCATAAGAGCATGACTAGTTTCATTAGTTATTATTTCAACTACTGCTTGTAAGCGAATAATACGATTAATCATATAGATTGGAGTTCGATAACCATACATACCATCATCATTCCAAGTGGCAGGCCCATAATACTCAATGATTCTTTCTGGTGGCCAATCATCACCCTGCCACTTCTCCCACTTGCCTATCTGTAAGGCTTCTCTTTTCTGTCTTAGTGCTCGTTTGTGTCGGTGGGTAGTGTATACAGGGTATCCTAATTGTTCTCCATGTTCAGTGTTTAAAAGAAAGAAGGAAGGTCTGATGGTTCCTAAGACACATGCTCCTCCCCATTGTGGCGGGAGTTGGGCATACGCTCGGTTTCCACAGATCCAATACAGGCCAGGTGGGGCTTGCCAGGCATGGACTTTGGCAAGGTTAGTCCATAAATCTGCAAGTTCAGGAAATCTGGCTAATGGGTTAGGAGGTTCAGGGTGTCTGATTCCTGACCACCATGCTGTCTTTTTGGTCGTGGCATTATAGTACTTCTGGCTAAGACAGACCAGCTGTCCTACCTTTTGGGTGAACTGGGGTCCAGTTCTGGCATAGCAAAGACGTCCAACGATTGAGTGCGCTAACACCCATTCACTGGTAGTCTTGTGTAATTCAGTCTGATTGTAAATCAAAGAATAATTCAATTCTTGGGCTTCCCATGGCCATTGGTCTCCCATTTGCGTTCCGCCACAGAAATAGCAATCTGAGATCTTAAGACTAGATACTACTGCTCCGGCTAATTCTAAAAATAAATTCTGAGAGGGATGAGGGATCTCAAACTTATTTACATGCATGGCTTCATAGAAGGTATTATGGATATGATATTTGGATGACTTGTGAGCTTGGGTATTCAATCTAATATACACAATGGTTCCTGGATCTACTGCCCCTCCAGCAATACGCAAACCAAACTTGTATCCTTGTTTCCAAGCATAGGGATTGTGTATACGTAAGTGTAAGGGGTTACAAGCATCTTTCTGACATTTATCATTTGTGGTTGGCTTGGTTAAGGTAGCCATTCGTTTATCTATCTTCTCATCAACTATACCATTATTCCAGGTAGCATAAAAAACAAATCCCCAATACGGGCAATAGTAATCTGCTGCTGGTGCAGTACTATAGCCTGATCCCGTTTTACCTGTACACTTCCACCATCCTGTGGCACCTTCCGGACACATGTACTTATGGTCATTTTGATACGCTTTTTCCCAAGTACCACAGGTGGAATAACTATCTCTGTTAATGGCATTACATGCAGGCCTTCGCCTACCACAAAACCTTTTCCACTTTCTGCCACAATCGTTGCAGCTATGCTTTATCGGGCTTTTTTTTTTATAGCTGAAGTTGCTGGCAGAATAGGGTTTGAAGGTAGAAGAGGGGCTGGCAAGGGAGGATAGATGCCCTCCATGCTCCCCCACAATGTCCAGCATCAGTTTCCTGCCTCTCCTCAAAATGACGCCGATGACCTGGCTCACCCACTCACCTCTTCCCCCATGGCCCTGCCACGCTTACATTTCTTGCACAGCTGCAGGTGCACTGTCCTTCGCTGCCCACAGCTGTGCTAACTTGCAGTCGCCGACATTGCAGAGTTCAGAGAAGTGATACCGGGATATTTCCTGTCTCTTGCACAGGAAATGCCCCGGTTTCACTTCTGTGAGCAGCAAGTAGCGAAGGAAAACGCTCCTGCTGCTGTGCAGAGGTGAACTGGTGAGGCTTCAGGCCTCACTGATGTACCTCTAATACCGGCCAGCACCACGGGGCCCCTTAGGGAGTGGGGCCATGTGCGAGCAACACACTCGCACATACGTTGGGCCGGCCCTGAAATTAGGATTGCCAACTGGCTCCAGATGCGCCCGACAAGCTTGCTCCAGTCCTGGATTTATCCAATTGCATGCAGTTACTTGTAGTTTTCCTTTTCTTATGGAGTGCAATGGAGAAATCAGAACTACATATCCCTGCATGCAATGAGGTAAACCCAGGCCTGGATCGAACATGTCGGGCGCATCTGGAGCCAGTTGGCAACCCTATCTGAAATCCACACATACTTTTCAGGTCTGCCCACACCATATCTACAACATGCTCTCTTCAAAGCATTGTTTGAAATCACTTTTCTGCTCCATCTGGAGTGTCCACCCTGTTTTAGATCCTAGTATTATCTGCACATAGTCAAGTCTTTTCTCTTCTTCTGCTCTGCAATATCATTTATGAATATGCTGAACAGAATGAGCCCCAGCATTTATTCCTGATACACTACACTGATAACCCCCCTGATAGGGTTGCCAACCGGCCGGTTTTCAGCCGGCCTGGCCGGTTTTTCCATGGCCAGGCCGTCTGCCGGCGCAGAGGTAAAACTGGCCCTTGAAAAGCCGGTTTTTTGCTCTGGCCGCAAGATCGGAAGCAGCCAGAGCAAAAAACCGGCTTTTCTTCCGATCCGCCCGCTCACCGGAAGGCTTCAGAGGGAGCCGGGGAAGCCCGCGCGAGGCCCCGGCTTCCTCTGTACAACTGCCAGCGTGAAGATCCTTTTCCTTCATGCTGGCGGCTATTTCTGTGAAGCCGCGATTGCTGGGAAAGGTTAAAGTCAATGCCCTTTAACCTTTCCCAGCATTCGCGGCTTCACAGAAACAACCGTCAGCGTGAAGGAAAAGGATCTTCACGCTGGCAGTTGTACAGAGGGAGCCGGGGCCTCGCGCGGGCTTCTCCGGCTCCCTCTGAAGCCCCTCAGACAGCCGCGGTGCTGGTCGGGGGGGGGGGGAGAGGCCAAGGACTGCAAGGGCTGTGATGGGGGGGGGCTAGGACTACAAATGGGCTGGGGGGAGGAGACCTGGACTGGAAAAGGGCTATGGGGGGGGGAACTTGGACTGGAAAAGGGCTATGGTGGGGGGGGGGGGACTTGGACTGGAAATGTTGCTGTGATGGGTGGGGGGGGACCTGGACTGGAAAAGGGCTATGGGGGGGGGGGAACTTGGACTGGAAAAGGGCTATGGTGGGGGGGGACTTGGACTGGAAATGTTGCTGTGATGGGTGGGGGGGGGGACCTGGACTGGAAATGGGCTATGAGGGGGGAACCTGGACTGGAAAAGGGCTATGTGGGGCGGGGACTTGGACTGGAAATGTTGCTGTGATGGGGGGGGGGGACCTGGACTGGAAATGGGCTGTGAGGAGGGGAACTTGGACTGGAAAAGGGCTATGGGGGGGGACTTGGACTGGAAATGTTGTGATGGGGAGGACCTTGACTGGAAATGGGCTATGGTGGAGGGAGGGGAAACTTGGACTGGAAGGCTGTGATTAGGGGGGCTAGGACTGCAAATGGGCTGTGATGGTGCGGGGGGGACTAGGACTGCAAATGGGCTGTGATGGTGGGGGGGGGGCTAGGACTGGAAATAGGCTGTGATGGGGGGGGGCTAGGGCTAGAAAGAGGCTGTGATGGGGGACTTGGACTGGAAATGGGCTGGGAGTCGGGGGGGGGGCTAGGACTGGAAATGGCCTGTGATGTGAGGGCTAGCACTGGAAATGGGCTGATGAAGAGCTGGAATAGGACTGGAAATGGGCTGAAGTGGGGCATGGGAGAATGGGACTAGAAGGGAGTGGATGCTGGGTGGGTCTAGAACTATAAGGGAACTGATTTTGGGGGAGGACTAGAATGGATGGGGAATGAGAATGGAAGGGGAAAAGATATTTTGTGTGGAAGAAAAGTCTATGATGGGCCGGGTATTGGGAGAGTAAGAGGGGCTTGAGAATGGAAGGGTGAAATTTAAATGGATGATAAAGGAATAAGGAAAGAATTGGGGGAAAGAGCAAAAGGGAAACAATCAGTATGTTAAAGCAGAAATAGAGAGAGAATGGAAAACATCTAAAAGAGAAGAAAGGACAAATGGATAGCTCGCAGAAGACACGAAGAAACCAGAAGAAAGTGACTGGAGCAATTGCAACTGAAAAATAAAATGCCCAAACAGAAGGTAGAAAAATAATTTTTATTTTGAATTTAGTAACTGGAATATGTCTGGTCTGGGAAGTGTGTATTGCTAACATCTTTGCGTTTTTGTTTAGTGCAAGAGGAAATTACTTTATAGTTTTATTTCTCCAGTGTTGTACATTTCATGTTTGGCTTTTGGGGTTCCCAGTTTAATTATTATCTGACCAAGGAAGTTAGCGTACACGTATCCTCGGTAATTTTTGTGGGTGGGGGCTGGGGGCGGGGCAGGGGTGGGACTAGGGGCGGAGAATGGGTGGAGCATGGCGAGCTACAGGTGTCGGGTTTTTCTCGGTGAAAATGTTGGCAACCCTACCCCCTGATGATCTTAAGGTGGCTAAATAGGTTGATAAGGCGGGGGGGGGGGCGCGAGGGAGGTGCATAGGGAGAGGAATGGCCAGCAGGAAGGAAGTGGTGGTAGTGCCTCTGTATAACTCTTTGGTGAGACCTAATTTAGAGTATTATGTGTAATTCAGGAGACCACATCTTCAAAAGGATAGAATCAGGATGGAGTCGGTGCAGAGGGTGGCTATCAGAATAGTCAGTGGGCTTCGTCAGAATGCATATGGAGGTAGACTTAAAGATCTCAGTATAATTTGGAGGAAAGGCAATCTATGGCATAAATGCAGAGGAAGATAGCCTCTTTCAATTGAAAGAAAGCTCTGCAATGAGGAGGCATAGGATAAAGGTGAAAGGAGATACTCAGGAGTACTTGGAAATATTTCTTTCTCTGTAGACAAGCATAAATGAAGTCCTCACGTAGGGTGACTTCATCTGACGGAGCCCATGTGAGAACGCTTCCCAGCTACTAGTTGAAGCCTTTGGGAGCTTCCTCCGCATGTGTGTGCCATCTTCTCACCTGCTACTGTGGCACCATCTTAGATCAGTCTTTGTTTTCCGGCAGAGCTCAACGGACGCATTTCACAGACTCTCCACAGTGTTGGTAAATTTTCCCCTCACCGGGGGCTCTGCCGCCTTCGGGGCACTTTTACTTTTTTTCGCTTGCTCATCGTGGTTTTATATCTCCCCTTTTAACTAGTTTAATTGTTTGGTCATTTAAAGTTTCCTTTAATTTTCTGCGACTCCTCTGTTCCCTTAGATGATGATGTTCCGGCCATGGGTTATTCTATTTTTCAAGTCGAACTGTTTGATTTCGCTGTGGCTGTTTTTCTGGCCAATATGTCCCAAATATTTGCCAGTGGGTTTAAAAAGTCTTTCCAGTGCTCAAGGAGCATATCCGCCACGGATACTCATAATTGGGATCTGATCATTGGCCCTCTTGTAATTTGTGCTTACAGATGACAAAAAAAAGGACTCAAGGGCTGAGAGAAACAACACAAATCACTTTTTGAAACTCACGAGTCTGATCAATCAATATTGGCATCGGCGGCACTGGTCTCAATTGGCTTGAAGGCTGCATCAATTGCTGGCGGTGCATTGACATCAAGGAGTTGTCAAGCTCACTCAGAGCTGAGCACCTGTAGAGCCCCAGAACTTTGGCCATCATTCCATCTCCACCTGGAGATGAAGAAGGATTCATCTTTGTTGGCACCACAGGGTGATGGCACCAAGCACCAAGTGAAGGCTCCGGTGCATTGGCATCAAAGCCCCTTGAGGCATGGCCTTGCACCCCTCTAAGCTGCAGCAAAGAGAGGAGAGCTCATCCTCCAGGACATCGGAGGGCCAGCAACAGCCTGCTGATAGCCAAGACCAAGCTGCCAATACCCCCTTGCAGATTCTGGGTACATCAGTCGAGATTGCTGAGGCCTTGCAGCCTTTGGAGTTGGCAACCATGGAGAAATGCCATATGAAGGCTCTCGGGGAATGGATCATGGTGCTGTTGGCCATGCATCAAGCCAGCGACTCGATATCGGTTGCATCAACATCAGCACATGTACAACCAATCCTTGAGATGCACGGCTTGCCTATAGGAGAGGCCTCATGATTGAGGCATTGAAGAGCCCTGACACCAGTACCTGACCGGCTGATATCACTCTAGTATTTTTTGGGTTCGATCCTCCCTCAATCTAGACAAGCATCGGTGCATCATCACCTCCGAGGGTCATGAGAAAGATCCAGGCAGAAACTCAGAAGGCTGAGTCACCAATGTCAAGTCGGAGGACAATCTCCAGCACTTCCATCAGACCCTTCTTCTCCTCATGAGAAGTGAAAGTCCCTTCCTGAGGATATGACCTTCCAAGATTTTGTCAGGGATATGTCCAAGGCCATTCCATTTTCTTTAGAGACTAAGGATGAGCCCAGGGCAGAGGAATTGGAGATCCTTCAGCACTCTTCAGCCCCTAAGGAAGCGGTGACAGTGCCCATGCACCGCATCCTTCAGAGAGTACAGATAAGTATGTGGGAAAACCCCACTCACTGTGCCTCCATTCACTAGAAGGCTCAACTCCATGTATAGAGCTCAGATGACTCCTGGATTCGAGAAGCCCCAACTTTCTCACCATTCCTTGGTGGTCGAATCCGCCCTTAAGAGATCCTTCAGAGCATAGCCACTCTACTGGTAACCACAATGGAAAACTCTCCTGTCAGGGCAGGCTGACCCTTTTTGCCCAAAGGTGGCCTCTCGTAACTTTAGACATTTGGGTTTTGCAAATTGTCAAAGCAATTACAAATTACATCTATTCGACCTGCCTCCAGATTACCCTCTGATGGTGCATAACATTGACCCTCTGCATCAGGAAGTGCTTGAGAGAGAAATCACTGCCCACTTGAGAGATCTTGCGATTGAGCTCATGCCACCACAGCAAAGAGGGTGAGGATTTTATTCCAGGTATTTCCTGATCCTCAAGAAAACAGGGTGATTCTTTCCCATCCTAGACCTCAGAGATCTGAACAGGTACCTCGTCAAGGAAAAGGAATTTGTTACCAGAGGATGTAGTAAAAGCTGTTAGTGTAGGTGGGTTTAAAAAACGTTTGTACAAGTTCCTGGAGGAAAGATCCATAAACCATTATTAAAGAGGGCCCAGGAAATCCATTGCATGCCCCAGGAAAAGCATTGTGGAACCTGTGTGCCTTTTTTGGAACCTGCCAGGTATTTGTGACCTGGGTTGGCCACTACTGGAAACAGGATACTGGGCTTGATGGACCTTGGTCTGACCCAGTATGGCATTTCTTATGTACTTATGTTCAGAATGATTTCTTTGGGCACCCTGCTCAAATATCTACTAAAAGGAGATTGGCTTTGCTCCCTGGATCTGAAGGATGCGTATACCCACATATAGATACATTCCACTCACAGGACATATCTCAGATTCATCCTGGGGAGACAACACTTCTAGTACCGGATGTTGCCATTTGGCCTAGACTCAGCACCCCGCATCTTCACAAAATGCTTGGCAGTGGTAGCAGCTTATCAATGGATGCTGGGAGTGTTTGTTTTCCCCTATTTGGATGATTGGTTGATCAAGAATACCACTCTAGAAGGAGTTCGAGAATCAACACAGTTGACCATTCGGGTGCTAGAATTACTAGGGTTCATTATAAATTACCCAAAATCCCATCTACAGCCCACCTAACATCAGAAATTCATTGGAGCCCTGCTTGACACAACTCAGGTGAGTGCCTTCCTCCCGCATGACAAGCTTTTCAGATTGACAGCGCTAGCACGGAAGTCTCAATTGAATCAGCAGGTCACAGCTTGCAGGATGATAACTATACTAGGACATATGGCCTCTGCAGTATACGTAACACCTTTGGCATGTCTCCATATGAGACAAGCTCAGTGGACCCTGAGGACTCAGTAGACCCAGGCCACAGATTGACTCAGAGATCATCTGTATATCACCAATCCTCTTGTTCAGTCATTGCAATGGTGGATAATCCACCACAATTTGCTGAAAGGTCTCCCCTTCCAAATTGCTCCACCTCAAAATATTTTGACAGCAGATGCATCTAAACAGTTTTGGGGAGATCATCTCAATGGATTTCACACTCAGGGCAATTGGTCCTTCCAGGAAAGTCTCCACCAGATCAACTTCTTGGAGTTAAGAGCCATAGCAAATGCTTTAAAGGGTTTCAGAGATTGATTAGCTAATCAAATTGTTCTGATTCAAACCAACAATGCTCCACATCAAGCAAGGCGGAACGGGCTCGTAGAGGTATCTCTTGTGTTGGGAAACAGGTTGTGGAAGGTTGCCATTGCCCATGGGATGGATTTAAGAGCCACACACCTACCAGTTGAACAAAACACTCTGGCAGACAGACTGAGTTGAGTCCTACAACCACATAAATGTACACTGGACAGGGAGGTTTCATCTGGCATCTGTTCGCGACTCCTCAGAATGCCAAGTGTGTTCCAGAGTAAGATCACACAGCAGATTAGCCTCAGATGCTTTCCTCCTACATTGGGGGGAGGGTCTTCTGTATGTGTATCCTCCAATGCCTTTCATTGCAAAGACCCTCCTGAAGCTCAAAACAGACAGAGGCACGATGATTCTCATCGCTCCCTATTGGCTCCAACAGCCTTGGTTTCCTCTCCTGTTACAACTCTCCAGTTGGGTGCCACTTCGACTGGGCCAAACTCTGGACTTGATTTTGCAGAAGAACGAAATGATGTTATACCCCAACATCAAGTCCTGGGCCCTCACGGTGTGGCTGTTGAGAGGCTAATGTTATCCATACTCAGTCTGCTAGCTGGCGTGACTGATGTCCTTTTGGCCCCAAGGAAGGCCTCAATGAGAAAATCTTATTCATGTAAGGGGAAGAGGTTTGCTGTCTAGTGTGACGGCCGTGCCCTAGATCCCTTCGCCTGTCCCACACAAAAACTGTTTCAGTATCTTCTATACTTCTCCGAGTCTGGACTTAAGTCCAGCTCTGTCAGGGTTCACCTCAGTGCAATTGGAGCTTATCATCGAGGTATAGAGGGGAAGTCCATCTCAGCATAGCCTTTAGGTATTCGTTTTATGCAGCGGTTGCTTTCCTTGAAGCCTCCCTACAAATTCCCGCAGTGTCTTACGGCCTCAATGTGGTTCTTGTACAATTGATGAAAGCTCCCTTTGAGCCACTCAATTTGTGACCTGGAAGGATTTGTTTTTGGTGGTGGTCACTTCAGCATGTAGAGTGAGCGAGCTTCAGGCTCTCATAGTTCATCCATCTTACACCAAATTCTGTCATAATAGAATAGTCCTCCGTACTCATCCTAAATACTTTCCAAAAGTGGTATTGGATTTCCATGTTAATCAGTCAGTTGTTCTACCAACATATTTCTCAAAACCTCATGCCCACAAAGGGGAAACTGTGTTACACATGTTGGACTGCAAGCGAGCCTTGGCCTTCTACTTGGAGGGAACAAAAGCCCATAGAAAGTCCATCCAGCTTTCTGTTTCTTTTGACTCCCAATAAGCTAGGGGCTGCCGTTTCCAAATGCTCTTTCAATTTGGTTAGCAGACTGCCTCTTTCGCTTATGCCCAGGCAGGCCTTAGTCTTGCTGGTCATGTCACATCTCACAATGACTGTGTCGGTGGCCAACTTGTACTTGGTCTCCATGGAAGAGGCGCAAAGCTGCAATGTGGTCTTCTGTCCACACATTCACATCTCACTAGTTACTCACAAGGGGATTCCCGACATGACAGCAACTTTGGCCAGTCGGTACTATAGAATCTGTTTGGGGATTAGAATTCATTCCCCCTAGGCCCATTCTTTTCTGTTTAGGCTACCTAAAAAAAAGAAAAGAAAAGAAGAAAACTTATAGAGGCCAATTCAGTGCTTTGTGTCCCCAGGACATCCGAACACCCAGAAATCCGGACGTCCCGAAAATGCAGCCGATTCTGCCCCCATGGGGGCTAGATATCCCCGAGGGATCAGAATTACAGCATAGGGCCTGGACATCCAGGACTTGCCCCGATTCAGGCACCCTGGACGTCCAGGCACTTCCTCGGCTAGCACAGCCAGGCTCCTGCATGGAGCCACGGAGCCGTGGTGTCATGTTGCCATGGCACCGCAGCTCCATGCAGGAGCGCGATCCCTGGCAGACCCCAAAAAATTGCTTTCCCCGCAGCTCGACCTCCAATCAGGCCTGCTGTAGCCAGGGCCGGGCTGCAGGGACCCCCTGCTCCCACTACGTCGTTTTGCAGCCCCGGCTGCTGCATGTCCTGCCGTCTAGGGGGACTTATTCAACCACTAAGGTGGAATAAGTTCCCCATGCAAATGGCCAACCCTTGATGTTCTTTCGGGGTCATGTTCCCGCCCACTGCCTGCCCTCGCTCCTCCTCAGCCTGCCCCCTCCCGCCCATGAACAGAGATCCCCACACAGTGTTAGAAGACCTCTAAAGGAAAAAAAAAGGACTGTAGAAGTTGGTATGGAAGGGCAGACTGGATAGGCCGTATAGTCTTTATCTGCCGTTATGTTTCTATGTTTCTAGATGTGCATGGTTTAATGGCTTGGGAGCCAAAGACAGAAAACTGAATTTGGAGATTTTTGCACTGAAGAGAGGAGTGTAGGGGATTGCCAAAAAGGATAGAGGGAACTGCAATTGACCAGTGGGGTCAAAGGTTGTATCTTGGGCAAGGCATGAAGCCAGGCAGGTCTCAAGGAGACTGGAGTGAATGAGTTACACGCACCTATTAACCTATACGTGCAAGAATTGCAGACCAAGCAGGAAGCTGTTTGCCCTAACTACAGTGAAAAGCATGCACACACAAACTGTGGGATCAAAACAAGGGGGTTGATATATTCAGTGGCAGCAGTCAGCATTGTTAAGAAGCCCAGCCGCTGCAGCCACTGGAACTAAAACGGAATATTCAGCATTGGAGCTTATCCGTCATCCAGTGCTGAATGTTTGTTTTTGTTATCTGATCAGCGACAATACTCAGTCACTAACCAAACAGCAAGAACCGCATAAAATTAGAACAGCCACTGGTCTGTCCTAACTTTAAGTGGATTGGCTTTCTGGTTAGCAGCTGAATATCACTGCTAGCCGGATAGCCGTGGGGACCACCCCAGCTCCACTCAAAGTCCGCCCTGAACTGGACGCTTTCGAGATGGTCTGTGACAGAGGTTTCCAACTCCAGTCCTGGAGGGCCAAACACCATTCAGGTTTTCAGGCTGTCCCTAAAGAATATGCATGAGATACATTTGAATACAATGGGGGCAGTGCATGCAAATGCATCTCATGCATATTTATTAGGGACAGCCTGAAAACCTGAATGGTGTTTGGCCCTCCAGGACTGGAGTTGGGAACCTCTGGTCTATGGGGATATTCAGTAGCATTAGCCGGTTAGTGTCCCTGAATATCAGGATTGTTGGAGTTTATATAGTTTGCAGGTGCTATAAACTACGTAAACCCTTTTAAAATTGATCTCAAGGTTTCTAAACTTAGATTTGAAGGGAGAGCATTCCACAAGGGGGGGGGGGGGGACCTGGAACACTAAAGGTAGACTGATGGATATGCTCAAAGCTGATATATTTGTAAGAAGGTATTGCTAATGTTTTGCTGTGATGAATGCAGTGTTCACGATGGTGTATAGGGAATAAGAAGATTTGAAAGAAAAACTGATCAGCCAGAATAAAAGGTTTTATGAACAAGAGTGAATATTTTGAAAGGCATCCTATATAAGTGAAAGGGAGGCAGTGCTCTTCTACCAACAAAGGGGTAACGTGATAAAATCATTTTGAGTTATGAATTAGTTTAACTGCAGTATTTTGTACAATCTGATGTCATCTAATGACAGATATCCAAGATCTCTGAAGTAAAGAATTACGTGCAATGACAAGAACATAAGAACATAAGATATGCCATACTGGGTCAGACCAAGGTCCATCAAGCCCAGTATCCTGTTTCCAACAGTGGCCAATCTAGGTCATAAGTACCTAGCAGTTTTCCCAAAAGACAGATTCCACAATGCTTGGTATTGGATCAAGCAGTGATATTACGGGTCTCTTAATAATGGCTTATGGCCCTTTCCTCCAGGAAGTTGTCCAAACCTTTAAACCCAGCTACACTAACAGCTTTTACTACATCCTCCGGTAATCCAGAGTTTGATTACACGTTGAGTAAAAAATACCCAAACACAAACACATTTATTAGTCTTAAATAGGTTACCCTATAGCTTTATTGCATGTCCCCTAGTCTTTCTATATTCTGATGACATAACACAATCAATCTACATTTACCCATTCCACTCTATTCATTAATGTATAGACCTCTATCATATCTCCCCTCAGCCATCTCTTTTCCAGGATGAATAGCCCTAATCTTTTTAGCCTCTCTTCATAAGAATTTCCTTCCATCCCCTTTACCATTACGTGCAATGACAAGTGGATGAATTAATATCCGCAAAGCCTTAGCATTAAACAAGGAATGAATAGAATGGATTAACCTCAAGGAAAATTATGAATTTTTTGGTAACATTTGAAATCTGCTATTGAAAACTTAGGTTTCGATCAATAATAACTCCCAAGATTTTAATTGAGGGCCTTAATGATATTGTAGTCCCAAAAAAGCTGTACTGTGGTGAATTTAGAAGTTCCCCAATCTTAGTTAAAAACATCGCTTAAGTTGTTTTGAGTTCAGTTTTAATTTATTGGCCAATAACTAATTTGCAGTAGCACTGAGAGTAGCGATATCTTGAAGACTGTAGATTCTTACAGTAGCTGAGAATTAAATATCATCCACATAAGTGAAGCTGGAGAGACCTCATGACTGGATTAAAGTGTCTAAGGGAGACAACAAATATTAAAGAGCACTGGGGCAAGGAAGGAATCTTGCAGTACCCCTCACAAAAAAAGAGTACAAGTAGACTAGGTGCTTATTTGTACAGGACCGTGTCAAAAGCTGTAGTGACATCTGCGTACATGGAGACATGATATAATGAGGTACATAACTGGGAAATACCATCAGGCTATAATCTGTAGGGCTGGGCAGGCAGAAAAAGGGGCGGGGGGGGGGGCTGCACAATAAGTAGCACATAGCCAAGCAACTGAAATGCAGGGCTATGCAGAAGTGAAAAGGCATTGCGGGTTATCTAGAAAAAGGACTGGTATTTCGGTTCATACCAGTGTGTGGTACAGAGCTTTGACACAGAAGAGATAGATACTAAGGATGTGCATTCATTAGTATCATTCATGCGATAATGTTAGTGCAGTTTAAAAATTTAGGGCATGCAAAATCAATGTCATGAATGTTAACTAACAATTTGCAATGCAATGTGTGCCTTTGAGTCAAAATGCTGACTTCCTGGTGACCCAGCAGCTCCTGGGTTTTCTTGGCAGTATGACCGGAAGCAGATTGCCAGGCCTTTCTTCTGAGGCAATGGAGGGTTAAGTGACTTGCCCAAGGCCACAAGGAATGCTTGCTTAGTTACCAAGCCAGTGTTCTAACCTCTAGGCTACTCCTCCACTCCCAACTAAGAATTTACAGGTATTAAAAAGTTCTAGCATGTGTTAAACATTTTTTTATTAGCATAAAATAATGATATAAACTGCAAAAAGTCCAAAAATCGGGGGAAAAGGACAAAAATCCCAAAACAAACAAAATGTTTTTTTTTTCCCTGTGCACAACTCTAAAACATACTGATTTAGTCAAAGACATCCATAAGATTACAGTGAAAGGGTAGATGATGCTGGTAGATTTTAACCAGCCAGATACTGATTGGAGCACCCCTGCTATAGACAGAAGAATAGAGGTCCTCAGCTAGTAAGGACCAATAAAGGAAGGCACAGTACTGGATCAGGGCCTCTCAGATGGGGAACAAGGGCTTTCTCGTGTTACAGTAAGTAGTCAGGTGAGCTCCAGCCATCCCAAGCATGCAATGTGCATAATATAAGTGCAGATGAAGCTGCTGTGTCAGTGTGAGAGTTTTATTTTCAAAGCAGGACCTGGATGTAATGGGAAAAGGAGAGTTAAATCATTCGGAGGTATAAATCAAAAATGCTTCACTGCTGCATACCATTTAGTACTTGCACTAAAGGGCCCCAGTATTGCGCCCTGCCATTTCTTCCTTCAGTACACCACCTGGAGGCTCAGAGGAAGCACCTAGCAAGCCGATGGGGAACAGTTCAGCCTTTCAGCAGTTCTGATGGCTTGTCTTTTTCTCCGCGCCTACCCCACCCCCTTTCTATTCCGCAAGCTCCTCAGCTCATTGTAACCCAAGTAAGAGTGTATTTCTGATTTGAGGGCTTGGTTAGGTTACTGGCTGTTCTCTTTCTTGTTTTCCCTTGTCAGAGTCACTTTGGGAATATTTAGGAAAGATTTGTAATCTTAGCCTTCATCAGACCACACAAGTCAAGCGACTGAGGCCCTCTTGGGCTTGTCAGCAGTTGGCCTGCTCAGGGCAGATCGATGTTGGGGACAGAGGTTAGCCCACGCTTGGAGATCAGCAGGGCCAGGAGCATCATGCTGTTTAGTAGTGGGAATCCATTACATGGCTGCTTCTTGTTCTGATTTGCAAGGGCTGTGTCTGAGAAGGGGGATGGGGGGGGGGGGGGCTAGCTTGGGAAGTGGCTGACTGGCCTCACTCAACACTGAATGCATTCATTGAGCCCCTGCTGAGAAGACTTTCCAGCTGAGACCATTCACATCCTGTAGTAAGTAACCAGACAGGTTAGGGACTTGTGTTTTTTGGAATGACTGGGAGAGAGAGGAAAAGGAATTGGATACTGTGACAACCAGTAGCTGTGGGATTTTTATTCTATGAAATGCTTTCAAAAATGTAAGCAATTATGAAGCTTTTAAAACCCTATAAGAAGCTGTGTTATATAAATTGTAGAGCATTCCCGCAAATTGTCAAAGAACTTTCAGGGATTGCAATGAATAAAAAGCGATAGCATTCATTCCTCTTCTCCCACTTTTCAGCCCTTTACTTCTTTGTGACACTTTCTCTCACAACCTCTATAATCTCTTCCCTTCTCCTTCTTTACTTTGTTGCACTGCCATCTCCTACCCTCTCCCTGCTCTCCCTTTTCTTCCTTCCCAAATCTTTGTCCTCTTCATATGCACCATCTTGGGTCCCTCACCTTCTCCTTCCCCTCTCCTCTCTCCTTTTGCCACAGCTTCCCTGTCCATAATCTTCCCTTCTCCCCTTCCCCCTAGCCTGGGACTGAATTTAAGACTTTGGTGTCCATAGGCAAGGCCAGACAAGGGATCCTAGAGAGTGGAGGGAGAAGGGGAGCTGTCAGAGATCCTAAAAATTGGAGAGCCAGAAGAAGAACAGAGAAAGGCCATAATGCCATGGTGATGTTCTTTTGAAGTAGCATTTCCCGATGTGCTGCTTTGGGATCTGACCAAGGGCTGTGACCTTCTCTGAAGCTGGAATTTGCCTTTTTTCCTTGTTTTGTTCTTTTATCCATGGTTTTCTCGCTCAAAGCGGGGCAGGCACATAGCCCAAAAATCTGTGAACCATGAATTTTCCCTGTGGCTTGGATAAAAGAGTCGCTCAATTGGGTGGGAAAACCATGGAAATGGTAACACTGGCCTGGTGCTACTAATACAGCAGGGAGGAGTGCACATGTGCATGGATCTCAGGATTTTATATTGTGGAAGCCTCCCCACCCCTGCCGTACTGATTGGCCACGTCCTTCCGGGAGGCAAGCAAAAAGAGGATGCTTCCCACCAATGCTGTACTGATTGGCTACATGTTCCCTGGAGGCAAGAAAGAATAAGAGAGTTTCCCACCCGTGCTGCACTGATTGGCTATATCCTCCCTGAGGGCAGGAATATAGAGATGGCATCCATTGACCAAATCCAACAAGGAGGTGAGGACAGAAGGCTGCTGATGACAAGTCGGGGACATGACTACTGAAAACAAATAGTTGTTGGGGAGAACCCTTTAAATTTGGAACAGTCCCTGAAAATCAGGGACGTCTGCTAGCCTTACCCAGAGCTCCAGTCAGCGAGCAAGGGGGGTGCACTTGTTCAAGACATCTGGAAGGTCGTTTCTCTAAGGTAGTAGAATGCAACTTACATTCCTAGGCAATATCATAAAAAGAAAACTTTCTAATGCTGATTCTCCAGGAACAAGCAAGAAGTCAGTCCTCATATATAGGTGACAACTGTGCCGACGGAGTCCACAGAGAGCATTTCCCCAGTTTTCATAGAAAGCCTTAGGGACATGCTGCCACACATGCGTGGTCCCCTTCCCACCCAAGGGTGCCATCTTGCTCAGTCTCCTTTTTTTACAGAGCCCAACGGACTTCTGTCCTGTTTCCCTAGAAAACTCCTTGCTAATTATCCTTATGTGTGTGTATGTGTGCGTGAATCTCTGACTTGGAAGGAAAGAGGAGGGGTTATTTGAATGCAGTGATACACAAATATTCTGTTAGTTTATTGTTAGTTGGTGATCCATTAACCAGTGAGAGATTGCATGAAAGGAATTTATTATTGTTGAGAAATTTGGTTTTGTGGTGGAAAAAGGAGTGTAAATCATGTCATCTGCATATATATGACAGAAGACGTTATGAGCCTGTATGATATTGCAAATTGGTTGGATATATATATTGAAGAGTGGTGACGATAATGCGGAGCCTTCAGGAACACCTTGTTTTTGCATGTATAGTGCAGAGTTGGTTGGCCCTATCTCCTATATCCATGGTTTGGTCCGAATCCATGTTGTTGTGGGTCTGCTGGAGCGTGTGAATTAATATGACCCTGTAACTGGTGCTGGATGACTTTTTCGATTATTTTTGTTAAGAAGGGTAGATCGGACATGGGTCTGTATGTATTTGGGTTGTTTGGTTCTACTTTAGTGCTTTTAAGAACTGGGCGGACAGCTGCACTCTTTAAGCTGGTGGGCATGCAGCCTTGGGTGAAGGAGAGTTGTATTATCATATTTAAGGTTGGGGCTAGTTCAGATCGAGCAATTTTAATCCAACTTACTGGCATGGGTCAAGTGGGGATGTTATATATTCAGACCGAGAATGATGGAGTGATTGGGCTGAACATCTTCAGGGAGATATTGGATAGCTTATTGTATTGCGGTTTTACTGATATTGGGAGGGAATTATCACGTTTACTTTGGAAGAAGTTGGCTAGCTCCTGTGGCCCTGGAGTGTCATCCTTTATCGTCTGGTTCTTTTCTTTCACTAGTGATTTGACACCATCATAAAGTTCTCTGGATTTGTTTATATATGTCATTATGTGCTTTGTGTGACATTCTATTTTGGCATTATTGATTTTATTCCAGTACTCATGTAGTTTGGACATGTACCTATTTTTGTCCAGTTCCTCTTGTGTGTGGCGCTACTAAAAATTAAACTGAAATCCCAAGAAGCCAGATGTTATGCAGTGCAATACCAGAGATGTAGAAAGAGATGCATTTCCTCCTGTACTGTGCAAAATATAAAGACAGCAAATGTATGTTTTAAAAACTGACATATCACTATATTGATACCTGCTCCGAAGCAGGTGTAAATGTGAGTTTTGGCATTCACATGCTCTTGGGTCTGGTTATGGGTGCCTATTTTATAAAGGGATATAGAAACCTGTTTAGCCTTTATAAAAATAGGCTTAGAATGGGTGTTGTTTTGGACTTTACACAAAGATGTCCTGCTATACTCAGGCCCTTCATTTTGCGTATCACGTTGGCACCAGTCTCTGGTTTCTGCATATCTCTGTTTTCTCTTAACTGTCTTTTCTTCATTTACCACTTTTTGCTTTTCCTGTCTTCTTCATTTCCTCCCCTACATCTCTGTCTGATACTGATGTGTTCCTTTCAGCTTATTCTATTAATTTTTCTGCATCTCTGTCTAATCAGATTTTTCTCTTTCTTATCATTCAGTTCTCAATTTCCCTCTTTTTATTGCAGTGACCCAGAGCTTTTTTCCTAACATAAAAGTGTTGATACATTCACGGCTTATTCATTAATTTATGAGGATCATGGGTCAATTTCAGCAGGCAATGATAAAGATGCCAACACTCCGTACCACCATGTACCCCTCAAAAAAAAATCTTCCACCTACTTATACTTTTCTCTCAGCCATTCCATTCCCCGTCTTTCTCTCCTGCCACATTCTTGCGCTAACTTCCCCTCCCCCTCAGTGTCCAACATCTCTATTCTCTCGTCCCTTCCGTGTTCAGCATTTTTCTTTGTTTCTTTCTTTCCAAAGGTCCTATACCGCAGATCTGAATAATCTTCACGGTTTCCTCTTTCTTTCTCCTGCCCCATGTTCAGCATCTTCCCTCTCTCTCTGTAAATCTTTGGTAAGACCTTGTTTGGAGTATTGTGTGCAATTCTGGAGACCACACCTTCAAAAGGATATAAACATGATGGAGTTGGTGCAGAGGGTGGCTACCAAAATGGTCAGTGGGCATCGTCATAAGGCATATGGGAGCAGAGTTAAAGATCTCAATATGGACTTCCGGTGATGCGGTGAGCCCGAGCGGACGCACGCCGCTCGAGCTCTGGGCCCCCTTGCTCCTCCGGCGCCGCCAAATGCTCGTTCGGGGCTAAAATCGGGGTTCCCACACACACCCCGAGCTCCCTTACACAAGCCGCAGCCGGGAGAGATGATCCGGCGCTCCCCTCTCACCTGCGTTTAAAGAATTCTGGAGGCAGCCTGGACCAGCGCGGCTCATGTTGCAGGCGCCGCGCTGAGAGCCACGTGGTGGGGTGAGTAGGCAGTCGGCGACCCCAGACAACCTGCACGGGATTGCAGGGGGATCCCTGCGGCGGCCGCGGCCTTACGGCTGGTGCTCCTCCCCCCCCCCTGTTTTTGCCTCCAGCTTGTCTCCAGCCTGTGCCCCGTATGGCTGCCTGACGCGGGAAAGATCGGGGGAGGCTAAGATCCCTTATTGGGCCGGCTGTGAAATGCCCCTTGTTTTGCCTGCTTCCACCCCCACCCCAGGGGACCTGCAAAGGGCCGAGTAGATATGACCGGAGCCCTCCTCTCCCCTCCATCGGAGCCAGTGACCCATGCCTCTTTCTGCCAGCTGGGATCCTGAGATTTGTCCTTTTGCACTTGGACATACTGGACTGAATCCTGCCCCCCCCCCCTGCCTCTGGCATTCTGGAGTCTCTGACCGGAGCCCTGCTCTCACCATTGAAGAGTCTGTAACCTGCGCCCTGCACCTGGCCTCCGGTGTATAGGCGCCCGAGACTGAAGCTTATACCCCGCTGAGTGTAGGGGCCCGGGACTGGTGTTCCTTCTTCAGCGCACTGCCCCACCTTTGACACCTAGGGGCCTCAGAACTGTACCTAACTACGGGGCGTCAGTACCCGTGGCCCAGGCTTTCCCTCCAGAGCGCCGCTGACCGGGATCCTTGCCTTTCATTTAATGCCTCAGAGCCCTGAACCCATACTTTATCTCCTGTGTACAGAGGCCTGAGTAGCCCCGGCGACACCTGAGGCTCGGATCTGGGACTGTGTTGCGAACCAGGGAGGTCGACGAAGGAGGCCCTCATCGCCCGGCGTGTGGAGCGGGGACGGGAGGGGGACCCCCCCTCCCCCTGAGTGGATTACAACAGAGGCCTTGGTGATGGCGGCAAAGGGAGGCCGTCGGGTGGAGAAGGAGAAGACTCCCCTGCCGCCCAGGGGGGGGGGAGCAATCCTCACCGCTGAAGGGGGAGGCCAAGACCACAGCAGAGATGGTGGACGAAATTTCCATAGCTGTAGCGGGAGCGCTGTCTGCTCAGTTCGAGGACCTACGGGGCCGTATGGACCTTGTCCAGACCTCAGTGGAGGCCTTGGGCGGCCGCCTACAGGAGGCAGAGCACCGGATAGAGAAGTCCGAGGAGCACGTGCTGGAGCTACAGCGGGAGATGGTTCGGGTGAAAAAACTGCTTCAGGGGCAGGAAGCCAAACTAGATGACCTAGAAAATAGATCCCGCTGTAACAACCTGAGATTTCTTGGGATCCCAGATACCGTCGAGGATCGGGACCTGCAACCTTACTTAGAAGATCTGGTGAAACAACTACTGGCGAATGAACCCGAAGGTGCCTCAGTACAAATAGAGAGAGCGCACCGGGTTGGACCCAGGAGGACTAACGATACCCGACCCATGGTGACAATAGCACGGTTCCTGAGATTTCCACAGAAAGAAGCGGTCTTGCGTGCAGCGCGTAAGACAGGGACCATTCAGAAGGACAATGCCCGGCTACGTATTGTTCAGAATTACTCAGCAGCCCTAGGACAGCGGCGACGAGATTACGGACCACTGTGCCAGACCCTGATAGACAATAATATTAAGTTCATGGTGCAATATCCCGCCCGATTGGTCTTCACCCACGACGGGATCCGTCGGACTTTTGACTCCGCGTTAGCAGCAATGCCCTACGTGGAGGAGATACGGCGGAGGGCCGCAGTGGCAGCCGAGTCCTGAGGATCGGAGGAGAAGATTAATGCCCTGATGAACAAGCTCAGAGTTCCTTGCTTTGGACTGTAAAGTGATGGTGATGGTAATTGTTGTGGGGGTGGAGGGCTGCTGGGATTGTCTTGACTGCTTTAAGTAGAAATGTTGGTTTCCTCTGGGTGTGGGGGACGGGTGGGGAGCAGTCCGGGTGGTGGCTGTGTCTTTGGGGGGGCCGGGGGGGAGGGGTGGTTTGTAGTGGGATAGGGGCGTTGGAGGAGTGGGGGGGTACCGCACGCATCTAGGAATTCACTGAAGAGGAGAGGAGGATGGTAGTAGAATTAAGGAATCGAAGGGGGGTGGAGGGAGGGAGGGGGAGGGGTGGAGAGGGAGAGGCAGAAGCTAAGGGGGGGGAAGGGGGGAAGAGGGGTAGGGGGAGGGGGGGAGTCGGAACACTGTATTTTTGGGGACCAGTTGAGGTAGTGACGGGCCGAGGACGGTCTTTGAAGGGCTATGGGGGAGGACCCCGGGCTGGGGGGGTGTCTTCCCTATATTTTGTATGGTACTTAACAGACATTTGTGTGCCCAGTTTAATAATGTATGCCACTTAAGATAATCTCTTGGAATGTTTGTGGCCTGGGTAGTCCGATTAAACGGGCAAAAATTTTGCAGGCCTTGGCTAGGCAGGGAGCAGACATCGCTATGCTTCAGGAAACCCACCAGACTGCCGACGAACACCGTAAACTTTGCCGGGAGTGGGTGGGACAGGTCTGGGGGGCCCCAGCGCTTGGTAAGAAGGGTGGGGTAGTGCTTTTGATTCACAAACGGGTAAGGATGGAGGTGGTGAAGGAACTCGTTGATCCGACGGGCAGATATGTACTGGTGCAGGGAGTCCTTGAGGGGAGGCCAGTAGTTCTTGGTAGCGTGTATTGTCCCAATGTACTTGATTTGTCCCTGTATGCGCGCATTGCCTCCACACTTGAGACGCTGCCGGAGCTCCCCGTTATTTTGGGGGGAGACTTCAACGGGGTCATGGATATCGATCTCGATACCTCTAAAGTGGGGGAGCAAAGAGAAAGACGGGCGACGGTTCAGGCACTGCGACGTTTCTGTTCCAGACTGGGGCTAGTGGACTCCTGGCGATTACTACATCCGGGCGAGCGGGATTACACACCAATCCCGGGCCCACGGCACAAGTGCACGTATAGACTATTTGTTGTTATCCGCTGAGCTGTTTGCCAAGGTGGGGGACGCCCAGATAGGGCCTGTAGAGATATCTGACCATGCATTTGTCTGGATGGAAGTCTTCTGGAGTGGGAGTACGTCACGGGCCTTTCAATGGCGTTTTCCATTGGAATTATACAGAGACGCCCAATTTCGCGCATTTATACAGCGGCGGTGGCAGGAATTCGAGGCCGACCATAGGGGTCATCAAGATGACCCCGAATTGCTCTGGGAAACGGCGAAAGTCGTACTGAGGGGGGATATAATTGGGTTTCTTGCCAGAAAACGATGATTAAGGGCCGAACGTATTATGGTCTTAGAGCGATTGGTCACGAACTTGCGACGCCGCTGGGCTCATACTCCCACTGCGGGCTTAAAAAAGCAGCTATGGGATTCTCAAATGGAATTAAACGAACTTTTACACCAGAGAGCAAAGAAGTCAGTCTTGTATTATCGCTATCAATTGTACCGTTATGGGGACAAGCCGGGAAAGTTATTGGCTCGGTGCCTGCGTGGACCCAGGGGCTCTAAATTGGTGCCCGCCTTGCGAGATGATCTTGGGACTTTGCAAAGGGAAAGCCCGGCGATAGCGCGTGTCTTTCGCTCTTTCTTTCAGAAACTTTACACTGCGGAGGCGACTTCTCCCACGAAGATGGCGGATTATGTGAGGGGACTAGACTTGCCCCGCCTTTCCACTGAGCAAAGAGCTCAGTTAGATCAGCCAATTACGGTGGCCGAGCTGCAAGGGGCCATTTCCAAGGCCAGCTGCTACAAATCCCCAGGATCCGATGGTCTAGGTGCCGAATTCTACAAAATCCTCAAGGAACAGATTTCCCCAACGCTGACTGCTGTACATAATCGGCGAGCGCAGCAGGGCTCTTTTCGGTGGGGGGTTAATCATGCTCATATTGTTCTTATCCCCAAACCGGCCAAAGACCCTCTTTCTGCAGCCTCGTATCGTCCGATCTCCTTGCTCAACTTCGACCTTAAATTAATGGCTAAGATCTTAGCAGACCGCCTGGCGGAGTTTTTGGGGCAGTTGGTCCATGAGTCCCAGGTCGGTTTTGTTAAGGGGCGATACGCGGTCCGTAACTTACGTAAGATCATAGTGTCTTTAGAATGGGTTCAGTATAGACACCTGTCCTCTCTCTTGATTAGCTTTGACGCAGAAAAAGCCTTTGACAGGGTGGACTGGCAATACCTGAGATTCATCCTCCCTCAGTATGGTTTGGGGCCGTCGTTTTGTAACATGGTCGACAGTTTGTATGCCAATCCTACCGCAGCGATACTCTGTAATGGAGTCATCTCAGAGCCTTTTTCATTGCAGAGGGGGACCCGTCAGGGCTGCCCCCTCTCTCCTCTCCTTTTTGTTCTTTCTTTGGACCCTCTTCTACGCCGAGTGGCGGGTATGCGGACAATCCGGGGCGTAAGTATTGGCCCTCAGGTATTTAAGATTTCGGCCTTTGCCGATGACTTGTTGGTGCACTTGCTTTCTCCCGGGGATTCCCTACCCCCTCTGTTGCAGGAGTTCCGCGTTTACGGGCAGATTGCGGGGGGTTTAGTATCAATAGGGATAAGTCTGAAGCCCTTGATGTTTCTGGCCGACTTCGGGGTAGCTGGGTGGGCGACTTTCCCCTCCGATGGGCTGAGCGCCAGTTCATATACTTGGGAATTGTACTGTCCTGTCAGCCGGGTCGCCTATATAGGACTAACCTGAGACGGATGCTGGCCAAGGTGAGGACTCAGCTGCAGGCGTGGCAGTCCCTCCCCATATCCCTTATGGGGAGGATTGCGGCGATCAAATTGGTCCTCCTGCCGCGGATCTTATACTGGCTACAGACCCTCCCTGTGTGGATCCTTCGTCGGGATATCAGGTGCTTTGAGGCGGAATTTCGGGGCTTTCTATGGCGGGGGTCGAGAGCTCGGGTCTCGTACCGTAGACTCATGGGGAGGATCCGTGGGGGGGATGGGGGCTTCCAGATCTTGGTGCTTATGTGCTGGCTTGTCAAGCCCGCCATTTGGGGGACTGGCTCGGGGATAATGATCTTTATACCCCTAGAGCGTTTGAGGAGGCGTACGTGGCACCCCATTCTCTACGGGCCCTTTTGCATTTGGAGGTGAGTAGGTGGCCTACGCATTTAGCGGACAGCGTGTTATTGGCCCCGGTATATAAAACCTGGCGGAAATTGAATGTCTATTGGGGCCGACGGTGGCAGGTGTCGAGCTGGCTACCTATTTGGGGCAACGCCAATTTTACCCCGGGGACTGAAACGGCAGCGTTTCGTCAGTGGGGGGAGAGAGGAGTGCGGGCGCTGGGCCATGTGGTGGACCTGGCGGGTAAACCTAAGCCCTTTCCCATGCTATCCCGCGAATATAAATTGGGGCCGCTACACTTCTTTGCATACATGCAAGTGGCCCATTACGTGGCTTCCCTTCCACGGTCGGAACTCTGTGGCGACCGCTCGGCCCAGATAATAGCGTTTTTCGGGTTTGGCGACGTTGAGCGGCCGTCTATTCGGACCTTCCATCTTCGGTTGGAGCAGTTTCGACCACAGCCAGATTACAGCGGTGTGGAAAGAGCCTGGGGGGTGGAATTGGGTCGAGAGATTCCCCATGGTACTATTTTGGTGGCCCTCCGGAGGGTGGCGAGCCTGGCAGATGGTGCTCGCTGGCGAGAAATTCAAATTAAGTGTTTAACTAGGGTTCATTTCTCCCCGCGGCGAGCCCTTCGCTGCCATTTAACCGCAGATGGTAGTTGTCCACGCTGTGCGGAGCCCCTGGCGACCTTGTACCATATGTGGTGGGGCTGCCGGCGCATACGCCCCTATTGGCATAGAATTGCCCTCTATATGGCCGACCTCCTTGGACAACCTGTATACTGGGATGCGGCCTTGATCGTCTTGGATCTCCTGGGTCTCACCTCTCCAAAGGGGAAATGGAGTCGTTGGCTGGTGCGGAAGGCATGTCTGGTGGGTAAGGGCCCCATTCTACGTGGGTGGAGGGACAGCCACCCTCCCTCTTTTTGGGAGTGGCGGAACTCCTTCCATCAACTTATGCTCCTGGAGTGTCGGGCTGCACGAGGTCATGTGAAGCGATGGTCTGCTTTCTGGTTACTGTGGGAGCCCTATATTCAAAAGTTGAGTCCTTGGACACGTAATGTAACCCTGCAATTAGGCTGTTGATAGCCCTGGATGTATGTGGAGACCTAAGAGGTTCGGCACTGTTATATATGCTGGTCCGGGTGGGTATTGCGTCTGGGTGGAGGGGGGGGGAAGGGTTTATGGGGGGGGAGGGTGGGGGGGGAGGGGGGGAAATAGGGGTATTATCTTAAAAACTATGTAACCATCTATGTATCTTGCACCTTGGGGATCAGAGCCCACCCCAGGGAGCGATTGTCTTATGCTCTGTATTTGATGTTCTGTTTGATGGTTCAAAATAAAATATTGAAAAAAAAAAAAAGATCTCAATATGTATGCTTTGGAAGAAAGGCGGGAGAGGGGAGATATGATTGAGATGTTTATGTTTAAATCATTTTTATTGGTCAACCAAACACAAACAGAACATATACCAGGCACTTTCAACATACAATTTAACTAGATTACCAGCTTACTTAAATCTCCATCTTATTATTATTTAATAATAATCAAGCCCTCCCTCACCATTCCAAACTAAGCACCGTACATTTATGATCACAACACTTTGAACGTGGTACATCCAATCTTACTTACAAAATGGTAGTTTGCTGTCCAACAGAGCACACATCTTAAATACCAATTAAATTGCAGTCTAACAGAGCATAAGGAGCTGTGCGACCCTATCCAGCTATCAAGCCCACAGCTATCAACCATATGCTTTCCCTTCAATCCCCCTCATTCTGTAACCCCCATCCATTGCCCTTCCCCCCTCCCCCCTTCCTCCCTACTCCCCCCCCTCCCATCCCTCTACTATACAGTGGGGGCTTAGAACTTTTTTTTTTTTAAACAAAATCATTACATTATTATATACCACTTCTAGGTGACTCCTCCTACCTAACTCGATTATATCAGCCCATTGGCAGGGGTAGCTCAATACCCTCCCATACTTTATCAAAAGCCATCATTTTCCTTTCTCCCAGAATTTGGGCAGTTCTTCGTTCCATACTTCTCAGCTCCATCATAGAGCTTTCACAGCCTTTCAACTCAGGAGGAGACTCCGCCATCCATTGTCTTAATATACATTGCTTCGCCACTATAAATCCTTTCTCACACAACTGCTTGAAGGAATTTTGTACTAAAATTCCCCGGCTAGGTATACCAAGCAGTCCCCAGTCCGGCAGGAGAGGCAACTGATACTTTGCTCTCCTCCCTAGTGCTTCCCACACCTTCTGCCAGAATCACTGTATATGAATACAGAACCAGAATCTGTGAGAGAACGTGCCCCTCTCCACCTTACAGAGTTTACACACATCTGTCTCCGCTAGGCCCGCACGAGCAGCCCAGACGTCATGTACATATGCCCTCCAAAGAAATTTATATTGAATTTCCTGCAATCTTACCGATTCCGATATAGCTTTTATAGACTTAAAAGCCTGCTGTAGTGCCGTCGCCGTAGTACCTGGCAACTGGTCCCACTGCCACCTCGCAGTCAAGTGGTCTAGGGGACCAACCTGCTGAGAATGGCGTAACTCACTTCGTAATTGAGTAACTTGCACCTTCCCCTCTAATATGGTGAAAAGCTCTAACATCCCCCCAGTATGAAGTATGTTGGGGAATTTCCTCTGTAAGTCACGAATATAATGTCTCACCTGTAGATAAAAGTAAAAATGCCTGGATTCCAGATCATATCTCCTCTGCAACTCTATAAACGAATCTATCTCAGATTCCTTTTCCATTCTGATGTGACCCAAGTACTTGATACCCTTCCGTGCCCATTCACTCACCCCTCCCCCTAGCATTCCCGGAGGAAACTGTCGATTCCCCACCAGGGAGAGACAATCCGTCCCTCTCCACTCGTTGCCCCGATATTGGCACAACATCCGCCAAACCTGGTGTAGGGCTCTCAAATATCCTGACGCCCTCCATGCTGGCGTCATCTCCCCAGGAGACTGATGTAATAGGTACACTGGATGTACACTTCCCGCCATCTCCTCCACCAACTCTACCGGTATCGTGCTCCTGATACCTAACACCAGATCTCTCAGCAGCCTGACCATATAGGTGAGATTGTAACTTCTCAAGGGCAGCAGCCCCAGCCCCCCTTCCTCCTTAGGTCTCATTACAGCCGAAATAGCTATTCTGGGTTTCCGACCTCTCCAAAGAAACTTATTTATGTGTTTCTGTAACAACAAAATATCTTTCGTTAGTATCCAGACAGGCACATGTCTTAAGAGGTAGACCCACCTAGGTAGCTCCACCATCTTGAAGAGCGTCACCCTGCCCATTAAAGAAATTGGCAACTCACTCCACCTCTTCAGCCTCTCAATAGAGGTTCCTAGCATTACTTTAACATTTGCCTCATAGAGCTGGGACATCTGCTCCGGTATCTGAATTCCTAGATAGCGAATTTGCCCTTCTGCCCACTCTAAAGGGAAGGTCCCCTGCCACCCCGACCGGACCCTCCCACCCACATCTAACACTAGGGACTTGGTCCTATTTATTCGCAACCCAGAGAATGACCCAAATCGCTCAATCTGCTGCATTGCAATTTCCAGAGATTGCTGCGGGTTCAACAGACAAAGCAGCAAATCATCCGCAAAAGCACTAACCTTAATGCTGCCTCCCCTCCACTCCATCCCTTTGATCCCCTCCGACGTCTCCAAGTGTAGCAGTAGGTGTTCTAGCTGCAGAACAAACAAGAGGGGGGAGAGAGGACAACCCTGCCTTGTTCCCCTTTTCAATTCAAATGATTGGGAATATTCACCCCCCATCGTAATCCTGGCCAATGACTCTGTGTACAGCGCCTTGACCCATCTCAGGTAGTCCCCACCAAACCCAAACCTACGCATCACTTCAAACATATACACCCAGGAGACTCTTATCAAAAGCCTTTTCGGCGTCTAAGCTTACTAATATTAACGGAGTCTCCTTAAATTGGCAATAATCCATAGACAAAAGTATTTTACTGATATTCAAAAGTGCCTCTCTCCCTTTCACAAAGCCAGACTGGTGTCATCCTATTATTCTCTGGAGCACTCCCTGCATTCTCAATGCCAGCACTGAAGCAAGAATTTTCATATCGTAATTGATTATAGATATCGGTCTATAAGACGCTGGGTCTACCGGATTCTTTCCTGGCTTGGGAATGAGGGTAATGGAAGCTGTTCTCATTTCCCTGGGGAACTTCCCCGTCTCCAATATCTCCTCATATAATGCCAGTAAAGTGGGGGTCACGGTGCGCTCAAGCATTTTATAGAATTCTACCCCAAAACCGTCTGGCCCTGGGGTCTTATGCGGGGTTCCTGCTCTGATCACTGTTTGTATCTCCGCCCACAGAATCGGCCCACTTAATTCTTGCTGCTCACGCTCAGTCAACTGCGGCAACTGCACCCCATCCAAAAATACTCGCTCCTGCTCTCTATCTTCCATCCCCAGAGTGTATAGCTCCTGATAAAATTGCCTAAAAATCTGCATTATTTGCCTGGCGTCCTGCTGAAGTGCTCCTCCCTTATCCCGTAGCACCGCCACTACTTTACTCCCATTCCCTTCCCGGACCAAGCGAGCCAACAGGCTGCCTGTTCAATCTCCGTATCGAAAGAATTGATGCCTATAATACTGCATGGAGTACACAGCTCGTTCTTGAAGCAAATTATTTAGGTGTCTCTGCCTCTCTAAGTAGGATGCCAAATTCTGCGGATCACCCCCTGCCATAGTTAGCCTCTTGTACACTTGAAGCTTGTGTGCCAGGGCTATGATCTCCTCATTGAGCTTTTTCTTTTCTCAAGCCACATACGCAATAATATGGCCTCGCATCACCGCTTTCCCCGCCTCCCAGATTACCTCAACCTTACTCGCTGGCGTGTCATTGAATCGCATGTACTCCTCCCAGTGCTTCATTAAATATTCTTTGAATTCCTTGTTCTTCCACAGATGTCCCGGGAAGGACCATTTACCTTTACCTCCACCCCTCCCTTTCCAATCCATCCGAACCATCGCATGGTCCGATATTACAGTGGGATCAATCTCAATACCCAGAATCTTCCCAAAGCTTTCTTTAGAGAATAACATATAGTCTATCCGGGACCATGACTGATGGGCTCTCAACAGGTGTGTGTAATCTCTTTCCCCCTCGTGCAATATTCTCCAGGCATCCACTAGCCCTCCAACTCGACATATATACCCTACTGCCTTCTTATTCCAGCCCCCTCCTTCCCGCCCCCGGGACCTATCTAGTATTGGATCATGCGGGCAATTAAAATCACCCGCTAATATTAATGGGACTTTCGGGGCTGCCACTACTTTTTGTGCCACACTCTTAAAAAATTGATGATTATATATATTAGGTGCATATATATTCCCAAGGAATAGCTCCTCCCCCTGGATTCTGATGTGCAGAAATATGAACCTCCCTTGCGTGTCCACCTCCTCTTTCAGGACTGCCACCGGACTTCCTCTTTTAATTAGTATCGCTACCCCATTTTTACGCTCTCCCGAGGAGGCAGCATATACTTGCCCTACCCAGTCCCACTTCAATTTCGCATGCTCCATCGCACTTAGGTGTGTTTCTTGTAGTAGGGCTACACATGCTTTCGCCCGTTTGAGCGCCTGCAAAACTTTTGTACGCTTCACCGGTGAACTGACTCCACCGACATTCCACGTCACTATGCGCAGATCATGTCTCATCTAATCCCCCTCTGCCAGAATACTCTCATGGCTCTGTCTCCATTATTACCCAAAGTTGCCCAGCCTCAGCTCCAGGCCCCTCCCACCTTCTCCTCCAACCCACCCATTGTGCAAGTCCTTGAGCTAACCTTACAATCATCTCCCTAACTCCCCCAGATCTTCCACACTGGCCTCCCTCTTTCCCGAGCGCCCCCCCTCTTATGATCCCCTCCCCCCCTCCTTCACCCCACTCTGTCTCATTACTCCCCCCCTCCCTCTCCCTCCCCACCCCCCTCTCCCCTCCCCTCCCCCACATAAAATGATTCACCCTCTGCCCTCAGCTTGTCACCGCTGAGGCCTGATCCCCAATCTGGCGCTACGGGGCCGCCTCGCCTTAGCCTCACTCCCTCCCATGCTCTTTCAGCTGGACTCCACCCAACAATTACCTTCACCAACCACCCCTCCCTACATTGTTAATTTCCTACCCCCTTGTACAGCATCACTGGTAGCATACCTTCTATATATCTTAGCCATAAATCACTCTCGCATCCACAAGCATGTGAACATACATGTCCTTGACTGAGCACTATAGTTCCTTGAAACTATCCACTCCGCCCTTGCTCGCTGCTCCGGGCTCTGGAACCACTACTCCCCTCCAGCAGTCGACTCCCCAGCCTTCGTGCTCTCCAATCCCACCAGAAACTTCCTTTCCTCTCCCACGGAGGTGAATGAGTAATTCTTCCCTTTGTCCATCAGGCGAAGTGTGGCTGGGTACGCTAGCGTGAATCGCACCTTCTTATGAAACAGTTCGGAGCATGTAGGAGCGAACTCTTTGCGCTTTGTTGTCACTACAGCCTAATAGTCCTGGAACAATAATATTCTCTGATTCTCATACATCAACTGTCCTTTTTGTCGATAAGCCTGCAACAGTTGAATCTTGTGCTGAAAGTTAAGAAGTTTCACGATAACCACTCTAGGCTGGTTTTGCAATTCCAATTTAGGCCCAAGGCGATGTGCTCTTTCAACTTTTTGTTCTCCTACCAGTGTGGTAAGGCCCAGTTCCTGCGGGAGCCATTGCTCAATTAAAGGTAACAGCATCTGATCTGTCGTTGCCTCCGGCACTCCCACTATCCTCAGATTGTTCCTACGCGACCTGTTTTCTAGGTCATCGACTTTTGCTAGGAGCGCCTCTATCTGCATTTGCTGGGCCGAACTCTCCCTGGCCCTCCGGCCCTCCTCGTCCTCTATTGAAGACACGCGGTGTTCCAGCTCCTCCACTCTGCGACCCACCTCCGCCATCGCACCTCCCATATCCTCCAGCTTCAATATTTGATCAAATTTAGGGTCTAGGAGCTTTACCACCTCCTTTGCTATCTCATCCGTTGCCGAATCCGCACTTTCCGCTCCTGGGGACATCAGCTGCACAGCCACAGTCGTTGCAGGCCCTAATTTCTGGGCTTTCTCTTGGTCCTTTTTCAGCGGCGGGGCATCGTATTTCTTATTTTCGCTCTTTCCCTGTTGTCCCCTTACAGCCCCTCTAGTATTACTCTCTCGCTCTGCTTCCTAATATCGTGCAATGTTCAATGTTGTCGTTTAAAACGCGAGGCAGCCCCGGAGCGAGCAAGAAGCCACCTTACTCGCTCATGCGTCATGTGGGATCTCATGATTGAGATGTTTAAATACCTCCATGGCATAAATGTACAAGAGGAGAGCCTCTTTCAAATGAAAGAAAGCTCTGGAATGAGGAGGCATAGGATGAAAGCGAAAGGGGATAGACTCAGGAGTAATATGTGGAGATATTTCTTTACGGAAAGAGTGGTAGATGCGTGGAATAGTCTCCCAATGGAGATAGTAAAGACCAGGACAATATCTGAATTCAAGAAAGCACAGGACAAACACAGATTTCTAAAAAGGTAGTAAGAAAGAATTTGCCTATGAGTGAGGACCAACTCTGAGGAAGGAGCCCAAATGGCGCCAGTGGATATAGTGCACCACTGGTTGCAGGCAGAATCTGGCGATAACGGGAGTGACTTTGAGGAAGATGCTGGGGAGGTGATGGGCACCAGAGAACTTTGGTGCTGGTTGTTGGACATCAAGGCTGCAATGCAGACTTATGGGGCGATCTTGGAACTATGGCAACAGGTCTGAGGGCTGAGTTGCATGACGTGGGATGGAACAGGCAGCCGAGCACAATGAGAGTATCAAGGCTCTGCATGCAAAAGTACAAGATTTAGAAAGCACCCAGAGCAATCTGATCGATAAGCTTGAGGATGTGGAGAATAGAAACTGTCAATGCAACCTCTGATTCTGGTTTAGTGGTGGAGCACATTGTCCAACAGCTATTGCCAGATGGAGAATGCCTTAAAATAGAGTTGGAGAGGGCACATCGTCCTCTGGGATTACCCAGGCCAAACCAACCACGGGACATTGTGGTCTGTTTTCACCAGTTTGCACTTAAGGAACAAGTGATGACTCAGGCCTGTAAGTTGAGCCAACTAATGTGGGAAGGCTATAAAATTGAACTATATGAAGCTCTCTCACCAACTATGTTGAGACGCTGCAGGGAGTTGCGGGATATTACACTTAAGCTGTGTACTGCAGGGATTAGGTATCATTGGCACTTCCCATTTGCTTTGGGCATCATGAAGGAGGGGTGCACACTACAAAGCCGGACCCGGGCCGAAGTGTTGGCAAACTTAAAAGAGTTGGACATGGAAGGTGTGGATGACCTCCCCAGCAAGAGCCCACCTACTCAACGCAAAGTGGCGACCTGGCAGAGAGTTAAGGGGGAAAGCCGTCTGCAGAGACATTCTGATCAATGGGCCGCCAACATTAATTTGGACTCCATTGACTGAGCAAATATCGGGGAATGGTTGGCATTTGAGGGAAGGGTTTTTTGTGGGAACAAGAATGTGTGATTGTAAGCATAGCCTTTTGTTGTGGATGAATGAATCGGTGAATGCTGTGGGTTTTGGATGCTTGTCACAAAGTTAAGAGGGGGGTTTCATGATTAAATGATGAATGCAGCTATGTGGGAGGGAGGCAGGACACTGGGGGGAACAGATATGTATGCAGGTTAACTTGTAGTATGGGTGGCGAGTTGGGTGAGGGGATACATATAAAGTGAGCATGGGGGGGAGCACTGGAGGAGATGTACGTCACTTGCTCCTATGTGAGGTGCTGTTGGGGAGGAGTAGGCAGCTTGGCTAGTGAGGAGGAGGGGAATGGAGTGACGAGGGGAAGAGGGAGCGGGGGGAGGTTAAGGACCCGAGAAAGAGCGAGGGGGGGTTTAAGGGAGAGGTGAGATGAGAGGCCTAAAGTTGGGAACAATCAATGCCAATGGTTTTAATGCTTCACACAAGTGCCAGTTATTCTTTAAAGAGATCAATCGCTTGCATGTTGAGATCATATGCATTCAAAAAACACATCTAAGACTCAGAGATCATAGGGTTTTAAATGATAATCACTTCCTGCGGTATTACTATGCATCACAACGGGGAGGGGGTAAGACAGGGGGTATTGCAATTCTAATACACAACACAGTCCCCTATGAGGAACTGGGGGTGCTTAAAGACCCAGCTGGGAGGTATGTGGTGGTGAAAGGGCAGATACAGGGGATACTGGTGGTGTCTATGCTCCTAGTCAAAACCAAGGGTTTTTTAAAATCACATTCTCTCTGAGCTGTCAGGTTTTTTAGAGGGCCCTGTGATGGTTGCCGGGGACGTTAACGTTGTTCTGTTGCCTCAACTGGATAGCACAAGGGGAGGGTGTCAAGGGGAAAGCTTAGATAGGCAGCATTTGAAGGAATTTATTGATACCTGGCAACGTCTGGATGCCTGGAGGGAAAACTACCCTATGAGTAGGGTATATTCCTATCATTCTATCCGCTTCAACACTCATTCCAGAATTGACCTGATTTTACTACATTCATCTCTCATGACTGGGCTGATTGTGAATCTGTGTTGTGTTTGGATCATAGTCTGGAGTGTGTGGAACTGAAGGGTTGGGACCAGCACCCAGGAGCGTGCTTTTGGCACATGAATGACAGCCTCCTGAGGGACCTGAAAATAGTCACAGCAAGAGCTAGTGATATAGAAGAATATTTTGCAAATAATGTAGATGGGGAAATAGTGGGGGAGGTGGCCTGGGATGCGTTCAAGGCATATATTAAAGGGCGATGTGGAGCCCAAAAAAAGAAACAAAGAAGGAAAGAGCTAGAACAGGCCATAGCGCATTTAAAGGAAGTTGCTAGGCAGCACAGATTAAGAGGAGAGTTGGTTTGGGCATGGGAACTTGAGGTAGCAGAACAAGGGTGAAAGACCTCCAGTCTGAAGCCTGAGCTTTTCAATTGCACTGTGCTCACCAAAGATTTCATAAACATGGTGACAAGCCAGGACGCTTACTAGCTCGTAGTCTCAAGGTAAAGCAGGCACAATTGTCAGTGGCCAAGCTTCGGAAGGCTGGGGGAGGCCTGGATGCCTGGGGATGGGGTGATCAGAGACACATTTGGAGAATTCTATAAGGGGCTCTACAGTGTGGAGGGTGGACAGAATAAGGATACCATCTTAGAATACTTAGCAAATGTGGATTTACTTAGGATAACTATAGAGGAGCCTGCATATCTCAATCGCTCCATAAGTGAGGAAGAGATAGCTCGGGCAGTAGGGTCATTAGCGAATGACAAGGCTCATGGCTTGGATGGTTTAACAACAAGGGTCTACAAGACCTTTAGGGAATAGTTGATAGCCCGCCTGGCTCAGGTGTTTAATGGGGTGCGCCTGAGAGGGCGCTTGCCAGAGACAATGGAGCAGGCTGGGATTAGTGTTTTGCTGAAGCCTGGGAAGGAGGCAACCCAATGCGCATCCTATAAGCCGATGTCACTTCTTAACCTGGACAAGAAGGTGCTTGCATGCATTTTGGCGCCCAGATTGAGTGTTTATATGCCTAAATTGGTTGACTCTGACCAAATGGGATTTGTGTAGGGGAGACTTGCAGCAGATAATGTGAAAAAGGTGGTTAATTTGTGTTGGCTGGTTAGGCGGGAGACTCTACCTGCTGTTGCTGTAGCTAGTGATGCCGAAAAGACGATTGACAGGGCATTCTTATGGGCAGTACTGAGCACCATTGGGGTGGGGGAAATGTATCTTCAATGGGTGCAAGCCTTGTACAACAAGCCGGTGGCTTCGGTGAAAGTAAATGGAGGATACTCGGATTTTTTTCACCCTGCAGAGGGGAACGAGGCAAGGGTTCCCCCTTTCCCCCCTCCTCTTTGCACTCTCGGTAGAACCTTTTGCAGCTAGGGTGCAGAATAGGTGAGATATCATGGGTATAAGGATGCAGAAGCAGGAGTATAAAATCTCACTGGCTGCAGATGATATCTTGCTGACCCTTATGGAACCAGCAGTCTCCCTTGGAGGGTTTCAGGATGAGTTGGAGCGCTGTCAGGACATGTCCAGCTTCAAAGTAAATTTGGATAAAACTGAGGTCCTAAATTTCACCCTGGACCACTGGCCCGGGTGGGTGGCGACAGCTGCACAGATGACTGGCCATGCTACCCCCTCACCACAGCTGCCATCGAATCCATTTGGGGGAGAGGCGGGCAGTAGCAGCAGTAGTATTTCCAAAAGTGGCTGCTTTTTGCCGCTGCTTTCTTGCCTGCTGCTGCCGTGGGCAAGAAAGTGACAGCAAAAAGCCACCATTTTTTGAAATACTGCTGCTGCCACTGGCCGCCTCCCCCTCCCGAGATGGAATCGGCAGCAGCTGGGGGGGGGGGGCAGCGAGGCCATGGTTTCTGTCTAGGGTGGCAGAAACCCTTGGGCCGGCCCTGCCCAGGATAAAGGGGAAGTGTGAACACTGTGGGTGTCTTTTCCATTTAGGTGGACTGGGGGGGGGGGCCGTTTGGATACTTGGAGATTCAGCTATGTGCAGAGGCTACTCAGCTATATTAGGCAAATTACAAACCTCTATGGCAACATTTTTTCTAGATTTGAATATGTGGCGGCATTACCCCTTGTCTTGGTTGTGGTGGATAACTAGTATTAAGATGGTGATTTTACCACGGGTGCTCTATTTTTTCCAGACGCTACCAATAAAGGTGCCTAGACAAGTGCTAATGCTTGCGCAGCACAAACATTTTCATTATATCTGGAATCATTGACCTCTGAGAGTAGCAAGAAGGACCCTGTATAGGACCTGTAGGTCGGGAGGCCTAGCTGTCCAAAATTTGCTGTGGTATTATACAGCAGCCCAGTTCTCTAATATTCTCAGCTGGCAGGAGGGACATCAGAGGAAATGGGTTAGGATACTCCAGACCTTTATGGGGGGACTACCTCTGAGATTTTTACTGTGGTTGGATAAATCTAGTGGACTTCCCACAAATCCTTTTATTCAACACGTGATGGGATTGTGGAGGAAGGCAAACGTAGATGGTCTCCTTAGTGAGAGAAAATCTCTGCTGCAGCCTATTCATCTTAACTCTGAATTCCCACGAGGGCTGCACGATCTCCTTTTTAAGAGATGGGAAGCATTGGGCTTGCACACAATATATAAGCTGTGCTCTGGGGGGCAAATGAGTTCATTTACGGATCTACAGGAGAAGTACCGGCTGGCTCAGAGGGATCTTTTTGGCTACCTACAGGTTCGCCTTTGGTTGATGGAGGAAGGGTGGGATAGGGTGATTTCCTAAGGGTTAACTGATTTTGAGAAGTTATGCTGACATCCTTTTGCTTGTCGTAAGGCCCTCAAAACTTTATCATTTGATTTTGGAGAAAAAGGGGGTTGAGAAATTGCCATTTCAGAAGCGTTGGGAACAGGATATAGGCCGGGACCTCAATGAAGCTACCTGCATAGCGATATTTTAGGGGATGTCTCAGGGTCAAGTGGTGGCCTGACATGTGGAAAATAGTTACAAATTCTTATATCACTGGTACCTCACCCCGCTGCGCCTACATAAACAATTGAGCAGTTTCTTGAGTAAGTGCTGGCGAGGGTGCCCAGAGGTGGGGGATTATTGCCACATGTGGTGGAGATGATCCAAGTTACCTCCCCTCTGGGACAGGATTCATGACGAGGTGGTGGGATTAGTAGGTGGCGAGGCAGCTTGGGAAAGGGAGCATATACTCTTGGGGCTTTGGGGGGGAGGGGTGTTTGGGAGGCTTTGTGTGGTAGCAGCCTGCTGTGAGATTGCGGGGAAATGGAAAGCAGGTGGAGCCCGATTCCCTAAGGGGCACGTCCAGGCCGTCTGGATGGCCCCGAGCAGGATGGGCCCATTTGGACCCGATTCTGCACTGTGGGAGCAAGACGGTCCCGCTGGTGCAGGATCGGGACTGTGGAGACGGCCCAGCATGCCCCTGCATCACCACAGGGACATTCTTCCCACAGCTCAATCTGCCCGCTGCCTCGGACCCCCCTTCCCCACCATCTGACCCCTAGGGGGCAGCCGGGACCCGGATCGGGTAACGGGGACTCCCCCTGCTCTCCGCCATCGCCATTGAGGGCCTGGTGGCCGATCCAGGGGGATGGCCAGCACTTATTCCACCTCCGATGTGGAATAAGATGGCCACCCCCCTGGATGGCCAGCGCTTATTCCTCCTCCGAGGTGGAATAAGCTGGCCATCTCCCCAGCGATCCCCGGACATACAGGGCTGTCATCGGAATTGGGGTCGGCCCTGCCCATGCTCTGCCTACTTTCCGCCCCCGTATGCCCCCATTTCCGGCAGCATGCACAATGGCTGTGTATGTGCAGTGGGGCCGGGAGGCAGAATTCGTTGTGGGTGAATAGCGGGGCTGGATGTCCTGTCGGGATGTCCAGCCTCGCTATTCGCCTTACAGAATCGGGGCCATAGTGCACCTATGGTTATTGATTGGTATGCTCGAATGCATGTGATTTATGGGTTGGAGCGACTGACAGCACTGCAGAGGGATATATTTGAAGATTTTGAAAAGGTGTAGCAGCCATTTATGTCTAAATTTCATCTTTGAGATCTACTTAATTGTATAACAGCAGTGATGTAACTCTTTTACTTTCTCTTCCTTTATTTTTTAGCTCCTTGGCTTGGGGGTGAGGAGAGGGGGAGGGGAAGGGGAAAGGGGAGGAGGAGGATTTCTTGGGGTTATTTTGTGGTATTTTGTAAAATCTTCAATAAAAATGTTACATTAAAAAAAAAAGAAAAGAAAACTATTTTGTTCAGTTACATCAAAGAAAATAAAATACACAGTCCTGCAGGGATGGTGGGGAAAACATGCGGAGCACACCTCATGGAATTATAACTAGTCCTTGTGTGTATGTGTGTTGGCTTTGTGTGTCTTTTGTGAGGAGACTAGAGAAGAAAGGAGAAGTAGTTTGAAAGGATGACTTCCCTAACTTCTATGTATCAGTGTTTCTATTACACAGAAGCTAAAACTGCTTCTCTCACAAATACATTGGGCCTTTTTTGGGGGAGCTTATTTCTCTGGAACCCCCTTGTTTGATCTGGCCTGGTTTCAAACTCTGTGGGCCCGATTCTGTCCCGCATGAATATCTCCTTTATACATCCGGGCTGAGCCGGACGTACAAAGGAGATTGAGATTCTGACCCTGCGTGGCACGTCTAGCCCCATGGGATCAGAATCGAGAATAGGCATGTACGTGCAGGCCGGGACTGCGATTCAGTCCCGGCCTGCACGTACATGCCTGCCCGACTAATGGAGTTGCGGCGCCAATGCAACATGACGCCATGGTGTCAAGGCTCCATTTAAAAGCTGTGATGCCAGCCACCGCAAAATAGAGTTAATTCCCCACAGTCCAACCCCCGATCCAGCCTCCTAAGGCCAGGGTTGGGATGTGGGGAATTAACTCTGGCCCCCTGGAGCTGAACGAAAGAAAAATTCAGGACGTTTTACTTGCCCTGGACGTACAGGACCGACATTAGAATTGGCCCTGTATGTCCAGGGCTGGTGACCACCCACTGCCCACCCACTCTCTGCCCTGTGCCACCCCTTCCCCGCCCCCGTCTAACTTCCCTGCACAACCAGTGGGGAAGTTAGGAGGGGAAGGCCGACACAAATAGTGGGACGTCCATCCCTGCTATTCGTGCCTCAGAATAACCCCCTATGGGCCTGATTCTGATCTCGACATCCATCTCCTTTGTATGTCCAAGCTGAGCCAGACGTACAAAGGAGATCACGATACTGATCCCACAGGGCATATCTAGCCCCGCGGGGCATATCTAGTCCTGCGGGATCAGAATTGCGAACAGGCCTGTACGTGCAGGCCGGGACTGCGATTCAGTCCCAGCCTACACATACAGCTGTAGCCCAGCTAACTCAACCAGGGCTTTTAAATAGATCCGCGGTGCCATGGCGTCCTCTTGCCATAGCAATATGGTTCCATTTAAATGCCGCGATGCCGGCCACTGCTAAAAAAGTTACTTCCCCACAGCCTGACCCCGGATCCGGCCTAGTAAGGCCAGGGTTGGGCTGCGGGGTATTAACTTTGCCCCCTTCCATGCCCCGCGTCTGCCAAAAAGAAACACCCAGGGGGTCGAATAATTTCCCTGGACATTTTGCCGGCCGTTGACATACATGACCAACATTATTTATTTATTTTATTTATTTATATTCTCTTATATACCGTGCTATTCTTTATCAGTGCGGTTTACATTGAACAAACTGAAATTACATTGAACAGGGCATTATAACTTGGAGATAACTATTTATAGGGAACATGGGCTATGGAGGGTTAAGTGGCTTGCCCAAGACCACAAGGAGCACCTGTGGGACTAGAAACCCCAGTCCTTCCGGCCCAAGGTTGCTGTCCTCTAGTGGGATTTGAACCCCCGACCTTCCGGCCTGAAGTACCTTGCCCCAACCACTAGGCCACTCCATTAGAATTGGCCCTGTTTGTCCAGGGCTGGTGACCACCCACTGCCTGCCCACTTTGCGCCCCTGGGCCACCTCTTCCCCGCTCCCAACTAACTTCCCTGCACAACCGGCAGGGAAGTTAGTCGGGGCGTGCAGCTGGCACAAATAGTGGGGATGGACGTCCCGCTGGGACGTCGATCCCCGCTATTCGTGCCTCAGAATAACCCCCTATGTGTCTTTTCAAGCAGTTCCCCCTCATACCTAATTTGATCCAATTGCATTAAATTTTTGGAGAGTTATTGTGTCCCCAAACAAACAGATAGATGGACAGACGTTCTTGACCCCTTTCCAACATTCATTGGGTTGGAAAGAATAAAAAGTAATCATAAATCCCTCAAGAAAAATGCTTATTCAGGTGAGAAGAAATCTACTCGACTCCTTTGTAAATGACAACTGAAAACAAACCTTTAGCATGTTGGCAATTTGCCCCTTGATTGGCCCCATCAGCAAATAGTTGCAGCTGGGACATAGTTTGAGCCAAGCAGAGGTGAAGTTGCAGTGTACACATGATGTTCTGTGCTGCTGATATTTAAATGCTACGGCACTTAACTTTGTTTTTTAAATAGCCTCCAAATATTCAGAGGCATCAATTTTCTTCCTGTCCATCTTTTTCACTGTCCAACTTTCGCATCCATACGACGTTATTGAAAATGCCATGGCTCGAACAAGTCATATCTTTGTATGGAGAGAGAAATCTATGCTCTTGAGAATCTTGTCTAGGTCCTTCATAGCCATTCTGCGAAGAGCAATGCATCATCAGATTCCTTGACTGCTTGTTGTTTCTTTATTGATAGTTGATCCAAGTAGGTTAAAGTTGTCCAATATTTCAATTTCTTCTCCATTAATGATGAACTTACTGGTTTTGCCAATTGTCAGGATCTTTGTCTTCTTTATATTAAGGTGCAGGCCCATTTTAAGACTATGTTCCTTGATCTTGAGAAGCAAATGTTTCAGATCATCTTCACTTTCAACCAGTACTGTGATATCAGCATAGTGAAGGCTGTTGATGAGTCTCCCACCAATCTTCACACTTCTGTTATCTTCATACAGTCCTGCTTCTCTGATGATTTGTTCTGCATATAAATTAAACAGGTAGGAGGAAAGTATGCAGCCTTGTCGTATACCTTTGCTAATTTTAAACCATTCTGTTTCTCATTGTTCCATTAGAACTGTTGCTTTTTGATCAACATAAAGGTTGTGCAAGAGAATGATCAGGTGTTCTGGTATACGCATGCTTCTTAATGTGGTCCAGTTTCTCATGGTTTACAGTCAAAAGCTTTGCTGTAGTCAATAAAACACATATAGATATCCGTTTGGTATTCTTTAGTCTTTTCAAGGATCCATCTCACATCCAAATTTCCTGGCAGAACCTTGTGAGTATGGTAACAGCTGCATCAGATTGATGTAATACTTCAATGGGAATGCCATCAATGTCTGGTGCTTTGTTCTTTGATAAGGCTTTAAATGCTGCTTCGACTTCTTCTTTCATCACCAATGGTTCCGGATCATAAGGTACAGGTTGAAACAGTGTTGGTCCACTTGATCTTTAACATATAATGTCTGTATATTCTTTCTACCTTTTCTTGATCTGCTCAGCACCATTCAGCATGGATCCTTGAACATCTTGTAACATTCCAATTCGAGGCTGGACTTTTTTCTTTAACTCTTGTAGATTTAGGAAAGCCAATCTTCCTCTAATAGTTTCTTCTTCTATTTCCTTCCATGAGTCACTGTAGTGCTTCTCCTTGTCTTGTCTTGCTGCAAGTTGAAAATCTCTGAGTTCTGCAATTGTCTCTTTCACCTCTCGCTTTAGCTTCTCTGCGTTTCTGGGCAATTTTCAGTTTCTTCGGTCATCTATTTCGGCTGTTTTTGCTTTTTCACCTTTTGTTGAGATTTCTCACTTTCTTCCAACACAGCCTTCTTGATGTCATTCCATAACTCTTCTGGAGCTCTATCATTTGTATCTAAAGCAGCAAATCAATTTTGTAGGCAGTCTTTAAATTCTGGTGGTATATTCTCAAGGTCATATTTTGCTACACTCATGAGTGGTTTGTTCTTTTTCAAATTTAGCTTGAGTTTGCATACTAGTAGTTGGTGATCTGTACCACAGTCAGCTCCAGGTTTTGTCTTTGTTGATGAGCTTTTCCATCGTTGACTTCCACAGATGTAGTCAATTTGATTTTTGTACAATCCATTGGGTGAAGTCCATGTTTATAGTCACCGCTTGTGTTGCTGGAAGAAGGTGTTTGAGATGAATAGATTGTTGGTCTTGAAGAATTCTATTAGTATTTCTCCAGCTTCATTTCTGTTGCCAAGTACATATTTTCCAACCACTTTGCCTTCTTTGTTGCCAACTTTTATGCTCCAGTCAACCATAACTATCAGGATATCCTGTTTGCATGTTCTGTCAATTTCAGCTTGCACTTTTTCATAGAACTCATCAACTTCATCCTCTTCTGCAGTTGTTGTTGGGGCATGTAATATAATTATAGTTGTGTTGATGGGCATTCATCGTAGACGGATAGAAACTAAGCGTTCACTGATTGCACTGTATTTCATTACAGTTCTTGCAAGTTTCTTCTTAATTATAAATGCAACACCATTTCCTTTTTGTCTTTTATTTCCAGCATAGGAGACTATATGATCATCAGATGCAAAGTGCCCGATGCCAGTCCATTTCAGTTCCCTGACACCCAACAGATCGTGTTGTACATGTTCCATTTCACTCTTGACCACCTCCAACTTCCCTTGGTTCATGCTTCATATGTTCCATGTCCCAATATGTAAGACATCATTGCAGCTTTTGACTCTCATTTCATGCGCAGCTACATCGGCAGTCAGATGTCACAAGGACTTTGATCCAACCACATCATAATTGCTGGCTTTACTCTGAAAAAGTCTCAAGCTCCTCCCCAGTAGCCATTTGAGTGCCTTCTGATCAGGGGGTCTTCTTCCAGCACTATAGTGCAATTTGTTTTGTTGTGACTATCCATTGGGTTATCGTGGCAAGATAGGAAAGTAGATTGCCAGGCCTTTCTTCCGCACAGTTTAATTTTAGTGTTGTTATCATTGTCACAGAAATATGATCCTCCACCGTCAGCACCATCCCATTCTGCTCCTGACCAGATGGGTGTTTTTGTCTTGGTATGGCACCTCAGCTGAGACCTGTCCATCTTGGGAGATCCTGCCAGTAGTTATGCTACTGGTAGCTTAGCCCTCAGCATCACTGATGCACAGAAGCCCTCACAGCACGATAAGCTCAACTACTATAGTCCCCTTTTTTTCCTTTAGAGATCTTCTGTGTTTGTCCTATGCTTTCTTGAATTCAAATGCTGTCCTCATCTCTACTACCTCCTCTGGGCAGGGCCGGCCCGTCCATTGAGTGAGAATGTTTTTTGCACAGGGCCCTGCGTTTCAGGGGGCCCCGCGCAAAAAACATTCTGATCCTAAAGTAAAATTTAAAAAAAAAAAAAAAAAGCTGTCTTCTCCCGCTGCCGGGGCCGCCGCGGAAGAATCGAGTGTGCCGCGGGGCCCCCCTGCCCAGCAGAGCCTGCCCTCCCCCGTATCACCTCTCTCTTCGTAGCTGCAGTCAGACACGCCGGCTTTCAGAGCGCGAGGGGAGAGTTTCTCCCTCGCTGCTCTGTTAAGCCCACGGGGGCTGATGGGAAGTTCCCATCAGCCCCCACGGGCTTAACAGAGCCGCGAAAGGGAAACTAGTCCCTTCGCGCTCTGAAAGCCGGCGCGTGTGACTGCAGCTACGAAGAGAGAGGTGATACGGGGGAGGGCAGGCTCTGCTTGGGCAGGGGGGGCCCCGCGGCACACTCGATTCTGCCACGGCGGCCACGGCAGCAGGAGAAGACAGCTTTTTAAAAAAACATTTTCTCTGGGCTGGGCTGGGCTGGGGGGGGATTAGGAGTGGTGATGGGCTGGGGGGGTTAGGAGTGGTGATGGGCTATGGGGGGGTAGGAGTGGTGATGGGCTATGGGGGGCTATGGGGGGGTTAGGAGTGGTGATGGGATATGGGGGAGCTAAGTCTTTATATGGGCTGATGGGATTAGGACTGGAAGTGGGTTGATGGGGGGTTAGGACTGGTAATGGGCTATGGGGGGCTTAAACTAAAAATTGGGTGATGGGGATTAGGACTGGAAATTGGATGGTGGGATTAGGACTGGGAGTGGGCTGATGGGGAGGTTAGGACTGGTAATGGGGTATGGGGGGCTTAAACTGAAAATTGGTTGATGGGGATTAGGACTGGGAATGGGCTATGGGGGGCTAGGACTGGTAATGGGTTGGGGGGGTTGCTAGGACTGGAAATGGGCTGGGGGGAATAAGACTGGAGGTGGGCTGATGGGGTTAGGACTGGTAATGGGCTGTGGGCTGTTGGGGGGGGTTAGGACTGGTAATGGGCTATGGGGGGGCTAGGACTGGAAATGGGCTGATGGGGGGGTTAACACTGGAGGTGGGCTGATGGGGTTAAGACTGGTAATGGGCTGTGGGCTGATGGGGGGTTAGGACTGGTAATGGGCTACGGGGGGGTTAGGACTGATAATGGGCTATGGGGGGGCTAGGACAGGAAATGCGCACATGGGGAGGGGTTAGGACTGGAGGTGGGCTGATGGGGTTAGGACTGGTAATGGGCTGTGGGCTGATGGGGGGGTTAGGACTGGCAATGGGCTATGGGGGGCTGACTGGAAATGGGTTGATGGGGTTAGGACTGGAAGTGGGCTGATGGGGGGTTAGGACTGGAAGTGGGTTGATGGGGGTTAGGACTGGAAGTGGGTTGATGGGGGGGCTAGGACTGGTATTGGGTTGGGGGGTTGCTAGGACTGGGAATGGGCTGATGGGGGGCTAGGACTGCAAATGGGCTGATGCAGGGACTAGAAGGGAATGGATACTGGGTGAGGCTGGAACTAGAAGGGAGCTGATGTTGGGGGAGGATTAGAATGGGATGGGGCTGGGAGAGTAAAATGGAGAGGGGAAAAATATTTTGTGTGGGAGGGATAAAAAATCTACAATTTGCCGGGTATTGGGAGAGTAAGTGGGGATTGAGGATGGAGGGGTAAAATTTGAGTGGATGAAATAGGAATGAGGAAAGAGCAAAAGGAGAAAGATTAGTATGTTAAAGCAGATGTAGAGAGAGAGAATGGAAAAAAAAACTAGAAGAGAGAAGAAAGGACAAATGGACAGCAGATGATGGAGAGTTAGCAGAAAACATGAAGAAACCAGAAGAAAGTGGCTGGAGCAATTGCAACTGAAAAAAATGCACAAAAGGTAGAAAGATATCTCTTTATTTTGAATTTATTAACTGGAATATGAAAGCTCTGGGAAATGTGCATCATTAATGTCTGCGCTTTGTTTGGTACTAGAGGAAATTAATTTATAGTTTTATTTCTACAGTGTTGTTGTACATTCCAAGTTTGGCTTTTGGGGTTCCCAGTTTAATTATTGCCTTCCTGTTTCTAAATTGTGATTCCTTGTTTGGTGATGGTCTATGTTCTGCATGTGTAACTGTGCTGAGGTATTCTGTTTATGTAATTCCTATTAGACATTGCCACTTGTTCTCTTTCCCCAGTAGGTCATGTAGGTAGGTATTGTTGTTCTCTGAAATGTATTGGTTTAATATTTGCAGTGTTGCCTTTTGATAGGTAGGGCATGGTGCTTTGTGAGTCCTGGTAGTGCTGTTAGGATACGGCGGGTTTGCTATGGGTTCTAAATGGACAGTGTTTGTAGTAGTTCCTAATGTGCCTGGCGGTTGGCACTGGATTATAGTAATGTAGAAATCTTTTAGTCTGTCTTTATCCATACACTCATTAAGAGACATGTTTACTAAAAGTTAGTGTATGTTAGCATTATGCAAATATTTATGCAAATGAGGCCCCTTATGCAAATGAGGCCCCGCACCGAGTCTCCGCACATGGCCCCGCACCCCCCTTGGGCCGCCCCTGCCTCTGGGAGACTATTCCATGCATCTATCACTCTTTCTGTAAAGAAATATTGCCGCATATTACTTCTGAGTCTATTTCCTTTTACCCTCATCCTATGTCCCCTCGTTGCAGTGCTTACTTTCAATCAAACGAGGCTCACCTCTTGTGCATTTATGCCACAGAAGTATTTACATGTCTGTCAGATCTCCTCTATCCCACCTTTCCACTAACATATTAAGATCTTTAAGTCTGCCCCCATATGCTTTATAACGAAGGCCATTAACCATTTTAGTAGCCACCTTCTGCACTGACTCCATCCTGTTTATACCCTTTTGAAGGTGTGGTCTCCAGAATTGCATGCAGTACTCCAAATCTGATTGATTTCTTTGACTAAAGAGTTGAAACGAGGGCTAGTCCTAGATGTGGTGTACTTAGATTTCAGTAAAGCCTTTGACACCGTTCTGCACAGACGACATATAAATAAATTGAGCATCCTAGGAATAGACCCTAAAGTGACTGACTGGGTTAGAAATTGGTTGAGCGGGACAAAAGTTACAGGTACATGGAGCTCACTTTGAGGAGAAGGAGGTTACCAGTGGTGTGCGGTAAGAATCTGTCCTTGGTCCGATTCTTTTTAACATCTTTGTTAGTGATGTTGTGGAATGACTGTCAGGTAAGGTTTGCTTGTTTGCGGATGATACCAAAATCTGCAATAGAGTAGACACCCAGGAAAGAGTATATCTAAGCTTGAAGAATGATCTAGAATTTGGCAGCTGAAATCTAATGCTAAAGAATGCAGGGTCATGCATTTGGTTTGCAAAAATCCAAAAGAGCGGTACATTATAGGGGGTGAGGTACTTCTGTCTACAAAAGAAGAGAGGGACCTGGGCGTGATTGCGTCTGACAATCTTAAAGTAACTAAACAGGTAGAAAAGGTGACTGTGAAAGCCAGAAGGATGCTTGGGTGTATAGGGAGAGGAATGGCCAGCAGAAAATAGCAGGTGATAAAAATGCCTCTGTATAAGTCTCTGGTGCGACCTCATTTGGAGTATTGTGTGTAATTCTGGAGACTGCACCTTCAAAAGGATATAAGCAGGTTGAAGTCGATGCAGAGGGTGGCTACTAAAATGGTTAGTGGTCTTCGTTATGTAGCATATGAGAACAGACTTAAAGAACTTAATATGTATACTTTAGAGGAATGGCGGGATAGGGACGATATGATAGAGATAATTAAATACCTCCATGGCATAAATGCATAGGAGGGTCTCTTTTAATTGAAGACAAGCTCTGCTACGAGGGGACATAGGATGAGAGTGAAAGGGGATAGACTCAGAAGTAATATGCGGAAATATTTATTTAAGGAAAGAGTCGTAAATGCATGGAGATGGTAGACACGAGGACAGTATCTGAATTAAAAAAAGCATGGGACAAACAGGATCTCTAGAGGTAAAAAGGGTACTATTGTAATTGATATGGAAGGGCAGACCAGATAGGTCTTGTGGTCTTTTTCTGCCAGCATGTTTCTCTGTTTCCAAATGAGGTCACTCGAGAGGCCTATAGAGAGGCACTATCGCCTCCTTTTTTTCTGCTGGCCATTCCTCTCCCTATGCACCCAAGAATCCTTCTAGCTTTCATCATTGCCTTTTCTACCTGTTAAGCTACTTTAAGATCATCAGAAACAGTCATGCCCAGGTCCTTCTCTTCTTTCATGGACAGTACTTCACCCCTTATACTATACCGCTCTCTTGAATTTTTGCAGCCCAAATGCATGACCCTGCATTTTTTAGCATTAAATCTCAGCTGCCAAATTCTAGACCATTCTTAAAGCTTAGCTAGATCCCTCCTCATGTTATCTACACCTTCCTGGGTGTCTACTCTATTAAAGATTTTGGTATCATCTGCAAAGAGACAAACCTTACCTGACAGCCCTTCCGCTATATCACTAACAAAGATGTTAAAAAATTTGTAACTGTCCACAGGGTACTTTGAGATCCCCTCAGGCAAACTATTTAACAGTTCCCTCCAAAACAAGGTTAAGATTATTCTTTTGTCAAAATGCTGCTTTTAGCTATTAGACTGCACTGTTTTGGAATTTATGTCCTGTAGAATTATGCTTGCAGAGTTCATATAGGAATTTTTTTTTAAAAGTTTTCAGTTATAATAAATTTTACATCCAAGAAATCAAATCATTAAATGATACAAAATGGGCATATTTATAGCAAAGAATTCTAGAAAAAAAAGTGCATCCCTCCAAAAGGAGATTAAAAAGAACAAATAATCAACGCCCATTTATATGTAGACCTCAACATAAGGCAATATAAGGCAGTACAAGGAAAAAAAAACTAAACAGAGAGTAAAGGGCCGACACAGTCCTAAACTATCTAATCATCATTATTAATGCAACAGGTGAAGGCTTAAGTGTCAGCCGAATGAGAAGGTCCAGCAACCTCAACTATTACAACTTCCCTAGCCTCCAGGAACTCAAGTAGTTGCCTAGGATCAAAAAACAAATATACTTTTTGTTTAAATACCACACAACATTTTGCAGGAAATTTAAGCTGGAAAGTGGGCCCCAGCGCCAAAACCCTGAGGCGAAGAACCAAAATGTCCTTTCTTCTCAGCTGCGTAATACGAGATATATCAGGAAATATGCGCACCCTAGACCCTAGGAAAACTTCATTGAAATTCCTAAAGTACAATCTGAGGATAAAAAACTTATCAGATTCCTGTGCTAGAGTTACAAGGAGAGAAGACCTATCAGTAATGACCTCCAGGGAAGATTCTAAAAACCCCGTGAGGTCACCCACATCAGGGGGAGCAGAGGGGGCATTGGAACAAAAGTCCCTTAGCCCAAAGGACAAATACTGCGTCCGAACCAGAGGTGGAAACTGATCTGAAGAGATCTTCAAAACCTCTCCAAAATACTTTTTCACCATCTCCGTTGGTGACATTAAAGGAGATTGTGGAAAATTCAGAAAACGCAGATTACATCGCTGAACCTGGTTCTCCAAATACTCCATTTTCCTGGAGGACACAGATCTGTCCTTAACCTGGGCAGTCACCAACTCCCGCAGCTGCCCAACATCTTGCTCCACCTTAGAAAGTCTCTCCACTTGCTCATCCTGCACACCAGAAAGAGTTCCACACAAGGAGTTAACCCCAACTGTCTCAGCACTCACGATACTCAAAACATTCTTTAGGGAAGTGTTAAGTGTTGCTAGTCCGTCCCACAGTGCTTCCATCGTTATCACCGCAAGTCTTTCCAACAATGGCAGCCCCGAAAGGCCCTCTACACGACCGGTTATCACCTCCACTCATCTCTCCGATTAAATTTCTCTTTCTGCAGCCCTCTGCTGCCCCCCAGCCTCTGTAGGGGATGAACTCCCAGTCGAAGCACCTCCTGCCACTCCATCCACCGGCGTGCTCACAAGCAAGCCGGCAGGAAAGGCAACTTCTGGCGAGGTAACACTTCCGGGACGCGGTGGGAGGGGGGCGCTCCTCCGGCGAAAGCCAGATCCCCGATGCACTCAGCGATGGCACTTCTCCCTCTGCCGCTGCCAAAGATGCTGCTCCTGCTCCGGCCGCGAATCCACATTCCGTCAAGGTACGCTGGGTCAATGTCACCGGCAGGTCTGCCCCAGGAGGAAAGGCAGCCTGCTTCCGCTTCTTCCACCCCATCAAACAAAGTTAAGGAGCAGGCCACGAACACACGGCAACCAAGAGAGACGCAGCTCACAGATCAGAGCTTCCTGCCGTCATCTTGTTACTCCCCCTCCATATAGGAAATTTTAACGGGAGTTAAAACATGGCTTTTTAACCAGGCTTTCAATTAATTCAACTAGCAGAAACAAAATTCCTGCACATTTGTACGCTTTCTGTTTCTCAGTTAAATATTTGTCTATGGATGATCTTGTTCTGTGTAAATTCCCCCCTCCTCCTCCTGTTTTTTCATTTTATAAAAAGTTAGCAGAGTCTAAGGGGGCCTTTTACTAAGGTGTGGTACAATTTTGCACTTATTGCTTGTTTTGAGTAAATATTATTGCATTGTAAGTGCAATAGGGACTTGCCCAGCATGTTCTTGGCAGTTATCGTGCTAACACTGGCTCACTTAATGCCACCCATTGAGGTAACAATAAGTGCACCCATGCCGATTGCAACATTGACAGCATCCTCACATAACTGCAACGTGCTCTCTATGCCCATTCTCCGCCCTGGCAAGCAATGTGCATTTACTATGAGGGCTGATTCAGAACCTTGCATGTCTGGGCTGTCCGGATGTCCAGAAAATGGATAGGGCACATTTGTACCCGATTCTGCAAACACGGGAGCTATACGTTCCCGCAGTTGCAGAATTAGGGCACTTGAACGGCTCGGTGTGCGGCCTATTCTGATGGTGGAGACCTCTGGGGATTTGCCCGGCCAGCACACCCAACATTCTGGCTGGTGTGCCGGTGCCATGATGTCCTGTCGCCATGGCACCTGCACATTCAGCCAGAGGCAGAGAATTGCAGGATCCCAAGCGGCCCCGCCGTGACCCACCGCCTGACCCCCGCTATGGGCCCCCATAGCTGGGATCAGGCGGCTGATGCTCTCCTGTGGTGATGCAGTGGTGCTGGGGGGCTGCAGACCACAATCGCCGGGACACCCGGCACTTATTCCACCTTTGGAAAGACCTGCAGTGATAACGATGGAAGCACTGTGGGACGGACTAGCAACACTTAACACTTCCCTAAATAAGCTGGGCATCCAAGTGGATGCCGCCGGACTTACAGAGGCCAGATCTGAATAGCCTCTGTACATCTGGGTGCTGCGACCCACTCCCGCTCTTGCTCCATCCCGACCCCTTCCGCCCCATCCAGCGTTCCCCACACAAACCCTCTATACGTACGAGGAGCTCTGGGACTGGAATAGCATCCTGGCCCTGTTCGTGGATTGTACATCCAAGCCGGACGTACAACCCCACTATTCGGGCCTCAGAATCGACCCCTATGGGAATTAGCGCATGGGCCCACACTATAGTTACCGTGCCTTAATTCCCATGGTAACTGCATAGCACACCTTAGTAAATAAGCCACTGTGCCTGTTATGTACCTCAGATTGTAATTGTTTCAGTTACTTGATCATGCTTCTGTAAAGCACTATGATGTAAAACTTGAATGGCGATATATTATCATTCTATTTGCGTTTTTGACGGTTAGTTACATTGGATTGAGGATTTCAACATACTGTCCACAGTGACTCTATCATCCTTTTTCCTAGATGGTGACTCCTAATACTGATCCCAGCATTGTGTACCTATATTAGGATTACTGTTCCCTATTTGCATCAGTTTTCATCTGCCATATAGAAGCCCTGTCCTGCAGCCTGCAAGGTCCTCTTGCAACTCCTCACTATCTGTTTACAAGTTAACAACTTTGAAAAAGTTTGTATTATTTGCACATTTGATCACCTCACTTGTTCTATTTTCTAGGTCATTAATAAATATGTTGAAAAGAACTGGCCCCTGAGGCACTCCATTATTTAGCATTCTCCATTGGGAAAACTGATCATTTAGACCTATTCAGTTTCCTATATTTTAACCAATTCTGAATCCTTCATGGGACATTGCCTCCTATCCCTTGACTGTTTAATTTCCTGAGAAGTTTCTCATGAGGAACTGGGACACATGCCTTTTGAAAATTCAGAAGCATTACGTTGACAGGCTCACACTTCACATTTGTATTAACACCATAAAACAAAATCGAATACATTGGTAAGGCAACAGTTCCCACGTTGGGCCCATGTTGCTAAATTCATGGTGGCTTTGCCCCTTTACCCTGTGTCTATCTATATGGCCAGTAATTTTCATTTTCAGAACTACTTCGATTATTTTGCCTGGCACCAACATCAAGTTTACAGGTTTACAGTTTTTTGAATCACCCCAAGCCCTTTTTAAAACTCTGCAGTGAAAACCATCAGGTCCTGGTTATTTGTTATTCTTGTTTGTCATTTTATTATATTTAGCCATTACATCTGAGCCAATACATATTATGCTTTTGTATGCATAAATTCATACATTGGTGCCTGTTTATGTATTCTTCCCCCTCAGAAATAAGAGTGAGTTTTTATTCTTGAACTAAGTGGCCCTTTTACTAATGGGCGCTAGGGTGTTGCACCCCAATGCGCCAAAAGTGCTGAAACTAGAACATGTTAGGTGCAACACCACTGCATTAACTGTTGGGGGTGTGGAAAGCGTTTCCCTGGTCATGAACACTTTCCCCTAAAGTGAGCTGCATTAGTGCGGTGCACTTAAATCCACTTATCGAGGTGGCATTAGGTCAACTTACGCTCATGCAGCTGGCGTGCGGTGTGAATCCAGCGCAAATTGCCCTGAGCTCACCGCGTCCACTCTCCACCCCATACCCACTCACACATGACCCTAACGCATGTTGCACAGTTAGCGTGGGAATCGTCCTGTGCTGTCATGGCCCACGCTAGCAGGCAGTGCATGTCCCAGCAGTGCGCCTTCAGCGCTGCCAGGTAGCACCCTTTAGTAAAAGACTCCCTAAGGCTAGGCAAAGGGCAGTTAGTCTGGCTGCAATTCCCCGACTGAAAGAATGCCCTAGTGTAGAGAGAATTATGTCGTTTCAGAAAGAAAAACAATCTCACTTCTCAGAGACAGCAGCACCAAGTAAAATTGGATGGGGCCACATTTTCCTACAAGAAGCAACTGTCTGGAAATCGCATTTCTACAGGGGCAAAGCTGATTATTTCTTCCCTCATTTCATTATAGAACTGATGGCATAGTTGCAGTTGATGCTGCCTATGGCATTGCTCAAGGAGCAAATATGGGCCACTGGAGTGAAAGATTTCAAATATTAGTGGTGAATATGTCTGTTTATTAGGAAATGCGGCATTGTGGACTTGCTGAACTGCGTGTATGGAAAAGTGCTATTAATAGACTATTGCTAATTCCTTGTCCGAACTTGTCTAGCATGCTCCCAGTGAACCTCCTTTTTGGAGTGGTTTTCTGAGCCTACCCAGGGTTGATGCAAGGGGGTGAGGCATCCTAGGCAAACCCCATCCCTTGAGCCCTCCCCGCCCAATCCCTATTGCCACCACTGCCACCCCCTCTCCAGGCGTTTACCTCAAAACTTCAGCACTGTGGGGCTATTTGCTTCCACCCCCACCGACACCCAATGCCGACTTCCTTTTGTTTGGGAATGGAAGCCGTTTCTGCCACCATGCAAACAGGAAGCAAACAGCCTCGTGGTGCCGAAGTTTTGAGGTAAACACCACGGGGTTGTTTCAGGCCATTGCCGCTGCTGTGAGTCCTGGAGAGGGGCAGCAGCAGCGACAATGGGCAACCCCGGAGGGCCGCGCTCTAGGCAACCCCTAGTTCTCCTACTAGTAGCACCGGCCCTGGGTTTACCAAATAAAATTTTGTAGTTAAGAGTCCTGAGGGCACAAGGCTCAGCAAGGCTCACTTTCCCTAACCAGTCCATTCCAGAGATCCCTATACAAGTCTCACTCCTGTAGTGGGCGACCAGGCAGGCAGACAAAACAGCTTAGGCGCTCTCCTCAGTGAGATGATTCTGGCCTTCTTCCTGTACTCAACATACTTGAAAAAAAATCCTGTTGCCTCACTTCACTTCTTTAGCCATTTTTTCTCATGCGTGAGCTTTTGCCACCCTGATTTCTGTCTTTGGCTCTTTCAGCTTTATCTGGTATTCTTTTCTGTTTTCCTCTTCTTGTGATCTGCTGTATTTTGTGAGTGCTAATTTTGCACAACCTGAAGTTTTCTAGTTTCTAAGTGCATCCACCTTGCTTGCTGGATTTCTTGCCAATAGACTAAAGTTCTGAACAGTCTGAACGGATACTGTGCTCATAAAGAATACCGTAGGAGCAATAGCCACACAGTTCCTGCATGGTGAGATAGAGACTGGGAGAGAGCCTCCCGTTAGCATTCATTTATTCCCATGACTGCCAAAGTGTGCATTTTAACAATAATATCCACAGTAGTGGCTAGATCCCTCACTTGGTTTGCAGCTTGTCGTGCTGTGAGGGCTTGTGCGCATCAGTGATGTTGAGAGCTAAACTATCAGTAGCTTAACTACTGGCAGGATCTCCCAAGATGGACAGGTCTCAGCTGAGGTGCCAGACCAAGACAAACCACCCATCTGGGCAGCAGCAGAATGGGTTAGTGTTGACGGCAGAGGATCACATTTCTGTGACAACGGCAACAACACCAAACTTAAACTGCGCGGAAGAAAGGCCCGGCAATCTACTTCTGTATCTTGCCATGAAAACCCAATGGATAGTTAGAACAAAACAAATTGTGCTATAGTGCTGGAAGATGAGACCCCCAGGTCGGAAGGCACTCAACTAGCTACTGGGGAAGAGCTGAAGACTTTTCAGAGTAAAGCCAGCATTTATGATGTGGTTGGATCAAAGCCCTCGGGACGTCTGACTGCTGATGTAGCTGTGCATGAAATGAGAGTCAGAAGCTGTAAAGATGTCTTACGCATTGGAACATGGAACGTACGAAGCATGAACCAAGGGAAGTTGGAGGTGGTCAAGAATGAAATGGAACGTTGTCAGACGGCTGCCTGGGTGAGAATCTTCACAGTCTTGTCAAGTGCATATATCTATATGATTTGCAAGGTATTGTGGGCAATGTAGTTCATTCACACCAGACACAGCTGCTGACAATAATTTAGTTGTGCTCTTGGGTAAAGCCAATAAGATATTTATTTATGGGGTTATTTCTCCCAACACAGATATGCTTGGTAGCACATAAATCAGGTAACTTGCTTTCAGTGTTAACTTGGAAAAACAAAGTCAAAATCAGGAAAACAACAAATGAAAAGCCACAAAGCAAGAAACAAACTGTTCTTTTCAGGTTAACTTCTGATTACTTCCCACATAGATACAGAAGTGATTCTCTCCTAGCTCACAAGCAATTAGGTAAGGCTTAATTGCTAGCAGTTATCCAGCTGAAACCCCTTAGCTGGCTTGCTTTGTACTGTGTGGGTCAAATCCTGCTTCAGGAGCTTTTCTGAGTAGATTAAAGAACACATTTTTATTTCTTTGTGATGGTTGCTGTACTTTATAACAGAAAGTTACCAACGGAGTTTGGATAGAGAACAGTCCATATAAACAGGATCCTCATCTGCTATTATTCCCCCTTGTTCAACAAGCATGGGTTCAATATCATGGATTGGCACAGATGAATCTCTCAATGGAACATTTTCAGGAGAATACTTGTTTCCCTGCTGTCTTTCAAGGTTATAGCTAGGGCTTCCATTGCTGCTAGAGTTCCTCTCTATATAGCCTGGCCAGTATGTAGTCCAGTTCTTATGTCCAGCCTTCCAATCCAGATCCCTGGACACTGGATCTCTCTTCACATACCTTCTGGCACCGGTCTTAGGGCCCCTTCCACGTGCAGCCGTCTCCCTCACAGGTAGCATCTGGAGATTCCTAGCTCTGCAGCACCATTCCTCTGGTTTTCCCCAGTCCAATGGTGTATACTGGCCCTTGGGATACCTCCCAGTATACGTACTGCTTTGGACTCTTCTAGACCTCTCAAAGGCTTTTCTCCTCTTTCTTCCAGAGGGTTTCTTTTTCTTTCTGTCCGTCCGGTTTGGCTTCTGCCTCTGATGATCCTTCAGATGAAACTGATGTTCCTTCTCTGGATATCCAAGGTGATCATGAAGATGGTCATCTGTAGAATAAACTCTACTCTTATTCTGCTTAGATGAGTGCTCCTCCCTAACACAGCGCAGCTGTGCTGAATCAGGCCCTGCCCTTTGAGATGAGTGCTTAGGGATTACCTCATAGCCCTCCTGATTGAACACACGTTTCCCCACTTCAGCTCCTCTAATGGCTGTTGGAAACCTGGTGCATTCTGGGACTGGTAGTCTTTTATGGGAAAATTCTGCTTTCTTAATTCTACCAGAACTGACAGGTTGCTTGTTCAGAGTCACTTCACCTTTTCTATAGCTCCTTCCTGAGCTATGATAAGCTTCCTTATCACAACGTGTACAACTTGATCTGTTGGGTGTCAGCGAACTGAAATGGACTGGCATCGGGCACTTTGCATCAGATGATCACATGGTCTACTATGCTGGAAATGAAAGACAAAGAAGAAATGGTGTTGCATTTATAATAAAGAAGAAACTTGCAAGAATTGTAATGAAATACAATGCAGTCAGCGAACGCTTAATCTGTATTCATCTATGAGGAATGCCTGTCAACACAACTATAATTCAAGTATATGCCCCAACAACAGCTGCAGAAGAGAATGAAATTGAAGAGTTCTATGAACAAGTACAAGCTGAAATTGACAGAACATGCAAACAGGATATCCTGATAGTCATGGGTGACTGGAACGCAAAAGTTGGCAACAAAGAAGAAGGCAAAGTAGTTGGAAAATATGGACTTGGCAACAGAAATGAAGCTGGAGAAAGACTGATAGAATTCTGCAAGACCAACAATCTATTCATCTCAAACACCTTCTTCCATCAACACAAGCGGCGACTGTACACATGGACTTCACCCAATGGATTGTATAAAAATCAAATTGACTACATCTGTGGAAGTCAATGATGGAAAAGTTCTATAACATCAACAAAGACAAAACCTGGAGCTGACTGTGGTACAGATCATCAACTACTAGTATGCAAACTCAAGCTAAAGTTGAAAAAGAGCAAACCACTCATGAATACAGCAAAATATGACCTTGTGAACATACGACTGGAATTTAAAGACTGCCTGCAAAATCGATTTGCTGCTTTAGATACAAATGACAGAGCTCCAGAAGAATTATGGAATGACATCAAGAAGGTTGTGTTCGAAGAAAGTGAGAAGTCTCTATAAAAGGTGAAAAAGCAAAAACGGCCAAAATGGATAATGGAAGAAACTCTGAAAATTGCCCAGAAACGCAGAGAAGCTAAAGCCAGAGGAGAAAGAAAGACAATAACAGAACTCAGAGATTTCCAACGTGCAGCAAGACAGGACAAGGAAAAGTACTACAACGACCCATGCAAGGAAATAGAAGCAGAAACTATTAGAGGAAGAACAAGATCAGCTTTCCTAAAGCTACGAGAGTTAAAAGAAAGAGTTTCAGCCTCTAATTGGAATGTTACAAGATGCTTAAGGTTCTATGTTGAATGATGCTGAGAAGATCAAGAAAAGGTGGAAGGAATATACAGAGTTTTTATATGATAGAGATCAAGTGGACCAACAGCCGTTTCAACCTGTACCTTATGATCGGGAACCATTGGTGATGAAAGAAGAAGTTAAAGCAGCATTGAAAGCCTTATCAAAGAACAAAGCACCAGGCATTGATAGCATTCCCATAGAAGTATTACAGCAATCTGATGCAGCTGTTACCGTACTTACAAGGCTCTGCCAAAAAATATGGAAGACAACATCATGGCCAACTGACTGGAAAAGATCTGTGTTTATACCAATACTAAAGAAAGGTGATCCAACGGACTGTGGAAATTATCGAACAATCGCTCTGATCCCTCATGCCAGCAAGATTCTACTGAAAATTATTCAAAAGAGACTACAACCATACCTGGAACAAGAACTAACTGAAGTGCAACCAGGGTTCAGGAAAGGGCGAGGAACGAGAGACATCATTGCGGATGTGAGATGGATCCTTGAAAAGACTAAAGAATACCAAAAGGATATCTATTTGTGCTTTATCGACTATAGCAAAGCTTTTGACTGTGTAAACCATGAGAAACTCTGGGCCACATTAAGAAGCATGGGTATACCAGAACACCTGATCGTACTCTTGCACAATCTGTTCATTGATCAAGAAGCAGCAGTTCGAACGGAACAAGGAGAAATAGAATAGTTTAAAATAAGCAAATGTGTAAGACAAGGCTGCATACTTTCCCCTTACCTGTTTATATGCAGAACAAATCATCAGAGAAGCAGGATTGTATGAAGACAACAGAGGTGTGAAGATTGGTGGAAGACTCATCAACAACCTTCGCTATGCTGATGATACCACATTACTGGCTGAAAGTGAAGATGATCTGAAACATTTGCTTCTCACAATCAAAGAACATAGTCTCAAAATGGGCCTGCACCTTAATGTAAAGAAGACAAAGATCATGACAACTTGCATAATCAACAGGTTCATCGTTGAAGGAGAAGAAATTGAAATTGTGAATAACTTTAACCTACTTGTATCAACTATCAATAAAGAAGCAACAACAAGCAGACACTGGGCGTGGGGATTTCCAAAATGGCCGCGGATGCAGTCTGTACTGTCGGGTGTGTTTAATGGGGAGAAAGCGTAAAGGGAAAACTGGGCCGTTGCCCTCCCAGCCCGTTAGTACCTCTACGCCTAATTTACCTTCAGTTGTGGGTCCTTTGGATCCTTTTCTTTTGCGCACCCCTCGGGACTCGGAGCGACTGGGAGGAGCTGTGCGGCTAGCAGGTTCGGCGGAGTCGGAGTGCCCGGCGTCTGCGTCGCTTTCATCTGTCTCCCCCGTATTGAGCCCTGCACCTCTGTTAACTCGCACTCAGCCCTTGTCTTCTGGCTTCCTGGAGCTCTCCTCTTCTCCCTCGGCGGGGGGGTCGGTGAAGTGCTCGCGAGGGTCAGGTTGGGCTGTGTCTGCGTCTGGGTCGGAGCCCTCAGGTGATCTGGGCTCCCGAAGATCTACAGAAGTGTTCGGAAAGGTGCTGCCGGAGCAGCAGTCTCTCTCCGTGAGGGGTGATCGTCCTGCGGCATCGATGGAGCCGTTAGACCCCCTTCCTGGCTCAGGGGAGGTCTTTGTGTTGCAGAAGCCACAAAACTTCACATTGGAATCCATATGGAACGCGATAATTTCCCTTGGTGAGGCACTTCTTCCACAAGTTTCTTCTTTAGCTAATAAGGTAGCTACATCTGCAGTTTGTTTGACTGAATTAGAAGGAAAAGTTTCTACGCTCCAAACGGAGCATATAACTGTCTCTAGTAAAGTTGAAAGCTTGGAGGATCTTTCAGATGGACACAGGAAGAATATTCTATCTTTGCAATTAAAAACTGAGCATTTGGATATGATGTCTCGGGCGAATAACCTGAGAATTATTAATTTTCCTAAAGTGTCCTCTATTTCTCCTAGAGACATGTTTGTAAAATATCTTGTGGAGACTTTGGGGGTTTCCCCCGAGTTGGTACCCCTTTTGGTTAAAGTTTACTATTTGCCTACTGCTAAACGAGCTTCGGCTCCAAGAGTATTGGGGGAGAGCCAAAATCAGGGGGATGTATTAAATGTCACAGATATTTTAGAAAATTCTGGCTTAGAGTCACAGGTTTCATCTACACTGCTTATCACATTTGCCTTATTGTCTGATAAGGAATGGTTGCTTAAATTGTTTTTTCAAAAACGGAATCTTCAGTTCCGTGGATTCTCAGTTCGTATATATCCTGATTTATCAAGAGAAACACAGAAGCGACGTAGAGAGTTTCTATTGCTCAGGTCAGGGGTATTGCAACTGGGGGGGGGGCTGTTTTTTCTCAAACATCCATGCAAATGCTTGGTGAAATTCCAAGCTTTTTCTTATCTGTTTTTTGAGCCCTCCCAGTTGTTGGCTTTCATCAATGCTAAAAGTCAGGAGAGGCCCTCTGGCTCATAGATTCTTAGCCCCTTGTTAAGACTGCATGTCAATTTCTTCTTGTATTAGGTAAATTTACTTATGGAATCCCCTTTTTTGGGGGCTGGAGAGAATAGGCAATATTTGTTTTATGTTAATGCTGATTTCTTTTGTATCCCGGTTAAATGGGATGATTTTCTGTTTGCCTTTCTATTTCTTCAAGAAGTGGTGTTGTGCCTTTCTTGTTATGTATTGAAAATTGCATAAATAAAAAATTAAAAAAAAAAAAAAAAAAAAAGAAGCAACAAGCAGTCAAGAAATCAGATGACGCATTGCTCTTGGCAGAATGGCTATGAAAGACCTAGGAAAGATTCTCAAGAGCAGAGATGTCTCTCTCCATACAAAGATTCGACTTGTTCAAGCCATGGTATTTTCAATAACATCATATGGCTGTGAAAGCTGGGCAGTGAAAAAGACAGGAAGAAAATTGATGCCTTTGAATTATGGTTCTGGTGGCGAATACTGTGTATACCATGGACTGCCCGAAGAACAAACCAGTCGGTACTAGAGGAGATCAAACCTAAGCTTTCTTTAGAAGCTCAGATGACAAGACTTCGACTTTCATACTTTGGACACATCATGCGAAGAGAGAGATCATTAGAGAAAGACATCATGCTTGGCAAGAAAGAAGGTCAGCGCAAAAGAGGAAGGCCAGCAATGAGATGGATCAATACAATAACAGCAGCTACGGGTATCAGTCTGTCAACAATGAGCCGCCTGACTCAAGACCGAACACAATTTAGGATAGCTATCCAGAGGGTCGCCATGAGTCGACTCCGACTCAACGGCACTTAACAACAACAACAACAACAGTGGCTAGATCCCAACAGGGTGATTTTTTGCTGGAGCCCATCACCCAAGAGGGTTATCACACTTTTAGAAGACAAATCTATTATTGAGAAATTTGCTTGACATAGTTTAACATTTTTTAACCTGCCGCTTCAACTGTAAATTTCAACAAGCTTCTATTTTCACTAATTTCACATGAGAGAAGCATTTCATTTTTTTATTGTGGTATTTATTATGGACGGCAAGGGCTTTTATGGGCAGTAGTACAGTGATGGGAATAGGGCAGTTAAAGCACTCTCCCCTCCTAGTGCTGCACGAGAGTCTAGCAGCAAGCATCACCCGACTGCAGGCCAGTGTTAGTGTTCTGCATTTCTACTTGGGGTTTCAATTCATTTTAAGTAATGTTTTGAACTATCCCATTGAACGACTGGTTTCCTTCAGGCTTCTAGTTAATGCACCTTTTAAGATACCTATGTTAAGCCTATTTTATAAAGACAAATAGCCGTCTGCTTTTCTTTCTTACATACTAGGGTAAGTGGCAGAGATTGAAGCCTGAAGTTAAGGCATGGACGTGTACATTAGCCACCGAGCTGGTGTAAAGATCTGCACATATAATTTTCTCGTACATGCATAAATTATACTGTTTTATAATCTATATGCGTAATTGCGTACTCCGCCCATGCTGTGCCCATATAGACACCCACGGGCAATGTCCATGCCATTGTGCCAACGCACGCTCATGGACACTGGTATTTTATGAGAGGCCATTCATGCATGCAAATGACGGACAGAGCATCAACGTGCTGCATATGTTTCCTCTTAAAGTATGTGCTCCCTCATAGCATCATCCCCTTAGTGTGCACTAGACAGTGAACAGTAAAATGAAATATTCTGCATTATTGCTTGTTAGCATTCACAGCTTTATGTTAGCAGAAGTCGTGTAACAGTGCACTAATATGAATAGTGCACACTAAATCGAAATGAAACGCAATACTACAATAACAAATGAAATGAAAGACATTGAACATTCTCCTACTGCAGCCCCTAATCTATCTACCTGCCAGCAAGCTAGTTTTTCAATGCAATTGTTTTTGTAAATGTCACATGTCCTTATGTCTCATGGAGTTTTTCCTCTAACTTGGCTCTCCTTAGAATTCTCATCCAGGGGTGTAAAATATAACATTAAGTTTAAGGCCAATTTCCTGTGGTTAATGAACTAGACAAAAATAATGGTCTAGCATTAATAGCCAACTGTGCTGTGCGCCTGTGAACAGCGGCGCTACCAGGAGGCTTTACAGTCTCTGCTTGTAAATAGGCAGAGTCTCGGTGCATAGATCACTACTTGACAGCTGGTCTCTCTAGGCGTCTCCATATAGAACCCTCTTCGTAACAGAGAAATAAACTAGGCTAAGGAAACGTTACATTGCCTTCTTCCAGAAACATGTGTGTTCATGAAGACTGGTTGACAGGTCCCAAACCCTTCATTTTCTCACTAATGCCTTCATTCTCTATGGGAATAGTTGGGGGAAGGGGGAAGGGGAGAGAGCAGGGCTGTTTGATGCAAGCCTTCCTGACACACTGATCCACTTTGTGATAATCTTTTCTGCAGAGTGGAAGTAGCCAGCCCCGGGGCTCGCTGAGCTCAGTAACCGCCCTATTGTTTACCGTCAGTTTCCGTGCCTGGCTCAGGTTTCTGCTGTCTGAGTGGCTCCTTTCGCTGCTCTGAGTACGGGGGAAGGTACATTGATTTATAAATCAATTAAGTGCCGCATGCTGAGGAGTTGTTCACGGTAGTTGAACAGTGAAAACAAAATGCTTGAACATATAATAATGATGTATCATAATTAACAATGATCCTCCCACCCTTGGTCACCCTTGCCCCACTCCCAACTGCACTGCCAATAATTTGTAGTAGCTGGGGGTAGGAAATCAGCTATAGGTTACTACCTAGAAAGATGTTGGTTTTTATTATTGGTACTTTATATAGCCTGTAGCGTCAGCGACATCCTACAGGATGTATGTTAGAAGGGGGCACAGGAATGACCGAAAACAGCATCTGCAGATCTCATTACCCACTCAGGAGGTTCTAGAGAGGTGTGACGATGAAGGTCAGGGCTGGTTTAACATTTAGGCAGCCTAGGTGGTCGCCTAGAGCAACAGGTTCAAGGAAGCAGCAAAGAACAGTTGCATGCAAGGCAAAACACTAGGTTCTGAAAGCCATAGAAACTAAAGGAACGATCAGGGAGAATGGGCAGTTTTGAAATAGCTCATGTACCTGGATGAATAGCATTTACCTAATAAATGGCTTATGGAAATTGTCTTCAATATGTATATACGTATGAAACAAAGTTTAAGATTTAAAGATATGGGGCCCGAAATTCAAAAGGGTTTATCTTGTTAGCAGGACCTCCTAACTGGAGAAACCCCTCTGGGCCCAATATTTAGCCGCATTATCTGGATAGCAATGCTGAGTATTTCCTCTAGCTGCTGTGGCAACTTTGGATAGTGCCAGGGTGGTCCTTGAGCAGAGCAAGGGCTGTCCAACAGATTATACAGTTAGTGGCCATTTTTGGTCCGCTAACCGAAGAACAAAGTGCATAAAGTTAGGCTAAAAAAAAGCAGCCCTAACTTTATGCGGTTTTGCTATCCGGCTAGTGGATGACTATCATTACTGTGTGATTCGCCTGCTGTGATCATTGCTGAAACTGGATGTTCAGTGGAAGTTGCTACCCCGGCACATGCACTGAATATCCGGTTTCATTTTTCATGTGGCGAGCAGCATTTTAAAAAAACACTGACCGCTGTAGGCCAAATATTGGTTGGATGATACCCAACTATGTGTGTTTGCAGAATCGTTCTAAGAAGGGTGATGCTGAGCTGATCATGATTGCCAAATTTAATTATCAGAATCTCAGGAGAGACTCTAGATGGTTGGAAGATTCCTGGGGGAAGGGAGGGGGAGCCAAAGCTGCATTTTGTCTAGTGGGCTTAATAGTTAGATTTGCTCAGAAAACAGTGAAAAGCAGTTTATTAGCAGTTAACCAATGCATATCTGAGTTTCTGGTTTTCATTTAGCATATTGATGCAGGGAATGTTATGCTCATGCTGTCTTTGTTTCTGTCTTTGTGAGCACATCTCAAGTGGATTTTCTAAAATGCATTATCAGCAGCTTTGTGCTCCACAGGGCCCTGCTGCTTCCAGCACATGCTTTAATTCAGGCTTCCTGTTCCCTTATCCTTGCAGGACCCAGCTTTCTCCAGCGTGATTCATGACAAGCTTCAAGTCCCCAACACCATCCGGAAGGCTTGGAATGAGAGGGACAACAGGTGTGATGTTTGTGCCACCCACCTGAACCAGCTAAAGCAGGAAGCCATTCAGATGGTGCTGACCCTTGAGCAGGCCTCCAGTGTTGAGCATTATGATGCCGGCTCCCCCGGCTCTCCACCACCACTCTCCAGTATTCCCACCTTGGTGGGCTCCCGACACATGGGCAACCTGCAGCCTAGAGACTGGGTATACATGCCTGCACCATACACCACGGCTACCTACACAGGCTTTGTCACCAATAAGCATGGCGTCAAACCCAATGTCCTAGGAATCGCCAATGGTCAAGAAAAAAAAAATGGTTCACCTGGACACCAGGCCAAAGTCAGCCTCCAGATGGCCACCAGCCCAAGCAATGGCAATATCCTGAACTCTGTCGCTCTGCAAGCCCACCAATACCTTGATGGCACCTGGTCCTTGTCAAGAACAAATGGGGTCACTCTATACCCCTATCAGGTAAGTGGCATTTCAGAGTTAAGAAATGTTATTTAAGCTAATCAGTCTTGTTCCTCACCCAACATGCATTGCCAGCAGGTTTTAGAATTATGATTGGACTATTTGCTTTTATAAAGTACTGTCTTTTTAAAACAAGAAATAAACAGAACATATGAGCTTAGAATCATAAATAAAACGATGCATACACTCACTGGCAGAGCAAGTTCCATCAAAAAAATCCAGTATTCAAAGGAATGCTGATTTGGGTTTAATTTGCAAAATTTCATGTGGGTGGATTTAGCACTCTCCAAAGAGTTAGACTAAAAGCTGTATGGAAGACTTTTCCTCCTGGCACACCATAAACTAACAGCTGCTCTATGTTATCAGTTTGCAGTATACACAGCCTGTGGTGAGTCCTTTTCTGTTACCTCTTCTAAGTCTGAATCACTGAGTCTGAAAGCACAGATGACTGTCTTCACACCTCCATCTTCAAGAAAGTATCAAAGCTGTCTGCTCTGTGTTACTGTGCGCTGAAGAGTTTGGTTTGCACTGTTTGGCTCATGGGGTGATATGTTGTACACATACCTCCAAAGGAATACTTTCATATTCAAGTAGGAGTGACTGAGTGCATTTATTTCTTTAGATTTACCTCACACCTTTCCATTGGTAGTGCAGGGTGAGCGACATTCAGGTACAGTAGGGAGTTCCCTTTCCCAGAAAGCTTAGAATCTAAGGGGGGGGGGCATATGCAAAGCAATTAGCACAGTTAGCAGATCTGGGGTATTTAGCAGTCCGGTATATTCAGCGGCACTAATGTGTTAGTGCTGCTAAATTCCCCAGTGCTAGCCAGCTAGCATTGGGGTGTTCCGGGAACAGCGCAGAGGCAGAACTTGGGGATTACCAGGCAATGGCGATATTCAGCTACTGCTCGGTTCTCCCTAAGCAGCAAACACGAGGCCAACCTTTAAGGTGTGTAACATTTGCTGCAGAAGCTAGCCAGGCAGCATCTGAATACTGGGCTTCACCACTATCCAACCGACCCGGATAGTTAATGCTGGTGGCTGAATATGGCCCCCGCATTGAATATTTAGATATTAAGTTCAGCGGAGAAGGCTAGTCACTTTACAATGGCCAGCCGTCATCACCACTAAATACTGGGCAGTGTAGTAAACCCAGTAAACTATAAAATATAAGTTCATAGCTGAGGCAATGGTGGTGAAGTGACTTGCTCAAGGTCATAAGAGAATATTAGTGGGAGAAGCAGAAATTGAACACGAGCCGCCACTTCAGAGCGGCTCACACAGTTCTAGTATGTAGCTATTCTGCTGTGCATGGTGGTCAAATAAGATCCCAGAAGGCGAACAGGGTTGGACTTGGTTGCAAGAAGTGATGTTGGTGACCCAGCTGGGTGCAGTATTTTCCCAGTGTACAAAAGCAGCCGCACTCCCCTAGTGCGGTCAAAGAAGACTCTACTTTAGTGAGTGTGCCTGTTTATCAGTGCATCGCTCCTGCCAAGTTGCATGGGATTTCTCTGCTTGTGCAGCCACCGATAGGAGGAAAGATGCCTGTACAGCTTGGCAGGAATGTTGTTTCCGTGTATTTTGTGGTCATCGAGACTCTTGTGACATCCTTATAAATCCACTATCCATCGATTTTAGCCAGTAAAGTGAGAGGCTGAAAATCTGTCTAACCATTCTGCTGCTCTCCATATAGGGGTGGGGCGAAGGTAGGACAGAGCGAGGGTGGAGACCATAAAGTATCCGGATAGCAGGCTTGAAGTAAAAGCCATAAGTTGTCTGCATAGTGGCTGTATATGGATGTGGTATGGCTAACGTCCAGCAGAGAGTCGTGAATATGGAGATTCAGTGCCGCCGGCTATCCCTTGATCAATGCTGAATGTACTCGTATGTTTTTAAATCTGCAATGGCTTTTAAAAAAAAACCAAGTTGACCACCCCTTTTGAAAACAAACCCAATTAATTCTAGCATCTATTCTAAAGTCCAATGCGCATTCATCGAAGTGGCTTACTGAAATTTTCCTTGTCAATACAGTCTAATTACACACGCAGAAAAAAGCACGTTCTCTTTGCTACATGTAGCTCTTGTCAAACTTTGTACAGCACAGTGGATTAAAGCACTGTATAAATGCACGAAAAAATATTTTATACACATTCATTCTCTTCTGATCATCTTGAGGACAAGAGACTCAAAGGTAAATCTGCAGGATTACTAGTTAAAAGTATCTCAGAAGAATTAGAGCAATACTATGGATTTTAGAAGGCTTACACAGCAGATACATGTGTAGATGGTAGGATTTACATGTGTCAATGTCCTATGAATGCAGATCATGATTTTAGGAAGCTGCTATTTACACATTTAGATCTGCAGTAGGCACAGTTTTGAAGGGGGAATGTTGTGGGTGATTGAGGGGGGGGGGGATCGTGTTTATATCTCTGGTGTTTTAAACCACTTCAAAAATTGAAAAAGCTTACGTTTCTTTGAACTCAGCTTTTTAATTGGCTCTTCCTGGATGTCCAGTTTTGTAAAATTCGACACTGATGCGTCTAAGTGCCAACAATTGCACGTGCAGGTTGTCAGATCGGAACTTAACGTGTGTTAACTGTTGACAGTTTCACATTCAAAACCCCAAATGTTGCCACTATTTTTTTCGACATACTGTACTTCTTTCTAAAATGGCTATTCCTACTATACGCATTTTAGGCAGTTCAGAAAAGGTTCTGCATTTGCCTTTTGTAAAATACTCTGAAAATTGTGCACATACCAACCTGGACTTCCCCACGTCTACCTACACAGCCTATGCAAAATTGGGCTTTATGGGCCTGATATTCGAAGGACATTTACACGGTTTACAACCTAGTAAATTGTGTAAATGCCTTAGACGGGGATATTCGATGGCACCTACACGGTTAGTGCCGTTGAATATCCCCATCTATGTACCGAATGTGCCTCAACGCTATCAGGTTATCGTGGTTATCATCGAGGTGTGTTGGGGGCGTTCTGGGGCAGAGCCGAGGCAGGGAATGGTGCTAACCAGGCAGCATTGATATTGCATGCTACTGGATTAGCGATCGGCACCTTAAAGATAGCCAAGGAAAACCCTCGCCTATCTTTAAGGCACCAGTTGCTAACCGGGAAGCAACCAATACTGCTGCTGCCCAGTTAGCTTCAGCGGCTTCCTGTCCCTGCGGCAATCACCAGATATTTAATGCCTTCACTGCGGCATTGAATATCCGGTTTAGAGGTCTGCAGGGAAGGATGTGCGCCTCATCTACGCATAGCCCTTCCAAATGGCTTGATGATGTCATTGAGATATATGATGGAAGCAATTTCTCTTGAATGGGACACTCATAAATCTTCCTTGCACTTACACATTTATTGATGACTTTGCTATCCATTGGAAGAGTGAAAAATGGAAAACATAGACTTTCAGGCAGATGCAGAAAACTAGTGCAGCTTTTAAGCACAGATAACGCCACTTTTAAGCACAATTACTGCCACCCCCAAACGCAGAAAAGAGACAGATGCGTGCATAAACAGCAAAGGAAAAACTAGTACACAATTAACACCAAGAGTATTTAAATGTATTGAAATTATAGGCAAATGAGCTGCACATAATAAAATGGCATGCTAATATTACCTGCACCCAATGCAGAGAAATGCGTAGAGGTTTTTGCAACCAGTCTTTGTGCAATATCTCTACACCTATTTTTGAGATGGCACGTGCCCCCCGACATATTTTGATGGCATCAGGTGCTTTATCCGATGCTGGATCATCTGAGGAGAAAGGTCAAAGATGATACAGGCATGGGAGAAAGCCCCCAATGCCATTAAAATATTGTTGGGGGCTGATGACTCTGACAGAAAGCAAATCTCTGGTGGCCTAGTGGCCCAGCAGCCCTGATCCCCCCCAGCCGCCCAACCAAAAATAACCCTGGTGGCCCAGCGGACCTGAACTTTCACCCCCTCCCAGGATCTTTACAAATGAGCAGGAGTGCTGCCCCCACACTCTCTGCTCTTGTGCCGCTATCTTGAAAAATGGCAGCGCATGCCCTGCGCAGTGCATCCTGGGATGCACCAGGTGATGTCAGACTGCCATGCTCTGCGCAGGGCCAGGCGCCGCCATTTTTCAAGATAGTGGTGCAGGAGTCGGTGGGCAGTGCTCCTGCTCGTTTGTAAAGGTACTAGGAGGTGGGGGGTTTGGGGCCAAGGAGCCACCAGGGGTGGATGGGGGGATCGGGGCCACTGAGACACCAAGGATTTGCTTTCTGTTGTGGGCACCAGCCCCCAACAGTATTTTGATGACATTGGGGGCTTTCCCTAATGCCTGGATCATTGGAGAAAGCCTCTGATGCCATCAAAATATTGTCGGGACTCATATGCAAATTAGCCACATGGTACTCCTGTTTCTCTGGGATAGCATTCCAAACTAGCGCCGGCTTCTGTTTAACGCTGCTATTTGCGCACAGTTTAATGCATGGCTAAAGCCTGGCTAATTTGCATATGAATCCCTTTCTGCATGCCGACACTAGTGGTGCGCTGCAAATAGGCGTAAAAGGTTGATAGCACGCAACTTTAGTGCTGGCCTTTCTGCATCGGCCTGTTTATTCTTTGCTTGTGGAATATTTTATCAATACAATATTATATTTAGAGACGGACTCTTCCCCTGCCTGTCGTGGGTTGAAGATAACTCAATTAATTGTGCTTCACAGTGCAACCGAGTGTGCAGGACTTTGCTGCCAAGGATAACTGTATGCTGTGATTTTGTTTATGATCTGGATAAAATGCTCTTTGCCCCATCTTAGTCAGCAATAGTTTTGGGGGGCACGGAAGGGGCAATAAGTCTTTTCTGTTACCGAGGTCAAGGCACTTCTTTCTCATCAATAGTACAGTATCCTTCTTTAACCTAATCTCTTCAAAATGATGAGTAAGGACAGGGGTGAATGGGACTGGCTAGACTTACTGGCTCCTGGTATGGGCATTCTCCCATTGTAAATTTGCTTTAGGCAGTCTGGACAACTTGTCAGAAATGGTTGAGTGCTTCGAAAGCCAACCTTATTTTTCTTCCTTATGTAAAATCTGCTCCTTTGACTTTTTCAGTGAAGCAGAAAACAATATACAGGATGGCAGTAAAGAATTATACTCAGAACACCCAAAAAGACCACGTCATGCCAGAACTTACCCAGAGAGCTAGATATTGGACACACGGTAGCAGACTCTAAAAGGGGTTGATTTAGCATATGTGTAGTACTCATAAGTGGTAATGTCAAGGCTTCAAGTAGACTCTAGGCCTTGAGGATGGGTACTGGTGTTGACAACTTTCAAGCAAAATCTTGCACGCAAATATATAAAATGTTTGTATGTCTTCATTTTGTCATGCCCTCAAAACTAAATTGCTAGTTGATAATTTTATTTATTTTTAACATTTTTATCCTACCAGTCTTAACATTCTAGATGGGCACCAATAGAATATAACAACATAATGCATCAGACAAAAAAAAAATCATACAAACAACCCATTCAGTATCAGCCCTGGAAAGCATTCCTACCACTTAAATAGTACAAATAATATTAGTGTAAAGATGACTCTCTATATAAAACATGGCATTAATCACACTAGGGAAGTGCAGCATAAAATTCACTAACTTTTGTTGGTGAATTGCTATGCATCTCTTACAGGGAGAGAATATAGTTCCCTCCCCGAGTCTTGCTGGGTACCTTCACGTGGTGTCCCCTTTGTACAAAATATATACTAAATCCCAGCCGGGTGACACTACAATTGAAGTATGATAGGAAAGAAAAAGAAAAATACATACCTGCCGCACATTGCCTAGGATAAAAAAGTTGCCACCCATGGCCTCCGCACTAGGGCTAACGATGGTGGTAACGATAGTGCAGACATTGTAGATGGAGGTAGCATATGATATGGAAGGACAGACTAGCTAGGCTATGTGGTCTTTTTCTGTCGTCATGTTTCTATGTTTCTATCCCTGTCATGGATAAAAGCCATGATGAGCATATTCATGGCCCACTGTGGCAGGAGATAAATGACAGAAATGAATGAAAAAGTTAAGAGAATTAACTACAGTTAAGTGGACTTCTGCAGATAAAGAGGAGATAATATACTGCTACTTTTATGCTACAAAGCCTATATTTAAATCAAGAGGGTATACAAGGAGAATCCGCCAAAACTGGAAGAAAGAGGAAAATTGCCACAAGAAAAACTGTAAAAAGAATGGATGTAAATTTAAAATCTTTAATTTCACCAATGAAGGTAGAGAAGTATGTGAATGATAACATCTTGATTCAGCTAAGGGCTTCCATGGAAAAAGAAACACAGGGAAGAGAAGGAGACATAGGTGAGAGCACCAGAAGAAAGGAATACACAGAAAAAGAGAGCAGTTGAAGGGGAGATGGAACTGCAGGAGAGTGAGATGAATAAAGGGCAGGTCAACAAATCAACTGATTCTGTAAGAAAGACTTGGAAACAGTGACTCACCTCATAGCTGGCTGTGAAGTTCTGATGGTGGAAAATTTCTATTCAGAAAGGCACAACAAAGTAGCACACCTCATCCATTGGAAACTCTGTAAACACTACAACATCACTGTGCCTGAAAAGCACTGGGATAATGAATTACAGAGAATGAAGAGGTTATGATCACCTGGAACATTCCCATTCCAATGGAGTGGAGGAGTGGCCTCGTGGTTGGGGCAAGGTACTTCAGGCTGGAAGGTCGGGGGTTCAAATCCCACTAGAGGACAGCAACCTTGGGCCGGAAGGACTGGGGTTTCTAGTCCCACAGGTGCTCCTTGTGGTCTTGGGCAAGCCACTTAACCCTCCATAGCCCATGTTTCCTGTAAAATAGTTATCTCCAAGTTATAATGCCCTGTTCAATGTAATTTCAGTTTGTTCAATGTAAACTGCACTGATGCAGAATAGCACGGTATATAAGAGAATGTAAAAAAATGGATAAGATACTGGATGCAAGGAAACCTGACATAGTAGTAAAGAAGAAAAACACCATAATGACATTAATAATAAAGGTATCAGTTCCAAGTGATTATTCTGTGAATTGTGTGGAGAGGCAGAAGACCAAGAAATGCAGTCAGAGACCAAGAAAATAAGGTAGAAATATTTCCCATCATATTGGGAGCCATAGGCTTGATAAAGAAGAATTTCCAAGTACATCTTGACAGACTACTCATTAATGTTACATCTTATGAACTCCAGAAGGAAGCTCTCTTTGGCACGATGCAAGTACTACACCGAGCATTAGCAGTAAATTTGAGAGACTGAGATCATTCTCCACATACCCTAGCTTAGAAGTGAGGTTCATGACTGTCATGATATGTGCAAAACTAAATACCAAAAACCAACTGCCCAAGAGCAATACAATAATCAAAAAACAAAAAAGACACAAAAAACTCTTGAATCTAAGATTTACTCCTAAACCAATTTACCAAAAAGTTTCAATAAATACTATAAGATTTTACACAGGCATTAAATGACCTCAGGATGACTCGAGCCCTACATGTAGTGATAAATCACTATAGGGAACAGCTGACACTCACATCACAGGTCATATAGCCACACTTTTTTAAACCATACTCAATCACCACGTATACACCCTAAAACCACAATTATTACTTCTGGGAACTTCTGGAAATGAATAATTACATTACATTCATACAACATACACACCATTCATAATCACAAAAGTAGCGTCATAAACATCACAGCAATAAGAACACTGCGGTAGAGTCACAGCGATAAGATGAGCAATACAGCAATACAGGAACTGACCACAGTTTCCTAAAAAAGGAAAAAGTAGTAAGTAGCTATAAAAAAGCCCACAAAGGGGGTCAACAGTCACTTATCTTTAGTAACGCTGCAAGCCGATCGCTCCATTCGACGCTCAACCAGAACGCTGAGAAACTCAACCGGACATCACGAAGCAGAGAATTTCTGAAAAGAATTCAAATCTAATGTCTTTCACATAACAACAGTACGAAAGCTCTCGTTTTGCCGCCACTGGGCTTCATCAGGGGAAAAGGTAACAATTTTAGAGATCCAAATATATTCACACAAGACACTCCACTCCCAAAAACCACGGCGTCTGACGTCATATTTAAAAGACCACATACCCAATCACAACCAGCCACGTCATCACCTTCATACTAAACTAAAAAGGCGAAAGGAGCTCCACAGTCACACTAACCAAAACAACTAACAGATATAGAATGATCACAAAAACAAGGACCACTCTATTTTATCATTAAGGCCATTTGGAAACATTGTATTTAGCGAATAGATCCATCGTTGCTCTTTCTGCAATAAAAGCTGTTGACCCCCTTTGTGGGCTTTTTTATAGCTACTTACTTCTTTTTCCTTTTTTAGGAAACTGTGGTCAGTTCCTGTATTGCTGTATTGCTCATCTTATCGCTGTGACTCTACCGCAGTGTTCTTATTGCTGTGATGTTTATGACGCTACTTTTGTGATTATGAATGGTGTGTATGTTGTATGAATGTAATGTACTTATTTATTTCCAGAAGTTCCCAGAAGTAATAATTGTGGTTTTAGGGTGTATATGTGGTGATTGAGTATGGTTTAAAAAAGTGTGGCTATATGACCTGTGATGTGAGCGTCAGCTGTTCCCTATAGTGATTTATCACTACATGTAGGGCTCGAGCCATCCTGAGGTCATTTAATGCCTGTGTAAAATCTTATAGTATTTATTGAAACTTTTTGGTAAATTGGTTTATGTGCAAAACTAACCCATTTGGAGAAACTGCCCTGGGAAAATCTCTACAATCATACTGAAAACTATAGCTGATCAGTGACTCAGTGGTTTTTGGAGGCTGAATTAGGGCGGAGCTAGGACAGAAACAGAGCATAACACAGCAAGTTAAATCCTTAGGGTTGTGGGCAACACCTATTTCAGTAGTAAAGGGACAGTGGAGGCACTTCTGAATACAGCAGGTAAGGACCCTTCACTGTGTGGCTCAGGTGCAGCTGCACCAGCTCCCTCCCCCCGAACCTCTGTTACTGATGGTAATATGCATACCGAATGCACTCCAGGGAATTATGAACCAAAAAAAAAATCTAAATAATGCCCCAAAATAATACAATGCGTTAAACAGAACATTTGGCATATTCTGGAAATATATGTGATACTTTAACACTTAGCTTCCAGTCCAGTATCTTTCTGTTGATCATAAGGCACATTTTACAAATTACATCCAAGTACAATCTGGGATATCCAAACCAGGACATCTGAAAAAACAGTGGGCATGTTCAAGTTCAGGCACGATTTGACAAAAGTGGCCGAGTCTGATTTGGATTTCTAGGGGGGCGGGGGGATCATCTACATAGACATTCCCGGAATAGTATTCCAGGCCATGAACATCTTGGAGTAGTCTAATGGTCAGAGTAGTGGGCTAGGATCAGGGAAGCCAGGGCTCATATCATTGCGATTCTGCGGAGCACTAGTGATGGTGGCATGCCATCTTCTCTACACCCTTTGGATGTTTTATGGCCAAAATGAGAATTTTCCCGATGTCTATTCCTGCCTGGAGCAGGTCTAAACTTTGACGTGGCCACATCCCGATATTTCAGAAATCAAGATGGGAGGTACAAGTCCATTATACCACCTCAGACACATCTCTGCCACGTCCCCTGTCTACTTGGATGTCCCTACACCAGAGAGGTCTGAAAACGTTGTTTGTAAAATGGCTTCGGGGACATCTGCATACACGTTTTCGGACGTCTAAATCGTGACTAAGGCTTTTAAAATGATCCCCCATGTGAGCAGTGGTGCTCAATTGCACTGTAACAGAAATCCCGTGGTTACTGGCAACCATAAAATGATTTGCCTATCAGTTCTTTTCATTGGCTGCCAAATCGCCACTAAGCTTCAGATCTGCTGGCCTTTAGTCTAATTGCTGAATTACCAAACATTTTTGGAATATGTATTATCTATACCAATGCTTATTCCCAAAAATCTCTCCAATATCAGGCAAATACACAATAATACACAGGGTCAGCACAAGGAGTTGAGGTGTCCCAGGCGAAGCTCATCCCTTGCGCCCCCTCCCCCTTCCTGCACCCATTACGGCCGCTGCCGCTGCTCTCAGAGACGTGCAGCTGTGGCAATGGGCTCAAATAGCCCTGTGGTACTTACCTTTAAACTTCAGCACCACAGGGCTATTTGCTTCCACTCCCTTGCTGATACCTGATGTTAATTTCCTGTTTGCAGTAGGAAGTCAGCATCGGATGTTGGAGGGGTGGAAGCAAACAACCACGCAGGTCAAAGTTTAAAGCTACATTCCATGGGGTTGTGTGCTGCCATTGTTGCTACTGCTTGTCCCGAGAGGGGTGACAGCAGTGGCAATGAACACCCCCAAAGGGCCGGCACTCTAGGCAACTGCCTAGTTCTCCTAATGGTAGCTCCGGCCCTGGTAATACAAAACCCTATAAAAGTCATTAAGGGCATAGAGTAATTCTGCCATATTATAAGAGCACTAACTTCCAGGAGTCACACAATAAAGCCGACCATAAAAATGGGCAGCACATAAACACTGCAGTGGGTCCAATCCACCTATTGTGAAAACAAGACAAGCAGGGAGCGTTTAGTAGATCCTCATCCTTCTTGACCTTTCTGCTGCTTGAGACCCTGTTGACTATCACCTTCTCTTCGATATCTTTGCCTCGCTTGGTTTTAAGGGCTCTGTGCTATCCTGGTTTCTTCTTATCTCTCCCACCGTACTTTTAGTGTTTGTTTTGATGGATCCTCCCCAACTGCTATCCCACTCTCAGTTGGTGTACCCCAAGGGTTTGTCTTGCATCCACTCTCTCTATACCCAGTCCCTTGGTACGCTCATTTCTTCCCATGGTTTTCAGTACCATCCTTAAGCTGATGATGCTCAGATCTTCCTCTCTACACCTGAAATCTCTCCGACAATCCAGGCCTGTATCTCTGCTTGCTTTTCTGACATTGCTGCCTGGATGTCTCACTGCCTTTTGAAATCAGACATGGCCAAAACTGAGCTTCTTATCTTTCCCCCCAAACCCACCTCCTCCCTTCCTCCCTTCTCTATTTCTGTGGACAATGCTCTACTTCTCCCAGTTTCCTTGGCTGCAGACTTGGAGTCCTCCCTCTCCTTCTCCAGACACATCCAACTCATAGCTAAAACATGTTGGGCCTGATATTGAGTTGGGCAGGCTACGCGCCCCTATGACACATAGCCCTGCCCACCAACCCTTAACCCCAGATATTTAGTGCCGGGGACATATGCTGCCCGGCATTGAATATCCAGGGATCGCAGTAGCTAACCAGGCAGCAACGATATTGCATGCTGCCCGGTTAGCTCCCGCACCTTAAAGATAGGCGCGTGGTCTCCTCGCCCATCTTTTAGGCGCATGTCGCTAACTGGGTAGCATGCAATATCGCCACTGCCTGGTTAGCGACAGTCTCTGCCTCCTCTCCGCCCCCAACATGCCCTGATGCTAACTGGACATCATTGGGGCGTGTAGGGGTTAGAAGGACATATTCAATGGCACTAATCATGTAAGTGCTGTTGAATATTCCCATTTGAGGCATTTACACGGTTTACTGCACTGTAAGCTGTGTACATGGCTTTTGAAAAATAGCGCCTGTCATTTCTCCAGGACCAAGCAGGAAGTCAGTCCTCACATATGGGTGACATCGACGTCGATGGAGCCCCTGCGGAGCATTTCCCCAGCTTTCCATGAAAGCCTTTGGGAATGCAGGCATGCATGCGCGGTTCCCTTCCCGCCTAAAGGTGCCATCTTGCTCAGTCTTTCATTTTCCGTGAAGCCCACCGGACGTGAGTCCTAGTCATCCCGGAAAATTTTTGATTTTTGCGATTCTTCGCTATTTTTCTTCTCCGGTTTGACGCCGGTTCCCCTCCCGCCGGGTTCGGTACACCGGTATCGAGCCCGATCTTCTTTTTTCGGTTTTGGCCATTAGTGGCTGGCGTTCGCATCCTTTTTCATTTTCCCTGGAAGGCCGGTCCTTTGACCTCGCGGGGACTCTTTTTTCCCTGATGGCTTCCAGCGGTTTTAAGAAGTGTGATCGATGCAAGAAACTGATGTCTCTCACCGACACACACGACTGCTGCCTTCGGTGCCTCGGTCCTGATCGCGACCCTAAGATGTGGGAAAATGTCTTCCAAGGCACTGCGAAGTCGTCGGCACCAAAAGGAAAGGCTTTTTTCTGACTCGGCCTCCGGCTGGGCCCGGACCTCGTCTGAGGCCTCGACATCTCGGGAGTCGGATCCCGAGCACCATCATGGCTCCTCGGACAGGGGGTCCCCCGACCGGGAACGCAAGAGGAAGAAGCGGCTCGTGAGGGCGTCGTCGGAAGAGGTCCCTGGCTCCTCGAGAGCTAGGTCTCAGACCCCCGACCGTCGCCCCGGGCCTGTGGAACAGGAGAAGCCTTCCAAAGTCCCTCGACTGGAGCCAGAGTCTGCTGGACACGTAAGCCCTGTAGTCCACGTGGACTCTCCTCCCAGGGAGCCGCCGCCGGGACCCGAGTTGGGAGCTGCTGAGTCTCCTGAGCTGGGTCTCAGGTTGACAGCCTTGGAGAGCAGACTGTCTGCCTTCATGGAACAGCAGCGGGCACTGATGGCCAGCCTGTCTGGCGCATCTGCCCCGACCACCGGGACATCGACATCGAAGTTGACCCCGGAGACCGAGCTGATACTCGAGGCCATGAAAGCTCGAGGTTGACCTCAGTCGCAGTCTCCCTCGACCTCCCATTCGGGACTGAGGGCGTCGATGCCGGTGCCTTTGGCATCAGGGCGGGTGCTCGCAGGCACCGCGAGGTCGGACCACAATTCCTCATCGGACGAGTCCGCATGGGAGACGGAGGACTAGGAGTCCCCCGACACCTTCAAGACTCGGTGCATCCCATTGGACTCACCGCAGTCTGAACCCCGGAGTAGATCCCCTCTGGAGGATACCCGGTTCTCGGAGTTCGTTCGGGATATGGCCACTGCATTGGCTATCCCTGCGGACCCCGAGGAGGAGCCTCGAGCCGAGGAGCTCGAGGTCCTGCAGTACGACTCTCCTCCGAAGGAGGCCTTTACTGTCCTGGTTCCTCCGATGCTGGAATGGCTCCTCTTCCGGATGTGGGAGGCACCGGCCTCGGCGCCGGTTTTAAGCAAGCGGGTCGATTCGATCTATCGACTCTGTAAGAGTCCTGGCTTTCAGAAGGCGCAGCTACCACACCATTCCATGGTGGTGGAATCAGCCATGCATCGCCTGAAAAGTCAGAAGATGCACTCCGCGGTGCCCCCTGGCAGGGAGGCCCGAAACCTCGATGGTTTTGGTAGAAAGTGCTTCCAGGGCTCGATGCTTACTTGCCCTGTCCAGTCTTACCAGCTGTACATGGGCATGTACTTGCGAGACCTGGCCAAGGAGCTGGCCGGGTTCTCTGCTGGTCTCTCCAGGGAACCCTTGCAGAGGTTCAAGTCCTTGTCCTCGGGGATCCGGGAATGCTCCAAGTTTATGTCCCGCGCTGCCTACGATGGCTTCGAGGCTTAGGCCCGTGTTGCGGCAGCCGGCATCGCAGCTCGACGCCAGGCATGGCTGCAGTCATCGGACCTCGAGCCATGGGTTCAGGACAAGTTGGTCGATGTCCCTTGCCGAGGTGAGAACCTTTTTGGCAAGCCCATGACTGAGAAGGCCGCACAGCTCGAGACCAAGCACCTCACAAGGACAAGGCTGTCTCGAAAGATTTCTGCCCCTTCTCACAAGAAGAAGGGCTCGGGTAAAAAGCCCTTTTACCCGAGGAAGGGCACTGCCTACAGACAGTACCCACAATATCAGGATGCCCAAGCTGCCCTTCAGGGTCAGCAAGCCAAGGGGCAGGGTAATGGGCCCCGTAGGCAGAGGACCCCCAAGCCTCCGGCCCCTGCTCCTGCTCAGCAGGGTGGGGTTTTTTTGACTCCTTAAGCATAGCCTCTCCGTCCCTGCTCTCCCAACCCTGCACAGGAGGTCGCCTCGTTCTGTTTGCCTACCAGTGGCCACTCATCACTGGAGACAGTTGGGTCTTAAGAATAGTCCACAGGGGCTATACACTACACTTTCAACAACTGCCTCCTCCATACTTTCCATGGGACCCTCCAAGGCCTCCCCTGCACACAGATCTTCTCCTTCAGGAGCTACAAGGTCTGTTGGTGGACAGGGCAGTGGAGCCTGTGCCTCCCCACTTACAAGGTCGAGGGTTCTACTCCAGGTATTTCCTGGTACCCAAAAGAACTGGTGGCCTTCGACCTATTCTAGATCTCCGAAACCTCAACAAGTTCTTGGAGAAGGAAAAGTTCAAGATGCTTACTCTTGGAACCCGTCTGCCCTACCTCCAGCAGGGAGATTGGCTATGCTCCTTAGATCTAAAGGATGCGTATACTCACATCCTCATTCATCCAGACCACAGAAAGTACCTCAGGTTCATTGTGGGAGGAAACCATTATCAGTACAGGGTACTACCTTTTGGCCTAACCTCCGCTCCCAGGGTCTTTACCAAATGCCTGGCAGTGGTGGCGGCCTACCTGAGAAATCAGGGTATCTTTGTTTTCCCCATCTGGACGACTGGCTCATCAGGGGTCAGACGTGCCAGGAGGCCAGACAAGCCACCCTCAGAACTATTGCTCTTATTCAAAGCCTGGGGTTTGTCATAAACTTCGCAAAGTCCACTTTGCTCCCATCCCAAAACTTGGAGTTCATAGGGGCAAGGTTGGACTCTCTGCTGGCAAAGGCATTCTTGCCAGAAGACAGAGCTCAAAGACTGATAAACTTGGCAAGCCAGTTTCTCAGCAGGTCACTGGTCTCTGCCAGACTATGCCCGAGGCTTCTAGGCCACATGGCTTCGACAGTACATGTGACCCCCAATGCCAGGCTCCATATGAGGCCTGCACAGTGGTGCCTTCGGACTCAGTGGTCACAGGCAACAGGCAGACTCAGAGACAGGATAAGGGTGTCCAGACAATTTCTGAAGTCCCTCAGCTGGTGGCTGCATCCACCCAATCTGCTGCAAGGGGTGCCTTTCCAGATTCCTGGGTTCACAGTGGTGTTGACCACGGATGCCTCCTTGCAGGGCTGGGGAGCTCATTGTCTGGGCAAGTGCACCCAGGGCCTGTGGTCTCCCTGGGAAGCCGCACAGCAAATCAATTTACTGGAACTCAGGGCTATTCGGTTAGCCCTCAAGACTTTCTCTCCAGCCCTGACTCATCAGTCTGTCCTACTTCAAACGGACAACCAGGTAGCCATGTTTTATGTGAACAAACAGGGTGGAACTGGATCCAGGCTCCTTTGCCAGGAAGCACAGGACCTTTGCTTGTTTGCCCTCAAGCGCAACATGCTCCTCAAGGCTGTGTACCTCCCTGGCCAGGAAAACTACCTGGCCGACAGGTTGAGCAGGATTCTGCAGCCCCACGAGTGGCAGCTCCGCCCACTTCCTGTTCAGCTGTCGTGGTGAGAGGACCTGTTCTGGAGAGCTCCTGCTAGGGAGGAGTTCCTGCTCACTACCTGTGTCTGGATGTCAGGCCCTGGGCCACCTCCAGCAGGAGAGGCCCAGGCCCAGAGGCCTACCAAGCCTGGTGGGCCTCCTATTCTACCACTGGATGGAGGAACCGGCAGCCTGGAACAGCTGGAGCCCCGGGAGGGGGACTCCCCAGGTAGGACTGCACCTGGCCAGGACCGAGGGACCCACAGGTATGGAGGTATGGGCCCGCTACCCCAGGGAGGAGGCTCCTGTCTCCTCCCCAGGCAAGGTGTGGAGGCTGGGTGGCAGCGGGGAGAGGCCCTGGGGAGACCCTGGAGGACCGTGGAGTGTAGTACTGAAGGAGGTGGGTTCCCCCCTCCGCCTCGGGTCCTGGAGGAGGCCTCTACCTCCTCCAGTGAGGATGAGGATGGGGGGTCGGGCCTGCCTTCCTACCAGCAGCCAGCTAGGGCCCCTGATGCAATTGTGGCGGCGGTGCAGCGGCTTCGGGGTCTCCAGGAGGAGGCGGCCCAGCTGCGAGCCCAGCTCTCCCACCTGGAGAGCCTGCAGGCCACCATTCCTGGCGAGGAATGGGTGGCATATGCTACTTATAGGAAGGGGGTGAAGCGGGCCTTGAAGGCCAAGTACTCTGAGATCGAGTACTGTCAAAATCAGGATTGTGGGTCCCTCGCCGAAGTTTACCGGAATTACGATCGTTGGAAGGTGCCTGCAGTCCAGGGGAGGCCCCTGGGGGTGGGTAGGCCGGTGGGACCGTCCTCATCTAGCAGTTTGTCTTTCCACATTTCAGCTCCTGGGAAGTCTACCACCCGTTCCCTGCCTTACCCTTCTATAGCATTTCCTGGATTTAGTGCTCCTTACCTGCAGCGGGGTGATGGTTCTGATGTTGCAGATGCCCTGGTTCCTTCTCCTGAACTGTTGTCTGCCCTGATTGTTCCTGCACGTCCCCCGGGTGCTCCGGTACTCATGGGTAAAGATTCAGCTCGCCCGGGTCTGATGGAGGTGGTATCCGGTTTGTCCTCTGTACCTGCGATGCCTCTGCTGGCTCCCTCTAGCACCGATCCTGGCTTCAAGGGAGGATTTCGTGGGGTTCAGCTATCCCCTCTGCGGGCCTTTCCCGCCGTTTCAGTTGATCCCCGAAGACGTGCATCGCTGCAGGAACCTCCCAAGATGGCCGCCGGGGAATCCGTGGTGACGTCACGGAGAAGGAGATGTCGTTGCCGGAGCTGCCTGTGGGACTTCCCCCAGCCCGACTGCGGCTTCAAGATGGCCGCCGCGCATCGGGTGCCGACACTTCCGGGAGATCCCGGAAGTGTGAAGAAAACCTTCCCCTAACTTCTGCATTGCCGCGGGATGTTCGGCGGCGATCTCTTGAGGCAGTAGGGGATTCTTTCCCGTGCCCCTCTATCGGAGGGGAGGCTGCAGAGGGGCAGACGTGTTCGGCGGCTATTCTCCAGCGTCGGGGGTCTGCTGAAGATGCGGAGACTCGTTGGATGCCTGTCGTCGCCCGGAAGATTGCCGGTGATGTACAGCCTTTGGCTGTCCCAGACTCTGAGGGGACGTCTGCATTTTCTTTACGGGGTCCCCGGAGGCGGCAGACTGGTCGGCCCCAGTCATTTGAATCTGCTGTGCCACTGGAGGCTCTGCGGGTGGCGGATTCCTCCACTCACCTTCCGGTGTTACCGCACCAGGGGCTTGAGCACTCTGCCTTTGCTGGGCATCCTGCTCCTTCACCTGCAGTGCCTGTCCAGATTCCTGGGAAGGGGTTTGGTAGGGGGGTGGCTGGAGGGCAGGATTCCCCTGTTGTGGCTGCCCTTCCGGCCCCTAAAAAGCTACCAGAAACTCGCCCAGTGGGTTCTGGGGTGGCTGGATGGGGTCGGAAGGGTGCTGGAAGGGGGAAGGAGCAGGATGGGGGCTGCTCTTTCTTTTTTTTTTTTTTTAATTTAATCTTTATCATTTTACATATTGTGAAAAGCAAAATATACAAGAGAAAAAAAAAATGGAAAAAGTCTGACACAGACGTTCCCACAATACAATAAAGATCACATAGTTGAATCATAATATCAATGAAACACATCTAGGAGGCACTACAAAGAAATTAACAATAAGCCCATTAGCCACCCAGTAAACCTCAAAGGTCCCAAAGGTAAAACAAAAGAAAACATTAAGAAACCACTGAAGAATTCCCCTTCAAAAATTCCAACAAATGTTCAACTTCGCCAAATATATACCGCTTCCCTTGATGCAAAACATGACAGTTACATGGAAACTTCAGGAAAAATTTAGCCCCTAGAGCCACCACCCTTGGACGGACCTCCAAAAAGGCTTTCCGTCTCAATTGGGTGGCCCTAGAGACATCTGGAAACAATTGAATAGAATGACCACAAAATTTTTCATGCTTTTTCTTGAAATAAGCCCTAAAAATTTTCTGCTTGTCCAAATCAGAAACTAATGAAACCAAAATGAAACCAAAAGAGTTGCTCTAGTGGGTATCTCATCATGAGATGACTCTAAATAGACAGATAAATCCATCAGGGGAGAGGATTTCCCACTACCCTGTAATCCCTCAACCCTATCAATAAGTCTATTTGAGTCCTTCAGCGGCAAATAATATATACTCGAAATCCCAATAGCATCAACATCAGATAAAAGCAAAACTTCTTTCAAATATTTCTTTAACAAAATAATTGGGTCCACATAATGAGTACAAGGAAAGTTTAGGAAGCGCAGGTTCTTGGCACGAAGGGAGTTTTCCAAACCTTCATCCTGACGACGTAATAAAGTAACATCTTTAACCAAAGTTTGCAAAACCCCCTGAGTGAAAGAATCCTGCGCTTCACTCAGAGCAACTCTATTTTCCAAGTTAACCAATTTAACCTCCTGGTCAGACAATTTATTAACCGTTTCTTTAGAAAAAGTAGAAAGTTTTTTTAATGAATTATCAAACAGAAGCTCCATGCGAGATAACTTAGTCCAAAGATCTTTTAAAGAGACATCATCCGGGGGAGCCGGCATCTCGACAGACTCAGGAAAAACCACAATAGACGGAAGTGAAGGAGACAAGTCAGGGAGAGGAGATTCCAATCGTAAAAACGATGATGATAACACCGGTTTCTCACCCTCAGACTGAACTTGTTCCAATAAGGAAGGGATTTTTTTTTTTTTTTTTTTTTAAATTCTTTATTTTCGTTTTATAACAACAAAGGAAAGGAAGACATACAGCTAAAAGACAAATACATAACGTGTAATATATACACCAAAGTAAACCCCTACCACCCCCCTCCCCCCTGCTTCTTCTCTAGAAAACTAAGCATTCCCGAAGCGGGCGTGTACTTACATTATTATATTACAAAACCTAACGGTGATCTAAAACATGATGAGTGCACATTATACAGGCATGTTGGAGCAATAAGCAGATTGTACATAATCATTAAGCATCTGCCATTTAGACAAGCAAGAGTGAGTTTGGACATGGGGAATAGCTCTCCGAGGTATCTGCTCATATTTACTATATAAGCAGACGAGGTTCCACCATTCATTGACAGTAAGTCGAGAGCTATCCTTCCAATTCCTCGTGATTAAGCAAATGGCTATACCCAGCATGAAATCAAGGAGAAAGCGACCCTTCTTAGGAAGAGAGGGGACCTCCGCCACAGAGCGGAGTCCCACGACCTTCCAAGAGAGAGGTTCATGAAAGTGTAAGATAGATTGAATACGACCCCAGACCCTCCCCCAATAGACCTGCAGTTGAGGACATTCATAAATAACATGAGCGAAGGTTCCCACAGCAGTATGGCAAGACCAACACAGGTCCCTAGCATTTGGGTTCCATTTGGCTATTTTTTCTGGGGTATAAAAGCATCTGTGTGCAAAGAAGAAGAGAGTTTGGGTAACAGAGGCAGACCGGGAAACCCGCACTACTTTACTCCAAAAAACGCTCCATTGCACAGGGGTTATAGTAGTTTGCAGTTCGCGCTCCCAGGCTTGTTGAGATCTAAAAGTGTCCGTATCTGTACCCTGACAAATTATTTTATAAAAGTTAGAGGCTACCCCATGTGTACTACTAATGGAGTGAACTGTCTCTAATAGCCCATCCTCAGTAGGGGCAGAGGGCGGCATGATTCGAGCACTTTTGAGGCAGTGTTGAAGCTGCATCAATTGAAAGTAGTGTTTCGCTGGTAACGCAAATTCCTTTTGTAAATCAGAAAAGGTTTTCCAACGAGCTGCAGAGAAAAGCTGTTGGGGTGTCCAGATCCCCCTGGAGTACCAGGGTTTCCAGGCTATTGTTCTATTTAGGACTTGAATTCTGGGGTTATTCCATAGCGGGAGTCCGTCCTGAGGACATACATTCGGGCCCAGTGATAGAATGAGAGTGTTAAAGGCCGCAAGAGTATCGACAATCATTGGTGGATGGCGGGTGTCTACTTGATAGGACATACCGGGGAGATGGGTCAACGGAATTGGGCTACTAAGCTCCTCTTCTATGTCAAGCCAAACTGGTCGGCGGTCTGTTGAGGTATCTAGCCATCGGGCACCTTGCTTAAGTAGAAAGGCTTGATGATATCTAAGAAAATCAGGAAATCTGGCACCCCCTCGTTCCTTTGCAGACTGCAGTTTATGTTTAGCTATCCTTGGTGGTTTGCCCTGCCAGAGATAACGGACGAGAAGGCCCTCAATATCTTTATAAGTATGTAACGGAAGTAAGCATGGCAGCATTTCTAAAATGTAGTTCACTTTGGGGACTATCATCATTTTCACAGTTTCTAAGCGGCCCCACCATGTGAGAGATAAGGGAGACCAACGATTTGTGAGTTCACGGACTTTGGAGACTACCTCTTTGGCATTAAAACTGATAGTGTCTTCTAAAGGAGAACAGTAATGGACCCCGAGATACTTCACCATGCGGGATTGCCAAAGGAAGGGAAAGGCCTGCATGTCAGCCTCATGTACCCAGCGGTTCAGTGGGAATGCTACAGATTTGGTCCAGTTAATTTTATAGCCCGATAATTGTGAGTATCCGTCAATCAGATCCAAGACAGCTGGAACCGAATCGAGGGAAACGAAGAGCATGAGGTCATCTGCATATGCAGAGAGTTTAATCTCCCTATGACTAAAGGGGACACCTCGAATACGTGCAGACTGTCTAATAAGGAGGGCTAGGGGTTCAAGAGCGAGATCAAAAAGCATTGGTGATAGGGGGCAACCTTGACGCGTGCCTCTTTGGAGGTTAAATGGCTGAGATTTGATGGCGTTTACACAAATACTGGCGACGGGTTGAGTGTACATGACTTGGAGATATCGGAGGAAGCCCTCTCCAAAGCCATACCATCGGAGAACTGCAAATAAGAAGGGCCATTCTAGACGATCAAAGGCTTTTTCGGCATCCAGGGAAAGACCCACCCATGGATGATCGAGATTGGCAGCACTAGATAACACATGGCACCAGGTCCGAGCATTGTCAGCAGTTGATCTGCCGGGTATAAAACCGCATTGGTCGGGGTGAATTAGGGTAGCCATCATGTCAGATAGCCGGGTGGCCAAGACCGTTGCGAAGATCTTATAGTCGGCATTAAGTAGGGAGATTGGACGGTAGTTGGCGGTCAGTAGCGGGTCTCTGCCTTCTTTCTCAAATACAACCACATTAGCTGCAGAAAAGGATCCCAAAGAGGATGTATCTACCGCAAGGGCAGTAAAATAGAGTTTTAAATAGGGAACTAAATCTGCACTGAACGTTCTGTAGAATTCGGTCGGGAGACCATCGGGCCCTGCGGCACGGCCCGAGGCTGTTCGTTTTAGGGCAGATTGGATCTCTGAAGTAGAGAAGGGTTCATCCATCGCATCCCTATCATCTTCAGAGAGGGTCGGCCGCTGAATGCCAGAAAGCAATCGCTCGAATGTCTCTGACGAGAACTCACATTCAGATTGATATAGGCGAGTATAGAAATCCCGAAAGAGCTCTACAATGTCGGAGTCTGTGGTCACTATGCCCCCTCCCTGTGGAGCTCGAAGGGCCGCAACGCGTTTGGCTTCTTTTTGACCTTTCAAGGCATTGGCTAGGAGTCGACCGGCTCGGTTATTTTCACGATAATATGTCCCTCGCTGAAGCTCAATACTCTTAGAAGCTGCAGTTGAGAGGATTGAATTATATTGAAAACGGAGACGCTGTAATCGAATTAATACACATGGGTCAGTGCGTGAAGTTAGAACTCGTTCGCCTGCTTTTATTTGTTGGTCTAGTATGAGCAGCTGCTGTTTACGTTGTTTCCGCAGGCGGATTTGATAGCTAGTGATCGTTGCCCGAATGGCCGCTTTGAAGCCCTCCCACCAAGCCCAATTCGCAGTATCTTGGGGTAGATTAAAATGGAAGTAATCCTGTATGGCTACTCGAATTTCTGACTGGAACTCTGGCTGAGTTAACAGGGCTCTATCAAAGAACCAGGCTCCCGAGTTTCCCTGGGGTGCAGTAGTGTGTAATTGAAAGGAAATGGCAGCATGATCTGAAATATGTTGGGAGTGAATCTTTGCAGTGTCCACCTGAGGAACTAACAGTTTTGAGATTAGAAAGAAGTCTATGCGAGACTGAGATTTATGAGGGGAGGAGAAGAAGGTGAAGTCAAGCTCATTGGGGTGTAGTAACCTCCATAGATCAACTAAAGCAAGATCCTTGATCAGGGAGGTAAGCGTGGCGTGACTCTTGGGGGGACCACTCGTCCTAGGCGGCTGTTTATCAATCAGGGGATCAAGGACTAGATTGAAATCCCCCCCAATGATCAATGAAGTATTAGCAGAAGCCTGCGCAACCTGAGCAATGGTAGCAAAAAAGGCAGGGTCATCAACATTAGGAGCGTAAAGGCATATACATGTAACTTCTAGGCTACCTATCTTGAGGTGAACTCTAGACCTTCTGTATCTGAGCTAGTCGCAATAACAGTAGCATGCAAAGATTTCCTAACCAGTATGGCAACCCCACATTTCTTAGAAACGGCTGGGGAATAAGCGGCCACCATATAAGGTTTAATATTGAGTTTAAGAGTTTCCTTCGAATTTAAATGCGTTTCTTGGAGAAAAATCAGATCCGCTGCTTCCTGACTGAGGTAGCTTAGGATTTTCTTCCGTTTTATTGGATTATTGATGCCTTTTACGTTCAATGAAAAAATCTTACATGGTGCCATCAATCGGTAATAGACATTTTAGGGAAGGGCGCTTGATAACATAGAACATAAGCAGAATCTGTACAACAATGTCATAATCACCGAGTATTCTGGCTAATACACCCCATATTGAAAAGTATGTACCAACGTATCTTAGAGAAGAAGCAAAACCCCCAAAGAATATGGCGACCATGTGTCTGCGGGAGGAGGCCCTAGAGAGGAAAAAGAAGACATGTAAAAAAAAGAAAAGAAACACCAGAGTCCATAATAACACTGTCTCTGATACTCATCGAGGCTACTGTGGGTAGATGGAGTCGGGTCACAGATACCATCAAGAGTAAGGCAACAGACTGCCCACGCCAGACTCTTTGCTAGGCTGCGGCAGATCCAATATGGCAGATACAGCGGATATGAGGAGACTTGCAGAAATATTCTGGAAGTCAGCGCATCAAGTCGGCTTCTTTGGAATCCAGAAACTCCGCTAGTAGATCAGGGTCCTCGAATGTTCTTGTCTGATTGTGAAGCGTGACTCGGAGCTTGGCCGGGTACATCAGGCCATAGCGTGCTTGTAGTTGTTGAAGCCTCGGCCGGAATTCCAGAAAGCGCTTTCGGCGGTCGACTGTGGGTTTAGACAAGTCGGGATAGAAGGAGATCTTGTGGCTCTCAAACTCCATATGGCCCTTTGCCCGAGAGGCACTTAGAATTTGCTCCACGTGTTGATATCTCAATAGTCGAAAAATGATAGGCCGCGGGGTCTTCCTGTTGAGCGTTATGCTTGTGGGTACACGATGAGCGCGATCAATCTCCAAATCTTTGGTAAAGGTGATTTGGAGCAGGGAAGGGAGGATTTTGCATAAAAACTCTTTCATGTCTCCCGATTCCGCTCCCTCCGGTATGCCCACGAGTCGTATGTTGTTGCGGCGCGCTCTATTATTGCCATCTTCCACCTCTTTCTGCAAGGCCCGCACCTGTCGTTCAACTTTGTCGAGTTGGGACAACCGGGCCGCATGGGAGTCCAATATGCTCTCCATTTTGTCTTGACGCGAAGAAAGCCCTTCTAGCTTGCTTTGCAGCACACCAAAATCGTCCCGCAGCGCTCGGAGTGCTTCCCCGTTTGCCTGCACAAGGTTTTTGACCCCTCTAATCTCTACGAGGATTTCCTGCTGCATTTCGGGGCCCTCGCACAAGGCCGGCCCCTTCTGCGGGGACGGAGGTTCAGTTTTGGAACGTTTGCCGTGAGAAGACGCTGGAGACCCAAATTCCAGGCGCGTTGGTTTAGTCCCCGCCATCTCACCAATGTGCCCCGGCAAGATCAGAGTAGAAGTTCCAAGTATATGAGGTGTTAATTCAGGATTCTGAGTAGGCCTCTCGGGAGCCTCAGCGTTATGCGACCATCCCGCTGGACATCAGGCTCCGCCCCCCATAAGGAGGGGATTTTAAACTCAGTACCTTTGGGTAAAACCGTTGAGGATAAATTAATATCTTGCGGGGACATCAAGGAAGAAGGAGTACTCATGGTAGAAACATCCACCGGGTCATTAGCCACTACAAGGGCATCAGATGTTATCCCTCCAGATCTTAGATGAACATCCATCGGTCCTGTGACTTTCACGGCTTTCGACTGGATCGGAGGGGGCTTCTTCTTCCGTTTCCCCATCAGCGATTACTCGAACCGCCTCGTGCGCCGAAGGGGTGCCAAAGGGGCGTGTCCTGCCCCTTTGGCCACGCCCCTTCGGACACGCACCACGGACACGCGCCCGCTAACGCGTCCCGCGTAGGGGGGCAGACTGATATAGCCCCAGTAAGACAGCGTCCCCAATCAGAGAAGCTGCAGCAGGTCACCGGGCAGGCAAATGAACCACACTGAAGTCAAACAGGAAGTAAGTAAGCGCCTCGATATCCCGCGTAGGGGGCAGACTGATATAGCCCCAGTAAGACAGCGTCCCCAATCAGAGAAGCTGCAGCAGGTCACCGGGCAGGCAAATGAACCACACTGAAGTCAAACAGGAAGTAAGTAAGCGCCTCGATATCCCGCGTAGGGGGCAGACTGATATAGCCCCAGTAAGACAGCGTCCCCAATCAGAGAAGCTGCAGCAGGTCACCGGGCAGGCAAATGAACCACACTGAAGTCAAACAGGAAGTAAGTAAGCGCCTCGATATCCCGCGTAGGGGGCAGACTGATATAGCCCCAGTAAGACAGCGTCCCCAATCAGAGAAGCTGCAGCAGGTCACCGGGCAGGCAAATGAACCACACTGAAGTCAAACAGGAAGTAAGTAAGCGCCTCCGGGGGCTGCTCTTTCTTTTTTGCGGCCCCCGGAGGGGGTCAGGGAGGGGGCCAGGGAGGGAAGAGTGTTGGCCTGCTGTCCCTGCAGTCTGGGACCGCGGAGCGGGCTGTGCAGCTACCTGTCTTGTCGGATGCTGTGGCCGAGGACAGCCTGGCTCGCAGGGGGGCGTCCGCCCTCGCTGCTGGAGCCCTGGCTGCCGGCCACGAGATTCCGGACCCCTGTGCCACGTCTGGCACCAACAATAAGGTAGGACCTGGGAGTGACAGGGGGCAGGGGGGCGGAGGTTTGGGGGATTTAGTTCTGGGGGAACCTGCCCTACTGTCCCGGGATGGTCCTGCCTTATTGTCGGTAGCCGTACAGGGGGTAGCGGACGGTGGGCCGATGGAGGGTCTGGCGGAGGGAAAGGGGGAGCGGACGACTGGTTCTGTAGGGGGGAAGGAGGGAGTGGTTGGTCCTGATAGGGGGAAGGGTCCCTTCCCGGTGGGGTTCGAGGATGGGGTGGTCCCCCTGGATCCCGGGAAAGGAGGGGAGCGGGGTCCGTCCCCGGTAGTGGTGGCCGAGACCCAGGAGCCTTGCGCTGGGTCAGGAACACGGGACGGAGGGGTGAGGGGGCTTTCCGGTCGCCTGGGTGTCACTGAGAACCAGGTCCGTGATGCCCTTCAATTAGCCTTGGAAACCCCGACAGGCCCTCCCGGGGCCTTTTCTGCCTTTCGGCAGCTGGAGGTGGCAGCAGGGGGTGATCCGGGGGTTCTCGGTGGCACCCAGGGATCTGGAGGGGATAGCATCCCTGATTCAGTGTTGGCAGAACTGACCTGGCCCAGTTCTCAGGTCATCCCATGTGCGGAGATTGTGGATCCTGCAGACCAGCAGCAGGATCCCCCGCAGGTGGCAGCAGGGGAAGATCAAGGAGGGCAGGGGTTGGGAGCCGGGAGGTCGGCTCCCCCCCCCCGTACCTTTGCGGAGGCTCTAAGGGGGTCGGGCACCACTCCAGGGACATCGGGTGGGGCTGGGGGGAGGGGGGGTTCCCAGGGGAATGGTCCCGTAGGAGGGGGAGGAGGTTGGGGAGGTTTCCGAGGGGTAGGGGGTGAGGTCAGACGACGCAACGTGGCGCAGATCCGGTGGGCTGGGGAGGGGCCCCCTCCAGCCAGGGAACAGGTCTTGAGGATGGTCCTTGGGCTGGGGTTTCTCCCGGGAGATCTCTATGCCTTTATCCACATGAACAACACCATTGAGTATGATGTTAGTTTCATGCTGAGACGGGGGCTGGAGATTTTCTGGGACCGATACCAGCAGCAGAGGGGGCAGGGAGGGTGGGCTGACTTTCGTGTTGTGCCTATCTCTCGCCAGGGGACGGTACCTGTGACCATCCTATCCCGGAATGAGTTGCTCCCAGGGCAGGACATCCAGTTTTGGTTGTCGCGCCATGCGGTGCTCCTAGCACCCCTGGTTAAGGGCGCTGGGCCCCTAGGGGTGTGGGACGGGTCGTGGAAGGGCAGGATCCATTTGCGTGAGGTGGGAAACGTGGTGCAGCACGTACCCTCGGCCGGTTTCCTTGGTCGGGATCGCATCTTGTGCTATTACCCCGGGCAACCCCGCGAGTGTCACCGCTGTGGCTCCTTCCGCCATTTGAGCATGAACTGTCCCGAGCAGGTCTGCACCCGTTGTGGTGGACGGGGTCACGCCTCGGCCGGGTGTTTGCTTATTCGGTGTAACCTTTGTGGGGAGTTGGGCCACCCCTTCGCTCGCTGCCCCTCCGCATCCCACAATGGACCGGGGGGGGATGCCGTCACTCCACCTCGGGTTCCTGTGCGGGAGGAGGTCGTGGAAGCCCCTCTCCCTCAGGAGGAGTCCGAGGGCCCTAGGGTGGAGGAGTCCATCGAGCCGAGGGAGCCACCAGGGGGAGGGGATTCGGGTAGGAAGGAGGAGAAGATTGATGTGGTGGAGGTTAATGTCTCACGACAGGATAGTAGGTTGCAGGTGGTGCCACCTGAGGAATGGACTACGGTCCCTTCCAAGGGTGGCAAGTCCAAAAGGAAGAAACGGGAGACATCCCCGTTGCTGGATGCAGAGCCCGTGTTGGACATCAACCGTTTCGTCTTTTTGGCTGCTGATGCGGCTGAGGCGGATGAGGGCTTGCCTGTGGAGGCAGGGCTTCCTGTGCGGCGCTCGGAGCGGTTAGCGGCGGGGGCGGCCCCTCTTCCTCAGCGGCGGCCTTCCAAGGTAACGAAGGCGCGCCGCGGTCAGGGTCCTCCAAACAAGGGGGATACTGGCGCCCGACGGGTGAGGGAGGACGGGTCTTTGCCCCCGCGGTTGGGTGATGGGCCTTCACAGGAGCCCCCTGCTGACCCGGCCGTCCCGGCCTCCCCCGCGGGGGTGGGCACTAGTACGTTGTCTCAGTCTTTGTCCAGGGAGGGGGGGGAGGCACCGGTGGTGGACCCCACGGAGGAGATCATTCCTCTGACCCCTGACCTGTCCGTGCCCCTTTGCCCCATGGGAACTGGGTTGGCCCCTGCGACAGCTTTGCCTGGTGGTCTCAGGGGCACCAGCACCTCGTGGGGTGACAGGGTCGAGCAGGAGGGGGAAGAGATCCTCGAGGTGGTCGACGTGGACTGTGAGGAGTTGCTCCAGCTCACGGGCTTATCCTGCAAGCGGGATTCCGGGGATCCCGGGTATGGTGAGAAGAGGAGGAAAGGGTCACTGCACACGAACTAGGCATGGCGTGCACTCCTGCGTTCTCGTGCGCCACGATCAACGTGGCCAGCATTTTCTCAGACCAGGCGCGGGCTACGGCCTATGATTTTCTTTCCACGAGTGGGCTGGATGTCATTTTCTTGCAGGAGACCAGGCTCACCTCGCTCGCTAGCCTTCATCGGGCAAAGCGGGAGTGGAGGTGGGGCCCTTCATACTGGTCGCTTGCGGCACAGCCCTACGCAGGAGTGGCGGTTTTGTTCACGTCTAACCGATTTCAGGTGCAGTACGTATGGGAACTGGAGCAGGGCCGGTGTTTGCTCTTAGACGGCTACTGCGGGCCTCATCGGTTTCGTTTCGTGGTGGTCTACGGCCCCCAGTCTAAGTTGGCGTGGAAGACCCTGTTTGGGGTCATCCGCCCCTACTTACACACCTCCCGTTTGGTGGTCCTTGCCGGGGATTTCAACACCACCACCTTTTTGCAGGACCGAGGGGGGATCGTCGCCCACCCAGTTACGAGGGCCTCTTTTTGGCCGAGATGACCCGGACGGCTGACCTGGTGGATGTTTTCCACCGGGCCTTTCCACGGTCGCCGGGGTTCACCTACTATCATGGGACCTGCAGGAGTCGTATCGATCGGATATATGTGAGTGCCCGGGTAGAGTGTTCCCCTCCGCAGTTGCAGGCGGTTGACTTTTCGGACCACTGCGTCCTCTCCGTGTCCTTCCTGGCTAACCATGAGGAGCTCAGCAGGGGTCCTGGCCTGTGGAGACTGAATGTGCAGTTGTTGGCAACATCAGAGGTGGTCCAGGAGTTCTTGGCATTTCTCGCAGACCAGGAAACCCTACTGGGTGTTTTTCCTTCCCGTGGCGCCTGGTGGGACGAGGTGAAGACGCGTGCCCGCCAACTCTTCCGTTCCCGGGGTACCTCCATGGCTCGATCCCGCTATCTCACCTACACTGTCCTCCGGAGGTCGCTGGATCGTTTGGTATCCCGAGGGGCAGCGCGGGAGGAGGTGGAAGAGGTACGCGTCCAGCTCCGTGGCCTGCTTTATGATCGCCATGCCTCCCTCTGCTTTGAGGGGGCGGCCGGTGGGGTCGGCACTCCAGACCCTTTCTTGACTTGCAAGGAGAGGGTTCGGCGTCGGGAGGTCATGGCCCTGCGGGGAGAGGACGGTACCATTCATACCTCCCAGGAGGACCTTTTGCGGATGGTGGGGGAATACTTCTCGGACCTGTTTGGGGATCGCCCCGTGGACCTCACCCATATCCGAGAGTACTTGGGCCTTCCCCCGGTGTATTCAGCTGTGGTTCAGGCACAGGTTAATGCACTTGCTGCTCTGATTCAGCAGGTGGAGGTGGAGAGGGTGATTCGTGCCATGCCGTTGGGGAAGGTGCCTGGGCGCGATGGGCTCCCTGTGGAGTTCTATCGCACCTTCATCGCCCAGCTGGCCCCCTTCCTGACCTCCCTGTTTCAGGAGATCATGGATACGGGGTTTCTCCCGCAGTCATTTCGCGAGTCTGTCCTGCTGCTGCTCTCCAAGGGGAAGGACGATAGCTCCTTGGACTTTTGGCGGCCGCTCTCTCTTCTGAACGCGGACCGGAAGATCCTGGCCAAATGTTTGGCCAACCGACTGGTGGAGGTGTCGGGCGTTTTGCTGTCCCCTTCCCAGTATTGTTCCGTTCGGGGGAGAGGGGTTCTGGACGCTGTCGCCACAGTCCGGGAGGTGGTGGAGAGAGGCCGGTCGCTCCAACGGGACCACTGGTTGGTCTCCTTGGATCAGTCCAAAGCCTTCGATCGAGTCAGTCACCGGTACCTGTGGGTGGTGCTCCAGTACTTCGGCCTCCCCGCAGGTTTCCTCTTCGTCGTGCAGGCGCTGTACCGAGGGGGGGTGAGCTTCCCGTTTATTAACGGGTGGCTCGGACGGCCGTTTGGTGTCGCCTCGGGGGTGCGGCAGGGGTGCCCTTTGAGCCCCCTGCTGTATGTCTTCTCCCTCGACCCCTTCCTCCGGAGATTGTCCTCAGGTGGGTTACGGGGCCTGGAGGCGCCTGGTGCGCCCCCGGTGTCCGTCGTTGCCTACGCTGACGACATCTCAGTTTACGTGGATGGCACTGAAGGGGTGGAGGCCCTGCGGGAGGCCGTGGAGGAGTACTCGGAGGTGGCCCATTCTGTTGTCAACCACAGCAAGTGCCAGACGCTGTGGTTGGGCCCCTCGGAGGCCTCCCCACCTTCCTGCGCCCCCTTTCCTCCTCCCGTGGGGGAGGTCCGCGTTTTGGGCCTCGTCTTCGGGTCGGAGGACTGTGCGGAGGCCAATTGGGACCGTTGTCTTGAGACTGCACGGTGTAGGGTGCTGCGGTGGAGGGGGTGGAGGTGTACGTACGAGGAGAAGATCAAACTCCTCGGGACGTTTCTGCTTCCTCTCTTTCTGCACGTGGCCACGGTCTTCGTCCTTCCGTCGTCCCGTCAGGCGTCTGTCTGTGCCGTCTTTTTCTGTTTCCTGTGGGGTAACCGCCTGAACCCCGTCCAGCGCAACATCGTTTGCCTGGATCGGGCAGAGGGCGGTTTGGGTATGTTGCACCCCCTGGTCTTCCTGTCAGTCTTGTCTATGGCGTTCCACTTGGGTAGGATGCGGGAAGGGGGTGGGTCTGGTGGGTGGCCTCCTATCGGGAATGGTTCTCCCGCTTCTGGGAGCAGTGGGAGGGGGCGTCCTCGGTCCCACGTGTGCGCCGGAGCGGGGAACAGGCCCCATCGTACGTATTTGTGATGGTGGGGCTCATTCGGCGGTGGGGGGTGACCGACCCGCTCGCCCAGTCCTTGGGGTGGAAAGGCTTATACCGGATGGTTCTCACCTCTCACTATCAACCATGGTGGGCCCTGCGGGACTGTCCGGCGGATGTGATGCAGCGGGGCCTTCGGCTGTTGAACTCCCCTCGGCTACCGAAGAAGGTTCGGGATGTGGCCTGGTTGTCTTTCCACGGGCGTTTGTACGTGAGGGACAACCTCAAGTACAGGTCACAGGCCGAGCGGGTCTGTCCGAGGGCCGGGTGTGAGGGGCAGACGGAGACCATGGACCATTTCCTCCGGCAGTGCCCCTTCAACATGGAGGCCTGCCGGTTGGTGTCCGCTGCTCTTCACCTGCGCGACCTTTCTCTCCTCACGTATGCGGAGTGGGTGTACGGGGCCTGGTCCTTTCCTCTAAGGCAGGACTCCGGGACCCTCTACCTCGTCACGGCCGTGGTGCGCTACCACCTGTGGCAAGCGCGCTGTCATGTCTCGACCCGGGGGTTGGTCCTGCCCCTCGACGAGGTGGTGCGGGACATTCTAGAGGAAGTGTCCAGCATGGCGCAACGTGAAAGGCGGGTGGTGGAGGCTCATCGTTGGGAGCGTCTGTGGCGTCACCTCACCCTTCGCCCCCCGTGAGGGGGAGGGGTTTCCCTGGGGTTCTCGTCCCTGTAGGACTTTGAGGTTTGTTTTGTATCCCTGGGGGGAGGGGTGTGATAGGAGGGGTTGGTTTCCCTTTCCTGGGGTTTACTTCTCGGTATGATTTTGGGGTGTTTTTCTCCCGGGAAGGGGGGGGGGGTGAGCTGGTGCTCCATGAGGGGTTTGATCGGTTGTCCGCTTTCCCTTTCTCCTTAGAGGGGTGGCCGTCCCAATTTTTGTTATTAGTGTTTATGTTTGTTCTTTTTGTGTCCTGGGCATCCCGCTCCGTTGTCCGGATTGCAGGGCAGCACAAGGGTTATGTTTTGCTTTTGTATTTAGCTTTTGATTTGTATGATTAGTTATGATTTGTTTTGGTGGGACTGTGTTGGGGATGGGCTAAAGGGGCCCTTATGTTTTCATTTGGTTTGGGGGGGTGGGGGTGGGGAGGTTTGTTTTTGAGGTGTTTGTTTGGATGGGATGGGTCTGAAGGGGGAGGGATGGGGATAGTGGGCTTTGTATCGGGATGGGTGGGGGGAGGGAGTCTGAGAGGCAGACAGAATGGACATTTGGACCGGTGGGGGGTGTTGTGCGGGGCAGGGGTTCAGGGATTGAAAGACGACCAATGTGTGGACTATGCTGGGGTGTTCTTGCAGGGGGAGGTTGGGTCGGGTATGGACATTGGACTGAGGGGGGGGAGGGGACATGGACATTGACAAGGACTTTTTGGGGGTTGTTGTTGGGAGGAGGGCACGTGTGTTGATTACTGGGGTTGGTGGTGGGTTTGGGGAGGTGGGTCACGGGGGGTTTTGTGATACCTGTTTTGTGCTATGTCGGGGGGGGGGGGGGGTTTTGGGGGGGGTGGGACTTGGTTGGGGTGATTGTATTTGCTTTTTGTTTGTTTTTCTGTTGCATGTGTTAATAAACAAAATTTCCATCCTTTGGTGGTTCAGAAGATTTTCCTGAAATGGGGACTTCCATCCATAGATCTGTTTGCCAGTCCACTGAACAAACAGCTGTCAAAGATCTGCTCCAGGCAACCGCATCCTCTGCGGGTAGCAGCAGATGCTTTTCTGATTCCCTGGTCTCAGGGCCTCCTGTATGCATTTCCTCCCACGCCCTTGGTGGCCCGAACTCTGTTCAAGATTCTTCAGGACAAGGCCTCGGTCTTGCTGGTGGCTCCCAGGTGGCCCAGACAGCCTTGGTTTCCACTTCTGCTTCAGTTGGCAGTGGATCCCCCACTGCCTCTGGGGTTGCAACCCGACCTTCTCTCTCAGGATCAGGGTTCCCTTCTGCACCCCAATCTCAAAGTTCTCAATTTGACGGCATGGAGGCTGCAAGGGAAACAGTCCACTAGGAAAACCTATGCTCTCAAATGGAAAAGGTTTTCTGTGTGGTGTCAGATTCGTACAGAGGATCCTTTCTCCTGTACGGTACCAATAGTGCTTCAGTACCTACTGCACTTATCAAATCAGGGACATAAGTCCAATTCTGTTCGGGTCCACCTCTCAGCTCTAGCAGCTCACCACTCACTGGTGGATGGCCACTCACCACTCACTGGTGGACGGCCATTCTCTATCGGTCCACCCCTTGGTGTCCAGGTTTCTCAGAGGCTTGCTCTTCCTCAAGCCTCCAATCCGTCCTCCTGCTCCTGAGTGGGAGTTGAATGTGGTCTTGCAGCAATTGACTCGCCCACCCTTTGAGCCGATGGCTACTTGTCCTCTACACTTCCTGTCCTGGAAGACACTTTTCTTAGTAGCCCTAACCTCGGCTAGACGAGTGAGTGAGCTTCAGGCTCTGGTCTGTGACAGGCCTTACACCAGATTCTATAAGAACAGGGTAGTCCTCAGGACTCATCCGAAGTTCCTCCCAAAGGTTGTCTCCTCTTTCCACCTCAACCAGGAGGTGGTTCTTCCAACATTCTTCCCTAGGCCTCATGCAAGCCAGGCTGAAGCAGTTCTGCGTACCCTGGACTGTAGGAGGGCCTTATCCTTCTACCTTGACCGTACGCAGGGGCACAGAAGAGCTACTCAGCTCTTCATCTCTTTTGACCCTAATAATTTGGGGTTGGCTGTGTCCAAGCGTACCTTGTCCATCTGGGTGGCTGACTGTATCACCTGGGCTTACAGGGCGACTGACCTTGCTTTGCAGGGTTGGGTAACGGCCCATCGTGTCAGGGCAATGGCTGCCTCAGTGGCTCATCTCCGCTCTGTACCGTTGGTAGACATCTGCAGGGCTGCTACTTGGTCTTCAAGCCAGACTTTTGCGGCCCATTACTGTCTGGAAAGGGAGTCCCGTAGGGACAGTGCTTTTGGCCAGGCAGTACTCTGGAATCTCTTTGAGGTTTAGGCAACTCCTGCCCTCCTGCCCTCTGTTGGGCTACCGGTGGAGGTTCTGTCAGTGAAAAAGCCTTTCTTTGATGCTGGGACTAGAGGGAGTTCTCTTGTTCAGCCTGGGTTCCTTGGTAGCCCAGAGCTAGGGAGTCATTCATATGTGAGGACTGACTTCCTGCTTGGTCCTGGAGAAAGAGTAGTTACTCACCTGTAACAGGTGTTCTCCAGGAGCAGCAGGAATCAGTCCTCACAACCCTCCCTCCTCCCCTGGGAGCTGCAGTTGTACATAGTTTATTTTTACATTTTTGTGTGCTGTTTTTTAGCTATGTCATTTGACTGAGCAAGATAGTACCTTTAGGCGGGAAGGGAACCGCGCATGCGTGCCTGCATTCCCAAAGGCTTTCATGGAAAGCTGGGGAAATGCTCTGCAGGGGCTCCATCGACGTTGATGTCACCCATATGTGAGGACTGATTCCTGCTGCTCCTGGAGAACACCTGTTACAGGTGAGTAACTACTCTTTCTTTCTCTATAACATCAGCAAAATTCACCTCTTCCTTTCTGAACACAGTTCTAAGACCCTAATCCACTCGTTAGTCATCTCCCATCTAGACTATTGCGACCTCCTCCTTGCTGGTCTCCCTCTGAAATATCTTTCTCCCCTTCAATCTATTCAAAACTCAGCTGCGCGGCTAATCTACCACCAGCCTCGATATGCTCATATAACCCCTCTTCTCAAGTCGCTTCATTGACTTCCGATTCGTTTTCGTATCCAGTTCAAATTTCTCCTACTGACCTATAAGTGCACGCGTTCTGCTGCTCCTCATGACCTTGCCTCTCTTATCTCTCCCTGCACCCCTCCTCGAGAAGTCCGCTCTTCTGGCAGATACTATCTGTGCCCTTCTCTTCTATTGCCAACTCCAGACTTGAATCCTTCCACCTTGCAGCTTCTTATGTCTGGAACAAATTGCCTTAGTCTTTGTTAGGCTTCATCTCTGGCCCTTTTCAAATCCAGGCTGAAAACACATGTCTTCGAGGCAGCTTTTGGATCCTGATCCACTTAGTCTCCTATATGTTTCCTTACCATTCCCCTAGACATATCCTTGTCGCCAGCTATTGCCTGTCTTGACTAGATTGTAAGCTCTGGTGAGCAAGACTATCTTTTACATGCGTCTGTGCAGTTCTGCTTATGCCTTGAAGTGCTGTACAAATGATCAGTAGTATAGTAGATCAGTCCTACACAGGCATTCATATCCAACAGAAATATCTGGCTTCTTTTATACACATGGAACACAGAGAGACCCCCACCAATATAGAAGAAGTAATCGCAAACTAAAATTACAAATATATAGACAAAAAATTAAATTGAAACCTCAAGAGGCCAGACTCCATTGAATATCTGGGTTGCTTAGATTGACATGAAACTAACTGGGCAGTGGTGACATTCAGCTGCTGCCCGGTTGTCTCCAGCGGCAAAAGATAGGCCAGCCTTTAACGCAGCTGACTTTCACCATGTGGCGATAACCGAGGAGAGGCGAAATATTGCTGCTGCCTGGTTATTGCTGGATGCTGCCCTGGAACGCCCCGATACTAACTGGTATCAGGACGTGCAATGGCGGTGGCACACATAGATATTTAGTGACACCAACTATGTTAGTGCCGCTGAATATCCTGGCCAAGGGGATCAATACAGCTATCAACTCTGTTAACCGCACTAATCCCTTTCAATATTGTGCCTAGATATTTAAGTGTTGATGGTTAAATACTGACATGCACACATATATATACACACACACAGCATTTATAGTGGCAAGAACTGAAAAGAAATCCTAAAGCAAACTGCATAGCTATACATGTAGCAGCTGAGTGTTAGTGCCGCTGAATATGCGAAGGCATTGCCGCTGCAGTCCCCGATGCTGGCCGGCTAGCAATGGGGCATTCTGGGGTGGCACCCGGCAATAACCTGGCAGCGGCGATATTGAGCTGTTGCCCGATTATCGTACATTACAGGCAGGCCTAACTTTCACCACAGAAACTGAATATCACTGCTGCCTAGTTAGCTTCTTAGCTATCCGGCCAATGTGACTATACCATGCCAGTGGCCGGATATGATCCTGGCATTGAATATCTGGGTTTAGATTTCACCAGCGACGGCTAGCTGCTGAAACCTTGTTAGCCACTGCTGCTGAATATCCCCTCATCATCTCCAGAAAAAGTTTCAAAGAGATTCTGTTCGAAGCTGTTTCTCGATACAATTATAGAGACAGTACTACGGTGGCCAGCAAATCGTGGCGTTTGTCTGCTGAAAATTTTGATGGCAGGAGGGGGGCACCACTTGCTACTTATCATTTGTATAGCGCGACAAGGCATACACAACACTGTACAGACACATGTAAAAAACAGTCCCTACTCATCAGAGCTTGCAATCTAGTCAAGACAGACAACACAACAGCTGAGGACAAGGATATATCTAGGAGAAAGGTAAGGAAACACATAGGAGATTCAGTGGATCAGGATCCAAAAGCAGCCTCGAAGAGGTGAGTTTTCAGCCTGGATTTGAAAAGGGGCAGAGATGAAGCCTGATGCACAGACTCAGGTAGTTTGTTCCAGACATAAGGAACTAACAATCCTAAGCTCTTGGGCCTCCCATGTTTTAATGGAGATTTTTTGGGTCATGGGTCCCATTTAATTAAGGCTTTTTGCTATCCTGGCATGGCTAAGAGGCTAGAGGTTACAACGGTGGCTTGTCCGTTCATCTTTAGGGCACATACGTGAGATGCTTGGCTGGGCAGTGATAGCAAGGTGAGCGACTCAGGTCTTCTAGTGAGTAGTGAACAGTGATGCAGTGCTGAGGATATCTGCACCAGTGCCAATGTCTCATGTGCAGGGGGCCAGGGAGTGGAGCCAACATATTGAGAATAAGAGGCTGGGAAGCAACGTTCATTACCTGCTTTGTCCAGGAGATGGACGTTGTGCTGAGGGGGTGTTGGGCCCACGTGGAATGCTATGGAGGAACCAAAGATGCTCTTGCTCCCATAGCAATCTGGCTTCATTGGACACCATTATGTTGTTGCAGTGCTGCTGTACCCCCACTCAGCAAGGATCGCCTGACGGTAAGGATTGAAAAAGCTCTAGCCTGAACCGAATGCATTTCAATGTGATCAAGGTGGGACATGTGGATCTGTGAGGGCCTTTCATGTGTGATGAGTCTGAGCCCTGCAGTGTTGAGTGGGGCCACGGGACTAGTGTTAACCCGAGATCTATGATTTGCATTGCTCTGATGGGACTGCCAGGTCTAGTAACTGAACCAATTTCTGAACCAGTTTTTTACATGTAGTCAAGAATATGGACCATAAAACCACATCTTGTGCAGACACCTGCTCATCAAAAATAGTTGATTCTTGAAGCAGGACTTTTACATGTCCTTCAGTATGGCTCAGAACATCCTACCACATCAAGGAGGAGGAATCCAGCTATGTTCTCCACTATTGACAATATCCTCCAAAATAGCAGTTAACTATGTCAAACTAAATAAATGACTGCCATTAAATTTGATGTGCTTGTTTTCCTTTCCAGCTTCTATGTTTCTATCATCAGTTAATAAAGTTGTTGTAAATATGCAGAATAAGAGGGGTTGACCTCAGCAGTCAACTACAACTGGGCTACTATTGATATTTTTTAAGGCCATTAATGTGCCCACAATCGCACCATCATTGGTCCATCCAACCTCTCCGCATAAGATGTATGTATACTTTTTTTAAAATTCAAAATATACACTTATCTTTATGTCCATAGAAATTTAAAATTTCCAAAATGTCCCGTTGCCCCGATGTCAGCGTTTCGCTGATCCCTTCTTCAGGGAGCACAAATCAAGGACTTCACTTGCTAATCTCCATGCTGATTCTGTGGGTATTAATGGCTATGTATTTAGATCAGGGATGTCAAACTCCAGTCCTGGAGGGCCGCAAACCAGTCAGGTTTTCAGGGTATCCCTAATGAATATGCATGAGATATATTTACATACACGGCCCCTATTGTATGCAAAAATATCTAATGAATATTCATTAGGGATGCCCTGAAAACCTGACTGGTTTGCGGCCCTCCAGGACTGGCGTTTGACATCCCTGATTTAGATGGTAAAACATCGCTCAAGCACAACTTCTATAAGTAAGCCTTTTTGTCGCTGCCTAAACATGCACTTCAGAGAATGACATGTTGGCTCCACGACTGTCTTCTGCGATGCTCCTGCCCCCGCCCTAGGGCTAAAGGACAGGAGTGGCCTATTGTCCCGTGAGGAATGGATTAAAACTATTCCCTTGGAATGATGGGAGATGTAGTTTTGTTCTCCTTTCTCTCACTGATAAATGTAGTTGCGCCAGAGACGGTAAGGCTTTGCAAGAATATTTTATTCGTGTTGGGGAGATTCCTCCAGCGCATCAAAATTCAAATACATGAACATAAATGGTGCTTTAAATGGTAACAGAAGAAACTCAGGAATATAAGACAACGTAAAGAGAGATCAGCTTTTCTTCTATGGAGCTTAACTCAGCTCTGCCTCAAGAGGTGACTTACATATATTGCAGCCTCATGCAATCACTGTTCCATTCACAGTGTGAACTCAAACTCAGGTGCAAACAATTAGGTTTTCAGAGCACGGCAGCAGAAACTGCCACGTTGTATTCTTTTCACACAAGGTACAGGCAAGCTTTGTTATACTGCTATTTCCTTACAGCATATTGAACAGTCCATGCTATTATCATCAGAGTTTATCAAAGGTAAGGCATTTTCCACTTACATAAAATCTTCTGACTGCACAGAGCTATTGTCCTCATTCAGCTTTGACTGTCTGCCTGCTTTCAATTCTAAGAACTCTTTAAAGTCCTGAAGGAGCAATTCAGTCTGTTCAGTTCCTGACAAACCGTTGTCAGCCAACACTGAGTTTTTCTCCCAGTCAATAATGTTTCCCCCTTCAGCTCTTGGCTTGAATGACTCAGGGTAACAATTGGGATCTTTTAAAACAGCCTTAAATATAGGAGATGGGACTTTACCTTCTCTATCCAGGTTCCTATAGAAACTGCTGTCTTTCTGCCAGGCTCCTCTCCTTTTAGGTAGCTCAAAAGCTTTGCAGCTGTGAGTGCTTCTGGGCCTCTCTGGTCCAAACTGTATCCACGAGGGCTCTGCCTTTTCCCAAGACTCTAAACCAGGGCTTCGTCCACTTCTCGTAGGACTTCCTTTCCAAGCACCTGTTAAGATCCTTGCAGGTCCTCTGCTGCTACCAGGCTCAGATGTGCAGCCAAACTGCTTCCTGGTCCACTGCTCATGGCTTTCCTGTTTCTCACAGCTATTCTGCTTCTGCTTCCAGGCCCTCTGCTCACAGGTCCTCTGCTCCTGGGAATTCTGCTTCAAGCTATTCTCTCTCTTCTTGTTCTTCTTGATCCCCTTAATCTCCTTAGCAGCGTCCTTCACCACTTCATAAAGGGATTCTTTTTCAGACACACCCCGTCCAACCCCTGGGTGTGCCCAATCAGCACTGCTCAACTCCTCCCCTGGGCTGGTCTTCATTCTCAGCTCACCAGAAGAGGGCTTTTTTTCCTTTTAGGATTGTAAATCCTGTGTAAATCCTGCTGCATTTCAGGATTTCTTCAGTCTCCATTTCCTCAGGAGGGCGCTCTTCACCACACTTCCCATTCCCAGGTGTGATCAAGGATATGATTCGGTCAGAGTGGGATTCTTACAACTCCCCACCCAAGGGGTTAAGGGGTGTGTAAGAAGATCTATGCTCTCCCAGTGAAGGAGTGCATTGAGTGATTTGGTATTCCCAAGGTGGATGCGCAGGTGATAGCGGTTACCAGATGGATCACCATTCCTGTGGAAGGCGGATCGGCCTTAAAGGATTTTCTGGACCATAAGGTAGATTCGTTGTTGAAGAACCAGTTCGCCATGGTGGCTGCTATTCTGCAGCTGGCAGTATGTACTAGCCCAGAGGTACTCAAATCCAGTCCTGAAGGGCCGCAAACCAGTCAGGTTTTCGGGATATCCCTAATGAATATGTATGAGATATATTTGCATGCACTGTCTCCATTGTATTTGAATCTATCTCATGCATATTTATTGGATTTGAGTACCTCTACTAGCCTGATGTCTTGAGCCCTGCCCCAGTGGATTCAGTCTCTTCCGCCGGATGATACTACTCCTCTTTTGGAGTCGGCTACGGCCTTCCTTTCTGATGCCATGTATGATCTGGTACATTTGGCAGCCAGGGATGGTACCCTGACGACATGGCTTTGGCTCTGGCACTGGACAGCGGATTCATCTTCCAAAGCCCAGTTGGCCCAAATGGCTTTTAAGGGGAAGCTTCTTTTTGGAGCTGATTTGGAGAAGCTGGTGAAGAACCTGAGTGAGATGAAATCTTACCGCCTTCAGAAAGACAGGTCCAGGGGGCCTGTAAAGTGGGCTGGTACCCCTTTCTTATCAGCCTCTGCCCATCCACCAAGAGTGCACTGGTTGGATCCCCGGAAGTCTTCGGACTTTCATCATTACCAACGTGGAAAACCTTTCTTCCCCTCTGCTTCCAGGCTTCATGCTCGTTCTCAGTCCTTTTGTGGATCGCATGGGCCCAGGGACTCGGTTACCTCCAGAGGAAGACTTTCTCAGGCTGCACGGTGAAGGTTTGGGGGGAACCCATTCCCTAGTTTCTCCAGTTGGAGGCAGACTTTGCCTTTTCTTTCAGGAATGGACCTGGGTTACAAAGGATCGTTGGGTGCTAGACACCATTCAGTTTGGCAGTGTCCTGGAATGCAAAGAGCTGATTCTGGATGCATTTGTCATCTCCCCTTGTGGATCTGTGATCAAAAGTGCCACTGTGCGGACCACTTTGGACAAGTTGTGCCTAAAGGTGGTGGTACCCATTCCCCCTGATGAGTGGGTGAAGAGCAGATACTCCATCTATTTCATGTTGCCCAAAAAGGACGGTTTGACTTCTGTGGATCTGACTGAGGCATATTTTCATATCCTAATCCAGGCAGATCAGAAAAAGTATCTTTGTTTTGCTGTACTTGGCTTTCCTTATCAGTTTGCTGCACTCCCTTTCAGGCTATCCACCACCCAGAGGATATTCTCCAAGCCATGGTAGTGGTTGCTGGAGTGCTGTGGTGCTGAGGGATCTGTGTCCATCCATATCTGGACAAATGGCTTATCTGGGCCCATTCCCTTTCAGAAGTGGCTCGGGTGGCATCCCCACATGGTGTCCTTTTTAGAATGCATTGATTTTTTGGAAAACCTTTTTGGAAAGAACCAGCTGTTGTCTTCTCAGTCCCTGGAATCCTTGCTGACTTGGTGGTCCCCGAGTTCTCAGGAGTTCGAGTGCTGGCTCCTGCTCCCATTGATGGTGAAGTCCAGCCTGCAGTAGGAAGGGTGTGCCACTGGATGATTTCTCTTGGATCCTCCTGATTACCATATGGCCAAGGGTTGTTGGAACTGCAGGGAAGCAATGTGTTCCATTAACTGCCTCGAGGTGAGGGCCATCAGGTTGGCTGTTTTTCATTTTTGGTCCCTGGTTGAGGGCCAGGCGGTTCAAATCAGACAACACCATGACAGTGGCTTATGTCAATCAGCAAGATAGCAGAAGTGCCATGGTAGTTCTTGAGATGACTCTCCTATTTGCAAGGGTGGAGAAGAGCCTCCTATCCTTGTCAGCTCAGCACATTGCCAGGATGGACAGTGTGGAAGCAGACTTCCTCAGCTGGCACTCTCTGGATCCTGGAGAGTGGGAGTTGAGTCAGGAGGCATTTTAGTTGATTCTGCACTGCTGGGGTTGCCCCAAAATGAATCTGATGGTGACCTGCTCCAATGCCAAAGTTTTGCGGCTTCTTCAGTCACCACACAGAGATGGGGTCTGAGGGCGTTGATGCCCTGGCCAAATCAGCACCTGCTGTACATGTTTCCTCCATGGGCCCTGATGGGGCATGCGATTCGATGTATAGAACTCCACCTGGGCAGGATTGTCCTGGTGGCGTCAGATTGGATGAGGAGAGCATGGTTCAGAGACCTGATGCAGCTCCTGCAGGTGCCACCTCTTCGATTGCCTCTGTCTCAGGTCCTATTGCGGGGCTGCAGGGCTCAGTTCCCTTCTCGTTTATGGCTTGGCTCTTGAAAGGAGACTGCTAGCACATAAGGGCTATTCTCTAGCGATGGTCTGCACTCTGCTTAGAGCCCAGAGGAGGTCTACCAAGTTAGCATTCATGCAGGTCTGGTGCCTTTTTGAGTGATGGTGCGGTGCTCGGCAGTTGACTCCTGAAGTGGCTAAGGTGCCATATCTGTTAGCTTTTCTACAGGATGGCCTGGAGAAGGGCCATTCCCTTAGCTCCCTGAAAGTTCAGGTGGCAGCTTTGCCCTGTTTTTGAGGTCCAGTGGCTGGTATGTCTTTAGCCTTGCACCTGGATGTCACACACTTTCTCTAAGAGATTTGGCGTTTGTGTTCACCCCTCTGGTCTGTGTCGAGTGCTCAGAGCCCTGATGTTGGTGCCCTTTGAGCCATTGAAGAGTGCTACGTTTTAAGGATTTGACACTCAAGATGATCTTCTTGGTCACAATTTTTTCTGCAAGACTGATTTCCGAGCTGCAGGCTCTGTCTTGCTGAGATCCTTACCTGTCTTTTTCAAAGAGGGCCATTTCCATTCAGCCTCTACCTTCTTTCTTGCCTAAGGTGATTTCTCCCTTTCATATGAACTAGGTTTTCTGCCTGCCCTCCTTCTTTAAGGAGCAGTGTCAGAGGAAGCATAAGGATCTTCGCCTTGTGGATATCTGGAGGGTGCTTCTCCATTACTTGAAGGTTGCGAATTCTTTTCATAAGTCCGACCATCTTTTTGTGCTGTTTGCTGGCTCATGCAAGAGTGATGTGGCGGCTAAGTTGACTTTGGGGCACTGGATTAAGGAGGCCATTGTCCTGGCATATCTATTGTGGAACCGGCCAGTTCCAGAGGGTTTGCTTGCCCATTCTACCCGAGCACAAGCATCCTCATGGGTAGAGCAGAGCTCGGTGGCCCATGTAGACATTTGTCGGGCAGCAGTGTGGGCATTTCTACTTTTGGCAAGCATTACCACTTAGATGTCCACACGCAGGAGGACACGGTCTTTGGCTCAAGAGTTTTGTGAGTTGCTGTGTCTTCTTCCTGCCCAGTTGAGTCATAGCTTTGGTATGTCCCACTTGTCTGGACTGGTCTAGCAGGATGATATGGGAAGGTTGCATTTTACTTACCAGTTAATGTCCTTTCCTTGAGTCCTGATAGACCAGTCAAGGGCCCACCCTTTAAACTGTATTTGCTTTGTTCTTCTGCTACAGTATCCTTGGGTCCGCTATGATTTTTATGCATGGCTCTGTAGTTTCATTTTCTACTGACAGCCTTCTGTTTATGCTTTCCTGTACATAGTTCTCTATTGTTGATTACTCATTGTTGCTCATGATTGAGATTGTGTGAGGTTTGCCATGTTTCTCCCATATTCTTTGAGATGAATACTGAAGAGACCTCTAGTGGCTGAGGCGTAATAGAGTCATAGGACTGATGTCATTGAAACTTGGGCTTTTCATTGGTTCTTTGTCTCCAGCAATCTGTTGGTAGGGGAACACAGTCCACTTGTCTGGAGTGGTCTAGCAGGACTCAAGAAAAGAACATTAACTTGTAAGTAAAATATCACCATATTGGTGTGCATGTTTGCGAGTTGGTCATTTTTGGTGGAGACCGGAGTATCTATCTAGCTGGGTGCAGCTAGAGAAAATGTGGTTGGAGCCCATCATCCTTTATTTTAAAAATGTATTATTTATGAATTCTAATCATCAGACAATCAAGAGCAAAGCTCATACAGAAAAAGGATATGAATGTTGCAATAAGACCTCAGTCAAATCCCAAACCAAAAGACAAAAATGAAAAATAATCCAACTCAATCCTACTAACACACTATCTGGGGGAAAGCCAATTTACACAATACCCAAAGAATTAAAAGAAATTGTCAATAGAGCTAGCATGGGCTAACAATAGTGAGTGGATTACAGCGTATCTACAGAGACCGCCAGTTGACCTAGCACCATCTTAGACTTAAAAAAGCGGCAAAATCCTTCGACTGAAAGAAAACATGTTTAGTAGAACTCTAACTCAAATTTACAAGGAAACTTCAAATACAATATAGTCTCACAATTGTAGGATCCCAAGGAGTATGTTTACTAAAAGTTAATGTGCGTTAAGTAAATTTAACATGTGTTATGAGCTTCCCTCTGCCTATTCATTTCTATATGCTGTAGCAGCACTTAATGTGCACTAACTTTCATTAATGCGCGTTAACCTTTAGCAAAGATGACCCAGGTTTAACCAACATAAATTCATGATGTTTTTTCTGGGTTTCTCTAGGGAGTCAGGAAAAATAGAAATAGAATAGCCATGGAAAAGAACATTTCTCTTCTTGAAATACATTCATGGAAATACATTCAGTAGTCAAAGCACATAGAACCAGCAATGTAGCAGATACAATAAATTCAGACTCAGATGACTCCAACATGGCAGTAACATTTAGGACATCCATTCCAGAACTCTGATCATTAGGAGTCTTTTTCACAATTGGTAAATAATACTCTTTAGATATAAGTAGGAGAGACTCCTGTGGAATAGCCAAAACTTTGATTATATAATGCTTGAACATTTCCTTGGCGGACATCAAGGATGATTTAGGAGAGTTAATGAAACGCAGGTTTGACACACAGGAAGCATTTTTCAGTACTTCCAAATTAGCTGTCATAAGGTTATTCTCTTTAGTTAAAGCAACATTGAACTCTTGTATAGGTTGCAATTTCAAATTATGATCCTGAATATACACTTTCAAAGAGTCAATATGTACCTGATGTTGAGTAAGTGTACCAGAGTTCTCAATGATTTTTAGCTTTAACTCCTGTGATTGCGGAGACAGAGCCACAGACAACTGAATTATAGTGTCCCAAATAGTTTCCAAAGTGAAACGCTGTGGTCTCGGTAAAGAAAACACACCAGTAGCAAGGGGAACTGAAGACAACCTGGTTGCTGCATGGGGTCTTTAACCTCGATGCTTCTGGCTTCCAGCTAGGGCTGGCCCAACCATAGGCAAACAAGTCGGTCACGTAGGGCAACAGCTTCTGGTGGTGGCAAAGAGCAGGGCATTCAAAGCTAAACAATAGATTCTGAGAACCAGGAAGGACAGATAAGGCTTAAGGTTTGCCTAGGGCACCAACACCTTAAACCAAATCTGGGCCGGCCTGCCTTTAAAGCATCTCTCTTCATGTCAACCACCACCTCTATAAACTCCAACAAGTCACCTCTGATCATATCTTCATGGGAGGGAACCCCACTTGCCTGTGTCTTGCCCGCTCCCTTCTGTGACACACCTGCACTCCTTGAGCCACACAGCACTCCAGGAAAGAGGAACCTAGGAGTCAGCAGCAGGTTGGAAAATATAATCAGTTAATATTTTACATTCCTGGAGGGGCGGAGCCTGGCTTTGGACAAGATGGACGTGTAAGAGCTGAGCTCCGGAGGGCAGTGGTCAAGAATCCTGACTTCTGCAGTCTTTAACTAAATAGTTCCTACCTACATTGATATCATTCGATCTTGGATATGTCTGACCCCAAGCCGACGCGTCTGGATTACCAAATATCTCAAAACACCAGCGCAAAGAGAACCAAACAGAACCTCTCTCACCTCACAAGATGGCGGTCATCTGAAATTATCCGGAGGCCTTGCAGGAACATTTGGCTGAGATTCGTGCTGTTAAAGACTTGGTCAAATCCAATGGACACGAGCTGTGCACAATGCAGGAAGATATTAGTGCTTTGAAAATTTCTCTGGAGTCAATCACAGCACGCTTGGAGAAGGTGGAGGACATGGTGGCAATGCATGGGGAGCGGCTCAAGGCTGTCGAGTGGCAGGCAAAGTTCATACGCTCACTGCAAAGAGAGGTGGAAGATGGTAACAACCGCGCTCGAAGGAACAACGTAAGAATACTGGGAGTTCCCGAGGGAGCTGAGGGTCCTGACATGGTGGCCTTTTTGCAGTCAATGATTCCAGGTGTGTTGAAACTGAAATTTGCCATGCTGTTTGAGATCGAGCGCTCCCATCGAGTGCCTACTCAGTCCGTGATTGAGGGCAAGCGCCCGTGCCCAATCATCTTGAAAGTTCTTCGTTTTCAACAAGTCTCGCAAATAATGGAGGCAGCCAGAGCACTCTCTATCTTGGAATATCAGTGGCACAAACTCCTGTTCTTTCCTGACTTTGCAAAGGCGACGGTGGATCGGAGAAAGAGATTTTTGGCGCTATGTCCACGCTTGTTGTAGCTGCAGGCCCGATTTGGGCTGCTCTACCCTGCCCGTATGAGAGTCACGCTGCACAACCAGACTAAGACTTTTGATGATCCAGGGGAGTTACATGTGTTCTTAGAGGACAAGGAGTCAGTGTTGATGCGGTGAAATTTGCCTTGCACTTTGTGGCCTGCTGAAGTTCTTCGGTGCATTCTATCATGGGCGTTTGACTGGTCTGAGATTGTGTAGTTGCGATTTAATTCATGCAGAGGTGACATTCAGTCATGCAGAATTGTCATACACTGGGACGTTCATTCTGTCTCGGAGAAACTCCAGAGTGTTACCCTGGTCAAAATGTCTCTCTTTCTGTTTCTGTTTCTCTTCTTTTGTGTTCTATGTTGTTTGCGATGTCTGTGGTTGGGCGCGTAGCTGGGCTTGGAGGAGCAGGTTGGCCCTTGTCCACTTGCATGGGGCCTTCTTTGACCACAATTGCTTTGATGGGGGCAGCCCTGCCATAATGTTCTGGCGTTCTGGGTTTGGGGATACTGTCTCTGTTCCTGGTTCCTTTTTGCAGTCAATGATTCCTGGTTTGCGTTGCTTTAAGTGACAAAGAAGTAGAAGTGCAGTAGCAACTTAGCCCTCCATGCCTGTCTTGTCCTTTTGGGCTCACCCGCTAAGTTTTGTGTTTTTATAGCCCCCCCCCCCCCAGGGTTTTGGTGGTTTTATTATTCAGAATTATGTGTCCTTACTGTGAGCGATCATGTGCAAGGGCTATGGCTAAACTGTGGCTTTTCTTCTTAGGTTTTCTTTCTAGGGCTATAAGTGCAGCTATCATATTGTGGACATTCAGGGTGTGGAACTACAATGAAAAATTATATGCTACATTTTGGTATGTTTCTGTAACATTTGATTATTACACTGTGTTATATTGTCAATATGTCTTCCTTTAAGATTGTTTCACTGAATGTTAAGGGCATTAACAATCCCATAAAGAGGAAAAAGATTCTCTTATATGGTCGCAAAGAAAGTGCTGACATCTTACTGCTGCAGGAGACACATTTGAATATGAAGGAGTCGTTAAAACTATATAAAAAACTCTTTTCACTAGTGGCTTTTTCAGCTGCCAACCATAAAAAAAACGGGGTAGCTATTTTTGTGAAGAAATCTCTTTCCCCCATGGTTTTACAAACCAGATCTGATATTGAAGGGCGGTGGGCAATGGCCATCATTAAAATTGGATCCACTGAACTGGCCTTAATTAATATCTATGCTCCTAATATAGATTGCCCTACCTTCTTTTGCTCCATCGTGGCCTTGGCACAGGAGATGTCCAGATATCCGACTGTTGTGGGGGGAGACATCAACCTCGTACTAGATCCCTTGGTAGATAGGAGCCCAGTGAGAACCATTAAGGTTCCCAAGGCTCACCCTTTTCTTGTGTCTCTAATGCAAGAATTGGGCCTGATAGACATATGGCAGTTGCAGCACCCTACGGACAAAGAATATACTTTCTTCTCTCCCCCTCATAATTCGGTATCACTCATAGATTTTTTCCTAGTTTCCAAAGGACTCTGTTGTTCTAGAATAAGTGAGTCCAATATCCATGTGGCTCATATCTTTGTTCACTCCGCAATCTCATTCACCCTATTTGACTCAACGAGCTGCCAATCTCACTCACGCTGGAACTTTGATAGAACCCTTCTTGCCAGCCAGGAGTTCCGTGAGACCATCCTGTCGGCTATAGAGGAGTATTTTCAGTTTAATTTACCTCAGGATACCTTGGAGTGGGCATGATAGGAAGGCTTCAGAGCTAATATGCGGGCCACCATTAACAGTTTTGCCATATGGCAGGCCAAGCAGCGTAAAGCAGAACTTGGCACATTAGACCAGCAGATTAAAGCGGGAGAATGCATCTTAGGCCAGAAAACTGATCCTAACATTCTGATAAGGTTACAGCGCCTTAGATTTAGATATGACTCGATTTTGACTACTGAGGCTTCACAGAATATTCAAGGGCAGAAAGGGCAGTACTATTTGGAAGGTAACAGAGCTGGGCGGTTACTAGCTAACTCATTAAAGGGCGCAAGGAAGCTTCTCGCATTACTGCTCTGAGAGACCCTCAGGTGCAACAATTGATTGTCAAAGACTCTGACATTGCAGAGACCTTTTGTCAATTTTATGCCCAATTATACTCCCCAGAGATAGATTTCTCTGAGAAGGAGTTTGATAGTTTACTGGCCAATATACAGAGACTGGTGTTAGATCAAGAAATAGCTGCGGGACTAGAGAAGCAGTTTACAGTCATGGAAATCATCCAGGCTATTGACTCCATGCAAGTGGGCAAGGCTACCGGACCTGACAGCCTTCTGGTTGAATTTTATAAAACCTTTCCCAAACTCTTGGCCCATACCCTTGTTACAGTCCCAAGTTACAAATCCTGTTACAATGTAAGCAAAAGATCTTTTGTTCTGATGCAAAATTTTTGTTATTTGTAAACCGCACTGATATTAAAAAGCGCGGTATATAAGAACTGTAAATAAATAAATATCTTCAACAATACTATAGACTTCTTTTGGAAAATGGGACCCAGGCTGGAGCGTTTGCCTCTGCAAACATTGTTGTGCTTGAAAAACCTGGGAGAGATCCTCAGTTTGTTAGTAATTACCGCCCAATTTCACTGCTAAATGCGATTATCAAATTTTTGCGGCCATCTTAGCTGGTCGTCTCTCAAAATTGATCCCTTCTTTGATTCATCTGGACCAGTGTGGCTTCACAGAGGGACGCTCCACAGCCAACAATGCTAGAGTGCCATTGTCACGTACTGGAAGGTGCGGATGAAACAGAAGGCCCACTTGTGGGATTATCATTAGATGCAGAGAAAGAGTTTGACCGACTGGAGTGGCCTTTTTGTTTGCTGTTCTGAAATGGTATGGGTTTGGTGTATGCGAGATCAAGTGCTAAAATCTCTGTGAATGTGACTCAGTCTAGAGACTTTCTTTTAGAGCGTGGTACCCGTCAGGGTTGCCCTCTTTCTCCCATCCTTTTCAATTTGGCCTTGGAGCCTTTGGCCCTATTACTAAGACAAAGCCCCGCGGTTCAAGGTATATCCATAGCTGAAATGGAAATTAAATTATCTGCATACGCTGATGATCTACTGCTATTCACCACGCCCAGCTCTATCCTGGCTATTCTAGAGTTAATAAATAAGTACTCAGGATTGTCAGGCTATAAAATTAATTGGTCAAAATCTGTTGCGTTCCCCTTAAACTCAAGAGTGTGTAGGGTGGATTTGGAGGATTTTCCTTTTGTGTGGGAGCCTAGGATGGTGAAATATTTGGGAGTTCACTATTGTTACCCTCTCAGTGAAACTTTACAGTACAATGAAGGGGAGATCCTCTCTACGGTTCATAATATAACAGCAAAATGGTCGCCGGTCTATCTCTCTTGGTGGGGTCGTCTTGAAGCTATAAAAATGACTATCGCTCCTAAAGTGAACTGTGTTAGAAATGTTACCAGTCTTTCTTACTAGTAACATTTATTGTCTAATTGAAAGGATTCTTGTCCAATTTCTATGGAAAAACAAACCACCTAGAATTGTTCTTATGAAACTTAAAGCTAAAAAAGAAGAGGGGGTGTGAATTTTCCTGATTTTCAGCCCTATCATTGTGCCTTTTTGCTAAAACAAGGTTCAAGATGGGTGGAGGGGCCCGTAGGGAAACGCCCAATATGGCTTGACCTAGAAGAGAGATTAAGTGCTCCGTTCCCCTTAAAGCTCCTCCCTGGCATGGTGCCTTTTAAGAGGCTGAAGTCTCATAGGGTAATAGCTGACACTCAAAGGGCTTTTCAACAGTTAGCAAAGGCTATTCCTAAGGAGGAATGCCTAGCGAAACTAATCCCCATCTGGCACAGTCCTTTTATAAAAATTCATCAAAGTTCATTTGCATGACAACAGTGGTTTAGTAGGGGCATTTGGGCTATTGGCCAACTGATATCGATGGCAAGTGGAAATCTTTTACTTCCTTACAACGTGAGTTTGATTTGCCTAAATCCCTATGCTTCCAGTGGATCCAGCTGAGACATTGCATAGAGAAATCCCCTATTGATATTAAGTCTTTGCCTGAAGAGTGGGGGTTGCTGAATATCATAGGTTTAGCCCATATGGCCTCTGGGGTGGCTTCTTATTACTATAAATTGGTCGTCCAGAACCACACCCCACAGTCCATTGGTGTTCAACGAATTTGGGAACACGACACTGGGGAAGCTCCTTCTTTGGAAGCACGAGTGAATTTCTGGAGCAAGACAAATAGAGTATCCCAGTCTGCCTCTATTTCACAAGCTTTATACTTTTTTGCACACAGAGCTCACTTTACTCCGGTAAAGGTGGCTAAGTGGAATAAGGCAGCTGGGAATGAGTGCTGGTCTTGTCAGAGTGATGTTGGCACTTTGAGACATGTGGTATCTGACTGCCGTAACATTCAGTCTTTCTGGGTTTCAATTTGGAACCGCATCCAAGTGGTATTGAGATTCAGGGCCACTCTGTCCTGGTCTGTGGTCGTTTTTCGGTCAGCAATTGGCATATCGTCGTTACAGAGGGATTGTAATTTTTTATTTGACTTCATGATGGGAGTGGCCCTGCATCTCGTTATTTCCAATTGGAAACATACTGCAGAGCTTAGTTGGCACGAACGGTGGAATCGCCTGTGTTTATGCTGCAAATATGAACAAATGCCACGTTATGTAACCCTTATGCCTTCCACTTTTCTCAAATGGAAACCCCTGTATAACTACATCTCTAAAGCATGTTATGATGTAAATCAAGGGGTCACTAGGCAAACCATTTTGTTTCCTATCTAGAGGAGGGTTACTTGATGTGCCATAGCCCTTGTAGGCCTCTTCAGGCCTCTTGTTTTTTTTTTTTATATATAGCCTTTGATGATCACACGGTGTTGGGTGGGTTAAGGTTGGGGAAGGCTGTTCAAAGCCTTTTTTTTGCTTTTATGTTAAAGAGAAGTATTATTTTAATTGTATTTTTGGTTTTGTTGTATTTGTTTGAAAATATAAATAAAGAAGTTAAAAAAGTTTATATATTTTTTTACATTCCTTTGGTAATGCTAATTGATAAGGCAAGGATGGAGCTTTCATAAAAGCAAGGAAGCAAAACTGAAGTGAAGGAGGCAAAATTAGAATGAGGGAACCTGAATTCCGAACAAACTGAAGATGGTTTATGTTGAAAATATGAGTCCACTGCTTTCCTGTGACCTGAGTTGTGGTTCGGCTCTTCCAGGATTACTCTCTCAAATTTCTAGCAGGTAAGGAGAGGCTAAAAAAATAGAACAATAAATCCTTGTAGCTTTCCCTTCTGCTGCTGCTGCGGTACAGGGCTATCGGTGGAATCTAAAACTTTATTAAAAACAAAAAAGACATTGGAATCCAAACAGATGGAGAATGTCATATGCCTTCTGTTGTGTGCATCTGTATTGTCCCTACCAGTAATTCAAGAAGAGCGAGGAAGTGGGAGCCGGCAGAAAGCTTTTGATAAGGTCCCTCATCAGAGACTTCTGGCGAAACTAAAAAGTCATGGGATAGGAGGCAGTGTACTATTGTGGATCGGGAACTGGTTAAAAGATAGAAAGCAGAGGGTAGGGCTAAATAGCCAATATTCCCAATGGAAAAAGGTGAATAGTGGAGTACCCCAGGGATCTGTACTGGGTCCGCAACTTTTTGACATATTCATAAATGACCTGGAAAAGGGAATAACGAGTGAGGTTATCAAATTTGCAGATGATACAAAACTGTTTAAAGTTGTTAAAACCCAAGAGGATTGTGGAAAACTGCAGGAGGATCTGGATAAATTGGAAGACTGGGCATCCAAATGGCAGATGAAATTCAATGTGGACAAGTGCAAAGTTATGCACCTAGGAAACAACAACCCACACTATAGTTACACAATGCAAGGTTCCATATTGGGAACCACCACCCAGGAAAAAGATTTAGGAGTCATCGTGGATAACATGTTAAAACCCTCTGCCCAGTGTGCAGCGGCAGCCAAGAAAGCAAATAGAATGCTAGGTATCATAAAGAAAGGGATGGAAAATAAAACAAAGGATATTATAATGCCTCTGTATCGTTCCATGGTACGACCGCACCTTGAAGATTGTGTGCAGTTCTGGTCACCGTATCTTAAAAAGGACATAGCATTATTAGAAAAAGTACAGAGAAGAGCCACCAAAATGGTGAAGGGGATGGAAGGCTACTCCTATGAAGAGAGGCTACAAAGGTTGGGGCTCTTCAACCTGGAAAAGAGACGGCTGAGGGGAGATATGATAGAGGTCTATAAATTAATGAATGGAGTGGAGCGGGTAAACGTGGATCAATTGTTTACGCTATCAGAATATAGAAAGACTAGGGGACATGCAATGAAGCTACAGGGTAAACTATTTAAGACAAATAAGAGAAAATATTTTTTCACTCAACGTGTAATCAAACTCTGGAATTTGTTACCGGAGGATGTAGTAAGGGCTGTTAGTGTAGCTGGGTTTAAAAAAGGTTTGGACAAGTTCCTGGAGGAAAGGTCCATAAACCACTATTAAAAAGGGACCCAGGATAATCAATGCTTGACCCAGTACAAGCATTGTGGAAGCTGTGTCTTTTGGGGATATTGCTAGGTACGTATGACCTAGATTGGCCACTGTTGGAAACAGGATACTGGGCTTGATGGACCTCGGTCTGACCCAGAATGGCATATCTTAACTTAACTTAACTTAAGAGTCTGAAATGCTGTTCACCGTTCAGAACCTCTGCACACGAGCAGTTTCACTGCAGAGTTGTTTGTGAAATCCAGACAACTGAAAATGGCATTCACCATCTCTTTGCATAAAACTTTAGATTTAGATAGCAGTTTTGAAGGCCAGATGCTTTTGACCTAAAAGCATTTGAAGTCTAAAACATATACAGCCTGACATTCAAAGTCATTTACACGGTTTACAGACCTGTAAACTGTGTAAATGCCGCTTAGAGGAATATTCAGCGGCACTAACATGGTTAGTGTCGCTGAGTATCTCTGATTAATGCCATTACATACCCCAGCGCTAACCACTTAGAGTCGGAGCGTGTTGGGGGCGTTCTGGGGCAGAGTGGAGGCGGTGCCATTTGCTAACCAGGCAGTGGTGATATTGAATCGCTGCCTGGTTAGCAACCTGCAGTTAAAGATAGACGCGGCAGAAGCTGGCCTATGGGAGCTCAGTGGGCAGCTGCTCAGAGAATACCAATACATCTCCTACTGGGGAAAGAGAACAAGGGGCACTGTCAAATAGAAACAAACAGAATACCTCAGCTCAGTTACACATGCAGAATATAGACCGTCACCACACAAAGAACAAGGGGTCACAATTTAGAAATAGAAAGACAGTAATTAAGCTGGGAACCCCAAAAGCCAAACTTGGAATGTACAACAACACTGGAGAAATAAAACTATAAATTAACTTCCTCTTATACTAGACAAAACCCAAAGACGTTAGCGATGTACATTTCCCAGAGCTGACATATTCCAGTTAATAAATTCAAAATAAAAAGGGTTTTGTCTACCTTTTATTGTTTGTGCATTTTATTTTTCAGTTGCAATTGCTCCAGTCACTTTCTTCTGGTTTCTTCGTTTCTTCTGCTAACTCTCCATTATCTGTTGTCCATTTGTCCTTTCTTCTCTCATAGTTTTTTTTCCATTCTCTCTCTACATTTGCTTTAACATACTGATCTTTCCCCTTTTGCTCTTTCCTCCATTTCTTTCTTTATTCTTTTTTCATCCACTCAAATTTTACCCTTCCATCCTCAATCCCCACTTTCTCTCCCAATACCTGGCCAATCGTAGGTTTTTCTTCAATACAAAGTAGCTTTTCCCCTCTCCATCGTCATGCCCCCAGCTCCATTCCCTTCTAGTCCTCCCCAACATCAGCTCCTTTCTAGTTCCAGCCCCACCCAGTATCCTCTCCTTTCTAGTCCCATTCTCCCATCCCCCCACATCAGCCCATTTCCAGTCCTAGCACTCCCTATCAGCACGTTTTCAATCCTTAGCCCCCCATCAGCCATTTCCAGTCCTATCCTAGCTCCCCAACAGCAATTTCCAGTCCACGCCCCCCAGCCATTTCCAGTCATACCCTAGCCCTCCATCATCCCATTTCCAGTACAAGCCCCCCAATCGTTCCATTTCCAGTCCTAACTCCCCCCCCCAATCAGTCCATTTCCAGTCTTACCCCCTCCCTCCAGTTAGTCCATTTCCAGTCCTATCATAGACCCCATCAGTCCATTTTCAGTCCAAACCTCCCCAATCAGTCTATTTCCAGTCCTAGCAATTTCGGCCTGCCCAGATTTTGATGGCCAGATGGGTCGGAATTGCCCAGATCTGAATTGGCCTCAGTACCTTTTGTTGAGCATAATTCTTGGAATTCTACGTAGTGACCTATGATGTATCTGTTTCCTTTTGTTTTGTGTTCTGATGTCCATCCTTTATGTCCTGAGATGTCTGTGTTAATCAGATAGTTATTTTGCAGACAATGTTCAGGGAAATGTGAGTCAAATCATTACCTGAGATAAGAGAGCCTTCCTAAGAATTTTTTGGCGAACAATTGAAATGAATTTAATTTATTTGCCATAAACTGCCAGTTAAGTTTTGATGTTTGTTACCCCTTAAATAATAAGGTTACAATACCTTGTACACACTGTTCCCTCTAAGCTGTGCGCATGTGCACGCGCACACACCTCGCCAAGCGCGCGCACATACTTTACAACAGAGCGCACAAAAATTACGGTTCTGATTCTGATAGAAAACAACACAGACGTCTTAAAATTTAAAAGTTGTGATTGTAATTGCTAGAAATTTTCCGCTTTATTTAGTAGTCATCTATTTTCATTTAATTTGATTAAAATCAATGTGGTGTACATACTGTATTCTGACGTGTAGTCAAATTTTAAAGTATATAACTCCGAGTGTCGTTATGTGGCGCACAAAAATTTAACCTTCCTTCAAAAGTTGTACAATTGTGCTGTGGTCCAAAGGTGTGTCTGTTAGGCCACATGTTAACTTTAATTTGATAGATAAAGAGAAAAATTAAAGAATGTAGATACAAAAAAGAAGTATGTTGCAAGCTAGCTTGGTTTACATATATTCAAATAATTTGTAATACTGTAATTTAATGCTAGCAGTAGATGTAATTAATTAATATTAGATTAGATAAGATAATTCTGTTCAACAATCCAAATTGCCATTAGAGGTAGTGCTTATTTGCAATGGTGAGGAAAAAGGAATGTTGTAGTGGTGAGCTGTGGTTCTGCAAATTATATATGGTATGCACTTAATCCTATGGACCGAAGACAATGACTCTGTGAATGAAAGGAAGTCCGCAATGCCGCTGAAAGCCGGATATAAGCAAAGATCAGTGATTCTACGGAAAGATATACATGCAGCACTACTACGGAAAGATATACATGCAGTCATGAAGCTGACACTGTGCAAGGTGTGCATAGCGCAGCCCAGAGTGAAAAAGAGAATGCTACTGGAGAACTTGTAATTGTGACCAATGACATGATCGGAATGTGAGCGCAAAATTCTAAACTACTGAAAGATCTATGAAGAGCAGTTGGCCACTGTTGGCTTATTGTGTTTGCAAGAATAAGTGGTAGAGTCTTACTTTCTGTTCACATTCTTATTGAGACCTAGCAAGGGCAAACAGTGTCACATAATTTTGGTTAATTTGCAGGATGCTTCTATCCTTTTTTCTATATTGTCAAATGGAGCATATGTATAAAGACTGCTTCCGAACAGCAAGATGAAGTTCACCCGTGAACCAGATGTGGTACCTAGGAATCTGAGGCAAATGAAGAGAAAGGTGTTTCCTACTATGGCAGAAGATTTGTTTTGGACTTGGATATGTTTGAGCTATCATTCATTTGTAGTAGTAATTCTGTCCAGAATCAGAGGGGGGCTGTTGAAAGTAACTTGAAGTGGGGTACCAAGACCCATTCCAGAGGAGAATGGCTTGACATGTTGCTGACAGTCTGAAGCCTAGCAGCCTGGAGAGCGATGTGTTATAAAAGCCAAGGTTGCACTTTGGGATGACATTGTGAGAATGAGACAGAATGCTTTGTTTTTAGAATGCTGGAACTGAGAAATGTCTGTGTTCTGACCTATAACATATAGGTAAAGAAAGCTTGACGTAGAGCTGAATTTGTACCATGTAGCAGTTTTTCCCTAATAAAAGGAAGTTCAATGGCCTAGCTTGAGAAGGGAATCATGGGAACCTGCACAAGTGTGCACACCTGTGAATTCCTCACTTAAGCTTAAGTTGTACCGTTTTATATAACTTTGTGTGCTTCCTTATTTGCAGATGAATTTAGAGAACTGAAGTCAAAGATCCGAGGTTAAGTTTTGCTACCTGGTCAGATGTAGGCCACAGGCTAATGGATCCATTCAGTGTGTGGTTCAAAGTGAGATACTTCAGGCCTTCAGCAGAGGAGGATGTGGTCCAAGCACTGTACAGTCAAACCTCGGTTTTCATTTGCCCCGGTTTTCATACGCTTCGGTTTTCAACGTCTTTTTTGACTGAGATTTTGTCCCGGTTTTCATACATCGCTTCAGTTTTCAACGTCTTTTGACTGAGATTTTGTCCCGGTTCTCGTACATCGCTTCGGTTTTCGTAAAGTACAGTACTGTAAATACATACACCCTCGCGCTGCACACCATTCTGTATACACTGCCAGAACGCCTGCCCGGTCCCAGCAGCACTGCCCCCCGGACTCACCGATCGCCAGCGTGATGAGAAGCAAACGCCAGCTGAGCACGTAAATGAAACACATCCTCGAGCCTGGTCAGAGTCAGAGAGGCAAGGATTGCGCAGAGAGGAAGGCCCCGATCTCGTCCACCGCCTGCCCGTTCTTTGGAACGCCCCCTCAGGCTCGGAGGTAGCAGGGAAGAAAAGCTGTCAACGTAAGCAGGAGATGTTGCATGAATGTGGGAGGCAGTTCTTTCTCTTGCATGGTACGTCTGAAGCTATATCATTAAGATTTTCTGCCATTCTGAAGCATTGAGCAGATAATGTAAAGGTATTTTAATGGGCTGAATCCAATGTGATTCCGAAGAGAGCTGGGCACAGCAGCTTGTCAGGGGTGGCTAAGGCCAGATGTTAACATACTGTACTGTACAGTACTGAACTTAGCTTGCTTTCAGTGATGTTAAATGTTCATTTATCCATTTCATTAGTCATTTATATTTATTTCTCATTGTTTTCTGTATGTAAAAATATAGTTATTCTCTATAAAATGTATTTTTGTGAATATTTTTGGGTGTCTGGAACGGATTAATTGGATTTACATTATTTCTTATGGGAAATATTGCTTCAGTTTTCATACGTTTCGGTTTTAGTCAGACTTTTTCGAACGGATTAATCATGAAAACCGAGGTTTGACTGTACTTCTATTTTTCTCTTTCTCTCAACAAATAGGATCAGTTTATGGTAGGGAAACAGGTCAGGGCCATTCACCCTTCCACCACTGTCAAAATTGGGCTCAGCAACAGAGAAGAAGGATGTGTCATGGGACCTGCAGTGCTGCTGTCCTCCTTCTTCCTAAGTATCATGCCAGGTATGGACTGGGCGGAGAAACACAAGACCCATTGACACTTCTGCTGCCACCATTGCAATGAAACAGCTGAAGATCTACACTGGCGACAGAGGTGACTAGCCAGGTGGGCTTATCCTGTTTTAGATCGTAAGATTGCAGGACAAGCCTTGGAAATAAAGAAGGAGATGAATCCCTTCTGGAGGGAAATGGAATCTGATCGCAGGCAGAAAACATTTGACTGGAAAAGGTCTGGCAGGGGTCACTACTTACATGTCTCACCTGTTTCTAATACCGCAAGATGGTGTATACATAGAGGGAAGACTTGCTGATGAAACAGAAAACCTGCCTGGTTGCTTAACTTCAAGACTGCTGCTAAATGTTAAAAGCAGATCGTAGAGAAGCCGGATTGTGTTGGTGAATGCTCTGACATAGCAAATTGAATTTTAATGTTGATAAATGAAACAAGCTACACATGAGACTCTAGATAAGAAGCAAAAACAAAAAGAAAATGTGTTTGAACTGGAGCTGAAGGGAGCTAGTTCTAGAGTTCAGAGCTATTGTATGCTCCTTTAAACCTCTGCACAAGGTGGCAAAGCAATTAGAAGAGCCACTGAAAAGCCACATTTACAGCTAGGAGGGCAGAATATTTATCTTAGGAAGCCTTAAGTGCGCTTACATAGCTTTCCTTGTTGAGAGACATATCTCTTACTGTTTAGCTTGCTCCCCCTGGTAAAGAAAATAAATAGAGTAGAGTGAAAGAGTCTGTAGAATGGTGATTTTGGAAATATGAAATCCTGCTTTTAACAAGAAAAATGTGTGCACAGATATTGGATGAATGGTCTGCTGTTAAAAAAAATCTTTGCATTTCTGTCTTGATTCTTCACTTGCTTTGGAATTAATATGTAATCCTGGGCCACCGCTTCTACAGACTCAGGGGCATATCTGGGAGCTGTGGTGCCACTTTAAACTTGTAGGGGCTTCCAGGTCATTCCTGGCTTGGGAAGGGGGAAAGAAATGGATGGCGGAATTAATTCTCCATGGCCCTTAGCCGTCTTCAAAAGTTGCTCAAAAACCACTCAGCCACACCGATTCGGCTTGTTCCAACATTAAAAGTTGACTGAATTATTTTAGTGAGATGGATAATGTTATAAAGTGTGTATTTTCTTCCAGGCTGAGAACCAGGAAAGCCGGGGTTCAAATTCCACTGCCGCTACTTGTGATCTTGGGCAAATTACTTAATCCTCCATTGCCTCAGGTACAAACTTAGGTTGTAAGCTCTGTGGGGACAGGAAAATACCTACTGTATCTGAATGTAACTCACCTTGAGTTACTCTGGAAAAAGGTGTGAGCAAAATCCTCCCTAACATAGGCACTTGCACAACGTTCTTGTACCTATCAACACCATAACGATGGCAAAAGCTTGGCTGCAGCTTTATTTCAACTTCCAATAATGATCATTTAACATAAATAACAGAACTTAGTCTCCCATTATCTCCCAAATTGGCCTTCTCCGTATTCTCTCTCGGACTTAACACTGTACCAGATAAATTCTCACTCATAGTCCAACCATCAAAACTCACACGTAGCCTGTGGTGACACCCAGCTACGCCCATTGCCCGTGGTGGTGACACCTGCTTGCCTCTGAATCCTTTTGCTTTCTTTTCATTCAGCATTGTTCCTACACATCTCTGGCCAATTCTAGCAGGAGACTCAGTCACCAACCTCACTTCCCCGCTGTGACCGCAAATCCCAGACCACCACCATCCTCCACTACTCCACACAGAAAAAGAAGGGACAGGCGAGAGGGTCAAAAGCATGTCCTCTACTCTATCCACCTCACCAGTCCACTCAAATTTCCCCACTACTCCCCTGCTTCCATATCCTTAGCCCATGTTCCCTGTAAAATAGTTATCTCCAAGTTATAATGCCCTGTTCAATGTAATTTCAGTTTGTTCAATGTAAACCGCACTGATGCAGAATAGCGCGGTATATAAGAGAATGTAAATAAATAAAATAAATTTAATTTTCCTGTTTAATGTATACCCAAGTTATTATACCTGTTTCACTGTAAGCACAAATCACGAAATTGAGATGTGCAACTCTTATGTTCATTGTAAACCGCACTGATGTCGAATAGCGCGGTATAAAAGAGACTGCAAATAAATAAATAAATAAATATCCCCTCCCTTAACCATGTTCCCTGACCACCAGTCATCAGCCCACTCTATAGCCTCCCCATCCCCTGCTCGCTCTATCCCCCTTCCCACTACAGTGGTCACTCTGTTTGGGGCTCAACAATGTTATTGTTTCATATATATATTATATATATATATATATATATATATATATATATATATATATATATATTTATATATATATTTATATATATATATATATATATATATATACTTCCGATTTTTTGTAGTTGATCTCGAGGTTGTGTAGTGTTAGCCATTCTGTTTTATATATGTGTTTTATTGTTACAATGTAAACCGCACTGATGACAAATAGCGCGATATATAAGAAATGTTAAATAAAATTAAATAAATAAATATATTAAAAATTTGATACTCGTCTATATATACATAATAAGGCAGCTTACAGAGAAAATCAAAGAAAAAGGTGTGGGGTCCGATGTTCTACTAGGCAGGCTATACGGCTCGATGGTGCATAGCCCCGCCCCTCGCCCCTAACCCTGGATATTCAGTGCTGCAGCGACGGCATGGAATATCCATTTTTGGCATCCAGAGGAAACCGACGCAGAGTCTAACCAGGAAGCGGCGATATTGCACCGCTACCCAGTTAGCATCAGCAGCCAAAACTAGCTGAGCCTAAAGCTGGCCTAGTTTTAGCCGCAGAATATTGCTGCTACCCGGTTAGTGGCAATCTCTGCCTCCGCTATGCCCTGCAATGCCCCCAACACGCTCTGATGCTAATCGGATAGCATCGGGGCACGTAGGGAACATAGGCGGGGATATTCAACGGCACTAACCATGTAGGTGCCATTGGATATCCCCATTTAAAGCATTTATATGATTTACTGGGCTGTAAACTGTGTAAATGTCTTTTGAATATCAAGCCCATAGAGTTTCAATAAAACTATACAAAATTTGGGGGGCAGGAGGGATTCAGGAGACAGTATTTATTATTTTATTTATTTAACATTTTTTACATACCGCCTTTCAGATTCTCATTTAACAGTTTAACATTTAACAGTTTAACTATTTACATGGAGTTTAAGTTCTGCGGGGTGCATGTGGATTCCCATGGTTTATCTGACGTGATAGTCAATACATTAAACGGCTGGTGGAATATAGAAATGTTCGGTAAATAGGTGAGTCTTCAAGAGTTTCCTGAAGTTGGTGATGTCTTTTGGGGCTCTCAGGTGGTGTGGGAGAGAGTTCCATAGTGAAGGGATGCAGAGTTCGAATACTCTCCCTGGGGTATTCTGAGAGATGCCTGTAAATGATGTAGTGCTTGCGAGGGAGTTTTGGTGCTGTGTTCTCCTTGATCTGTTGTCTGGGACTTTTCTGATTAGTAGGTTTTTTAAGCAGCCAGCAGATTGGTTGTGTTGAATTTTGAAATGCCATTATTATGACTTTATATTTTATTTGGGAACTGATGGGGATCCAGTGAAGGGATTCAAGTATGGGGGTGATATGGGCATGTTTGCTAGATCTTGTGATTAGTCAGGCTGCTGCATTTTGGGCTAGTTGTAAGGCCTGGGTTGCATATTTGGGTAAGCCGTGTAGTATTAGGTTGCAATAATCGAGATGCGGTGTGATTAGCAACTGGCATATGATTCGAAAGTGGTTCTGATCAAGTAAAGGTCGAAGGTTTTGCAGAAATTTCATTTTGTAATAGACTTTAGAAGTAGTCTTGCTAATGTGAGACTGGAAATTGAGTCTCTAATCAAGGTAAATTCCTAGGTATTTTACCTTGTTTTTTACTGGGATTGATCTGTTTCCTATTGTTATATTGTCTGGGGGTTTGAATGTGGGGTTCTTCGTGACTATAAGGGCTTCCGATTTTTTGTAGTTGATCTCGAGGTTGCGTAGTGTTAGCCATTCTGTTATTGCTGTCATGCAGAATGAGATGATGGAGTAGTCAGGTTTCTTTATGTCTAGGGTGGTGTATATCATTAGGTCATCTGCGTATAGATGGTAGTGTATATTGTAGTCTTGTAGTATTTTGCATACTGGTTGTAAGTAAAAGTTGAAGAGTAAAGCTGAGAGTGATGATCCTTGAGGGAGACTTTGTTTTAGTGGGAAAGATCTCGATATATTGCATTTTATCTTGACTTGAGATCTTCTGTCCGATAAGTAGGAATGAAACCAAGCCAGAGGTGTGCCACTTACTCCTATTTTGTTTAGCCTATCCAGTAGCATGGAGTGGATTATTGAGTTGAAAGCAGCTGTTATATCTATAAAAATGAGGGCAAATCCTTTCTTGATGTCTTCGATTCCTTTGATTACTGTGTTCAGGAGGGATGTCAGTGGAACTCTCGGAACCCATGCTGTTGGAGGTCAAGTGGGGTGGTAGCATCTACGTGGTCTTGGAGCTGGCGTTGGACCGTTTTCTCAATTAATTTAGATAGTAGGGGATGCTGGATATAGGTCGATATGAGGTGGGAGAAGTTGGGTCAGAAGTGTTGTTCTTTAGTAGAGGTCTAATGTACGAGATTTTCAGTGGAGGTGGCATGATTCCTCGTGAGAGTGAAGCGTTAATTATCTTGCAGAGTGTTGGAGTTAGATTGTGCGCCATTGCCTTTATCCAGGGGGTTGGGCATGGATCTAGAGGTGAAGTGGACTCCTTTTGAACAGTTGTGTATGGCAAGGGACTGGAGTATGTGTGTTGCGAGAGTGGTGTGGGTATGTGTGTGGTGCCAGGGTAGGGTGTCTGTGTGGGGATGTGTGGTGTGGGAGTGGGATGTGTGTGTATGTGGTACAGTGGTGGGGTTTCTGTGTATGGGGATGTTGTGTGTGTGTGTGTGTGTGTGCAGGGCCGGCCCAAGGATTTCTGCCACCCTAGGCAGAAGCCCTGGCTGTGCCCCCCCCAAGCCATGCTCCCCCCGAGCTGAGCTGCGCTACCACCGATTCCGGTGGTGGGGTTGAGGGGCAGGCGTGATTCAACTACAGGCCATGTGCTTGGGTACACATGGCATGCTGCTTTTGTTCCCCCTCTGATATAACTTTGGGGTTCAGATGTGGTAGGCCATGTGTGCCGAAGCACTTGCCTCTGCTGCCCATAGAGATCTGCCACCCTAAGTGGCCGCCTAGTGGATGGGCAGGTCCTGCATGTGTGGTGCTGTGTTGGGGTGTCTGTGTGTGGTGGTGTGTGTTTAGGGTGTCTGTGTGTTTGTGTGTTGTGCAGGGGTGGGGAAGATGCGAGGGTAGAGTATGGGTGGGTGTGATGTGATGGAGTGACTCTGTATGGGTGTGTGGGTTTAAGGTGTCTGTGTGTTTCTGTGTTGTGCAGGGGTGGGGGGGGGGGGTGGTACGAGGGTGGTGTGTGTGTGTGTGGTGCCATAGTGGGATGTCTGTGGGGGGAGATGAGGAGGTGATGTGGGGATGATGGATGTGATGTGGTGGAATGACTGTGTGTTGGTCTGTGTGTTTAGTGTCTGTGTGTTTGTGTATTATGTAGAGGTGGGGGGTGTGAGGCGAGGGTGGTGTGAGTGTGGTGCCATGGTGGGATGTCTGTTTGGGGGGGAGGTGAGGTGGGGATGGTGGGTGGGATGACTTTGTGTGGGTGGGTGTGTTTAGGGTGTCTGTGTGTTTCTGTGTTGTGAAGGGGTGGGGGGTGTGGTACGAGAGTGGGGTGTGTGTGTGTGTGTGTGGTACCATAGTGGGATGTCTGTGGGGGAGGGGGGAGATGATATGGGGATGATGGATGTGATGTGGTGGAGTGACTGTGTGTTGGTGTGTGTGTTTAGTGTCTGTGTGTTTGTGTATTATGTAGAGATGGGGAGTGTGGTGCGAGGGTGGTGTGGGTGTGGTGCCATGGTGGAATGTCTGTTTGGGGGGGAGGTGATGTGGGATGGTGGGTGTGATGTGGTGGGGTGACTGTGTGTGGGTGTGTGTGTTTAGAGTGTTTGTGTGTTGTGTAGGGATGGGTTGTGTGTGGTGAAGAGCTGGAGTATGTGCGTTGCGAGTGTGATGTGGGGTGTGTTTGAGTGTGTGTGGTACAGTAGTGGGGTGTCTGTATGTGTATGTGTAGTGTGAGGATTGGGTGTGTGGTCTGCTGCATTATGTCTTCATGTGCATATCTTTGTATATATACGGACAGACGGATGGATCCTCATCAAAAGGTGATTTTGCCTGATGCGAAACATGCCTAAAACTGTATTTATTCAGCTAGGGCTTTACACCAGGAATTAAGAGAGTAATTATTCTTAATTCTCTATTTCTTATTTCTGTCTCAAAATTATAAAATAAAATGCAGGCTCACTAGCTAATTTGTGGCACTTATATGTATTGCCCCATTATATATATATATAAGTGCCAGGACTTATACATTGAAGCTGTAAAATCACTGCTTCTAGGTGTTAAGTGCTGGAACTTCTATATGGGAGCTGTCAAGTTGATCTTGCTCTTTTTCTGCATGTATATTTTTACAAAATGGCTGCTCCCACTGTATGGGCCAACAACAAATGGACGTGTATTTCTACACATTTTATATCTATATCTATCTATATTTATGTATATGTTTAGCTCACGCCTTTCCAGAAGTAGATCAAGGTGACTTACATTCAGGTATGTTCTTATATGTATTTTACAGAAGGCTTCACATTCAGCAGCACCTTTTGAAACATTCAGGGGGAATAGAACATGTCGCATTTCTGATCTCAATGACCTAGTATAGGCCTTCTACTCTCTCGGAATTTTCAGCCTTCCTAATACTTTTGCATATCTTGGGTATCCAGTATGATGGCCAGCAGACAGATTGTTACCTCACACAAAACTGCAGACCATCTTCTTGCTGTTGTCCTCAGTCTAAAAGCACTGCCAATAAGTCTTCAACGGAAATGGCACAATAAATGGCAGGTGCTGCTGAGAAGAAAGGAGAGTGTCATCTCTTAGGGGCTGATGCTAAAAGCCGTGTACAGTTTTCTAGCGTGAGAGCACCACTAAAGTTGTGCGCTGGTATTCCATAAGCAAATCATATGCAATTGAAATATGAGCAAAACGTCTATGCTAAAGGTGTGGCGGACGCCAGATGCATGCACAGAAATCGTACGCACTAGCGGCAACATATCTCATCAAAATTTGAAACAATTTTCAGCACTGAGCAATTATTTCTCAAGATATTGTTCACAACATACCTAAAATGCAAGGGTGCCATTGATGTTGACCACACTGTAAAAGGGGAAAAGGCCCTGTATCTTATCTTAGGTTAGCGTTCAGATCTTGTCTACTGAAAAACACCAAAAGCAGGGCATTCCTGCATATTTCACCCAGCATGTGTAATATGACACCTTAAAAAGTGGCCATGCTCTGGTATTTGTAAGAATGAATAAAGTTAGGGCAAATTAAGAAGATGAAAATGCAAACAAGATAAAAATAGATGAAATAGCATTCCTATTAAAGCAGAGGTTCATCAGCATGGGGATAGCGTTCCACATCCCTCCTGCGGCCCTTGACGGACTAGACTGCACATCTTGGGATTCCGAAGTGGTTCCCTTATTGAGAATGCACGGTCCTGTATGTATCCATGTATACCGTCCAAACAAGGGGTCCTTTCCCCAGAGACTCACCTCTCTCCTGAGCTCCTCAGTGGATTAAGCCCTCATGCTATCCTTTCGTGGGGGCTGTGTCTTCAACTTAGGTTAATTTTACTTTAAACATGTTTTTTTATATATTTTATTTTCCCCGGCCCTAATACTTTATTATAGCAAATGCTTCCTGCTTTGCTTTCTGTCAAAAGATGGGTAATCAAAATCTAATAAACATAATAAAGCACTCTTGACCTTTGGATTCGTTCATTGGGAGGAAAGATCTTTCAAGGTCCTACATCTCTGGACGCTCTTCTTCTCTCTTGGGTTCCCAATGTCATCCAGCAGTTGTCCAAAGTGACTGGCTGCTCATATCAACAAAGACATTTTTACTGAAACGTTTTTCAACATAGCTAGAAAGCAAGAAGGTTTTTCATAAAATCCATTTTCATATGGAGGGTAATTTTAGAAAGTTGCGTCTAGTTAATGTGCGGTTTAACGCATCTCAATTGTGCCCGTTTTCTAAAGTCAAGTATGTTTGTCGACTGTAGAAATAGAGACATAAGTGGTGGGATATGCACGGCAAATCTAGGTGTGATCACTTATACCAACCTTAGGGCTAGTGTAAATGCTTGCACCTAGATTTCTCAAAAATTATAGTATTTTAGAATTAAAATGCGTAGATTTGCGCTCCGCCCTCGTTCTGCCCATGTGCATGCCGACAGTGAAAATACATGTATCAGCCTGACGCACATATTTATAGAATAGCGACCAGCTAAAGTACACACGTAAAGATCTGTTCATGTGCAAAATCACAGAAAATAGGGGATCCGCACATGTTGATGACATGCGGCTTGAAAAATTACCCCCATGGTGCTGTGGTAACAAAAGCACTATATCCACACCAACCTCTGAGTTTTTAAATCACTTTCCTCACTATTTATTTTGCTGTATTTATATCCTGCTTTTCACTGGGTCAAAGTGGTCAATTGGGGGATACATTTAACATGAGGGGATATGAGACACATATGCTAATACTTACAGGGAACATGGGCAATGGAGGGTTAAGTGGCTTGCCCAAGACCACAAGGAGTGCCTATAGGACTAGAAATCCCAGTCCCTCTGGCCTGAGATTGCTGTCCCAGGTGGGATTTGAACCCCTGGCCCTCTGACTCGTTGGAGTCAGGAGTGGTGCCAAAGGACTGGAGAGAGGCTCATGTGGTGCCTTTACACAAAAGCGGAAGTAAGGATGTGGTTGAAAACTACAGGCCGGTTAGTTTAACTTCGGTGGTGAGTAAATTATTGGAAACGCTGCTGAAAGAGAAAATAGTGAGGTTTCTGGAGTCCAGCGGATTACAGGATCCGAGGCAGCATGGATTCACCAGAGGCAGGTCTTGTCAGACAAATCTGATTGATTTTTTTGACTGGGTGACCAGGGAGTTGGACCGAGGGAGAGCTCTAGATGTGGTGTATTTAGATTTCCGTAAAGCCTTTGACACTGTTCCTCACAGGCGACTTATAAACAAACTGAGCACCCTAGGGATGGACCCTAAAGTTACTGCTTGGGTTAGAAATTGGTTGGGTGGGAGGCGACAAAGAGTACAAGTAAATGGAGCTCACTCTGAGGAGAAGGATGTTACCAGTGGTGTGCCCCAGGGATCTGTCCTTGGTCCAATTCTTTTTAACATCTTTGTTAGTGATATAGCGGAAGGGCTGTCGGGTAAGGTTTGCCTCTTTGTGGATGATACCAAAATCTGCAATAGGGTAGACACCCAGGAAGGGGTAGATAACATGAGGAGGGATCTAGCTAAGCTTGAAGAATGGTCTAGAATTTGGCAGCTGGGATTTAATGTTAAAAAATGTAAGGTCATGCATTTGGGCTGCAGCAATCCAAGGGAGCAATACAGTATAGGAGGTGAAGTACTTTTGTCCACTAAAGAAGAGCGGGACCTAGGCATGGTTGTGTCTGATGATCTTAAAGTAGCTAAACAGGTGGAAAAGGCGATGGCAAAAGCTAGAAGGATGCTTGGGTGCATACGGAGAGGAATGGCTAGCAGAAAAAAGGAGGTGATAATGCCTCTGTATAAGTCTTTGGTGCGACCTCATTTGGAGTATGGTGTGCAATTCTGGAGACCGCATCTTCAAAAGGATGTGAACAGGATGGAGTCGGTGCAGAGGGTTGCTACCAAAATGATTAATGGGCTTCATTATAAAGCATATGAGGACAGACTTAAGGATCTTAATATGTACACCTTAGAGGAAAGGCGGGATAGAGGTGATATGATTGAGATGTTTAAATACCTCCGTGGCATAAATGTTCAGGGAGAGAGCCTCTTTCAATTGAAAGCAAGTTCTGCTACGAGGGGACATGGGATGAGGGTGAAGGGAGATAGATTCAGGAGTGATATGCGTAAATATATCTTTACGGAAAGAGTAGTGGATCCGTGGAATAGTCTCCCAGTGGAGGTGGTAGAGATGAGGACAGTAACTGAATTCAAGAAAGCATGGGACCAACACAGAGGATCTCTAAAGGCAAAAAGTGGACTGTTGTAGTTGTTATGGAAAGACAGACTAGATAGGCCATGTGGTCTTTTTCTGTCGTCATATTTCTATGTTTCTATGTTTCTAAGTACCTTGTCCTAACCACTAGACCACTCCTCCCTCCCTCACTACTTTTTTTTAGTTTTTATAGTACCACCCAAACGCGCTCAAGCCACTGAAAATCTGTGTTTCCAACCAATACAATTCACACATAAACTCAGCACGATATAAAAACATGTAGCAACTTGCACTTATCTTGTCAAACTAACTTTTGCAGATATCCAAAACAATATGAAGCATGCCACATGAGAAATACGCATGCAGTCTCCTGCAGTCTTGTAATCACTAATTCACAGTGCAAAGCATAAAATAATCACACAGTTCTCATTTAAAAAACCCAGCGTGATATAAAAATATGTGATAACTTGCACTTATCTTCTTAGACGGTGCTTTTCAGATGTCCAGGACAACATGCAGCATGCCACATAATGAATTTTCATAATATTTCCTACAGCGCTGTAACCTTTAATTTACAGCATTCAGCATGGTGTGAACACACGAGTTTCATTTTAAAAGCCCAAGACCTACGGAGGCACCATTTGGTATTTTGGGCAATACAGTGCCTTCTTTGGGTGGTGCTGGGCAGCGTATGGGATTTGCATGTTTACTTTGCAAAATATAAAGTATGTGTACGTAAACCATTAGACATACATGAGTATATTTATGCTTACTGTAAATTATAATTCCTAAAGGATACATTTTGGTGAGGCAGTAGAAGAAAAGTCTAAATCATGGATCAAATAGCCCCAAAAAGCAGCACACATATATAGTTTTGAGCATGATGAATAGAGAATCTGATATTCAAATTAATTCTCTGGGTAATTTTGGGAGCTAACCAGACAAAAGTTTGTTTTTGAAATCTTCTCTGCCCCTTCCACCCGAGCTGAACACATAAATTTTGTCTGGCCAACCTATTGAGTAGACAAAATATATTTGGATAAGTAAAGGTGGCGAACAGAGCATTCTGGGGGCATGATTTCTGTTTAGTCGAACAGTGCCGTCTGGTTAAACTTAACCCATTGAATTATGCACACAACTAGCATGCCTAAAGTTATTCAGGATAATTAACAGATTCAGTGTAGGACTTAACCAGTTAAAGGCTCCTTTTACTAAACCCTGCTAATGTTCTACACTTAACATGTGTTGTTGAGATATGGGAAGTGCAAAGCCTCAGTGTTAGATGTAGGGGTGTGATCTGCATGTTCTTAGATGTTAAAGTGTGGTACAGTAACGAGGTTCACCTAATGACTTCATAGAGTCATTAGGTGAACTCGCACTATGTGCCATGCTAACTGCAATCACACGCTACTGTGCTCATCACGCCCACATGCCGTCCCTAACACACCCAATCTGCTCAGTAGTGTGCAGTTGTCAACTAGCATAGAGGGAGGAGTGGCCTAGTGGTTGGGGCAAGGTACTACAGGCCAGAAGGTCAGTGGTTCAAATCCCACTAGAGGACAGCAACCTTGGGCCAGAAGGACTGGGGCTTCTAGTCCCACAGGTGCTCCTTGTGGTCTTGGGCAAGCCACTTAACCCTCCATTGCCCATGTTCCCTGTAAGTCTTAGTATATGTGTCTCAAATCCTCTCATGTTAAATGTATCCCCCAACCACTTTGACCTGGTGAAAAGCAGGATATAAATAAATAAATTTTGGTGGATGGTAGCTGGCATATCCATATGTTAGCGATCACCACGACCAGCTACCACATGCTAAACTGTGCGTTAACCGGTTAACGGGGTTTAGTAGAAGAGATCCTAATTCTGCTGAATATTCCGCTGATAAATTTACCTGGATTTTCAGAAAGCCTCATGTTAATGAGAGACTCTTGGCAAAATTAAAAAGTCATGGGATAGGAGGCAGTGTACTATTGTGGATCAGAAACTGGTTAAAAGATAGAAAGCGGAGGGTAGGGCTAAATGGCCAATTTTCCCAATGGAGAAAGATGAATACTGGAGTACCTCAGGGATCTGTGCTGGGCCCGCAGCTTTTTAACATATTCATAAATTACCTGGAAATGGGAATATCGAGTGAGGTGATCAAATTTGCAGATGACACAAAATTATTCAAAGCTGTTAAAACACAATAGGATTGTGAAAAGTTGCAAGAGGACCTTGATAAATTGGAAGACTGGACATCAACATAGCAGATGAAATTTAATGTGGGCAAGTGCAAAGTTATGCATTTAGGGAAGAACAACCCAAACTATGGTTACACAATGAAAGGTACCACCTTAGAAACCATCACTCAGGAAAAGGATTTAGGCATCATTGTGGATAACACATTGAAACCCTCCGCCCAGTGTGCGGTGGCAGCCAAGAAGCAAACAGAATGCTAGGAATCATAAGGAAAGGATGGAGAATAAAACCAAGATTTATTATAATGTCTCTGTATAGTTCATGATGAGACTGCACCTTGAATATTGTGTGCAATTCTGGGCCCCATATCTTAAAGAGGATATAGTGAAATTAGAAAAAGTACAGAGAACAGCCACCAAAATGGTAAAGGGGATGGAAGGATACCTCTATGAAACAAGGCTTAAAAATTTAGGGCTTTTCAACTTGGAAAAAAGACGGCTGAGGGGAGATATGATAGAGTTCTACAAATTAATGAATGGAGTGTAACGGGTAAACGGAGATCAATTGTTTACTCCATCAAAAAGTAGGAACACTAGGGGACATGCAATGAAGCTACAGTGTGACCCATATAATGCTAATAGAAAATATTTTTTCATTCAACGCGTAATCAAACTTTGAAATTTGTTACTAGAGGATGTCTTAAAAGCTGTTAGTATAGCTGGATTTAAAAAAGGCTTGGACAGTTTCTGGAGGAAAAGTCCATAAACCATTATTAAGGAGGACCGAGGAAAACCACTGCTTACCCAGGATAGGCATCATGGAAACTGTGTATCTTTTTGGAAACCTGGCAGGTACTTGTAACCTGGATTGGCCACTGTTGGAAACAGAATAGTGGGCTTGATGGACCTTGGTCTGACTCAATATGACATTTCTTATGTTCTTACGTAACTTTAACACTGACTAGCTCACTGAAGATTGGCCCCAGAGTTAACAACACAGATGATTAAAGCTATATATAGAGATACGTGTCCCGCTATCTACACACATATAGGGGCACACATAAAGACTGCAGGCATGATTATTTTTTTGTGTGAGCTTCAAGGAATTTTTTTAAAAATGGAAATCTGAGGGTAATTTTATAAGGGTCATCTAGTTTAACCCCCATCATGAGTGTGTTTTTCCTCCTACTTTCTAAAGTACATGCGTACTTTACAGTATAAAATTGAGGCGTAAATGGTGTAAAAAAGCACACAAACTAGGCATGAGCACTCACATCTGCCCTTGAGCTGTTATGAATTCCCATGCTTAGATTTTGCAGGAATACACGTTATTTATAATTGTGTGCAATTATGGAGACCACACCTTCAAAAGGATATAAACAGGATGGAGTCGGTGCAGAGGGTGGCTACCAAAATGATCAGTGGGCTTTGTCATAAGGCATACGGGGACAGACTTAAAGATCTCAATATGTATACTTTGGAGGAAGGATGAGAGAAGTGCCCCTGTTCATATCCGGGCTAAAAACCCACCTCTTTGAAGCCGCGTTTAGATCCTGTTGCTCCTCACTCTCTTGCCCACTACTTATGTGTCTTGTAGTCCCCAGTTTTGCAATGTTTTTTTCATCTTGATTAGATTGTAAGCTCTGATGAGCAGGGACTGTGTCTTGCATGTATATGTGCAGCGCTGCCTATGTCCTGTAGAGCTGTATGAATGATTAGTAGTAGTAGAAATGTTTAAATACCTCCGTGGCATAAATGCACGGGAGGAGAGCCTCTGTCAATTGAAAGGAAGCTCTGCAACGAGGAGATATAGGATGAAAGAGGATAGACTCAGGAGTAATATGTGGAAATATTTCTTTATGGAAAGAATAGTAGATGCATGGAATAGTCTCCCGGGGAGGTGGTAGAGATGAGGACAGTATCGGAATTCATGCAAGCATGGGACCAACACAAAGGATCTCTAAGGGAAAAAAGGGACTGTAGTAGTTGGTATGGAAGGACAGACTGATAGGCTGTATGTTTTTTGTCTGCTGTCATGTTTCTGTGTTTCTTATAGTATTTTATAACTTGTGAGCGTATATTTGCTTTCTGCCCAAACTCAGATGCTGAAAGTATGTGCAGTCGATCTGTGAGCATACTTATAGAAAAGCAACTACCCAAAGTATATGTGTAAGTAGACGTGTTGATGGCGCGTAACTTTACACAGCTCATTATTAAATGACCCCCTAGGTAGGCACTTCCACTTTGAAAACTACTCCAAAGAAACTGTGCCCTTACAGTTATTCCTGCTGTTCAGCACACACACATTTTCAGGGTTAATTTATGCATATTCACGTACGTTTTCAGAATTATGTGCACAAGCGCAATCCCCTCCGCAGCCTTGCATTAGGAATGCCTTTGCTCAGACATATAGCTGCAAGCACATAAGTTTATCCACATATTGAGCATGCAGATAGGCAATTTTATAGCAGTGTCTTTCTGTGGGTAAAGCTCTCTCTTACCTGTGGAAACGCTTTGGAAAATTGCCCTCATTATGCCTTTTTAAATAAAATATGACCTGTCATCTTTAACAGTGGGAGATCAGATATTCTAGCCATAAATCAATATTCAGGTAATTGAATCGGGCTCTGTTTTTGTAAATGTGTGCAGTTCTTCCTAGGAGTAATTTCCTCTTGGGATGGAAGTGAGCCCTCTCCTCTGCCTATCGAAGTGGCTCAGGAGACTGCATTATTGAGGCCGCGCATTGTTTCCCCATAGCTCAAAGGGCTGAAGCAGCAGCAATGGACCTCCGGAAGCTGAGGCAGATAAAGAGAAGGAAGGGAGGGAGAGTGAGAGCAGAGAGATTTGGGGGGGGGGGGAAGCACATCCTACCCCCCTCAAAGATGACCCAGCATCTCCCCTTCTCTCTCCCCTACTCCCCACTTAGCCAAGCATCTTCCCTTCTCTTTGTCCTAACCCCCTTCACCCCTCATCTGGTCCAGCATCTCCCCTTCTCTCCCCCCTTACCAGTCACCCCCTCGCCATCACTTTTCTCACACCTTCCTCCAGGCCTCCGAGCCACGGCTCCTTCATGCGAGTCGATCAGACAGCAGCAGTTGTAAGTAGTAACTTCCATCCCATGCGCTCTGCTCTTCCATGTCCTACCCCCTCTAAGGCGCGCTTCCTGTTGCTGTGGGGTCAGGACGCAGAAGAGCAGAGCGCATGGGCCGGAAGGCTCCAGAGCAGGTTAGAGTTACTTCTTATTGCTGCATGTGCTTGCTGTTGCCACGGCTGAGCAGCATGAAGGAAGAAGCTGCAGGAGGGAGGGAGCAGAGGAAGGTTTGAGGGAGGTGATAGTCTGTGGACCACAGAGGGTTGGGGGCTGATGAACTTCACTGGACAATAAAGTGTCCGGTTACAACTTGTAACTAGTCACTGTACAGCTTGCCCAGAAACTAGATTGTCTGCTCCAAAACTGGGCAGTTGGTCATCCTATGCATAGGGGGCAGAACTGGCCCTAGAGTTTGTCTAAAGCGTTGGAGCCCTAGGTGAACATCAAGCTTTACACCCCCTCTGGCTGTTAAAATCTATTATTTAGCTTTGAATGGCCTGCTTTTGCTGCCCTCCAGAAGTTGCTGCCCTAGGCAATCACCTAGTTTGCCTAGTGGTTGGGCCGGCCCTGATGGGGGAGGGAGGGGTAAGAGCTCAGCCGCCAGTGAATTCTTTCCCCCTTCCCAACCACCACATTCTGCAGGAGTATGGCTATCAGCCTGCCACCTATTTCCTAAAAATGTGCTTTTGTTCCCACATTAAAGCAATGCGTGCCGTTGAGTCAGTGCTGACTCCTGGGCTTTCTTGGCAAGATATCAATGGACGTAGATTGCAATGCATGCCATTGAGTCAGTGCAATGGACGTAGATTGCAATGCGTGCCGTCGAGTCAGTGCAATGGACGTAGATTGCAATGCGTGCCGTCGAGTCAGTGCAATGGACGGTGAACTAGGCAGTTGCCTAGAGTGCCAATGTTCCGCGGGCGATCCATTGCTGCCGTCCCTCTCCAGGAACTGCAGCTGTGACAGTGACCTTAAAACAGCAATGCGGTGTTTACTAAATGCCTCTGACAGTGCGTTTCTGCCCTCTCCGATGCAGACTTCCTGTTTGCATGGGAACGGAAGCTGGTCCAGCCGCTTCTGCCCCTATTCAAACAGGAAGTCTGTGTCGGGAGGGGGGGGAGGCGTAGCATCAGCAACAGCGCACAGAGTAGGAGGCATTTGGTAAGCGCCGAATTGCTGTTTTAAAGTCATTGCTGCAGCTGAAGATCCCAGAGAGGGCTGGCACCAGCGGCAATGGGAATGAGGGAAGAAGGCTGCAAAAATGAGGGTCACCTAGGGTGTCTCGTATCCTTGCCCTGGCCGTGTGGCAGTGGGTCTCTCTTCAGTGGCCAGTCAGGGTAAGCATGGGTAGGAGTATCTTTCCTTCAATCTGCAGGATGAATGCACTATAAATCTCAGTTGAAAATCTATAGACAGCCTCTCTTTAAACTTCTCAATAAACCCAAAGCCTCAGGGGAAAGCGTGGGAAACATGATATGCCTGGTGGAAGCTGTAGGAGAAAAGATGAATGATACCCTATGCAGACATAAACACAGAAAATCCTGGGTAGGTAGCAAAGGTCATGATTTGTGTTTTGAAATGCTGGATCATTTCATGATAATGTAATGTTCAGACCTCCTCATTTTGTTATGTTTCCCCAGACAGAATTGGATGGCTATTGTACATTTTCTTAGAGAGCTACAAGAAGGCAGGCAGTTATCTCTGAATCTGCTGGGTGTTTCTGGGAATTTAAGTTAGAAGAAACATGAAAAAAGGGTGTATTGTATGGCTTAATGCAGTCTTGACATTCGCTGGGACTGATATATTAAAATCATGCTAAAATATATGTCTGTTAAAAATTTGTGCCCACTTGGTGCAGCTTCTCCAAATGAGTTACTTTTGTGGAAATCATTTATTTATTTAGCTGCATTTATATCCTGCTTTTCACCAGGTCAAAGAGGTTGGGGGATACATTTAGCACAAGGGAATATGATACACATACACTATACTTACAGGGAACATGGGCAATGGAGGGTTAAGTGGCTTGCCCAAAACCACAAGGAGCACCTGTGGGACTAGAAACCCCAGTCCTTCATGCCCAAGATTGCTGTCCTCTAGTGGGATTTGAACCACTGACCTACCAGCCTGTGATACCTTGCCCCAACCACTAGGCCATGCCTCCCATGACAGTCTGGAACCTCACTTCTAAGCCAGGCTATGTGGAGAATGATCTCAGTCTCTCAAATTTACTGCTAATGCTCAGCATAGTATTTGCATCGTGCCAAAAAGAGCCTCCTTCTGGAGTTCTTAAGATATAACAGGTATAGGAGGTTTGTCAAGATGTGCTTGGAAATTCTTCTTTATCAAACCTGTCGTTCCCAGTTAGGGTTGCCAACTGGCTCCAGATGCACCCGACAGGCTTGATCCAGTCCTGGGTTTACCCCATTGCATGCAGGGACATGTAGTCTTGCTTTTATTATAGGGTGCAATGGAAAAATTAGAACTACATGACCCTGCATGCAGTGGAGTAAACCTAGGACTGAATCAAGCGTGTCGGGCGCATCTGGAGCCAGTTGGCAACCCTATTCCCAGTACAATAGGAAAGATTTCTGTATCTTTCTGCCACCATTTTTAAAACCATATATATAGCCATATTAGGTGCTGTCTGCATAAATGACTTTGTTTAAATTTCCTGGGTACTTATATGGATAATGTTTGGCCACGTAGCAGTTGCGTAGATTGAGAGGGCAAGTAGGTGCCTATTTGTGGCCTATTTTATAAAGACATGCGGAGCCCGATTCAGGTAGAGGGATATCCGGGCTGTCCGGACATCTCTGAGGAAGTTGGGCCCGTTCATACCCGATTCTGGACTGTGGGAACAAATCATTCCTGTGGTGCACTGAATCGGGCCCGTGGAAAGCCCAGCATGCCCCTGCCGCCTGCGGTGATATCCTCCCCACAGGCACCCCTGACTCTCGTGGTTTCGGCCTCCCTTCTACCCATCCCATGGCTGGCTTGTTGTAACCTGGATCAGGTGGCGGGGACCCCCCGCACCCAGCCCTGGCTCCAGTGGGTATCCCCAGGCTTAATTGCAGGATTTGTGCTGCTTATTCCACCTTTGAGGTGGAATAAGTAGCATGTCCCCACAGGCCTGGCAGGATGTACAGGGCCGTGATGTGAATTGGCCCTGTATGTCCTGCTGGGCTGGCCCGCCCCATCTCCGTCCAGATCCCGCCCCCTCTCCCTCCCCCCCACCGGTTCTCCCTGTCCTGATGCTCAGGACATATGGGGAGAGCCGGAGAGGGGATCGGGCCCAGACAGTTTGTGGGGCTGCACATCCCACTGGGACATGCAGCCCCGCAACCCACGTCCCAGAATCGGACCCATTGGTACATAGGTCTGATATTTAAAGCTGAGCACCTAAATTTAGGCTCCTAGGTTTTGTAGTCTGTATTCCATCAAACCTGGGAGCATATGGGGCCCTTTTACTAACGTGTGCTAAGCAGTTAGCGCAGGCCCATACGGACATTTACCATGCACTAAAACAAGCATTAATTGTTATCATGCAGGTAAGACAGTTACCTTATGTCTCCTCAAGGCACCTCCGCCTCCGACCCCTCCTCTTTCAACCCAAACCATACCTGACTATTTCCATGACAAAGACCATAAGATTACACTCCAATTCCCCTCAAGTAAAGCATCAACCCCTCTTCCCTCTCTTCAATACCAGCTGTTCCCCTTAATCTCTGTTCCCCTTTCTTCCTTTTCTAAGATCTCCGAAGAGGAAACCTCTCATCTTCTTTCCTCCTCTAAACTTACTACTCTTTTCCTCTGATCCTATCTCCACCCGTCTCCTTAACTCCATCTCCCCCTCTCATCCCTTCCATCACACACATTCTCAGTCTCCACTGCAACTTTCCCTGCAGCCTTCATGCATGTTCTGGCCACACCTCTCCTCAAGTAACCTTCACTTGACCCTACTTGTCCTTCTAATTATCTACCCATCTCTCTTCTTCCCTTCATTTCCAAAATTCTTGAATGTGCAGTTCTTTGCCATTGCCTTGAATTTTTCTCCTCTCAAGCCCTTCTAGATCCATTTCAATCTGACCTTTGTCCCTTACATTCTTCGGAAATGGCCCTTGCCAAAGTCTCCAATGATTTGTTCCTGGCTAAATCCAAAAACCTTTACTCAGTCCTAATTCTTCTTGACCTTTCTGATGCTTTTGACATTGTTGACAACCACTTTCTTCTGGACATATTGTCCTAATTTGGTTTTAGGGGCTCCGTACTGTACTTGTTCTCTTCTTATTTCTCCCATCGCTCTATCAGAGTTTGCACTGGTAGTTTCTTCTCTACTGCTAACCCTCTCTCATTTGGTTTACCCTAACTACAGTTTATTCTAGGCCCTCTCTTTTTCTCTCTCTATACCCAGTGCCTTAGTGCTTTCAAGCCTAGTGGTTAGAGACCAAGTTTTGATTCCCACTAGCACTACTTGTGGCCTTGGGCAAGTCACTTAACCCTCCATTGCCTCAGAAGAATCCAAGTTATTAATACCCCTGTTTAATGTACATTATCAAGTTTAAGTTGGAATGTAAACCGCTTTAATTAAAATGATAAAGTGGTATTAAAAAACTGTTTAAAAAATATCATTTTTAATGCTGATGACTCTCAAATCTATCTACACCTGATATTTCTCTTATACTCCAAGCCCGTGTATCTGCCTGCCTACCTGACATCGCTGCCTGGATGTCTCATGACCAAAACCGGACTTCTTATTTTCCCCTTAAACCTTCTTCCCCCTTTCTCCTTTCTCTATGTCTGTTGATAACACTCTTCTGCTTCCTGTTTCCTCAGCCCACATCTTCGACTCCTCCCTCTTCTTCTCCACACACATCCAACAGATAGCAAAAACCTCTCTCGTTTCTTTCTCTATAATATTAACAAAATTTGCCGCTTCCTTTCTGAACACACTACTAAAACACTTATCCACTCTTTGGTCACCTCTTGTCTCGACTATTGCAACCTCCTCCTTGCTGTTTTCCCTCTGAGTCATCTTTCTCCCCTTTAGTCAGTTCAAAACTCTGCTGTGCGTCTAATCTTCTGCCAGCCCCAATATATAACCTCTCTTCTGAAATCACTTCATTGGTTTTCCTTCCGTTTCCATATCCAATACAAACTTCTTCTTCTGACCTTTAAATGCATTCGTTCTTTTGCTCCTCACTACCTTTTCTCTCTCATCTTTCCTGACACCCTTCCTCGTGAACTCCGCTCTTCCTCTGACTTGCTTCTCTCTCTTCCACTGCCATCCCCAGACTTTGATCCTGTCACCTTGCTGCTCCTTATGACTGGAACAAACTCCCTGAGTTTGTTCGTCAGGCTTCGTTTCTCCCCCTTTTCAAATCCATGCTAAAGGCTCACCTCTTTCAGGCCACTTTCAAATCTTAATCCTTTGTTCTCCTTCTGTCTCCTTACCCTTCCCTATTGTAGCCTTGTTCTTATCCACTGTACTGTCCATCTTGATTAGATTGTAAGCTCTGATGAGGAGGGGCCGTCTTTTATATGTGTCTCTACAATGCTGCGTATGCCTTGTAGTGCTATATAAATGATTAATAGTAGGGGCAGTAACGGAGCAGTGGGGATATTCGACCGCATCTTCAGTGGTGAAAGTTAGGTCGGCCTTTACTGCACCTAATTTTTGTTGCATTGTGATAACTGGCTGAATATCGTTGCTGCCCAGTTATCACAAGGTGCCACCCCTGGCCAAGGGGATTAACACGGTTAACAGATCTGTTTACCAGGTTAACCCCTTTCAGTGCCGGACCCTTCATTTACAGAATCAGGTCCTGTTGTCACTTCCTTTTGCTAAGTTGGCCATGCCCTTTTGCTTGAAGGACCAGGGCTGTGGAACTTTATGACAGCTGTGATCAGACTGGAGACAAATATGTTGAGTTAAAAAAAAAAGCCTTTTTCTTTCATTTTACTTTTAAGATGCAGAGTGCAATTAGCTGACTGTTATTGTGATTCTAGCTAGATTATAATCTGTTATGCTAATCAAGTATTGTATCCATTTTGTTTTTATTGTTGCTTTATGTCCTATGTTTCAATGGAATCCACCGAGGACCAGTAGCCATCAGCAGAATATAAATAATTTTAAATAAGTAAATTAAATAAATGATGTAATATAGAAACATGGGCCAAAACTGCAGTAATAGCTAGTAAATCATATGTTTTATTACTATATTGTGTGAAATGCAATTTTCCTCTAGTGTCTACACTGACCTACCGGATTTATAGAGTTCATGTTGGCAAGTGTGCTGTAACAGCACCCCCTAGTGACAGAACAAATGGTAGCAGGGATAGACAATTGAGTAAATGGTCTGGTAGACGTGGGAATCTGTGCTGCGTGGACTTATTTAATATTAGGATACAATGTGGGCACAGCAACATAGCAGACTGTATGATTCTATTAGAAATTTTACTGGTGAGGAGCACGTTGAGTTAAACACATTTATTATGCTGTAGAAGGAGACGTGGGCATGACAAACTTGTCGGGAGTTTTACTGAGTGGGGCATACAGTTGTGTGTTCTGCTATGAACCAATTGGGCATTGTTTCTCATTAACTCAGCAAAGTGCCTTTCTACAATTGGGGTTGGAGAAAGTAAAGTAAATGAACAAAGAGCTTGTGGAATTTAGACCTAACAATTTGCTAGAATAAACAATAAACTCAATAGGAAAGTCCCCCAGCAGCTCAACAGTTATAGTCTAGCAGAAACTGAAAATAAGTTCAATCATTACATCACGCTATTCAAACTGTCTAGTAAAGATAAGAGACTAAAAAACGGTGATGTGGTTATTACTCACTGCCATCAGGAGCTTTGCTTGACATGGCAATGAGCTGCTTGCCTAAACACACAACCCTGAAACTGCCCTTAAAAAATGCTATAGAAAAGGCCGATTCCCCAGAAACATTAGCAGTATATTTACAGGGATGGAATGATTGTTTCAATGCTTGCTTTGAGCAGTGTGAGTAAATGAAAAGTATACAGGAAGGGACTAGTGAGGTCCATGGACACAAAGGACCTGGAAGAGAAATAGGTTCGCCAGGACATAAAAGAAAAACAACAACATCTGGTTCAAGCTGCTCTCACCCAGGTGCAAACAACTCTTGATGGAATCCCTCTGCCTTTATTGGTTGTCAGATGTCAGACACTAGTCTGTCTGTAGTTGTTAGTCCGAGGGCCCTAATCTGTGAGAAAGCTGAATGGAAGGAGATGAGAATGGAAGAGTATAGGTGCGATAAAGCGAAACACTAGGGAAAATGAAAACAAAAGATATTAAGAACATAAGATATGCCATACTGAGTCAAACCAAAGGTCCATCAAGCCCAGTATCCAGTTTCCAGTAGTGCCCAATCCAGGTCACAAGTACCTATCTGGTTCCCAGAAGATAGAGAGATTCTGTGCTGAGCAGTAGATTTCCCCAGTTCACTTTTATAATGGTTTATGGATTTTTCCTCCAGGAACTTGTCCAGATCTCTCTTAAACCCAGCTACATTAAAGCTTTCACAACATTCTCCAGTAACGAGTTCTAGAGTTTGATTACATGTTGAGTGAAAAAATATTTTCTACGATTATTCAAAATGGTGCTATATTGTAGCTTCATTGCATATCCCCTAGACATTCTGCTTGTTGAAGGAGTAAACAACTAATTTACATTTACCTGCTCCACTCCATTTATTATTTTGTAGACATCTATCATATCTCCCCTCAGCCATCTCTTTTACAAGTTGAAGAGTCCTAACCTTTTAAGCCTTTCCTCGTAGGGGTATCCTTCCATCCCTTTATCATTTTGGAAGCTCTTCTCTGTATCTTTTCTAGTTCTGCTCTACCCTTTTTAAGATACAGCAACCAGCACATAGAATTGTGCATAATAAACATGGAGCGATACAGAGGTTTTATTCTCCATTCCTTTCCATAGAATGCTAGGAATCATAAGGAAAGGAATGAAAAATAAAATCAAAGATATTAGATACTAAAACCAAGGATATTAGAGGGTATAACATGAAGCTGCAAGGGGGTAAACTGAAAGGCAATGTCAGGAAATACTTTTTCACTGAAAGGGTGGTAGATGCTTGGAATGCCCTCCCGATGGAAGTGGTGGGGGCAAATACAGTGCAAAATTCAAACTGGCATGGGACAGACACAGTGGATCCCTTTTATAGCAATGGGATAGAATCAAAATAAACATAACTATCTCTTATATCTGAACAAATAGGGGTGACCTACACGGAGCGGTGGGTAGACCCCTAACCAAAGGCATGGGGAGTGGTGATCTGCACGGAGGGCAGGTGCACCTACTTTTGCTGCCTTGTTGGGCAGACTACAGTAGATGGACCATACTGGTCTTTATCTGCCGTCATATACTATGTTACTATAATGCCTCTGTACTGTCCCATGGTTCAACCGCACCTTGAATACTGTATGCAATTCTGGTCGCCATATCTTAAAAAGGATATAGCGGAATTAGAAAAGGTACAGAGAAGAGCCACCAAAATGGTAAAGAAATGGAAGGATACCCCACGAGGAAAGGCTTAAAAGGTTAGGGCTCTTCAATTTGGAAAAGAGACGGCTGAGGGGAGATATGATAGAGGTCTATAAATTAATAAATGGAGTGGAACGGGTCAACGTAGATCGATTGTTTATACCATCAAAAAGTAAAAGACTAGGGGACACGCAATGAAGCTACAATGTAACCCATTTAAGACTAATAACAGAAAATATTTTTTCACTCAATGCGTAATCAAACTCTGGAATTCGTTACCAGAGGATGTTTTAAAAGCTGTTAGTGTAGTTGGGTTTAAAAAAAGGTTTGGACAAAATCCTGGAGGGAAAATCCAGCAAAAATGTGTAATTGGACATCATGCTTTTAAATATGAAACTTTGCTTTGTATGTATGATTGTACCCACTCTCCCTGCACTCTCCCCTCGTTTGTGTCGCTATCAAGATCTATTATTTCGCTTTGATTGTGGTTACTCTTTGCCACCCCTCAAAAGCTGACAAGCTGCTGCCCTAGGTGACTGCCTAATCTTGCCTAATGGTTGGGCTGTTCCTGAGCAGCAATATTCTGCTGCTTTGCATATTTATTTTATTTATTTATTTGTTTGTTCCTATATATCGCACTTTTCGAGATCAGCACAGTTTACATAAAACATAAACAGTAAATAGTTTACATAGAACAGTAAGATACATAGAACTTAGAACCATGGAACATGTATTATAAAGGTATTAAGAATAGGCACAATAAACATCAAACGTTAATTAGGGAAATGAACTTGGAATGTGTAAGGGGGAGAACTAAACACGCTGGACAGTAGAGTCATAGCACCAGGCTTAGCTAGGGTGGATGGTTGTAAGCTTGCTGAAACAAGTAGGTCTTTAAGGCCTTCCTGAAGGGTGACTGGTCTGAGATGGCTCGGATTGCTGGAGGTAAGGAGTTCCATAAAAGGAGAAGGCGCGAGTCTTTGTAGCCTGGGTGCATGACCTTATTGCTGAAAGGGTGACGAGTTCACCATGCATGATCTCCTGGTTCTGTTTTCAGGGGTGCTATTCCCAGGTCTAAATTAAATTGCTTAACTATATGTATAGTAGGCTGGAATGCCTTTGCTTTATGCTAACTTTGCCTCCATATTCCATATAGTGATGCTGAAAAACAACGGATGGGGGATTTTACGTCAGCCACTAAGAGGGAACGTTTATAACAGGGCGCCTAGGTTTAGAGGACAAGAAGGTGCCTACTTTGGCCTGATTTTATAAAGACACATAAGCATCTATGTCTTTTTATGAAATAGTAGCTACGATTGAGCAGCAATTACGGCTACACTGAGTCTGTGACATTTACGCCTGCTTGGGGGCAGCATAAATGTGTGCACATAGAATACGTGCAGACGCGCAGGGCTGCTTTTTACCTATGGGCAAATGGACAGCTCACCCAGGCCCCTGCATAATGGAGGCCCAGCTTCTCTGCTGCCCATAGGTAAAAGCAGCCCTGCCCCTCCCTTCTGCTACCTCAGACCGCTTGCAAGAGACCTGGGCAGCACCTTAGTGAACAGACTGACGACTTCCTGCTTCTGATCTGTTCCCTAAAGCACCGCTCGCTTCACTGGCAAGCGGCTTGAGGGAGCAGAAAGGAGGAACAGGGCCACTGGCTATGCTGTTCCAGGGGGATGCCTCACGAATGGGGGGAGGGCCATTCTCAATCCTTTACCCAGGGCCTCATAGATCAGCACATCAGTGGACATTCTTCATGACTCTGCCTCTGCTGTGCCTCCAGCAACGCCTACAGTAAAAGTGCATGTATTCATGCCATTGCCCTTGGGCGAAAGGCCTACCAAGGCTCCATGCTGGCTTGCACATCCAGGGTTACCAACTGGTTTGTTCCTTCGTGACCTCACAAAGAACTCGGGGGCTTCCAGGCGGGCCTCAGCGGCGATTACCTCCATTGCTTCCAGTCCCTCCTGAAATTAGTGAGGGACTGTTCGAAGTACCTTTCTTGCGCTGCATATGACAGCTTTGAGTCCTCTGCTCTGGTAACGGCTGCAGGTATTGGGGCCAAGCGACAGGCCTGTCTCCAGTCCTCGGACTTCGAACAATGGGTACAGGAAAAGCTGCTTGATGTATCATGCCTGGGAGAACAGTTGTTCAGCAAACCAATGGAGGACAAAGCAGCAGAGATTGAGATTGAGAACCCATAACCGTCTCTTCCGGAAGACTTCTTCCCTCCCACGGAAGAAGCAGGGCAAAAGCCTTTCTTTCATAGGAAGGATCTCCCCTATCGGGGATACCCACTTTATGTGCCAGCTCCGCCTCAAGGAGGACAGAGCAAGAGCAGCCACCAGGATCCGTATAAGCTAAAGGACCACAAGAGTCAGGCTCCGGCACCAGCCCAGTTGGTCCTGGGTTTTTGACACCAGATGCATAGCTGCTCGCCCTCTGGCGACCCAGCTATCGGAAAGGCGCCTGGTCCACTTTGTCTCCCTGGAGTCTGTCACCTCAGACATCTGGGTCCTCCAGGTTGTCCGGGAGGATTACCTCCTTCATCTGGACTGGCTTCCTCTTGTCTGCCCTGCGGAGCCCCCTCGGCTCCCCGTGCACCAGGTCTTCTAGGCACAGGAGCTTGCCAATCTCCTCGAGGAGTGAGCAGTGGAAGTGGTCCTGCCGCACCTCAGAAGTTGCGGGTTCTACTCTTGTTACTTCCTTGTTTCCGACCCATCCTTGATCTACGAAATCTCAACAAATACCTGGTGTGGGAGAGGTTCAAAATGCTCTCTTGGCGCCTTGCTGCCTTTCCTCCGGCAGGGCGACTGACTATGCTCCTTGGACCTTTGGGATATGTACGTTCATATCCTGGTCCACCCGAAGCACAGAAAATATGCTTCAGAGTACAAGGGAACCACTGCCAATACAAGGTGCTTCCCCTCACCCTCACATCCACTCCATGAGTGTTCACCAAGTGCCTCGCGGTAGTCACAGCCCACCTTCGGTTACAGGGCACCTTCGTCTACCCTTAACTAGACGATTGGCTCATTACAGGCGAGACTGCCAACAAAGCACAGCGGGCCATGGCCTGTACCGTCCATCTCCTCGAGCACTTTGGCTTCATGGTGAATTACCTGAAGTCCCACCTCACTCCTGTCCAATCCCTGGAGTTCATCGGCATGTAACACAAGGAGCAAGAGTGATGATGACACAAGTGCTTATTCCAGATGCTTTTATTGAAGTTCCCCAACGCGTTTCGGCGGAACGCCTTCCTCAGGAGGGTACAAAGGACTGACAAACATATTGTAAAAACACATATTAAGACATATTAAAAACATATTAGCAACATGTGAAAGTATAAAACATTAAATAAACACATTCAAGCTAACCGGGCATAAGTAAAAATATAAAAACATAAAAACATAACTACATATTATGACACTCAAATCAATAAATACCAAATAATTAAATAAGAGCAAATAAATATTAAAATTTGCATACTAAGATATATAAATAGTGTTATACATAAAAACAACCTGTAGTACAACTGATACATGAGCTCAAATGAGAGAAATGTGAGGAAACAATGCAAAAGACGCAGGGCAGAAAATAGACTCTCAAAAAGGCCTAATGGCCATCAATACTCACTAATATAAATCATGGGAAGAATTTCCGTATGTTGAGGGCGGTCACCGTAGAACAAACAGTAAAGTGGCCTTGCACATATAAACCTCAAGGAACTAAAACATAATGGCATCCTAAGGTTAAGATACGATGTAAAATATCTAATTTAAACTTAAAAGACTCAACATATTGTCATTCTTACCGAGAAACAGAAATGTGAAACTATCACAATAATCATATTTAAATGTAAAAGCTAAAGTGTGTAACATCCTATGTAAAAAACCTTTGTGAAAATAATACTACGGGGACTGTGTACCAAAAAGGGGGGAACCATGTACTTACTTAAAAAAAGGGGGGACTACCTCCTACATATTAATGTTTTATTATGTTGCTAATATGTTTTTAATATGTCTTAATATGTGTTTTTACAATATGTTTGTCAGTCCTTTGTACCCCCCTGAGGAAGGCCTTCCGCCGAAATGCATTGGGGAACTTCAATAAAAGCATCTGGAATAAGCATTTGTGTCATCATCACTCTTGCTCCTTGTGTTTCCTGATCGGTACTGCAAGAGCTGCTGCTCTTTTTGTGCCTCACCTGCTGGTTTGAGCCATGTTTTCCCCCTGGAGGGACGTCCTGAGTTTTAAAGAGGATGAATTAAAATCTTTGTTACTGGAGGACCCCTTCTTCACTGAAGAAGAGGCCACACCTGATTTGGAAGAAGAATGGGGGAACTTATTCCGCATGACACAGCGCTACATCAGAGAGGATCTTCATGCTGCTTCTCTCTTAGAATACTGCCGTAAGAAAATTATACCACCGCTTTGACCCGGTGAAAAGCGGTATATAAATACAGTTAAATAAATAAAATAAATAAATAAATACCAAGAGGTCTCCGAGTACAAAAAGCTCCGGGCATGTTCAGGGACGATAAAACGTTCATGTCGGACTGGATAAAAATCCTTAACAAATGCTCCTTAGATCTCATGATTTTACTTATCAGTACTTCTAGACGCAGGGCAGAAGTTTTAAAACCTTTAATGGATTCTTCTATGGATAAACTCAAAAAGCAAGATACACAATTTGAAGTAGAAAAAAATAAGTTTGACAAGCACATCATTGAATATAAGAAAGAAATTAAAGATATCAAAATTAATAAATTCAGGAGGGATGAAGAGGACTACAAACTTAATACCGTTTATTATTGGACCCATGATGGAACTGATTTTAAAAATACACAGAGAAGCACTTCCTATAGGAGACCTCCCCAGTCTCCTAGGCATCCACCCAGGAGGAATCACTCTAGAAGTAAAGTTAGATTTAAAGGCAGGTTCCCCTCCATTTCCCCTGATCAGGAGAGAAATCACAAGAGAAGTAGACATCAATCTGGTGACTTATCTCTTGACCCTTCAGGCTCCCTCTTCTCTGGAGCCCCTTTACCTGCTCGCTGGCAATCTGTAAGTCCCCACCGGGGTTTTCAGATGGACTCCCTTTGGAGGGGAGGAGGGCGAGACTTACATCATCCCCCACTACAATCGCGAGCTGCATACAGAGATCATCAATTGTATCCGCCACGGGGGAGGGGAAGAGGACACGGCCTGATGTCAAAGAGACGGTTAGATTGGGATCTATGAGCGGCATAATCAATCTTTCTAGTTACTGTCTCACTCCCATGGAAATACAAGTTCTAGAAAAAGGACTATCATTCGTTTGGCGCGCATTTTCAGCGTCTAAAAAGCCTCGTTCTTTCACCAGACCACTCTTTGGTTTACAGGTAGTGCTGTTTACAGAATACCAAGTCGGTTAAAAGCTTTTACTTTCTTTTACACAGTGCTTTTAAACGGGATCTCTATTCCCCTGGGAACATTGCCTTTCAAGCTTTGTTATATTGCACTACATATTACTGAACACATCGCTCGTCCATGAGACAGTTTTCAGATATGGTTGTTTTTCTGCATCCTCTTATATGCATCGCTTGTTTCAGGGTCTTTTACTCCAAACGTAAAATTATTGAGTAGAGTTTTAAAAATCTCTCTAAGTACATGCAATATACCCATATTGTCTAAATTTTTAACCACATCTTTTAAACTTCATCCTTTTCTTTGCAAGTACAGTGGTTTGGAAGTCGTTTTTTCGATTGCAATATTTTATGCTAACATTCCAGTCACAAAGGCAAGCTTTTTATATTATTAATTTTATTGTCCTTCACCACATACAGTGCAGTACATATAGTGTCCTTTACACAATTGTCAAAATGTCAGGCGCCGTGAGTTTTCAATGTTGTCTGTGGTCCTCCTCATCATTCTGGATTCTGATACTGCCATATTTGGCGCGCTCCCACAGCTTGGCTTCTCTTTGCAATTTGCATTGGAGTCAGTGCCGTTTGTACGAGATGCAGTTTGTGAGCTCTCTTTTTTTAACTATGTTTTTAAACGGTGCTTTTATTTCCTTGAACATAGTTAATTGTATTTGTCCTGGAAGATTTAATTTGCCAAAGGACAATATCCTTACTTCATTCCCATATGATCTTATCACATAAGTTTTCTAAGTGCTAATTATATTATCTATGTTTTTATAGTGTGCTTGTCACAACGGTTTTGTTCAGAGAAAACATTATTATGTAGGAGGTAGTCCCCCCTTTTTTTAAGTAAGTACATGGTTTACCCCTTTTTGGTACACAGTCCCCGTAGTATTATTTTCACGAACGTTTTTTACATAGGATGTTACACACTTTAGCTTTTACATTTAAATATGGTTATTGTGCTAGTTTCACTTTTCTGTTTCTCGGTAAGAAGACAAAATTAGACTTACCTGCTAATTGTTGTTCCTTAAGGAACTCTAGTCCAGTCCCGGAACCTTAGAGTTTAGAATGCCTTCCAGCAACCTTGGAGACTGAATGATGTCATCTTTTTCTGATGCCACCGATACAAGTAGGCTAACTCCGCCCCCTTTCAACAGTACCTATTGACAAAGCAGACTCAGCAGAGCAACAAATAAGTAGATAATAAAATATATTAATAGGCAAAAAATACCTTTAAACAACAAACCGTAAATATATAAAAAAAAATTTTTTGCATGCTTACAAAGCACTGCTGTCACAAAATATCCTGAAACATTGAACTATATGCAAATGTTTGCAAAATTTTAAAAGCTTTAAAATTAAATTCCTAACAACTTAATAAAAAGACTCAGGCTGATGAAAAACCCCCTTGAAATACACTGGGAGGGATCCGGGACTGGACTAGAGTTCCTTAAGGAACAACAATTAGCAGGTAAGTCTAATTTCGTCTTCCTTTGTGTCCCTCTAGTCCAGTCCCGGAACCTTAGAGGATGTAACAGAGCAGTTAATCTTAATGGGAGGGACCCGCAAGGCCAGCCTGAAGAACCGCTGAACCAAAACGCCCATCTTCTGCTTCCTGCACATCTAACCGATAGTGCTTAGCAAAAGAATGTAAAGACGACCATGTAGCCGCTCTACAAATATCTCCTACTGGAACTAAACTAACCTCCGCCCAAGACGCTGCATGTGCTCTGGTTGAGTGGGCTCGAAGACCCACCGGAACCGCCTTTCCTTTAAGAAGGTATGACGATGCTATCGCTTCTTTTAGCCATCTAGAAATAGAAGACTTTGCCGCCGCTTCTCCTTTACGAGGACCTCCAAAGGACACAAACAATCTATCAGATTTCCTGAAAGTAGCAGTTCTGCGGAGATACCACTTTAACACTCTACGAACATCCAGAAGATGCAATCTATGACCTGACTTATCTTTCTGGCTCTTTGAAAATACAGGCAGTGAGATCACCTGATTGACATGAAACACTGAAACCACTCTCGGTAAGAATGCTGGCACTGTACGTAATACAATCTTGTGATTAAAAAATGATAAATATGGCTCTTTACAAGATAAAGCCTGCAACTCTGAAATTCTTCTAGCAGAACAGATTGCCATGAGAAAAAACGTTTTCAACGTTAAATCCTTCAATGACGAAACTCCCAATGGCTCAAAAGGTGGACCCATTAGAGACTCTAAAACCAAATTTAAATCCCATAAAGGCATTAAATTACATTTAGGAGGCCGCATAAGCAATACGGCTCTTAAAAATCTACGAATCTCTATGTGAGAACCTAATAGCTGACCCTGAATCCTACCACGATAACATGAGATAGCTGCCAGATGCACTCTCAAAGAACTAGCCGCTAGACCCCTTTCCACACCATCTTGTAAAAAAGAAAGAATCTGCGGCACCGAGGCCCCTAATGGCCTAAGATTCCGTTCGGCACACCATGCCTCAAACATTCTCCACACTTGTATGTACGCCAGCGAGGTTGAACGTCTTCATGTACGCCAGCGAGGTTGAACGTCTTCATGCCTTCAGCAAAGTAGAGATGACTGCCGATGAATAGCCCTTGGCAGTCATCCTAGCCCTTTCAAGAGCCAAGCCGTAAGCGAGAATCGAGCCACCTGGGGCATGCGTAATGGACCTTGCTGTAAAAGATCCTCTCGAAATGGAATTCTCCATGGCATGTCCACTAGCAGACGCACTAGGTCCGCATACCAAGGTCTTCGAGGCCAATCGGGCGCTATTAGCAACACCCGACCTCGATGTCGCTCCACCCGTTGAAGTACACACCCTATCAGAGTCCACAGAGGAAACACGTAAAGGAGACCATCTTCCGGCCATATCTGTGCTAAGGCATCGAGGCCTTCGGACATTTGTTCCCGTCTTCGGCTGAAAAAACGTGACACCTGCGCCGACTCGAAAGTTGCCATCAGGTCCATTAGGGGAATCCCCCATCGTTGCACCAACAACGCAAACACTTCTGGGTGAAGCTGCCACTTTCCTGGGTCTACTCTGCGATGACTTAGAAAATCTGCTTCCACATTTTCCACTCCTGCGACATGCTGAGCGGAAAGAGCTAACAGATTGCGCTCTGCCCACTTCAAAAGCTGACTCGCCTCCGTTTGCAGAGCCAGACTGTCGGTTCCTCCTTGGCGATTGATGTAGGCGACTGTTGTCGCATTGTTGGAGAACACCCTTACTGCTGCATGATTCAGATACCTCTGAAATTCCCGCAACGACAAATTCACAGCTCTCATCTCTAGACGGTTGATGGACCAAGTTTGTTCCTCTGGTGACCAGAGACCTTGGACAAACCTGCCTTGGAGATGAGCCCCCCAACCTGTGAGGCTTGCATCCGTCATTAGCAAAATCCAGGATGGAGGCTCTAGAGGCATACCCGCCTCCAGATGCTCCTCCGCTAACCACTAGAGAAGATCCTGACGAACCTCTGGAGGACAGATTAGGTGCTGAGTCAACGCATCTTTCTGGTGAGACCATCTTTGCAGAAGAGCCCCCTGCAATGCTTGCATATGAGCTCTGGCCCACGGTACCACTTCGATCGTGGCCACCATTGTACCCAGTAATTGTAGATAATGCCACGCTGTCGGCGCCTGTCTTGCTAGAAACCGACTGACCATCTCTCTCAATCCTTGAACTCTGTGACTTGGGAGAAAAACTGCAGCTTTCGCTGTTTCAAAACGTGCTCCTAAATATTCTAGAGACTGTGTTGGTTCCAACTTGCTCTTTGCAAAATTGACCACCCAACCAAGACTCTCCATCAACTGTACTACTCGCGCGGTGGCTATTAGACTCTCCTGCCTTGAATTTGCTCGAATCAGCCAGTCGTCTAGATAAGGATGCACTCGTACCCCTTCCTTGCGTAGTGCAGCCACTACCACTACCATAACCTTGGTAAACGTTCGCGGAGCTGTAGCCAATCCGAAGGGCATCACCTAAAATTGAAAATTCCCCATGGGCAGAGCGAATCTCAGAAATCGTTGATGATCTTTCTGCACGGGGATATGTAAATACGCCTCTGTCAGATCTAATGAGGTTAAGAATTTGTTTGCCTTCACAGCCGCGATGACAGAGCGTAGCGACTCCATTCTGAAATGGGTGATCCGAAGACAACGATTTACCCTTTTTAAATCTAGAATCGGCCGAAAAGTGCCCTCTTTCTTTGGCACTACGAAATAGATGGAGTACCGACCAAGACCGCACTGCTCCACAGGAACGGGAATTACCGCCTGAAGCTGCAGTAAACGCTGCAGTGTGTCTGCGACTGCGTTCACTCTTTGTGGAGTGCAGCAAGGAGATTGAACAAAGGAGTCTGACACGGGCCGAAGGAGCTCTACAGCATAACCTTCTCGAATGATCTCTAAAACCCACTGATCTGTGGTAATCTTGACCCAGGCAGGGTAAAAATCCCTCAACCTTCCTCCTATGGGAATAAACCCTGCCTGAGCCTGTCTCATCTCATTGGGATTTCTTAAGATTTGTGGCCTGAAACTGAGAAAATCCCCTTCCGGCTCCCCGGAAACTCCGAAATCCTTGACCCCGTACTGAGAACCTTCCCCGTTGGGGCTGGCTAAAACGAGGCGTCCAAAATCTACGAAACTCTCTAGAATTTCCTCGTGAGCCTCCAGCACCTCGACTCTGCCTTGGCTTATCCTCCAATCTAAATAATCCCTGAAAAAATCCCCACCATGTGAATTAAGAATTTTTTTGTCGGACCACAATTGGTGGGGATTTTTTCAGGGATTATTTAGATTGCTTGATTTACACATCTCTGGCAGCGGGATTTTTTTGGTGTGATTTGGCTTATCCTCCGGCAGACGACCACCCTTGGACTCCCCTAGTTCTTTAACCAACTTTTCCAAATCTTCACCAAACAAAAGTTTACCCCTAAAAGGTAACTTACTAAGACGAGCTTTAGAAGAACCGTCCGCTGACCAGTTACGCAACCAAAGGTATCTTCGGGCCACTACAACCGAGGCCATACTCTTAGCCAGAGCTCTGATAAGATCATAATGGATGTCCGATAAATAAGCAGCACCCGATTCCAACCGAGTTATCTCCTCTAACTGCTCATTTACCTGATCTACCTGCAACTTTTGCGACCATCGCAAACATCCTCTTGCGACCCATGCCCCCGCAATCGAGGCTTGCAAGGAAAGGGCGCTAACATCAAACACCTGCTTAAGCAAAGTGTCTAATTTCCTGTCCTGAACATCCTTTAATGCAGCGGCTCCTTCAACCGGAAACGTAGTCTTCTTGGTTACAGCTGAAACCGCAGCATCCACTTTAGGAGAGCGAAAAAGCTCCTTATCTTGATCTGAAAGAGGGTAAAGACGAGTTAAAAATCTAGAACCTCGAAAAGCTGCCTCAGGACAGTCCCACTCCTCTTGAATCATAGACCTGAAAACTCTATGAACTGGGAAAACTCGCTGGGACTTCCGCACCGCCTGCAAAAGTGGATCTTCCAAAGATTCTTCAGCTACCGAATCCCCCGCAGGCATATTAAGTGACCTGAGAGTCTCAGAAATCAAAGCAGGCAACTCCTCTTTACGAAATACTCTAACAACTCTACTTTGTTGTTCTTCTTCAGGCAACTCTCTTTCCTCTAATTCCATCTCAGAGGACTGATCTACATCGTCCGCACCTTCCAACACTTCCTCGAGAAGACTATCATTTACTGCCTGCTTACTGATCTTTGCTAACCCTGCGTCCTCCTCGGGTAGACATACAGACCCAGTACGCTTCATACCCTTTGAAGTTTGAGAAGAAACCCCTAACATAGGCTGCAGAAGCTCCAAGGCCTGAGACATCAGCAAATAGAAATTAGGAGGAATAGAATGAACATCTGCTGTGCTCATAGATGGAAGCACCAGAGCATCAACCTCAGCAGAAGACCCAGGCCCTGTCCGCACAGCACTTAAAGCAGGTGACAGAGAATTACCAGGTTCCCCTGTTAAAGCAACCTGAGCACCCAAGGAACTTCCTTGGGCTTTGATTGCACCATCGGGCTCCAAAGTGCATGACTTACACAGCCCCGAATCCATTAATTCTCCACGCCGCGAGCCACAAACTAAACACCGTGGCTTAGCCGGCATTCTATAATAAAAAGTCAAAAACACAATTAAAAAGACTGTACCTTAAAAGGATTATTTTCCCAAACTAAAGAGAATAATAATAAAGTCAAAAACACAATTAAAAAGACTGCTGCTTAACTCCCGCATAAGCTAATGAAGAAATCGCGCGGCAAACACTCGCACGCCGCACAATCGCATGCCGCACAACCGCGCGCCGAACTCTCGCGTGCCAAACACTCGTGCACCGCACACCCGTGCGTCGAACTCTCGCGCGCCGAACACTTGCGTGCTGCACACCAGCACGCCGAACTCTCGCGTGCCGAACACTCACGTGCCGCACACCCGCGTGCTGAACACTCGCACGCCGCACACCCGTGCGCTGCACACCCGCGCGCCGAACACTCGCGGGCCAAACGATCAACGGCAACAAGGGGATTCAAAAAACAACTAATTAATTACCAGTACCTTCCCCCACATACCTTAAAGTCCTGGGGAAGTTCAATGCGTCGGAGCTCAGCCGTTCAGCGGCTTCGGCACCAACGTCAGAGAAAACAAAATGCCCTGCAATCCCTTACATCTAAGGGCAGTGCACAGCCTAAAACTTTTTGTTTCTCTTCTTTTCTCTTTCTCTCCACCTGCTCCTCACTCCTCTTACCGGGTTCGGGAGCAGGGAGGATCTATCCGTTAAAACTATTAAGCCTCTGATCGTTTAAAAGATGGGGAGGAGGCAAAACAAAACAAATTAAAATAGCCCAGCAGGAAGCTTCAGCAGCAGCAGCGCTCTTAAAACAAAAAGAGAAAATCTAATCAAAATTTGAATCAAGCCAAATCAAACTAAATTCAGCTCTACTTGTTTGTTACAACTGAGCCCAGATACAGGCTCAGACGTCTCAAAAGCTGCTTGGAGACTGAAATACTGTTGAAAGGGGGCGGAGTTAGCCTACTTGTATCGGTGGCATCAGAAAAAGATGACATCATTCAGTCTCCAAGGTTGCTGGAAGGCATTCTAAACTCTAAGGTTCCGGGACTGGACTAGAGGGACGCAAAGGAATGACAATATGTTGAGTCTTTTAAGTTTAAATTAGATATTTTACATCGTATCTTAACCTTAGGATGCCATTATGTTTTAGTTCCTTGAGGTTTATATGTGCAAGGCCACTTTACTGTTTGTTCTACGGTGACCGCCCTAAACATCTCAACATACGGAAATTCTTCCCGTGATTTATATTAGTGAGTATTTTATTTATTTAACATTTTTTATATACCGCACTATTCATCATCAGTGCGGTTTACATTGAACAACAATATACCTGCCAATACAAGACTGATCTAGGTTTACAGATAACAGGGAAGATAAACTGGGTGTGAACTGGGGATAACTATCTACATAATATTGATGGCCATTAGGCCTTTTTGAGAGTCTATTTTCTGCCCTGCGTCTTTTGCATTGTTTCCTCACATTTCTCTCATTTGAGTTCATGTATCAGTTGTACTACAGGTTGTTTTTATGTATAACACTATTTATATATCTTAGTATGCAAATTCTAATATTTATTTGCTCTTATCATTTAATTATTTGGTATTTATTGATTTGAGTGTCATAATATGTAGTTATGTTTTTATGTTTTTATATTTTTACTTATGCCCGGTTAGCTTGAATATGTTTATTTAATGTTTTATACTTTCACATGATGCTAATATGTTTTTAATATGTCTTAATATAGTGAGGTTTCTGGAGTCCGGCGGATTACAGGATCCGAGGCAGCATGGATTCACCAGAGGCAGGTCTTGTCAGACAAATCTGATCGATTTCTTTGACTGGGTGACCAGGGAGTTGGACCGAGGGAGAGCTCTAGATGTGGTGTATTTAGATTTCAGTAAAGCCTTTGACACTGTTCCTCACAGGCGACTTATAAACAAACTGAGCACCCTAGGGATGGACCCTAAAGTTACTGCTTGGGTTAGAAATTGGTTGGGTGGGAGGCGACAAAGAGTACAAGTAAATGGAGCTCACTCTGAGGAGAAGGATGTTACCAGTGGTGTGCCCCAGGGATCTGTCCTTGGTCCGATTCTTTTTAACATCTTTGTTAGTGATATAGCTGAAGGGCTGTCGGGTAAGGTTTGCCTCTTTGCGGATGATACCAAAATCTGTAATAGAGTAGACACCCAGGAAGGTGTAGATAACATGAGGAGAGATCTAGCTAAGCTTGAAGAATGGTCTAGAATTTGGCAGCTGGGATTTAATGTTAAAAAATGTAAGGTCATGCATTTGGGCTGCAGCAATCCAAGGGAGCAATACAGTATAGGAGGTGAAGTACTTTTGTCCACTAAAGAAGAGCGGGACCTAGGCGTGGTTGTGTCTGATGATCTTAAAGTAGCTAAACAGGTAGAAAAGGCGACGGCAAAAGCTAGAAGGATGCTTGGGTGCATACAGAGAGGAATGGCTAGCAGAAAAAAGGAGGTGATAATACCTCTGTATAAGTCTTTGGTGCGACCTCATTTGGAGTATGGTGTGCAATTCTGGAGACCGCACCTTCAAAAGGATGTGAACAGGATGGAGTCGGTGCAGAGGGTTGCTACTAAAATGATTAATGGGCTTCATTATAAAGCATATGAGGACAGACTTAAGGATCTTAATATGTACACCTTAGAGGAAAGGCGGGATAGAGGTGATATGATTGAGATGTTTAAATACCTCCGTGGCATAAATGTTCAGGGAGAGAGCCTCTTTCAATTGAAAGCAAGTTCTGCTACGAGGGGACATGGGATGAGGGTGAAGGGAGATAGATTCAGGAGTGATATGCGGAAATATTTCTTTACAGAAAGAGTAGTGGATCCGTGGAATAGTCTCCCAGTGGAGGTGGTAGAGATGAGGACAGTAACTGAATTCAAAAAAGCATGGGACCAACACAGAGGATCTCTAAAGGTAGAAAGTGGACTGTTGTAGTTGTTGTTATGGAAGGACAGACTAGATGGGCCTTGTGGTCTTTTTCTGTCATCATGTTTCTATGTTTCTATGTTTCTGTGTTTGTCAGTCCTTTGTACCCCCCGGAGGAAGGTGTTCCGCCGAAATGCGTTGGGGAACTTCAATAAAAGCATCAGGAATAAGCATTTGTGTCATCATCACTCTTGCTCCTTGTGTTTCCTGATCGGTACTGCAAGAGCTGCTGCTCTTTTTGTGTTTCATCGGCATGTGCCTCAACACCCAGCAGGTGATGGCCTTCCTTCCCCAGGACAGGGCAGACCGCCTCATTGCTCTGGCCTCCGCGGTCCAGCGCTGCGACGCAGTTTCAGCCCGGGCGATGCTCCATCTTCTCAGCCACATGGCCTCGACGGTCCATGTCGTCCCCGACGCCCACCTACACATACGAGCGGCACAGTTGTGCCTTTGCACTCAGTGGGCTCAGGCGACAGGCCATCTCTGAGATACCATCTTGGTAACTCCCCAACTGTCCAAGTCCCTCGACTGGTGGCGGGACACCCAGAATCTGCTTTGAGGCATGCCGTTCCAGGCTCCACAGCACGATGTGGTCTTGACCACGGATTCCTTTCTAATGGCCTGGGGAGCCCAACTGCAGCGAGCTCTGCACACACGGGATATGGTCCCTCGGGGAGTTCCGACTACCGATCAACTTCCTCGAATTCCGGGCAGTCCTCCTCACTCTCCAAGTGTTCAGGCACCGCGTTCACCATTGGACGGTGCTTGTCCAGATGGACAACCAGGTGGCAATGTTCTATATGAACAAACATGGAGGCACCAGCACTTACAGCCTCTGCCTGGAGGCGGTAGCCTTATGATCCTTTGAGATCCGCCAAGACATAGTTCTGTGGCTACTTATCTCCCAGGTCAGGACAATGTTCTGGTAGACAGACTGAGTCAGATCCTCCAGCCACATGAGTATGCCTTTGCCCGCAGGCAGCACAATGGCTGTTCCGGCACTGGGGCATTTTGGTCCTAGACCTTTTCGCCAGACATAAGAATTTGCAGCTCCTGCGGTTCTGCGGCCTGGTTCCCCACCTGAGCAGGAAAGCCTCCAATGCCTTCCTGCTGCCGTGGATGCACGGCCTTCTGTATGCGTTTCCTCCCACCCCGCTCATAGCATGGGTTCTTCTCAAGGTTCAGTAGGATGGGGCCTCGGTGATGTTCATGGTCCCGTGGTAACCTCAGCAACTCTGGTTCCCGCTGCTGCTTCGCCTCTCATCGGAGCCCCTGGTTCCCCTTGGCAGCATGATGGGCTTCTTGACACAGGAAGAGGGTCTCCTGCTTCACCCGAACCTGAGGTCCCTATCCCTCATGGCTTGGTGGCTGAGCAGGTCGTGCTAGCCCTTCTTTGTCTCCCGAAGCAGATCGAGGACATATTGCTGGCTTCGCATAAGGACTTGACTAGGAGGGCTTACGCATTTAAGTGGTGTCGATTCTCGGTGTGGTACGTGGAGGTAATGTTTAATGTTTAATAGAATTTGATATACCGCTCAGGCCAGAGGCATTAGAGCGGTTTACAATGCTACATCATTAGAGGAAATTAGGAAAGGAACGCCATTTATATAATAGGACAGAATAGAGAACAGAGATAGTCAGACAGATAAAAGAGGAGGAGAAACATGGAACAGCAAATTACCACGACAGGCCGACCCTTTCTCTTGCCCCACCCACGTAGTCCTGCAGTACCTACTCCATCTCTCGCAAGCAGGCCTGAAGTCCAACTTGGTCAGGGTCCACCTGATCGCGATCTCAGCCAACCACCACCCAGTCGAGGGCGGACCCCTCTCGGACCAGCCGCTGGTTTCTTGCTTCATACGTGAGCTGCTTCTTTCCAGGCCTCCCATCCGATTGCCTCTGGCAGAGTGGGATCTCAATGTCATCCTTACACAACTAACCCAACTGCCCTTCGAGCCGATGGTGTCCTGCTTGCTTCGGCACCTTTCTTGGAAGATGTTTTTTCTGGTAGCCCTCATCTCAGCCCGGAGGGTCAGTGAGCTCCAGGCCCCAATGGTCGATGCTCCCTACATAAGATTCTACAGGAACTGGGTGGTCCTCCAAACACAGCCTAAGTTTCTCCTGAAGGTTGTCTTGGACTTTCACCTCAACCAGGAGATTGTGCTGCCGACCTTCTTTCTGAAGCCCCACGCTGATGGCGATCCTCCACACCCCTTTCCTTCTATCTGCAGCTCACGCAGGTCCAAACGGCTCTTCGTCTCCTATGACCCTGCCTGTTTGGGGCTCACGGTCACCAAGCGGACCCTTTCCCTCTGGGTGGCGGATTTCATCACATTCGCCCAGGCTCAGACTGGGCTACCGCAGGACTGACGAGTCACGGCGCACAGTGTCCATGCAAGGGCAGTGTTGGTGGCACATCTGCACTCTGTGCCCCTGGCGTACATCTGTTGAGCCACAACCTGGTCCTCAGCTAACACCTTTGTGATGCATTACTGCCTGGAGAGGGAGTCCCGTCGGGACAGTGCCTTCGGCCAGGTCATACTCCACAATCTGTTTGGGGTTTAGGCAACTCTGGCCCTCCGACCCTTCTTCTGCGACTACTGGGAGTGTGGTCTTCCGGGGACCCGGGGTCCTTGGGCTGTCTTCAGTTATCAATTTCTGCTCACAGCTTGCCGTGGCATTTTTTTCTATGGGTCCTCAGTAGCCTGTAGCTGAGGATACCCATATGTGAGGACCGACTTTCTGCTTGTTCCTAGACAAAGTGTAGTTACTCACCTGTAACATGTGTTCTCCAAGGGCAGCAGGAATCAGTCCTCACAACCCACCCACCTCCCCTTGGAGTTGCCCACTCCTTTTTTTTGGATTTTTTATCCTTGCCTGACCTATGTCATCAGACTGATCAAGATGCCACCCTTGGGCAGGAAGGGGACCATGTATGCATGGTGGCATTCCCAAAGACTTTCTTTGAAAGCTGGGGAAATGCGGGGGGCGGAGCCTGGTTTCTGGTCAAGATGGATGTGTAAGAGCTGTGCTCCGGAGGGCAATAGACAAGAATCCTGACTTCTGAAATTTTTAATCAAATAGTTCCTACCTACTTTGATACCATTCGATCCCGGATATGTCAGGCTCCAAACAGACGCGGCTGGATTACCAAGTATCTCAAAATGCTAGTGCAAAGAGAACCAAGACAGAACCTCTCTCATCTCACAAGATGGCGGTCATCCAAGATTGTCCTGAGACCTCGCAGGAGATCCTGGCTGAGATTTGGGCAGTCAAAGAATTGGTCAAAGCTAATGGAGAATCGCTATGTGCAATGCAGAAAGATATCAACGCTTTGAGATTTTCTTTGAAGTCAAATATGGCTTGTTTGGAGAAGGTAGAGAGTGTGGTGGCATCACATGGGGAGAGGCTCGAGGCCATTGAGCAGGCCAAGTTGATACGTTCATTGCAAAGAGAGGTGGAAGACGGTAATAATCGGTCTCGGAGGAATAACATACGAATACTAGGAGTTCCTGAGGGAGCAGAGGGTTATGACATGGTATCCTTTTGGCAGGCCATGATTCCAGGTGTGCTAAAGTGGCAGTTCACTATGCCGTTCAAGATCGAGCGCGCCCACAGAGTGCCTGCTCGGTCTGTGGTCACGGGCAAGCATCCACATCCAATCATCTTGAAAGTTTTGCGTTTTCAGCAAGTATTACAAATAATGGGAGCAGCCAGAGCACTTTCAACCTTGGAATATCAGGGACATAAACTCCTGTTCTTCCCGGACTTTGCAAAGGCGACAGTGGATCGGAGAAAGAGTCTTTTGGCGTTGCGTCCACGCTTGGTTCAACTGAAGGCCTGTTTTGGACTACTATATCCTGCCCGCATGAGAGTCACGCTGCATAACCAGACCAAGACTTTTGATGATCCCGGGGAGCTATGTGTATTTCTGAAGGATAAGGAGACCGGTGATGCGGTGAAGGTCATCTTGCAACTTCTACTTACTACAGCTCTATGGCGCTTGCTATCATGGGCGTTTGACTGGTCTGAGGTCGTGTAAAGGCGACTTATCCACACAGAAGCGACATTTAATCATATAACATTGCTACTGTATATACTGGGACATTCATTCTGTCTCTTTTGAAGGACATTATCTTTACTCTTATTAAGGGAGGTGGGCAAGATGCGATATTCTGAGTGTTACAGAAGTGTGGAAGTGTTTGGTCATTGTGCCCTCCATGTCTGTCTTGTCCTGGTGGGCTCACCCGTTAAGTTTTGTGTGTTATATAGCCCCCCCTGGGTTTAGGTGGTTTTGGGGAAATGTTTTTTCAGAATTAGGTGTTCTTATTGTGTCTGATCATATGATGGGGCCGGGGCTAAAATATGTCTCTTTGGTTGTTGTTTTTTTTCTCTCTTCCTTTTCTTTGGGCTATAGATGCAGCCACACTTTGAAGGCGCCTAAGAAGTTGTTCTACAATGTAAAACTAAATGCAACAAATTGGTCTGTTTCTGCAACATATGACTGTTAATTCGGAGCTAGATTGTCAATATGCTTTCCTTTAAGATTGTTTAACTCAGCGGTTTTCAACCTGTGGGTCGGGACCCCCACTGGGGTCGCCTCAGGAATTACCAGGGGTCACCTGACAAATCCCAGGAATTATTGTTTCTTTTCTAATTTATTGTTATAATTTGATCACAAAGCCTAAAATGCCAAATACTTTGAATTTAATCAATTTATATATTACTTAGGCTATCCTTACTTACTTTTACCTGTTCGCCAGAAACGATGCACCTCGAGACGTTATTTAGATCACTTCCGATTTTGTAATGGCAGACATGGCTCCTACTAAAATTAAATTTTCTATGTAATATTATATAACACCAGCGACTCCATTGAAAATGAATGACAGAGAGAAGAATACCAAGAAAAGAAAATATTGTGATGACATTTTAAGGTATGGTTTCACCTCCATATTTTCAGCAGGGATTGAGAAACCACAATGCGTTATTTGTAACGAAGTTCTATCAGGGGAATCCATGAAGCCAAACAAACTGAAACGGCATTTTGACAATAAGCATCCCACTTTTGTAGGCAAGGATATTTGGTATTTTAAGAACAAAGCTGATGGAATCGAGAAAAGCAGCTTGATATTGGTGGAAGGTTCCACCAGCAAAACATAGCCGCTGTTGAAGCTTCATATATGGTGGCTCTCAGAATCGTCAAAGCCAAGAAAGCTCACATCATTGCCCTTCGTTAGTCATTTTGAATAAAGCATACTAAAACCATTGACTACAAAATCATAATAATTTCAAAATCAAATATTGTTACTTGTTATTGTGATTAATTATTGTGGTTTAAATAAGTAAATTTTATAAATAAAAACATATTGTAAAGGCCTATAATATATTAATAATTCAACAAATGATTACAGTGACAATGCGTTAACGGTAAAGGAAGAGAGACGCATTTGATTTTATCATTGGGGCTCGTCACAAGTTGACCAATGGTGAAAGGGGTCGCGGTACAAAAAAGGTTGAGAACCGCTGGTTTAACTGAATGTTAAGGGCATTAACAATTCCATTAAGAGGAATGTTTCTTCTGATTGGTAGGAAAGAAAGTGCTGACATCTTACTGCTGCAGGAAACACACTTGAATGTAATGGAGTCGTTGAAATTAAATATATAAGCCCTAGTCTTTAAGGGGTTTTTCAGCTGCCCATTATAAGAATAATGGGGTAGCCACCTTAGTGAGGAAAGTTTTATCCCCGTGTTTTTTTTAATATTACGTATTGATTTTTCCTAGCTTCATAGGGACTTTTGTTCTAGAATTAGTGAGTCTACTATCCATGCGGCTCACAAATCTGATCATGCTGTAATCTCATTTACCCTATTTGACTCAACGAGCTTTAATATACAGCAACGTGGTCATCGATCTGTTTTCTTGGTGGGATCGTCTTGAAGATATAAATATGTCTATCACTCCTAAAGTGAATTGTATAATATAATATAATAAATCTTCCTTACAAGTAAAGTATATCATCAAATTGATAGGATTCTAGTTCAGCTTCCTTGGAGAAATAACCGCCTAGATTTGCTCTTCGGAAGCTTGGGTCTTAATAAGTGGAAGGGAGGACGATTTTCCCTGATTTTCAGGCCTAGCACTGTGGCTTTTGCCAAAGCAAGGTTCACGATGGGTGGAGGGGGCCGTAGGCATATGTTCAATATGGCTTTAACTAGAAGAAAGATTAAATAATCCTTTCCCCTAGAATCTTCTTCCTGGCAGGGTGTCTGCTGAGAGGTTGAAGTCTCATAGAGTTATATTGGATAATCAGAAGGCCTCCCAGCAATCAGCAATTGCAAATCCTATTGAGGATAGCGTATTGAATGGTTACTAAATGGGATCAGGCAGCTGAGAATGAGTGTTAGTCTCAATGAGGAGATGTCGGCACTTTGAGATATGTGGTGTATGACTGTCCTAACATTCTGTCTTATTGGGTTTCAATATGGAACTGTATCAGGGTGGTACTGGAATTCTGGGCCACTCTCTCCTGGTCTGGGGTTGTTTTTCAATCAATAATTGACATCTTGTTGTTACACAGGGATTGTCAGTCTAAATTGGCTCCATGTTGGGAGTGGCCCTATATTCTGTTATTTCTAACTGGAAACATACAACAGAGCTTGGCTGGTGCACATGGTGGCACACTTGTGCTTATGCTACATATATGTGCAAATACCATGGTGTGGTAGTTCTCTTGCATCCTCCTCTTTTCTTAAGTGGAAACTTTTATAGAATTGCATCTTTAAAGCATGGTACAAGATACATTAAGGGGTTACTATTTATTTAACATTTCTTATACACTGCCTTTCATGATATCAAGATGGTTTACATTGAACAGGGCGTTATAACTTGGAGATAACTATTTACAGGGAACATGGGCAATGGAGGGTTAAGTGGCTTGCCCAAGACCACAAGGAGCACCTGTGGGATTACAAATCCCAGTCCTTCCAGCCAACAGTTGCTGTCCTCTAGTGGGATTTGAACCCCTGACCTTCCAGCCTGAGGTAACTTGCCCCAACCACTAGGCCACACCTCCCTTAATACATACATTAGACAAATCTCCTTATTTCGTCTGCAGCGGCGCGCTTGCCCTTCTATAGCTCTTGCAGACCTAACAGGCTTGCAGATGTTTTATGTTTCTTTTATATGGCCCCTGATGATCGCGTGTTAATGGAAGGGATAGGGTGGGGTGGGCTGTGATCAGCCTTTTGCCTATCTCATGTTACAGAGAAGAATTGTGTATTTTAATTTACTGTAATTTGGTTTTCTCTTTGTTTGTATTTTGCTGGAAAATATAAATAAAGAAATTTAAAAAAAAAAAGAAGAAAGCTGGGGAAATGCTTGCATGGGTTCCATCGGTGCCGATTGTCACCCATATGTGAGGACTAATTCCTGCTGTCCCTGGAGAACACCTGTTATAGGTGAGTAACTACGCTTTCTTGGCAAGCTTATGGAGTACTTGGAGAACCAGGTCTGTCGGAACAACTTAAGCCTGCTGAACTTTCCCAGATCACCCTTCATATCGGCTATAGAAGTGGTAAAGAAATATTTGACTGAGATCTTAGGAATGGACTCTGGCTCTCTTCCCCCACTTGTTAGGGCCCAATACCTGGCTCCAGGAGGCTTAGGTGCTTCTGGTGGTCTGGGGGACTCTGGAGGTTTAAACCTCACGGAGGTTTTGGAGTCCTCTCTGGAGGTGGTCACGCAGAGAGCCACACTGGTGCTTACCTTTGCTTTAGAGTTTGACCACAATGCTATGTTTAAATTGTATTTCCGCTCAATGAATAAGTTGTTTTTAGGCTCTAAAATTTGTATTTTTCCTGATTTGTCTAGATGTACTCAGAAGCGGCACCAGGAGTTTCTGGCTCTAAGACCCAGGGCTTTGGCTCTGGGTCTTAGCTTCATGTTATGATTTCCTCATGTTTGTATGATTGTTTGTGATGCAAAGAATTTTGTGTTTTATGAGCCTAGGCAACTAAAAGATTTCATGTGGCTAGAGAGGAGATTAATGTCCAAGTTCGTGATCCTCAGGAATCGCTGTAGGCCTGCTGGGAAAAGGTTGGCAGAGGGGTGCGCCCTCAGGGGTTGTATTTCTATTATATATACATTGTTGATTTTTTTTCCTTATTTGGATCATTTCCTTGTTTGTGGACTAAAATATGTTAATAATTTAAATCAACAATTTTCTGTTGCTTATATTTCCTTATGTCACTATGTTTCCTGTCACTTTTGTATTGTAGTGTATATTTGAAATTGTTATAAATAAAAAAAGATTTAGATATATATTGTTTTAATCAACACGTAATCAAACTCTGGAATTCGTTACTGGAAGGTATAGTAAAAGCTGTTAGTGTAGCTAGGTTTAAAAAAGGTTTGGACAAGTTCCTGGAGGAAAGATCCATAAACCATTATTAAAGAGGACCCAGGAAATCCAGTGCTAACCCCAGGACAAGCATTGTGGAACCTGTGTACTTTTTGGGAACCTGCCAGGTACTTGTGACCTGGATTGACCACTAGTGGAAACAGGATACTGTGCTTGATGGACCTTGATCTGACCCAGTATGGCATTTCTTATATTCTTATGTACAGAGAAGAGCGACCAAAATGATAAAGGGGATGGAAGGAAGCCTACGAGGAAAGAATTAAAACGTTAGGGCTTTTCAACATGGAAAAGAGACGGCCGAGGGGAGATATGATAGAGGTCTACAAAATAATGAATGGAGTGGAATGGGTGAATGCAGATCAGTTGTTTACTCCTTTAAAAAGTAGAACAACTATGGGGCATGCAATGAAGCTACAATGTAGCACATTTAAGACTAATTGGAGAAAGTATTTTTTCACTCAACCTGTAATCAAACTCTGGAGGCCATCTCCTTCCCCTCTTCACTCCCAACTCCTTTCCTCAACCTCTGCGACCCTTTCTTCCTTTTCTAAGATCTCGTTGGAGGAAACCACACAGCTTCTTTCCTCCTCCAAACTCACTACCTGTTCCTTTGACCCTTTTCCAACCTGTCTCCTTAGCTCCATCTCCTCTGATGTCATCACTTCCATCTGTCCTATCCTCAACCTATCGCTTTCCACTGCAACTGTTCCTGCAACATTCAAGCATGCTGTGGTTACACCTCTTCTCAAGAAACCCTCACTAGACCCTATCTGGCCTTCTAATTATCGACCCATCTCCCTACCCCCCCCCCCTTTTATTTCTAAACTACTTAAACGTGCGGTTCACTGCCATTGTCTTGACTTTCTCTCTTTTCAAGCCCCTCTGGATCCATTGCAATCTGGCTTTCATCCTTTACATTCTACTGAAACAGCTCTTGTCAAAGTCTCCAGTCACTTGTTCCTGGCCAAATCCAAGGGCCTTTACTCAGTCCTCATTCTTCTTGACATTTCTGCTGCTTTTGACACTGTTGTCCACCACCTTCTCCTCAATACCTTGTCCTCGCTTGGCTTTAAGGATTCTGTTCTATCCTGGTTCTCCTCCTATCTCTCCGACCACATTTTTGGTATTCATTCTGGTAGATCCTCCTCTATTGCTATCCCACTCTTAGATGATGTACCTCAAGGGCCTATCTTGGGATCATTCCTTTTCTCTCTATATACCCATCTCCGCTATTAGCAGTGCAAAATAGACCCCATAGTGTTTGATGGCAGATAATGACCAGTATGGTTCATCTAGTCTGCCCAGTAAGCTGGCTAGAGTGGTTGTATCCACCACTCCATGCAGATCACCCCCTCTATGCCTTTGTTTAGGGTTGTACTCGCTGCTTCATACAGGTCACCCCCCCCTCCCGTTTACTGACATATAAGATGTCTCAGTTTGTTTTGATTTCATCCTGTTGCTATAAAGGGATCCTCTGCATCTGCCCATGCTGTTTTGAATCCCATCACTGTTTTTGCCCTTTCCAATCATCATCCCATCAGTGAAAAAGTATTTCCTGTTGCTTTTACTTTCTTGGCTTAAAACGTTAGGGCTCTTCAACCTGGAAATGAAACAGCCGCGGGGAGATATGATAGAGGTCTATAAATTAATGGGTAACTTATTTAAGACTAATAAGAGAAAATATTTTTTTCACTCAACGTGTAATCAAACTCTGGAATTTGTTACCTGAGGATGTAGTAAAAACTGTTAGTGTAACCAGGTTTAAAAAAGGTTTGGACAAGTTCCTGGAGGAAAGGTCCATAAACCATTATTAAAAGGGACCCAGGATATCACTACTTGACCCAATACAAGCATTGTGGAACCTGTGTCTTTTGGAGAAACTGTTAGGTACTTATGACCTAGATTGGCCACTGTTGAAGACAGGATACTGGGCTTGATGGACCTTAGTCTGACCCAGTAGGGCATCTCTTATGTTCTTATGTTCTTAAGTAACAACTAGCAGAGCATTTAGCTTCTCAGCACCCTCATTATGGAATGCCCTACCAGAAAGAAAGACTGAGAGCTGCCACTAACCTAGCAACCTTCAGAAAAGACCTCAAAACCCACCTTTTCACAGAGCACTTTGGTACTTCAGAGCCATTCAAAGAATTATTTCCCACTTAGTCACATACTCCAGCCACCCATAAGACATTCCCAAAGAGATACACCACCTGCCATGATCAAACTTATTTGGTACTATAAATGAATCCAACGTAGCCACCGGTAAATAACACAACACCTTTGAAAGGCATTTCAATGGGAGCAAAGAATAGACATGCAATTGTGTTTTAAAATGTGGCCATGTCTGTTCTTTGCTCCCCTTGGAACGCCTTTTAATTACCTGCTAAAAGTGCATATCACGAGTGCAATTTTATAAGCGGATGCCTAGTTTTAGGCACCTAGAAAGCACCTATCTTAAGCCTATTTTATAATGAAAAGTAGACACCTTGTTTTCTGTATAAAAGAGGGGCATAAGTAGCCAAAAAAGAAATCTAGGCACGTTAACTTATGTTAGCTTTATGGAGATTAAATGCCCGCACGTAGTTTTTTTTTATAGAACACGCGTACATCATAGCATTTTATAATTTATATGTGTGAGTCCGATTCAGTACTGTGCACGTCTGGAATCTTCTCGGATGTGTAGAAAATGTACGGGGCCAAGTTGTACCCGATTCTGCAATCGTGGGAGCTAATGTTCCCGCAGTTGCAGTATCAGGGCACTCGGATGGCCCGCCGTGCACAGAATTCTGAGCTGGGATACGTCCAAGTGCCTACCCGTCCCCACTGCTCAAGTCTCTGGCTGGTGAGCCAGTGCCGTGGCGTCCTGTCGTGTCCCGTCACCATGGCACCAGCATGTCCATCCTGAGAGCCCAAAGGCCACCCGCATATACAGACCATTTCCCTGCCACCTGACCCTCAGTGGGGGCAGCCAGGGCCGGAATTGGATGGCAGGGGTTCGCCCTGTTGTTTGAGGGGGGGGGGGGCTACATGCCCTGATTGCACAGGTGCCTGGCACTTATTCGACCTTTGAGGTGGAATAAGCCAAGTGCCCAAACTGGGGCCGCTGGATGAACAGAGGCCTGACCTGAATGGCCTCTGTACGTCTGGCCGCTTCAGCCCTCCCCGCTCCACCCCTGCTCTGCCTCCATGCCACCCACTCCCACCCCTTCCAGTGCTCCCTGCAGAAAAGCCTTGTATGTGTGAGGAAAACGGAGGATGGAACTGGGAGCAGTAGCTGAGCGTTGGTTGAACGTCCAACCAGGACATACAACCCCGCTATTTGGGCCTCAGAATCTACCCCAGAACTTATTGCTTAGCCCATGCTCCACCCAAACTCCACCCCTGTACATGCCCACAGTAAAATTACCCAGGTTCAGCCCAACACACACTTTCAGAATAGCAACTGCCCCAAAGTACACATTTAGGTGCACATTTATGCATATAAACCACTAAAATGCTGTGACTTACAGAGGACGGACTCCATATAAAATTGCCCCATAAGTGCTTTCTCTTTGAAAGTTCATTACAAGTCGTGCTTTGACTACAGTCGAGGTTTCATTGCCTCTTGGTGACTCAGGGGCTGATTTTATCTAGGGTGTGCAGGACGGTATGCATGCAAATATGCGCAAGACCCTATGTTAAAGGACTTATGTGTGTGCTTAAGGCAGTTGCTATTCTGTAAGTGTGCGCATAAATTGCATCACGTGTAGCTTCAGTTAGGGTGTTCATGGGGGGAGCTTGGGCAGAGCATAGGGCAAGGGGCCATCTCTCTACACACATAGGTTATAGAACACTATAATGTGCGTGCATCACTGAGCCAATCTAGGCACAGGCAGTTATGCTTGCTCTAAAGCATATGTAACCACGGTTTCTACTGTAGATTGAGGTGCATTCGTACACCCCTGTCCTATAAAGTAAAGCCCATGCCATACCATTCAGAGAGGATGAGGTTTTAGAACAACTTGCAAAACTGAAAGTGGACAAGGCCATGGGACCGGATGGGATACATCCCAGGATACTGAAAGAGCTCAGAGAGGTTCTTGCAGGGTCATTAAAGGATGTTTACCACAGATCCGTGGAAACAGGAGAGGTTCATCAGGACTGGAGAATGGCTGACGTCATACCTCTACACAAAAGTGGTAACAGGTAAGAAGTTTCAAACTACAGGCCCGTGAGCCTTACCTCGGTGGCAGGAAAAGTAATGGAGACGCTCCTGAAAGAGCAAATAGTGAACTTTCTCAAAACCAGCAGGTTACAGGATCCAAAGCAACATGGTTTTACCGAGGGATGATCTTGCCAGACAAATCTCATTGAGTTCTTTGACTGGGTGACCAGAGAACTGGATCAAGAACACGCGATGGATGTCATCTACCTGGATTTCAGCAAAGCCTTTGATACTGTCCCTCATAAGAGGCTTATCAATAAACTCAGTAGTTTGGGGATGGGTCCTAAGGTGGTAAACTGGATAAGAAATTGGTTGACTGACAGACGATAGAAGGTGATGATAAATGGAGCTCACTCGGATGAAAGGAAGGTGATTAGCGGGGTGCCTCAAGGTTAGGTCCTAGGCCAAGCACTGTTCAATGTATTTGTGAGTGATATTGCTGAAGGACTGAATGGAAAAGTCTGTCTTTTTGCAGATGACATGAAAATTTGCAACAGAGTGGACTCCCCGGAGGGAGTGCTTAACATCAGGAGGGATCTTCAAAAGCTGGAGGAATGGTTTGATGCTTGGCAATTAAGATTTAATGCGAAGAAGTGCAGTGTCATGCACTTGGGTAGCAGAAATCCAAGGGAAATGTACACGATAGGGGGCGAGAGGTTGATGTTCACGGAGCAGGAGAAAAACCTTGGTGTGATTATTTCTGTAGATCTCGAGGTGGCAAAACAGTGCGACAAGGCGGTGGCAAAAGCCAGGAGGATGTTGGGGTGCATTCGAAGAGGAATTACCAGCAGAAAGGAATGGGTACTAGTACCACTGTATAAGTCTATGATGAGGCCTCACTTGGAATACTGTGTTCAGTTTTGGTGACCGTATCTTGCAAAGGATGTAAAAAGACTGGAAACTGTTCAGAGGAAGGTGACCAAAATGATTTGGAGCCTGCGTCAGAAGCCTTATGAGGAGAGACTTGAAGACCTAAATATGTACACTTTGGAGGAGAGGAGGGATAGGGGAGATATGATTCAGACCTTTAAATACTTAAAGAGAAATAATGAACAAACAAACCTCTTCCAGAGACAGGGAAGCTGTAAAACGAGAGGGCATGACATGAAGCTGCAAGGTGGAAAATTGAAAGGCAATGTCAGAAAATACTTTTTTACTGAAAGGGTGGTGGATGCTTGGAATGCCCTCCCGATGGAGGTGGTGGGGGCAAACACAGTGACGGAATTCAAAGTGGCCTGTGACAGACACTGTGGATCCCTTTACAGCAACAAGATTAAATCAAAATAAACTGAACCATCTAATTTCTCAACAAATAGGGGTGTCCTACATGTAGCGATGGGGGAAGGAGCGGTGTGTTCACCCCTAAACAAACAAAGAAATGAAGATATGGGGAGGGGTGCAGCTGCTCCTGGTGGGTGCACCACTAAACAAAGACATGGGGAAGGGGTGCACCTACTCCTGTCATATTGCTGGGCAGACTAGATGGACCATTCTGGTCTTTATCTGCCGTCATTTACTATGTTACTATGCACACTATTACCCTCCTCGTGGGATTTATCCCAGCTGTGCTAAAATGATTTCTTTTAGAGGGGAATGCCGATTTAGGAGAAGTGAAAGCGTCAGCTCAGTTGGCATTCTTCTTAAAGGTGTGTAGCATCAGCATTTGGCTCAGTGCACCCCAAATGAAAGACAAGATCACTGTTGAATGTGAAATAAAGGTCTTTCTCTCTAGTTTGTTGGCCTCCCTATGGATGCTGTACAGCTGAGTGCCTTGCTGTGCCGGAGAGGAAACCGCTGTGTGGGTTTGGAGCAATGATGCTGAGCAGTTTGTGACAAGATCCAAATTGTGAGGAACACTTTCCAGTCCACCGAAAAACATAAATGAATACTTGCTGTTTAAGAACAGAAGAATAAGGAAAGGTATTCAGCTTTGATAGATCCCTTTCCCAAAGAGCTTTCAGTCTGAGGGGGTACGTGAGACAGTGGGCGATAAGGTCCCAGGAGCGTCAGTGGAAACCCGCCTTTGCAGCCCATTCCTGGAATCACTAGACCACTCCTTTTCTCCAGTACAGAATATGCAGCCAAATGTGCTAAAGGGTTTTTTTTTTCCCCACAAGTGGCATTATTTCATAACCTAGATGAAATGCCCCAAAAGGTGCCCATATTGCAATGTCAAAGGAGGAATCTATGTGCCTTCATAAAATAGACTCGTGTGAAGACTCCCAGTAGCGAATAAATCCTTTCACACAAATTTACACCTCCAATGAAAGTGTGCACATTTGCATGTACGCATCTGGATGTGGGTTTAATAAAATTCATGTGTATAACACAACTGCAACCCGGCTCTGCCCGCACTCTATCCCCAGGAACACCTACGTGCAGATTGCAGAAAAAGTGGGCAGAGCGTTGCGGCGTGTCTGCTTTTTATGTGTGAATACCTCTGTGCAATTTACATGCCCCTGAGGAGGGTCATTTGATAAGAGCTTGCTTAGGCTGGGAGGCCAAGTAGACGCCTATGTGTTTTTATAAAACTGCCTTACAAAAGCTGCAAAGATCGGAGCTAAAATGCAGCTATGGACCTTTACAGTTGCTGCACAGCAGGTGTAAATATTCATGCGTAAAGTACACATAAACACACGCATTTTATGAAGTACTTGCCTAAATCATGATTGTGGTTATGCTTCACCCAAAATATGCAACATAATCTACCATGGCCTTCCAGCCGCACAGACCAACCCCCTCAGAACAGCACTGAATACCACAGCAAGAATCATCCAGAGAGCAAAGAAAACCGACCACATCACCCAGTACTCAAAGACCTTCACATACTTCCCCTGGAAGCGAGGACTAAATACAAAGCCATCCTACTCACCCACAAAGCCATCCATCAAACACAGAACACCCAGCTTCGCACCCTACTGTCTCGTCCAGCCCACGGCAGAACTACCAGACAAGCCTCCAGCAATTCCCTCACAGTCCCCCACAAAAGAACTAAATGCTCGCAACGGACCTGCAACCGAGCCTTTGAACTTTATGCTCCATCCTTATGGAATTCCCTACCAAGCTGTCTCAGAAACAATGCCGACCTACTATCCTTCAGAAAACAGCTAAAAACCTTCCTTTTCCAGGAATACTTCATCACGACTCCCACCGAAAAGCACACTAACCACTGATCTCGCCCACCATGAACCTCTGAATCAAAGCTACACTATCTTGTCAATGTACAAAGTTTGTCCCATGTCCAAAGTCTGTCCTATGTCAAAATCATCAATGTTGCCTCCTCGGTGATGGCCCCGCCCTATACTTAATTTCCCCACCCCTCTATGTAACGCCGCTTTGACCCGGTGAAAAGCGGGATATAAATACAGCTAAATAAATAAATATGCCTCAAACGTACATGCACCCAAGTTGCAGAAAAGTACGTGTGTTCTTGTCACCGCATGTGTTTTCACGAGAAGGGGTAACGTTGCAAAGGCATTTTCTTGTGGATAAGCTAGTATACGCATGCAAAATGCTGCAAATCAGACGATTCCCTGCAGAGTGCAATCTATGTGTGAGCTCATGAAGCTGCAAAGCTCCTATAAAGAAGAAGTGACGAATACTAGCGCTTCTTTTTCTTAGTCACAGTTTGTTTTAGCTCTGGGGCGATATTAATATTTCAGTAAAAGAAACAGTAGACAGAAAAGTCATCTGACAGGCTGCAGGCAAGGCCTTTTTACTGAACTAACTTGAGAAGTTATTGAACAGCACTTTAAACTTCTCTAAAGTGTTTTGTCGCCTATGGACATTTCTCAGCAGGCATATTCTACACCTTCAGTGGGATTTGGGAGCCTATTCTTTGGATCTGCATAGAATACTGCAACTATTCCTTCTCTTCTTGTATCCAGTAAGCTTTAAATAAAGTCATCTAGATGTCTGCCTAGGAAAGCAATGTTTCATGGTGCCTGGCTATCCTAAAACAGACAGAGAGAAGGGGGAGAAAGAGAGTTTTCTGGGTCATTAATGCCCTTTAAGCAGAGGTCACATGCAAACATTCTCTGGTAGCTACCATTACTGTCAACAATGGAGTGAGAGGTCAATGGCTTACAGATTGCTGTCTGTGATGTGAAAGCCACTAAAATAACAGTTGGCTGGTTGGCACTAGGAGAACAGTAACTAAACAAATAAGCAGAGTACACAGAATTGTCCAATTGGCTCTTGTTCCAACTATTCGTATTTTCGTTTCTGTTTAACTTATTACTTGCCCCCATAAAAACAACCCCCTCCCTGACTGCTCCCCTGTCCCCTAGAAAAATGACGATGTGTGGCATTCTGTTCTTGTGACATTTTTTATTTTTAAAGCTGGGGGGCATATTCTCTCTCAAATTGTCCATCACTGTGATTTGAGATTTCACGGTGATGGGACCAACTGTTGGTGTTGATTTTTTAGTGTTCATAAGAGTCCAAAAAGCACTTTTGCAGTGGTTCAGATCCATCGGTCTGTCTCTTCATCCAAAGGCATGGAGATTTTTGTGAATAACTCAGGTTCAGATTTCGCGTGAAGGCCAACCATGATACTCTGGAATTTAACCCTAATGAAATTCAGCAGATCAGGGAGCGCTGCAAAACCTACAAAGCTTTACTAAAAGCGCCCTATTAATACCTTTCCTGCCTCATTTTGAAGGTGCCAAATTCCCAGGCCAGAAAGGAACCTCCTCCATTTACTTTAAAGCCTTGTGCATGTGCTGCTTCAGTAGCATTGCGGCTTTCCTTTGCCCCTCTCCTAGCTCTACGGGTTTTGGGATCTCCGACACCCCCCTCTTTGAAAATTGCCTAGCGCTATGCAGGCAAAAGATTCCTGTGTATTTCCCAACTTCTGTTTGTGCAGCGGGGGTTCACAGCGAGAAACGACACCCACAGAATTGAGAGCGCAATTTTCTAAGCAATTTCTCTAGGCGAAAAGTAGTTTTGCATATGAAATAGCACATTTGGAAGCTGCCCACCCTCTATATGGGTAAAATTAGGCACAATGTTATCTGCATTTTCCCTGTAAGTGTGTAATCACACTGCAGAACCCCAAACCCCCCACAAAAAGCACACTGAAGGGAAAACGACCTAAACACGATAAATAAACCTCCAGGGACTAATCCTGAAATGGTCAAAGCGGAAACAGTTATACAGTTGTGGTCAACATTATTGGCACCCTTCCATTTTAGGTATGTTGTGTACAATTATCCTGAGAAATAATTGAAACTATTCCAACTATATGTCATCATAATATTTTAATAGTATGTTCAAAGGTATACAACAACAAAAACAAAATGTCTGCGCAACGTAGACGTAGTAATTTCTGAGAAAAAAACAAAATATGACCTGGCACCCTTCACTAATATTTGGTTGCACAACCCATGGCAGTGAAGACAACCTCCAAACATTTCTTGTGGCCATCTATAAGTTTCGTACATCTGTCTGCCGGTAGTTTCTCCCACTCTTCAACTGCGATTTCTTCCAGCTCATGAATGTTTCCAGGATTCCTTTTACCAATGGAAGATTTCAGCTCTTTCCAAAGGTTCTCAATTGGATTGAGATCAGAACTTATTGCTGGCCAATTTAAAACAGTCCATTTATTCCTTTTTAACCATTCTTTTGTACTTTTGGATGTATGTTTTGGGTCATTGTCCTTCTGGAGGACCGATGACCTTCGATCCAGACCTAGCTTTCTGACACTACGTAGCACATTTCATTCTAAAATACCTTGGTAGTTCTCAGACTTCATGATTCTTTTAATATGTTCCAGTCCTCCATTTCTTGAGGCAGCAAAACAGCCCCACAACATTATGGATCATCTACCATATTTAACTGTAGAAAGGTTGGATTTCTTTGCCTGTAAATGTATCATTGGTCTGCATTGCTAAAGAGCTCAAGTTTGGTTTCATCTGTCCACAGAACATTTTTCCAAAAGGATTGTGGTTTCTCAAGATGGGTTTGGGCAAAGATCAGGTGTGCCTTTTTATGTCTGTCTTTGAGCAGTGGGGTCCTCCTTGGCCTTTGCCCATGAAGTCCTTCTTTTTTTAGTGTGTGGCATATGGTGCAGGTTAAAACCACCATTCCAGATCAGCCTTAAGCTCTATGGATGTTGTATTTTTCCAACAGTTCACTCTTTATTTATTTAGCAATGCTTATATACTGCTTTTTGCTCTGTCAAAGCGGTTTACATTCAGGTATGGTATATATTTCTCTTGTCCCCAAAAGGCTCATAGTCTATGTTTTGTAACTGAGACAACAGAGGGTTAAGTGGCTTGTCCAGGGTGTGACTCTGGGACTAGAAACCCCAGTCCCAGGTTGCTGTCCTCTAGCAGGATTCAACCCCCCAGCCCTCTGGTTTGAATCCACTCACCCCAACCACTAGGTCAATCCTCCCTCTACCCTACCACTCTAAACTTTGAAGACTTCTTGGATTAATTTTCCTCTTCTCACCATGTCTTGGGAGGTTCTTGACAGTTCCATGAGCAGAAAACCTCTTAATAACATTGAGAACTGTAAACACAGTCTCTGAAAGTCTTTGGAGATGGCTTTGTAACCTTTTGATGTTTGATGATAATGGCTTTTCTGGAACAGGGAGTGAATGTGGCCGTTTTAAACATTAGAGCCATCATTTATTGGTTGATTCAAGTCATGTGAGTACTGACAATTGATCACACATGCATCTAATTTTACTGCAGTCGGAATGTGGTCCTTCTGTTCAAACTGATTTGAATTGTTTATAAGGGTGCCAATAGTCATGTCCTGGGAATGTCCTGGTTTTGAACTATTTCCTGCTATTTCCTTTTTTAATTGGTCTTGTTTTATTTGATTCTTTTATGTGTCAAATATATGTGCATATATAGTCCAAAGCCATTTCACTAGCCACTTTTTTTTAGGAGATATTGGACATTAAGAGGTTGAACTGCAAGAGTGCCAATAATCTTGACCACAGCTGTATATTATATGCCCCTTAAAAATATTATAAGGGTAAGGATGAGACCAATAGAACGAGCCACACTTGGTCAGCTGTATATGCCAAGACTCATAGGCTCCCCTTATCAATCATCGGTCTCAGCGCTTCACCCCGGGTGCATTATAGTCCTCTACTGTTCTCCATCCGCCTCCTTGCTGTTGTGAGCAAGTTAGCACTGTTTGGTGAAATGTTTGGAAGAACTCTAGCGTAGGTAGATGGACTTGAGAAGTTTTTTTAAGTCTGTTCTCTTCATGCTGCAGTCAGTGACTGCTTCTTCCAAAATGGGTTGTGGTGGAGGAACAAACAGGACGATATATTTTAATTGTGATGAAAGCATAAAACAACAAACAAAAAATATATACTGTAAAACATAAAAAGCAGAATGAATATTATTTAATAAAGAACAGTAGTGGACTTTAATAGATTTGGGGTGAAGTGCTGGGACCGATGATTTATAAGGGGAGCCTATGAGTTTTAGGATATACAGTTGACCAAGTGCAGCCTATTATGATTCTCTGTGAATGAAAATTTAAGCCTACATGAGTACTTTTCTGTCCTGACCCCGACTTGACCCTGGAATACCTACTTGAAAAGCATTAATATCAGCACATTGTGAAGGTAAGGGACTATATTTAAGCATGTTGCTTGCAGCACTGCAAGGATCTAGGTGTGAAACTCTGGGATTAGGTCCTACGGCCTGCTGAAAATGTTCCTCTTAGTGTTGTTTTAAAAGTTTTAGTAGACACTTGGGTGCATCTGCTTTGGATTTTGATTGTCTGTGTTGAGCCTCACGGACCAGTGGGTCTCAGTCAGCATGGTGGGATACACTGGTATATCACCAAAAATGTAGCACTGATAGCAAGCCCATGCTTTTCTTATTAATTATGTTTGTGTACATCCTGGGGAGAGCGCAAAGCAAGGAGCCAGGTATTTGAAATCCCTAACACTCCCCCCCCCCCCCCCAACTCCTTTAGTGATCACTTTTGCTGCCGGCTCAAGTTGGAAATCCTGCAGGTCCTGCTCACCCTTCCCCCACTGACATTCAGCTTCACAGCATCCTGAACCTAACCGTGTACCCACCACAATCACTGCTACACCAGGCAGAAGCCCGTTCCCTCCCCTGCGGCCATGATCACTGCCATGGCTGAGGAAACCCCCTGCACTCTTTCTCCTTCTGCCAACTCAGGTCATTTATTCTTAAGTTTTTAGCAACTGGAAATATACCAGTTTTAAGAACGTGCATTTCTTGCATCTTTGTATTTGCTCAGTGCAAGAGGAAATGCATTTTTATTTTTACTTCTCCTGTGTTGTAATGTCCAGAGTCCACGGCTTCTTGGAATTTCCCATTTCTAAATTTTGGTCCTTTATTCTGTAATTGGTGAAGGCTGGTCTGTGGTCTGTGTGTCTGGCAGAGGTGGAGGATTCTGCGGGCATATAGTTTCCTTGTGGGGATCTATAGCATTTGGCTTTTCGAGTAAGAGGTGTATATTAGTGTTCTGCATCCACAGCACTGCCTTTTCAAAGCTGTTTGTGCCGTGAGAGTTGATGCCCTTACGCTATGGAAGGTTTGCTGCATAGGTTCTGAGTAGCCTATTTATAGAATTTGGTGTTAATTCACAAAGTATCTAGCAGTGGATAGATTTTGAGATGGGGTTACTAAGGTGATACCAGAATTTGAATTGTGTATGGCAAGCTGTAAAAGGAACATCTTAGCTTTGCTCTGTATAGATTCCAAAATAGGTAAAACAAAAATCTTGATATTGATAGTATTTTTAACTATAATAAAATGATATTTGGTCTCTTTTTTTTTTTGCTCAGCCTTAGATTGTAGTGTTCAGTGTGTTGTGCAAATGAATACAATCTGTCAGGTGTGTCAACAAAAAATAGGACAAGGACTACTGACCTAGACCAGGGGTTCTCAACCCAGTCCTTGGGGCACACCCTGTCAGTCAGGTTTTCAGGATAACCACAATTAATATGCATGAGAGAGATTTACATGCACTGCCTCCATTGTATGCAAATCTCTATCATGCATATTCATTGTGGTTATCCTGAAAATCTGACAGGCTAGGTGTGCCCCAAGGACTGGGTTGAGAACCTCTGATCTAAACTATGGCTTCTGTAAACAGAATACTGTTGTGTAGCAAGAAATGTAAATGAAAATATGGAATTGTATTTTGCCAACTCCGAGTACTACAAGAGCAGGACACAACTGCAAAATGGAGGACATACATTTGTCAGTAATTTGTATATACAAATATATAGATGCGACAATACAAATCATTACTATAAAGAAAATATAAAGAGACTGAAGACTGAAGAAATAACTCAAACTCCTGCTTAGTCTCCTATCCAGTTGCTAGCACAAGGGTATTTATTTAGTTATTTATTTATTTAGACATACTTGTATACCGCCTTATCCTACAATCAAAGTGGTTACCTTACATCACAATTGGGTTACATTTAACATGTGGGTGTTTTGCAACATTTAACATGAGGGTATTTAACAACATTAAGACAACACAATTTGAGGGTTAACATTTATCATGATGGTGTCGTGAGTCTAGCTGGGTTGGTTAGTTATTGAGTTTGCAGGGGAGTTTACGTTGCTATCCCGCTCGGGTGGGGGCTGTTGTATATCTGGTGGGGACTGTTGTCTATCTACTCGTAGGTTTCTGTGAAGAGCAGATATAAGGTGCCTTAGGCGAACCTTCAGTTGGGCTTCTCCTGCCCCCCACCATTCCTAACGTGCGGGGCCGTGCTAGTGTGCCTGTGCCATATAAGGAGTGGGCGGTTCAGGCAGAAAATAGAAAAAAACGGTAGTAAGCAACCGGACGTGTGTGCGTCGCGCTAATGTGCGGGGGTCGACATTAGCGCGTGGAAAGGCAAAGTGGCACGCTGCTGAGTATACAAAACAACAGAGCCGTGGTACAACGGTGAAGACACTGACCAATGGTGCAGGGGCCATGGGTTCAATCCCCCAGTGTGCGCAATGACAAAGGTCAGCTGAGGCAGTAACTGTAATGATTAACATTGTTTTAGGAGGCAAATTAATTTGGAACGGCATAAGGCTGCGCACAGTTATTTTTGGGCGGCAGAAGGCGGCGCACTGGTCCCCTTGGGCGGCAGAAGGCGGCGCGCTGATAGGCACAAGGCGGGGCGCTGATGCACAAGCACAGGAACAGAGCCACAGCACAATGGTTAAAACACTGACCAATGGTGCAGGGATCAGGGGTTCAACTCCTCACAATGCCCAGTGAAAAATGCCTGCTGAGGCAGTATGTATTATGTTGTGGAGTGCTGTAGGAGGCTGTATAATTTTATTTTGTTATCACTACTAGCAAACGCACTCTCCCAGCATGTTAACATACGGCGGCCCATAAGGCACATGTTACAGTGCACTGTTCGCCAAGGCACCCTTGAATGACCCCTATAGGGCAGCATGTATGTTGCGACACAGGATAATGTATAGTGCACCCTATAGGGATGGCAACCATAAGGTGGCCTACAGGGCGCCCTATGAAGCACCCTCAGAGTCACCTAATGGGTATAGTAAGCTGAGGGTGGTCTTGCCGGCATAGACATATGTACAGTAAATAAAAATAAAGCTGTGGACAGCCCTACCAAAGGACCCCACTGTGGGTTTGAACCCATGATCTCTGGCTGCACAGGCAGTGATGTAACCATTGCGCTACAGCTCCATAGCTGTAAGCAGGCCCCTGGCTGGCTGCAGATAGCCTACACGTCACCTCACAGACAGTCTGCTGGTGTCAACAGGATAGGGTTAGGCCACCCGTACCCATGATGCACTGCACATGCAAATTAGCTGTCCGCAGATGGACACAAGATGGGGAATGCACCCCCACAGCACCTCGGCCCTGTTGGCGGAAGTGACCGGGTGCACCCACACAGCACCTTGGCCTAGTAGGGGGCACTGACCGGGTGTTTTACTGGCACAGAGTAGCCACACACTGTTACATCGTGCGGGTACTGTGCTCACCCTGAGTGTGCAATGAGGTGGCCAGGACCAGGTCAACAACACCTGCCATGGCTGATGGAGGCCAAGCGGGCGTTCCAAAGCAGTGTTAATGTGTAAGATAGCTAGTTTCTGCACAAACACCATGGATATCCCTGTCTGCCGCCATCAGGCACCCCCCCCCCCCCGTGGCAAACATGGTCCCCATCAAGGGATCCACACTCTACCTCCCTGCAAAGGTGGCAGTAGAGGGCAACATCAACGCCAGTCCTGCTGAGGAACACCACCACCCCCCCCCCCCCCAGGCAGGCAGCTCTATACACAGCCATAACACAATAGCAGACAGACATAAGCCCAGGGTATGGTAAGCTGCACTCCACCACCAGATATTCCCCTGCAGCAAGCCAACAGCCACTGCACCCTGCAAGCCATTATAGCAAGACATTTACCAGCTACAAACAGTCTGCTGGTTAGTCCATAGTGCATGTTCCCAATGGAGATGCATGCACCTAGAACTGGGCTGTCTGCATACACAGCAAGCAGATAGATCAGTGACTGGGCCCCAAAGAGAAACCCATATCTATCACATGGGAGAACTACTATACAGCACTATGGGGGGGCCTAGCCATGCTGTGGTCACTGCACAGTCAGGGTGAGCGTGATCCCCCAGAAGGACATGCTTTGGCCACCCTGTCTGTGTAGGTGGTGGCCGGACACTACAATATCCCAGCCAATGTCCCTGCCAGGGCCCTATGCCCAGTGCAGATGCATCCTGGCCACGCCACCCTGCCCTGGCTATACCCATGGTACCATGCACCTCATTATGCACATTGACTGGCCAATACTGGCAACAGTGCTGGCAGTGCGGGCTGTTGAAGGGGCTTGCAGCCAACACCCACTGTATAGACAGACACACACTTCAACACCTCTGCCATCATGGTGCTACGATTGAGGGGGTAAGTAGCCTTGCCCACCAAACCGGTCCTGAGCACAGCAAGGCATGGATATGGTACGCATTACAGCTGGTGGTCACTCCCCAGGGTGGTAAGCACCGTCAGAGGCCAGGTCTGGAGCATGCCCCGCAAACACCTAACAGATTGTTTGGATGGGGTCAACTAGCAGTATGTACGTAACGTATGGATAACTGCCTGCCTGTGCTCCTAGCAAACGTCTCCGAGCTGTGTACCGTATACCTCAGGTGTAGGGTGACATTGGTAAGTTATGCAAGTGCTCGTTTTGGGTGCTGCATGCACGGTCCAATGTTCTGCCTTTCCAGGAGACATTGGCCAATGGGGCCTGTGGGTGTGGGTGTGTCTGCCCTTGATGGCTGCTGCTTTACGGCACAGATTCCCAACTCCAGTCCAGGTTTGCATCACACTGTTCGGGTTTTCCTGCTATCCCTCATGACTATGCATGGGCTACATCTACATGCCATGGGGGTGGTGCATAGATATACAGCACAGGCATTTGTATGAGTGTCAGCATGGAACCTGACTGGTGTGTGGCCCACCAGGACTGCATTTGGGTGATTCTGCTCTAGGTACTGCCCCTGTTCATGGTGTCTGTGCTCAGTGGGGTAAAAGATAGATGTCTTACCATTGCATATGTCCCCGCCATGAAAGGTGTGTCCTTACTATCACTGTTTAGTTGTGGGAAAAATATGTGGGCAGGATTGGCAGTAGCCCCAGCTGGGCTTTGAACCTGTGACCTTCTGTTCTTGTATGCATTGTCTGTGTGCACTGCACCACTGTGTAGCCACAGATTGGTTGGATTCCCTGGACTGTCCATGACTGTGGATCCGGCAGGACCTGTCTGTTGCAGTGGACTGTGCCAGCCTGCACATGGCTAGGCCTCTGTCTTCTGTGGTTAGCAGCCACTGCCCCCTGCACCACATGTACTTGTCCGCCAACATGCTGGCATGAACTTCTCTCAGAAAAAGCAGTTGACCTGATTGCAATGTGGCAGTATGGGACTGCATTTGGGGGACTTGGCTGTAGGTAATGCCCATTGTTGTGGTTTGTGTGCGGTGTTGGGTAAATTATGGGTGTTTTCCCCATGCATACAGGGGTGTCTGCGCTATCTTTATTTAGTGGTGGGTAAAATATAGGGACTGGGCTGGCAGGTGCCCCAGCTGGGTTTTGAACCTCTGCCCTCTGGTCCTAGAGGTAATGACTCTGTCCGCTGTACCACACTTTGGCCACAGAGACAGTGCAGCCCCTGGAGGCAGTAAGCCTGGCAGGATGGAGTCACAAACCCTGCTCTACGCAATTCTACTGTGGGCATATGCACCCTGTCTGGTGACAAACGTGCACATAAACCCCGTAAATGACCACGGGAAATGTGGGACAAAATATCACCACGCTGGGCAACAGTGATATTAATGGGCAACCATAGCAAACACTCCCAGGAAAGCTCCAAAACGTGGAAATGTTTTTTGGAAGAGTCTCCTCTCAGTAGACCCTTCCAAAATTCATTTCTTTTTTCTGGAGCTTTGCTGGGTGTGATTTCTGTATTTGCCCATCACTATAACTGTTCCCCAGCTGAATTACTATTTTTAATAGTTCTGTTGTGGTCATTTTCTATTTTTATTTTCACTTTTGTGCTGTGCACATATATCACACTGCTCACGTTTTGCTGGTTTCCCCGGTTTTCCTGTACATTGCTGACGGAAATGGTTTTCTCTTCCCTTTAAATGCTTTCTACCGCGAGTGTTTCACTCGCGGTAGTTTTTACCTGCAAATTCGGGCCCGATACTGTGCGGGGAGCCTCTCCCCTCCCACTCTCCACCCATTGACCCCGTCCCTCCGCCCCTCCGGAGCCTTCCTCCGCCCTCCTTTCGCCGTTCCACGCCTCTATCGGACATTTGCGGGCCCGCACTTGTACGGGGCCCGTTAGTGAGCCGCGTACCTGTGCGGGGGTGACACGCACGTGTGCGGGGCATTTAAACGCGTTTCTGCGCGTTTCAGTGCCACGTTGCCGTGCGCTATTTTGCGGCGCGCTATTTTGCGGATTTTAGTAAACTATGGCTTCTGTAAACAGAATACTGTTGTGTAGCAAGAAATGTAAATGAAAATATGGAATTGTATTTTGCCAACTCCGAGTACTACAAGAGCAGGACACAACTGCAAAATGGAGGACATACATTTGTCAGTAATTTGTATATACAAATATATAGATGCGACAATACAAATCATTACTATAAAGAAAATATAAAGAGACTGAAGACTGAAGAAATAACTCAAACTCCTGCTTAGTCTCCTATCCAGTTGCTAGCACAAGGGTATTTATTTAGTTATTTATTTATTTAGACATACTTGTATACCGCCTTATCCTACAATCAAAGTGGTTACCTTACATCACAATTGGGTTACATTTAACATGTGGGTGTTTTGCAACATTTAACATGAGGGTATTTAACAACATTAAGACAACACAATTTGAGGGTTAACATTTATCATGATGGTGTCGTGAGTCTAGCTGGGTTGGTTAGTTATTGAGTTTGCAGGGGAGTTTACGTTGCTATCCCGCTCGGGTGGGGGCTGTTGTATATCTGGTGGGGACTGTTGTCTATCTACTCGTAGGTTTCTGTGAAGAGCAGATATAAGGTGCCTTAGGCGAACCTTCAGTTGGGCTTCTCCTGCCCCCCACCATCTCATTACCAGTGATAACTCTGGCATAGTATTACCCCTGAACTCCAGCAGCCTCCATGTCTCTCCTCAATTGGATGCCTCCCTTCTCTTCTCCCTCCCTCTCCCCCAGCTCCAGCAGCCCCTGTCTTTACCCCCATCCCCACAATAGGCTGCAGCCTTTCCAATCCTTCACCCCAATGGCCCCCTCTCTCTTTTCCCATTCCAGTAACCCTACCCTCTTTTCCCACCTCCAGTAGCCCCTCTCTCTATCCCTTCAGACCTGCAGCCTCCTCTTCTTCCCTGGAGCACCAGCAACCTCTCTTTCTAACCCTCCCCTAATACCCGTGCTGTGGCATTGCTAAAGGTGGTCGTGCCAGAGTACTACTGCCCAATCAGCACCAGCGCCATTTCCATCTTCCAGAAGAGCCCCTCCAGCAGCATTCCTACATGGCAGCAGCCTGTAAGCGGGGCAGGGCGACATGTGGCTACTTCTGTCGCTGCAGGTCCAGCATGCACGTCTTCCCTTTTCTTCCTGCTGGGGCTCTGCAGTTCACTGATTAGTAGCTGCATGTGGTGAACCCTCCAGCGCTCTATAGGTAGTGTCGGGTGGTTCAAACAGTTGCTGATACACACAATACTAGCAAGAAGGGAGAGGTGCTGGCTTCGTGGCAGGAGAAGCAGCCACAATTCAAGTTACGGGAGGCAAATGGCACTTGTTTTGCTGAGCAAGGAGTGGGGAAGCTGGGTTGCCGAGGGGGCCGGGGAAGGAAAGAAAGGAGAAACGAAAAGAGGATTGTCCGGCTCAAAATCCAGACATCTGTTCACCATCATTTTGCCCAGGCACTGTACAGTCTGACATCTGACGGAATTAATATGGTTTTCATATGGAAGATTTTTGTATGCATATTTTTAAGCAAAACGGAGAACTTGGAAACAGTTTCACAGCAATCTTTCTTTCTTGTTAGCTGAGGTCATGCATGAGCAGGGACATTTTTGTGAATTTCCCATTGTAGTCCTGATCTGCTTCCTCCCTGACATTGGGCTTTGCTGCTGCTGATACCCCCCCCCCCCCCGCCATGTTGAGCCCTAAACTGCCCCTGCCTGCTTCCTCTCTCTTGGGTCTGCCATTGCTATAAAAGATTAGCACTAAAAGGGCAGGTAGGGCTTCCTCCCCTTATACTCTTTAATTATGAATTTGAGGGAACACCACTCCCATCCATTAATTCTGTGAAATATCGAAAATGCCTAAAAATAAACATGAAGCTGCTAGAGGATAACCATGGGGCTATGTGTTCAAATGTGACAAGAGCATAACTAATAGGTGTGGATCCAAGAATGTGCTTTGATCACCATCTGTGAGCAAGCAAGAAATGGCAGATTACCTGTGGAACACTGAATTGACTGAAGATCTGGAGGTGTTTTCGCTCTTGGATTATTATAGACAGCAGCTCTGAAGTGTCTTGAAAATGAGCTAAATCGATAAATCGTGCTATAAGCCAGCTTAAGGTGGTTATCAAAAGTGCTCACTGAAAGGGCTCGTCAAGAATGACAAACTGAAAATGCTGACTTTGCCGAATGTCCCCTCACTCTCTCCCTCCCAGTCGCTATCCCATTATCGCACATTATCAGACTTTGCACACCGCCTGCAGTTAGCACACGCTGTTCTCTCTTAGGGCGTGCTATCCTTTCACACTGCACATTGTAAACCTGTTGTGTGCCCTTCCTCCCAGCCCTGCAGGAATCATGCTAATCTCCCAAACCTTGCGACTGACTTTTCTCCCAGAAGTTTTCAAGAGGCATGGTGAGGACACTGCAGCCGAAGCTATCCCCAGGGTAAAAGACAGCATAATCAATACACAAATGCTAGGAAAATATCTAGGATACAATGCAAATGAAGGGGGAAGGAAGGATTTTGAAATTAGAGTGTGTTTAGCCATGTTCACGAGAAGCATCTACCAAACCTTCAGGCCGATGCAGGAAAGCTCAGCGCAGCATTTGCTGTCACTTTTCCCATGCTAGGTCTGCTCTCCGATAAAGAAAACAAGCTAGTGCCGGAACAACACACAAAAGACAACTGTGCTAAACTGCAAATCATATGCAAATCGCTGCCTAAGTAATTGCATCCAATGTAAAAGACTGCACTGAAACTTAGCGCAGTTTTTTACAGTGTTTTTTAATGCTGGATCTTCGCACCACTTCGGGAAGGCGTGAAGATCCAGCGGGAGCAAGAGTATCATCTGAGGTGATGTTTGACACTTCACCTCAGATGACCCTTGGATACCCTGGGCAGGGACAGACTGCCATATAAGGCATTTTTCATGATGGCGGCACAGGGGCGGGAGCACATGGGCAATGCTTCCACTCCAGATTTAAGGTACTGGGAGGGGGATGGGGGTTCGGGGGCCACTAGGGATTTTTATTGGATGAGTGGTGGATGGGATCAGGGCCATTGGGCCTCCAGAGGTTTTTTTATTGGGTGGGGAGATTCAGGCTGCTGGGCCACCAGGGAATTTTTTATCAGGCAGGTGGGGGATTGGGGCCGCTGGGCCACTGGGAAGTTTGTTTTTTTTTTGGAGGGCCAGTGTCTGTGGGGAGCACTGGACCCCCAACAGTATGCTGATGGCATTGGGGACTTTCCCAATGCCTAGGTCATCTGAGGTGAAGTGTCAAACTTCCCCTCTGATGACGCTGTTTCTCTGGGACAGCATGCTAAACTTGCACCGACTTCTGTGCGCATGTATTTGACTTGCCCTCCCAGTTTAATGCTTTTTGCACATTGGGTAATTTGAATATTGCATTCTGGCACAAAGAGTCAGCGTTAAAGTCATGCTCTGAAACCCTGCACTAGAGCTTTAAGCACTGGCCTCTAGCGCAGAGTTTCTGTCTTCCTGCCTGTTTTTATATGGCTAAATCTTACATGGCCTATCTTCTGTCAGCATTGCTATGCTCACGTAACCCCTCTTTGCAAGTCACTTAGTTGGCTACCTATTTGTTTCCTCATCCAGTTCAAACTTCTCCTACTGATCTAGAAATCCATTTGTTCTGAAGCTCATCATTACCTCTCCTCTCTTACCTCTCCATCTACCCCTCCTCGGCAACTATGCTCATCAAGCAAATCACTTTTATCTATGCCCTTCTCTTCTACTGCCAACTCCAGACTCCATTCCTTTTGCCTTGCTGCACTGTATACCTGGAATCGACTACCTGAGTCAGTACATCAGGCTCCATCTCTGCTCCTATTCAAATCCAGGCTAAAACCTCTTTGAGGCTTCAGCTGCCCTGAATGAACCTGCTCTTAGCTGATTTCTGAAGCTAAGCAGCACTGAGCCTGGCCAAGTAGTTGGATAGGGCACCACCTTGGAAACCAGCAGCTGTAAACTCACTGCACAGAAGCAAGGCCTGGCAGTCTACCTCTGGCCACACCTTGCCATGAAACCCAGGGTCTGGGTCGCCAGGAATCAGCATTGATTCAATAGTGTGCATTACACTGAGGCTTCTTTTGGATCTTGACCCCCTTATTCTCCTTTCCATACGCACGTGTGTTACCCTAGTTCCCTGTTTATTCTGTTTGCCTGTCTTAAACAGATTGTAAGCTTCGTTGAGCAGGGGCTGTCTCTTACGTATATGTGTACAGCGCTGTAATGTCTAGTAGCGCAATGCAAATGATAAGCAGTAGTAGTAAATGTGCAATTAATTATTATCCCCTCTATGCTCATTGAGAATTTTCTGATAACCTTCTGAGGATTCAGTTATTTCGTTTCCACTTCTTCTGCCTGATAGTCTCCCAATTTAAGTGACCTATTTATATCTAGACCAGTGGTATCCACTGATGGTCCTCGAGGACCACAAACAGGTTGTGTTTTAGGATACCCTAATAAATTCCCATTTATTTGCATGCATACTAATTCCATTATATGCAAATCTATGTCCTAAATATTCATTAGGAATAGCCTGAAAACCCAAATTATTTGCGGTCCTTATGAACCGGAAGTGAATATTTCTGAACTAGGCAATTGGTTGGGCTAGTTTAGTTTTGGGAAGCAAATCCTTTTGTTGTTGTTGTTGTTAGGGATATTTAATCCTCATGGTTTTGCCAGAATCCAAATGGTTTTGTGTCGCTGGTGAAGTTAGGTAACAGTGTTAACCCCAAGAATGTACAGGCCTTCAATCTGGGCCTAATGGCCAAGAAGCAGCTAGCCTCAGGTTTTAACTCATACCTTACCTTTGATCCTGGCCAGAAGAGGGCAAGAGCCAGTAACCTGTCACTTGCTGAGGCGTTGTCACTTGGTGTCCTGACTGGGAAAAGCAGACTTTTACCAAATGCATGAGTTCTGCATTCAATCCAGTGGAACTGTGGCAAACGTTTTTCAGAGAGCATGCAAATGCGGTGATGTAGCTGAACAGTTTACACAGAGAATGAAGAGTGAGTAGGTAATTTTGGCTTCTTGCCTTTAGTTTGTGCTAACATCATGGCCTGAACATCTCAGCCTGCTTTTCCTGCCTTTATCTATAAGGAACCAATGTCACATGAGTGACTTTGCATCTCTGAAATGAATATCAAGTAACGGAGTAGCTAGCACATTCTGTAGCTTGGTGAAAGGCAGGCCCAGAATGTTTTATTATCTGCCCATGAATGCCCAGTTCGCTTCTATTTGACCTCCCAGCGTTTTCTTAAATTTCTTTGGGCTCAAAATCAGGTGAATTGAGCCCTTTGAGTCATGAGTATAAAGGAATTTTTCCTGTTTTGTGTCTTCTGAAGAAAGTGCTTCTTACGTATCAATCTTTTGTGTTTTGCTCTTCTTTTCAGGGTAAAGTTGTAAAAGTTTGAAATAAAATCTGGAATCTTTTGCAGGTCACTATGCTCTCATAATTTAAAATTAAAGAAGGACTGCCACAGATTCTGCTGCAGATGAATACAACTATGATTTTGGAAATTGCATCCTTTTTAAAAAGGTTTTCCCTTTTCTACGTGATAATGGCAGCTTCCCTACTGATGTCACTGCAGGCCTGCAGTCCCTAATGCGGCATGACTTCAGTGCCATAGAGAGTATGGAGCCGCATTCCACTTGTGACATCCCTGTACGAAACACTGGGCCTTCCGAGAACTACTTCTGTTTCTATCTTCTCTGTGACGTGTATCAGAGCTACCAAATTACCCAGTTCCAAGAGGGTGATTTAGGCCACTCCTGGATTTCAGGAAACCTTATCCTGCTGCATTATGGGGCTTGCAGAGCCAATTTCAGTGGGTAGAATCAGGAACTACGAATACCACACTCCTTTTGGATGTAAGTTCCAAACCAGGACTAACGAAGACGTCTCCCTCTAGGAACTGGCTAACTTGGCAGCTCTGCCATATAATAGTTGTAATTTCTTTGTACTATAAGCGTTCGTACCCTGGCTCTGATATAATGAATTAAATCATATTTTAACTGTGCTTGTGCTATGGGTAGGGACAGTTTGCTGGCTGAAAATTTCAGGAAACTACTTTTATTTGTAGTATTTAGCTCATGCCTTTCCGGTTGTTTAGGGTGAGTTACAGTCAGGTACAGCGGGCATTTCTCTATCCCCAAAGGGCTTACAATGGGGGCAATGGAGGCTTAAGCGACTTGCCCAAGGCTTCAAGGAGTACCAGTGGGATTTGAATGCTTTGGTTAGAGATCAGTGCTCTAACCTTTAGGATACTCCTCCTTTTAGGGGCCTGTTTACTAAAGCGCATTTGACTTTTGTAGCTAACGGGGCAAAAAAAAAGCAGATACTCGTAGTGTGGTGTTAGCTGCAAAAGCCGTGTGTTATCTGTTGGGGGTGTGCACAGCATTTCTCCAGCAGATAATTGCATCAAAATTGCAGAGAGCATGCCACGGCAACACCGTGAATGCAGCTAATATCACCCATTGAGATGGCGCTATGTGCACCTATGCCGTCTTCAACTTTGCCGGTTGCCACGTGCTGAGGACGGTGCATTGCAGACACGCCCGCTCTCTCCCATATCTCACCAGTTCTGGCTGTAGCGCAGCGCTATCTGCATTTCCTCTGCACTATTTAATAACGTGGCCCGATAGATCATTCTATCTGCCTCATTAACAGGTATCACAGCTTAGTAAACATCCCCCTAAGTCTCTACAGCAGGGAGATTTAATTGAGATTTAAAGAGCTCTGGTTTCTGTGATTACTAGCTATAGGTGTCCACCCTTGTTTCCTGCATCATCTACTCTCTGGGGGGTATCGAAGTTAGTAGTTAATATAAAAATGAGTTGACTGCTCTCCCGTTCGTAATAAAGAGCTCATTATTTTGAGGGAAGAATAAAAAAAACTCCTGCTAAAAAAATTCCTCTTGTGGACCAAAGGTAGTCTAAACACATTCAGTCTTTACAATTGCCCTGTTCATTTCCAAAGACAGGCAACATAATGCTACTTGTTGGAGTGAATGGACAACTTAGCAGTTAAGGAAGAAGGATAAGTGGAGGAGATATTAGCCTTTCACAAAGGAACCATAGAAAACCAATACTACCCTTTAAAAAAAACAGATTTTTAAAGGCATAGCTCTTGCACATACCACATGAGTGCTGGCCAGGGTTAGGATGGAAAGTCAGTTTTATTTGGACTGAAAGGATTTATGCAAACAGAAATCAGCACACTTGCAAATTCTCTTAAAACTGTGTATTTTTTTTAGGTGGGGGAGAAGAGCAGTATCATTTCCCTTAAGTCAAAGACCTGCTTTTTTATGAAAGCATGCCTGTCTGTGTGCATGGTAGGGACAAGGCTACAATCTTACCAATCATGATCAAGCAGCAGCTTTTATCACATTTTCAAACTGACTCGATAGATCAGATCTATAGTTTCAGTTGAGTTTGAACAGAGATCAAAGTTTCTTGACTCTGATGGACCAGGAGCCGAAGTGTACAGGAAAGGCTTAAAAGGTTAGGACTCTTCGGCTGAGGGGAGATATGATAGAAGTCTATAAAATAGTGAGTGAAATGGGTAAACATAGATCGATTATTTATGCCTTCAAATAGTAGAAAGACTAGGGGACATGCAACGAAGTTACTATGTAGCACATTTAAGATTAATCGGAGAATTGATAGTTTTTATTACGCAACACATAATCAAACTCTGGAATTTGTTATCAGAGGATGTAGTAAAAGCTGTTAGTGTAGCTGGGAATAAAAGAGCTTTGGACTAGTTCCTGGAGGAAAAATCCATGTACCATTATTAAAGAGGACCAGGGAAATCCAGTGCTTACCCCGGGATAAGCAGAATGGAATCTGTGTACCATATTTGGAACCTGACAGGTACTTGTGACCTGGAAACAGGATACTAGGGCTTGATGGACCCTTGGTCTGACCCAGTATGGCATATCTTATGTTCTTATCACTGTGGATGGAGGAAGAGTTTGTTAGAGCAGCAAGGCTAAGAACCAGTGAAACTAAGTTTCAAGTCCTCTTGATGCCCCGTGACATTGCGTGAGTCACTTCACCCAGACATGCCTCAGGTACTAAGCTACATAATGACATTAATTGGTAATAATGAGTGTTATTTGTCAATATGCAGCCTACTGCAAAAAAATTATGGTTCAACATGAAGTAAAAAAAATGGTCTGTTTAGGCAAGTAGATAAAAAGCAACTCATAATTATGTAAATACAGTTTGGAGGTGCTAAGTCTAGGAAATGGCATAGTACAAAAGAAGACGCTCATTTCCCTCAGGGCTCAAGTGGTTAAGTAAGCACTCTTCCTCTGAGATCCCTCCCCACCTCAGTGACTGCCGGTATTTAAAAAAGAATTGTGCATCTTAGCCATGCCCTCTTTTGTTGAAACATAGAGCTCCTCTACTTCCTGACCCAATCCCGGCAGTTAGAAGGCCATCCCTAGTGACCCAGAGGGGTGGGCAGGAGTTATCTCTGGTTGCTCCTACCCCGGCGGCACCATTTTTCAAAAAGCTGCCACATGACCCTCCTAGTCATCCACCTAGATGGGTGGATATAACATGTGTTACAAATAAATAGATATGTAAACTCGCCATAATGCATATTAACATGAACTAAAGTGATTTAAGGCACATTAAATAATGTAAGTTCCATCTCATCCTGCTAGACCAGTCCAGAAAAATGGGTTGTGTTCCCCTACTTGCAGGTTGGCGGAGACAAAGAACCAATGAAAAGCCCATGTTTCATTGACATCACTCCCATGCCTCTATTCACCTCATACCACCAGAGGTCTCCTCAGTATTTCTTTGTCTCCAGCAGATGTGCATGGATTTTCTCCTCTCTGAAGAAAATGTGAAGATTGCAAGAAAAAGATTGATTAAACGCTTGTGAACAACCACCTTGAGGGTGACTCAATTGAGCGCGATGTGGGAGGCTCCACTAGACTATGGTCTTTGTGGTAGCTATCGGAGGAGGGAAAATTGGTTCAGCTCCAAGCTGTTTTCATGAGAAGAGCCTGTTGAGCAGCCACAAAATTGGAAGGATCTGGAAGAGTGCAGCAGCCTCACACAACCTCGATGCCCCCTCCCTCCTCCTCAGTTTCCCCCTTCTCTCTCCCGAAGATTGCAGAAGGCTCTCAGAGGGATCTGCCTGCCAGCCACCTTAAACGCAGTGCTGCAAAAGTCAGTGAAATGGTATCATGGGAATAGAGCTGAACCTGGCATGGATCCTTTGCCTTTGGCTCTCAGGGGGTGAGTACCAAGGCTTGACCTCGTCATTGTCCCTGTTGGAGGTTCTTGATTCTATGTGTGTAAGATGCAATTTGGGGTTGACTGCTGATGAACTTTGGCACAGTGTGGAGGTTTCTTGCCTTTTTCTGCACGTGTTACTAGCGTTTTCTCCTATTGTGTGCTTGGCGGTCGCGTGCTCTGTATGTACGTTCCACCCAAGTGCCTGTGCTCCAACATGCGTTCCTACCATAGTGCCTGTAATGCACATTGTAGTAGAAGTGCAGTTAACGTATGCTGCCATAAAAGTGCAGTCAAGGTGTTCCACAGTAGAAGCGCAGTTAATGCATGCTTTTGGGCTGCCGCAGCCCTAGCATGCACTGTTTTGATACTTGCCTTAACTCTCTGTCTTCTTCCAGAAAATGTTTTTTGACCTGTGGCAAGCGAGGTGCCTTATCTCTGGATTCTTGACTCTGCTCTTCTAGCATGCAGTTTCTGAGTCATCCCTGGAAGGCCTGCTCCCCCTCTCTCAGCCAGGGGATGTAATTAGTCTGGCCTTGCCTGCCTCAGAGCAGAAGGTGATGGATGGTGGTCTGGTTAAGGATATTCAGCTGGCTGGAGGATCCAGCGACCGTACTGTGTGCATCTCATTGTCCTCTAGGGGATCTGTGGCAGCTGTGTCCCCTGGTGTTGGGGAGTCAATTCCGAGAGGAGAGCTTCCAGACTCTCTCCTTCAGAAGATTGTGAAGAGGCCGATGTGATCCGCCTATCCCAGAAGGAGGACCTGGTGGCATTAATTGCCAGGATTTCATCCACTTTGAATTTGATAGATGCTTCTGACATAGAGCAGGAGCCGAAGGTACTCCTTCAAGTGGTGCGAAAATACACTGCTGTCTTCCCATCCCTGGATGTGATCAAGAATACGATCCGATTGGAGTGGGACTCTGCCTACTCCCTGCCTAAAGGGTTAAGAGTGTGTAAGAAGATCTCCACTATCCCAGAGGAAGAGTGTATTGAGTGGTTTGGCATTCCCAAGGTAGATGTGCAGGTCACGGTGGTTACCAAATGGAACACCATTCCTATGGATGGTGGATCGGCTTTAAAGGATTTTATGGACCGTAAGGTGGATTCACTGTTGAGGAGCCAGTACACCGTAGAAGCAGCTATTCTGCAGCTGAAGGTAAGTACCAGCCTGATGTCTCAAGCCCTGCTCCAATGGATTCAGTCTCTTCCACCAGATGATACTCCCTTCTTTAGAACTGGCTACAGCGTTCCTTTCTGATGCCATATATGGCCTTGTACATTTGGCGGCCAGGGATGGTGCCTTGACGACGGTGTCATGGCATTGGATTTGGCTCTGGCACTGGGTAGCGGACATATTTTCCAAAGCCTGGTTGGCCCATTTGGCTTTTCAGGGGAAACTTTTGTTTGGAGCTGATTTGGAGAAGCTGGTAAGGGACGTGAATGAGACAGAATTTTACTGCCTTCTGGAAAACATGCCTGTGAAGCTGGCTGGTGTCCTTTTTCATCAGCCTTCACCCGTCCACCGAGGGTGCACCAGCTGGATTCTCAGAGGTCTTGGGACTCTCGTTCTCAGTCCTTTTGTGGAGCTTGTGGGCCCAAGGAATTGTTTTTTTTCCAGAGGAGGATCCTCCCGGGCTGCACAATATAGCTTTAGGGGCCCATTCCTTGGTTCTTTCAGTTGGAGGCAGGCTTTGCCTTTTCTTTAAGAAATGGGTCCGGGTTGCCAAGAATCACTTGATGCTAGACATCATTTAGTTTGGCTGTGCCCTGAAATGCAAAGAGCCAATTACAGATGCCTTTGTCAGCTCCCCGTGTAGGTTTGCAGTCAAAAGTGCTGCTCTGTGGACCACCTTGGATATGTTGCTGCACCTGAAGGCAGTGATGCCCTTTCCGCTGGATGAGCGGGGCAAGGGCAGGTACTCCTTCTATTTCATGGTGCCCAAAAAGGACGATTCCTTATGGCCCATTCTGGACCTCAAGGGGATCAATGGGCACTTGCATGTCCTGTGCTTCTGGATAGAAACCTTGCGCTCAGTGATTCAATCAGTGTGCTGAGGGGAGTTCTTCGCTTTCTGCATCTGGCAAAGGCATATTTTCTTCTCTCAATCCAGGTAGATCAGCAAAATATCTGGTGTTACCAAACTTGGCTGTCACTGTCAGTTTGCCACCCTCATTTTCGGGCTATCCACCGTCCCAAAGATGTTCTCCAAGGTCATGGTAGTGGTGACTGCATGCCAAGGGATCTGTATCCATCCTTATCTGGATGACTGGCTCATCCGGGCCCTTTCCCTTTCAGAAGCGTCTCAGGTGGCGTCCTGAGTGGTGTTCTTCTTAGAAAGATTCGGCTGGGTGTTCAATCAGGGAATGAGCCAGCTGTGGCCTTCCCAGTCCCTGGAGTTTCTGGGAGCACGTTTTGACACTCAAGTGAGCAGAGTTTCTTGCCAGAAACATAGAAATATGATGACAGAAAAAGACCACATGGCCTATCTAGTCTGTCCTTCCATATCAACAACTACAACAGTCCCCTTTTTACCTTTAGAGATCCTCTGTGTTTGTCCCATGCTTTTTGATTTCAGTTACTGTCCTCAACTCTACCACCTCCACTGGAACACTATTCCATGGATCCACTACTCTTTTGGTAAAGAAATATTTCCGCATATCACTCCTGAATCTATCTCCCTTCACCCTCATCCCATGTCCCCTCGTAGCAGAACTTGCTTTCAATTGAAAGAGGCTCTCTCCCTGAACATTTATGCCATGGAGGTATTTAAACATCTCAATCATATCACTTCTATCCTGCCTTTCCTCTAAGGTGTACATATTAAGATCCTTCAGCCTGTCCTCATATGCTTTATAATGAAGGCCACTAATCATTTTAGTAGCCACCCTCTGCACCGACTCCATCCTGTTCACATCCTTTTGAAGGTGCGGTTTCCAGAATTGCACACTATACTCCAAATGAGGTCGCACCAAAGACTTATACAGAGGCATTATCACCTCCTTTTTTTCTGCCATTGAAGCGCGCTATTTTAAAGGATTTAATGCTCATGATGGTCTTCTTGGTTGCAATTTGTTCCGTAAGGTAGATTTCCAAACTGCAGGCTTTGTCTTTCTGAGATCCTTATCTGTCTTTTCAAAGGAGGCTGTTTCCATTCGGCCTGTGCCTTCCTTCTTGCCTAAGGTGCCTTCTCTCTTTTACATAAACCAGGTGATCTGCCTGTCCTCCTTCTCGAAGGAGCAGTGTCAGGGGAAGGATAAAGATCTCCGCCTTGTGGATGTCCAGAGGGTGTTTCTTCGGTACTTGAGGTTACAAATTCCTTTTGAAGGTCCAACCATCTTTTTGTACTGTTTGCTGGCCTGCGAAGAGTGATATGGTGGCTGTATCGCTTTTGGGGTGCTGGATTAAGGAGGCCATGGCCTCAGTGTATCTGTTGCAGAACTGTCCGGTTCCAGAATTTTTGTGTGCCCAATCTACCCAAGCACAAGCATCCTTGTGGGCGGAGCAGAGCTCGGTAGCCCCTGCAGATATTTGTCGGGCGGCAACATGGGCATCACTTTCCACTTTGTCAAGCATTACCACTTGGATGTCCATGTGTCAGGCAGACATTTGTCAGGTGGACATGGCCTTGGCTCAAGGGTTTTGCGAGCTGCTGTTTCTTTTTCCCGCCCAGTAGAATTGTAGCTTTGGTACATCCCACATGTCTGGACTTGTCTAGCAGGACTCACGGAAAGGACATTAACTGGTAAGTTAAATGTCACCTTCTATATTGTCTAGCAGAACGATATGGAAGGTGACATTTTACTTACCAGTTAATGTCCTTTCCTTGAGTCCTGCTAGACCAGTCCAGGCCCACCCCTGAAACTGTATTTGCTCTGTTCTTCTGCTGTGGTACCCTTGGGTCCGCTATGATTTTTATGCTTGGCTTTGCAGGTTCATTTTTTTTTGACAGCCTTCTGCTTATACTTTCCTGTACATAGTTCTCTACTATTAATTACGCATTGTTGTCCACAATTGAGGTTGTGTGAGGCTTGCCATGTTCTCCCATATGCTTTCGGACAAATACTGAGGAGATCTCTGGTGACTGAGGCGAATAGAGGCATAGGAGTCATGTCACTGAAGCCTAGGCTTTTCTTTGGTCCTTCATCTCCACCAATCTGCTGGTAGTCTGGACTGGTATAGCAAGATTCAAGGAAAGGACATTAACTGGTAAGTAAATTGTCACCTGTAATGCCCAGCGGGTTCTATTTACTAGCTGTTTGGTTAATTTGAATTAATGTTAATTCACTTTGCTCAGCTTATTAACTCACGCTAGTAAAAGTGGCCCTAAAGTTGGTTTAAGAAAAGAATAGCTTGTGAAGCTGAATGTGAAGAAGAGTGCCTCCAAGACCAGGAAGGGTCCCCTTTCCCTGACGCACCATGGATGAAGGTGTCCTTTTAAAGCTGCTGCAGTGAAGAGACAGTACGCGTATCCCTGAAACAGGTCCTGAACCTGACTAACTGTGGAGTCAGCTGGATGGGTCTGGAAAGGTTCAACCCATCCCAGCAGAGAGGCGTCGCATGATAAGCAAATCTTTTGCTCAATATAACCAGCTAGGACAGGAACAGGCATACGTAGGGAAACACCTCACTGTTTCTCTAGCTACTTTTTATCATAGACGTTTCTGCCTGGGGCCAAAGATGAATTAAATAAAAGGCTAAAGGTTTGATGCCTGGAATTTATGAGTTCCTGGTAGTTTTTTAGGCACCTAATTCAGGAGCACCTACTAATTCAGTTTTAGTTACTGAGCATTTGGGTAGTGCTACAAGACGTTCACAGTGCTGCATGACACATGTAAGAGATGCTCCCTGCTCATCAGAGCTTATAATCTGCTAAAGACAGACTACACAGTAGCTGTAGACACGGGATACATCTAGGGGGAATGGTAAGGAAACAGAGAGGAGACCAGGTGAGTCAAGATTTTGAATTCTGGCCTTTATGGATGTATCAATATAGGATTCAGTTTATGTAGTTTGTTTTTAATCTTTTGGTTTAAAACCTTCAGGTGGTAGTCATGTTAGTCACTGTCTCTTGGTAGGTGAATTAGGGAGAAGGGAGGGAGAAAGCTGCCAATGTAGAGTTCTCCTATGGCCTTTGAAGCTTTCATCAAATTCTGTAGAAACAGAACCCAGTTATAGAAATGTGCATTTTTTAAAAATCTCTGTATGATTTAGATTTTGTTAAGTGAAAGCTGTTGAAAGAGGTACTTCTTAAAACAATTTTGCTAAGTATAGCATAATTCACAGATACCAAAAATATCCTGTCTCCATACCACCTAGTCATTGGGGATTTTAACTGTGTGAAAGTCAGGCTGAAATTTATGTCACAAAGATTTTTTGCTACATGCAGAAAATATAAAAAAGATCTTTAGTAGAGGCTTAAGAAAATAATATGCTGGTAATAGGAGACTGAGATTTGGGGTGATACGTAGCAAAAAGGAGTCTTATGCATAAAGTTAAGTGATGATTACTGCTTATAAAGAATATGAATTATCTTGGTGTTCTCACATTGCATGTTGGGACATATTTCTTTAGAAATTAGATCTGTAAGCCCACAGTGCGGTGAAAGCAAATTATGAATTGGTTTAGTCAGGCTTCTCAAGCTTGTCTTAATGACTTTTCAGGACATACAGGACATCAGAGAAGTTTGCATGCACTGGAAACCCAGCATATGCAAATTTATCTCTGGCATATCCATTGTAGATATCCTGAAATTTTGAGTGGTTTGGGTCAATAGGATAGGTTTGGGAAGCCCTAGTTTAGCCTATTAGTCATGAACTCTATGGAGCCCCCTAGGGTTCTACCAATTTTTGTGGTATGTGTTTGGGAAGAGGAACAATTCAGGGAGAGTCCCTTTGTGGCAATTTAAGGCAGAGAAAGGTGCTGCCCATCCTTGAGGGTGGAACAGAGGTATAAATGAGACTCAATGAATCCTGGGAAGTCTCATTGACCAAAGGAGCAGATGGGAAGCAGCCAGACGACTGTTCTCTTCAGTGCAAGAACATATCCGTGACTTTTTTCCCCCTGTTTGTGGGATTTTTCTCCATCTCCCTGCTGGAGCAAGTGAAAAGAATAAACCTCTTTGGATCAGGGTCTGTCTAGGATGGTGAGTTTTTCCAGGTCAGAGGAATAAGAGCTGTGTTCTTATCGCATAAGTCCTCAGCAAGGTGTTTAAAGTGAGGTTTTTGGAATGCAACGAGGGAGAAGAGAACTTTCTACAGTTTCCTTCTGATTACAGAGAAACGCCCCATTGGAATCACTGGGAGGTCCAGGTTTCCTTCAGTGAGCACTCAAGAGGCTTGAGTATTGATTTGTCAGGGGATTTTGTGTGTTCTTCCAAAGTGGGTAATTGAAATTGTGTAAAATGTTGTTTTTTTTCTATAAAATTCTATGTCTTTCTGCTGTGTCATTTATTTTAGTTTTGACAGAAAGTGTACTGGGACTAGATTCCTGGAGTGTGGATCATTTTTTGAGTAGGGCGTAAGAGCTCTAAGCCTGGCTTCCCTGCTATTGCTTTTCCCAGCCCAGGAGCCAGATCCAAGACCTTGTGGTCAGGAGAGTGTTTTACACTACAACCTTTTATAGGGAATAATTCCTACAAAAAGTGGCTACACCTGGTAATCCTACATAGAGCCCAGCAACCAGTAGAGCAAAATAGGCTCTAAAAATCATTTTTAAAACTCATTTAATGAATCTTCCATATTGTCAGCTGAAACTTAAACCAATTATTTTTGCAAGGGGATCTGGAGAAGCAACTAAATGGCTTAAAATATTGAAAAACTGTACAAAGATGTTTGAACACCAGGGCAGTGGTGTCACTGGAATTTACTTGCACCAGGTAGAAAGGCATTCCATGGAGCCAGTAACTTTAGTTTAAATCCACCCATTTCCTGATGTGGTCCTGATCACATAGGAGCCATGATAGTAAATGATCGCATAAGCTGTCTTCAGGCTACAGGTAATTAAAGTCACTCGTCCCCTTCCTCCATTACATTCTCTGATACAGGAGGCAAACCAAGACCTCCATGCTGGCTTGGAAGGGAAGCGTTCTCTGAAACATGTAGGAAAGGGGTATCTGTTTAGCCCTTTTTTATTGAACTGCTTATGCCTTTTCAGTAGTAGTTCAGGGCAAGTTGCATTCAGGTATGGAAGGTATTTTTCTGTCTCCAGAAGGGTTAAATTTGCTTCAGGTCCAATTTTTTGAAGTGAGATCTAATTACTAATGTGGTCATTTTAGAAGCCCTTTTCTTGAGTTGGACATCTATACATGGACATATAGACGTGCAAATCCCAAAGTCGCCCCCTGAAACCATTTTACAAAGCTTTCTAGGTTGACATCTCCAGAATGAACACATACATGTTGCAATGGGGGCATGGCAGAGGTTTGTCTGAGGTGTTTCGGAAAAGATATACGTACACACACGATTTCAGGAACAGTGAACGCATCTAAACCCACCAGCAGTCCAAACATGTTTATTTCTGCTCCAGGGCATGAATTTAGGCATCAGAAAAGCTCTTGTTTTGCCAGTGAAATACCTGGAGGGAGTAGAGAAGAGGGCACTCTGATATCCACAATACTTTTCATTATGAAAAGTGAACAGAAGGGAAATGCAGGCACTTGTTGTCTGGTTGGCACGCTGATGCACATCTCTTGCAAAATAGCAGGCGGGGATGTGCATTCAGTATAGGACAGATGTCCATGTCCTAACCATTTATTATAGGGTTGTCTATGTGGCTGGTGCCACCACCATCTATTTTGGACATGTGGAAGCTTCTAAAATGGGGACAGAACTTGCATATGGACAGCTGTTTACAGACATTTTGACCTGGAATTCCCAGATTGCACCTAGATGTCATTTCAAAAATGTGCCTTTACAAGTGCTTGCTAACAATGTAGTGCTCATAGTAAATCTAGCCCTCCGTTTACAGATAGGGCAGTAAAAAGTGCTAGGATGGTGCAGGACTGGGGGAAGATGCTGGGCAGGAGAAGAGGGGATGGGACCATCTGGGGAAGGGGAAAGTAGGGAAGACGCTGGACATGTTTATGGTTAAAGTAGTTTGGATGGCAGGAAGATGTTCGACATGGGGTAGTACAGGGATAGGGAGACAAATGAGATGCTGGACATCAGGGAGGGGGAACTAGGGACACAGAGGAGATGCTGGACATGGGAGGGAGGGAGACAGGAGATGCTTGAATGTGGGGTACTGGGGAGGGGAGAGAAAGGAGATACTGTACATGGGGGGGGGGGGGTACAAGGACTGGTAAGACTGAGAGAAAATGCTAAACATTAGTGGTGGGACTAGGGAGACAAAGAGAAGATATTGGACATGGGAGGGAAGAAGGCAGAATAAATATTTGGCATAGGGAGATTAGAGAGACAGAATAGATACTGAACCTGGGGAGAGGGGCCTAGGGAGATACAAGAAATGCTGGAAAGTGTGGAAGAGATGGGGGAGGCAGTCAGGAGATACTGAACATGGGAGAGATAAAGAGACCTTGGATGAGCAGGGTGAGAGAGCGGAGATGTATGAAATAGGGGAAGAGAGAGAGAGGGGAGAGCTAGTGAAAGATTGGGCAATAAGAGGTTTGGGAAGGTGATAGATGGGAATGGGAGAGCTGGATGAGGGAAGGTGATGGAAAGCTGTGAGTAAATGCAGCAAACAGCAGGAGACTGACAACTAAATGTAAAAGGAGAAGGAAGAAAACTTATGTAGGTGATAAAGTAAAGACAGGAGGAGAGAGACGGAATGGCAAATAGACAGGTGACCTGGGAAACAAGAGTTAAAAGAAGGCAGAGGAAAGCAGACACCAGAGCCTGAAACCAATACAACTAGAAAAATAAAATGTCCAGAAAACAAGGTAGGAAAAATAATTTTATTTTCTATTTAGTGATTGGACTGTGAGCTTTTCGAATACAAATCTGCTAGGACCAGTGTTAGATAAGGCTAGGGCCCAGGACAGGGCAAAAATTTGGGAGGGGACCTCAAAACTCACTATCGGGCTATGATTTCCTCAGCTTCAGAGACACACACACTGACCCCAGTCACTTAGCCTCACAACCATGCACATATACTGCTCCCAGACAGCGAGCCCCTGCGCAAACACACATAAATATATAGCACTAAATGGAATCTCAGAGACATGGTGGAAGGAGGACAACCAGTGGAACACTGTGATATCTGGGTACAAACTATATAGTAATGATAGAGCTGATCAAATTAGTGGAGGGGTTGCGCTCTATGTTAGAGAGGGCATTGAGTCACAAAGGATTAAAGTTTTGCAGGAAACAAAATTTGCTGTAGAATCTCTATGGATTGAAATTCCATATAAAAAGGGGAAGGCGATGGCAGTGGGGGTGTACTATCGACCGCCTGGCCAGAATGAACAAATGGATAATGAAATGCTTAAAGAAATAAGGGAAGCTAACAAAGGTTACAGCACAGTAATAATAATGGGTGATTTCAATTACCACGGTACTGATTGGGTCAGTGTCATGGCAGGACATTCTAGGGAGATAAAGCTTCTAGATGAAATAAATGACTGCTTCTTGGAGCAGCTGGTTCATGAACTGACCAGAAGAGAAGCCATTTTGGACCTAGTCCTTAGTGGAACACCAGATCTGGTGCAAGAGATAAGGGTGTTGGGGCCACTTGGCAATAGTGATCAAAGCATGCTCGCGTTTGATTTAATTAATTGAAGAGGGATGGTAAGGAAATCCACAGTGCTACCTTTTAACTTTCGAAAGGGAGACTATGATAGAATGAGGAAAATAGTTAAGAAAAAACGAAAAGGAGCAGTTGCAAAAGTTAAAGACTTACATCAAGCTTGGGTGTTGTTTAAAAATACTACCTTGGAAGCCCAGACCAGCTGTATTCCACGCTTTATGAAAAGTGGAAGGAAGTCTAAAAAACTGCCAGCATGGTTTAAAGGTGATGTCAGAGAGGCTGCGGTTGCCAAAAAAGCATCTTTCAGGAAATGGAAAAAAAGAGCCAAATGACAAAAACTGGAAACAGCACAAGCACTGACAAGTTAGATGCAAGGAATTGATAAGGCAGGCAAAGAGAGAATTTGAGAAGAAGCTTGCTGTGGTAGCAAAAACATGTAATAAAGACTTTTTCAAGTACATTTGTAGCAAAAAACCTGTGAGAGAGTCAGCTGGACCATTAGATGATAGAGGGGTAAAAGGGGCACTAAGAGGGGACAAGGCCATAGCGGAGAAACTGAATGAATTCTTTGCTTCAGTCCTTACTGAGGAATATGTAGGGATGTTACCCATGACTGAAGTAGTATTTAAAGGTGATACTGCAGAAGAATTGAAAGAAATATCGATACACTGGGAATATGTATTACAACTATTTGATATACTGAAGAGTAGCAAATCACCTGGATCAGATGGTATACATCGAAGGGTGTTGAAAGAACTGAAATATGAGTTTGCAGACCTGCTATTAGTAATCTGTGAACTATCATTAAAATCATCTGTAATACCTGAAGGTTGGAGGATGGCCAATGTAACGCCAATTTTTATAAAGGGTTCCAGGGGTGATCCGGGAAGCTACAGACCGGTGAGCCTGATGCCAGTACCAGGAAAAATGGTAGAAAACATCATAAAGAACAAAATTACTGAACATGTAAATAGTTATGGCTTAATGGGAGACAGCCAACATGACTTTAGACAAGGAAGAGCTAGTCTTACTAATCTGTTATGTTTTTTTGAATGTGTGAATAAACAGGTAGACAAAGGTGAGTCGGTTGATATAGTGTATCTGGACTTTCAGAAAGCCTTTGACAAGGTCCCTCATCAAAGACTTTTGGCAAAACTAAAAAGTCTTGGGATAGGAGGCAGTGTACTATTGTGGATCAGGAACTGGTTAAAAGATAGAAAGCAGAGGGTAGGGCTAAATGGACAATTTTCCCAATGGAGAAAAGTGAATAGTGGAGAACCCCAGGGATCTGTGCTGGGCCCGCTGCTTTTTAACATATTCATAAATGACCTGCAAATAGGAATAACGAGTGAGGTTATCATATTTGCAGATGACACAAAACTATTTAAAGTTGTTAAAACTCATGAGGACTGTGGAAAATTGCAAGAGGATCTTGATAAATTGGAAGACTGGGCATCCAAATGGCAGATGAAATTTAATGTGGACAAGTGCAAAGTTATGCACCTAGGAAAGAACAACCCAAAATATGGTTAAACGATGCAAGGTTCCGCATTGAGAACTACCACCCAGGAAAAAGATTTAGGCATCATCGTGGATAACATGTTAAAACCCTCTGCCCAGTGTGCAGCGGCGGCTAAGAAAGCAAATAGAATGCTAGGTATCATAAGGAAAAGAATGGAAAATAAAACAAGGGATATTATAATGCCTCTGTATCGTTCCATGGTGCGACCGCACCTTGAATATTGTGTGCAATTCTGGTGGCCGTATCTTTTAAAGGATATAGCGTTATTAGAAAAGATACAGAGAAGAGCCACCAAAATGGTAAAAGGGATGGAAGGATACCCCTATGAAGAGAGGCTAAAAAGTTTAGGGCTCTTCAATCTGGAAAAGAGACGGCTGAGGGAAGATATGATAGAGGTCTATAAATTAATGAATGGAGTGGAACAGGTAAACGTAGATCGATTGTTTATGTCATTAGAATATAGAAAGACTGGGGGACATGCAATGAAGCTACAGGGTAACCTATTTAAAAAGAATAAGAGAAAATATTTTTTCACTCAACCTGTAATCAAACTCTGGAATTTGTTACTGGAGGATGTAGTAAAAGCTGTTAATGTAGCTGGGTTTAAAAAAGGTTTGGACAAGTTCCTGGAGGAAAGGTCCATAAAGCATTATTAAAGGGCCATATCGCTGTTTCACTCAATACAAGCTTTGTGGAACTTGTTTCTTTTGTGGAAACTGCTAGGTACTTATGACCTAGATTGGCCACTGTTGGAAACAGGACACTGGGCTTGATGGATCTTGGTCTGACCCAGTATGGCATATCTTATGTTCTTATAAACACATTGCCCGCTGACATTTAGTCCTCCCCCCATATACACACTTCCCCCACACTGCTTATGTTCAAGAAGCTGTGTCTTAATTTCCAAGCCTGTACATCAAATAATTACTTTAAAAAGCATATATTTACATACTGTATTTATATGTTTATATTTATATTGTTTGGGTTATAATTTTATTTGATCACTATCTGGGGTCATGGGAATATACAGCTGCTAAAATCGGGTCATTTCAGAAAAAAGTTTGAGAAACACTGTTTTACCCCACCCCACATCTCATTGTGCACTATCCACCTTTCCCCTCTTACCCTTAAAGAACTCTCCCTCATTTCTCCCCAGACCTCAGCAAACACTCTCCTTAACATCCCCCTTCCCACCCAAGACAGCAGGCACGGTCCCTAGCCTGTAAAATTCCCTGCACCTTTTTGGCTTTTCATTGCATCTTGAGCCGTCCAGTGGCAAGCACTTTGCACGAAGCATGAGTAGCCTAATGGTTAGAGTAGCGAGCCAAGAAAAGGTAACAGAGAGTTCAAAGCCCTCTGCTTCTCCTTGTGGTCTTTGGCCACTCACTTAGTTCTTTGCTGCCTCTAATACAACCTTAGGGAGTAATATTGAGTAAACAGCAGTGTTTTTTTAAACCACCAGAGACTACAAAATTCCAGTCCTCAGTGGCAATATCCTGGTAGTGGCTGCCTCTGATTATCTAGATTTTGCAGTCAGCATTGCGCTATCTGGATAGCAGCAATATTCATCCACATCTGGATAACCAATCTGCTCTCTTCCCATCCTAAATTTTATGGATACTTATCTAGATAACTGAGCTGAAAATCACTGCTGTATGGATAAGTGCCGGAGCCATTTATTTATTTAGACAGATTTGTATGCCACCTTATCCTTCAATCAAGGTGGTCACGTCACATCACAATTGGAGGGTTACATTTAACATTAGGGTACTTATAAACATTTAGACATTACAGTTGCTTAACGACATTTAGACAGTACAATTGAAGTATAACATTTAACATGATGGTAATTAACAATGTAGTACAATGAACTTGTATGTGTAGATGGGATGTGTGCGTGCCTAGCTGGCAGAGATAGCTGTATTTTTGTTTGGCTAGTTGCTATTGTTTGAATGCTCATATGTCTATAAATAACAGCGTTTTGAGGTCTTTGCGGAAGTCTGTGATGTCATCCAGTTCCCTCAGGCTCGTTGGGAGGGAGTTCCATAGTGTGGACGCCAGTAGTGACGGAGCTCTTTTTGAGGTTGTTTATTTGGTTTTGTGATAGCCTGCAGGTGTGCCTATCATATTGTCATTATTAGCTCTTCTTGGTCTGTTGCTGATATCCCTTGTTATAACGTCTTGAAATACGTCTGCTGAGAGATGATGAATGATTTTGAAGATGATCATAATTGTTTTATATTTTGCTCTTGCCACCATTGGGAGCCAGTGTAATTGTTGTAGACAGGGGTGATGTGCTCGGTCCTTGGAGTGTCTGTAATGATGCGTGCAGTGGTGTTTTGCACCATCTGTAGTGGGTGCAGTGTCTTCTGAGGGAGGCCTTGATATAGTGAGTTTCCGTAATCAAGCAGTGGTGTGATGAGTGCTTGGCACATTGTGCGGAAGTGGTCCTGACGGAGTATTGGTTTGATTTGTCTAATGCTCCTCAACCGTTGATAGGCCTTGTTTGCGGTTTTGGCGATGTGGGATTTCATGTTCAGAGCTCTGTCCAGTGTGATGCCCAGGTACTTAACTTCTTCTTTGACTACTATATGTTTGTCTAGGATGCTGATAGTTTGTGGAGGTGTGAAGGTGGGATTCCTGGTGACGAACATTGCCTCAGTTTTATCGTAGTTAACTGTTAGGTTGTTGGCTGTGAGCCATTCATTTCTTCAAGGCATTTGGTTATTGTTGAGGTGTTTAGTGCTTGTAGGTTGATTGGAGTGTACACCATGATGTCGTCAGCATAAATGTGGTAGTGGAGTTTGTGGTGCTTGATGATGTTGCATATAGGCTGGGTGTAGATATTAAAGAGCATTGATGGGCACCAGACAAAAATAAAACGCCCAATATACACCAAACAAACCCAAAACTAAAGAAACCTTACTCAAGATTAATCAAAATTAAAACTACCTCTTCCACAACTTCTCATAACAACGGCATTCTTATCCCCCAACACTGTCTACTAATAAATGCCAGATCTATTAGAAATAAAACACACATTATACAGGACCTTATTGCTAATGAAAAGCCAGATCTACTCTGTATTACAGAAACATGGCTTACAGATACAGACACAGTTCTCCTCAACACACTAGGTACCCCAGGTTACAATCTATTTAACTGTCCCCATACCAATAGAAGAGGTGGGGGAGTTCTAATACTTGCAAGAGACAATTTAAAATTAACTAACTGCTCTCAGAAATCACTCGAAGGAATAGATTTCCTTAGGGTGGAGAACAAAACCCTTGCAATTTCTCTATTATACAGACCACCCTCATCTAACCATGAATCTCTTACAACAGCCCTTGAAGCAGTCTGTTAAATTTCAATAAAAAAATACCAAATGATATTGTGGGACATAAACCTTGCTTCACTCCACGCCGCACACAAAAATGCATTAATTGAAGCCTTGGACCAAATGGGATATCAACAAATAATTCAAACACCCACACACAGCAAGGGAAATGTACTTGACATGGTATTCCTGCCTAAAAAGCACTCAAATAACATAGTAACAAGCTCATCGCCAAAAATCACTCAAGTCCCATGGTCTGACCATCACCTAATCCAATTCACCTTCTACATGCCAATGCAACCTCCCAATCTAGAAACTAAATCACATCCTCGGAGAAGCAAGTTTAAAAATTTGGATAAAGACGCAATAATAAAATCAATTTTATCTCACACAAACACAGAAACTACAAATCTGGATGACTTAGTAGCACGATGGAACAATGGAATAGAAGCAGTTTCAAAACAACCACCCAAAATTCCTCCTAACATAAACACCAAATTAAAAAACAAAACTGAAGCATGGTACAATTCTGACTTGGTTAAAGCAAAGAAAGACCTCAGAAGAATGGAAAAAAAATGGAGAACTAAAAACTTACCAGAAATCAAAGCACAATATCTGTTATTACTCGCAAGATACAAAGAAGCCATAAATTCTGAAAAAAAGAATTACCATACCAAAAATCTAAATAATGCTCTAAACAGACCTAGGGAACTGTTCGAACTAATAAAGTCTCTTACTACACCTACTAAGGATACCAATATGAAATATCCAATAAATTCCCAAACACTTGCTGACCATTATTCTCGCAAACTGTATCCGACAGAAGAAGAAACCTCCCATAAAATAACAGCAAGCAATGTATTTCTAAAGACACCAATGACTATATCGATCCTGTAGAAGAGTGGGAAAACTTTCATAAAACAGACTTAAGACAAATGCTAAACATAATTACAAACATAAACACCACCACATCCCTCTAGATCCCTGCCCAGTAGCATGGATCAAAGCCACAAAAACAGAAACTGCACCCATAATACTAAACATAGTAAATCAATCACTTCATCAAGGAACTATGCCAGCGGAACTAAAAATATCTCTCATACGACCTATCCTAAAAAACAAAACACTCAACAAAGAAGACCCAGCTTCATATAGACCAATTTCAAGTATTCCATTTATAGCAAAAACTATTGAAAAAAAATGCCCAACATCAGTTACAGGACCATATAGATGCCACAAATGCACTTGATTTATTATTTATTTATTTAGACAGTTTTGTATACCGCCTTATCCTTCAATCAAAGCGGTCACAACACAATTGGGGGATACATTTAACACATGGGGATATGAGACACATACACTAATACTTACAGGGAACATGGGCTATGGAGGGTTAAGTGGCTTGCCCAAGACCACAAGGAGCATCTGTGGGACTAGAAACCCCAGTCCTTCCGGCCCAAGGTTGCTGTCCTCTAGTGGGATTTGAACCCCCGACCTTCCAGCCTGAAGTACATTGCCCCAACCACTAGGCTACTACTCCCTCGTCAATCACATGGAGTAGAAACACTCCTACTAGTGTTATTTGTTAGACTATATAAAGGCATTGAAAACTGCAAGAAAATGTTCATCTTAATATTCATAGATATAACAGCGGCCTTTGACTCTGTGAATCATAAGACCCTCATATAGCAAGACTTGACTCGATAGGAATAAAGGGAACCCCCTAAAATGGTTCACCTCCTATATATCCAATAGAGTCCAGCAGGTATACTTTGACCAAAACTTATCCAATGCCTTTCCACAAACACAAGGTATACCCCAGGGCTCCGCAATATCCGCCATACTATTCAACCTATACCTAAGGCCAATTTGCAAAATATTCCAAAAGCACAAAATTAATTTTCACCTATATGCAGACGATATAATGCTTTATGCACAATTGGATTTATTTAACCCTGACTATAGTCACATAGAAGCCTGCCTCAAGGAAACCCAGATATGGCTCCAACAAAATAACATGAACATTAACCACAAGAAAACTGAAGTAATGTTCATCTCTAAAAACTCAGAAGTTAAACATCCCTCCACAATACTACTAAACAACATTTCCTACAACATCAAACAAGAAATAAAGTACCTAGGAGTGATGCTTGATAAGGCTCTTAGCATGGAAACTCACCTAAGGCTATTAAACAGAACAATTTTCCACAAACTGAGAATCATACAACCACTACGAAATATCATTGAACACTCAGATTTTAGAACAATAGTGCAAGCACTCATAACTCCACATCTAGATTATTGTAATGGCATCCTCCATGGTCTACCTAAAAAAACAATCAATATACTCCAAATGGCCCAGAACGTTACAGCTCGAATAGTAATGAATGTGCCAATCTCAGATCACATCACGCCTATTCTAATGGAACTTCACTGGCTACCGATCCAAGTGCGTATAAGATACAAAATAATAATTACAACATTCAAACTAATTCACAATATTGCCCCTTCATTCCTCTCAACACTCATTAATGCTCAACCCCTCAACAGGAACAGACGTACACACAACCTTAACACTCTACTGATACCACTCACTATATGCAAGGTAAATACGACTACTAGCAATAGAACATTTACCTATCTAGCCCACACACAATGGAACAAACTCCCTGACACACTAAGAGCCAACAAGGACCTCCAATCTTTCCAAAAAAACCTCAAAACCTACTTATTCCAAGACTAATATAATCTGGCAGAAATAACATAAACCAACTTGTTTTCAAGAATAAGTCATATCTTGACTGGTTTCAACAACTCAATCATCATATGACATAACTGGTCCAATAGAGTAGATTAAAAAGTAAACACTTTAGACATGTAACATTCCCTGTGTACATCAATGTAAATATTATATATTTAGTTAACTGAACTTATCATGTTCTCTATGTAAATAGTTTGGAGTTCGACCTCCTATGTGAACGTTTGCTATGTACATAGTTCTAAACTGTTGATATCTGTAACCGCTGTCCTGGCAGAGATAAATGTTAAAATGTAAACCGCTGCTGATCACTGGAAGGAGTGGTATAAAAATGGTTACAAATAAATAAATGATAGGGCTGAGCCTTGTGGTATTCCTTGCATGATGGGGAACTGCAGTGATTTCTTTTGGTCGCATTTGATTTGTTGCGTTCTCCCTTCTAAGTATGATGTAAACCATTTCAGGGTATTCTTGCATAATCCTATCTGCTGCAAGCGTTGCAGTAGCTTAGTGTGGGACACAGTGTCGAAGGCCGCCGATATATTGATGAACACTATTAGGAAGCCATTTTTTATGTTATCCATGCCTCTTATGAGATTGTCAAAGAAGGAGGTGAGTAGTGTATCCACGCTGTGTTGGGGCTTAAATCCGTGCTGATGGATGTCTAGTGGGGCATTTATATCAATATGGTCCTGAAGTTGTCTTTGCACTTCCTTTTCCACTATTTTAGCAAGGAATGGGAGGCTGGAGATGGGATGGTATATTTTGGTTCAGAGGGGCTCAGATTGCTACTTTTAGTATCGGTCGTATCATTGCGTGCTTTAGGGGTTGCGGCATGTATCCTTGTTGGAGTGAATCTTTTACAATTTTTTGAATGTGATGAGAGAGCTGGCTTTTTGTAGCTTTGATCCATGCCACTGGGCATGGGTCTGATGGTGAGGTTGTTGTGTTGAGTCCAGCTATAATGTCTTCTACTTGCTGCTTTGTTGGTATGCTGAAGTCCTCCCAAGTTTTGCGCTGCTTTTTTATCTTGTGATCTGTCTGTGGCATAATAGAGCATGTTTGGATGGTGTTTTTTGACTTCATGTAATCTGCATATTTTTGTGGGTCAAGGTGGTGGGTACTTTGTTGCGTGTCATCCTTGGTGAGATTTTTGACAATGCTAAAGAGTTCTCTTGGTCTGTTAGCAGATTTCATGATTAGGTTGGTATGGTGTTGCCGTCTACGCTCATTTATTAGATTGTTATATTCCAGTTGCTTGGCTCTGTATAGGGTTAGGGAGTTATGTGATTTGTTCCGTCTCCATTTTCTTTCCAGTCTTCTGAGTGTGTGCTTTGCATCTCTGATTTCATTTGAGTACCATGGGGCATTGGATCTCTTGCATGTTTGTGGTTCTGTGCTCACTGGGGCAGATGCTGCGTTGGATATTATATTGTTCCATTTTTTCTATGTTTAGGTCAAGGGTGTCGTGTTCATGTTGGAGTTGAGGAGTGATTTCGTTTATGAATGAGTCTTTGTTGAAAGCTTTAAACCATCTAGTTGCTCTTTCTGGCGGTGCGAGGAAACCTGCAGGAGTGCAGTCTGGATAATATCACTGAGACTTATCCTGCCAAGTGGATAAGACCTTTAGAATTTCAGCTCCTTAGGTGATAAGCCCTCTGGGGGCATGGAAATATTTACTGTACCTAAATGTAACTCACCTTGAACTACTATTAAAAAAAGCTTGGGTTAAATCAAAAATCCATTCCCGTCCCCTCCAGCAGGCCAAAATAAGGTCTGAAAACACAGAGACGATGAGAAAACATCAGCTAATGATGCCACCTCCTCTTTGAATGCCAGCCTAATGATTCCAGGTGGCATTAGCTGATGATGTCATCATTAGTCCTATATGGGCCAAATCAGCAGCTGCGATTGATGACATCATCTGTTTCCTATACTTGGCCCGGGCAAGGCCAGATTGAAGTATATCTGATGGCACTGTCCAAAACATTAGAACCTGTCCTGCTAGCAAAGTTTGTCCTTGTAACACTTGCCAGTCTCCCATCTGTGTTAAGCTAATCCTTGGAATCCAGTTAGTAGAAAATATAACGTCATCTTCAGGGTAACACAGAGCCCAGCATGTGATCAGCTCCACCACAAACCAGTTTGAAAACAACAGCGCACACGAGTGCCAGAAAATTCATTTTGAAGACTTGAATCTCAGAGAACATGATCAGTTTAAGGGTTATATCATATAGATGTCTAATCAATCAAATTTATATGCTGTGCTCTGTGCAAATGAATAGGGAAAAATATGAATGTCTTCAGTTAAATCTCACAGGACTTGGGGGGGGGGGCTAGGGAGACAGAAGAGATTCACAGGCAGAAGAAATTGATAGAATTTAATTGAAGACATTCACAATGTTGTCATGAAAAGGAAAGTACTGCTGGTAGATATTTCCATTTGCCTGATGTTGAGTGTGATTCCTGCTCAAGTGTCACCTTCAAGATAGGGCCAAGAATTCCTGCTCAAGTGTCATCTAGAATAGGGAGATCGTTCCTGCAACTGGTAATGGAACCCACATGGGAGGGGGTGATTCTGGACTTGATGTTTACAAATGGGGAGAGCATTTCTAATGTTATCATAGGTGATCATCTGGCATGCAGTGATCATCAGATGGTGAACTTCAGTATTAGGACGAGGGTAGAGGTGGTTCATTCAAAGGTGAGGATCCTAGACTTCAGGAAAGCTAACTTTGCAAAGATAGGGGAATACTTCAAGGAGTTGTTAGCTGGATGGGAGCTAGATGGTTCTCTGACTTGGGGTCGGGACCCCAAATGGGGTCACATCATCAGTGGATGGAGGTCATAGAAACATGACCAGTGAACCAGTGAACATTCCTTGGAATTGCCCCCTCTTGGGTAAGCTTCCTGTTATATTGAAAACCCATGCTGAGTACTGGGGTCTGTAAGCACATACTGCACACTGACACAAGGGACCTTGAGCTGACTGCTGCAGCTGCTACTATTGCCACTACAATTGCTGCTGCCTTCCTGCTTTAAATGAGTAGAGGGAGGGGAAGGAAGCTGGAGACCTGCTATTTTGATTTCATCATCATCTAGGGTCACGTGAATTTTCAGTTACTAAAATGGGGTCATACGGGATAAGTTTGAACAGCACTGATCTAGAGAGAGAAGAATAACAGTGGACAAGGCTGAAAGGAGATATTTTAAGGGCAACAAACCTTTATTGTTAGAAAAGGAAATAAAAGTAAGTGACTTCATGGCTCTGGGACAGAGGGTGAAGCAGTTAGGTGCACAGGTGGTGTTCTCTTCAATCCTCCCTGTTGAGGGTAAAGGCCAAGGCAGAGAGGCTCGCATCCTGGAGATGAATGCATGGCTGCGTGGATGGTGTCATCGAGCGCGTTTTGGTTTCCTAGACCATGGGATGCTGTTCCAAGGGTTGCAAAGCAGAGATGGCATCCATCTGTCCAAGAGAGGTCAACGCATCTTTGGTAGTCGACTGGCTAATCTACTGAAGAGGGCTTTAAACTAGATTCGTTGGGGATGGGTGAAGAAAGCCCCCAGGTAGGTGAAAGCCCCCAGGTAGGTGATACATTAAATACCTTTATGGAAATGGGTAACAGGGGTAACATATGGAAAGCAGTGTGTATTAATGCCCGTAGCATGGGAAATAAGATCCCTGAAGTTGAAGCTTTGGTGGGAGTGGCTGACTTGGATTTAGTGGCAGTTACAGAAACGTGGTTCACAGAAAACCATGACTGGGATGTAACTATACCTGGCTATACTTTATTCAGAAAGGACAGGGTAGGAAGAAGGGGGAGGAGGAGTGGCACTATATGTAAAAACTACTATTAAAGCTTTGGAATTACAGAGCTTAAAAGGGAGAGAGGAGGCATTGTGGGTTAAACTAGAAAGAGGGAAAGAGAAATCTATTTGCATTGGAGTGATATACAGACCTCCCTCACAAGAGGAAGAGGTGGACAGAGAGTTAATTGAAGACATACGCAGCATTGCTAGGAAAGGGGAAGTGCTACTGATAGGAGATTTCAATATGCCAGATGTTGATTGGCACATTCCTGCTGCAGTATCATCTAGAAGTAAGGAGATCCTGGATTCTCTACAGGGAGAACTATTCAGGCAATTGGTAACAGACCCCACACGTGAAGGGGCCATACTGGACTTGGTGCTTACCAATGGTGAAAGTGTTTCTGATGTTGTAGTGAGAGATCATTTTGCATCCAGTGATCACCAGATGGTGTGGTTCAGTATTAGGACTAGGGCTGTTAGAATCCATTCCAAGGTGAGGATCTTAGACTTTAGGAAGACTAACTTTGCGAACATAAGAACATAAGAACATAAGAAATGCCATACTGGGTCAGACCGAGGTCCATCAAGCCCAGTATCCTGTTTCCAACAGTGGCCAATCTAGGTCATACGTACCTAGCAGTTTCCCCAAAAGACACAGGTTCTGCAGTGCTTGTACTAGGCCAAGCATTGATATCCTGGGTCCCTTTTTAATAGTGGTTTATGGACCTTTCCTCCAGGAACTTGTCCAAACCTTTTTTAAACCCAGCTATACTAACAGCCCTTACTACATCCTCCGGTAACAGATTCCAGAGTTTGATTACACGTTGAGAGAAGAAATATTTTCTCCTATTTGTCTTAAATAGTTTACCCTGTAGCTTCATTACATGCCCCCTAGTCCTTCTATATTCTGATAGCGTAAACAATTTATCCACGTTTATCCGTTCCACTCCATTCATTAATTTATACACCTCTATCATATCTCCCCTCAGCCGCCTCTTTTCTAGGTTAAAGAGCCCTAACCTTTTTAGCCTCTCTTCATAGGAGTAGCCTTCCATCCCCTTCACCAATTTGGTGGCTCTTCTCTGTACTTTTTCTAATAACTCTATGTCCTTTTTAAGATACGGTGACCAGAATTGCACACAATATTCAAGGTGCGGTCGTACCATGGAGCGATACAGAGGCATTATAATATCCTTTGTTTTATTCTCCATCCCTTTCCTTATGATACCTAGCATTCTATTTGCTTTCTTGGCCGCCGCTGCACACTGGGCGGAGGGTTTTAACATGTTATCCACGATGACTCCTAAATCTTTTTCCTGGGTGGTGGTTTCTAATGTGGAGCCTTGCATCTTGTAACTATAGTGTGGGTTGTTCTTTCCTAGGTGCATAACTTTGCACTTGTCCACATTAAATTTCATCTGCCATTTGGATGCCCAGTCTTCCAATTTATCCAGATCCTCCTGCAGTTTTCCACAATCCTCTTGGGTTTTAACAACTTTAAACAGTTTTGTGTCATCTGCAAATTTGATTACCTCACTAGTTATTCCCTTTTCCAGGTCATTTATGAATATGTCAAAAAGTAGCGGACCCAGTACAGATCCCTGGGGTACTCCACTATTCACCTTTTTCCATTGGGAATATTGGCCATTTAGCCCTACCCTCTGCTTTCTATCTTTTAACCAGTTCCCGATCCACAATAGTACACTGCCTCCTATCCCATGACTTTTTAGCTTCGCCAAAAGTCTCTGATGGGGGACCTTGTCAAAAGCTTTCTGAAAGTCCAGATACACTATATCAACCGACTCACCTTTGTCTACCTGTTTATGCACACCTTCAAAAAAACAGATCAGATTAGTAAGACAAGATCTTCCTTGTCTAAAGCCATGTTGGCTGTCTCCCATTAGGCCATGACTATCTACATGCTGTGTAATTTTGTTCTTTATGATGGCTTCTACCATTTTCCCTGGTACTGACGTCAGGCTCACCGGTCTGTAATTTCCCGGGTCACCCCTGGAACCCTTTTTAAAAATTGGTGTTACGTTGGCGACCCTCCAATCTTCAGGTATTACAGATGATTTTAATGAAAGTTCACAGATTACCAATAACAGGTCTGCAATCTCATATTTCAGTTCTTTCAACACTCTGGGATGTATACCATCCGGTCCAGGTGATTTGCTACTATTCAGTTTATCAAATAGTTGTAATATATCTTCCCGGTGTAGCGATATTTCTCTCAATTCCTCTGCAGTATCACCTTTAAATACCACTTCAGTCTTGGGTAACACCCCTACATCTTCCTCAGTAAAGACCGAAGCAAAGAATTCATTCAGTCTCTCTGCTATAGCCTTGTCTCCTCTTATTGCACCTTTTACCCCTCTATCATCTAACGGTCCAATTGACTCTCTCACAGGCCTTTTGCTACGAATGTACTTGAAAAAGTCTTTATTTCGTGTTTTTGCTTCCGTAGCAAGTTTCTTCTCAAATTCCCGCTTTGCCTGCCTTATCAATGCTTTGCATTTAACTTGCCAGTGCTTGTGCTGTTTCCAGTTTTCATCATTTGGCTCTTTTTTCCATTTTCTGAAGGTTGCTCTTTTGGCAGCAACAGCCTCTCTGACCTCACCTTTAAACCATGCTGGCAGTTTTTTGGACTTTCTTCCACTTTTCTTAATGCGTGGAATACAGCTGGTCTGGGCTTCGAGGATAGTATTTTTAAATAACACCCAAGCTTTCTGTAAGTCTTTAACCTTTGGAACCGCTCCTTTTAGTTTTTTCCGAACTATATTCCTCATTCTATCATAGTCACCCTTTTGAAAGTTAAAAGGTAGTACTGTGGATTCCTTTACTATCTGTCCTCCACTGATTAAATCAAACATGATCATACTATGATCACTATTGCCAAGTGGTCCCAACACCCTTATTTCTTGCACCAGATCTGGCGTTCCACTAAGGACTAGGTCCAGTATGGCTTCCCCTCTGGTCGGTTCATGAACCAGCTGCTCCAAGAAGCAGTCATTCATTTCATCTAGAAACTTTATCTCTTTAGCTTGTCCTGCTGTGACACTGTCCCAGTCGATACCGGGGTAATTGAAATCACCCATTATTACTACTCTGTTGTGGCTTTTGTTAGCTTCCTTGATTTCTTTGAGCATTTCATCATCCATTTGTTCATTCTGGCCAGGTGGTCGATAGTATACTCCCACTGCCATCACCTTCCCCTTCATAAATGGAATTTCAATCCATAGAGATTCTACAGCATATTTTGTTCCCTGCAAAACTTTAATCCTTTCTGACTCAATGCCCTCTCTAACATAGAGCGCAACCCCTCCACCAATTTGTTCAGCTCTATCATTACGATATAGTTTGTATCCAGGTATCACAGTGTCCCACTGGTTATCCTCCTTCCACCATGTCTCTGAGAGTGCAATCATATCTAGCCTCTCATTTAATGCTATATATTCTAATTCTCCCATCTTATTGTTTAGACTTCTAGCATTGGCATACAAGCATTTTAGAGACTGTATTTTATTAATATTAATCTGGCTATTGGTAGGCATGGGTAATGGGGAATCTTTATGCTCTGTCTGCTCCTTACTCAAGGGCATTTGGGCTACTATACTCCCTTTTGGAACCTCACTGCTTTTGGTAGTATCCTTCAAGGATACCTTTGTCCGAACCGTGCGCTCCTGGGTGACTGTCGGCTTTCCCCTATTTTCTAGTTTAAAAGCTTCTCTATCTCTTTTTTAAAGGTTAATGCCAGCAGTCTGGTCCCATCCTGATTAAGGTGAAGCCCATCCCTTCGGAAGAGCCCCCCCTTTCCCCAGAATGTTCCCCAGTTCCTAGCAAATCCAAAACCCTCATCCTTGCACCATTGTCTCATCCACGCATTGAGACTCCGGAGCTCTGCCTGTCTTTTGGGTCCTGCACGTGGAACAGGAAGCATTTCGGAGAACGCTATCCTGGAAGTTCTGGATTTCAACTTCCTACCTAAAAGCTTAAATTTAGCCTCCAGAACTTCCCTACCACATTTTCCTATGTCATTGGTACCAACATGTACCAAGACAGCAGACTCCCCCCCAGCACTATCTATGATCCTATCTAGGCGGTGCGTGAGATCTGCTACCTTCGCACCAGGCAGGCATGTTACCAGGCGATCCTCACGTCCACCAGCCACCCAGCTATCTACATTCCTAATGATTGAATCACCAACTATAACAGCTGTCCTGACCCTCCCCTCATGGGGACATGGCCCTGGAGAAACGTCCTCGGTGCGAGAGGGTTTTACATCACCTGGAGGACAGGTCCTAGTTACAGGATCACTTCCTGCCACACCAGGGTGATGCTCTCCTGTCACGTGACCTCTCTCCTCCATGGCAACAGGGATGCTGCCACACTGGAGGTGGGACTTCAGGACTATATCCCTGTAGGTCTCGTCCATGTACTTCTCTGTCTTTCTTATGTCTTCCAGGTCTGCTACTCTAGCCTCTAGAGAACGGACTCGTTCCCTGAGAGCAAAGAGCTCCCTGCACTTAGTGCATATGTAGGACCTCTCACCAACTGGGAGATAATCATACATGTGACACTCGATGCAAAAGACTGGAGAACCCCCATCTCGTTGCTGGACCTCTGACTGCATCTTAGTTTAAAGCTTGTGTTTAGGTCTTTTAAATCGGTATATAATAAGGATTGGTGTAGATGCTTATACTAATAAAAGTGTATCTAATACCCCTAATACACCCTGTGTACCTGAAGCTAATTAATCACAGGTCCTCTGTGTATGACTGATGGGCCAATACCTCAGGGAGTCGTTAGTGGGATGGGAACAGCTGGGAGATGTAGAAAAACAGTGGGCAAAACTGAAAGGGGGTATTTTAAAGGCAACCAACCTTTTTGTTAAAATGGTAAATAAAGGCAAAAGGAACAGGAGACCGCTATGGTTTTCGAAGGAAGTAGCTGAACAAGTGAAGAAAAAGAGGGAGGCCTTCATGAAATACAAGAGATCACAGAGAGAGGAAGACAGGCATCTGTATTTGGAAAAACTTAGAGAAACTAGCAAAGTAGTCAAGAAGGCAAAGATTCAAAAGGAGGAGGAAATAGCCAATGCAATAAAATGGGGGGGGATAAGACATTTTTCAGATATATTAGTGAGAAGAGGAAGGGCAAAAGTGGTATTGTCAGACTCAAGGGTGCAGGGGGGGAATATATAGAAGCTGATAAGGATAAAGCGGAATTGCTTAACAAATATTTTTGTTCTGTGTTCACAGATGAAGAACCAGGAACAGGACCTCAGAAAACACCCACAAATAAGAACAGAAGCGAGGGACATCTTGAACTATTTTCAGAAGACTGTGTTCGTGAGAAACTAGCTCAACTTAAAGTAGACAAAGCGATGGGACCGGATGGGATACACCCTAGAATACTGAGGGAACTTGGGGACGTTCTAGCAACTCCACTGACTAACCTTTTCAATGCCTCATTGGAGTCTGGAGTGGTGCCAAAGGACTGGAGAGAGGCTCATGTGGTGCCTTTACAGAAAAGCGGAAGTAAGGATGTGGTTGAAAACTACAGGCCGGTTAGTTTAACTTCGGTGGTGAGTAAATTATTGGAAACACTGCTGAAAGAGAAAATAGTGAGGTTTCTGGAGTCCAGCGGATTACAGGATCCGAGGCAGCATGGATTCACCAGAGGCAGGTCTTGTCAGACAAATCTGATTGATTTCTTTGACTGGGTGACCAGGGAGTTGGACCGAGGGAGAGCTCTAGATGTGGTGTATTTAGATTTCCGTAAAGCCTTTGACACTGTTCCTCACAGGCGACTTATAAACAAACTGAGCACCCTAGGGATGGACCCTAAAGTTACTGCTTGGGTTAGAAATTGGTTGGGTGGGAGGCGACAAAGAGTACAAGTAAATGGAGCTCACTCTGAGGAGAAGGATGTTACCAGTGGTGTGCCCCAGGGATCTGTCCTTGGTCCGATTCTTTTTAACATCTTTGTTAGTGATATAGCGGAAGGGCTGTCGGGTAAGGTTTGCCTCTTTGCGGATGATACCAAAATCTGCAATAGAGTAGACACCCAGGAAGGGGTAGATGACATGAGGAGGGATCTAGCTAAGCTTGAAGAATGGTCTAGAATTTGGCAGCTGGGATTTAATGTTAAAAAATGTAAGGTCATGCATTTGGGCTGCAGCAATCCAAGGGAGCAATACAGTATAGGAGGTGAAGTACTTTTGTCCACTAAAGAAGAGCGGGACCTAGGCGTGGTTGTGTCTGATGATCTTAAAGTAGCTAAACAGGTAGAAAAGGTGACGGCAAAAGCTAGAAGGATGCTTGGGTGCATACGGAGAGGAATGGCTAGCAGAAAAAAGGAGGTGATAATGCCTCTGTATAAGTCTTTGGTGCGACCTCCTTTAGAGTATGGTGTGCAATTCTGGAGACCGCACCTTCAAAAGGATGTGAACAGGATGGAGTCGGTGCAGAGTGTTGCTACTAAAATGATTAATGGGCTTCGTTATAAAGCATATGAGGACAGACTTAAGGATCTTAATATGTACACCTTAGAGGAAAGGCGGGATAGAGGTGATATGATTGAGATGTTTAAATACCTCCGTGGCATAAATGTTCAGGGAGAGAGCCTCTTTCAATTGAAAGCAAGTTCTGCTACGAGGGGACATGGGATGAGGGTGAAGGGAGATAGATTCAGGAGTGATATGCGGAAATATTTCTTTACGGAAAGAGTAGTGGATCCATGGAATAGTCTCCCAGTGGAGGTGGTAGAGATGAGGACAGTAACTGAATTCAAAAAAGCATGGGACCAACACAGAGGATCTCTAAAGGTAAAAAGTGGACTGTTGTAGTTGTTGTTATGGAAGGACAGACTAGATAGGCCATGTGGTCTTTTTCTGTCATCATGTTTCTATGTTTCTATGAAAAAGAAGCTGCTATGGCTTTCCAAAGAAGTAGCTGAAGAGGTTAACCTTCATAAGAGATGGCAGAAAGAAGAAGAAAAACAGCAATATCTGGAGAAGCTAAGGAAAGCTGATAAAGTAGTCAGGAAAACAAAGATGCTAATGGAAATAAAAATAGCCAATACAGTAAATCAAGGGGGTTAAAACGTTTGTTAGGTATGTTAGTGACAGGAGGACGTGCAAGGGTAGCATTATGAGACTAGTGGTGAATGGGAGGAATATATAGAGGCTGATGATGATAAAGCGGAATTGCTTAACACATATTTCTGTTCTGTGTTCACAAATGAAGGACCAGGAATGGGTCCTCAGAAAACAAATTAAATAAGAATGGAAATGATGTAGAACTTGAACAGTTTTCAGAATACTGTGTTCTTGAGGAGTTAGCAAAACTGAAAGTGGACAAGGCGATAGGGCCAGACTGGATTCATCCCAGGGTATTGAAGGAACTTCGGGAAGTACTGGCAGCTGCACTGGCTGACCTTTTATCGTTAAGAATGATCTTGGAGGGCTGGAGATAGGTGAATGTGGCTCTTGTTCCCAAAAGCTGAAATAAGAGAGAGGTTGCTAACTACCCATCAGTTTGTCTGACCTCTGTGGTGAAGAAATTAATGGAAACGCTGCTAAGACAGAGGCTAGTGTGGTTTAAATCAAGGGATTACATGATTTGAGTCTGTTTGATTTATTTGACTGCGTAATCAGAAAATTGGATCAGGGGAGAATGCTAGATACGGTATACTTAGATTACATTAAAGCCTTTGAAACCATTCCATATCAGTGATGCACCCTAAAGTAACTGACTGGGTAAGAAGCTGGTTGAATGGGAGGCAACAGAGGCTAATAGTAAATGGAGCTCACTCTGAAAATACGTATGTTACCAGTGGCGTGCCTCAGGGATCAGTCCTTGGTCCTGTTCTTTTTAACATTTTTTGTAAGCAATATTGCAGAAGGTCAATTGGGAAAGGTATTCCTTTGCAGATGATACCAAAATCTGTAACAGGTGGGTAGACACCTTGGAAGGTGTTGATAACATGAGGAGGGACTAGCAAAGCTTGAAGAAGGCTCAAGAATTTGGCAGCTAAAAAATTAATGATCATGCATTTGGGCTGCAAAAATCCAAGGGAGCGGTACAATATAGGCCATAGGGAATGAAGTATTTCAGTATACAAAAGAAGAGTAGGACCTGGGGGTGATCATACTGAGTGATCTCAAACTGGCCAAACAAGTAAAAAAGGTGACAGCAAAAGCTAGAAGGATGGTTGGGTGCATAGGGAGAAGAATGGCCAACAGGAAAAAGGAGATAATAGTACCTTTGTACAAGTCTGTAGTGAGACCTCATTTGGAGTATTGTGTACAATTCTGGAGACATAAACAGGATGCAATTGGTCCAGAGGATGGCTACTGAAATGGTCAGTGGTCTTTGTCATAAGACATACAGGGATAGACTTAAAGATCTTAATATGTATACTTGGGAAGAAAGGTGGGAGAGGGGTGATATGATAGGGATGTTTACATACTTCCATGGAATAAATGCAGAGGAGGTGACCCTCTTCAAGTTAAAGGAAGCTCTGGAAGGAGGGGCATAAGACACAGGTGAAAGGGGATAGACTAAGAAGTAATTTGAGGAAATATTTCTTTACGGAAAGGGTGGTGGATGTGTGGATCAGCCTTCTAGTGGAGATGTTGGAGACAAGAACTTTGTCTGAATTCAGAAACGCATGGGACAAATATAGAGGATCTCTGAGGGAGAGGAAAGTATTGTAAAACATAAAAGTTCTTATGGATGGGCAGATTGGATAGGCCATATGGTCTTTATCTGTCATCATTTTCTGTTTCTATGAATGGAGTTTTTCTGACCAGATTCTTTTATAAAACCCATAGATTATAAATACCTTACTGGGGCAGAAATTGATTGCGGGGTGCAACAGAAATTTATACTGGAGTCCATTGAGTACAGCAAATAGTTAAAATCACATGCAGTTGGCATCTTTTCTTAGTATAGTATCAAAACAAAGAGGTATAATGACCACACAAAACAAACACAGCAATAAATAGTGGTGATAAAAACAAATAATAGCAAGTAAAAGAGCACACAAATTTATTACAAATACAAAATCTCATATAAAAGGATCAGACCATACATAAATAACTCACAGTACATTAAGTCCTAACATGTTTCTGCTTCAGGGGTAACATTAATACATAAAAAATGAGTCAAATATCATTAAAACATAAATAGAATGGTCAAAAAATACTCATAAAATATTCAAAATTAGTAAATGTGAATACAACTGATGGCGGTCCCTAAAAACGTTAAAACAAAAATGAAACCAAGAAAAAGGTTAGTACCATGAACCATGTATAAAACAAACAAATATAAATTAACTAAAACCATAAAAATGTAAAAATGACTAATTAAATAACAAGAGGCAGATTCTTTATAGGCTGGTTATCACTGGCGGACACGTTTAAATTGGGCATGGACATATTCATTCCTGATTCCACATCCGTGGGTATAGACATGCCCATGTTTATTTATTTATTTTTCTTATATACCGCACTATTTGCAATCAGCGCGGTTCACATGGAACAGAAACATCCGACAACTTAAATATGTCTGGTCATTACATTAAACAGGAAATGCAACTTGGAAAAAGGGTACAATATATACATATGAGGTGTACTGAGAAAGGATAATGTTTGGTGTTTACATTGTAGGGGACGCCTGTTGCGAGGGCTTGCCTAGTTGACTACTATTATTGTTGAGGTGCTCGTTATTCGAGTGGGACTGAGGATCGGAGATGTCAGTGAGATATTTAGTGAAGAGGAAATGTTTAAGGGCCTTTCTAAATTGGCTCAAGTTGGGGATTGCTCTGATATGTGCTGGTAAGGTATTCCATAGACTTGGGGCACAGAGTTGGAAGGCTCTGTTAGCTGTTGTTTTGGTGCATTTAGTTGCTTCTTTTGGAATTACTAGCATGTTGGACTCTGCAGATCTTCTTGGTCTGTTAGGTGCAAGTGGTTGGATGAGGTCAGATAGAGAGGAAGAGGAGAGCTCATTGCCAGCTTTGAAAGTCATGAGCAAGGTCTTAAAACAAATCCTGGCTTGAATGGGGAGCCAGTGTAACTGCTTCAGGAGTGGTGTCACATGGTCTCTCCTGGATGCACCAAAGAGTACTCGCGCTGCACTGTTCATAGCAAGTTGAAGGGGATGCAGGGTGGACCGGGGGAGCCCTTGTAGTATGGAGTTTGAATAATCAAAATGGGGAATAATCAGGGCTTGGTAAATGGTTCGGAAATCATCTGGTTCGAGTAACGGGCGTAGGTGTCTGAGGGATCTGATTTTAAAGTAGATCGCCCTTACGGTATTGGCTACATGTTCTTCATGTCGAGATTTTGGTCTAGCGTCACTCCGAGGTAACGTATAGCAGGTTTAACTTGTAGTTCGGCATCATTTACCTTAACGCAGCTGGGTGGTATGAAATTTGTGTTCCTTGAGATGAAAAGAACCTCCGTCTTTTTGTGTTGGATTCGCAGGTTTTGTGATAGGAGCCACTCAGATATAGTGTTGAAGCAATTAGTTAGAGGGGCGAGGTCTAGTTTATCTAATGATATTGGCATGTATAAAAGCACATCGTCAGCATATAACATGCAACTAACATTGAAGGATCTAATGATTTTGCAGATGGGTTGGATGTATATATTAAACATCAAGGATGATAGGGATGATCCTTGAGGCACTCCTTGACTTTGTTGAAATGGTTCCGAAGTAGTCCCATTTGCTCGAACATGCTGCCATCTTCCAGAAAGGTAGGATCTGCACCATTCGAGCGCTGATCCGCTGATACCTTTTTCTCTTAGGCGGTAGAGGAGAATCTCATGGCATACAGAGTCAAAGGCTGCTGCTATATCTAAAAAGATGAGTGCGAAACCATGTCGTATGTTGTCAACGCCTGAAATTATATTGTTGAACAGGGCTGTAAGTAGTGTTTCCACTTCATGTGACTCTCTAAATCCATGTTGGGATGGATCTAGTGGGGCAGTAGTGTCAATATGATCCTGTAATTGTCTATGTACTACTTTTTCAATGATTTTTGCGAGCATAGGTATACTAGATATGGGCCTGTAAGACTTTACATTTTGGGGGTCTAACTTGGTGTTTTTTAAAAGAGGTCTGACAGAGGTCTGCTTGAGAGTAGGGGGGAAAGACGCAGTGTTAAAAGAGAGAGGTCACATCGCAGATCCTTTATCCAGAATGCCGGACAAGGATCTGTGTGTGCAGTGGTGGTGTTTAGGGCTAAGATGGTATCTTTGATAATTTTCTTTGAAGGTATAGAGAAGGATGTTAGTGATGCTGAGTGCTCTTGCACGTCAAGGGGGTCAGGTATTATTATTTTGTCGGTCTTGCACATTTTGGATTGCATGTAGACTGCATAGTCTTGTGGGTGAATATCGCCATTGTGCTCAGGGGTTGGTTCTTTAGCAAGAATTTTGACCAAGCTAAACAGATCATGTGGCTTATTTATGGAATTGGCACATAGATGTGTCCAGCGCATCATGCCCAACATGCTGTTCAGCCGGCCCGTGCATGTATTCAGAGCGAATGCTGTGCACGGGTGCAGGCATAGGCCATAGAGTGAAGAATCTGTCCCCGCTAATATTATGGGACATGGATAGGTATTGAAATAGTTTTGGATGTCCTCACACTTACCATATTCTGGACAACTGCACATTTCCGATTGTGCCCATCTCTGCGATATACTGTACCTGTGGATGCCTCTGATGGCCACGCCTCCTCAGTTAAAACGTGCATCTCTTAAGCTGCTGTTCTCACTGACAGTATTTTTGCTGACGCAAACTAGACATAAATACTAATGATAAATGAATGCTGATGCAAACTAGACTACTCATATATAATAGTCTTTTTCATGCCCAGAGAAGTGCTAAATAATCTCAATGCACTCTAATATAATATAAAATAAAGTAAATATTAACATGTTTTTCATGACATACCTTGCATCAAAAAGTACTTAGCAGTATCAAAATGCTTCAGTTATTCTTGCATTGGTCATCTCTAAAAACACTCTTTGAAATGCTAAGTGTGGACCTTTACCAAGTTCACAAAAACTTTAACTAACCTTTCAATTCCCTAAAGGATGCATATATCTGAGCTACAAAAGTATGCTCTTTTAATGATTATAGCCTTCTGGCTATGGCATCTGTTTTCCAAATATCAGGGTACTGGCATTTCTCGTAGCAGCTCCCTACATGTGGCTACACCTGTCCCATACAATGTCCACTCTGTCTTGTCTTATTTCAGTCTGTATACACCCGCTATCTGTGGGGCAACCCTGTCTACCTTCCCACAGTCTGCTTTGTGGCAATGCTCCCCTGGTCAGGCCTGTGTGGGTATGGGAGGCAGGATCTCTGTGCCATCATACCAAGTAACCAGCCTCCAGATATATCACCACTCTTGCAGCTTGCATAGATCCTGGACTGTGTAAGGATGTAGGCCTCATGGCACAAACTGGGGAATAGTGGCACAACGTCAGTCATGTCTCCCAGTGCCCGGCACAGTTAATGTATGGCTGCTCTATCACACTGGCATCTGGTGACACTGCAGTCATCCCAAAGGTTCAGGTACTGGCCAGGCATTCATGTTCTCCCTGAATTGCAGATCAGCACACCAGATCCACCCATGCAGCCCTCAAAACACGCATGCACACTTCCACTTGCAGGAACGAATTGTAGAACACAGCAGAAAATTTTCTAAGTACTGGCCTTATTCTACATCTCCAGCAGGAATAAAGGTCACATTTGCGGAGAAGTAAAAAAACATATATGGGCCTTTTCTGAATACGTTATATATGTCCGCACAGCAAACCACGCCCCTGTTCCGTCCCTCTCGGCCGTGGGCTGAGATCACCGTGCAAGCGCTGTGGATGTTCCCGTGCATCGTGTACTAGAATATGCCCTTGCAAACAGCCTATTTGGATTCTGGAATGACCCTATAAGTGACTATGAACAAATAAAAACATAAATAAGACAAAATAAAATGAAAATACAAGAAACAGCCAGGATAGAGGGGAATCCACCCATCAGAAGCTGGTAAAATGAACCTCATGGAATGGAACAATCAAAGGAGGAACCCTGCTTATAAATAAACCAATTAGGAGAATTAAGTGTACTTATAAAAATATATGCACAAAACATATGCTAAAAAGCCCCTAAAAAGAAAAAAGGACCCCTAAAAAAGAAAAGAAAAACATATCTGAATCTGCCCGTAGCGGTGAAGTCTCCCGATGAGTGCATAAGCCAGTTTGAAAGAAGGCATTTTTAGTAATATTAGTGGAAATTAGATCTGTCATTTCATGTTCTGACCCCAAGGGAGGAGTAGCCTAGTGGTTGGGGCAAGTTGCCTCAGGCTAGAGGGACTGGGGTTTCTAGTCCCACAGGTGCCTCTTGTGGCCTTGGACAAGCCACTTAACCCTCAGGTACATAACAAGATTGTGAGCCCTTTAGGGACAAGGGAAATATATACCATACCTGAATATACACTGCTTTGACCTGGTGAAAAGCGATATAGAAGCATTGCTAAATAAATAAATAAGTCTTCCATCTAAGTTCATGCCCCTGGATGTACAGGGCTGACCTCAGAATCAGCCCTATATGTCCAGGATCATGTTCTGCCTCCAGAATGTCCCCTTCTAGGCCTCCTCATACAAACGTGTTGCTCATACAGGGAGGCTTTTGCAGGGGGGCGAATAGCAGGGATGGACGTCCCTGCTATTGAGCATGCTCATGTTTTGTGGAATCATGCCCAAACTTAGACATGCTTGTTGTTTTTTAGGGATGTTCTTGCTTGAATGTCCCAGATTCCAATTGGACATCCTTTTTTAAAATGTGCCTTTATATGTATAGTGGCGATATTGTAGTAGTAGTAGATATTCAGCCAGTATTTGTCTAGCAACTTAAAGTGCTTAGCTATAGGCATAACAGTTACATATTGCAGTTATCTGTATAGCTACCAGCAGCTAATACATTCTATGTATATTCAGCACTGTTGTGTTGCCTATTCAGATAACAATGTTGAATATACATATTTTTTTGAACACCATGGCTCATGTTTAAATAAAAACGTTCACCATCAGTCTGAATACTGACTTGTGAAATTTTAACTTAAAACGTTTCAGCCTAGTTTTTGATGATTATGGTTCTCTGCAGCAAATATGTAACATTCTCTACAGATTATGAAAAACAAGATAGCCAGTCTCATACTCCTTTGAAGTAGACTAATAAAGTCACCTGTGCTATAAATGCCTAGAAGCTAGCTAAAGAGAAAATAAATAGAATTTCCTTTTTAGGAGTAGGGATTTTAAAAGATAATACATTTTTGTCCTGCTTTGGGAATTTGAATCCTAGTGAAGAGTTGTCGGGTTTCACAAATCATATCCTCTCCCCTCTTTACGCTATTAAACATTATGCTAAGCTGTAGGCCTTCTTTTATATTCAGAATATTCCCACCATAGAGTCCAGTGGTCAGTTGTAAATTCCAGACTATTTTTTCAAGGACAGACCTGAGAAGCCAGAGTTAAGACAGATTTTTCCCACTTGAGCTGATGATAGATTTTCCTTACCTAAATAGATTACGAAGTAAAAAAAAAAAGCCCTTACTATTCAATGTCATCAGGAAACATTAAAGTCAAATAGTGGTGAAAGTTCTTAAGGAAAATATTAGAAATTAAAGCAATTGACTATGATTTATGTGCCAGGAGAATTAATAATTAAGTGTTCTGGTTGGCCTAGAATCAAAATATTTTTCCACTTTTGGCCTGCCTACAATTCTTTTTAGACTGGATTATTCAGAATATTAAAAGGATGAAATATTTCTGAGCTTTTTTATAATGAAAAACAAACAAAAGAATAGTTGGCCTGCAGTCATGTTATCTCAGTGAACACAGAACGAAGATAGTATAAGACCTGTTTATTATTATCTACCTTGAGTATTTATTTTTTTGTTTTAAGTTAAAATATATGGAGAGAGACATTGAAGCCCTCCAAAATGTGTGATAATTTAATCTATTTAGAGAATGTGCCAAAGGCTACACTGCTTCTATGCTTTTCTGTGAATCTTTCTTGTTTTTATTACATTTTGTAACCCGCTTTGTTGTTCCTTTAGTCAAACGGTGGTGACTATGAAGAGATACAGTAGATTAAGCTAAACTTCAACTGTTACCTATGCAAATGATCTATAGCACTTCCCATTTCTCTTTTTCAGTATACCTCAACTGTAAGCTGCTCTGCCCTCAGAGTCTAATGCTACAGGAGTGGCTGGGAAAATTCAAATATTAAGAAAGATATCCATTTCCTTCTTTTGCAGGTTTCTGCTCCATGGTGCTCTTTGGCTTGAATCATGTCCAAAGATCTCATAGAAACATGATGGCACAAAAAGACCATAGATCCTATCTAGTCTGCCCTTCCATATCAACTACTATACTCCCTTTTTTTCCTTTAGAGATCTTTTGTGTTGGTCCCCTGCCTTCTTGAATTCAGATACTGTTCTGGTCTCTACTATATTCACTGGGTGACTGCTTCACACATCTACCACTCTTTCCATAAAGAAATATTTCTGCATGTTACTCCTGAGTCTATCCTCTTTCACCTTTATCCTATACCCCCTCGTTGCTGTGGAAAAGGGAAATTGAAAGAGACTCTCCTTCTGTGCATTATGCCATGGGGGTATTTCAAATGCCTCTGTCATATCTCCTCTCTCTCGCCTTTCCTGCACATACTGAGATCTTTAAGTCTTTCCCCATATGCCTTCTGACTAAGTCCACTGAGCATTTTGGTAGCCACCCTCTGCACAAACTCCATCCTTTTGAAGATGTGGTCTCCAGAATTGCACACAATACTCCAAATAAGGTATCAAGAAAGACTTATATAGAGGCACTATCTCCTCCTTCCTCCTGCCGGCCATTCCTCTCCCTGCGCACCCAAGCATCTTCTGGATTTTGCTGTCGCCTTTTCTACCTGTTTAGTCACCTAAAGATCATCAGAAACAATCATGTCCAGGTCTTCTTTTATGGACAAAAGTACTTCACCCCCTATTCTGTATCATTCCCTTGGATTTTGCAGCCCAAAGGCATGGCTCTGCATTTTTTAGCATTAAATCTCAGCTGCCAAATTCTCGACCATTCGTCAAGCTTAGCTGGATCCCTCATGTTATCTACTCCTTCCTGGGTGTCTACTCTATTGCAGATTTTTGTATTATTTGCAAAGAGGCAAACCTTACCTGATAGCCTTTCTGCAATATCACTAACAAAAATGGCAAAAAGAATCAGACCAAGGACAGATCCCTGCAGCACACCACTGGTTATATCCTTCTCAGAGTGAGTTCCATTTACTTGTACCCTTTGTCACTTCCAACTCAACCAATTTCTAACCCAGTCAGTCACTTTAGAGTCTATTCCTAGGATGCTCAATTTATTTATAAGTCGTCTGTGCAGAACGGTGTCAAAGGTTTTACTGAAATCTACAGTAAGTATACCACATCTAGGACTCTCCCTTGATCCAACTCTTTGGTCGCCCAGCCAAAGAAATTAATTAGATTTGTTTGACAAGACCAGCCCCTAGTAAAACCATGCAGTCTCAGATCCTGCAATCCATTGGACTCCAGAGACCTCACTATCCTCTGTTTTAGCAGCCTTTCTATTAATTTACTCACCACAGAGGTCAGACTAATCATCATGTAATTCTCAACCTTATCTTTACTTCTGCTTTTGTATAAAAGGACCACATGTACCTTTCTCCAGTCCTCTGGAACCACTCCTGACTATAAAGAGTCATTGAGAAGATCAGACTGTCGAGCCACTAGAACGTTCCCAAGTTCTTTCAATACTCTGGGATGTATCCTATCTGGCCCCATCATTTTGTCTACTTTAGTTTAGCTAGCTCCTCACACAGTCTTCTGAAAATCATTCTGCTGTTCCTAGTTGTAGATGCTTTCTGAGGTCCTGCCTGTCCTTTCATCTGTGAACACAGAACAAAATATTTGTTAAGCAATTCTACTTTATCCTCATCAGCTTCTACATATTCCTACCCTTCACCCTTGAGTCTATCAACACCACTTTTGCACTTCCTCCTCTCACTAACATATCTGAAAAATGTCTTGTCCCCCCATTTTACTGAATTGGCTACTTTTTTTTCTAATTATATCTTTGCTTTCCTGGCTACTTTACTAACTTCTCTAAGTTTTTCCAAATATTGATGCATGTATTCCTCTTTCTGTGATCTCTTGTATTGTATGAAGGCTATCCTCTTTTTCTTTTGAGAACCATAGTGGCCTCCTTTCTTTTGTTTACATTTATTTACTTTAATGGCAAAAAGGTTTGTTGCCCTTAAAATATCCCCTTTCAGTTTTGCCTATTGCTTTTCTACATCCCCTAACTGTTCCCATCCTGTTAATGACTCCTTGAGGTATTGCTCATTTTGGCAATGTTAGTTTTCCTAAAGTCTAGAATCCTCACTTTTGAATGGACTTTATCATCCCTAGTGCTAATACTGAACCACACCATCTGGTGATCACTGGATGTGAAATAATCTCCCACTATAACATCAGATCCAATATGGCCCTTTCACATGTGGGTTCTGTTAACAGTTTCTAGATTAATTCTCCCTGTAGAGAATCCAGGATCTCCTTACTTCTAGATGACACTGCAGCAGGAACGCATCAATCAACATCCAGCATATTGAAATCACCTATCAGTAGCACTTCTCCTTTCATGGCAATATTTTTAATATATTCAATGAAATCTTTGTCCACTTCTTCTGCCTGTGAAGGAGATCTGTATATCACACCAATGCAAATGGATTCCCCATTCCCTCTTTCTAGTTTAATCCACAGTGCTTCCTCCTTACCTTGTAAGCCCTGTAATTCTGTAGCTTTAATATGATTTTTTACTTATAGTGCAACTCCTCCTCCCTTTCTTCCTACCCTGTCCTTTCTGAATAAAATATAGCCTGATATTACATCCCAGTCATGGTTGTCCATGAACCATGTCTCATTAACCACTACTAAATCCAAGTCAGTCTGTCCATTAAAGTCTCAACATCTAGGATCTTATTTCCCATACTATGGGCAGTAATGCACACTCCATTCCAGATGTTTCCCTTTTTACCCATTTCTACAGAGGTATTAAATATTTCACTTACCCAAGGGCTTCTATTTACGTGGGGGCTTCCTTCACCCATTCCAAATGAATCTAGATTAAAGCCCTCTATAGTAGGTTAGCCAGTCTGCTGCAGAAGACACTTTGACCCTTCTTGAATAGGTGGATACCAGCTCTGCTAAGCAGTCCTTGGAAAATCATCCCATGGTCCAGGAAACCAAAACGCTCTTGATGACACCATCCATGCAGCCATGCATTCATCTCCAGAATGCGAGCTTCTCTGCCTTGGCCTTTACCCTCAACAGGGAAGATTGAAGAGAACACCACCTGTACACCTATCTGCTTTTCTCTTTCTCCTAGAGCCCAGAAGTCACTCTTGATAGGCTCAGAGAAATACCTAGCAGTATCATTTGTGCTGACATGGATGAGCATCATCGGATAATAGTCAGTAGGCTTGATGAGTATCGGCAAACCCTCTGTAACATCGCAGATTTTGGCACCTGGCAGACAGCATACCTCCCTGGACATCAAGCCTGGTCAGCAGGTGGACACCTCAGTACTCCCCAGAAGAGAGTCACCAAACACTACTACCCTTTGCTTCCTTGTGGTCACTAATTCTGCAGCTTTGGAGTACTTGAGCTTTGGTTCTTCCCATTCCTGGGATAATTTCATTTCTTCCACTTCCAGGGCTGCATACTGGTACTTAAATCTAAGGGCTGGAGGAATTGGATTGTCAATTCTGCAGGCTCTGGTGACTCGGATCCAACTCTCTTCACTCTGTAGCATATCATCTTCACCTCTGTTGGAGAGCTTGGATTACGCAAGAACCATCTCATCAATGTATTTCTTGCTGTCATGGATGCTTCTCAGATTTACCACATCTTCTTTGAGCTTCTCCACTTGTTTCATGGGGACTTCGACTTGCAGGCATCATGCACATGGAACTCATCCCTTGACTGGGATCAGGCTGTCTGTCTGGATAGAGGCAGAAGCTGTAACTGGGGCAACAACATTGGCAACATGGTTCTTCCCAGCCATAGATCAGTTGTTGGAGCTTTGGGACCTGTTGAAGGAAATGAGAAAGACCAACCAAAGTCCCTAACGTTTCCCCAGAGAAAAAGCAGCTAGCCTCTTTATGTATATTCTAACAGCTCTGTTCTATGTACCCGTGTATAGTCATGCTAGTTTGCTAAACAACTATTATTTTACACTACTCAATTCTGATATTATGCATCTGAGGTATATTGTTTAATAGAAACATAGAAACATAGAAATATGACGACAGAAAAAGACCACATGGCCTATCTAGTCTGTCCTTCCATAACAACTACAACAGTCCACTTTTTGCCTTTAGAGATCCTCTGTGTTGGTCCCATGCTTTCTTGAATTCAGTTACTGTCCTCATCTAATGTGTTCCCTTTGTAAAATTACCTAATCAAAACTCCTTCAAAAATATAATTTTTTTTACTTTTAGTAGATATCCAAATGTGGAGCTATTTGCTTCCTAGATTTTCCCTATCAACCAATAAAAAATCTGTTATCTTTACTAACATTCTAATTGGTGAGTTGCCCTATATAGCAAGAATTCTCAGATGGGATGGGGTGGGAGCTGCGGTGGGAAGGGAAGGCTCTAAACCTGAGAAAGCCAGTGACTTCAAAGAGCTTGCCTTCATCTTTGAATCTGAAGGCTAGAGGAGAAGAGAAAAAAATCTATAGCAGCAGAAAAAAGCCTTGCCTAAGAACTCAAGGAGGAGTGGAGGAATAACCTAATGGTTAGAGCACTGGCTTGATAACCAGGAAACCAGTGTTCAATTCCCACTAGCACTCCTTGTCAGGGCCGTACTGAGTGTGAATCATGCCCTGTGTGACTTGCACATCAGGCGTATGCCCCCCCCCTCCACCTCTATCCAGCCCCTTTCCAGAGGGCAACAGGAGAGAAGAGGCGTGCCTGATGTGCAAGTCGCTGGCGTGCTAAGCAGATCTGTCCCTCCCTGCTCTGACACATATCAGAGCAGGGAGGGACCAGACCTGCTTAGTGTGCTGTGAGAAGGCTTAAGGGGTGCATTTCAGCTGTCTGCCATTGCCTGCCACTGCTGAGAGAAAAATAGTGGCAGCAGCAGACAGCTGAAATGTGCCCCTTAAGCCTTTGCGTCCTGTGCAGCCTCACCGCTCGCAAGGGCTAGGTGTGGTCTTGGGCAAGTCACTTAGCCCCCCTTTGCTTTGGATGAAAGACCTGGCAATCTACTTCCAGTCCCACTGCCAAGAAAACCCAGGAGCTACTAGGTCACCAGGAGTCGGAATTGACTCAAAGGCACACATTGCATTTTTGCAAGAACACAAAAATACCCCTTTTTGGTTAAAGAGGAATCTTGACTCTCTCTTATCTCATTCATACCTACATTTTCTGAAAACAGATATCTCTCTTCCTTCCCCCAAATGATGTATAGCACTATGAGCCATGTTTACTAAAGCTTAGCATGTGCTAACGAACATTAGTTTGCACTAAATGTCATGCAGCCTCTTTTTTCCAGTGGGCCACATGGTCATAAATGCCTAATATAAGCTTTGTGGGTTCAAAAACCTTTGCTAAACTGTACAAAGATTATTTTTGGCCTGACATTTCCCTCCAGTTCCTTTGGGCTTCCAGCTCATTTGGAATTGGTCTGTACCGTAAGCCTTCATTTACATTTACACAAGAAGTAGCCCAGTTTTGGTACCTGGGAACATTTGGGATTTTTCACCCTGAGATTGGTAATGGAGGAGGTGAGCAAGGAAGAATTTGCTCTGCATTTTGTGGTACGTGGCAAAAGTCATTGTGCACTAAAGCAGCTATCCATAGGGACTGACTTTTCAAAAAGACTGGGGATGCTAAGTTCAACACAGATTACCTCTCTGGACATAGTGAAGGAGTTTCCTCGTTACTGATGATGCTCAAGTAACCAGTCTACCCACCAAGCTGGTACTCATGCTTAAACGCCAACTTCTGTCATTATCATCATGTGTACTATAAAATGCTAACCCTCTTTTTTATATCATCTTCCCTTCCTTCCCATCTTCCTCTCTCTATCTTCGTTTACCTTCTTCTCCCTCCATCTTCTGTACAAGTCCCTGGCTGTTCCTCCCTATGTCCAGCTTCTTTCCAAGTGCTCTTCTGCCCCCCCCCCCCACCTGTGTACCTCTATTCTTCCTTCTTTCCACCTTCTGCCCTCTGTCCTCTTCTCCTTCATCCTCTCTTCAGGGCTGGCCAAACCAGCAATCAAACTGGGTAGTCGTCTAGGGTGGCAGCTTCTGGGGGTTGGGGGAGCAAAGCGCAGGGCGCTCAAAGCTAAACAATAGATTCTGACAGTCAAGGGTCATAAGGTTTAAAGTCTGCCTAGGACACTGACACCTTGAAGCAACTCTGGGAACGGCCCTGCCTCTGCACCTTACTGTCCTTACTCCTTTACTCCTGCCTTTTTTCTGCCATTTTGCCCTTTTGCCTTACCTCTACAGTCACTTCCCCTCCTTACAAATATTAAAAATAATTCCAGCAGCTACAGTATTGCAAAAGTACCTCAGGGGAGAAAGTTCCTCCCTTCTGCATGTGCAGTTTAGTACTCTCCTGCCCACCCCCCCCCCCCCCCAAGAGAAGAAGGAAGGGTACGTATGATAAGATTAGCAGTGTGTATGTGAATGAGGTACCTTCCATCCCTAATAGCATTTTTTGAGTTTCTGAATTGTCATGCTTTATTTTTGAAGTGGCACTATAACCTGTAAAATTTTATGCAAACCTAGACCTCCGACTCAAAATCCGAGGGGTTCCCAGATGTGTCAGTGTTCAAAATTCTTCAATGCAAAGGTCCAAAGGTGCATAACCAAGGGCCACATCTTCTTTCAGAAGGTGGTGTGTATGTGACTGCCAGATGCCACCATTTTGTTACAGTTGAGATTCCCTCTTCCCTGGGATATCTCCTGCAATTAATATTTACATCCAACCCATATGCAACATCATCAAACGCCACAAACTTCACTATCACCTCTATGCTGACAACATCATGGTGTATGTTCCAATCAACCTACTAGCTCTTGACACCACAATAATAACCAGATGCCTTGAAGACATGAATAACTAAGGGTAATTCACTCAAGTCAAACACTAGTTAGATTGTGTATTCAATGCTTTTAACAATACTTCTCTTCCGTTTTTGGATAAATTAGTTGTACCAAAAATACTTCTGTGTTCCCAACTGAATACAACTAGTTTAATGTGTGGGAGGTCTCAGACTTGTCGGCTATCATTTGTCGACTTTAATCGTGTCTACATTAATGCCTTTTTGCATCAATGACCTTACCCAACACTTGGGAACATAAAATGAAAGATAAACTTTTTAGAATATGCTTATCTTAAGGCATTCCCCAATGCTTCTCCATGGCGCCTTCTGTGCGTTTCACTCCCTTCGAGTTTCTTCAGGGGGTTACTTAATCAAATGCTCTATAGGGATCAAAAGTTAAAGATAAACTTATTTTCTTATAGTACACACTAACTATTTTTATCTTGTATTATTTTATTTTAACTACAACTTCCACATACCAGATATTCCGATGCTGCAGACGCCATCCCTATTAGGGTTTCTGACAAATTTTGTTAAATAACGCCGCACATGCAGGATACTACTAAACCTACTTCTATTATACCCCCACTCTTTTGCATAAGTGACGTACTGCCACTTTGCATTTACCTACATCATTAGCGTTGACGACGACTTCCTGATCCCATTCACCTGCATCTTTCTACCTCAATCATTATAAACACGTCTTCCAATCTTTCTGTGCATTGAGACCTTTTGGAATCAATGACTGTAGTGTAAAAATCCATCGCTGTTCCTGTATGATCAACGTCTGTTCTCGTGATTTACCTGCTCTCCCTGAAGATATTCGTTCTATGCAAAAGCATCTCAAATCTTCAAAACTGTGCCCTTTATTTAGACAATGTGGAACTAAAGGGGCTGACATCATTTTACATTTTAAACGACTTCTGTGTTCCGCCATACGCGTCTTGAATAGTCTTATAGTCTTCCCCACGTAAATTAAGTCACATGGACATTGTACTGCATATACCACAAATGTAGTTTCGCAAGAAGTGATTCCTCTTAATGTATATTGAATTCCATGATAAGTAAAGCTACTGATTACTTTAGTTATAGTACAGATGTCACATTGTCCACATTTTCTGTGGCCTGTTATAATGTCCACTGTTAACCCATCAACTCTGGAAGATCGCAATATCGTTGGGCTCAACCTTTCCTTCAAGTTTTGATTTCTTAACCACACCTGGAACATTACTTATAACATTAGTATGTTTCAACACTATGCGTTGAATTTTAAAACTCAAAGGTGAATACTTTGTGATTAAATTCACATGATTGGTGTCCATGGGCTTGCTTTTATTCTTTGACCGTAATAATAATTCTCTGTTATATAGAGCTCGATTGTATGCTTGTTTAATAACATGTTGGGGTATCCTCGTTCTTGTAGATTATTCAACAAAATCTGTGACTGTTTTTTAAATTCATGATCTTCCGAACAGTTTCTTCTATAACGAATAAACTGAGAGAATGGCAAGCTATCTTTAAGGTTTAATGGGTAGGCACTATCATAATGCAGAAACGTGTTGCGATCCGTAGATTTTCTGTGAATAGACGTAACCCACCTTTGAACACCCTTGGTGATGGTCACGTCCAAAAATGTCATTGTATCTAAATGTACTGAATGGGTAAATTGAATGTTACTGTCTAATCCATTCAACCATTCAAAAAAATTCTTCTAACAATTCAGGTGACCTGCTCCATAGCAGGAAAACATCGTCGATATAGCGGCTCCACAATTTTAGATTTGTACTATACGGAGATGTGGATATCCATTATTTCTCATAATTCCCCATAAATAGGTTCGCGACAAAAAGGGCACATGTAGCTCCCATTGCAACTCCAGAGACTTGGTGATATATTTCATTTTCAAATATGAAATAATTTTGGAAAATAGTTAAGTTCGCTAACTGTAATAAGAACTTCAACTGTTCTTCCGATAGGTCTCCTCGATGTCTCAAAAATGTTCTACTTTCTCATAGGCTGCTGTCTGCGGTATGTTTGTATATAAGGCAATCACATCCATTGTTACTAGAATGATATCTGGCTTATCTGCCCATTGTGTATGATTGGCCAAAATCTCCAAAAAATGTGCTGTGTCTCTTATGTATGACGGTATATCCTCTAATAACGGTCGTAAATACGAATCTATGAATATTGACAGTGTGGTGCCACGAGTGGAAACTATAGGCCGTCCTGGAGGGCAGTCTAAATTTTTGTGTATCTGAGGGACTAAATAAAAACGTGCTATAGCCGGGGTTGAAACATTCAAAAACCTCCATTCTTTCTTTCTGATCAATTTGTGTTGTAAAGCATCTGAGGTAAGTTCTTTAATCCGTATTTGAACATCATTCGTTGGATCACTCTGTAATATTTTATAAGTAGTTTGATCGGACAATTGGCGTTGTGCCTCCTCTATATAGTATTCACGGCTCAAAACCACTACTGCCCCTCCCTTGTCTGCTCGCCGTATCACTATATCTGACCTTGTTTGCAATTCTTTTAATGCTTGTTGTTCTTTCACTGACAAGGTACTATGTGATCGCTGTGATGTTTGCTCTAAACTTTCTATTTCACACAAAACCAGATCTTTAAAAATTGTGAGAGCTGGATGAATCTGTCCCGGCGGAGACCATGTTGATTTTAAGGGCAAATTTATCCGACGTGAAACTTGACTATCCAAAACCTCCACTTTGAGTTTGAAGCAAAATAAGTTTTTAAATGCAATTTTCTCAACAGCCCTTCAAAATCTAAACGGAATTGAAAAGGGTCGAAAGTGATATTTGGGACATATGATAAACCTTTATTAAGTATAGCAGTTTGTGCTTGAGACAGTTCTTTACCTGAAATATTATCTACCAATTCTACTGTGTTGCATGCTAAATTCTGTCCACTTTTTACTCTTTCTGATGTTGAATTCCTCATTCCCGGAGTCTGCCTCTCCCTCCTTCTTTATTTCTTTTTTCTCTTTTCGCCGTCCTCATCCAAAAAAACCTTCTCTTGATGACTTGCTGGAATCCGTGTTGCTAGCTTCTTCTGAAGTCCTGTCAAAATTGACTCGTTTCCAGGATTTTTTATTTTTTCGAGTTGTGTCCATCCATGGGTAGACATATCCCACTGTGTAGTCTTCATAGTCTCTCTTCAATTTCTTCGATTTTATCGATTTCACCTCTTGACGGAGTGTATCTACTTGTTTTTTCATTTCTTCCATTTTTTGTTCAAACATTTCCTCTGTTTCCACTTCTTTCAATGTGACCATCATAGATTCCACCTCCTTATTATACTCCTCTAAAACTTTTTTCATGGTATCTATAATTAGTACCATTAGATCTAAAGAACACTTGTTCAGGATCCGGTTCCATTTTTCTAAGAACTCCTGATCCATATTATACATGCGTGGCTCTTTATACATTCTCAATCCTCTTGGGATATGTTGACGACTTACATATTCAATCATAGACAAACGGTACAATTCCGATTTTACTACCCGTTTTTGTAATTTCAATAATGCATCCCAATTAGTTGTTTCTTGACTCTTACTATAAACTTCTTCCAGTGTAAACGGAGTCCTCTCTTTGCATAATGCTGATATGTGATCTTGTGAAAAACTTAAAGTTTCTTTCCATACTATATGACCTTCCATTCTTGTAACTATACAGTCCCGTTTGGTCTTCTTTCTGAGTGATATGTTCTGTCAATAACTAAGGGTAATTCACTCAGGTCAAACACTAGTTAGATTGTGTATTCAATGCTTTTAACAATACTTCTCTTCCGTTTTTGGATAAATTAGTTGTACCAAAAATACTTCTGTGCTCCCAACTGAATACAACTAGTTTAATGTGTGGGAGGTCTCAGACTTGTCGGCTATCATTTGTAAACTTTAATAGTGTCTTCATTAATGCCTTTTTGCATCAATGACCTTACCCAACACTTGGGAACATAAAATGAAAGATAAACTTTTTAGAACATGCTTATCTTAAGGCATTCCCCAATGCTTCTCCATGGCGCCTTCTGTGTGTTTCACTCCCTTTGAGTTTCTTCAAGGGGTTACTTAATCAAATGCTCTATAGAGATCAAAAGTTAAAGATAAACTTATTTTCTTATAGTACACACTAACTATTTTTATCTTGTATTATTTTATTTTACCTACTTTAACTATAACTTCCACATACCAGATATTTCGATGCTGCAGACGCCATCCCAGACGCCAGGGAGGGAGGAGTAGCCTAGTGGTTGGGGCAAGGTACTTCAGGCCAGAAGGTCAGAGGTTCAAATCCCACTAGAGGACAGCAACCTTGGGCCTGAAGGACTGGGGTTTCTAGTCCCACAGATGCTCCTTGTGGTCTTGGGCAAGCCACTTAACCCTCCATTGCCCATGTTCCCTGTAAGTATTAGTGTATGTGTCTCATATCCCCGCGTGTTAAATGTATCCCCCAATTGTGTTGTGACCGCTTTGATTGAAGGATAAGGCGTTATACAAAAACTGTCTAAATAAATAAATAAAATAAATCCCTCTTAGGGTTTCTGACCAATTTTGTTAAATAACGCAGCGCATGATTTTTTACACTACAGTCATTGATTCTAAAAGGTCTCAATGCACAGATAGATTGGAAGGCGTGTTTATAATGATTGAGGCAGGAAGATGCAGGTGAATGGGATCAGGAAGTCGTCGTCAACACTAATGACATAGATAAATGCAAAGTGGCAATACGTCACTTATGCAAAAGAGTGGGGGTATAATAGAAGTAGGTTTAGTAGTATCCCGCATGCGTGGCGTTATTTAACAAAATTTGTCAAAAACCAATACTCCGTCAGGACCACGTGCACAGTGTGCCAAGCACTCATCACACCTCTACTTGACTACGGAAACTCGCTATATCAAGGCCTCCCTCAGCAGACTTACACCCACTCCAAATGGTACAAAACACTGCAGCACACATCATTACGGACACTCCAGGAACTGAGCACATCACCCCCATCTTACAGCAACTGCACTGGCTCCCAATGATGGCCAGAGCAAAATTCAAAACAGTCCTGATCATCTTTAAAATCATTCACCATCTCTCGGCAGATGCACTCCAAGATATCATAACAAGGGATATCAGCAATAGACCAAGAAGGACCAATAATGACAACATGATTGGCACATCTACAGGATATCACAAGACTAAACAAACAACCTCAAGAAGAGTTCCTTCACTACTGGCGTCCACACTTTGGAACTCCCTCCCAACGGGCTCGAGGGCCTTGAAGGACATCATAGACTTCCGCAAGGCCCTTAAAACCCTGCTCTTTATAGAAATCTATGAGCAGAGAGACAACAGTCTCCACCCGAACAGTAATGCAACTACCTCCACCAACTCGATACTCACTCATCCCAACTAGACATACGAGTTCATTGTATAATGTTGTCAAGTACCCTCATGTTAAATGTAACCCTCCAATTGTGATGTGACCACTTTGATTGTAGGATAAGGTGGTATACAAATCTGTCTAAATAAATAAATAAATAAAATTTCCCAAACACCAGCTGGCCTGAGGCATAGAAGCCGTGCTTTGGTGACAAACACAGCTCTCCAACAGGGCCGTGGGTCATCAGGCTAGCTTGAGTTGAGAGTTTCATTGATTGTATGGCAAAGAAGTTGATTTTTTTGCATTCTCTTGTCTTGCATTTAAGAGGTTCCCCCAAATGCCTATCTAATTACAGATCTTTGGGCTCACCTTGCATAAAAAGTAAAAGCACAGGGCCCCATCAGCGCTACAGAAATCAGGAATGTGCACATTTGTTCCCCCACGTGGCCTATAAAACTTGCCTAATTTCACTGAGTCCCTGCTGTGCTAAGATTTGAACCATCTTCCCTTTACTTTGCCAATGAAAAGAGACTCACGAGCATAACTGAAACTTACATTATGAGGTCAAGAATTTTATTACTTTAAATGAAAATGCCTTAGTGAGATTTCAGCTAAGTAGCTGTAAAATTTTATAGAAGCTAAAAAGCTCATTCACAGAACAAAAAAAGGGCCTTGGGAACAACTAAATTTGATCACCCTGAGGAAGAAGGTGGCAGAGTAGGGAATCACAGCCTTAGCTTAATTGGTCTTGTTTCTGTTTACAGATCTCTCAGGTGATTACTGAGACAGGCAGAGAGGGCCTAACTGAAGCAGTGCTGAACAGCTACAATGCAGACAAGCCCTCTCTGTACAGCTTCCCGACTTCACAGAGCAGCTATGTGGCCAGTGATACGTCTACCGGTACATCTGTGGCTGCCTCCTTCTTTGCTAGGTAAGGCCCTATCACTTCTCTTAAGTAATTTTCTAATAGTCAATTATTGTCATGGAAGATCACAGTTGGACTGAGCTAAAAATGCAATCTTACTATACACATTAGATAGTTACAATTTTAGAGCTGTGTTCCTGACACTCACCTGTTTGGCAGCTTTCTGTACCAGAATCCAGCAACTGGAAAAGAGGGGATAGAAAAAAAGTTTGAATAAGTCAATTTTTAGAATTTATATCTTTATATTTTGCACAGTACAGGGGAAATGCATCACTTTTTCTATTTCTCTGTCGATGTGTTTGCTTGGAAGTGATGTTGTTGCTGTTATGGGATGGATGGTGGAGGTCAGGGTAATGACTCCTCTTCTCTCCTCCATGTTTTGTTGTTCAAACCTGAAATTAAGGTGTTCCTTCCTCCCCCCCCCCCCCCACCTCCTCCACACATAAGTGTCCCAGATTCATCTGCAAAAAATGTGGCAACTCTAATATTTGACATACATGGCCCGTGCAAGTTAGAAAATATTTTGGTGTATAGCAAGATGTTATCAGTAGAATGGACTTCAGTATACAATCCCTTGTACTTGCATCAGATTGGGTCATATTTATTTTACTGTTGGCCAGATGCAAGCCTCTAGCATTTGGAAAACAAATGTATAGGCCTCCTTGTGCACTACAATTTTTAGCTACATAGTTTTCTATAAATTTGCAGCCGAGTTGGACATCTGCAACTGCCTGCTATAACTACTACTTCTACTACCACTATTAAATTTTACAAAGCTTTTTCCGTGTTTAAAGCCTGGTCTATAAAATCTCTTTCTTACATATAAAATTCTGTGACCCCATCTACACTTGTGGAGGGTAATTTTATAACGAGTTGCCTAAGTAGAAAGAGCAAGTAGATGGCTATTTTGGGGCTATTTTATAAAGATAACTTGGGTATCCCTGTGTCTTTATAAAATAGCCCTACAAAACCTGCAGAAATGATGGCTAAAAAGTCCCCGTAGAACTGCTCTGGAGCAGCCGTAAATTCATGCAGGTGAAGTACACGGGTATGTGCATTTTTATAAGCTAATGGGGTCATTCCGAGGCACAAATAGCGGGGATGAACATCCCAGCGGGACGTCCATCCCCACTATTCGGGCCCCCTTCCCACCCCGACTTTTTTATGAAGGTATATTGGTGTCTTTGTTGCTTTTATAAAGTAGACGTAAAATAGATGTCCTATATGAAACTAACTCCCACATGTCTATTTGTAATGGATGCTTGTTTCAAGACTACCATATACCTGGCAGATTAAAGATTTAGCAGTTAGCAATATTTTCTTAATTAATTTTTTTTTTCTTTGAAATGTTTATTAGTTTTCATATCAGAGTTATATAACACATACCATGTGCATGTATGGAAAATCCAAACACATAGGGGTATGTCTACTAAAGGGTGTTAGCTGCTACCGCAATATTCCGTAATATTTGATTTTCGCGTGGTGCGGGTCCTTAGGGGTGGGATCGGGAAAGAGAGTGGGGGTGGCCATAGTTGGCAGCCACTAGGCAAAAAGGTTTTTGTGCAGTGGCTGCCAAAATCAGGCCCGATTGTCTGGAGGTCTGATAACACATGGTCTGCCTTGGAGGTGATCGGGCCTGCACAGCATCAGTCCGGACTCCCACCCACTCCACAATATTGTCAGTGCTGTCTGAGGCAAGCAGAGGGTCCATACTGTATTTCTATTGCATAAAATGTTAAATGCACAACAACGACTTAGGTCTTTACCAGAGCTTGCATGATACTTCATATAAACAAAGAAATACAGCTCTACTCTCTAACTATATCACAGTATTTTTAAACTTAGCAAAACTAACAATAGAAATAAATAAGGAAAAGGCAGACCTCAGAAACTTTAGAAATTACCCATTGGTCACTTCCGTGAACCCAGGTGCTTTCATAAGTATACCACATCAATGGTCCGCTTAAACTTTTCCTATCAACATAATGTGGATCCAATGCCTAGACATGCAATTTACAATAGTGACAAAAACATTATTCAAAATCATAAATCCAAAAAGACATGCCCCTGATGCAAACAATGTTCAACCATCGGGGCTTCCCGCTTCTTACAATGCAGCCTACTTTTATGTTCACCTAATCGTGTCCGGAGGGACGAATTGTCTTTCCCACATACATGTCTTTTTGGATTTACACCGTTTTTGCATTGAATGAGTAGAGTAGGGTTATAGAGAGCGGACACGTGAGCAGCACTTAGGGGCATGTTTACTAAACATTCCTAACGTGCGGGGCCGCGGTAGTGTGCCTGTGCCATATAAGGAGTGGGCGGATCAGGCTGACAAAAGGAAAAAACCGACCGTACGTGTGCGCACTGCGCAAATGTGCGGGGCCCACATTAGCGCGTGGGAAGGCTAAGTGGGGCGCCGCTGGGCACATAGAGGAACAGAGCCGTAGCACAACGGTGAAGACACAAACCAATGGTGCAAGGGCCACAGGTTCAACTCCCCATTGTGCTCCACAAAAAAGGCCAGCTGAGGCATCAACTTTAATGGTTAAAAGTGGTTGAGGAGGCAAAATAACTTTGGGCGGCAGAAGGCAGCGCACTGTCATTTTGGGCGGCAGAAGGCGGCGCACTGTCATTTTGGGCGGCAGAAGGCGGCGCACTGTCATTTTGGGCGGCAGAAGGCAGCGCGCTGATGGGCATCAGGCTGCGTGCTGATGTGTGCGGAGGCATTCAAATAGTGGGCGGCAGAAGTGGCGCGCTGATGCTCATGCACAGGAACAGAGCCACAGCACAATGGTTTGGACACTGACCAATGGTGCAGGGAGCAGGGGTTCAAATCTGTACAGTGCCCAGTAAACAAGGCTGGCTGAGGCATTATATATTATGGGGATGAGTGCTGTAGGGGGCAAGTTACGTTTATTTTAGTACTCACGACTAGCAGACGCACACGCAAAGCGTGTTAACATAAGGCGGCCCATACGGCACATGTTACAGCTCACTGTCCGCCAAGGCACCCTAGAATGTCCCCTATAGGGCACCATATATGTTGCGGCACAGGGTAAGGTATAGTGCACCTTATATGGACGGCAACCATAAGGTGGCCAATAGGGCGCCCAATAAAGCACCCGCAGAGGCACCCCATGGGTACAGTACGCTGAGGGTGTTATTGCTGGCAGCAACATATGTACAAGAAATAAAACAATGCTGTGGAAAACCCTATCAGATAACCCCACTGTGAGTTTGAACCCATGACCTCTGGCATCATAGGCAGTGACATAACCATTGGGCTACAGCTCTATAGCTGACAACAAGCCCCTGGCTGGCTGCAGAGAGCCTGCACGTCACCCCACAGACAGTCTGCTGTTGTAGACAGGATAGGGTTAGGCCACCCGTACCCATGATGCACTGCACATGCAAATCAGCTGTCCACAGATGCACACAAGATGGGGAATGCACCTCAACAGCTCCCCGGCCTGGCAGGAGGAAGTGTCCATGTGCACCCACACAGCACCCCGGCCTGGTAGGGTGTACTGAGCGGGTGTTCCACTGGCACAGAGTAGCTACACCCCGTCGCATTGTGCGGGTACTGTGCTCACCCTGAGGGTGCGATGAGGTGCCCAGGACCAGGTCCACAACACCCTCCATGGCTGAGAGAGGCCATGTCAGAGCTCCAAAGCAGTGTTAATCTGTGAGATAGCTTGTTTCTGCAGAAACATCCTGGATATATCTGTCTGTCTCAGTCAGGGGAACCCCCCCATGGACCCCTAGGTGGGCCATGCACCACCAACCCCCCCCCCCCCTCGGCCAAGGGTGGCAAACAGGGCCACCCATCAACAGATCCACATTCTACCCCCCCTACAATAATGGCAGTAGAGTGGACCATCAACCCCAGCTCTACTGGGGAACAGACACCCCACAGGGCAGTCACAGCAGCTCTATACACCCCCAGAACACAATATCAGACAGACATTAGGCCTGGATATGCTAAGCTGCACCCCACCGCTGTCAGATATTCTCCTGCAGCAAGTCATCAGCCGCTGCACCCTGCATGGCACCCCTTCAAGACACAGACCAGCTGAATACAGTCTGCTAGTTAGTCCTGGTGGAAATGCATGCACCCAGAACTGGGATGGCAGCACACACAAGCAGTTACATCAGTGACTGGGCCCCAAAAGGACACCCATATATATCACATGAGAGGAATACTATATAGCACTATGGGGGTGCCTAGCCATGCTGTGGTCACTGCACAGTCAGGGTGGAGTGATCCCCCAGCAGCACATACAGAGGTCACCCTGTCTGAGCTATACCCATGGTACCTTGCTGCTCATTATGCACATTGGCAGGCCAATACTGGCAACAGTGCTGGCAGTGTGGGCTGTGGAAGGTGTTTGCAGCCACCACACACTGTATAGACAGACACCCCCCCCACACCTATGCCAGCAATGTGCTACTATAGAGGAGGTTAGTAGCCCTGCCCACCACACCAGTCCTGGGCACGGTACAACCATGGATATGGTACACAGTACTGCTGGGGGTCACTCCCCAGGGTGGTAAACACTGTCAGGGGCCAGACCTGCAGCACGCACTGCAGACATCAGACAGCTTGTTCTGATGGAGCTCAAGAAGCAAACAGTGCTGAACGTAGGACTGTCTATCTGCCGGTACCCACATCAAACGTTTGAGGGCTGTGTACCGTGTACCCAGGTATAGGGTGGCATTGCTAAGGTATGCAGGTGCTAGATCTGGGAGATGCACGCAGGGCCCAATGTCCTGCCTCTCCAGGAGGCATTGGCCAATGGGGCCTGTGGGTGTGGGTGTGGGTGTGTCTGGCCCTGTTGTCTGCTGCTTTACGGCAGAGTTTCCCTACTCCAGTCCTGGTGTTCCAGACACTGTTTGGGTCTTCATGCTGTCCCCTATGAATATGCATGAGCTACATCTGCATATCATGGGGGTGGTGCAGACATATGCAGCACAGGCATCTTTCTTAGGGGAAGCATGGAACCTGAATGGTGTTTGGCCCTCCAGAACTGCATTTGGGAGACTCTGCTCTAGATAATGTGCCTGTTTATGGTGTCTGTGTTTGGTGTGGTAAAATATAGGCGTATTAACCATGCCTATGTTCTCAGCAATAAAGGTTTGTCCTTACTATCACGGTGTAGTTGTGGGAAAAATATGTGGACAGGGTTGGCAGTAGCTGCAGCTGGGATTTGAACCTGTGACCCTCTGGTCTTAGAGGTACTGGCTCTGTCTGCTGCACCACACTGTGGCCACAGAGACAGTGCAGTCCCTGGAGATGGTAAACCTGGCAGGATGGGGTCGCAAACCCTGCTCTGCACATGTTTACTGTGGGCTCATTCACCTTGTCTGGTCACATACGTGCAGATAAACCCCGGAAATGACCACGAAAAACAGGGGCTATACTTTTAGCCAAGCTGGGTAACAGTGATATTAATGGGCAACCATAGGGAACACTCCCAGGAAAGCTCCAAAGATGGCAATTAGTTTTGGTGGAGTCTCCGCTCCGTAGACCCTTCCAAAATTCATTTCTTTTTTTTCTGGAGCTTTCCTGGGTGTGGTTTTTATATTTGCCCATTACTATAACTGTTCCCCAGCTGAATTATTATTTTTAATATTTTTGTTGTGGTCATTTTCTATTTTTATTTTCACTTTTGTGCTGTGCACATGTATCACACTGCTTACGTTTTGCAGGTTTCCCCGGTTTTCCTGTACATTGCTGACGGAAATGGTTTCTCTTCCCTTTGCCCTCTACCGCGAGTGTTTCACTCGCGCTATTTTTTCCTTGTAAATTCGGCCCCGATAATGTGCGGGGTGCCTCTCCCCTCTCCTTCCCCTCCCCTTCCCCGCCCATTAACCCCGTCTCTCCGCCCCTCCGGGGCCTTTCTCCGCCCTCCGTTAGCCTTTCCACGCCTCTCTCGGACATTTGCGGGCCCGTTCTTGTGCGGCGCCCGTTAGTGTGACGCGCACGGGTGCGTGGCTTCATCGCACGTGTGCGGGGCACTTAAGCGCTCTTAAGTACCGCTTTTAGTGCGCTATTGTGCGGCGCGCACATTGGCGGTTTTTAGTAAACATGCCCCTTAGTCTATAGAGAACAACGCTGGATTTTTTTTACTGGGGATGGTGATGCCTGATGGATTAAATGTGGGTATAGATTGGGGAGCCTGTATATAAAGTGATATAGAAAATAGTTGATTTGTTTCAATATGTATGGGAGGAGTCGAGTTAGGGTGCCATAAAGAGCAGCTGATTTATTTCAGTATGCATGGGAGGAGCTGATTTGGCTTTATATGCGCATGCGTGGCGTTTTTTAGAAAGAATGAGTTGAAGATCGGAGCTATGCTGGAAGGAGTGAGATGGTGCAAGTTATAAGGTTTGGGACGTTTTCTCCACTAAGTTAGATCTATTTTTCAGTTATGTAATGGTGGTTTCGTCATAGTATGTTTGTTTAAGCAATAGATGTGGTCTTTTGTTGTTGTACAGTCCCAAGTCCCCTGAAGCAGCGAGAGGCGAAACGCGGGATAGCTAACTGAGTAGGCGTCGGGTTGACTTATGCATTCGGCATAATGAAGATTTTGTGCCAAAGAAAATTCCTCATGGGACTATTCCACTTTTAGTTTGAACGGTGGTATTCATATCTAGGATGATTTATAATAGAAGAATGGATAGGATATAGTGGTATATAACAGTATTTATCAAATTAGAAAATATGTCATATGAGTAGTTTGAATAATGTTTTTGTCACTATTGTAAATTGTATGTCTAGGCATTAGATCCACAGTATGTTGATAGGAAAAGTTTAAGCGGACCATTGATGTGGTATACTAATGAAAGCACCTGGGTTCACGGAAGTGACCAATGGGTAATTTCTAAAGTTTCTGAGGTCTGCCTTTTCCTTATTTATTTCTATTGTTAGTTTTGCTAAGTTTAAAAATACTGTGATATAGTTAGAGAGTAGAGCTGTATTTCTTTGTTTATATAAAATGTTAAATGGCCAAACTTGGACAAGGAGGTAATTAGAGACATGTGAAAGGGAACGATAAATGAGGGAGGGGTTAGGAGGGAGAAGAGAGAAGGGAGTGGTAGATGAGGAGAGATGGGGGGGGGGGGGCAGGGTCTCTGCAGCAGGAAGAGACAGCAGGTAGAGGAAAAGAATACAAACAAGGGAAATGAAGAAGGGGGAAAAGGGAACAATGAGTTGAGAGAAGAGGGGTGAAGAGAAAGAGAAGGGTCAGATGGAAAAGAGCTGAGGGCAGGAGAAGAGAGGGGAGAGAGAAAAAAGATGAAAGAGCGAAGGCAGTAGGGTATGAGACAGGTGGAGTGTGAGGTGGTTGCACCGGAGGGGGAGGGGGGATTTATGTATGTGTGAGTTTTTTGGGTAGGGGGTGTCAGTTACTCCATGTGAACGTTGCTTGGAGTTTGGGGGCATCATTCCAGAGATATCTTTGTTTATGCTGGTTTCTTACACTGGGCTGTCTGTATATGCAGTGGTGTTTTTATTAGGGTTGCAAGATGCTATGTTGGGGTCTACAAACTCCTGTTAAATATGAGGGCTGGGAGATATGGTGGTGATATTTTTGTGGATTCCCTGTTTCTGATGTGGGGGGGGGGGGGCACCTGTCCCCTTTCTTGCTTGCTTTTTTACTTTCTCTCACTCTCTTTTCCATCTCTTTCTCTTGACGAACAAGAAATACCTACCAGCAATTTTGGATTGAACTCATATTACCTCAGAAATTAGTACATAGACTTGAAAATACTCAAGTATGCCCTGTAAAACAATTAAGATTGTTCCTAATGTAATTAAGCACCCTCATTATTGTCATCCAATTTGGAGTAGGGAAAGGAGATGCTGGACTATGAGGGGGAGCGGAGCATATGGCCGAAGGTTTTCCAAGATACCCTTGGGCTGATCCTGGACCTGGGTGTCACTAAAGCCCATGCAGTATGGAGTGAATTTTCTTTCTGCATGTCCTTTTAGGTGAGGAACTGCCCCGGAAGCAGTAAAGTGATAAGAGCCCTAGATCGTTCTAACTAGATGTCCAACCAAGATGTGTTCAGGGGAGGCACTAGGGAGGCTCCTTGGGGTATTTAAGGCCCTAGTTTTGGAGGGAAAGTCTTTTTGCTCCTTTTTTTCTTCCTCCCAATAAGCAGACTGAAACTGAAGGATGGAGAGTCTCAGGCCCTGCAACAGGTGGGTCCCTGGGACTACTTCTGTCAAGGGCAAAGTTAAAACAGGTATTACCCAGAGTAATTGCCAGGGAAAAGATAAGTTCTCCCAGGGGAGGGGAGTCAGTTGGTGAATGCCTCGACAGGAGGATCCGGGGTGAATGTAGAGAAAATGGAGGTTGATTCTCCAGAAACTAGTTCTGCTGCCTGAAATGCAGTGAGGAGCCCCCAAGCTGAATGGTGGGACCTATTTGGAACTGAGGTCTGGGAAGAGAGGTATCTCCTAAGTGTGTGCAGGAGAAGGCAAGTGTGTTGGAGATATTGTGGGAGAAGAAAGGAAACTGTCTTCGTTTGTGCCTTGACAAAACTGTAAATATTGTGACCCAGCTTTTCAAAAATAGAAATGTATGTTTTTTAAAATTCAATTTTAATTCTAAGATGAAGTATCATGCAATTAGCGGGACATCCTGTGCTGGATGTCTCCCCCCTGTACAGCCGATCAGAATCGGGCCGTACAGAGATAAACCTGATTCTGATCGTGGTGGGGCTAGATGTGTCCGCGGGATCAGAATTGGGTCTATGAGCTGGACATGCAGGCTTTGCCCCGATTCCGATCGGCCGCACATCCAGCCCACATACCCAGATAACTCAGCCATGCTCCTGAATGGAGCCGCAGTGTCATGGCGTCCTGTTGCTATGGCACCGCGGCTCCTGAATGGAGCCGTTTCCCCGGCCACAGACAAGACCCTTCTTTCCCCACAGCCCAACCCACAATCTAGCCTCCCATGGCCAGGGCTGGGCTATGGGGAACCTCCTGCACCCTCTCGCCCTCCTTATCAGGCCTGGTCGCGTTGTTTGTCTCTGCCCAGGGGTACTTTTTCCACCTCTGAGATGGAATAAGTCCCGTCTCCGTGGCCGACGTTGGACATTCAGGGCCGACCTTAGAATCAGCCCTGTACATCTGGGGTCACTCTCTGCCCACTTCCTGCCCTCACTTCATTTCTGTCCACCCTCTCCTTCCCACGAACAGAGCTCCTGGTACAAATCGCCTGTTTGTAGGGGGAGCTCTGTCCCCGTCAGGCTGCCCAGACATTTAGCAGGTCTGCACGTCCGGATTAGAAGTCCAGACCCACTAGATGGTGTTCAGATGACCCTGTTAGTGTCCATGGAGGGCATTAATCCTGACAGCACTTACAAACTTTTATAATCATTTGTCTAATTTTCCCAGAAATTTTTTAAAAGGAGGGATCCAAGATGGCATCTGGAGAAGTTTGCACAGGTGCAGTTATCAGATTCTTTGTTTCCTGATTCTATTTTCTAATGCCAAAATACATGGGTCATGTTCAAGGACCTCCCCCGCCCTTAACTGCCGGAACTCCTGCAATGATTCAGCAAACTGCGATCACTCAGTCTATGCAGTCTGAACCTCTGCAGGATGTTTCTGCTGTGTCAGACCAAGACAGGGCTCAACCATGGCAGTGAGGTTTCGCTCAGCTCTCTTGGCCTTGTTTATACCTCTACTGGATAGTTTGTCTTTGTCCGGCAATGCCAGAAGTTGCTCCAGAAGGGGAGCAGAGATCCCTGATGATAGGGTTGCTATCTGAAGTTATCAGGTTCACAAAACTACTCCTATTCCTGGGTCAGTATGAGAGACTGGACAGCTGCTGAGTAATGTTGCACAGGGGTAAAGTGAGGAGAGAGTGGAAGGTGCCTCTGGAGAGATAGAAAAAAGGAATTTTAGTCCTAGACATTGACAAAGAGACACTTTCCCTCCTCATGAAATCGAAAGAGATCACATTGGAAGAAATATTGCCACTCTTAGCTTCTGTCCATCAGGTTTGGTTTTCTTATGTAAAGACATCGTCAGCTAATTTTGCTAGAGTCCAGATGAGTGGGTCCTTGTTGTCTGCTGACAGCCAAAGGATAAAAGTCCAATTTAATCAAATTAAAGTGGTCTAATCTGCCCTGCTACAGGACACGTTATTCCCAAGAGACTAGAGAACAGTGGAACAAACTGAGATATTTAAATTTGCAGGTATTGAACTTCCCCCAGGATAGGTTGTGGTGTCTCAGAGACTTGTTTTACAATTACTTAAGGGAGATTTTGAAGCAGCCCTACCACTAGGACTGGTGCAGGGCTAGTAGGTGCCTTAGGTGAGACTTCATTCCCCCGCTCCTGCTCCTGCCTTTACCACCATCACTGCTGTGGCTGTCACATCTCCCCGGGACCAACGGTGGCACCAGCAATGAAACAGGAAGAAGCGGGCATGGGGCCTCTGCACCCCTGTGTGCTGCGCTCTGAAAGTCCAGCTGGTCCCGCACTCTCTGACACAGACTTCCTGTTTGCTGAGAGCAGGGCCGGCTGGACTTTCAGAGTGCCTCACACAAGGGTTCAGCGGCTCTGTGCCACACTTTTTCCTATTTTATTGCAGTTGCTGGTGCTGGTCCTAGGGAGATATGGCACTGGCCTGATATTGCTAATGGGGAGCAGGGGAGAATGGGTGCACTTTCTGCCACTCTCCAGATTTTGGTGCTTAGGGAATTGCCTAGTTTGCCTAATTGCAGCATTGGCTCTGTATGCCACCATTGCAGCATACATACAAGGATTATTAGCCTGGAGAGAAGAAGGGAAGTGAGCAACATCTGGAGAGGGAATGAGAGCGGATATCTCCCCAGAAATATTTGGATACTCTATGTCTGCAGGTTTAGAGGCCTCTCAGAAAGATGCTCCCCATAGCCTGTCTTAGAAGTGAGGTCCATGACTGTCATGGTATTTGCAAAACCAACTCTTTGCAGAAACTGCCCTGAGAGATCTTAGAGAGGGCATTACACTGTCTCTTTGGTCTTTGTTCGGGGCAAGGTTCATGTAGTATGCCTGCATTTAAAAAATTGAGATTTAGAATTTTTGGAAGGTAAAATTAATATTTTACCTGGTGTATGTAAAAAACCCCAGGAGAGCCATAAATTGTTTTTAGCCATGAAGCAGGAAACGCTCTTCTCAAGTGTTTCTTCTGTCTTAAGCTTTCCCTGTAATATCAGAATAATGTTCTTTCTTTATCTGAACGCTCCCAACTGTGCTACTTTTGGGATGGGAAAGGTGGGATTAGAGCCTGAGATAGCTATTTGTCTGATAGCCAGGGTATTTAATTCATGAGGTTTAATTTATAACCTTTCTTAACAATGGACTGTTTTGTATTTCTTTAATTCTGCTCGCCAAGATCTGATGATTTTTAGACCATCCTCAATTGTGGGGTTGGGCATGGGCATAGTTTGGGGGGAGGTGAGGGGGCATTGCCCCCCCAAACAAGTTGGTTCTCTGCTGATTCAGTGACAGCCGGCCCCCCCCCCCCCCACCTGTACTGCTTCCGTTGCTATTTCTGTGCTGGTAGCGGTAGACTGGCCTCCAATTTGGGGGGTGTGGGGTTAAGCCCTTCTTTGCTAGGAAGGCTGTTCTGGTCCCACCCCCTTTGACACAAAACATGCATTAGAGAGGAGCAGGACCAGACCAGCCTTGCTAGCCAGGAAGTGCTTAGCCCCGTCTGTTGCTGCCATCACCACTGCTTCTGTGGGCACTGAAAAGGCAGCGGTAGCGGAAGTGAGGGAGTGGGGGGGGGGCAGGGGGCAGGAGGATGTGTGGAAAGCTGGAAGGGAAATGCTGGGCAGATGGACACAAGGGGAAGGTATGGAATAGCTGGTAATAGAAATTCTGGCAAATGGACCCAAGGTGGGGGGAGGTGTAATGATAGGAAGGGAAATGCTGGGCAGATGTTGCACATGAGAGGGACAGAGGGCAGATGTTAAATAGGAAGCGAGGAGGAGATGACACAGGACAGATGCTGGACACAAAGGAGGGGGGGGTGTGAAGCCAAATATTGGACACACAGTTCGGGGGTTGGAAGGCAGATGCTGGACACAGGTAGGGAGTGCTGGACAGATGCTGGATATAGGCCGGAGGGGTAGAGACAGACATAGGGTGGGGATAGAAGGGGATGGAGAGCAGATGGTGGATATGGAGTGAGCGTATATGCTGGACATATGGTAGAGAGTTTAGAGAGATAGAGAGCAGATGCTGGACCTGGGGTAGGGGCCATAAAGGGATGGAGGGATAAGGGTCATAGGGGGATAAATGTCAGATGCTGGACTTGGGGTGGGGAGAGAGAGGCAGTGCCGAACATGGGGGAAAAGGATGAGAAAAAGGGGAGAGGTGTGAGATTGGGGAGAGCAGGAGAGACAAGATAGGGCAGGAGAGAAGGGGATAGGGAGGGGGAAGAGAGAAAGAAAGGAAAGAGTTAGTTAAAGACTGGGGAATAACTGGCTGGGGAAGGAACTACGGAAAAACTCTCCAGCTCTCCACTTTTTCAACGTCGCTTCAATTCAATGCCATGTGAACTGCTATGCAGCATTGCATTTCAGGCCTCTCAACCTCCCGGCCCTTCCTCATGCATATTGCATGAGTTTTTCCATAGGGAGGAGTGGTCTAGTGGTTAGGACAAGGTACTTCAGGCCAGAGGGCCAGGGGTTCAAGTCCCACCTGGGGACAGCAATCTCAGGCCAGAGGGACTGGGATTTCTAGTCCTATAGGCCCTCCTTGTGGTCTTGGGCAAGCCACTTAACCCTCCATTGCCCATGTTCCCTGTAAGTATTAGCGTATGTGTCTCATATCCCCTCATGTTAAATGTATCCCCTAATTGACTGCTTTGACCCAGTGAAAAGCAGAATATAAATACAGCTAAATAAATAAAATAAAAGTTTGATGTTGCTTGTGAACATGCAGAATACCTATTATGAAGTGAGGCTTGATACCCACCGGATGAAAGAGGCGTTACTGTTGGAGTTCACTAATTTTTCGGAACACTCAATTCAGCTAAGTAATTCTGAGGGAAATTATGGTATTATCCATTGGTGTGGTGTGAGGGGTTAAATCACTTTTAAATAGTATAAACCGAGGATTTGCTATGAGAAAGGATATTCCCTTCAAGGCAAATAAGCCAACAAAAATGTATTTGTTTTCAGGACATATAGTGAGTACGGGGTTTATCCCTTTTGTTTATGGTTATGGAATAATCATGTCCTGGCATTGTCTCAGTTTTTATACTATTTCCTACTATTTCCTTTTTTAATTGGTCTTATTTTATTTGATTCTTTTGTGTGTCAAATATGTGTGCATAGATAGTCCAAAGCCATTTCACTGGCCACTTTTTTTAGGAGATATTGGACATTAAGGGGTTGAACAGCAAGGGTGCCAATAATGTTGACCAGCACTGTAAATGAAAGAAAACTGAAAGAGAAAAGATCAACAGCAGAGATGGATGTAGGGGAGCAAGTGAAGAAGACAGGAGGGGAGAGAAGCGGCAGGTGGATTGCAGACTCTGGAATAGAGTTAAGAGAAGACAGAGGGCGCAGAAACCAGATACCAGGACCAAGGCAATTGGAAAAATAAAATAGCTAGATAATAAAGATAAAGAATTTATTTTCAGTTTAATGACTGGTATATTTCAATTGCTGGATTTTATATATGCCGTCTTTATATTTTACACAGTACAGGGGGAAATCCATCACTGTTTCTATTTCTTGTGTTGCACTGCACGCAGAGCTTAGCTTGTTGTGGTTTCAATTTAATTTTGTCTACCTATTTCTACTTTGAGTTTGTTATAATTTATTCTGTGTTTGGTGAGGGTCTAAGTGCGTTTGGCCTGTGTGTCTGAGACCATGTGTTCTGTTAGCATGGTGTTTCTTTATTAGATCTGTAGTAATCTGGCTTGTTCAGTTTTCCAAATAGGTGTAAGGATGTTTTAAGGCCAATTGCAATATTTATGGTGCTGCTCTTTTCTGGGTAGGCTCCTTATTGTGTTAATTTTAGAAGCTGGTGTCGTTATGGTATGGTAGATTTGTTTTATAGGTCTTCAGTAACTTTTGTAGGGTTTCATGTTAGTTTGTAATCTGTCTGGTACTGGCGAGGCTGTTAATGAGATGACACCGGAATCAGATTTTTTTTTGTATGTTGGGTTCTATGGTGAAATGTCCTAGTTCTGCTCTGCACCTACTGTTGGAGGAGGGGCTTTATTGGATGCAAAATAGATGTTGTAAAAGAAACAGAGAGAACCATAGCACAGTTTCTAATTTATAACTAATTTTATCTTGGTGTTAGAAAGTGCACTGTAGTTCTCTTTTTACTTTTTGTCCCTTGGCATGTACACAACCTTTTTTTTTTTAATGCCATTAAGTTAGTGCTGACTCCTGGCAACCCAGCTGCCTCTAGGTTTTCTTGGCAATATATCATTGGAAGTAGATTATCAGCCTTTTCTTCCAAGGCAATGGAGGGTAAAGTGACTTGCCCAAGATGTGCTGGTGGGAATTGAACCCTTGATCCTCTGGGTGCTAAGCAGTTTCTCTAACCACTGGACTACTTCTCCATCTGCTTTGTTTTTGCATAGTATATATTTATAGGTGTATGTTTTATCTTGAGTGCCAGGCTAAATAATTAAACAGCAACAATTTTTGCTGCATTCTAATTATATAGCCACTGAATGAGAACCTCTGCTCTTTCTTTGAGTATCTTGGAGCACCAACTCATCCCTCGCCTGTCTGATATATTGGGTTCCTATCCATCTAGTGTTTTTTTTAAATGATAACCATAATGAATATGCAAATGCTATGCAAATATGCACGTAAGGTTAAATTAGACTTACCTGCTAATTGTTGTTCCTTTAGGAACTCCATTCTAGTCCTGAACATCTGGGTCTTGCTCCTCCTCCAGCAGCTTGGAGACTGAGAAACGTCATCCTTTTGATGACACCAGTATAAATACACAAGATCCGCCTCCTGACTCCAGTAACCTATTGAAAAAGCAGACTCACTGGAGCAACAATTAAGTAGCAAACTGTACTCTTCAAAAATTTTACATAACTGAACTGGTAACTTAATAAATCAGGATAACCCGGGCTAAAAATGTCTGTGCCCTTTTCAACTTCAGCAAACTCCCTTGCAATGCTGAGATTCCTATTCCCTGCCAGACAGGAGATAAGTAGCATCTACACTCCCCTAAAATAATCCTTCCCCACTTGGGACATAACCTGCACCAAAATTCATTTAGCTTACCTGTTATCTAGCATTTGCTTCAGGCTATCGTCCAATAAACAATAGGGAGGGATACAGGATTAGACTGGAGTTCCTAAAGGAACAACAATTAGCAGGTAAGTCTAATTTCACCTTCCTTAGCGTCTCTCCAGTCGAGTCCTGAACATCTGGGGATGTAACAGAACAGTGAAAAAAGTCAACGGGAGGGACCTGCTAAACCCGCCTGAAGCACCGCCGCTCTAAAACAGGTATCCCTCTCCGCCTGCACATCCAGGCGATAATGCTGGACAAAGGAATTCAAAGAGGACCAAGTAGCCGCTCTACAAATCTCCGCCACCGGTACCAAACTGCACTCTGCCCATGACGTGGCTTGCGCCCTAGTCGAATGCGCCCTAAGCCCTTCCGGAACCAATTTACCCTTCAACAGATATGCGGACGCAATCTCTTCTTTCAGCCACCTAGCAATGGAAGCCTTTGACGCTGCTTCCCCTTTCCTTGGACCTCCAAACAAAACAAGCAACCTCTCAGATCTACAGAAAGACTCTGTAATTTTCAAATATCTCTTTTGCGCTCTTTGAACATCCAGGAGATGCAACTGTGTTGACGATGCACCTGCGGAGCCCTCCGAAAACACCGGTAGCGATACTACCTGATTAACATGAAAAGGTGAGATCACTTTGGGCAAGAAGGACAGCACCGGTCTCAAAATCACCAACTGCACTCTGAGGGATGCAGCCGCCAACCCTTTGTCAAATCCATCTTGCAAAAAAGCCAATACTTGAGGCACCGTAACTCTAAAAGCGCTAACCCGCTTGCCCACACACCATGCTTCAAAGACACACCAGATACGAACATACGCCAAGGAAGTTGACCTCTTCCGAGCCTTCAACAGAGTTGCTATTACTGCCGCCGAATAACCTCTCGCTGTCAACCTTGCCCTTCCAATAGCCAAGCCATAAGCGAGAGCTGATCTACCTGAGGCATGACCAGAGGCCCCTGAGTTAACAGGTCCCTCCGAAGCGATCATCAGATCGGCGCAATTGGAATCACCTGTCCCCTGTGGCGTTCTATGTGCTGCAGCACCCGACCTATTAACACCCAAGGGGAAAACACATACAGCAGCCTTCCACCAGCCAAGGCTGAATGAGCGCATCGAGACCTTCGGACATTCTTTCCCGCCTTCTGATGAAGAAACGACTGACTTTCGTGGATTGAAACGTCGCCATAAAATCCATTACTGGCGGGCCCCAGCGACGCACCACCAGCTCGAACACTTGAGGATGAAGAACCCACTCTCCTGGATCCACTTGTACCCGACTCAGAAAATCAGCCTCTACATTTTCCACCCCGGCGACATGTACCACGGACAGTGCGAGCAGATGACACTCTGCCCACTCCAACAACTGATCGGCCTCGGTTTCCAGCGGAACACTGCTGGTACCCCCCTGCCAATTGATATACGCTACCGCCATCGCATTGTCGGAAAATACTCGAACAGCTTTCCCCTGTAGATCCTCTTGAAACTCTATCAGCGCCAGAGTCACCGCCCGCAATTCCAACCTGTTGATCAACCAGGCCTTTTCCTGTTCGGTCCAAAAGCCCTGCGCAAACCGACCCTGAACATGAGCCCCCCAACCGGCATCCGTTGTTAGAGGAATCCGGTCTGGGGGTTCTAAGGGCATTCCCTTCTCCAGATTTCCTGGGCGCAACCACCAACGAAGGGAGTGACGCGTCTCCTGTAGACAGGGCAATATGCGAGACAGACTGTCTTCTTGGTGTGACCACCGTCTGAGTAACGCTCTCTGTAACGATCTCATGTGGGCCCTCGCCCACAGCACCAACTCGAGGGTTGCTGCCATCGTACCTAGCAATTGCAGATAGTGCCAGGCCATTGGACTTCAGCTGAGCAGAAATCGGCGGACCAGCTTTCTCAAACCCCGAGCCCTCTGCTGCGGCAGAAACACTTTTCTGACACTCGTATCCAATCGAGCCCCTAGATACTTTAGCCTCTGTGACGGACTCAATCTGCTCTTGGCCATATTGACTACACTGGTCAACATTGAAATTGTTACTGACTTTAAAAGGCCCTAATCTGTAGTATCTTGGTGAGCTGAACACGAATATAACATTAAAATTTTTTTAATGGCTCTTGTTTTGAAGATATTGCATGTAGTTCATTTTTGACGTTTCACCGTGTAAATTTATCCAGTAGGACATCAACATCCCAAATAAGCCTTGAATGTTGTAATATTGCACCACATTGCATAATACCAGCATGCACACATCATCCAGAGTTGATTGCATCATTTTCTGATGCAATGCAATACTACTGCCAGATGGCTGCTGAAGCCATCTGATGTCAGCAGTGTACTATACACAGTCGGAAAGGTTGAGCATTTAAAATATTTCAGACTGTTTGCGAGACAGTTTAAGCTTCTGTTACATGTAACTTTTATTAATCATATAATTTTAGCCATTTAGGTACAATACAGAACAGTAATGCCGCGAAAGTGCGTTAATACCGTTGACAATTTCTGCTACATTTGTGGGGAAGTGACATTTGCCAACCAGAAGAAAAGTATCACTTCTCAACTGAAGAAGGCATATCATCTTTACTTCGGATGCAAGATTGGTGACCAAGACAAGCCTTGGGCCCCGCATATGTGCTGCGCTACATGTACAACACAGCTTTCACAGTGGTTGAATTGCAAAAGACCATCAATGCCGTTTGCAGTCCCCATGGTGTGGAGAGAGCCAAGCAACCACATAAATGACTGTTACTTCTGCTTGGTTCCTCCTCTTTCCAGCAGAATAACGAAGCAAAAGAAGTCGAGCATAGTCTAACCAAACATTCTGACTGCATTGAGACCAGTTCCACATGGTGAGGGACTTCCTATTCCAAAACCTCCATCAGAATATTCTCTTGATTCATCTGATGAGGACAAGGGTGAGCCGACCTCTTCTTCTCCTGGTCCGTCAGCATGCAGTGACCCAGATTTTCACTGGGATGCATATCAACTCCACACAGAATAACACAGGAAGAACGAAATGACCTGGTTCGTGATTTGGACTTATCAAAGAACAAGGCAGAATTGCTAGGATCAAGACTCCAACAATGGAATCTTCTAGAAGAATATGTCAACATTACTTCATATCGAAAGCGCCACCAGCAGTTGGAGCCTTTCTTCAGAAAGGAAAGTAATCTGGTATTCTGTTCCGATATTGAAAGCCTCATGAATGCCTTAAAAATCACTCATGACCCACAAGACTGGAGACTATTTATAGACTCTTCAAAATTGAGTCTGAAGTCTGTGCTTTTGAACAATGGAAATCGTCTTCCATCTATTCCAGTAGCGCATGCCGTCCACATGAAAGAGACATACGATAACTTAAAGCATCTACTGACTTCCATTAACGAGTACAGCTGGCACCTCTATGGTGACTTGAAGGTAGTTGCCCTTTTAATGGGACTGCAGCAGGGATATATAAAATACACGTGTTTCTTATGTGAGTGGGATAGCCGAGCAAGGGATTGGCACTATTTGCGGAAGGAATGGAATCACAGACAAAATGTAACAGTTGGAGAGAAGAATATACAGCACCCAGCTCTGGTTGAGGCTCACAAAATCCTGCTACCACCCCTTTACACCAAACTAGGTTTGATGAAAAAGTTTGTGAAAGCCATGGACCACACTTCGCCAGCTTTCCAATACCTGCATGAAAAATTCCCTCAACTCAGCGAAGCAAAGATTAAAGAGGGAGTTTGTGGGTCCTCAGATTTCAGAGCTCTTCAAAGATGACCGGTTCAACAACTTGCTGTAGGGTGATGCGAAACAAGCATGGAATGCTTTTCACCTAGTGTCAACAAACATTCTTGGGAATGTTCGGGCAGAAAACTACAAGGAACTAGTAGAAGACATGCTGATGCAGTATCAGAAACTTGGCTGCAATATGTTTCTAAAGATCCATTTCCTTGATTCCCATCTCGATTTCTTTCCTGACAACTGTGGTATGGTTAGTGATGAACAGGGCGAACGTTTTCACCAGGATATCACAACGATGGAGCAATGATACCAGGGAAAATGGTCCACTACAATGCTGGCTGACTACTGCTGGACACTCCCCAGAGAAGCACCCGAACAGCTGTACAAGAGACAGGTGAAAAAATCTAAGAAGTGGTCTATGACTTGGTTCTTTTACAGGTATTAACCCAAGGCCTATTATATTTACTATTGATATGCATTTCGTGATGTAAACATTAATTCTTGTAGATTACAAAAAAACTAGAGCAACTTTGCAATTTCACTGTCATATTCGTGTTCAGCATATAAAAATTGATAAGAAATGACTATTTTTATTTCAGTAACATGAATTTTGTAAAAATTTGTTGAGCAGTGCTACCCATCCGAGACTCTGTAAGAAGGCCACCACTCTGGCAGTAGCCGCCTTGTTCTCGACTTCGGATTTTGCTCGAATCAACCAATTGTCTAGATAAGGATGTACGAGGACTCCCTCTTTTCGCAACGCAGCCACCACTACCACCATCACCTTGGTGAAGGTTCGCGGTGCCGTAGCCAGACCAAAAGGCAACGCCTGGAATTGAAAATGCCCCATCGGGACGGCAAACCTTAGAAACCTCTGATGTTCCCGCTGAATGTGAATATGGAGATAAGCTTCTGACAAATCGAGAGACGTAAGAAACTCTCCCCGCCTTACTGCTACAATGACCGATCTCAAAGACGCCATCTGAAAATGGGAGACCCGAAGACAGCGATTTACCTATTTGAGATCCAGAATCGGCCGATAAGTACCTTCTTTCTTTGGTACCACGAAATAGATGGAGTATCGACCGCAACTGCATTGGTCTGGTGGCACAGGTACCACTGCCTTGAGAGAGAGTAGCCTTTCCAAAGTCTCTTGCACCGCTGCATATTTGGAGTGCGCTTTGCACGGGGATTGCATGAAAGAATCGGTCACTGGACGCTGAAGTTCCAACGCATAACCCTCGCAGATGATCTCCAACATCCCACCGATCGGACGTGATCTGGACCCAGGCAGGATAAAATTCCCGCAGGCGACCTCCTATCGGCACCTGCCCCACCTGGGTCTCCCTGGCTTCATTGTGACTTCCGGAGACCGGAGGACGAGGAGGCAGCAAAACCTCTGCCTGCCCCTCTGAAACCTCGAAGCCCTTGGCTACTATAGGGAAAACGTCCCCTTTGCACCTGACCAAACCTTGGAGAACAAAAACGTCGAAAGTCCCTCTGTTGGCCCCTACCAGTCGGAACCTGTCGACCCTGTTTCAGCTTGTCCTCTGGCAATCTGCCGCCCTTGGACTCCCCCAAATCCTTCACCAGCTTATCCAGATCCTCACCAAAAAGTAGCTTTCCCCTGAACGGAAGTTTACTTAACCTTGATTTGGAGGAACCATCTGCTGCCCAATTTCGCAGCCAAAGACAGCACCTGGCCGCTATCGCAGATGTCATACTATTTGACAACCCACGAACCAGATCATAATGGATGTCAGCCAAATACGCCGCTCCTGTCTCTATTCTGGCAGCCTCCGTGGCCGTGTCTCCTACCTGATCCCCCTGAAGGTGCTGAGACCAACGAAGGCAGGCCCTGGCTACCCAAGCTTCACATATGGACGCTTGAAGGGACAAGGCATTCACATCAAAAACTTGTTTCAACAAGGTATCCAACCTTCTATCCTGCGCATCTTTCAGAGCTGCACTCCCTTCTACTGGAATGGTAGTCTTCTTAGTCACTGTTGAGATTGTCGCATCCACCTTAGGGGACTTAAATAACTCGCGGTCTTGTTCTACTAATGGGTAAAGCCGAGCCATAACCCTGGAGCCCTTCAGGTCAGCCTCAGGCATATCCCATTCCGCTTGTATCATTTCTCTAATCACTCTGTGCACCAGAAAGGCCATCTGAGATTTACGAAAAGCCTGCAATAATGGGTCCTCCAAAGCGGCATCCTCCACTGGACCCCCTGCCGGCATATTGAGCGCCTTAAGTGTCTCGGATATGAGCGCCGGCAACTCATCTCTTCTGAAAATCCTAACCACTCGGGCCTGATCTTCCTGCTCAGGAAGCTCACCTTCCTCTAAATCCTCTTCCAAGTCCAAATCCTGCTCCAACTCTTCCGAATGGGCTCCCTCTGATGCCACGGACTGATCAGGCCGCTCTTTGCCGGGCTGCACTCTCTTTGCCGGAATCCCTATGCCAGCCGAGCTCAAAGGTGTCCCCGGCCTCTTCTCACCAGGGTCCCCGACCGTAGCACCGGACGCGCCCTTCTTCTGTGCTCCCCCAAACGCCTGCTGGATCAATGATACGAATTCTGGCGAAAAAATCACTGCCAACCCCCCCCCGGTACCTGCACTTGCGGGGACAGTGTAACCGGTGCAGACAACGGCCCCGCAGCCGGTTCCAGAAGGGGCTCCGTGGGAGACTTTGGCTCTGGGATACACGAAGAGACCCCTTTGCGGACCTCCAGCCCTTCTTCTAGCCCCTGCTCCATTGAGACGGCCTCTTGAGTACAGCTTCTACACACCCCCGCCTCGGACACCACGCCCCTTCTAGAACCACAAACTAAACAGTGTGGCCTAGAAGGCATACTGTCCAAGCGGATACCAAGGGTACTCTTTCACACTGACCTGTTGAGTAACCCCTCCCTGCCACAGCTAGAGTACGGCCAGAGTGCCCTGTGATAATTTCTTACTCACTCCACTTCTTTTTTTTTTTTTTTTTTAATAAGCGTGACTAAACCCGAAAAACTGCTTCCTAGGGTAAAGCCAACGGCACTTCTGAAGTCAGAATCCGAAAACGAAGCTTCCCCTCTGACCCAGATGCCATCAAAAAACACTCGATCACCAACGGAGATTTTTTCCACGCGCGCGCTGCAGCCTACCCCATTCTGCCCATGCGGTCCTCCTCCTGACTCTGCCATCGATCAGGGCCCCCTTACCTTGGAGAACTCGCTGGTCCACTCTGTTCCCTCTCCCCGCGCTCAGCCGGGATTGTGGCTTCAGCATCGGGGAAGAGATGGAACTGCACTTCAACTGCAGCCGCAAGCTGCTGGTATGAACCCTCAGTGCTTCAACGGCAATGTGATCCTGTGAGGTAAAATACTTCTTCCTTCCTGCTACCTTTAGGCTGCCGGCTCCTCACCCATAATAGTGGGTTCGGGAGCCGGAGCTTTTCTCTCCCCAAAACTTACAGGATGCCTCTGCCCGGTAACTGCATCGAAAGGGAAGAGAGGGGGGGGGGACACCTAGGAAAAAGGAATAAGTAGCTCAGCACAGCACAGCACCTCTTCCTCCACAACTATCCAATGCTTTAGCCCATCTGTTAAACCAAATTCCACAGAAAATTTTGCTAACTACTCTGACAACCACTTAATTGATTCTCTAGTGAGCCCCTATTTCTGGGCTCACCAGCCCTCCAGCTGCTTGGAGACTGAGATAACTGGAGTCAGGAGGCGGATCTTGTGTATTTATACTGGTGTCATCAAAAGGATGACGTTTCTCAGTCTCCAAGCTGCTGGTGGAGGAGCAAGACCCAGATGTTCAGGACTAGACTGGAGAGACGCTAAGGAATATGCAAATATATCACCCCACCCTTTGTTCCTCCCAAATGAAGCAGTGAAACTACACCCATGGGGTTGGGGGATTGTTTTTTTAGTCTTATTTGATATTTCTTGCTTAATTGTCATTTATTCCATGATGCTCTTTTCTTTTCTCAAGGTGATTGATGTAAGATGCCTACTTGCAAATAAAAGAGAAAATAATGATTTAAAATCTTTTTTGTTGTGAAGTTGTCTAGTCAGCAAGGAGTTAACGTTCCTTAAGTTCTCAAGGGGCTATACAAAAATCTCTCTCCAAAAGAAAGATGAGAATTGACAGTTAAAAATGGCATCCTATAACCTGGGAAAATGTATTCAACCACAGACCAGAAAACTTTGATGTTAATACAACCTAATTTAGAGTATTGTGTGCAGTTCTGGAGACCGCACCTTCCAAAGGATATAAACAGAATGGAGTCTGTGCAGAGGGTGGCTACCAAAATGGTCAGTGGGCTTCACCATAGGGCATCTGGGGACAGACTTAAAGATCTCTAAACATATACTTTGGAAGAAAGATGGGAGGGGGAGATATGATAGAGATGCTTAAATACCTCCATGGCATAAATGCACAGGAGGAGAGCCTCTTTCAACTAAAAAAAAAGCTCTGTTACGATGGGCCATAAGATGAAGGTGAAAGGGGATAGACTCAGGAGTAATATGCGGAAATATTTCTTTACAGAAAGAGTGGTAGATGCACTGAATAGTCTCCCAGTGGAGGTAGTAGAGACAGAAACTGTATCTGAATTCAAGCATGGGACAAACAGAGGATCTCTAAAAGAGAAAAGGGACTGTAGAGCTTAGTGGTTCGTATGGAAGGGCAGGCTGGATAGGCCGTGCGGTCTTTATCTGCTGTCATGTTTCTATGTTTCAAAAATGACAATTGAATTAAAGAAAGCATTGCATACCCACCGAGGATGCCTGGCCGTGAAGAAGCGACAGGAAAGGAAGAGATCAGCGACGGTTTAAGCCATTACACTAGGAGTGGAAGTGGGCAGACTTACAGTCCTCATCTGCCATCATATTCTGGGACGGCGGAACATTCGGTGCTCTGTGGTGATTCACTGAACTAGAGCCACTCGGCTTGTTTTCACTGTGTGATGGGAGCTGGTGCTAAGTCATTATCCTTGCGATGTTATCACACCTTAGCCATGGAGAATTTCTTCCCCATTCTTAGGAAGCTGCGGTGTGGCAGCAGTGAACGTGGCACATTGACAGTAGGTTTTGTTCGATTGGAGGCAGTTTCCTGGTGGCTTTCCTCACCTTCCCACACGCGCTGCTGAAAGGAAGTCAGAATTGGATACTGTTCATGTTTTCATTGCTTGTGCTTTTTCAGTTGAGCAGGAGGACTTGGCACATTCATTTTGGCATTGCATTTGCTAGTTATTAAAGTCGTTAGCTATAGTCTATGAAAGAAAAGCAGCTTCAGCGAAAGTCAGCAGATGAGTGGAGCCCTGCTAAAGCGACAGTGAAGAGCTCAATTTGAAAGGAAGTAGCGAGAAAGAATTTGTTTGTCAATGAGTTGCAAGTGCCCTCTGAGGTTCCTGGTTACTGCCCTTTGTCTATATGCCAAAATGCTCTTAAATGAATTGGATGTTTGCAGAAGTATCATCCGGAGATGATGCTGTACATGAGCTTTCAAGACTATGCAAGCCCCAGCTTCTGGACAAGAAATGACGTGATCACAAAAGCTTGTAACTTGGTTTGGACAAGTTCCTGGAGGAAAGGTCACTGTTGGAAACAGGATACTGGGCTTGATGGACCTTGGTCTGACTCAGTATGGCATAGCTTACATTCTTATGTTCTTAACAATTCCTGTCTCATGTGATGGGGGTCCTCAGTCAATGAAAGACACATGGAGACTTCACAAGTCACAATTTACTATATTTGGCAGAGTTTATTTAAATTATGCTGGCTTGTACGTCTATTAAAAACAAAAAAACACATACAGAATAAAGGCCTGTGATGTAAAGGTCTAACATTCCATAGAGGCCTATTAGTGTTACCTGAAAACTCTCCACAAATCACAGCCCTCTTTTCCTTACCAGCATGGTTGTAGCCCTGCACACTAGCATGCTTTCCCATTTCCACAGTTCTTCGAAGAAACAAGGCCAGCCCCAGAGTTGGTTCAAGTTGAATGACCTACTCTTTGCTGCCCCCAGAAGTTGCCTTCCTGGATGACTGTGTTCTTTGCTTGGTGGTTGGGCCGGCCCTGCTTGGAAGTCCTCACGCTGGGGACATCCACAGACCCAACTTCTAAAATGGCTCTGGAGATGTCTCTATGCCTGTTTTCAGACGTCCAAAGCATGAATACTGTAGGGCATCCAAAAGGACCCCCATAGTGTGCAACTGTGTGTTAGGAAGGGCTCAGCAAGAGTGCCTACATATGGACATGGCTACCTATCCTGAAATCTTATTCCTGAAGAGAAATTAGTTCACACGTCTACATAAAGACTAAAATAACTGTTCTCTTTCTCCTGTCAGCCTTAAGTGCAGTTCTGTCAAACTGTTTTCTTTTTAGGACATAATTTATACTTTAAGATAAAACACATTTTTTCTGCAGAATTCAACAAACTAACTGGTGAAAAGGAAGTTAAACGTTAAACAACAAAGCTCTGAAACAAACCTGCTACTTTGTTATTGTTCAAAACTGTAGATATTAAAGCGTGTGAGATGTTTTGTGAAATCCCTGGGGTTGTTTCACATTATTACATTGAACTCTTGTCACTACGTGACTTGCTCTGCTTGACGGAAGGCTGCTAACATCTGTTTCTTCTCACATTTCTTAACAGGGTCGGTGATAGGGTTTCTGGCGCCCCCCTGGAACCTATAGATGAACACCTACTCACTCATTATTATTAATGCTGACTACACTCCACCATCCTTTTCCCCAAAACTCCTTTGAGAACTCTCTTCACATTATGCTAGTACATAAGAACATAAGATATGTCATACTGGGTCAGACCAAGGTCCATCAAGCCCAGTGTCCTGTTTCCAACAGTGGCCAATACAGGTCACAAATGCCTGGCAGGTTCCCAAAAAGGTATACAGGTTCCACAATGTTTGACCCGGGGTAAACAGTGTATTTCCTGGGTCCTCTTTAATAATGAATTATGGACCTTTCCTCCAGGAACTTGTCCAAATCTTTCCAGCTATACTAACAGCTTTACTACATCCTCTGGTAATGAATTCCAGAGTTTGATTATGTATTGAGTGAAAAAGTATTTTCTTTTATTAGTCTTAAATGGGATAAATTGTATTTTCATTGTGTGTACCCTAGTCTTTCTACTTTTTGATGGCATAAACAGCCAATCTACGTTTACCCGTTCCAGTTCATTCATTAATTTATAGATCTCTATCATATATCCCCTTAGCCGTCTCTTTTCCAAGTTAAAGAGCCCTAACTTTTTAAGCCTCTCCTCATAGGGTTATCCTTCCATCCCCTTTACCATTTTAGTGGCTCTTCTCTGTACTTTTTCTAATTCTGCTATATCCTTTTTAAGATTTGGCGACCAGAATTGCACACAATATTCAAGATGCGGACGCACCATGGAACAATAGAGAGGCATTATAATATCCTTGGTTTTGTTCTCCATTCCTTTCCTTATGATTCCTCGTATTCCAGTTGCTTTCTTGGCTGCCGCTGCACACTGGGCAGAGGGTTTCAATCTATTATCCATGATGATGCCTAAATCTTTTTCCTGGGTGGTGGATCGTGTAACCATAGTTTGGATTGTTCTTTCTTAGCTGCATAACTTTGCACTTGTCCACATTAAATGTCATCTGCCAGTTGGACGTCCAGTCTTCCAGTTTATAAAGGTCTTCTTGCAATTTTTCACAATCCTCTTGTGTTTTAACAACTTTAAATAATTTTGTGTCATCTACAAATTTGCCCACCTCACTCGTTATTCCCTTTTCCAGGTCATTTATTAATATGTTAAAAAACAGTGGGCCAGCACAGATCCCTGGGGTATTCCACTATTCACCTTTCTCCATTGAGAAAATTGGCCATTTAGCCCTACTGTCTGCTTTCTATATTTTAACCAATTCCTGATCCATAATAGTACACTGCCCCGTATCCCATGACTGTTTAATTTCACCAGGAGTATCTCATGAGGGACCTTGTCAAAGGCTTTCTGAAAATCCAGATACACTACAGAATATCAATCGACTCATCTTTGTCTACCTGTTTATTCACACCTTCAAAAGAATATAACAGATCAGTAAAACAAGACTTCAAATCCAACATTGTAAGAAAATTACAGTGAAGGGGCAAATGCATAACCAGAATAAAAGTAAGTATTGAGCAGTAAATACTTAGCATAATATGAACAAGCAGTGATAGTCCAAGAGCATGCTAAAGTTTTGATATGGATAGAAAGAAAAACACTCAGCTGTATGAACAGCTCAGAAATATTGTACTCATTGAAAAAATATGCAGGAGAGACATTTTTTACAGAATGGAGGAATCAAAACAGAACCATGCAGTCAGTGTACATCTAGAAACTATAAGCAAAATTGGTATAAGGCCGATGTAAAGAATAATCGCAACATGGGAAGACAGTGACAACATTAAGATACTTCTGATTTAAGCCACATATGTTAAGCAGGTTTCAATGACAAACCAGTAGGCTGCAAGCTGTAGCACTGTGAAGAATAATTAGTAAAATAGGCCAACAGTATACAAGACTGCTGTAAACTAAAAAATGACTGCTGAATATATTATTCATATGCCAGAATTTCATTATGCTTTGCTGTGCCCAGGCAATTCACTGTTAATAAACAGCCTTCCACAAACCTCCCACAAACCTCCCAAGTGTGAAAGCCACATCGAGGTCTCAATGGGGTCGCAAAATCAGTTGCCCTTGTCTCCCCAGTAAATCCATGCTTTCCTCTTGCTGGATGACAGGACGTGTTTTCAGTTTTTTGATCAGGCCTGTGCTATTATTCTGGTTTTCTCTCACCCTAGCTTCACTTCCTACTGGCAGTCACGCAGTCAATGTAGTGGTAATAGGAAATGGAGCTGGAGCGCGAGAAAAGCGAGAATAGCATGGCTGCTTTCCAAGCAGATCAGAGAATAAGCTCCATGGGCCTGATTTTTGAAGGCATTTACATGACTAACAGCCCATGTTAACCATGTAAATGCCTTAATCAGGGATTTTCAAAGGCACCTACACAGCTAGTGCCTTTGAAAATCCCTGATTAAGTCCCCTACAAGCCCCGATGCCATCTGCTTAACATCGGGGCATGTTGGGGACATTCTGGGGCGCAGCAGAGGCAGAGAATGGTGCTAACTGGGTAGCAGCAATTTTGGATGCTGCCCGATTAGCGCTCTGTGCCTTAAGGTTAGGCGATGAAAACCCTTGCCTGTCTTTGAGGTGCAGGGGCTAACAGGGCAGCATCCAAAATTGCTGCTACCCAGTTAGGCTCAGCGGCTTTCCAGCTGTGCAGTGAACCCTGGATTTTCACTTCCTTCACTGCAGAACAGAAATTCCGGGGTTAAGGGGTCGGCGGGCAGGGCTACGTGGCTACGGCACTTAGCCCTGTCCAATGCTATATTGGACCCCAGGCTTTTATCCATTACTCTTAGGTTTTCAGGATTCTTTTTCCCAAAATTATACTTTCCTCCAGAGTGAAGCGAGAGGAAGAACTCTCACACACAGACATCTGCATTGTCAGCAGAAACTAACATAATAGCTCAGCGCAAGTAGCGTGGGTGCAAATAATGCCATTTCAGTGGGTGGCCTTAGTTGCACCTGCAGCTGTTTTGCCACGTTGAAATGCAGTAACTGCAGGGAGCTGTAACTGCCTCCCTGCAGGTAGCCTACAGCCCTGTGCTGGTATATGACCCACACATATGTTACCAGCGAAGAGCTTAGGAAACATGCTGCTAAATATGCCAAACAATAAGAGGGGCTCAATAGCACCCATGCAACACCTCCCACCTCCACAAAAATGAGCAACTTGGCAGCCCCAACACAGGATTTTCCACCTTCACAAAAACAAGAGAGGCTCAGTGGCCCCTACACAGCACTTCCCACCCTCAGAAAAACAAGAGGGACTTTGTGACTCCAACACAACTCCTCCCACTTCAACATAAACACCAAGAAGGGCTTGGCAACCCCAACATAACTCTTGAAACTGCGCACTGGACATAAGAACATAAGAAATGCCATATTGGGTCCATCATGCCCAGTATTCTGTTTCCAACAGTGGCCAATCCAGGTCCTTCCTCCCCTCACCTGCTTCAGCGCTGCCCATGCAGCTGTCCCAGGCAGCTGTGCTCTGCTCCAAGCTCAAAGTACTCCCTCATCACTGCAGCTTTTTGTTTCCCTGTTCCTCTCTCCCCTCCCCTCCCCTCCCCTTTTTTTAAGCAGAATGTAAAGGGCCAGGCCATACCACGGTTCTCTTCCCCATGCCCCTTCTAAGACTCGGAAGGGCAACCTGGAGTTGGCGAGGGAGGGGCTCAAGAGGGAGGGACACAACGCTGGGCTCTCTGCAGTGTCAAGCAAAGGCAATTCCCTTCAATCCCCCCCCCCTTTCGTCCATCTACAGTGAAGTCCAGACTGCACAGAAGTCCACCTCCATCTGCTGGAGACTGAGAAATACTGGACCAGCAGGGTGCTAATGTAAATATATAAACAACAAAGGAAATGCAAGATGTCCACACACCAAGGAACTAAAAGAAAAAGCGCGAACTACAGCACAGTTTATATCATCAAATTATGAAATTATAATTCATTTTATTTTGTTATAAACTGCGTTATGATTCTTGCTTTTTCTTTTTGAACATATATTCTGCATCCACAGAAACCTCTCCTTCGAAAATGGGTACAGACAGAACTAGGACATTCACTCACAGAACTCAGTATATATAACAAAAAAAAATCTGATTCTGGTCATCTCACTAAGAACAGCATAAACATTCTCCAATACCAGGCACATTGGGAACTAATACAAAAACCTGCAAAAGTCACAGAGGATCTACACAGTAAATCTACCATACCATGCCATATCAGCACCAACTTCCAAAACTCACACAAGGAGCCTATCCAGAAAAAAGCAGCACTATAAATACTGCAGCAGGCCCTAGGATATCCAAAAATCTATTTGAAAAGCTGAACAATTCAAAATTACTACAGTGCAGATCCCTACATACAAACTTCATGTTAACAGGATGCTTGGCTTTGGTCAAACACTCAGAACACAGACCCTTAGGGGGTCATTCCATTCCGGACATACACCCCCTCTGTATGTCCGGTCTGAGCCAGACATACAGAGGGGCTTGCGATTCTGATCCTGTGGGGCACGTCTAGCCCCCTGGGATAAGAATTGTGATCAGTCATGTATGTGCAGGCCGGGACTGCGATTCAGTCTGGCCTGCACATACATGACCTGTCCGAATAACTCAGCTCCATTTAAAAGTCGCGATGCCGGCTGCCGGACAAAAGTGCTTATTTCCTGCAGCCTGACCCCCGATCTGGCCTCCTAAGGCCATGGTCGGGCTGCGGGGAATGTCCTCCTGCCCCTCTTGCCCTATCTGCGCCCCGGCATTTAAACAATAACACGTCCAGGGAAGTTAATAGAATCGGCCCTGTACGTCCAGAGCCGGCAACTGCCCGGACTCTGCCCAGAGTTCGCCCACGAGCCGTCCTTTCTCTGCTCCAGTCTAACTTCTCCGAACAATCAGCGGGGAGGTTAGACACTGGCGGGGGAAGGCACAGAATAAGTGACCACAATCTACAGTAAAAATAAAACTATGTAAACAAACTGAAATCCCAAGAAGCCAGACTCTGCATGCAGTGCAACACCAGAGAAATAAAAGAGATGCACACCCCCATATTGTGTAAAATATAAAGGTGCAGAATGTCCCATGGGCAGGGGCTGTGCAAGGCCGCAATTGCTACTCACAGCCTTCTGCCTCTGGGAGCAGCATGTCCTGCGGACAGGCTCTCCTCTGGGCTGATGGCGCTCTGCAGGTCATCCTGATTGGGGAGGTGATGGATAGTGACGGCGCCCTCCTGACTTCGGCACTCCCTTGTCATTTTTATTACCCAGCTTACTGGATAATGCCAGCCCAGCATAACAAACAGAAACTAGAAGTGGCTGTATTCTTGTTTTGCGAACACACAACAAGTGAGTGGGCGTGTGTAGGTTACAGGTGCTTTATTTCAATAGAAAACCCCTACGCGTTTCGGCAACAGCCTTCTTCAGGAGCTACACATCCTCAGAAAACAAAATAAACGATAATTAAAATGTAAATAATAAAAAAATAAAAAGAAGTGTAAATAAAACAGTAAATATAATACATATGATTACAACATAGTAAATCAAAAAGGCAGTAACAATTAAAAACAACATTAATAAAGATAAAAAAGCAGGACTGGTACTATAAAAAAGATAATCATAAATGCACAGAACACATATGAAGAAAGCACAGAACACATACACAAAGGGAACATATCAGAGAGGGATGAGGAGGAATAGCCTTCAAACAGAAAATATTCACAAGGGCACATTGTGGAGAACCCCAATCACTGAACCAATATGACTGTGATGGATAAAAGAAGGAAGTAAATGAACTATATTCAAGACCTACCTATATAAACATCATCTAAATATACTTCCATGAGAAAGTCTGTATATATTTCCATGAAATCATGTGCAGGGGGCACCAGGAGGCTAAAACGGTCAGAGCCAGAAGGAACTAAAATAAGAGTGTTAAAAACAATCGCTAATGTGTACTTTACTGGATATTGCCAGCCCAGCATAACAAACAGAAACTAGAAGTGGCTGTATTCTTGTTTTGTTCACTGGATACAACAGACTTGAATGTATTCATCCCCGTTCCTTTGTTTTTCACACAGAGAATGTGTAAAACTACATTTTCAGTAGGGTGCCTCACTAGGAAAGTTGCCAGCAGATTTTTCAAACAGTAAAATAATCTTCTAAATTATATTTGAAAATGGGATTTTATGTGACTAACAGTACCCATGTAAATTTAGGTGAAGCAAAAAATGCAAATGCAATGTGTGCCTTCAAGTCCAAGTTGACTCCTGGCGACCCAACAGCTCCTGGGTTTGTAAAACTAGATGTGGTAGGATGCCTTCTAGTAATACTTTCCCAAACGTCTCTTTTTATGTGCACAAGTTTGTGCCTGTCATGAAAGTACCTGCATATTTTCAGTTGGCATGAAACATGTTATATTAAGTTGTACTTCTGTAATGCCTAAATTAAACAAATGTTCCACCCACAATGGTTTACAGATTAATCAAAGATACTAAAAAAAATGATTCAGTAATCTAAAAATGCATCAAGTATAATTACCTGTTTGGTTTGATAAATGTTCTCATTTTTATGTATTTTTTTTTCTGCTCCTTTCTTGGGAATCTCGGTCTTTGAAGAGAGCATGGGTGATTTTCCTGGGGTATCGACTTCTCATTCCACTTCCTCCCAGAGATAGAGTAACAGCATCTTGTGCTTACACTTTATTTATTTATCTGTTTGTTTTTTTTATACTGCCTTATCTGGGAATCAAGGCGGCTTACAGGGAACAAAAACTTAACAGCTTACATAGAACTTCTAAATCCTTAACAGCATTGAACAGTATAATTACAAATGGTAACTATAATCTATAGTTCACAATGTATTCACAAATCAGAACATATTTACAAGCTAAACCATTGGGGGGGGGGGGGGTGGAGGAGTGCCGGGGGTAGGAGGGTGGTACTTTGTGATACTTTGCTGTTGCATGGGAGCATACCATTTAGTTGTTGAAGTGTTCTTTGAATTGTAATGTCTTGAGATCTTTGCGGAATTTTGTTAGTTCATATGTTTCCCTGAGGTCGCTGGGGAGTTTATTCCATAGATCCGGCACATAAGTGGAGAAGGCCCTGTTGTGAGTATTTTGGTTCATTTGTGTTATTTCTGCTGGTAGGTTGAGAAAGTTCTTGTTTCATTTTCACCTTTTTCTGTTGGTTGTTGGTGTGTGGATGAGGGACTTTAGGTATGTTGATGATTGGCCATGTAAAGTTTTGAATATGCTTATAGTTGATCTATATTTAATTCTGCTGTGTACAGGTAACCAGTGTAGATCTTTTAATATTGGGGCAGTGTGCTCACTCTTTTTTGCTTTTGCTGGGGTGTATGCTGTGGCGCCTTGGGCCATTTGTAGATGGTGAGGTGCATGTTTTGGGTGTCATTGGTATATGCTGTTGCAGAAATCCAGTAGGGGGAAGATGAGTGCCTGGTGTACAGAGCAGAAGTCGGAAGTTGCTAGTAGAGGTTGAAGGTTGAGGAGTATTTTTATCTTATGGTATATAGCTCTTGTGGTTCTGGTGATGTGGAGGGAGAAGTCAAGCTGTTGGTCGATGGTGCCCAGATATTTCACCTCGTGCTTGGTTTCTAGTTCCATGTCGTGTACTGTATTTTGATTGTTTTGTGGGGTGAGAGTGTCTTGTTTTTGGAGATATGGAGTACATATGGTTTTTTGTAATTGATCTGCAGCCTGTGTTCATGTGGCCATAGTGAGATTTCTTGAAAACATATAGATTTTTGTTTAGATTTGGATTAAAGATGTCATAAGGTGCAAACATCATGATGTCGCCTGTGTAGATCCTATATTGAATATCATGTTTGCGGAATATGGTACATATGAGTTGCATGAATATGTTGAAGAGTACTGAGGGTAATGCAGAGCTTTGTGGAACTCCTTTGTGTTGTCTTTATGGAGCTGATTTGTTTGTTCCTATGCATACTTGTTAGTGATGGTCTGAAAAGTATGATTGGATCCATTTGAGTGGGGTGCCACCGATTCCAATGACTTGTAATCTGGCAAATAGGAGAGTGTGTGGAATGGAGTCAAACATCACAGTTATGACTAGGAAGATTAGGATGTATGCATGGTTAAGCTTCTCGATGCCTCTTATTATTGTATCTATTAGTGATGTAAGAAGAGTTTTGACCCCATGGTGTGGTCTAAATATATGTTTGTGTTGATCTAGTGGAGTGTGTTTGTTGACATGGTTCTGGAGTTGCTGGAGTACTATTCATTCAATTATTTTGGAGATGAAAGGGAGACTGTTGATGGGCCTGTAAGAGGTGGGGTCTCCTTTGTCAGCTGTAGAAATTTTTAGTATGGATCATACTGAATTAATTTTTAGTTCCTTGGGAAGGAAACCTTGTTCAAGTGAGATCCGTACCATCTGGCAGATGATTGGAGATAGTTCAGTTTTGGCTATCTTAATACAGCTGACAGGGCATGAATCCATAGGTGAGGTAGTGGTGTTGCGGCTGCTGCTGATACTATGTTCTCGTTAGAGATGGAGTCGAAGGTTATCCATTGATTCTTGTCAGATTTATTGTCTAGTGGTGTGTATTGCATGTTGTTGGTGGATCCCGTTCTGCTTTGGAATAAGTCTGTCAGTGTTTGTAGTTGGGGGTGCTGTGGCTAGGAATCACACAATGTTATATAGCTCTCTTGGGCAGTTCAGTGAACTCATTAAGATTTTTGGTATTTACCATGATGCGGTATTGTTTTAACTTTTGCATGAAGCTCGTTTGAAATTCAGATTGCTTAGATGTTCTCCATTTTTGTTCAGTCCTTCTCATTTCTCGTTTTAAGTTTCTGAGATCTCTGGTATACCATGTTGCATTTGGTTTGTGTTTTGATGTGGATCTAGTTAGTGGTGTGGATGATGCATTGCTTATGGTCCAATTCCAGCCTGTGAACATTGTATTTATGTTAGGTGTACTGGGTTGGAGGTGGGGTATTATTTTCTCCAGGAATGCTTCTTTGTCGAAGGAGCGGAATCTGCATTTCGTGATGTGAATAGTGTTTTTTGTATGGGTGCCAGAGTAGTGAGGGGTGGAGAAGTTAATCATAGTGTGGTTGGACCACTGGAACTGGGAGTGTTTGTGTCACAGAGTCATTATTATTTGATATCAAGTATTTTATTTTATTTATTTAACTGTTTTTATTTTATACCACCTTATCCTTTTTTTATTTTTTTTATTTAAAGTTTATAGAATTTACAACAAGTTATCAAGAAAAATAACAACTTGTACAGAAAAAGGAAAGGATAAACAGAGAAAAACAAAAGATAACAACCCAAAGTATCATTACAGGCAATTATACAACAAATATATCCAATCCACACTAGCCCTCAAAAAAGGAATCCTATAATGGGAAGATAAATCAAACCCCAATATTGCAGGAAAATACAGGTGTGCGCACAGAGACACTTACAAACACTCATAGTGGAACAGGTAGAGATTCACCCCCCCCTTTCTGAAAGCCGAGCATTAATAAAACACAGCAATTGGGAGGGTTCGTAAAATATATAGGAATTTGATTGATATCTAATCAAACACTTGCAAGGAAATTTAAAAAAAAACTCCCTCCCAATTGCTGTATCCCTGACCGCAACAGAAGAAAATCACGTCGCCTCTTCTGGGTCTTCCTGGACAAGTCCGGAAACATACGTACTTTCAATCCCTTAAACGTCATGATACATTTCTTGAAAAATATTTTCATAAGCCATTCTTTATCAGACAATATAACCTGTTCTTCCTGTGAGGACTCTAAAAACTCAGTGACATTTAACACATCAACTTTAGACAAGCCTTCAATTTCACCCTGCCCAACCCCTTTCTTCCCAGTAGGCAAATAATACATTTTAACCACCGGAGGGTGGGATTCAGGGGGAATATCCAAAATCTCAATCATATATTTCCTAAACATATCCCTTGCAGATGTTAAAGCAACTTTAGGAAAATTAACCAAACAAAGATTTGCCAAACGAACTGCATTTTCTAGCATTTCCAACTTAGATAATATAGGTAAATGCACTTTTTTAAGAGTCACCACATCATTTTCCACAGTCTCAATTTTAACTTGATGGTCAGCAACCTGAGACTGCAAAGCGTTTATATTTGTCATAGCTCCTTTAAGATCTTCGGTATTGGTAGAAACTTGTAAAGCCAATGACGCCAAACGGGGAGATTGTTCCTCTCGGAGCTGCATTATAGCAGCCCAGATCACCTCCAATGTAATAACCTCCGGAGGAGCCAGAGGCCCAGAAGAACCAAATTCCTCAACGGAACCGCTCACCATAGTCCCAGTCTTCAGATAGGAGGGAGTTGATGGATCAGGAACCAAGCCTTTTCCACCCTCTGCCATTTCCAACACAGCCTCGATTTCGTGATGTTTCCTGTGGGGGAGAGCAGAGCTTAAAGCACTTCCCGTGCTAAAACTCTCCTTTCGAACGGAGTCTAACGACTCGACACCGGCCCCCAGACTTCCCAGAGCTCCACTGCTCTGTCGGGGCACTTCCGAGGCTCAAACCGAGCCGGGAGACAGAAGGTCGATACCCGAGGCAGAGGATGAGGTCTCCTCCAAACGCTGCCCAGCCGGGCGATCTTCTCCTGATGGTCTCTGTCGCGGCAATGGCGAAAAAAAGGAATCCAGTGGACTAACCACCGCTTCAGGTAAAGGCGTCGAAACTTGAGGGGCTACAAGCTGTTTAGCCCTTTAGTCTTCCGCTTTCTCCCCATAGAAAAACGCCGTGACGCTCAGCACACCCTTCAGAACGCCATCTTGGATCCCAGAACCTTGAGCTCGGGCCACCTTATCCTTTAATCAAAGTGGTTTATATTGAAACTTCAGGTCATACAATAAACTAGTAAAAATAATGATAAGAAACTGTTACAGTAAACCAGAGTTATATTAACATCAGTAAACAAGTACAATATAGAACTTATGTACAGTAAGAGGGGCAGGTACGATAGGTGATTAATAATAGATGTGGCCTGGTATGGGAAAGTGGACTGGATTTGAAGGAGTTCAGGATATGGTATCTGCTTAAATGCTATGTCCAAGGAAAGTAGATACTTAAGTGATATGTCCGAAATGTTCAGTATATAGGTGCGTCTTTATCTTTTTGCGGAAGTCCTTGATGTCTGTTGTGGTTCTAACATTTTCCGGCAGGGTGTTCCATAATGCTGGGGCAGAGAGAGAAAATGCCCTTTTCGAAGTGGTTTGTTTGGATTTGGTATGCAGCTAGGAAGACAATCATGCTTTTATTGTTAATTCTCCTGGGACGCGCGCTATTGTCTCGAGAAATCAGTTCTTGTAGCGTAGCTGCAGTAGAATGATGTAGGATTTTCAAGACTGTGAGCAGTGTCTTTAACTTAGTCTGGGAGAATATAGGCAGCCAGTGGAGTTGGATAAGTATGGGGGTTATGTGATCTTGTATGGAACTTCCAGTGATGATTCAGGCAGCCGTATTTTGTGCCATTTGGAGGGAGTGTATGGAACTCATTGGTAAGCGCTGGTTAATCGAATTACAGTAGTCAGATATTGGTGTGATGACTGCTTGAAATACTGTGCAAAAGTGATCCTGGCTAAGTACTGGTTTTATATTCTTGAGGAGTTTCATTTTGTAGTAAGCGTCTGCAGTGGTTCTATATATGTGAGACTGAAGGGTGAGGTTTTGATCTAGGGTGACACCCAGATACTTGACTTCTTTTTGCACCTTTATTGTTCTGAGTGAGAGGCAGATTTCTTGTGGGGGATTAAATGAGGAATTTCTTGTAATGTAAAGCACCTCTGTTATATTGTAATTTACTGCTAGATTGTTGTTGCTGTGCCAGCTGATCATGCCTTCGATGCATTTGGTTATGGGCAAGAGGTCAGGGCTGTGCATGTCAATTGGAGTGAAAACCATGATGTCATCGGCATATAGCTGGTATTGTATTTTGTGATATTTGATGATATTGCAGATGGGCTGTATGTAGATGTTGAATAACATTGAAGAGATAGGTGATCCTTTCAGTATGCCCTGCGTTATGCTGAAGGGAGTGGATTTCAGTGTGCCGCATTTTACTTGCAGTTGCCTGTTGTTGAAATATGATTGAAACCACTTCAGTGTAGTGTCATAAAGGCCAATTTCCTGGAGGTGTTGCAGCATAATATTGTGGGATACTGTATCGAAGGCAGCAAATATGTCCATGAATATGAGTATAAAGCCAGCTTTGATGTTGTCAATTACCCTAATGATTGTGTCTAGAAATGAGTTTATTAGCATTTCTACATTATGGTTTGGTTTGAACCCATGTTGATGGGGGTCCAGAGGGGTGTGCTGTTCTATATGGTTGTATAACTGCCTTTGTACCACTTTTTCAATAATTTTTGCCATGAATATGAATATCTCATAAATTTTGGTAGGAATATGAGATCTAGTATATTTCCTTTCATATGAGTGAGGTTGTTTACTATGTGTTGGTAGTCCAGAACATCCATAGCCTCCAGGAATGTGTTTGCTTGTTTTTTGGGGAGCGTGGTCAGGTTGAAATCCCCTAGTAGTATAAGAGGTCTGCTTCATGTGGGGTTTCTGCGTGCTGTCTCTAGTATTTTGGTTAAATTGTTGATGTGGTGTAAAGGTGCTCGGTAGAGTAGGCATATTCAGATGCAGTTGTTTGTTATTGACAAACTGTCTAGGTCATCTATAGATGTGGGCATTGTGATTTGGAATTGTAAGCTGGTTTTAGTGATGATTAGAACTCCTCCTCCTCTTTTGTTTATTCGTGGGCAGTTTAAAGTTGTGTATTTGCTTGTTTTGATTGGTTCAGGAGTACAGTTTCTGTTGCAGATAGCCAGATTTTGGTTATGCAGAGTAGATCTGGTTCATCTTTCCTGAGAATGTTAGTGATGATTGGGATTTTTTTTCTGTACTGCATTGATGAGGGTACATTGATGAGGGTGCATTTCAGGTATTGCTTGTAGTTGGGAGTGGTTCTTGGTTTGCTCAGGGTGTGTAGGACAGGGTATATTTGTATAAGCCTGTTATAGTCTCTGAACCAAGGGTTGTGTTGTGTGTTGTAGGGCTGGAATGTATCGGGTATTGGTTGTTAGAGCAATAGATTAGAAGAATGAGTTCCAATAGGAAGATTGGGTATGAATGGCAGTTGAGCTTGATGCCATGTGGTGTAGGTTTTGTCGAATGTTGTGGGTTGGAAGTAGTGCAGGAGTATGTCAAATTGTAGACTGTGTGCTGAAGTGGGCTGTGGACTGGCTGGTTGGATCTGTTGAAGGTTTTGTGTCTCCCGGGGATGTAATGTGGCATGGAGGGGTTGCCGTCCAGCTTGCAGGCGAGGTTATCTGAGTAGATTGCTGTTGTTGCAGTGCCTCACTCTGTGGGCCACTCTAAGGATCATAACTAAGGGCTCTCTGGTGAGGCCCTCAGGTGCAGGCACACCTGAGAGCACACTGGTTTCAGTCTTGCTGCTGCGGGGTGACTGGAGCTGGCGGTGGGTAGCAGGGAGGAGCTTACCTTCCCGTTCCCTTCTGAAGTCTCTGATCATCGATGGTCTGGTGGGGCTTGGCGCTTGAGTTCACCCTGTTTTAAATCTTGCTGCTGCAAGCAATTGAAACTGGTGGTGGGGTGCGGGGAGGAGCTTATCTTCCTGCTCCCTTCTGAAGCCTCTGATCATCGGTGGTCTAAAGAGGCTTGGCGCCTGAGCATGCCCTGGTTTAAATCTTGCTGCCTTGGGGCAATTGGTGCTGGCAGTGGGGAGCAAACTTACATGCCTTAACACTTATGTTGACCCGTGTAAAAGGCAACCAAGAGGCCTCTGTACAAAAGGTTAGCATGCACATGGAATACCATGCAATGCACTATGGCCTTAGTGTGCATGATAATACTGTTCCTGAGCATACTAATGGGTTCAAGCTCAAGTTAGCACAACATCAAAGCCAAAATAGAAATTACACTTACCTGGTAATTGTAGATCCTGGAGGATCCAGTTTAGTCCTCCACAGCGGGTAATGCACCTCCTCCTGCAGCTAGGAGACTGGACCAATCAAATTCTTCCCTGTGATGTATACTGCTGGAGCTCCCATCAGCCCCCCAGTGAACTGTCAACAAGCAAACTTGAGAGAACAAGATAGATAACACAGAAAGAAAACCCCTCCCCTAATAAACCCGACTCCTTCCCCAAACGAGGGAGCCGGAACTGTGCACATCGCGTCGCCCTGGACCACTGAGCAAAAGAAGGGCATTGTGACACCATCAACGGAAAGGAATACATGAGCAAGGAGCGCGGAAGACCCTGGGCTTGAGGAATCCCAGACAACCAGCATAAGCAGCTCAAGCTCACCCGATGGCAGCGCGCCGGACAGAAAGAAGAAAACTCGCGGGAGGGAATGAGGACTAAACTGGATCCTCCAGGAACTACAATTACCAGGTAAGTGTAATTTCTATTTCCTGAGCGGCTATCCAGTTTAGTCCTCCACAGCGGGATGTAACAGAGCAGTATTCAGCGGGAGGGACCACCCCACCCGGCGCGCAAAACCGCAGAACCAAAGCCGGCATCTCTGGAAGCAAAGACATCCAGCCGGTAGTGTTTACTAAAGGCATGGAGCGACGACCAAGTAGCCGCTCTACAAATGTCCACTGGCGGAACCAAACTGTGCTCCGCCCAAGACGTCGCTTGCGCTCGAGTAGAATGGGCCCGCAAGCCTAGCGGAACCACCTTCCCATGGAAAATGTATGCCGACGCAATCGCTTCCTTAATCCAGCGAGCAATAGAAGACTTTGACGCCGCCTCCCCCTTACATTTACCGCCGAACAGGCGATCGGTCTTACGAAACGACTCGACTCTGAGATATCGGCGGAGTACCCGCCGAACATCCAGACAATGCAGCTCTCAAGCCGCAGCCGAAACCGGGGAGGCAAAGACCGGAAGAAAAACGGCCTGATTCAGATGAAAAGGGGAAACCACCTTAGGAAGGAAAGAAGTCACAGGCCGCAAGACCACTCGATCCCTAGAGAATGACAAGAAAGGCTCACGACAGGAAAGCGCCTGCAATTCTGAGATACGCCGAGCCGAACAGATGGCCACCAAGAACACTGTCTTCAACGTGAGATCCTTGAGAGAAGCCTGGTTAATAGGCTCAAAAGGCTGTTGAACCAAAGAGCGCAACACTAAATTCAAGTCCCAGGGAGGAATAAGAACTCTGCGGGAAGGACGCAAGCGAAGCACGGCCCGCAGGAAACGCTGCACATCCGCGTGGCCCCCAGGGGGATTCCCAATACCTTACCCCGGTAACACGCGAGGGCCGCCAATTGTACTTTCAAAGAACTAGCAGCGAGATCCTTGTCAAAGCCGTCTTGCAAAAAACTGAGAATGGCCGGGATGGATGCCATCGCGGCTCGAAGATTGCGCCGCGAACACCAATCTTCAAAAATGTGCCAGATGCGCACGTACGCAAGAGAGGTAGAAGGTTTACGCGCACGAAGGAGAGTTGCAATAACCGCCGCCGAATAGCCCCTCCGTCTCAACCGAGCCCTTTCAATAGCCAAACCGTAAGCGAGAACCGAGCCACCTGCGGCATCCGCAGCGGTCCCTGAACCAGGAGATCCGGTAAGGACGGTAACCGCCACGGCTTCCCGTCGAGAAGCCGAATCAGATCCGCGTACCACGGACGGCGGGGCCAATCCGGAGCCACCAGAAGAACATTTCCCGGATGCGCCTCTATGCGTTGAATCACCCGTCCGATCAACGCCCACGGAGGAAAGACGTAAAGGAGCCCGGCGGTCGGCCATGGTTGAATGAGAGCGTCTATGCCCTCGGACATGGATTCCCTGCGCCTGCTGAAGAACCGGGATGTCTTGGCCGACTGAAAGGTCGCCATGAGATCCATGATTGGCGGCCCCCATCTGCGTACTATTTGAGAGTAGACCTGCGGATGGAGTTCCCACTCTCCGGCATCCACCCGCACTCTGCTGAGGAAATCCGCCATCACATTCTCCTTCCCGGCGATATGCACCGCCGAAATCGCAAGAAGCCGAGGTTCCACCCAATGGAACCTCCTCCATCGCTCTGCTGCCTGTGCCGCCCTGACGGTTGAGATATGCCACCATTGCGGAGTTGTCGGAGAGAATCCGTACTGCCCGGCCGATCACCGAGGATTCGAACGCATGAAGTGCCCACCTCACCGCTCGTAACTCGAGACGGTTGATCGACCAAGATGTTTCCAGGGGCGACCACGTTCCCTGCGCGAAGCGACTGTCGCAATGAGCCCCCCAGCCCATCAGGCTCGCATCTGTTATGACCGGCAGCCAGAGCGGCTGCTCCAGAGGAACCCCCGCTCGCAACGTTTTCGAGCTCAGCCACCAACGGAGGGACTGCCGTACTTGTCTCGGGCAAGGCAACCGCCTGCTCAGCGAATCCGTTTGATTCGACCAACGCCGCAAGAGAGCACGTTGCAGGGGACGCATATGAAACCTGGCCCAGGGGACCACATCCAGCGTCGCCGCCATCGTCCCCAAGACCCGAAGGTACCACCAAGCTGACGGGGCCGGAAATGCTAAAAACTTCCGAACCAGAAGGCGCAAGGCTTGAACCCGGCGATCCGGTAGAAAAACCAATCCCCTCGCCGTATCGAAGCGAACGCCGAGGTATTCGAGGGACTGAGTCGGAACTAAATGGCTCTTTTTGTGGTTGACCACCCAACCGAGAGACTGTAGCAGAGCGATGACTTTGTTGGTGGCAAGCAAACTCTCTGCCTCGTCCTTTGCTCGAATTAGCCAATCGTCGAGATAAGGGTGAACCAAAACACCCTCCTTTCGCAATGCCACCGCAATGACCACCATGACCTTGGTAAACACTCGGGGCGTCATGGCCAGGCCGAAGGGCAGCGCCTGAAACTGGTAGTGACCCCACGGAAGAGCAAACCGCAGGAACCTTTGATGAGCCGCCCTGATCGGAATATGCAAGTAGGCCTCTGAAAGATAGAGAGAGGTAAGGAACTCTCCCTGACGAACCGCCACTAGGACGGATCCGAGAGTTTCCATGCGAAAGTGAGGTACCCGAAGGCAACGATTCATCCCTTTGAGATCCAGGATAGGACGAATAGCACCGTCCTTCTTTGGCACCACGAAATAAATAGAGTACCGACCCGCTCCGAGATCGGAAGCTGGAACAGGCACCACCGCCCCCAAATCTAGCAGGCGGTTCAAGGTTACGCGGACGGCGGACAGTTTCTGAGGACCTTTGCAGGGCGACAGAACGAAGGCATCGCGAAGAGGACAAGCAAATTCCAGCGCGTAGCCCTCCCAGATGATTTCGAGGACCCACTGGTCCGAAGTTATCTGGACCCAGGAAGAAAGAAAATGACGAAGACGACCCCCGATCACTGGACTTTCTCCCGGGGTCCGCCTCGCTTCATTGTGGCTTGCGATTAAAGGAAGAGGAGGAGGAAGGGGAGGTAGAGGAGAAACCTCTCCCCGCTCCTCGAAACCCTTGAAAACCCGAGGATCGAGAGACCAGGCGCCCGCGTTGGAAACCCCCAAGCCTGGGAGACCGGAATCTGCGAAAATCCCGAAACTGACCTCTAGTCGAAGACAGACCTCTAAGCTGGCGAGGCTTATCCTCCGGAAGCCTCCCACCCTTAGACTCTCCGAGGTCCTTGACCAACTTATCCAGATCGTCGCCGAACAACAGCTTGCCCTTAAAGGGAAGCTTACTGAGACGCGCCTTAGAGGAGCCATCAGCTGCCCAATTACGCAGCCAGATAGAGCATCGCGCCGCCACGACAGAAGCCATACTGTTAGCCAAAGTCCGAATCAAGTCATAGTGAACATCTGCCAAATAGGCAGAACCCGATTCTAAACGGGCCACTTCTATCAACCCCTGTTGATCGAGATGGGAGTCCTGACGCAAATGCTGAGCCCAACGCAAGCAAGCTCGGGAAACCCAGGCTCCACAAATAGAAGTCTGCAAGGCCAAGGCATTAGTCTCGAATGCCTGCTTCAATAAACCATCCACCCTTCTATCCTAAGTGTCCTTCAAAGCCGCACTGCTCTCAACTGGAATGGTGGTCTTTTTAGTCACTGCGGAAACCGCAGCGTCAATTCGTGGGGAACGAAATTTCTCCTTGTCCTTGTCTGCCAGTGGGTAAAGACGATTCATCGTACGGATACCCTTCAACCCGGAGTCAGGGTGATCCCATTCAGCCTGGATCATCTGGTCGACCACCCGGTGGAGTGGGAACACTGTTTGAGAATCACGGACCGCCTGAATAAGAGGGTCCTCCAAAACCTCATCTTCCGCGGGACGCCCGACCGTCAGATTCAGGGCTTGCAAAGATTCGGTGATCAAGGGAATCAACTCCTCTCTGCGAAAAACTCGTATGATCCGAGCCTGCTCCTCCGGCTCCGGAATCTCCCCTTCTTCCAAGTTTTCGACCCGGTCGTCAGGTTCCACATCAGACCAGTCCTGTTCCTGCCAAGGGGCATCCGAAAGCTCCACGTCAAACTCGGAGCCGCTTGGCCGCTTTAGGGGCAACTCCCCTCACCTCTTCCGCCTGGAGAGACGGCGGAAGCGATGGAACCACGCAGAGATCAGCACCTTTCCCCAAGCGGCCCCTTTGAAATGCCTGATGCATCAGTAGAACGAATTCTGGAGAAAAATCCCCCCAGGAAACCTCACTAACCCCGGTAGCCAGAGCACTCCCAGGCGCAGAGGAGGTAGGGGCAAGGGAAGGGACGAGAGCTTTGGGAGGCAGCTCAACCCCCCCTGAAACTGGAGAAGCCCTCGACTCCGGAGGGACACTGGAGCCCATGGGCTGCTGCAGCCCTGGTGAAATGCAGGAGCAGCACTTGCAAACCCCCGCGTCAGAAAGAGAGCCCTTGCGGGAGCCACAGATGACGCACTGCGGTCGCCGGGACATGAGGTTGGAAGAAGAAGGAGTATGTGGCTGAAGCCCCTTCTTTACTTTAAATGGTGATGAATTATATTTTATTGTAAATGATTTTTATTATTTTTTTATTTTTTATAGGGTAGCGCAGTACAGCGCTGCCAGCCTGAAGAAATCCAAAAATATATACCAGCTAGTCGGCGGTACCTCTCAGGACACCTCACAGCCCTGTCCCGAAGAAAAGAAAAACGGGAGCCGAAAACAAAATGGCCGCCGGCACAACGAGGCAACGAAAAAAGGCGCGAAAAAAAAAAAAAGGCAAATGAGGCAAAATAAGATAGAAAATAAACCGCAGCGAAATCGCAGACCGAAGCAGAGTGGGAAACGGAAAAAAACTGCCCAAAGGGACACTTACCCCGAATCGAGGAAGGAGCAGAGCACCGGAGCTTACACAGGTAAAGGGAAGTAGCAATGGTCCCGCGGTGAGAAATAATACCGACAGGGACACTAAGTCAGGAGGATTCCTCCAAGTAATTGCATCACCCTTAAAAGATCCCCCCAAAAATGAGAGTTAGTGATGCTGATGGTGGCCAGAGTCTCCCTCCGATCTGTCCTGGAGGTGAGATCACAGGCAAGAAAGTATAGCCGACATGCTTCAGCTGAGCAGTGAGCAGACGGTCAGTGCAAGCTCGGCTCCCTCCCACTAAAGCATTTAAAGGTACAGACCCTTAATTTACAAAAAAAAAAAAAATGAAAAGCACAAGGGCAAAACAAATGAAAGAAAAACAAAAGTAGGAGATCTAAGGACCCCAAAGTGAGCCCACAGAAGGCTCACACCGCCTCCTGCTGCAGGGAGACTGGACACACTGGGGGGCTGATGGGAGCTCCAGCAGTATACATCACAGGGAAGAATTTGATTGGTCCAGTCTCCTAGCTGCAGGAGGAGGTGCACTACCCGCTGTGGAGGACTAAACTGGATATCCGCTCAGGAAGTAGATTTTGGTAGGTGCATGCGAAAAAGGAGAATTGGATATAGCTCACGCCTTTTCTCAGAAGATCAAGGTGAGTTACATTTAGGTACAGTGGGAAATGTATGCTATGCTCTTCACATGCTATTTTGTCTCCCCAGTAAATCCTGAAATATAAAATTTACCCTGGAATGGATATAAAATGTTAGCTCACCTACTGCATCTTGGCATCCCTTGTGGTGACTGGATCAAAGAAAATGTTGGTTAACACAGAAGATTTCATCTCCCTAACCTCCTCATCGAAGAAAATGGAATGCCTCTGCAAAAGATGTAAAAGCAAAAACGGCCAAAATGCATGACTGAAGAAACTATGAAAATTCCTCAGAAATGCAGAGAGAGGCTAAAGCCAGAGAAGAAAGAAAGATAATCATGGAACTTAACAGAGATTTCCAATGTGCAGCAAGGTGAGACAGAGAAGTACTACAATGACGCATGCAAGGAAATAGAAATTATCATAGAAAGAACCAGAACAGCTTTCCTAAAGCTATGAGAGTTGAAGAGAAAAATCCAGCCTCGATTTGGAATGCTAAAAGATGCTGAAGGATCCCTGTTGAATGATGCTGAGAAGATCAAGAAAAGGTGGAAAGAATATACAGAGTCATAATAACATAAAGATCAAGTGAACCAACAGCAATTTCAACCTATACCCTACAATCAGAAACCATTGGTGATGAAAGAAATAGCAGACGTAGCATTGAAAGCATTATCAAAGAAAAAATACTGGGCATTGATGGCATTCCCATTAAAGTATTACAGCAATCAGATGCAGCTCTTACGATACTTAAAAGGCTCCGCCAGTAAATTTGGAAGACAACATTTATTTATTATTTATTTAATTTACATTTCTTCTATACCGCACTATTTGCGATCAGCGCGGTTTACATAGAACTAACAGTTTCCGACAAAAAACATGAGTCAGGTCATTACAAAGAACAGGAGCATCAACTTGGCTAACCAGGGAAAACTATCTACATGTGAGGAACATTGAAATAAGTAATTGTATGCCTGTGGGATGGAGTTATTGTGTGTTAGTCATGCATGGTGGCTGTGGTTCGGAGGAGTCTATTAGGTACTTAGTAAAGAGGAGGTGTTTTAAGGCCTTCCTGAACTGGCTCAAGTTGGGGATAGCTCTGATGTGTGGTGGTAGGGAGTTCCAGAGGCTTGGGGCGCTCAAGCTGAAGGCTCTATTTGAAGTTGTTATGGAGCATCTTGTCATAGCCTTTGGTATTGCTAGCATGTTGGCTGCAGCGGTTCTTCTTGTCCTGTTGGGTGTGAGTGGTTGTATGAGGTCACTTATTGAGGAGGCGGATAGTCCGTTAATAGCCTTGAATGTCATCACTAAGGTCTTGAAGCTAATCCTGGCTTGGATGGGGAGCCAGTGCAGTTGAATCAGTAGGGGTGTGATATGCTCTCTCCTTGGTGCTCCGAAAAGGATTCGCGCTGCACTGTTCATTGCGAGTTGTAAGGGATGTAAGGTTGCCTGAGGGAGTCCTTGTAGGATGGCGTTTGAGAAATCAAAATGAGGGATGATGAGAGCTTGATAAATGGTGCGGAAGTCGCTCGGTTCGAGTAGGGGGCGTATGTGTCTAAGGGATCTGATCTTGAAGTAGATCGCTCTTACTGTTTTTGCAATGTGCTGCTTCAGGTTGAGGTTTTGATCCAAAGTGACTCCAAGATATCGTATGGATGATTTTACTTGCAGCTTGGCGTTGTCTACTTCCAGGTGGTTAGGTGGTGTAAACTCAGGATTTCTAGAGATGAACAGGACCTCAGTTTTCTTGTGTTGGATGCGCAGATTTTGTGAGAGGAGCCATTCGGATATTGCGTTGAAACATCATGGACAACTAACTGGAAAAGATCTGTGTTCATACCAATACTGATGAAAGGTGATCCGACTGTGGAAATTATCATTCAGTTGCTCTGATCCCACATGCCAACAAGATTCTCCTTAAGATCATTCAGCAGAGACTACAACTATATCTGGAACAAAAACTGCCTGAAATACAAACAGGGTCCAATGACAAAGCACAACTATTGCGCGAATAACACACAAACCAGTGGTATTTTCAAGTGGATTCCTTTATTTAATGTTACTCTCAATCCTGGAGTACAAAGAGCCTAACCTAACACGGCCGTGTTTCGGCACTGCCTTTCTCAGGGGTTATAAGGCACGTTAAAGAATTGAATTGAGCAGAAATTCATGCGTCATTCCTCATTCAGCGTAAAGCCTTCATACAGCAGAGTCTCAGTGTACAGGCTTTACGCTGAATGTTTGAGGAATGTCGCATGGATTTCTGCTTGATTCAATTCTGTAATATGCCTTATAACTCACTTGAAAATACCACATTCTGGACTGGTTTGTGAATTACAAACGGGGTTCAGGAAAGTTCAAGGGACGAGACATTATTGCGACTGTGAGTTGGATTCTTGAAAAGACAAAAGAATACCAAAAGGTTATTTATATGTGCTTTATTGACTACAACAAAACCTTTGTGTAAATTATGAGAAACTCTGGGCCAAATTAAGAAGCTTGGGTATACCAGAACAGCTGATAGTTTTCATGCACAATCTTTACATTGCTCAAGGAGCAATAGTTTGAACAGAACAAGGAGAAAGAGAATGGTTTAAAATCAGCAAAGGTATAAACAAGGCTACATACTTTCGCCATACCTATTCAATTTATATGCAGAACAAATCATCAGAGAAGCAGAACTGTATGAAGACATCCAAGGTGTGAAGATTGGTGGAAGACCCATCAAAAACCTTTGCTATGCTGACAATACCACATTACTAACTAAAAGTAAAGACAATCTGAAATATCTGGGTACAAACTATATCACAGAGAGGTTGCGCTCTATGTTAGAGAGGGCATTAAGTCACACAGGATTAAACCTTTGCAGGAAACAAAATACACTGTAGAATTTCTATGGATAGAAATCTCATGCAAAAAGGGGAAGGCATTGAAAGCGGAGGTGTATTACCAACCACCTGGCCAGAATGAACAGATGGATGACAAAATGCTAATAGAAATCAGGGAAGCTAACAAAAGTTACAACACGGTAATAATGGGTGATTTCAATTACCCCAGTATCGACTGGGTCAGTGTCACAGCAGGACATGCTAGGGAGATAAAGTTTCTAGATAAAATGAATGACTGCTTCTTGGAGCAGCTGGTTCATGAACCAACAAGAGGGGAAGCTATTCTGGACCTAGTCCTTAATGTTACACAGGATCTGGTGCAAGAGATAAGGGTGTTGGGGGCACTTGGGTATAGTGATCATAGAATGATCGCATTTGATTTAATAAATGAAGGAAGGATGGCAAGGAAAGCCACAGTACTACCTTTTAACTTCCAAAAGGGAGACTATGATAAAATGAGGAAAATAATTAAGAAAAAACTAAGAGGAGCAGCTGCAAAGGTTAAAGATTTACATTATGCTGATGAGCATATAGATATGCTCTAACCAGTAAGAACAACACTGTAAATACACTGTAAATAGTTACAGCAAATCAACTCTGTACAGCATCTTGTAGATAGTTCAATTCAACCATTCTATGTACAAAGTTCTAAACCTGTTATATGTAACTGTTACTGTTAAAGTTCATTGTTATAATGTAAACCACTCCTGATCTCTGGAAGGAGTGGTATAAAAATGTAACCAAATAAAATAAATAAATAAAAATAAAATAAAGCATGGGCATTGTTTAAAAATAGTATCCTGGAAGCCCAGACCACATGTATTCCACGCTTTAAGTGGAAGAAAGACCAAAAATCTCCCAGCATGGTTTAATGGCGAGGTCAGAGAGGCTGTTGTAGCCAAAAAATGTCTTTCAGGAAATGGAAAAAGTAACCAAATAATGAAAACGGGAAACAACATAAGCACTGACAAGTTAGATGGAAGATATTGATAAGGCAGGCAAAGAGAGGATTTGAAAAAAAGCTTGCCATGGAAGCAAAAACGCATAATAAAAACTTTTTAAAGTATATTGAAAAAGTACATGAATGTATTTTGAATGTACATGAAGTACATTCATAGCAAAAAATCTGTGAGAGAGTCAGTTGGACCATTGGATTATAGAAGGGTAAGAGGCGTGCTAAGGGAGGACAGGGCCTGTAAACGGGGGCGCTGGGTGAGAATGTCCACATTCTTGGCAAAGGCAAATATTAATATGACTTGCAAAGGATTGTGGGAAATGTAGTCCATTCATACCAGACTCAGCCGTTCACAATAAATTAGTTGTGCTTGCTCGAATGTAAAGCAAAGAAGATATTTTATTTATGGGGTTATTTCTCCCAACACAGATATACTTGGTAGCACATAAAAAGGAATACTTGCTTTCAGTATTATACTTAGAAAAACAAATAAGGAAAAACAACAGCTGAACTTGTTAAGCAATCAAATCAAAGCATAAAGACCTTGATGGGAACAGAAAGGTCTTTTCTGTAAGCTCCTGCTAATTCTCCTTAGCAGTGCTTCAAAGAACAAACAAAACCCACAAAGTAGGAAAAAAAACTGTTCTTTTTCAGGGATATCTTCCTGTATCTTCACACACACTCAGAAGTGTCCCTCCAGAGCTCACAGGCAATTAGGCAAGGCTCAATTGCTAACCATTACCAGCTGAAACCCTCTTGGCTGGTTTACCTTCTATTACATGGCTCAAATCCTACTCAGAAGCTTTTCTGAGTAGATTAAAGAACAAGTTTATATTTCTTTGTGATGGTTGTTGTATTTTGTGACAGCATATTACCACAGAAGTTTAGACAGAGAGCAATCCATGTATTCAAAGACCTCATTTACCACATATTCCCCTTCTTCTACTATCATAGGTTCAATATCATGGATTGGCATAGAGGAATTTCTCAATGGAACACTCTCAGGACAATACTTGCTTCCCTGCTGTCTTCCCAGTGAAGAGCTAGGGCATAGATCAGTGTTCATACCTGAGCTTCTATTGCTGTTAGAGTTCCTCTCTAAATATCCTGGCCAGTATGTAGTCCAGTTCTTATGTCCAGCCTTCCAATCAAGATCCCTGGACACTGGATCTCTCTTCACATACCTTCTGGCACTGGTCTTAGGGTCCCTTCCAAGTGCAGCCGTCTCCCTCACAGGTGCCGTCCGGGGATTCCTGGCTCTGCAACCCCACTCCTCTGGCTTTCCCCAGTCCAGTGGTGTATGCTTGCCTCTGGAATGCCTCCCAGTATACGTACTGCTATGGATTCCTTCAGACCTCCCAAATGCTTTTCTCTTCTTTCTTCCAAAGTGTTTCTTTCTCTCTCTGTCCGTCAGCTCTGGCTTCTGCTGATGATGATGGTCAAGATTATCCAGGTGCTTCTGATGCTTCTGATGATCAAGATGAACATGATTCTCTGTAGAATAAGCTTTTCTTTTATCCTGCTTAGATGAATGCTCCACCCTAGCACAGCGCAGCTGTGCTGAATCAAGCCCTGCCCTTGGAGATGAGTGCTTGGGGATTATCTCATAGCCCTCCTGATTGAACACACGTTTCCCCACTTCAGCTCTTCTAATGGCTGTTGGAAACCTGGTGCATTCTGGGACTGGTAGTCTTTTATGGAAACATTCTGTTTTATTATTTCTACCAGAACAGACAGGTTGCTTGTTCAGAGTCACTTCACCTCTACTATAGCTCCTTCCTGAACTATGATAAGCTTCCTTATCACAGGCCTAATGGAGAGATAGAATGAATTCTTTGCTGTGGTCTTTACTGAAGAAGATGTAGGGAAGTTACCCATGATTAAAATAGTATTTAAAGGTGAAAAATCAGAAGAATTGAAAGAAATATTGATAAATTTTAATTATAAGTATTTGATAAACTGAAGAGTAGTAAATCACCTAGACCAGATGGTATACATCCGAGGGTACTGAAAGAACTGAAAGATGAGATTGCAGGTATACTATTAGTAATCTGCGAACTATCATTAAAATCATCTGTAGTACCTGAAGATTGGAGAATGGACAATATAACGCCAATTTTTAAAAAGGGTTCCAGGGGTGATCCAGGAAACTACAGGCCAGTGAGCCTGACATTGGTACCGGGCAAAATGGTAGAAACCATTATAAAGAATAAAATTACTGAACATGTAGATAGTCATGGTTTAATGGGAGAAAGCTAACATGGATTTAGCTAAGGAAAGTCTTGTCTTACTAATCTGTTATATTTTTTTAAATGTGCTCCACATTAGTAACTTCCGCCCAGGAAAAACATTTAGGTGTCATTGTGGATAATATGTTGAAACCTTCCGCCTAGTGTGCAGCGGTGGCTAAGAAGGCAAATAGAATGCTAGGAATCATAAGGAAAGGAATGGAGGATAAAACAAAGGATATTATAAAACCTCTGTATTGTTCCATGATGCGACCACACCTTGAATATTGTGTGCAATTCTGGTCGCTGTATCTTAAAAACGATATAACAGAATTAGAAAAGGTACAGAGAAGAGCGACCAAAATGGTAAAGGGGTTGGAAGGATATCCCTATGAGGAGAGACTTAAAAGTTTAGGGCTTTTCATCCTGGAAAAGAGATGGCTGAGAGGAGATATTACAGAGGCCTATAAATTATTGAATGGACTGGAACGGGCAAATGTAGATCGGTTGTTTACACAGTTACAAAGTAGAAAGAGTAGAGGATACACAATGAAGCTTGGTAGACCTTTGTCTGACCCAGTAGAGCATTTCTTATGTTCTTCAAAAGCTCAAATGACAGGACTTTGACGTTCATACTTTGGACACATCAGGCGAAGAGAAAGATCATTACAGAAGGACGTCATGCTTTGCAGGCTTGAAGGTCAGCGCAAAAGAGGAAGGCCAGCAATGCAGTGGATCAATGCAATGAATAGCAGCTATGGATGCCACTCTATGAGCAATTAGCTGCCTGACTGAAGACCAAACACAGTTTAGGACAACTATCCAGAGGGTCACCATGAGTCAGGTTCAACTGAACAGCATGTAACAACAGTTCACATTGCTTTCCTAATGCAGCCCCAGACCCCCAGTTCAGATGCTATAGACCAAGACATCCTTGATCAAGTCACTGACCCCACAGAAGCATAACCAGTTCCCCAATCAAGTTTCTAATTTTCAGCCAACACCAGAACACACTCATTCAAAAGTGGTCCTAGCCCTCTCCATCCTACTAGAATGAATCTTTACTGTTGTAGACCTCTCCTTCTGGCATGCTATATACCAGCGATGGCGAACCTATGGCACGCGTGCCAGCTGTGGCACGCGAAGGCCTTGCAGCTGGCACGCGGGAAGGTCGCACATTAAAAAAAAAAAAAAAGCTGCCCGCTGCCGCCGCGGCGGCATGGAGTGTCCCTGCGGGGCTCCCTCTGCCCGGCGGGACTCTCCCGGCGCTGCTCAGCCCCTCTCTGCCGGCTTGCAGAGACGCGAAGGGAGAGAGAGTCTCCCTCGCGTCTCTGTTAAGCCCGCAGGGGCTGATGGGAAATTTCCCATCTGCCCCTGCGGGCTTAAGAGAGACGCGAGGGTGACTATCTCTCCCGTCGCGTCTCTGCAAGCCGGCAGAGCGGGGCTGAGCAGCGCCGGGAGTGTCCCGCCGGGCAGTGGGAGCCCCGCGGGAAACTCCATGCCGCCGCGGCGGCAGCGGGCAGCTTTTTTTTTTTTTTTATTGCCATGAGCCGAGGGAGGAGGGTTAAGACTGGCAATGGGCTAGGGAGGGAGGGAGGGAGGGAGGGGGGTTAAGACTGGCAATGGGCTAGGGAGGGAGGGAGGGAGGGGGGTTAAGACTGGCAATGGGCTAGGGAGGGAGGGAGGGGGTTAAGACTGGCAATGGGCTAGGGAGGGAGGGGGTTGAGACTGGCAATGGGCTAGGGAGGGAGGGGGGTTGAGACTGGCAATGGGCTAGGGAGGGAGGGAGGGAGGGGGTTGAGACTGGCAATGGGCTAGGGAGGGAGGGAGGGAGGGGGTTGAGACTGGCAATGGGCTAGGGAGGGAGGGAGGGAGGTTAAGACTGGCAATGGGCTAGGGAGGGAGGGAGGTTAAGACTGGCAATGGGCTAGGGAGGGGGGAGGGGGGTTGAGACTGGCAATGGGCTAGGGAGGGAGGGGGGTTGAGACTGGCAATGGGCTAGGGAGGGAGGAGGGAGGGAGGGGGGTTGAGACTGGCAATGGGCTAGGGAGGGGGGGTTAAGACTGGCAGTGGGCTGGGGAGGGGGGTTAAGACGCAGTGGGCTATGGGGGGGAGTTAAGACTAGCAATGGGCTGTGGGCTGATGAGGGCTGGCAATGGGCTATGAGCTGATGAGGGCTGTCTGGAAATGGGGTGATGGGGGGGTTAGGACTGGTAATGGGCTATGGGGGGGGGTTAAGACTGGTAGTGGGCTGATGGGGGGGGGGTTAGGACTGGTAATGGGCTATGGGGGGGTTAAGACTGGAAGTGGGCTGATGGGGGTGTAGGACTGATAATGGGTTATGGGGGGGGCTAGGACAGGAAATGGGCTGATGGGGAGGGGTTAGGACTTGAGGTGGGCTGATGTGGTTAGGACTGGTAATGGGCTGTGGGCTGATGGGGGGGGTTTAGGACTGGCAATGGGCTATGGGGGGCTGACTGGAAATGGGCTGATGGGGGGTTAGGACTGGTAAAGGGTTATAGGGGGGGGCTTAAACTGAAAATGGGGTGATGGGGTTAGGACTGGAAGTTGATTGATGGGGGGCTAGGACTGGTAATGGGTTGGGGTGTTGCTAGGACTGGAAATGGGCTGAGTAGAAGGGGAGGCTTGAACTGCAAATAGCTGATGGGGAGGGGGCTTGGAATGGAAATGGGCTGTGAGGGAAGGGAGCTAGGACTGAAAATGGGCTGATGGAACAGCTAGGATAGGACTGGAAATGGGCTGTTGGGGGGAGCTAAGATTGGAAATGGGCTGTGGTGGGGGCTTGAATTGAAATGGACTCATGGAGGGGCTAGAACTGGAAGTAGGCTCATGGGGGGCTTGGACTGGAATTGGGCTGAGTGGAGGGGAGCTATGATTTGACATGGGCTGATGGTGGGGCTAGGATTGAAAATGAGCTGATGAAGGGACTTGGACTGGAAATGGGCTGATGCAGGGACTAGAAGGGAATGGATGCTGGGTGAGACTGGAACTAGAAGGGAGCTGATGTTGGGGGAGGATTAGAATGCGATGGGGCTGGGAGAGTAAAATGGAGAGGGGAAAAATATTTTGTAGGAGGGATGAAAAATCTACAATTGGCCAGGTATTGGGAGAGTAATTGGGGATTGAGGATGGAGGGGTAAAATTTGTGTGGATGAAATAGGAATGAGGAAAGAGCAAAAGGAGAAAGATTAGTATGTTAAAGCAGATGTAGAGAGAGAGAGAGAATGGAAAAAAAAACTAGAAGAGAGAAGAAAGGACAAATGGACAGCAGACGATGGAGAGTTAGCAGAAAACATGAAGAAACCAGAAGAAGGTGGCTGGACCAATTGCAACTGAAAAAAAAATGCACAAAAGGTAGAAAGATATCTCTTTATTTTGAATTTATTAACTGGAATATGTCAGCTCTGGGAAATGTGCATCATTAACATCTGCGCTTTGTTTGGTACAAGAGGAAATTCCTATTTGACGTTGCCACTTGTTCTCTTTCCCCAGTATTCTCTGAAATGTATTGGTTTAATATTTGCAGTGTTGCCTTTTGATAGGTAGGGTATGGTGCTTTGTGAGTCCTGGTAATGCTGTCAGGATACGGCGGGTTTGCTATGGGTTCTAAATGGGCAGCGTTTGTAGTAGTTCCTAATGTGCCTGGCGGTTGGCACTGGATTATAGTAATGTAGAAATCTTTTAGTCTTTCTTTATCCATACACTCATTAAGAGACATGTTTACTAAAAGTTAGTGTATGGTAACATTATGCAAATATTTATGCAAATAAGACCACTTATGCAAATGACGTGCTGGCACTTTGAGGAAATTCTTTGGTTTTGTGCGGCAGTTTGGGCACTCGGGCTCAAAAAGGTTAGCCATCACTGCTATATACCAATGAATGATGCTACCTAAAGGTGCTTCACCATTTATTTAGTATGTGTACTTTGTGGGTGACTGATAATTTTCAATGGTAAACGTTCTTGCCAACAAATATAGAATTAGCCTCTGAAGTCAAATACAATTAATCAAAAGATTAGGAAAAGGCACTCCCATACAAAAGTGCTGCATAAAAAGCATTCCAGTAATAACGTGAGGGAAAGGGGGTTTGATGGGTGATCAAACTAGTTAATTCTGACTTTGCAGCCTGCCAGATAGATCTGACTGTGTGGTTGTTTGTATTTACCACCAGGACTTTTGACATTTCAGATTACCAATTCTGCCATTCATTTTGACAGCCTCGACCCTTTCATTGAATTGTTCCAGGAAGACACTAAACACGTACTTCTAGGTCATGCCTCTGATTTCTTCTCAAGCTTTTGCAACTGCAGACCTTCTATGCTTATCCCATGCCTTCTTGAAGTTTGTTACTATTTTAGTCTTCACCATCTGTTCTGAAAAGGCATTCCATGCATCCACCACCCTTTCCGTAAAAAGAAAATTACCTGACATGACTCTTTGCTCTATCTTCTTTGAGCATCTTGTTGTGACCCCTTTGTCCCAGAACTTCCTTTCTGTTGAAAATTTACTCCCTGTGCATTATTAATACTTTTTAACTACTAGAGCATTTCTGTGATATCTCCCGTCTTTCCTTTTCTCTAGGGAATACATATTTAATTCATTAAATCTAATTTCAGAGAGGCCCCACAGCATTTTGGTAGCCTTTCTTTGAATTGCCTCCACCCTGACTCTATTTTTACAGAGTTATGGCCTTAGAACTGGACACAGTACTCCAGAGGAGGTCCCACGAGCGGCCTATACAATGGTATAATTGCTTCCTTTTGCCTTTTCCTGCTTATCCCTTCGGCTATGCCTACTGCCTTATCACACTGTTTTAGTACCCTGAAATCATTTAATATAATCACTCTTAGCTCTCTTTCCTGTTTTGCGAACCTGGGTATCTCACGGGAGTTACAGATACTTGGCATAAAGATATTACAGAGTCTATTGTTTCAAGAATAGATACTTTTGAATTTATGGAGGAAAGCTGGGAATGTACTAACAAAGTCTGCTTATGCATCCACTCACAAATTGGTCCTATGAGCATGCAAACAACTGTTATAAGTAAATGAGAGTCTAACACTACCTACTACTTACTTTAAAGATGTTCTTGTAGCTTTTAATTTAAAGGACAGTGTGGAATAAAACAGGAAGCATTCTTGCTCATTTTTGGACCTTGCTTAGGGAGTTTATGTTAAGCATGTCATCAAATTTGACAATAAACCCCACTAAACTAAATTCTTTACAGACATAGCTCTCTGGCGTGGTCACAAGACGGACAGTGCGTTTAAGGATGATTTACTGTTTTGCATGTTCCTTTTTTCCTTTTAAGCTTCAGCACAGCAGAAGGACTGATTTATTAAGTCTGTAGTCTGGTGCTGAAGAAAAGGAACTGGAACGAGGAATTATGCTATGCTATTTTTCACTTTCTGCAGTAATCTCATAGAGTGCCAGACTCTTACAGGATTGAGAACCCATAAATCCATATTGGGAGGTTTACATTGTTTCCTGCACAAGTGGAATTTGAGGACTGCCGCATATTTTTTCCTAAGTTTTGGCCGTCATAAGAAGCAGTGCAATTAAAACTTGAGATGCCTTAACCTAACGGTGTTGCTGTGCTGTCATTTACCATCTCAACATCCTTCTGCTATTTGCATATATGAAGGGTAATTTTCTAACCGGCTCTCTAGCTTGTGCTGCAGGTATGCCATAAGTTATTCAGGTTTTCCAAGGGAGAGGATGTACAAACTTCATTTTGAAAATTATCTCAAAGAAAGGACTTGCCGGCATTTTGTCACATGTTTACTTCCCAGGAGACTTTCTTCACATAGGAAGTGAGCTGTAGCCTCAGCCTACATTGTATGCTACTACTAGTCTCAGCCTGATGATGTGGCATGCCCCGATTGGCTCTCTGAGATGCATCCTTGCTTTATTGGTCTTTGAGAAATGCACCTCCTCTGATTGATGCCTGCATCTGTTTAAACCCAGGAGCTCCTATTCTACTTCAGAGAGGTGGCATGTGTGAGTTCCTGAGTGATTTACTTCAGCGTCAGACCTCTGTGAGCCTTCTGGTGACTAACCTGTTCTGCCTGCCTCGACCCTTGCCTGCTTCTTGACCCCACTTCTTTCTGTTGATTTGGTTTGTTCCTGTGCTTTGAGACTGCTCTGCTGGGTCTGCCCATGTTGTTCCTGCACTCCAGCCCTTCTTCTGCCCCCTCCTACTGTCTGTCAACCAGGGTCTACTTTACCTCTGTGGGGAACACCACAGGCTCATGCTTCAAGTCCTGGCAGCCTGTGAAAACCGAAGGGCTCAGCTCGAATGGAAGGGGGGGGGGGGCTGTTGTAGGTGAAAATGCACGACCGAGACCCAGAGTCCCTGGTGTTGCCTGAGAAGCTTGATCTGACCATGACACAATTATACCAGCTCTTTGGCATGCACATATTTCCTGGGTTATCTTACACGCATGCAGGGTAATTTTATAAAGCTTTATCTGTGTGTAAAGGCTATTCTACATGTAGAAAAGTAAATCTGCATAGAAATCCGTGTGTCGGCAAGGTGGCATGTGCTTATATACGCACCATTCGTCGGTGTTCCCAGGGCAGTTGGGTGGAGCAGGGGAGAAGTTGTCATATACCCATGTATTTTATAAAATAATGCAAGTTCATACACCTCCTCGCCTCTCTGCCACTGCCTGGGCCTGCCATCCCACGAAGTCCAGGGGGATTTATTACACCTCACAAAGTGGAATAAGTCCCCTGTCTAGATCCATGGCCCCAGATATACAGGGCCGACTTCAGAATTGGCCCTGTATATCCAGGGTCACAGACCGCCCACTGCCCGCCCTCACTCTGCCTCCGCAGCGCCACTTCCTGCCCCTGTCTAAGTCTCCCTGTACAAACTCTTTGTTCATAGGGGGAGGCTTTTGCCGGGGAAGGAAGGGGGCAAATAATGGAGATCCCCGCTATTTGCAGTACAGTATACGCCCCATAGCAGCTCAGTATTGCTGGTAGCGGTGAGCGTCTCATATGTAGTTTCAGTGCTGCTGCCTATCCATATACTACACTGAACATACACATTTTTTAAGTGACATGGCTGGCTTGTATAAAGTGGGTTCATTGCTACCACTGAAAATTAACCCTGGAATGTTTTTGTCAACAATAAGCACGTTTGCAACAGTAAAGGGCTCCTTTTAGAAGCCTTATTCAGGATTTGGATGTCCAAAAATGTGTATTCGGATGTCCAAATTTTGGAGATGTCCCCGGGGCCTTTTTAAAAGCCAGGTCAAAAGACTCCCTGGCACACACATGTCTAGATTCGGTGGTGGGTATGGTGGAGGCGTGTCCAGCGTGGCATGCCATATTTAGGTGTGCACACCCGAATTCCAAATGGCCCTGCAACTCTCCACCCCCATCCACATCTATACCTGTTCCAAGGCATGACTAAGCATTGGAAAAGGGCTATTTCTGCCAGCAAAACATGCTGAGGGTGTGGAGAAGATGGTATGCTAATATCCCCATTACAATTCACAGTCAAAACAATCATCCTGATCTTTCCCAAATAAACAATTGTCTTGAAATGGTTGTCTCCTGTCTATACTCTAATTCCTTCAAGCTTAATCTTAATAAACACAGCTACCTTTGTCACAGAATATAAGAACGTAAGAAATGCCGTACTGAGTCAGACCAAGGTCCATCAAGCCCAGTATCCTGTTTCTAACAGTGGCCAATCCAGGTCACAGGTACAAGTCAGGTTCCCAAAAAGCTACACAGATTCCACAGTGCCTATCTTGGGGTAAGCAGTGGATTTCCCTGGTCATCTTTGATAATGGTTTAGGGACCTTTCCTCCAAGAACTTGTCCAAACATTTTTAAATGCAGCTACACTAACAGCTTTTACTACATTCTCTGGTAATGAATTCCAGGATTTGATTATTCCTTGAATGAAAAAAATATTTTCTCTTATTAGTCCTAAATGGCGGCATTGAAGCTTCATTGAGTGAACCATAGTCTTTCTACTTTTTGAAGGAGTAAACAACCGATCTACATTTGCCTGTTCCAATTCATTCATTTATAGATCTCTATAATATCTCCCCTCAGCCATCTCTTTTCCAAGTTGAAGAGCCCTAACCTTTTAAGCCTCTCCTCATAGGGGTATCTTTCCATCCCCTTTATCGTTTTGGTGGCTCTTCTCTGTACCTTTTCTAATTCCACTACATCCTTTTTAAGATATGGTGACCAGAACTGAACACAATATTCAAGGTGTGGTAGCACCATGGAATGATACAGAGGCATGGTAATATTCTTGGTTTTGTTCTCCATTCCTTTTCTTATGATTCCTAGCATTCTGTTTGCTTTCTTGGCCGCCGCTACACAATGGACAGAGATTTTGAGGGTATTATCCACGATGATGCCTAAATCCTTTTCCTGGGTGGTGGTTCCTAATGTGGAACCCTGCATCATGTAACCATAGTTTGGGTTGTCTTCCCTAAGTGCCTAACTTTGCACTTGTCCAGATTAAATTTCACCTGCCATTTGGACGTCCAGTCTTCCAGTTTATCAAGGCCCTTTTGCAATTTTTCACAATCTTCATATGTTTTAATAACTTTGAATAATTTTGTGTCATCTGGAGCAGCCAGTGGAGCAGCCAGAGTTGATCACATCACCCCGGTCCTTAAGAATTTACTTTGGCTACCAATCCACTGTAGACTATTCTATAAAGTAATCATCATAACCTTCAAAGTCATCAATAAGTTAGCCCCCACAACCCTAGTGGACCTTGTCCACCCCATGTCGGCGAACAGAGAAAGGAGAACATGCACAGCCAATGCCCTACTCATCCCCAGCAAAATAACAAAATGTACCAAGACAACAAGGAACAGAGCTTTTAAGTTTTATACGCCCAGCTGCTGGAATGCACTCCCAGCACCCATCAGAGCCATAACAGATCTAGCCCAATTCAGAAAAGTGCTAAAACACCATCTATTTCTCTTATACTACTATATGTTAGTGATATAGCGGAAGGGCTTTCAGGTAAGGTTTGCCTCTTTGCGGATGATACCAAAATCTGCAATAGAGTAGACACCCAGGAAGGGGTAGATAACATGAGGAGGGATCTAGCTAAGCTTGAAGAATGGTCTAGAATATGGCAGCTGGGATTTAATGTTAAATGTAAGGTCATGCATTTGGGCTGCAGCAATCCAAGGGAGCAATATAGTATAGGGGGTGAAGTACTTTTGTCCACTAAAGAAGAGCGGGACCTAAGAACATAAGAACATAAGACATGCCATACTGGGTCAGACCGAGGTCCATCAAGCCCAGTATCCTGTTTCCAACAGTGGCCAATCTAGGTCATACGTACCTAGCAGTTTCCCCAAAAGACACAGGTTCTGCAGTGCTTGTACTAGGCCAAGCATTGATATCCTGGGTCCCTTTTTAATAGTGGTTTATGGACCTTTCCTCCAGGAACTTGTCCAAACCTTTTTTAAACCCAGCTATACTAACAGCCCTTACTACATCCTCCGGTAACCTAAGCGTGGTTGTGTCCGATGATCTTAAAGTAGCTAAACAGGTAGAAAAGGCGATGGCAAAAGCTAGAAGGATGCTTGGGTGCATACGGAGAGGAATGGCTAGCAGAAAAAAGGAGGTGATAATGCCTCTGTATAAGTCTTTGGTGCGACCTCATTTGGAGTATAGTGTGCAATTCTGGAGACTGCACCTTCAAAAGGATGTGAACAGGATGGAGTCGGTGCAGAGGGTGGCTACTAAAATGATTAGTGGTCTTCATTATAAAGCATATGAGGACAGACTGAAGGATCTTAATATGTACACCTTAGAGGAAAGGCGGGATAGAGGTGATATGATTGAGATGTTTAAATACCTCCGTGGCATAAATGTTCAGGGAGAGAGCCTCTTTCAATTAAAAGCAAGTTCTGCTACGAGGGGACATGGGATGAGGGTGAAGGGAGATAGATTCAGGAGTGATATGCGGAAATATTTCTTTACGGAAAGAGTAGTGGATCCGTGGAATAGTCTCCCAGTGGAGGTGGTAGAGATGAGGACAGTAACTGAATTCAAAAAAGCATGGGACAAACACAGAGGATCTCTAAAGGTAAAAAGGGGACTGTTGTAGTTGTTATGGAAGGACAGACCAGATAGGCTATGTGGTCTTTTTCTGTCGTCATGTTTCTATGTTTCTATGTACTCTCAACCCCCCAATCTAACACCCCTTAGTACGCACCCAACCACGGACACATGAATCACTGCGAATGGATGTGCATATTGTAGATACAGATTGTAAATAATTTTGAAATTGATGTACATAGTTATTCACAAATTGAAATCCAAGTTAATTTTCCTGTTCATTGTAAGTGCCTTATCGGCACAACACCGTTATATGTAAACTGCGCTGATTTTTAAGAGTGCGGTATATAAGAACAATAAAATAAATAAATCTGCAAATGTGATCAATTCACTCGTTATTCCCATTCCCAGGTAATTTATGTTTATGTTTAAAAGCAGCAGGCCTAGCACAGATCCCTAGGATATCGCTAATGTAAATAATTGTAACTAATGTAAATAATCCCTTTAATGTTGACATATTATGTTTTGAAACATTAACTAATGCATACCCAGTTTCAAACGTTCCTACTTCTCCTGTTATCTTATTGTATTAGAGTTACATTTAATAGTTGAATGTTCTTTGTTCTAAATCTGTTCTATGTAAAATAATAGTATTCTACTATTAAAGTTTATGTTACCTGTAAACCGCCACTGATCTCTGGAAGTGGCGGTATAGAAAAGATGTATAAATAAATAAATAAATAAATATTCCACTATTCATCTTTCTCCATTGAGAAAATTGGCCATTTAGCCCTACTCTCTGCTTTCTATCTTTTAATCAGTTCCTGATCCACAATAGTACATTGCCTCCAATCTGATGACTTTTTAATTTCGCCAGAAGTCTCTCATGAGGGATCTTGTCAAAGGCTTTCTGAAAATCCAGATACACTATATCGACCAGCTCACCTTTGTTTACCTGTTTATTCACACCTTCAAAAAAATATAACAAATTAGTAAGACAAGACTTTCCTTGACTAAATCCATGTTGGCTTTCTCCCATTAAACCATGGCTATCTACATGTTCAATAATTTTATTCTTTACAATGGTTTTTATCATTTTGCCGAATAAGAATGTAAGGCTCACCAGTCTGTAGTTTCCCAGATCACCCCTGGAACCCTTTTAAAAAAATTGGTGTTACATTGGCCATCCTCCAATCCTCAGGTACTACAGATGATTTTAATGGTATTTCATAGATTGCTAATAGTAGGTCTGCAATCTCATATTTCTGTTCTTTTAACACCCTTGGATGTATACCATCCAGTCCAGGTGATTTGCTACTCTTCAGTTTATCAAATAGTTGTAATACATCTTCCCAGTTTATTGATATTTCTTTCAATTCTTATTTATTTATTTATTACAGTTTCTTATATACCGCGCTATTTAGCATCAGTGCGGTTTACATTATAACTTAACGACCATAACAACAAGCTGTCAGGTTTACATCGAACAGGAGTATAAACATGGAAAACAGGGTCAACTATATACATAATCTATTTACATTGGAAGGATAGATAAAAGTCAGATAATGCATGTAGGTCTTCCTAACTAAATTGGGTCAATTCCTGGAGGGTATATCTAGGATCAATTGCTGTCAGGTAAGTGTTGGAGGAACAAGTGGGTTTTGAGGGCCTTCCTGAACTGATATAGGCTGGCTATGGCCCTAATGTCAGGGGGTAGAGCATTCCAGCATTTGGGTACGTAACAGCTGAAAGACCTGTTTGTGGTTGATAAGTTGTACTTTGTCGAAGCCTTTGGTATTGCAAGCAAGTTTACAGCTGTTGATCTTCTGGATCTGTTGGGAGGGACAAAGTGGATAAGATGAGTGAGTGAGGAGGCTGAAATACCTTTGATTGCTTTGAAAGCTAATAGAAGGGTTTTGAAGGTGATTCTCCCATTGATTGGTAGCCAGTGCAGCTGTTTGAGAATGGGGGTCACGTGGTCATATCTGGATGCTCCGTAAAGGATCCTAGCTGCGGTGTTCATGGCCAACTGTAAGGGGGTTAATGTGGATTGGGGGAGACCTTGTAAGATGGAATTTGCAAAATCAAAGTGCGGCAGTATCAGCGCTTGATATATGGTTCGGAAGTCATCTGGGTCCAATAGGGAGCGTAGGTGCTTGAGAGAGCGTATTTTGAAGTAGACGGCTTTGACTATGTTGCTTATGTGGCTTTTCAAGTTAAGATGTTGATCCAAAGTAACTCCCAAATATTTTATTGCATCTTTGGTTCTCAAATCAGCTTCATTGACACTGACATGGGATGGGGGGGTAAAGTAGGTGTCTCTGGTGATGAATAGCACCTCCGTTTTTTTATGTTGGATGCGAAGGTTCTGTGTTTGGAGCCAAGTTGAAACTGCGTTGAAGCAGTCTGTGAGGGGGGTCAGGTCCATGTGAGTTGTGGAGAAGGGCATGTATAATAGGATATCGTCTGCATATATCAAACAATTCACGTTGAATGATCTTATGATATTGCAGATGGGCTGCATGTAGATATTGAAAAGTAATGAGGATTACGATGAGCACTGGTGTACTCCTTGCTTTTGATGGAAATGTGTTGTCTCCTCTGATCCTGATTTCACATATTGCCATCTGTCGTCTTGGTAAGATTTTCACCATTCTAGTGCACTGTTGCAGACTCCCTTCTCCTTGAGTCTTCCGAGGAGAATTTCGTGACTCACGGAGTCGAAACGCCGCGGCAATGTCTAGAAATATGAGCACAAAACCTTGACGGATGTTGTCAATTCCAGTGATGATTTCATTGAAAGACCAGTGAGTAGTGTCTCGACCCCATGATATTCTCTGAATCCGTGTTGGCAGCTATCTAAGGGGGAGGCAGCATCGATGTGGTCTTGAATTTGCCGTTGTGCTTCTTTCTCAATTATTTTGGCCAAGAGGGGGATGCTGGCTATTGGTCGGTAAGAGTCAGTTCTTTGTGGATCAAGCTTGGGGTTCTTCAATAGTGGTCTAATGGAAGTCTGCTTAAGTGAAGTGGGGAAATATGATGTAGTGAAGGATAGTTTCATTATTTTTGCAATGACAGGGCTGAACACATCACGTAGCTCCTTGATCCAAAAAGCTGGACATGGGTCAGTTTGTGCGGTGGAGGTGTTGAGAGATGCTATGGTGTCCTCGATACATTTAGTGGATGGTGTAGAAAATATGTTAAGTGGTGATAGGCCCATTGGTTCTTGATATGGGGCTGCTATCACTTTATTGGTTTGCACGATCTTGGAATTCTTCCAATACATCACCTTTAAATACCATTTCAGGCATGGGTAACATCCCTGCATCTTCTTCAGTAAAGACCAAAGCAAAGAATTCATTCAGTCTCTCCGCTGTGGCCTTGTCCCCTCTTAGTGCCCCTTTTACCCCTCTATCATCTAATGGTCCAACTGACTCTCTCACAGGTTTCTTTCTACGAATGTACTTTAAAAAGTTCTCATTATGCCTTTTTGCTTCCAAGGCAAGTTTTTTTTTGAATTCTCTCTTTGCAGACCTTATCAATGCCTTGCATCTAACTTGCCAGTGCTTATGTTGTTTCCCGTTTATGTCTTTTGGCTCCTTTTTCCATTTCCTGAAAGATGCTTTTTTTGGCTACAACAGCCTCTCTGACCATGTAACTCTGATGCTCCTTCTTTAGTCACTTCCCTTGCCGGCACATCCAAACCACTCCAATTGTCCTTTAGATACTTGGGATTCTCATTGACTCTAAACATTGCTGTTTTCGCGCACTTCATCCCTTCTTATGCCCAGTTGCACAGGTTTCCATCTTGCTTAGTACTGTAATAGCCCGGTTAGATTATTGTAACACCATCTATTTTGGACTTCTGGCCTATAAATTAAAAAATGACAAACTAAACAAAACCATATGTATTCTTTGTAGCATGAGTAAATTGGACCATGTCCCCCCTCCCCTTCCTAATCCATCACCATTGGTTTCCCACTGGGTATTGTATTAGGCACAAATTTCTTGCTTTCACTGAAAAGACCTTTTACAATAATGCATCAGACTATCAATCATCGCTTATCACTTTATATGCCCTCCCCACGTTGTTTGCGTTCTCTTCATGGGGATCGGTTAATTATTCCTTCTCCTTGAAATGCTAAATTCAAACTACGTGAAATTCACTTTCCTTTTTGTTGCCCCCACCCTATGGAACACTCTGCCTACTCATATTCACCTTAAACTAGCCTTTAGAAGTTTTAAAATCTTGAATAAGTCTTTTCTTTTCAAACAAGCATATGAGTTGGGGCCAGGACCTGGTGCCGACCAGTTGGTTTCTTCTTAATCATGTAACTGGATTTGTGTCTCCTTCTTGCCTGTCTGGTTGGAAAATGAAGTTCTTTTTAGAAAATGTAACTTATTTTTTATGTAATTGTTACTTTGAATTTGATTTGTGTAAACTGCTTGGAATGCTTGCAAAGGGCAGTATATCAAGAATAATAAACCACAACCATAACCATAATCATTGTTTTATTTTTAGTGCCATCAAGTCAGTGTTGACTCATAGTGACCCAGCTACCTCTGGGTTTTCTTGGCAATGTATTGCTGGAGGTAGATTGCCAGGCCTTTTCTTCTGGTTCCAGGGCAATTGAGGGTAGGGTGGCTTGCCCAGGGTTGTGAGGGGTGCTGGTGGGAATTGAACACTTGGGGGTATGTTTACTAAACTGCGCTAATGTGCGCTAATGTGCGCTGCGTGACGTTAGCGTGCGCTAAGGTACCTTAGCGCACGCTAATGTCGCGTACGGGGCCCAAATATGCACGCTCATGTGCACGGCGCTCATGTGCGTGGCGTGCTAATGTGCGATGAAGGCGGGGAAAGGCTCCCGGAGGGCGGAGGAAGGCTCCCCAGGGGCAAAGAGAAGGGGTCAATGGGTGTAGAGTGGGAGGGGAGAGGCTCCCCGCACATTTGTGAGGCTGAAATCCGAGGCAAAAAATACCGCGAGTGAAAACCTCGCGGTAGAGCCGATTTAAAGGGAAGAGAAACCATTTCTGTCAGTAATGTACAGCAAACCCAGGGAAATCTACAAAAAGTGATAAGTGTGATACATGTGCACAGAACAAAAGGGCAAATAAACACTGAAAATGACCCCAACAAAATATAGAAAAAACATAACCAAGCTGGGCAACAGTGGTTTTAATGGGAAACATCAAAAAACACTCCGAGAAAGCACCCAAAAAAAGATATGAATTATGGAAAGGTCTACGCTCCGTCCCCATACAAGGTGAATGATCCCACAGAAATAGCACTGATCAGGGTTTCCCTCTGCATCGGACAGGTGTCCTATGGCGTGCACATGTTCCGCAACAGCAGGGCAGGCATGTCGGAACGGGCAACTGCTCAGATGCCTGAAAAGGGGCCACAGAGGGCTGTAGGCTGCACATGCTGTGGTGCAGCCGGGGCACAGTGCGGACAGGCAGATGCCTAGGTGGCACATAGGAATGCTGAAACTGAACAGCAGCCAGACAGCAACTGATGAGGGCCCAACATGGGCACGAGAGTATTTATCACAGTGTCACAGGGGATAGTACCCAGCAGGTACCCCCAAGGGCACAGAACATTGGCAGGCGGTGTTGGGGGGAAGCGTGGATGCCTATGCAGGCACCCCACCCCAGAACACGCACCATAGGCAGCTGCCTACCTGCACACTGGATGGCATGAGACTGCACACCGCCAGCACCACCAGCAGAAGGGCATGTCAGCATGATGGCAGAGGGGTACTGGTGGTGGAGGGGGGGCAGTGGCAGCTGCCCAGAGCCGACCATGGCCTAGCCCTGTGTAGGTGGGTGCCATGCACTGCAACAGACAGGCTGTGTCTGACAAACAACCATGGTATCTCCAGGGACTGCAATGTCTCTGTGAGCACAGTGTGGTGCAGTGAGCACAGCCAGTGTGTTCAGGAGCAGAAGGTCACAAGTTCAAGTCCCAGCAGGGGCTACTGCCAATCCAGTCCCCATATTTTACCCGCTACCAAACCATGATAGTAAGGACAAACCTTTATTGCAGAGAATATACTCATGGTTCAAACGCCTATATTTTACCCCACCGAGCACAGACACCAGAAACATGCGCATTACCTAGAGCAGAGTCCCCCAAATTCAGTCCTGGAGGCCCACAAATCATTCCGGTTTTATGCTGTCTCCAATATAAGGCCATGTCAGCATGGTGGCGGAGGGGTACTGTTGGTGGAGGGGGCAGTGGCAGCTGCCCAGAGCAGACCATGGCCTAGCCCTGTGTAGGTGGGTGCCATGCACTGCAACAGACAGGCCCTGCCGGACAAACAGTCATGGTATCACCAGGGAATGCACTGTCTCTATAGCAACACGGTGGTGCAGTGCACACAACCAGTGTGTTTGGAGGCAGAAGGTCACAGGTTCAAATCCCAGCTATGGTGCCTGCCAACCCAGTCCCCATATTTTACCCACTACTACAACGTGCTAATACAGACAGAACCTTTATTGCAGATGACGTAAACATGCCCAAAACACCTACATTTTACCCTACAGAGCAAAGACACCATAAACAGGCGCATTACCTAGAGCAGAGTCTCCCAAATGCAGTCCTGGAGGGCCAAACACCATTCAGGTTCCATGCTGCCTCTAATAAAGATGCCTGTGCTGCATATCTATGCACCACCCCCATGGTATGCAGATGTATCTCATGCATATTCATGAGGGACAGCATGAAAACCCGAACAGTGTTTGGCAAGCCAGGACTGGAGTTGGGAACCTCTGCCGTAAGCAGCAGCCAACAGGGGCAGACACACCCACACCCACACCCACAGGCTCCATTAGCCAATGCCTCCTGGAGAGGCAGGACATTGGGCCCTGCGTGCATCTCCCAATACTAGCCCTTGCATACCTTAGCAATGCCACCCTACACCTGGGAATATGGTACACAGCTATCAAACGTTTGCTATGATTACTGGCAGATACAAATTCCTACGTTAAGCACAGTGTGCTGATTGAGCTCCATCATAGCAACCTTTCTGCTGTCTGTGGTGTGTGCTGCAGGTCTGGTCTTTGACAGTGTTTACCACCCTGGGGAGTGACCCCCAACAGTATTGCGTACCATATCCATGCCTGCACAGTGCCCAGGACTGGTGTGGTGGCCAGGGCTGCTAAACTCCTCTAGAGTAGCACAATGCTGGCATAGGTGTGGGAGTGTGTGTCTGTCTATCCAGTGTGCAGTGGCTGCAAACACCCTCCACAGCCCACACTGCCAGCACTGTTGCCAGTATTGGCCTGCCAATGTGCATAATGAGGAGCAAGGTACCATGGGTATAGCCCGGACAGGGTGGCCTGGCCAGGATGCATCAGCACAGGGCATAGGGCACTGGCTGGGACATTGTAGTGCCCGGCCACCACCTGCACAGACAGGGTGGCCACAGCATGTCCTGCTGGGAGATCACTCTCACCCTGACTGTGCAGTGACCACAGCATGGCTAGGCACCCCCATAGTGCTATATAGTATTTTTCTCATGTGATATTTATGTGTTTCCTTTTGGGGCCCAATCACTGACTTATCTGCTTGGTGTGTATGTTGACATCCCAGTTCTGGGTGCACGCATTTCCACCAGGAACATGCACTATGAACTAGCTAGCAGACTGTCTGCAGCTGGTATGTGTTCTGATGGAGCGCCTTGCAGGGTGCAGCGGCTGAAGGCTTGCTGCAGGAGAATATCAGATAGTGGTGGGGTACAGCTTAGCAGATCCAGGCCTAATGTCTGTTTGCTGTTGCGTTATGGATGTGTACAGAGCTGCATTGACTGCCCTGTAGGGTGCTTTTTCCCCAGCAGGACTGGGGTTGATGGTCCCCTCTACTGCCACCATTGCAGGGAGGTAGAATGTGGATCTGTGGGTGGGAGACCCTGTTTACCACCCTCAGCCCTAGAGGAGGAGGAGGAGGAGGGTGGTGGTACATAATCCTCCTAGGGGTCCATATGGGCTACACCTGACTGAGACATACAGATATATCCAAGGTGTGTCTGCAGAAACTACCTATCTCACACATTAGCACTGCTGGGGACCTGCAGCATGGCCTGTCTCTGCTGTGGACCTGGTGCTGGGCGCCCCACTTCACCCTCAGGATGAGTGCAGTACCTGCACAATGTGACAGTGTGTAGCTACTCAGTGCCAGTACCACACATGGTCAGTTCCCCCTACCAGGCCGAGGTGCTGTGGGGGTGCATACCCCATCTTGTGATCATCTGTAGACTGCTGATTTGCATGTGCAGTGCATCATGGGTATGGGTGGGTTAACCCTATCCTGGTGACTACAGCAGACTGTTTGTGTGGTGACTTGCAGTCCTTCTGCAGCCAGCCAGGGGGGTGCAAGCCGCTGTAGAGCTGTAGCCCACTGGTTACTTCACTACCAATGGAGCCAGAGGTCATGGGTTCAAACCCACAGTGGGGTTGTTTGATAGGGCTGTCCAAAGCATTATCTATTTTTAAAGTACATTAGTGCTGCCAGCAATAACACCCTCAGCATACTGTACCCATAAGGTGCCTCAGAGGGTGCTTTATAGGGCGCCCTATAGGGCACCTTATGGTTACCGTCCATATAAGGTGCACTATACAGTATGCTATGGAGTGACTGATAGGGTGCCAGTCCGTATAAGGTGCCTTATAAGGTGTCCTATGGAGCGCCTTATAGGGTGCCCTATAGGGGACATTATAGGGTGCCGTGGCGGACAGTGCCCTTTATAATGTGCCCTATGGAGTGCCTTATAGGATGCCTTATGTGGCACCTTAGGTTACGGCACGTGAGGGTGTGTTTGCTGCAAGCAATAATTAAAATACAAATAAAATGCCTCAGGAAACAATACTTACATGTCAAAGCTGATGCCTCAGCCAGCCTTACATATTGGGCACACTGGGGATTGAACTCATGACCTCTCTATCATCAGTCAGTGCCTTAACCATTGTGCTACACTGCTCTTCCTCCTTGCATTTCAGCGCACCTACTTAAGATTTGCATGCGTTGAAATGCACAGTGCTGCCATCAAAAACAGTGCTATGACCTTGCTGTGCCTCATAGGGCACCCTATATGGCGCCCTTTATGCCACCCTTTCAGCCACATTGTAGGGTGCCGTGGCAGACAGTGCACTTTAAAATGTGCCCTCTGGGGTACCTTATGGGGGGCCTTATGTTACAGTGCTTTGAGAGTGCGTTTGCTAGTATCAGTAATTAAAATAAAATTAATATGCCTCAGAATGCAATATTACACATAACAGGTAGTGCCTCACCCAGCCTTATTCATTGGGCACAGTGGGGGATTGAACCCATGATCCCTGCACCATTGGTCAGTGTTTTGACCATTGTACTGTGGCTCTGTTCCTGTGCTTGTACATCAGCGCGCCTGCTTATGCTTCCCGCGCGCGTTTCTCATGCGCTAATGTGCGCGGCACACATGAGCGCACAGCGCACATTAGCGCATGATTAATCCCGGTTTGCTTTTTTCAGACTGACCCGCCCACTCCTTTTAAGGCATCCCGCACACTAACACGGCGCGCACCTAACGGGGTTTTAGTAAACATACCCCTTGATCTTCTGGGTGCTGGGCAATTGCTCTGGCCACTAGGCTACTCCTCCCCCCATTGTTAGGTAAAGGGATATCATCTTTGTGATTTATCAGTCTGCCCTTGCAGAATGGCTGGCTGGAACAAGTCTTCAGGTGTGCATTCCGTCTCTGGAACGTCTATGTAGATGCCCCTGCGGATGTCCATAAGGGGCGGGAATAGAGGGGAAGAATAGAGAAGGGTTAATGGGGCAGGGTATAAGAGAGGGGGTAGGGTTAGAGAGGAAGAATGGAGAAGATAGGGGAGGGATTGGGTGGAGCAAAAGGGAAGGAGCAGGGTTAGAGAGAGGAGGGAAGAAAAGGAGACACAGTAAGAAGGAAGAGTCCACATGCATGCACCCCCACCGACACGCACCCCATGACACACACAGATGGACTCCCTGACACCCCCATGATATGCACATGCACACTACCCAACATCCCCTATGACAGGTGTGTCCAACAGGTAGATCGCGATCTACCTGTAGATCGCGGAGGGGTCAGAGGTAGATCACCAGCCCCACTTGGCTCCATCTCTCCAGCAGCTCGCCCTGTCGCTAGGAGAGAGCTCGTGCCGGCAGGTTGTCTGCTGACGGCTTACCGCCGTTGCTGATCCTTTGCCTGTCTTTTTTCCCTGCCTGTAGGAATCTTACTTGTGGGTGTATTGGGGGCGCTTGTTGTTTTCGTGCCAATAGTTTGTGGGTACCCCAGGGGGCCGCCGCCTGCACCCTGCAACAAGATGCCACAGGCCCGGCGTCATACCTGGTCTCCTGCCTCTCAGAATCACCCATTCCTACCCCCGTCCCAACACCCCTTAGAAGTGTGTTATATACCGGGTGACATCCATTTGCCCGGGCTTTACCTGAATACACTTACCATATTAGTTGTGTTGTGTGCTGGTCGTTGGTCGCTTTATAGTTTGCTTTCATTAAACATTTTCGGGCAGACACAACAAAGTGTCAAGAATTTGGTGATTTTGGCGGGCTTTTCCAATTTTGTTCTAACTTTGCCTATGCATTGCCTTCAAATTGGTTCAAGCCAATTTGACTTTTGCTTGCCTCTGCAATTTTATTTTGCCTAGCCTTTGCGTTGATTCTACACTGTGTGCAGAATTTATTAAATCGCATGTGGTGGTATTTGAACTTGTTTGGCGGTATTTGATTTTATCTGGTTTGCTGGACAGGTGTTTGAGTTTTTTTGATGATTGTTTGGTGGTATTTGATTATTGGTGCCAGTATGATGAATTCTTATTTTTACTTTTAGAACTGCATGTGTGGTTTTGGCATCTCCAGTCCTTGTATTGCACATCATCCAGAGGTCTTCAATTCCTGTTGATCTTTAATACTTTGGGACAGTGACAGTTTTGGACCAGATTCAGCCAGTGTTTAAACTAACTTAGCAGATTTGGCCTTCTTACATCCGGCCACCCCAGTATAACAAAGATGAGTGTTCCAAAGAAGAGCAAAACCTACCACTTTCATGATGAACGGGAAATGGACTACTTCTTCATCATGGTGAAAGGCAAGTGTTGTTGTCTAATTTGTAATGCCCCAGTATCCTTGCCCAAAAAGGGTAATCTGGAATGTCATTATAAGGCTCTGCATAGCAATAAGTTTGATGCTGATTTTCCACCCAAAAGTAAAATTTGTAAACTGAAGCTCAAAGAACTTAAATAGAAATTGGCTACTCAGCAACAGTTGATGGCGAAGCCAAGGTCACATTCGGTCAATGCAACCATAGCATCCTTCAAGGTCAGCAACCTGATCGCAAAGAAATGCAAACCTTTCACTGAAGGGGAATTTGTAAAAGGTTGTTTTCTTGAAGCAGCTGACAATCTTTTTGAAGGATTTAAAAATAAGAAAGAGATCATAGCTGCTATTAAGATGTACAATTGTCAAGAAACACAGTTGTGCAGTGAATAGAAAAGACGTGTGGAGACACAACTGAACAATTGTTGGAGGATGTTTCAAATTGTGTTGCTTTCTCACTCCAACTGGATGAATCTACAGACATAAGAGACATAGCCCAGTTACTAGTCTTTATCCGGATGGTTTTTGAAGACTTCAGTGTTAAGGAAGAACTACTTGGAATGATTTCTTTAAAAGGGAGAAACTACCGGTCAGGAAATATTCAGTTCTTTCCATTCTTTTGTGACAAAGTGTAATCTTCCATTACATAGACTTGTTTCTATCACTACTGATGGAGCAAGAGCAATGACAGGTGAGGTTAACGGTTTCATAGCCCTCTATAGACAGCATGACGACTTCCCCGATTTCCTTTCTTACCACTGCATCATTCACCAGCAAGTTTTGGCAAGCAAGAGACTCAATACAAAGACTGTCATGGACACCACTTTCAAAACTGTAAATTCAGTTCGTGGAAGATCACTTCAAAGACGGCTTTTCAATCTTACTCTTGATGAAGGGGCAGCGGAAATCATTTTGCTCACAGATGTAAGGTGGCTAAGTAGGCACACATTTCTGCAAAGATTTTGTGATTTGCTGAATGAAATAAGAAATTTTTTGAAGGAGAGGGGAGATGACCAAGCAGAGTTGGAAGATGAGGAGTGGTTATGTGATCTGGCATTTCTTGCTGACTTTACAGGTGAACTAAGTGATATGAACCTTGAACTACAAGGTAAAAACAAATGCATTGGTGAGATGATGAGTACAGTTTCATCCTACAAGAGAAAATTTGAGCTAATGATGACTGACCTTGCAAACAACACTTTTGATCATTTTCCTAATACACAGCACCATCTGGGACAATATCCAGATTTTGTTTTTCAGAACGAGAAGTATGTGACAGAAATCTGTTCTGTTATCCAGGAATTCGAAAATAGATTCTGTGACTTCCAAAAAATTGGAACAGTTGTGGAGTACTTGTCATACCCATTCAAAGTAGATGTGGACATTAAAGAAACTGCAGTTGCTATCAGTAAAAATTACTCATTGAACAAGCCATCTCTTGAAAACGAAATATTAACCCTTAAAATGACATTTTTCTCAAGACCCGTGCTGAGCAAGAATCGTTTTGGAAGCTAGTGCCTGGAGACAAATTTCCCAACTTGAGAAGATGCAGTGAAGCTGTACACTCCTGTTTCGGTTCAACTTATTTGTGTGAATCTGCGTTTTCCCCATCTGAAAATGACAGAGTACACAACATTCCGACATGACAGATGAACATCTCCAGGATTCCCTGAGACTGGCCCTCACGCAATATTCACACAACTTCAAAAAGCTGGTGCCTGGTGGATGAAATGCAGGCTCAGACGTCTCACTAAAGAGCAAGAGCGAAATATTAAAGATTGTGCAAGATCAGCCTGGATCAATACTCAACCTAAATTTAACACAAATTACTCAATAAAAGTTAAAGAAAGTTATTAAGACAGAAAGTTATTACTCAATAAAACTTTAATAAAAAATGTACTTTCCATTTCCCCTCGCAGTTCTTACTGGATCTTCGTCTCTGTGTTTTGCTTTTGCTTTATTTGCTTAACAGCTGACCACATCCAAGTAAATGACAGAAGGTTCATTAAAAATGGGGGGGGGGGGGGGAATCCTCCAACTTTATTGGGTTAAAATTTAATTTGAAACTAATTTGAAACTTAATTTTCATGGTGGTAGATCACTGGCACTTTTGGCCTGAAAAAGTAGATCACGACCTGTTTGAAGTTGGACATGCCTGCTCTATAACATGCGCACCACCTGACACACCCCATCATACACATACTGTCACAGGCATGCACTATAGGAGTGAGATGGCATCCAGGGGTGCTGCACTTGCCTGCGCCTATGGCTACTTTGTAGCATTAGGCGTAGCCCCACTCTGTACCTCTCCAGCAGTCCACAATCCAAAAGCAAACAGTCAATGGAAAAGAAATAAAAACAAAGCAAAACTCTGTTGCTGTGTGTACATTCTTTTGGGCAAACAGTCACAGTATGAAAGTGAGCTGGTCTGGATTTTCCTGCGCAGTTCTTTGACCAGCATGAGACGGCTACTCTCTCCTGGGCAGCTCCTGGCCTACCAGGCCCTCACCAGCTAAACCCTGCCACAAGGGCTCCTCACTAGCTGACTTTCCGACTAGTTAACAGTACGTACCCTCAAAAGCAGTTCATAGACAACATGGTTCATTCCATTCCTTTTAAACCTGGGCAAAGCCTTACTTCTCTCATAGGCTGAAGTAGGGCTGGGGAAACCTTCCGCACACGCCTCCCCTAGGCATTCCCAGGCCTTGTCCACAATGCAGAACAAGGCAGGCAAGGAAACTCACAGACTTGTAGGTCCAGCTTCCTGGTACTCCACATCTTCGAAAATGCAGTCCCAAGGTTCAGCTTCTTTTAGTTCCACCGGGATCTGTGAAATCCTCTCATCGGGGAGGGGCCCCATGGTGCTGTGGGAGCTGCCTTTCATACTCCTCTCCCTCCCAGGGTGGCGTGTCGGCCTCATCCTCTTCCCCAGGTCCCTGGCAAACCACCCAGTCCCTGGCTGCACTCCTCTGACCCAGCTCTTTCCCTTGTGCAGGGAGATCCCTAAAAGCTGGGTTGGATCTGACCCAGTTCCTCCCCTCCGCTGGTTCAACCGGGGCTCTTCCTCCTCCTCCCTGCATGGGTGCCCCGACTGTGGGGCATTCCTGCGGCTGGATACTGTGGGGTTTCCCTCTTCCCAGGGTTCTAAGGCAGGTTAATCCTGCCAAAATACATACACATACCACTCGACACCCCCATGACACACACACATCCCCCCAGTCTCTGACTTTGCAGCTTCACATTCCCACAGAAGAACAGCTGAACTCTGCCCATGGAGATATACAGAGATACCCACACAGTTTACATACGCCATCAGTCACTTCCCACACTATACTCACATGTCGGCTGTTTGACATGTCTGAGTCTGCAAATGGAGGAAAGGGGAAATGTGCTGTTGTGTCACACTGTAAGTGTACACTGTTCAACTTCAAGCAGCTTAAAAAATAGCTTAGAAAAAATACTTTTATTGCAAGAGAAAACACAGCCAACGCAGTGTTGCTTTTCGATAGACTCATCTGCATCAGGGATGAAGACAAGGTAAGAGCAATGAGTTGAAGAAGCCGGTTGTGCTCTGGATTCTGGAGGGACCTGTGAAAGTCTTGTGTCTTCATCCCTGATGCAGATAGGTCTTTCGAAACACAATATTGTGTCAGATGTGTTTTCTCTTGCCGTATAAGTATTTTTTCTAAGCTCTTTTTTAAGCCGCTTGAAGTTGTTTAAAATGATTTCATTGGAGCAATGATGAAATATACCGAGTCTGGGTGATATAGCCTGGTCTTCTTGGGCCTGATGTGCCTGAAAAAGGTGTGATGATACTTGAGGTCCTTTGAATAATATATATGTGTGATTGTAGTAGGGGAAACTGTGACATTGTTCGACTACATATGATATCTATGTTTTCCCACATGGATAAGGTCTTGAGAGTTTGAATTACTGTTTAAAGGCAGCATAAGCACCTACTGCCTTTGTAAACTAGCCTCCCTGAAAGCTCCTGGCCCTGCTGTGCCCATTCTGGACCCCTGGGAATAGCTGCTGCATAAAAGCTGGCGCTATCCTGTCTGAGCATCCACCTTGTGCACAGTTTTATAAGGGCTCCTGCTGTTCTACATGCTGTTTGCTTATAAAATGACATGCTCTTGAAGGTTAGTATTTTACAGGCAGAAACAGGTGCATCTACAATTTCCCAGGGATATACACACAAACATTTCCTTTATTCTTTTGCCCCCCATATGTAGAACCTAGACATATTCCTCTCTTATCTCTCCCTATATCCCTCCTCGGGAACTCCGCTCTCCTTGCTGGTCCCTTCTATCTGTGCCCTTCTCTTCCACTGCCAACTCCAGACTTTGATCTTTCTGCCTTGCTGCTCCTTATGCCTGGAACACACTACCTGAGTCAGTGCATCAGGCTCCATCTGTGGCCTTGTTCAAATCCAGGCTAAAAACTCACTGCTTTGAGACTGCTTTTTGATCCTGATCCCCCCAGTCTCCTGTTCACCTCCTATGTGTTTCCTTACCACTCCCCTAGATAGATCCTAGTCCCCAGTTGTGTTGCCGGTCTTGACTAGACTGTAAGCTCTTAGGAGCAGGGACTGTCTGCTACATGTCTCTGTGCAGCGCTGTGTTTGCCTTATAGCGCTATACAAATGATGAGTATTCAACTACTACCTGCTACTTATTACCTAAATTTAAAACTTCCCTTGAAACTAATTTTTTCCCAGAAGTTAGTGCTTTTGTCCAAGTTAGCATTATCCCGTGTAGAGGAGTAGCCTAGTAGTTAGAGGCACCGTGACACTCATTACATCAAGGTAAAATAGGGTAACGCCCCTGTGGAGCCCTCTGTTTACATAAAATCCGCATGCATCCATGAAAACCTAGGTCGGCTATTTAGCTGCATGGCTTTTAAGCTCCTAAATTTGGGTGAATTTGTAGCAGGAAACTTAGGTTCTTATGTTTTGACTGAAAATAAGAGACACATTTAGGTACCTAAATTAGGCGCTCAGCTTTTTTTTCAAAATCAGGCCCTCTGTGGCCTTTCCAACCTGCCAATTTGCAAAAAGCCTAACTTGATTAAAAAAATTAGTTTTCAGCAGTGGCGTAAATTCTGCCCAAACAGCCCTTGAAGTGTGAGGGGGCTCAGGCAAGAAGGGACCCACGCGTCCCCAGGACCCACATCACAGCGGCCAGGCAGAATGTACGTAGTATAAAACTTACCTTAAGTAAAGTTTGTCGTGCTGCCTCCCATCCTTGCTTCAACGTAATATTTTTGTTGCCTGGAATCAGTCATCTCTTGCTGTCGGACCAAGGTCTCGCAATAACAGCTACAAAATCACCAGGAAAGGAGGAAAGGACGACAGGACGGCTCCCCCACCCCCCTGCCATGAGGACTCCTCAGCAACATTTTGCTTGAGGGCCCCGCTTTAGCACTCACGATACTAGTTTTAAGCAATGTACTGTATATGAAACATTATGAAAGCCTTCTTTGAACAAATTACTTACATCAAGTAACTAGCACTGGATCTGCCGGCTCTGCTGGGGCCGCTGCCTTCAGTTGGAGGAAGTGATGTTGGTGAAAGCCTTTCTATGTCTTTTAGTTTCCTCTGAGGTGAGCATGACGGATTCCAGAAATCTCTCTTGTAAACCACTAGCAGATAGAATGAATGCCTTTATTAAATCTTAGTTTATTTTCAAAATTTCTAATCTCCAGCATTTCAAGCAAAATCCATTTCATCGCAGTCTTAAGCAAATATTAGCAAACAAACCTAATTACAGACTTTGTTTGCAAACAGACAATTATTTGCAGTTTGCATGGCAGGAAAAACAGAAACAGACTTCCCTGAAGTGTAGAAATTAATACATGAGGATGCAGCCAAATTATGACTGCATTCGGTTTTATTTTGTTATCTGTATTAAACCCACGCCTTTCCATTGGTAGTTCAAGGCGAGTTACATTTGGTTGATGGTTGCTAGCTGTGGATTATCCATACGCTAACCCCAGCATACTGCGTGACCCCCATGGAAAGAGCAGCGGCTGTGCAGGCAAGAGGACTTCCCACCCCCCCCTGCTGGGGAAGACTGTGGGGGAGAGGGTGCTTCTAATATGATAAGTAGCTATTCTGTAGGGGTGGGTAGGAAAGTTGGAGTGTTGATCTAGCTCTCGTTGCAGAGCTGGAGTGTCAGCCTATGTCCCCAAAAGGGCCTTTTTTGTCTGATGAAGGGCATTGGGGATCTGGTGCCTCTGAAGGACCTTCTTTTCCAGATGGGGAGGGGGAGACCCTTCTTTGCTATTAGGGGAATATCCAGATAATAGGGGAAGAAGGGGAGGGGATTTTGATATGCACACCTTACACATACTGCCTTTCGCACAGACCTTATTATGTGCATTCTAAAAGCTGTTAGTGTAGCTGGGTTTAAAAAAGGTTTGGACAAGTTGCTGGGCTTGATAGGCCTTGTTCTGACCCAGTATGCCATTTCTTATGTTCTAAGTGCAGTGATGCACATGGAGCCCGATGCAGTAAGGGGCACATCTGGGCCATCTGGACATCCAGGAATAGGACCGGCCCGGATCGTACCCGATTCTGCACTGTGGGAGCTGGACATTCCTGCGGCTGCCAAATCAGGTACGCAGATGGCCTGGTGGTACGCCGATTCTGAGGTACAGGACGTCCACCTGGGACCCCGTCCAGCCCTCCCTACGCTCCTACTGGAGTCCAGTGACGTGGCATCCCGTCACTATGGCACTGGGATGCCCAGCAGGAGCCTTGAATGGCCACTGCAGCAACATACTTCCTTTCCCTGCCACCTGACCTCCAATAGGGTCTGCCAAAGCTGGGATCGGGCAGAGGGCGCCTCCTTGCAGCTGATCCCTGCCTTAGGGGGTTCCAGGCCCAATCTCCTCCATTGCCACTGCTTATTCCACCTTTGAGGTGGAATAAGCAGCACGTCGTTCCACCACCCACTGGATGTACAGGGTCATGACCTGAATTGGCCCTGTATGTCTGGGTGCCCTGGCCTGCCCCCGCTCTATCCTCTCCCCGCCCCCTCCCACTTCGTCCAACTCTCCCTGCACAACGGCCCAGTGCATGCAGGGAGAGAGTGAGTCAGCATACACTCCTTATGAATAGTTATTCTTGTCTCAGAATTGGGCCCAAAGTAAAAATAATTCCAGCTACAGGTACAAAATCCTGGGTTCTCGATTAGAAGCCACCACCTAAGAGAAAAATCTTGGCGTCGTCGTGGACGATATGTTGAAATTTTCCGTACAGTGTGCTACGGCTGTTAAAATAAAAAATAGAATGTTAGGGATTATTCACAGTAATGGGGAGCAAAACTGGGAATATTATGCACGGGTGGTACAGGTCCCTGGTGCGACCGCACCTTGAATATTGCAGCAGAACTAGAAATGGCTGAGAGAAGGGCTGCAAAAATAATAGAGGATAGAATATGTCCCTCCGTATATATTTTGCAGTTAAATATCACTGCTTTTATTTGCCTAAGTGGTCCTTCCTCCAGAATGCCCCAAATCCTGCTGCGTTTTGTCACACGGTGTCGTGGACACAAAGATTGTGCGCCCCTAGGTAGCGCTATGAATGAATGAAAAGTCCGAGTGCAGGGTAATAAAGGCTTTTATTCCCCGTTCAAAAGCAAGGTTCAAAATAAGAGACAGTTTGATAATAGAAACAGTCCTTTGTTTCAAAAGGCACCAAAGTTCATTGGCTAATCAACTGTTGCTTCACAGTTCAAAGCAGGCTTCTTCAAAGTAATATTCAGAATAGTTAAACAATCAAAATATATTGCATTTATTCTTCTTTGTAACATGCACAGTTTTGAGCACAGGCAGTGCACCAATTACACTCCATGTCTTCAGGTAAAGGTAAGGGAATAGTGCTTGGAAAATCCACTTCCATTAAATCATCTGCCCCATACAGATCCAATGTGCTTTCACTATCCCTGTCTATTCCAGTATGGCAATCTTCAGCTTGGGAGTTTTGCTCCACATAAGCAGGGGCTCTCAAAGCTGGCGGTAAACTGGTGAACCAGTCTTTACTCTGGCTTCTTTTAAAAGGAACGTTTCTTTTAGGATGGCTTCTAGCAGTGCAATCATTACAGTTAAACTTTACTGTCTCATACCTTGGCTCCCTGGGTAAAAACTTCAGTTGTCTGTACAACTGCTTCTCCCTCCGAGTAGGTAAAACTGGGTAGTGATCTTCTAGAGATAAGCCTCTCTCAGAACCTCCCTCTCTGGTTCTTTGCTTTCTTCTCTCTATATCACAAACAGGTAGAGTATAGGAACTAGGCGTGGCAGGGCCTCTTACCTTGGAGTAACTTCCACCAAACTCCCCTTGCACAACAGGTTTAGTTTGGGTTTTATGGCTTCCCACCTTGTAAGGTCTATTTCTGTTCCAGCTTCCAGCTTGGCTTCTTCTACAGCAATCAGGTTTGTGTCCTTGATAGCTTCCAGGCTTTACTGCTGTTTCACCTCTAACTCCAGTTCCTTCTTCCTCTTTCTCTTCCTTCCTCAGCTCCTGCTGTTGTTTCCACTGCTTATTCCTCCATTGCTCTCCTTGCAACTGCTGCCATCTCCTCTTCTCCTGCCGTTTCTCTTTCTTCTCAGAAGCATTCTGTTCTGGTTTATAAAGAGATCCGTGGCTGCTGACTTCCTGGTTCTCTGTCAGCTGCAGGTCATCAGTGAGATTAGGTTCTTTAGGATCAGTGTGTCTGTTCCTGCTCCCTCTAGCTGTGCCAGGAGGTAACTGCACATCTAGTTCTTCTGAAACAGGATTTCTTTTCTTAAAACCAACTTTATTAATGACCGCATCATGACAGTTTTTTGGATGTATAACTTTGAGCATATAATGATGTCTATGTCCAAAGTTATGATTTCCATTGCTGGAAATTTTTTAAAATATAGCATTTACATGGAGAGCACTGCTGCCAACCACAGAAATGCTTTTGAATATCAAGTCGACTGTTATCGTCACGGAGAAAGGGACAAACCAAAACAAAAGAGATGGTTAGATACTTGGAACCTTTTCTCTTCTTCTCTCCTCAGCTAGGGACTCCTTCCTTTTGCCTCCAAGCCAGGACTCTCTTCCCTCCAGATATTAGGAACCTTCTTCCTCTTTAATCCAGGTGCACAGGATGGAACTTGTTCTTCTGACACTCAAGAGACTCCATTAGCATCTTCTTACCCATCTTACAGCCTGAAATTTTGATGTCATGGCTACAATATACCCAAGAAAGTTCCGATCTAATAAAAGAACAATTTTCCGTGTGTAACGCTTATTTTTGTTGGAGCTGCCAGCACAGTGAAAGGAACAATCCAATCCACCACCGTGGCTTCTCTGTTTTAATTAATTTTTTAAAACAGCTTATCATTGTACTTAGCTGGTTGACGAATTGTTTCAAGCTGTTCAGAATAGCACAAAAACCAACGACGTGTCACGTTTCGGGTTCAAAACTTAACAACCCTGCTTCAGGTCAATCTTGATGCGGTCAGTCTTGATGCGTGACACGTCGTTGGTTTTTATGGTATTCTGAACAGCCTGAAACAATTCGTCAACCAGCTAAGTACAATGATAAGCTGTTTTAAAAAATTACTTAATTAAAACGGAGAAGCCACGGTGGTGGATTGATTTGTTCCTTTCACTGTGCTGGCAGCTCCAACAAAAATAAGTGTTACACACGGAGAATCGTTCTTTTATTAGATCGGAATTTTCTTGGGTGATTTGTTTATTTGATTCTGGTCGAGGGTTTCCTTGGTTTTATGGCTGCAAAATAGACATCTCAAATAATTTTCACACTCCACCTCTTTATTCTCAGGGTTCCTTGAACCCGAGGGGGGATAGCTTTCCTACATTTCTCCCAGTCACGTCTCTCAGGCCCACTGAGCCTCCAGGGGTAAATGGACAACACTACTGCAAGTGGGTCATTCTCATCTAGCTTCTCCAAGCCTGCAGGATACTGAATTACCCACTCTGACCTTAAGTGCTGACCCTACACAGACAAGGTTTCAGAGCTAGGAATCTCTTAATCCTGGGACTTCTTTCCTCCAGGCCTCCCTCCCCACCTTGGATGAAGGAGTGCTCTTTTCTCCAAAATCCTGGGTCTTCCCTCCAGGCCTTCCTGCTATGGATAGAAGAATGTTCCTCTCTTTTTCCCTCGACTCCTACTATTTTGGTACGTAGGGCCCATCCCTCAAGGCCTGGAGCTCAGGATTCTGTGAGGACACTACCTGTCTTAAAATGGCAGAAGAGAGGCAGAATACAATTTTCCTTTCTAAATGAAAGGTTTCATACTGTTGCTTGATATTATTGAATTTCCATATCTCCTCCCATGACAATTCCAGTTGAGGAAGTCATCTAATATTGCATTCCATTAGATTATACATTATACAGCTGCCAGGGCAAGGGGTGCTCCTGAGGAACACAAGCACAGTTTACATCAATTGCATTAAGCAAAAGGACATATAGCAACCAATTACCAAGGCAATCTATTGACCATGCCACATTGGTAAAGCTGCCAGAACCTGAAATATTGTCTTAATAAATACTTATCATTGTTATAGCATTACTGGATATACAATTGCTGTACGGTGGTAATAAGTCTTCAGGTACATTATGTCCCTGCCCCAAAGAACTTACAATGTAACTGGGTACCTGACAGAAGCAGGTTTTGAACCCTGGCTTTCCTGGTTCTCACATCAGTATTTAAAATAAATATATGCTATGACTTACCTTTCTCTTTGCAGTTCCCTTACTATGGCCTAGATTAAGTTTTTGGAGTATATTAGTAATTCTTTGTTTCCTTTACTTAAGATACAAATGCTTTAACATTTCTACATTGTGTAGTTTTCTTTCTATTTATTATTTGGGGACTTTACTTTTCTGTTGTCCCATTTCTCTAGATTATGAATCTTTTTTGATGCTTTGTTTATTCTTTTTGCCTTTGTTTTTGGTGAGCATGGGATTAAATATTCCTGTACTGCACCTGTGGATTTGAAAAGGAAAAGGAAGGAAACTGGCGGTACTGATCTAGGGATGCACACATTTGTGGATGAAAGTGCCGGTGTGTCTCTTTCACGATGAATCACCCTGCCTCAGCATGGGAGGCTAGAACCAGGATTACGAGGTTGTGATTAAAGTTGAACCACAGCATGACCTCATCGCATCAGTCTCTTGTTAATAAGCCCGTGTCATGGACACAATTATGTGGTTTTAAAGGCATGACATAGGGTAGCTTCTATGAGACTCCTGTGTCTCAAGGGTGACTCACTGATTTCAGTGACTAGCCGGAGTATGCACTGCCAGCATTAGCAAATTCAGGGGCCCTGTCTGAGGAGTGTTTTACGTTGACCCTTCAATGGCCTAAATCAATGGTTCTCAACTCAGTCCTGAAGGACCAGTTGGCTGTTCAGGTTTTCAGGATATCCATGTTGAATATGCCTGTGATAAATCTGCATGCAGTGGAGATGGCACGTGTAAATCTCTCTCGTGCATATTCAGCATGGATATCCTGAAAACCCGAAAGGCCAACTGGTCCTGGAGGAACGGGTTGAGAACTGGTCTAGATATCTAAAATCGAAACATAGAAAATGACGGCAGATAAAAACCTTACGGGCTGTCCAGTTTTCACATCCATACCAACTACCAATCTCTATAATCCTTTCCTCTCCCGCAGCGATCCTCTCTGCTTGTTCTATAGTTTCTTGAAATCAGATAAAGTTCTGGTCACCACCACCTCTGCTGGAAGGTCATTGCATACATTCACTATCCTTTCTGAAAAGAAATATTTCCTTAGATTACTTCCAAGTATATTCCCTTTCACTTTTGTGATATGCTTTCTTATTCCAGAGCTTCCTTTCAATTGAAAGAGACCTCTGTGCATTTATGACAGAGAGAGATATTTAGGTATAGCTGTCATATCTCCCCTTTTCACCTTTTGTCCAAAGTATTCATATTGAGATCTTCCAAAATATTAGCCTAGGTCTCAAGTGTTATGAAGTTGAGTGGCTACATCCTCACCAATTTCTCTGTAGCCATTTTACTGCTGGAGAGGCCTATGCATGAAACAGCAGAGTCCTGCAGGTCCCGAGCAAGTTGCCTTTGCTAGATCAATCTGCAGTACTAGACATTAATAAATTCTTAATTCCCAATGAATTAAAGATGATTCAATCATTTTAAAACAGTTACACAAGATTTTTAAGTTAGAGATGTTGACAAGACAAACATTTTCAGTTCATTTGAGTTTTCCCCCCCAAATGTTTGGATGCCCTTTTAGGTTCAAGAACATTGCCATGCATTAATATTTTTAAGGCGCATAAACAAACTGAATGTGCACTATTGAAGGCCCATCCGTAATTTTTTTTAACAACACTTTACCATGAGTTACTTTGATGCAATATTCATTCAAATGTGATGCAAAGCAGAAATTAAAGGAGAGCTTTTGGAGCTTTTTAACTATTTCTTTCAAGGCATATTTTTAAGAGCACTTTTCCTCCCTCCCTCCCTCCCCATGGAGTTTGCAATCATGGGGCTGCAAGCTCATTTTCAAAGGGAAACTCCCTGTAGAGTTTCCCTTTGAAAATTTTGCCTTGGAAAATGTCTTAACTGGTGGGGACTGTGGGAACATGTTTATTTATTTATTTAGACAGTTTTGTATACCACCTTATCCTCCAGTCAGTGTTTAGTGTGTACATGTTGGGTGCAGTGTATGCCTAGCGCGTCGACCCTCCGGTGGTGGCCATTGCCACCTCTAATGCCTCCATCCAGGGCCTGCAGCTGCAGCAATGACTGAAACCACAAGGCAGTGCTTATCTCAACTACCAGTGCTGACTTGTGGCTTTTGCCTCTACCATCTGTCTCTTCAGCCTCCCTCTGATGCAGCCTTAGTACTGTGGAAACAAGTCATGCTCAAGCCAGTATCATCTATAGACTTAGAGTAGGAATGACTGCAGGAAATTCCTGTTGAACATTCTTGGAGTAACTTTTCTCAGGTAGATGAACTTGAGATAAAACAGTGTTATGTAAATATGTTACCATAAGTTGGATCCTTGCCCCGCATCCCTTTTAAAATATTCTTCGATGAACCTTATTAAATGGTTAACTGAGCTGTTTAACCAGATGCTGACACTTGCCACTTTCCTTGTTTCTTCAGGAGATATTTTGTTAGCCCCCATTTTTATTATTTAATATTTATAATTTCAACAAAACAATACAAATAGTACTATCACTTGCATGAAATGGGAGCATCCAATTAATAACATACATCATTTAAGGGAATCTGTAACAAAGAATATAATAATAGCAAGGAGCCCCTCCCATAGTCCACTATGAAGAGAGATCCAAAAAAAGGAAATTGCAATTCTAATCCAAAAACAGAAGAAAAGAATAGCAGAGTTTAAGCAGCCCAAACAAAAGATTGCACAGCAAAGAGCACAAGCTACTCCACCCCTGTAGATCCCCTAACATTCAAAAAGGAGAGCAATAGCAAGGAATATAACAAAACATAAGAACTACTCTACAGCTTGACTAGACACTTACAGGGGTATCTAAGGAAAAATAACCCCCCAGTCTGCAGGACTCGAGGGTGCAGAATTCAAAATTATTTTCTGCACCGCCTAGTCTCCTTGGCCAGGTCTGGAAAAATATGAACTAGGTTGCCCTTAAACATTATATGCCTTTTCCAAAAAAAATAATCTCAACAGTCAGTCTCTATCAGGTACAAGGGCCAAGATCACTAAACATGTTGCAGGTACAATACTATTGGAATCTGAAGACTCCAATATAGCTGAGACATTCAAAACATCCAGTTGCCCAGGGCCAGGGGACACCGCCTCAGCGGAAGCCCTCTGGCCCAGAGGTAGGTATTATACTTATCTATAGGTGGACATGTTTCCCCCGGTACCCCTAACATCTCAAGTAAATATTGCTTGAACATTTCCTTAGCAGAAATACATGGAGAGCAGGGAAAGTTAGTCAAGCGAAGATTCGCCAACCTATAAAAATTATCCACTCGTTCAGTTCTCAAAGCCAGTCCCTCCAAACCAGTTTTCATCTGGCCAGCATTCTTAGAAATCAATCCAGAGTTTATCTGTACCTGACCTTGAAGTCCCTGCATCTGACCCATAATCACCTCTCCAAGCTGGTTTATAGCAGACCAAATGGATTCCAGTGTGAATTGACCCAGTCGCTGCAAAGGAAAAGCAAAAGCAGACACCCGCTGCTCACTGTCCGGCAAAGCTGTGGGAGTTAAAAGGTCCACCAGAGATAGAGTGCTGCCTTCACTCATCCTCGATGAGGTAGCTCTTGCCTCGGTGCACTGCCCTGGTAATTGCTGATCCCGCAAGCCCACACCTTCACCTGCCACCAAACCCGCAGTTGGCCCCAGCAGAGACACCAAAGAAGCAAGTGCAGAAACTTTGCATGTCTCACCAGCCGCAAGGTCCACACCAGAACAGAGAAATGTCCGAGACTGCTGCAACTCAGGGGAGGTAAGATCTCCGCTCGATAGAGATGCCAAGCAACCCAACTCCGACCGCCTCTCAGCCAAGTCTCCGTCCCCTACACCACGCTGCCACGCCAGCCGTTGAACAAACATATCCAAAGGACCAAAGGTAACAGGAGTGGAGGTCCACGGGTCTGCCTGGGGCAGCACGACCTGCTTCCCCTTCCTCTTTTTCCCCATAGGAAACTGCGGCCGGAGCTCAAACGCTGCCGGCAGCCATCTTGGATCACCCTGTTAGCCCCCATTTTAAAAGATCAGGGGAACTGGGTATTTTCTAACTATCATCCTGTTGCTAATATTCCTCTACTGGATTGCATCTTCAACTGGACCTATATGCAGGTTTTGACGTAATGGATCATGAAATTTTAATTATAAAACTAGCCTTGTTGGGTGTTGAAGGGGCAATTTTGTCATGGTTCTGTACTTTTCTTAAGAACCAGTCTTATAGGGCTAGTTGGAAGGGGGAGCTCTCACAGATTTGGAAGGCAGAAGGTGGGATCCCACAAGGGTCGCCCCTCTCACCAATAATTTTTAACATCTACTTGAGTCCCTTTAGAGATACCATTAGAAAGAAATGTAACAATTTTATATTTATGCTGATGACATCCAAAGTATTATTCCCTTTGAGAAGTCATGAGGCCCTTTCACTAAAGATTAACACGCAAATTAAGTACCATTGCACCCACAGAAATAAAAGGGTTGTGGGCACTTAACACGCATTAAGTTCATTAAAACACATTAAAACCTTTAGCGAAAGGACCCCATGGTTATCTACTTATGAGAATGTGGTTGATTGTTTTCAGATGGTGAAGGATTGGATACAGGTTCGTCATCTGAAATGAAATAATGAAAAAAATGAAATTTTGTGGGTAGGAAGTAGGGATCACATTACTCCAAGGTTTGGACCTTCGTTTGAAGGAAAATTATTGGCATTAGGTTATTCCATCAGAAGCTTTTGAGTAATCATTAACTCTTATCTTTCTATGGAGCCTCAGTTAGTAAGGTGGTTCAGTCTGTATATTTCTTATATTAAGATGGATTAGACAAATTCAAAATTGGATACCTCCCACCCTTCTTCAGCAAGCAGTAAATTGTAAAGGCGCAGCTTGTTTTTTCCAATATTATTTATGTAGATCCGCCTAAGAGATTATTAAGTAGTTTATAGGTGGTGTAGAATAAGAAGACTGTTGCTAAAGTTATTTTGCATGCCTACTCATCAAAAACCTTCCCTTTTCTTTCACTAAATTTCACTGGCTCCCTGTTGGAACCAGTTTAAACAATTATGTCTAGTTTTAGAAACTACTCACGGCATGGCCCCTGAATTCTTAACATCTTTTCTTCAGCTTCACAAACTAAAATGATATTGGCATGAATCTACTACATATGTTAAGCCTTACAGCTGTCTTGGAGAATAGATGTTTAACAACTAGAAATAAAACATTTTGAGGTAGTGATCCACAGTACTGGAATGCTCTGTCAGCTCACCCGAGGACTGTTACTTAGAAAGTGAATGAAAGCGTATTTATTCTAAACATAGTTTTGGATTTGATGATGTGATTGAAATTTCTGTATTTTTAATTTCAGTTATGGTAAATGTAGCCTGTATTTTTGAATTTATACTTATTGTTATAGTTTTTTACACTCCTTTGTAATAAGAGCATAAGATGTGCCATAATGGGTCAGACCAAAGTCTATCAAGCCGCATATCCTCTTTCCAACACTGGCTAATCTAGGTTACAAGTACCTGTGAAGTTCTCAAAAGGTTGACAGATTCCATGCTGCTTATCCCAGGAGTAAGAAGTGGATTTCCCCAGTCTACTTTAATAATGAGTAATGGACTTTTCCTCCACAAACTTGTCCAAACCTCTTTTTAAACCCAGCTACACGAACAGTTGCTTATCCCAGGGGTAAATAGTGGATTTCCCCAGTCCACTTTAATAATGGTTAATGGGCTTTTCCTCCATGAACTTGTCCAAACCTCTTTTAAGCCCAGCTACACTAGCAGCTTTGACTACATCCTCTGGCAAAGAATTCCAGAGTTTGATTACACGTTGAGCTTGATTATGGTTGAGTGAAAAAATATTTCCCCCAATTACTCTTAAATCTTACCTCAGCTGTCTCTTTTCCAAGCTGAAAAGCCCTAACCTTTTAAGCCTTTCCTCCTAGGGGTAGTCTTCTATCCCCATGATCATTTTGGTTGCTCTTCTCTGTATCTTTTCTAATTCTACTATATCCCTTTTTAAGATATGGTGACCAGAATTGCACTCAATATTCAAAGTGTGGTCGCACCATGGAGCGATACAGAGGTATTATAACGGAAACATAGAAATATGACAGCAAATAAAGACCATATGGCCTGTCCAGTCTACCCTTCCATACCAACTACCACAGTCCCTTTTTTTCCTTTAGACATTTTCTCTTATTTGTCCCATGCTTTCTTGAATTCAAATACTGGCCTCGTCTCTACTACAGTACCTCCACTGGGAAATTATTCCACACATTTGCTACTCTTTCCATAAAGAAATATTTCTGCATCTTAACTCCTGTCTATCCCCTTTCATCTTCAACCTATACCCTGTCATTGCACAACTCTCTTTCAATTGAAAGAGGCTCTTCCCTTGTGCATTTATGTCACAGAGGTATTTAAATGTCTCTATTATATCTCCCTCCTGCCTTTCTTCCAAAATATACATATTGAGATCTTTAAGTCTGTCTCCTTATGTCTTACGATGAAGCCCATTGATCATTTTGGTAGACACCCTCTGCAGCAACTCCATCCTGTTTATGTCCTTTTGAAGGTGTGGTCTCCACAATTGCACACAGTACTCCAAATGAAGTCTCACCAAAGACTTATACAGAGGCACTATCATCTCCTTCTTCCAACTGGCCATTCCTATACCACTTTTGCATTTCATCCTCTCACTAACATATCTTAAAAATGTTTTGTCACTCCCCCCTCCCTCCCTGCCCCTCCCCCCCCCCATTTTATTGTATTGGCTATTTTCCCTTCCAATTGTATCTTTGCTTTCCTGACTCCTTTCCTAGCTTCTCTTAGCATATTGCTTCTCTTAGCTTCTCCATAGCCCATGTTCCCTGTAAAATAGTTATCTCCAAGTTATAATGCCCTGTTCAATGTAATTTCAGTTTGTTCAATGTAAACCGCACTGATGCAGAATAGCGCGGTATATAAGAGAATGTAAATAAATAAATAAATAAATATTGATGCTTGTCTTCCTCTTTCTATGAGCTCTTGTATTTTTATGAAGGCCACCCTCTTTTTCTTCACCTTTTCAGCTTCTTCTTTTTAGAAACATAACAACCTCCTTTACTTGTACATGTATTTACTTTCCTAACAAAAAGATTTGTTGCCTATAAAATATCCCCTTTCAGTTTCACCTACTGCTTTTCTATGTCCCCCAGCTATTCCCATTCCACTAACGACTCCTTGAGGTGTTGTCCCATCTTGGCAAACTTAGTTTTCCTGACATCTAGGACCCTAACTTTTGAATGAACTTTATCAACCCCAGTCCTAATACTGAACCACACCATTTGGTGATCATTGGATGTGAGATGATCACCTACTAGAACATCAAAACATTCCCCATTGGTAAGCACCAGGTCCAGTATGGACCCCATATGTGTGGGTTCTGTTGCCAGTTGCTGGACTAGTTCTCTCTGTAGAGAATTCAGGATCTTCTTACTTCTAGATGACATGGCAGCAGGGATATGTCAATCAGTATCTGGCATGTTGATATCACCTATTGATAGCATGTCTCCTTTCTAGAAATATGGTGAATGTCTTCAATTACATCTCTGGTTTGTTTCTCCATTCCTTTCCTCACAATTCCTAGCATTCTGTTTGCTTTCTTGGCTGCCATTGTACATGGGCAGAGGGTTTTCAATGTATTATCCATGGTGATGCCCAGATCCTTCTCCATGGTTGGTGAATCCTAATGTGGAACCATGCATCATGCAACTGTAGTTTGGATTGTTCTTCCCTAAGTGTATTACTTTGCACTTGTCCACATTAAAATCATCTGCCATTTGGATGCCCAGTCTCCGAATTTCTCAAGGTCTTTTTGTAATTTTTCAAAATCCTCTTGTGCTTTAACTACTTTGAATAATTTTGTGTCATCTGCAAATTTGCTCACCTCACTGGTTGTTCCCATTTCCAGGCAATTTTTGAATATGTTAAAAAGCAGCGGGTTCAGCACATATTCCTGGGTTACTCCACTATTTATGTTTATGTTTATGCAATTTCTTGATATACCTTTCTCCATTGAGAAGTGACCATTTAGCCCTACTCTCTGTTTCTATGTTTTAACCAGTGCTTAATCCACAATAGTACACTGCCTCCTATCCCATGACTTTTTAATTTCCTGAAGAGTCTCTCATGAGGGTCCTTATCAAAGGCTTTCTGAAAATCCAGATATACTATATCAACTGGTCACCTTTATCTACCTCTTTATTTATACCTTCAAAAAAATATAGCAGATTAGTGAGAAAAGACTTTCCTTGATTAAATCCATGTTGGCTGTGTCCCATTAAACCATGATTATGTCTATGTTCAGTAATTTTGTTCTTTATAATGGTTTCTACAATTTTACCCAGTACTGATATAAGGCTCACAATTCTGTAGTTTCCAAGATTACATTGGCCACTCTCCAATCTTCAGGTATTACAGATTATTTTATTGATAGTTCATAGATTACTAATAGTAGGTGTGGAATCTCATTTTTCTTTCAGCACCCTAGGATGTATACCATTCGGTCCAGATGATTTGCTACTTTTTAGTTTATCAAACCGCTGTATTATATCTTCCAGGTGGATAGAGATCTGTTTCAGTTCCTCCGATATGTCTCCTTTAAATATAATTTCTGGCATGGTTAACTTCCCTATGTCTTCTTCAGTAAAGACAAAAGCAAAACAATTCATTCAATCACTTTGCTATGGCCTTGTCCTCCCTTACTACCCCTTTTATCCCTCTATCATCGAATGGTCCAACTGACTCTCTCACAGGGTTATTGCTATGAATGTGCTTGAAAAAGCTTTCATTTTGAGTTTTTCCTTCCATTCTCTTTACCTGCTTTATCAATATCTTAGTTGTGTTGTTTTCTGTTTTCATCATTTGGCTCCTTTTTCCATTTTCTGTAAGATGCTTTTATGGCTAAAATAGCTTCTCTGACCTCACCTTTAACCATGCTGGCAGTCATTTAGCCTTCCTTCCACCTTCCTTAAAGTGTGAAATACATGTGGTCTGGGCTTCTAAGATAGTATTTTTAAACAATGCCTAGGCTTGATGTAAACCTTTAACCTTTGTAGCTGCTCCTTTTAGTTTTTTCTTACCCATTTTCTTCATTTTATCATAGTCTCTCTTTTGAAAATTAAATGATAAAGTAGTAGTTAAATGCTAGCTCATTAAATACTAGTGCTTGCAGCATATGGTATACAAGTCGTAAGCAGAATTTAAATAATAGGTATTGTACTGTATATTGTATAGCAGCAATCTTCAGTGCCACTATCTAGATAACAGGCCACATAGCTCCTAAGTGCACTGAAGATTGCCTCTCTGGGGAGTGGCTCAGATTAAAGCACTTTCATAAATATACTATTTTTAAAAGTTTTTCTCAAAATTTGCTGCCTCCGTTTTTTATATATGTGGAGCCCCATTCAAAAAGGGCCACGTCCGGACGGCCCCATGTAAGTCGGGCCCATTAGGACCCGATTCTGGACCGTGGAAAACAAATGTTCCCACGGTAACCTGAATCGGGCCCAAGGACGGCCCGGTGTGCCCCTGCGTGCCTGCGGGGACATCTTCCCCGCAGGCTCTCCTGGCTTCTGTGGCTTAGCCCCCCCCCCCTTTTCCCTGCAGCCCAACCCACGGCTGGCCAGCCAGGGCCTGGATTGGGTGGCAGGGACCCCCCTGCACCCGGCCCTGGCCCCGGGGAGGGGGATTATTGGGCCCGATCGTCGGGTCACTGCTACTTATTCCACCTTCGAGGTGGAATAAGCAGCATGTCGCCATGGATCTCGCAGGACATACAGGGCTGTTACCTGAATCGACCCTGTATGTCCTGCCAGGCTGGCCTGCCCCTGCTCTGCCCAAATCCCGCTCCCTCCTGCTCCCCCTCTGGCTCTTCCCGTCCTGGTGCTCAGGACATACGGGGAGAGCCAGAGGGGGAATCGGGCCCAGATGGCTTGTGGAGCTGCACGTTCCACCGAGACATGCAGCCCCGCAATCTGCTTTTCAGAATTGGGCCTTTAGTGGAGCTAGGCAAAGAAATTGGATAACGATGCTTGAGACATGATCAGGATAAAAGATGTACATCTTTTATTTTAAAAAATATAAAGCATAAGAATAATTTGGCTGCACGTTAATATGCCTGAGATATCACTTTTGCAGATAATATCTAGCTCACACCTTTCTAGTAGTAGTTCAAGGCAAGTTGTATTCAGATATAGCAGTTGAGGAGGAGGTAATTGTATCCGCACTAATTGTAAGAGTATTATCCCCCACACTGACTGTGCGGCACTCACCACATACACTCTCTACCCCAATCCGCTCATTTACCATTCCAATGCATGAGTCACAGCATGGAAATCAACCTGTGCTGTCATGCCTCTGGGCTAGTGGTTACCATGGGCCACTGAGCACAGTTACTGCCCGCCAAAACCCACTCTAACTGCATAGCACACTTTAGTAAAAGGACCCTTTAGTCTCTTCTGCCCTTCTAAAAGCAGGACTTTGCTTTCCAGGGGATACTTGGTGGTACTAAGTATCAGCAGCTTTTTCATTGCTTGCTAAATTGACCCATGGTCCTCAAGTATTTTCCCGGGCTGTCATTCCAAGAAGTGCGTCCAGGTGAAGGCTGGGAAATAGCGCCCTCTTAGCAGCCTGCAGTAAAGAGTTGGTGCACATCTTTTAGTGGCCACACTTTGGGGGTAATTTATAAGGAGTCTCCCAATGTTATGCACCATCAACGTACCAAGTCACGGTATGTTCGTGATTTACGTGTGTAAATGATAGTCATGACTTTAGAAGTATGTGTTGTCCCTGCGGTGTGTACTTTCACTGTGCGTGTGGCCATGGATGGAATTTTGTAAGAGGGCAAGGAAAGCGCCCCAGTACAAGCGTAAATTTTAAAATCTTATAATTTTATATGTGTTCTTTACAAATGTAGGCATGGCTATTTCCACCAGCCCTAGGGCTGTTGTAAGTGATCTCACCTTAAACTAACACACGTTTTTGACCACTTAAGCTAGCATTTGATAAAGAAATGTAGGCACCTCCATTGCTTTATAGAAAGAGCCTAACTACCTGCCTCCTTATAAAATTACCTTCTTGAGCTTCATTTCCAAAGAGAAACGGATATTTCTTATGAGATTAGTTGAGTTTAATTGTAAACTTAATATACCACTTAGAGTCCAAAGATTTTCAAAACCAAATGCTTAAAGAGAAACAGAAAAAAAGTCATAATATACAAAAGATGAAACAAGCAAAAAAAGAAGAAGTGAAAGAAAGAGAATCATCTCTGAAGCCACTCTACACCGCGCCAAAAGCAAGGATGAAAAAGTGTGCCTTCAAGTCCACCTTAAAATGGTGCCTATTAGGTTCTCCCCTCAAATGAGGAGGGAGAGAATTCCACAAAAGTGGATCCAAGCACGAATAAACTGGTTACTGAAAATTAGCATAAAACAAGGCGCCAAAAGCATCCACATATTTTCCAGACGTGCAGGCGATTTGAAAATTACCATTACCATATCAGAGCAATCCCCAACTTGAGCCAATTTAGAAAAGCCCTTAAACATTTCCTCTTCACCAAATATCTCACTGACATCTCCGATCCTCAGTCCCACTCGAATAATGAGCACCTCAACAATAATAGTAGTCAACTAGGCAAGCCCTCGCAACAGGCGTCCCCTACAATGTAAACACCAAACATTATCCTTTCTCAGTACACCTCAATTGAATTGAATGGTGTCTAGCACCCAGCAGTCATATGTATATAGTGTATATACACCTCATATGTATATAGTGTACCCTTTTTCCAAGTTGCATTTCCTGTTTAATGTAATAACCAGACATATTTAAGTTGTCGGATGTTTCTGTTCCATGTGAACCGCGCTGATTGCAAATAGTGCGGCATATAAGAAATATAAATAAATAAAATAAATAAATAATAAATCACTGGAAGATACAAGTACACATTCAGAATCGTCCGATGTAAATTAAACGTGAGGAATACAGACCCTGTTTTTGGTTGCTTTGCTTTATTAAATCCAAGCCAGCTGCTATTTTGATGCTGATAAGAGTGGTTTCATGGGCCTTCATAAGAGGTCAGAAAGCTTAGCTTTGTCATTATGACGCTCAGTAATTAATGTGAGATGTCGTTATAACAGCATATTATATATCATGGAGTGTGTGAATTCGGCCTTGGTTAAGTTTCCAGAAGATTACCTTGAGAATCAGCTGAAAATACTGATTTCTGGTGTAAATCAGTACAAGCCCCCAACCTTTAAGTTTGCCTTATTAAGAAAACCAAATTTTAAAAGGGAGGAATAATCACCTTTTGGACAGAAAAATGTGACTGCACTGAATGGCAAGCTCCCCCCATCCCCCCTTCCCAAAACCTGGCAGCACTTTAGAAGCAATACTGACGACCACAGCAGAACTGTCTTTTATGAAGGAAATGAATCAAATGTCAAAAAAACATATAAGAACAGTTTTGGTTTTATGACTACAAACACCGATGTGTCTTTGCTGCCGCATCAGAAGCAGAATGACAAACTGCAGTGTTGGGGCAAACTGTGAACAGAATCTGTATTTTTGAGTTAGGAAAGGATTGAGGGTTTGTTTGCTTTTACCCTATTTGAGTGATTAGGATTATAACCTTCTATTTGTATCAGACATTAGAGAGCATAATGCAGACAGCTGAATCTTGTGTGCTTTTTTAGGGTGATCAGAGTTCTGGTGGCCTTACTGGGCCTAAAACTAAATGAGTCTTTGTAGGCCATGATATCTTTTCAAAGGACCGATGGGAAAATAATGCGGCAACCAATATGTTTGCAAGACTTCACAAGTCCACATCCATATCATAGCACTTTTCTTGTGGGCCCTTCAAAGAAATATCACAACTTGTAAAGAGCCCAGTTTCCTTGTGGGTTTTTTTTGGGGGGTTGTTGTTAGAGAATAGCAGGTTTCACACAAGTGTTTTAAATTTGGAGAAGTCCTGAAAACATCTGCTCTTGATAAAGTGAGATGAGCTTTGTCCTTTTCTGTTCTTTCCTTTAACAAGCCATGGGTATTCTCTGTTCCCTTCAGTTTTCTCTTTTATATGACAGAACGATCCCAGCACACGCTACTAAAGCAGAGGATAGTGAGGTTTCTGGAGTCCAATGGATCGCAAGATCTGAGGCAGCATGGATTCACCAGAGGCAGGTCTTGTCAGACAAGTCTGATTGATTTCTTTGACTGGGTGACCAGAGAGTTAGTTGCACTGACGGAGAGCCCTAGATGTGGCGTATTTAGATTTCAGTAAAGCCTTAGACTCTGTTCTGCATAGTTAACTTATAAATAAATTGAGCACCCTAGGGATGGACCCTAAAGTGAATGACTGGCTTAGAAATTGGTTGAGTGGGAGGCAACAAAGGGTACAGGTAAATGGAGCTCACTCTAAGGAGAAGAATGTTACAAGTGATGTGCCGCAGGGATCTGTCATTGGTTCAATTCTTTTTAACATTTTTGTTAGTGATATTGTGAAAGGACTTTCGGGTAAGATTTGCCTCTTTGTGGATGATACCAAAATCTGTAATAGAGTAGACACCCAGGAAGGAGTAGATAACATGAGAAGGAATCTAGCTAAGCTTGAAGAATGGTTAAGAATTTGGCAGCTGAAATTTAACGCTAAAAAATGCAGGATAATGCATTTGGGCTGCAAAAATCCAAGGGAACGATACAGTATAAGGGGTGAAGTACTTCTGTCAATGAAAGAAGAGTCGGACCTGGGCATGATTGTTTCTGATGATGTTGAAGTGGCTAAACAGGTAGAAAAGATGACAGCAAAAGCCAGAAGGATGCTTGGGTGCATAGAGAGAGGAATGGCTAATAGAAAAGAGGAGGTGATAGTTCCTCTGTATAAATCTTTGGTGCGACCTCATTTGGAGTATTGTGTGCAATTCTGAAGACCGCACCTTCAAAAGGATATAAACAGGATGGAGTCAGTGCAAAGGGTGGCTACCAATATGATCCTTGGTCTTTGTTATAAACCATATGGTGACAGACTTAAAGATCTGAATAGGCGGGATAGAGGTGATATGATGGAGACATTTAAATACCTCCATGGCATAAATTCACAAGGGGAGAGCCTCTTTCAATTAAAAAGTAAGCTGTGCAATGAGGAGACATAGGATGAGGGTGAAAGGGGACAGACTCAGGAGTGATATGCAGAAATATTTCTTTATGGAAAGAGTGGCAGAGATGTGGAATAGTCTCCCAGCGGAGGTGGTAGAGATGAGGACGGTATCTGAATTCAAGAAAGCATGCGACAAACACAGAGGATCTCTAAAGGAAAGAAAGGGGCTATTGTAGTTGATATGGAAGGGCAGACTAGATAGGCCATGTTGTCTTTTTCTGCCGTCATGTTTCTGTGTTTCTACAAATTTATTCAAGTGTTGATTATAGCAGAGCCATAGAGGAAGGGAAGGTTTGCTGTGAGGTTGATTCTATTTGAGTGCATCTTAGTAATGTTTTGGTCAATTGCAGACAGAGCAGACCCAACTATCAAGAAAACTAGGTAGCCGCCTAGGGCAGCATTTTCGGGGGGAGGGGAGGGGTTTGACAAAGAGCAAGGCATTGAAAGCTATACAATAGATTCTGACAGCCATGGAGATCATAAGGCTTAAGGTTTGCTTAGAGTGCCAATACCTTGAACCGACTCTGGGGCCAGCCCTATTGCAGCTCGCTCTCTTCCTGTTCGTCTATATGTAACAGACCTGAGTAAGAGACCTCTGTGCTCCTTTAACTCTTGCAATAAGACCCAGCCATGGTTGCAGTTTTTATGTCTCTCTTAGGGACATTTTCAATAAGGCAAGATCTCTTCCAAGCAGTTGTTCAAAGTGCATCAATTATTAGGCAAGTCATTAACACTGTAATAAAACAATGATTAGTTCTAAAAAAAAAAAAATCAAGCCGCCTTTTTGCTGTTGGATGTAAAGCAAACCGCGAATAGTTGGTTGAGTAGTGCTGTGCTCTTCTACATTACCATAGCAAATGAACTGTGTATTTCATATATACTTTGCCCGTGTTTAACTTGCACCCTAGAAGAACTGTACATAAATAAGCTGTCCCTTCCCAATCATTCAGAGAAAATGCTGGAATTTAGTTGAAAATCCAGTGTAAGCTCCATGTATTGAACTGTACTTTCTTTGCATTCATACTGTAGTCCTTTGCCTTTATGTCAGCGTGCTTAAAGGTCTCATAGAATTTGTGCTGGTGGTGGTGGGGAGACGGGGCTGTGGGGGCTATGTAAGATGTACATGATATAGAGGCTGCTGAGAGAGTCAGGACAGTTCATAAGGACAGCCTGTCAAATGCTGCGAGACAGCATACCTCTTCTTTCCTGTTCCCCTTCTTTGTCTGAGAGCGTACAGCTTTGTCTGCCTGCCAGAGATTCCAGGATGTGAAAATAGATTAAAAGAGGGGCAGGAAAGTTTTGAAGTACGGGTCAAGTCATCTGAGAAAACTCTATGTATACATCATAACAGTAATAAATATCATGCCAAATAAAGGAGACTGCATGGACTGGTTGCCGTTACTCTGCCCCGTCCTGGCCTGTCTTTTCTGGTTAGCTTGAAAGGGGCCCCGCTAGTGAAGCAGTTTTGAAATCCTTGAGGTCCAGACTCAGCTGTGTAGAGCGCTGGGAACGTTTCTATATAGATGGGCTCAAATGTTGAAACAGAGTGCAACATTTCAAACTTTTTATAGACTGTAAACGTTTAGAATAATGACAGGTTTTTGGTGCAAACCCCAGTTTCTCGGGAAGTTAGCACGGCCATCGGAGTAATTTCCAAATTCAGTTTACCTCTGCAGTCACCCCAAATGTAATCTAGCCTTTTATGTTACCTCTGCTCTGGAGAGAGTCTGCTCACACACACCTTTTTCATTGGATTTCAGGGACATGGTATTTTTTTGTCACCTTGGTGCTCATGGCAAAAGTCGCATCTGTGTTTTCACAAAATGCCTTGATGGCCGCTTGCAAAACCGTTGAATCAAAGGTTTTGAGCAAAGCTAAGAAGGTAGTGCTTTATTGGGATGTGGCATATGCGGGCAACACAGAGTAAAATAAATTTCAACTGAATCAATGAACAGTGGCTTCAGGGAACAGGAAACCAACAAGTATAAATGACAGTAAATTATGCACATTCTACAAACAGTCATGTGATATTAAACTATTAAACTATGTTGAACACACCTAGGTAGGAAGAAAACCAAAGCATCACAAAGAAGCTTGGATAAGGAACTTGAATGGCAACATTTTAATATCCTTGCATATCAAAATGTTAATTTTGAATTTGTATGTCTAATTTGCTGGTCTTAAATCTGGGACACTATTTTAATAGTCTGGTGGTTTGAAATATTGCTATTTATGTCTTCAATGTTTTTATTCTAATTAAACTCCCCCTGTTTATTAATTTACTAGCAGAGAATCAAATATTGTCGGGTAAATTGAAAGCAGTGGAACGGGGTCTGTTGCAGTCTCGCACACACACTCGTTTGCTGCCTTCAAACGCAGTCATTGCGTATCACGGAGATTCAGATGCTTGGTTGCCAGCTGTCACTCTGTCACACACACACGCCGGGCCATGGTTACTAAAGTGTGATAAGTGGTCGCGTGGGCTTTGACACGTGCTAAGGGTGCCATTCTAAAAATTCCATGCTAACTACTCAGCACATGACTGAGTGGGTCAGGGGCATAACATGGATGGGTTAGGGCATAACGTGGGCGTTGATGGTGCATCACAGTTAGTGTGGTCATTTTGGGCGCATGCTATTTGCACCCATTGCTATTAGTGTGGGTATACCTAGCGCCATCTCCTTAGGTAGTGTTAAGTGCACTCATCTGCCAGCTAGCACAGTGCTGCATGTTGGCATCACACTATCGGTGAAGGAATGGACACGCACGCCCCCAGATATTATTGCGGGCCTCAGCACTAGTTCAGCAGCACAGTCGTCTACAACCGACCCTCTGTTTTCCTCTCCTTATGCGTCATATGTCCCCCTCCCACGTTCCTTCTTTTCTCTCACACACTCATTTTCTAACATCTTCTTTCTCATACGGGTTATCCTTCCACCTACCTTTTTCTCTCACGCACATGTAGAGCTACAGTTACTAAAGTGCTATCACATTAGCACACGCTAACACTTGTGATTTTACTGCAGGTTCCAGTTTATGCATTGGGACCTCGTTGCTAATGTTAACGACGTTAGTGCATTCTAATGTGGTAGAATTACGTTAGTAAATCTAGCTGTTAGTGTCTCCTGTCCCAAACAACCTCTCTCTCTCTGGCTTGCTCAAACAGTTGCTGGTTGCCTGCGTTTTTGCTTGTGTGTGCCCTGTCACCCTTTAGTACTGCTGTGAAGCATTGTACATCCCCATTAGTTCATTTGAGTGGTTGTTGTTGGGCTTGTGTGTGTGTGTGCGTGCTCTGTTTTGCTTTAGAGTGTGCTATGCACATTGCCTGTTTATTGGAGAGCTGAGTGAAAAGGGAATGGATTTAGCTCATACTTGAGTTCAAGGTGAATCACACTTGGGTATAGAAGGCATTTTCCTGTCCCCAGACAACTTACAAGTTAAGATTGTACCTGAGGCAATGGAGAGTTAATTGACTTGCCTAATATCTCAAGGAGCAGCAGTGGGATTTGAACCTAGTTTTTATGTTCCCAGCTCACTGCCCTAACCACTAGGCTACTCCTCCACTGAGTGGGGATGGGGGTGGGGGGCTTACTGGATGGGGGAATGAAGGTAGATGGAGGGAAAAATCAAAACTAATTGCACTATCTTTTACCATTGCACATGATAACAGATGCTTAAATACATCAACAGAGATGTCACATTATCCAGTTCCAGGAGGAAGACCTTTTGGTCAGTCCTTGTTTTGAACTTGCATCCCAAAGAAGGTAGTCTTTGTTGTCCCTGATACTACCCATTGCAATCAGTGCTGCAAGGTCCATCATGTATCATGCTGCAAGCAATGTGTGCCTTTGAGTCAGTCCTGACTCCTGGCAACCCAGAAGCTCCTGGGTTTTCTTGGCAGTGTCACTGGAAGTAGATTGCCAGGCCTTTCTTCCAAGGCAATGGAGGGTTAAGTGACTAGCCCAAGGCCACAAGGAGTGCTAGTGGGAATTGAACGGTGGTTGCTTGGTTACCAAGCCAGTGTTCTAACCACTAGGCTACTCCTCCACTCTGTATTGTGATAGGACTGTCGTAAATCCAGAACTGGCCAGAATTTCCCTCGTGGATCTGAGTAACTTAGAAGCACTGTACTAATGAACAATCACATCTTTTCCAAAGGAGGGCAAGCTGTAGGGATATAGAATCAAGAGCGATGTCAGGAAACATGTTTCCATAGAAAAGGTGGTGGATGCCCTCCCCCAGAAGGTGGTGAAGACAAAAACAGTGATGGAATTCTAGGAGTGGAGTATACACAGAGATCAGCAAAACGCAAAGGAATGGAAACCAAATATTGAGCATCTTAGCTCAGAACAGCACTGAAATGACTTTTACACTTCTTAAGAAGGCGTGGGGGAGATTTTTACTACCCCTCACCACCTTACTGAGCAGACTGAATGGGCCATTTTGGTCTTTATTGCAATCATCTTACTATGTTACTATGTTTTCCAGTCTTCAGTAGTCTTCAGTAACATTTATTTTTGACCTTTTTCTGATTAAGCTATATCGAGCCAATTTGCTGTTATTAATAACTAGGCTCCGCTGACAGTAACAAAAGCTGCATTTAAGTCAACTCATTAGCTTGTGTTATGTTTATGGACATATTATACCGCAGCTTGGTAAATCAGCCCTATTGTTCTTGAAATCCAAATGTCTAACTGACTTATTTTACAATCCAGAGAAAGTAAAATATATTATACCTCTGTAGTCAATTTGGCAGCACAGTGAAAAATAATTCCTTCCTGACTCCATATATAAAATTGTTATAACAGTCTATTTTCTTTGCTAAGGTCCTCATCAAGGGTGCCTGATGTGTGCCATGGTAGAGATATAAGAAATCAGAATGTTTTATTTTGACATAGAATAATTCATGGGCAAGAATTTGCATCAGTCTTCCAACTGGCAATTGCTGAATATTTCCAGACTCTTCAAGATCACTGCCTAGAAATCTTTCCTGAGATTTAAAGACACACTTCAATATAGTCAATTCAATAATGAGTGAAGTTTAAATGCTTCATAGAGGGTGTATACCTTTAAAATGCAGTGCAGTGCACCCGCAGGAATGGAGAAATTTACATGATAATTTTCTTTTTTTGAATCCTGCTAGACCAGTCCTGAAGAGTACTTTCATTCTCTACCCAGCAGGTGGCAGCAGACTAAAGCAACTTTCGGTGATGTCATCACTAGTATATCTACTGGTGCAAAACTGCGAAAAGACAGTACGGTAATTCCCAAGCAGAAAGCAAGATTGAAAAACAAAAAACTTAGAAAGGTATTAACCAGCAAAAATAACTTTAAACAAAATGTTTGACTTTCTTATAATAATCAACTCCACATCCGACACTGTTACTGACAACACAATCAAAAGGCAGCAGGGCTCCCAAACCTGTAGCAACAGTCTTCCCAAGGTGAGTCCTGAACTGGTCTAGCAGGAAAGAAAATGATCAGATACATAAGTTTTTCCGTCCTTATCATCCTGCTAGAGCAGTCCAGACAAGTCTGACATACCCAAGCAGTCAGGACCCAGGGTGGGAGGAAAATAATGCTCTGGACAGAACTGCCCTGCCAAAGGCAACATCTGCTCAGACTCCCACATGCAACCTGTAGTGCTATACAAAGGTACTCAGAGATGACCAAATAGCTTCTGGGGATACCAAGATTGACTCAGCTCAGAAGGAAGCTTGTGCCCTAGTGGAGTGAGACTCCCTCTAGCACACGTTTTCCAGACAGAAAGTAGGCTGAACAAATAGCCTTCTTAATCCAGTGGGAAATTTAGGTCTTCGTCACTGCCTGCCCTTTCTTTGTATTACTGAAGGGAACAAAGAGATGGTCTGACCGACAGAAGGAATTGCTTATCTCTAGGTATCTCACTAATGCCTCCTCGCAACCACCAGATACAGCAAGGGGGTCCTCCCAAAGATGCTTCTCTGAGAAGGATGGAAGGATGACAACCTGATTAAGATGAAAGAAAGGCAGTATCTTTGGGAGAAAGGATGACACAGTTCACAAAGACAGATGCCAAGATGAGCATAAAAGGCTTCCTGCAGTACAGGGCCTGTAGCTCTGACACTCACCTGGTGGATGCAATAGCCACCAGGAAGCCTACCAAGTCCTTGGGAATGACCTTCCAAAGAGCTCAAAGAGGGGACCTTTCAGCGCTTTCAACCTCAAGAGAAATGCACTTTTGGACATCTGCTTTATTCCCTTGAGGAAGAGCAAGATGTCAAGGTGTGCCACCAACAGCAGCATACTAGGGCCATTACCTGAACCTTGAGAGAGTTCAGGCCCAACCTCTGGTCCAAGTCGGACTGTCAGACTGACAAACAGCGACTCCATCCAACTTCCTAGCATCCTGTGGCTGAGAGGAATACCACATTTCGAATACCCTCCAGACTTTCACCTAGACCAAGGAAGTAGAGACCCTCAGAACCTTGAGAAGAGTGTCCACTACTGCTCTAGTGTGGCCCTTCTTGGGCAGCCTAAATCTCTCATGCCGTAAGTGAGAATGGAATAAGATCCTCCATCACCAGGGTCCCTTGCCCCAGAAGACACCTCTCTTGAGGTAGCAAGAGAGGAGACCCTACCAACAAGCTCAAGTTATCTGCATACCATGGTTTGTTTGACCAGTCTGGCACCAGTAGAAGCACCAAGCCCAGATGAGACCAATTTCTGGGCAGAAGCAACTTGCCAAGAGTCACGGGGTGGGGGGGGGGGGAGTAGAAATACAGGGACTTTCCTGGGGTAACACCTGAAGCAAGGTATCCAGGCTTTCCACCCACAGATCCTTCCTGCAGCTGAAAAAGATATCCAGTTTGACCTTCTCCTGGGTGGCCATCAAGTTGAACATGGAAGGCCCCCCCCCTCTTTGCTATGGGGTTGAATGCATGAGGGCTTAACTCAGAATCACTAGGAGCCATGGTGTTTCAGCTCATGAAGTAAGCCTGCACATTGTAGATGCCTGCTATGTGGGCTGCCGACAGAGCAAGCAGATGATCCTCTGCCCAATGACACAGCTCCACCACTTCAACAGCCACTGCGTCACTGAGTGCCACCTTATTTGTTGATGTAAGCCACTGCCATGGCATTGTTTGAGAGCACTCTGATAGCTTTGCTCACTAGGAGAAACCAGAACCTCTCCAGGGTGAGGCAGATTGCTCTGACTTCCAGCCAGTTGATCAACCATGAGGATTCCTATGGGGACTAGTACCCTTGAACAAACTGATCATGAGATATTCCAAGCCCTAGGAGGGAGCAAGGCTGGTCTTGGGATACTTGATCACCAACCCCAGCTGTTCCAGCCAGCAAGTTATGAGCCAGTCATTCAGGTATGAATGAACCTTAATACTCTGTGCAGGAATGCCACCACCACTACCATGATCTTTGAGAAGATGCAAAATGTCATGGCCAGACCAAACAATAGAGCCCTAAATTGGAAATGGAGGTGCAGGACACACAAACAGAGGAACCACCGATGTTGTTTCTGGATAAGAATATGGAAGTTTGCTTTGGTAAGGAACTCTATGTGCTGGACCAATGCAATGACTCACCTGATGGTTTCAATGCAGAAGTGAGGCACTCAAAGCTTGGCATTGTTGCCTTCAGGTCCGGAATGGGTTGGAAGGACCCTCCTTTCTTGGGCACTACTAAGTAGATGGAATAACACTCCTGACCTTGCTCTGTGGAGAGCACAGATATAGTAGCTTGCAACTGCTGTAGGCACGGCAGGGCATCCTCAATTGCCACCTTCATGAGCAGGGAGCTAAAGGGAGACTCCACAAAAGCGTCCCAAAGAGGCTCTGAAAACTCCAGTGCATGCGGGGAGATTCTGGCTTTTTACTCAGAATCCAGCATAACAGAACTTGTGCCACTAAGCCTGCACACAGCGCTACTTGAATGTCCAAAACCAAAGCTTTAAAGGCATTTTTGAGGAGGCTTACAGCCTCCTATCATGAGTCTTTTTTGGTGCAGTGTTCCTTACCATTGGAGATGGTTGTGCTTTGTCACTGCAATGACCAGGACATCCACCCGAGGCAGCCCAAAAATCTGTTACATCTTTCTCTAGGGCAGATGATATAGCTAAGCTAGAACCTTAGGACCCTTCAGACCCAGCTCCAGTGTCTCCCACTGAAAGATCACAAGGCTAAGAGAGGGGGGAAAACCCAAAAGGATGCTGCAGGCCCTACAGAATAGGGTCTACTTGCAAAATCTCCATGGGGTCTAAGCCGGCCCAAGGGTTTCTGATGCCCTAGGCAGAAACCCTGGCCTTGCCACCCCCCACCAGCTGCTGCTGCTGCTGCCCCTCCCCCTACCAGTTGCTGCTGCCCATCCCCCCACTAGCTGCTGCTAAACCCCCCCCCCCACCAGCTGCTGCTGATTCTGTCTCAGGAGGGGGAGGCAACTGCGGCAGTATTTCCAAAAGTGTCAGCTTTTTGCCACCACTTTTGGAAATACTGCCGCTGCCTGCTTCTCTCCCCCCCAAATGGAATCGGCAGCAGCTGGGGGAGGGGTGACATGGCCACCCATGTGTGCCGCTGCCGCCACCCACCCTTTGTACCACCGCTGCTCACCTGTGCCAACCTCCCTAGGCGGCTGCCTAACTCGCCTAGTGGATGGACCAGCCACGGGTAGGCTACAAAATGCACAAGGCCTCCATAGCATCCTGAATAAGGATGGAAAGATCCCTCCTGTGAAACAGGCAGATCACTGACAGATTCTCGCCTACCACCAGGGAAAGCTCTCCATCCTCTGTTGACTCACTTGCTGGAGAAAGGGAATCCACATCTTCATCCCAACCAACCCAAAAGAGACAAGGCAGATCTCTCAGAGGAATGGTTGGGAGAAAGGCAGAATGGAGCAGAGCTGCCAGAAGGCCCACAGTGCTCCATAGGGGGGCTGCCTTACAACTAACAAAGACTGGAAACAATCTATGAGCTTTTTCAGGAGCTGCTGCTCAAAGCCAGCTGAGAACTGGCCCTAGGGCACCAGAGGGACCTGCTTGCTTGAGCCTCCTCACAATGTTCCTCTTCCACAGGGACCATGCAACCATCCAAAATGGCCACTGATCCCACAAATAGGAAAAGCATGAGTGATGCAGCAGAGGCAGAAAGATCACCACAGGGCCTCTGGCTTCCTGATCGCACATGGGCAAAAGAAGCCAGCCACAGAGCTCACCCGATAGGAACCGCAGGAGGCACAGTGCCATGCACCCATCGAAATTTGAAACAGTGCTCCACATCAAGAGAAAAAAAAACACAGAAAAAGGCCTGATGGAAAAAAATGGCAGTGTAAAAGGAATCCTTGAATGGAAAGAGAATCCCAGCACTTGTCAGGCCAGCCAGTGAAACTCGAAGAACTTCCCCAGTTGCCCCCGCATGTATGGGAGGCCTGGTTGCCTCAAAGAGCTGTTTCTTTCGTTTTGTTTTTTGAACTTTAAAGTTTCTTTATAGCAAACAGCAAAAGAGAGGCAATTGAAAAAAACTGCAATAAGGAAAAATATGGATAAGAAATCTCTAGCAAGCAGATAAGAGGACAGCAAGAGAGAAGGGGTTCCTGGACCCAAACTTACCACCCGCCTCACGGACCCCATGAGGGTGGTTCTGTCACTCTCTGGTCTACCAGTATTGGAACCTGCGAGTAACAGTGCCGGACACAGAGCAGCCGTTAGCTGAGCTCTGAGAAAACATTGGGCCTACAGGTCTCAATGGCACCAGCTGCAAGATTGTGATCTGGTTCAGGGGAGACAGGCCTATCTGCACTGTTGCACCAGTCCACACATATTGCCACTGCTGGAAGCAGACAAATACTGGCTTTTTGCTGCACTAGTGGATATACTCGTGATAACATCTCTGAAAGTTGCTATGGTCTGTCTTCACCTATTGATTGGGGAGCATAACCCATTCGTCTAGAAGAAGGATAAGGAAGTGGGACTTATGTATGGGTGCAAAGTATGGTGCACTTGGATATATGTTCCATTTTCGAAGGGCACAAACAGGACTACGTATACAGTTGATTGACGTCACCTCAGAAACCAAAAATGGCCAAACATCTTGATCCAGAAACCAGATTATTGGGACACTATCCTCAGAGGAGGTACCCAGACAGGTTAGACCTCCATGGACTCTAATAAAATCACCATAGAACTACTGGAACTTCTAGTATGAGCAGTGGTAAAACTTCCCTCCTTTTTCCTCAATGTCAAGGATCTACAGCAACTCCCTACTGAGCTCCTGCAGGAGCAATATGCTTTGCCTGTTTTGAGGAATCTTGGTCAAGAAATGCGGAGTGATTCTCCTTCCCCCTCTCCTTGTTTTCATGTTCCTCTCCTCTCTCCCTCCTCCTTTTCACATATTAGGTACCTCTATATCTAACATTTAGGCTCCTCCCCCCTCGACATTCTTCCTTGGGGGTCATGTCTCCAAATGGTTTAGTTTTGTACATATGGTCACAAAAATGTAGTAAAACAAACTAAATTCTCAATGACCTATTAAAAAATGTCTAAGAGTAAATATTTACAAAAATTTCTTTCATTTAATCATATACTCTGACATTGTCAGGCTGCACGGAACCTATATTTCAAAAGAAACCGAGGTGTGCCTAAAAAATATTAATAAAAAAGGGGGAGCAGCACATATTTTCAATGGGTAACCATCCCGATAACACATAACTGCCAATCCACCCTCACTAGGCAGTCCGTTTTTATATATCAAGATTCAGCTCTTTCAGCATTAATATCTAACATATTCATCCAACTGATCTGCGCTGTCATACAGGCATTCAATGTCTATTACTATATATATGCTGATGACATTATGATTTATGCACCTATCAATATGTTCAACACTGACATCATGAACTTAACAAACTGCTTCTCCAGCATTAGATCATGATTTGCCGCTCACAACATGACCATAAACTTCAAAAAGACAGAAGCCCTATACATCACTAGAGACAGCAATTTCACGCTACCGGATATTATTATATTAGATGGAATTCAACTTGATATAAAACAAGATGTGCGTTATCTAGGTGTCAGCCTAAATCAACATTTATCCTTCTCTACACACATCAAAAACACTGCAAGACTATTTACTACAAGCTTAAAACTATACAACACCTCACGTCTCTTCTAATACATAAAGATTTCTGTATAGTCCTTCAAGTTCTTATCTTCCCTCATCTAGATTACTGCAACCTCATCCTCCAAGGCCTACCGAAGTCTGCATTTCATCCTCTCCAACTTGCCCTTAATACAGCAGCTTGTACTCTCTGCAATGCACACAAGACTGATCACATTATTCCCTTACTTAAAAAAATTCCACTGGCTACCCATTACTGAGCATACCAAGTTCAAATCTATCCTCACAGTCTTCAGGGTCCTCCATAGCTTATCTTCCAACCACCTTCAAATGTTATTACATAAGACCAAAGGCAACCACACAAGAAGATCTGGCTCCCAAAACACCTTAAGCACCCCAGTTCTCTTTGCCAAATCTAATACCACCACATCTAAGAGAGCATTCTTCTTATATACTCCATCCCTCTGGAACATGCTCCCATGCAACCTCCGAGCTACAAAAGACCTACTCGCATTTAGAAAAGCCCTTAAGACCCACCTATTTATGAACTGTTACCCAGATAACAGTATATAATCCCGCTTTTTCTGTCCCCTCCTACTCCCTTTACTCTAATGCTCCCTTTTTTCCCCTCCTGCCTTTCATTTGTTGATTCCCTTTCATTTTAAGTTTACCCCAAATTGCTTCACAGTCACCTTGCAAAAAATATTTATTAAAAGCGTGATCACTTGTTTGTAGAATTGGGCCACTCAGTCTTCAGCCCTCCAGAACTAACATCTTCAACCCCAACCTTTCCCAAAATTTCGCTGATAGCTTTATCAAGGGATTGAAGCTGGACCCAAACTAAAAATAAAATATACAGCCATGGTCAAAATAAAAAGTAAAACATACAGCCATGGTCCCTTGATAAAAAAATATATATATAATAACTATTTACACGTTATTCATACAAGGATACTCCCACTTAGAAACACAGAAACATGATGGCAGGATCACACAGCCTATCTAGTCTGTCTTCCCATACCAGTCACTAAGCTGTACAGTCCCTTTTTTCCTTTTGAGATCTTCTGTGTTTGTCCCATGCTTTCTTGAATTCAGATACAGTTTTTGCTTCTACTACCTCCACTGGGAGATTATTCCATGCATGTACCACTCTTTCTGTAAAGAAATATTTCCAGAAATTACTCCTGAGTCTATTTTCTTTCACCTTCATCCTATGACCTTTGTTGCAGAGCTTCCTTCAATTGAAAGAGGCTCTCCTCCTGTGCATTTATGCCACAGAGGTATTTAAACATCTATATCATATCTCCTCTCTTGCGCTTTTCCTCCAAATATACATATTGAGATCTTTAAGTCTGTCCCCATATCCTTTTGATGAAGCTCCCACCCTTTGCACCGACTCCATTCTGTTTATATCGTTTTGAAGATGTGATCTCCAGTATTGCACACAATACTTTAAATTAGGTCTCACCAAAGACTGGTACAGAGGTACTATCGCCTCCTTCTTCCTGCTGGCCATTCCACTTACACTGGGAACTCCAAAGCTGTATCCTTCTGCTTGTCTAAAAGCACCTACACATGCAGAGAAAAGAGGTTAAATACCTTCATGATGTTGATAGGCTCTTCAATAGAATACTTGCCATTCAGTTTTCTGCATTTAAACCATTCGGTTCAAGAATCTGTCATTGAAAAATGTAGCATTTTTCACGATGTCTCAGCCACTTAGATAAATTGCCCCCTTGCAGAGAAAATGAAAATATAATATTTCAGAGTCAGTTGCTTTTAAATGCTTCTTTGAGATTTGAGTTGTTTTGTATTATTGGCTCTTGAAATGCTGCATTCCCGAAACTAGAAAACATGCAAAAATGCCATGTGGTGCAATGTGCTGTAGTTGTTGGCTGCCTTTCTGAAAGCCTGACACGGTACCAAAAGTTACTATGCACGAGTATGTTCAGTCTCCAAGTTAGTTATGGTCTTCTCCAGTGTGGTGTCCTGGAGATACTGTTGCTTCTGCAGCTGTCTCTGTTATGTGGGCCTCTCTCTTAGCATAAGAACATTTGTAGTTTTGCTGTATTCATCTTTTGTCCCGATTCCATGGGTGGAAGGGGACATGAATCCCATTGAAGAGGCTTTCCAGATTTTAGGAAAATCCTTTTGTTCAGAACTGAAAAGACTCCATATGAATAAATCCAGAAGTGTGCTACTCTTTAGCTACCATATCAAAACTTTGGGGCCGCTATCCTGGTCCCATAAGATTCTGCTGGCACCTCAGGTATGCCAGTGTTCAGATGCCTCCTACTTTTCCCATTTGAGGGCCATGCTAGAAAAAGGGGGTAGGGATTTCAGGCTCTCTCAACATGCTTCTATTTCCTCTGACATTCTTCTTCTAGCTAGGTCTCTCTCTCTTTCTCTCACTCTCTTTCTTTCTCAGTTCTCGTAAAGTCCCTAGTCTAGAAACTATCCAGGATCCTAGTACATCCCTACTGGACTGAAACACTTATAACCTACTAGCAGGGTTGGAAGGCTGATACCATTTCCATAGGTTATTGCAAGTCTGGACAGATTTTCATTAAGTCTAGGAGCCAGCCCCAAAAAACTTAGGAACCAATATTGTCCCTATTGACGTTCAAGTGTGTGTGGGTGGGGGGGGGGGAGGAATCTCCTCCAAAATCAGCAGCAGCTCTTTTAGAAACTGATTTACTTGGAAGTCCTCGGGACGATCCAATCTGGCTGCCGCTTGCACACTCTATGCCTAAAGCTCTCCTGTTTCTTCTGGATGAAACGTCTAAACGTAAAGAGGCACATTCCATTCAGGCCATCCAGCCCCCTATGTGGCTGATCAGAAGCAGGATGTACAGAGGTAGACCAGATTCTGATCCTGTGGCTGGACCCTCAATCCAGCCTCCCATGGCCAGGGTCTGGTTGTGGAGAATTTCGTGCACCCTGCCTCACCTGTCTCCACTGGTTGCCACAGAAACACCGTGTCCAGGCAGACTTATTTCACCTCTGTGGTGGAATAGGTCCCCTGTCTAGGTCCGAGGCCCCAGACGTACAGGGCCAACCTCAGAATCGGCCCTGTAAGTCCGGGGTCGCGGCCTGCCCATGCCCCACCCTTGCTCCACCTCCGGAATGTCTCCTCTTGCCCCCATCTAGGTCTCCCCGTACAAACACGCTGTTCATTTCGGGAGGCTTTTGCTGGGACCAGCAGGGGGGTGAATAGCGGGGATGGACGTCCAAATTGGACATCTCTCCCCACCATTCATGGGACAGAATGATCCTCAAAGTGCTTTCTCCTAACTCTTCAGGAGAACTTCACCAGCTATCTATTCTCCCATTTCTGGCCAAGAAAGACAGAGATTCTGGGAATCCAGCCGATGTGAGTGGGGACAGTAGCTTTTCAGCATGTTTCCCATTTGGTAATCCAACTTCCAGCTCTTCAATTTTCAGAATGACTAAATCCCCTAACAATCGTCACCGATTCTATCAGGCTCTTCAATGTCTGCTTACCTGATGGAGGTCTCTCTGGTAGACAGGGCTTCGCCCCCTTCTGATTTTGATAAGGAACTTTTGACATCTTTGGAGGAATGCTCCTTGGCATCAGCCCCTAATATTGTGCTTTTAGATTCAGTGAGCAATTTGCAGGGTCTGAGTGCAGATGTGGCTCAACGTTGTTTGAAGATTCTCTCAAATGCTTATTCTTTGGAGAATGTATCAACTATTAGGAATATTGAAACTGAAGCCGCTTTGGGTCTTGACGCCATCAAGGACTCTTTTTAACAAATCTCAACTCATTTTAAAGTTTCGTCATCCCAGACATCTGGTAGGCATGAGAAGGATTTTCTTCATGATTCAGTTCCAGGTACTCAGACAATAGAAACTACAAGATGATGGTAAGATGAATAACTCTTCGGGTGAGAGAATTCTGAGTGCTGGAGAAGTTGGTGTTAACAAAATACAACATGATGTCATTACGTTTGAATCTCGATTAACTAACTGTGAAAATAAGATAAAAGCTACTATTAAGGACTGTATTAAACTTTCTGAAGATATAAAGCATGCTGACTCAGTTTTGGCAGAAACTTTGAAACTATTTCTAGCCAATATTCTTAAGTTGGAAAATATAGAGAACAATCAACGCAGAAGGAATATTCAATTAGTGGATTTTCCTAAATTAGATAATGTTTCTCCTGTGAATTTATTTAAAAGTTATATGTGTGAGGTTCTGCTGGTTCAGGAGGCTTCATTTCCACCGGTTTTATCAACATATTATTTACCGATTAAGTTAACATCGCCTAAAGCCTCGATTTTTCTCCGCAAAATTTGTCTGCTCAGTTACTTCCTGATTCACTTGTGAAAGCTACTTTGTTTGTAACCATGGTGCTTGAGTATGATAGAGATTGGCTTTTTAAATGGTTTTTTCCATCTCAAAATAAAAAATTTCTTGGATGTATTATGAGAGTGTATTTAAATGTATCATATCCTACCCAAATTTGTCGTTGTCATTTTCTAGCTATGTGGATCCATGTTCTCGGCCTTGGTGCTAGTTTTTCGTTAAACTATCCTTGTAAATAAAAAGGTAAATATCAAGCAAATGATTATGTTTTTTTCGAACCCAACCAGTTGAAAGTATTTCTAAAAGCTAAAATGGATGTTCAAAGTTTGGTTTCGGTGGACTGAAGGATCTCTGTGATGTTTAGGTAGCCTTGGCTTTAATGTGTTATTTTCTTTTTTCTTTTCCTTTATATTTTTTGTACACATATTGGATTTCTTTTAGATGAGGAGTTTACTTACTGTATTTGAGTGCTCATTTTGTTTGTTTGTTAGCAGCACTCTATTACTAGTATATAATTCAATAAACATATTGTATGAAAAGAAAAAAAGAAGAAACTGATTTACTAAGGGGGATGTTTACTAAAATCCGCAAATGTGCGCGCCGCAAAATAGCGCACGGAAACGCGGCACTGAAACGCAAATAAACGCGTTTAAACGCCCCGCACACGTGCGTGTCACCCCCGCACAGGTACGCGGCTCACTAATGGGCCCCGTACAAGTGCGGGCCCGCAAATGTCCGATAGAGGCGTGGAACGGCGAAAGGAGGGCGGAGGAAGGCTCCGGAGGGGCGGAGGGACGGGGTCAATGGGTGGAGAGTGGGAGGGGAGAGGCTCCCCGCACAGTAGCGGGCCCGAATTTGCATGTAAAAAGCATTTAAAGGGAAGAGAAACCATTTCCGTCAGCAATGTACAGGAAAACCGGGGAAACCAGCAAAACGTGAGCAGTGTGATACATGTGCACAGCACAAACGTGAAAATAGAAATAGAAAATGACCACAACAGAACTATTACAAATAGTAATTCAGCTGGGGAACAGTTATAGTGATGGGCAAATACAGAAATCACACCCAGCAAAGCTCCACAAAAAAGAAATGAAGTTTGGAAGGGTCTACTGAGAGGAGACTCTTCCAAAAACCATGTCCACGTTATGGAGCTTTCCTGGGAGTGTTTGCTATGGTTGCCCATTAATATCACTGTTGCCCAGCGTGGTGATATTTTGTCCCACATTTCCCGTGGTCATTTCCGGGGTTTATGTGCACGTTTGTCACCAGACAGGGTGCATATGCCCACAGTAGAATTGCGTAGAGCAGGGTTTGTGACTCCATCCTGCCAGGCTTACTGCCTCCAGGGGCTGCACTGTCTCTGTGGCCAAAGTGTGGTACAGCGGACAGAGTTATTACCTCTAGGACCAGAGGGCAGAGGTTCAAAACCCAGCTGGGGCACCTGCCAGCCCAGTCCCTATATTTTACCCACCACCAAATAAAGATAGCGCAGACACCCCTGTATGCATGGGGAAAACACCCATATTTTACCCAACACCGCACACACCCCACAACAATGGGCATTACCTACAGCCAAGTCCCCCAAATGCAGTCCCATACTGCCACATTGCAATCAGGTCAACTGCTTTTTCTGAGAGAAGTTCATGCCAGCATGTTGGCGGACAAGTACATGTGGTGCAGGGGGCAGTGGCTGCTAACCACAGAAGACAGAGGCCTAGCCATGTGCAGGCTGGCACAGTCCACTGCAACAGACAGGTCCTGCCGGATCCACAGTCATGGACAGTCCAGGGAATCCAACCAATCTGTGGCTACACAGTGGTGCAGTGCACACAGACAGTGCATACAAGAACAGAAGGTCACAGGTTCAAAGCCCAGCTGGGGCTACTGCCAATCCTGCCCACATATTTTTCCCACAACTAAACAGTGATAGTAAGGACACACCTTTCATGGCGGGGACATATGCAATGGTAAGACATCTATCTTTTACCCCACTGAGCACAGACACCATGAACAGGGGCAGTACCTAGAGCAGAATCACCCAAATGCAGTCCTGGTGGGCCACACACCAGTCAGGTTCCATGCTGACACTCATACAAATGCCTGTGCTGTATATCTATGCACCACCCCCATGGCATGTAGATGTAGCCATGCATATTCATGAGGGATAGCAGGAAAACCCGAACAGTGTGATGCAAACCTGGACTGGAGTTGGGAATCTGTGCCGTAAAGCAGCAGCCATCAAGGGCAGACACACCCACACCCACAGGCCCCATTGGCCAATGTCTCCTGGAAAGGCAGAACATTGGACCGTGCATGCAGCACCCACAACGAGCACTTGCATAACTTACCAATGTCACCCTACACCTGAGGTATACGGTACACAGCTCGGAGACGTTTGCTAGGAGCACAGGCAGGCAGTTATCCATACGTTACGTACATACTGCTAGTTGACCCCATCCAAACAATCTGTTAGGTGTTTGCGGGGCATGCTCCAGCCCTGGCCTCTGACGGTGCTTACCACCCTGGGGAGTGACCACCAGCTGTAATGCGTACCATATCCATGCCTTGCCGTGCTCAGGACCGGTTTGGTGGGCAAGGCTACTTACCCCCTCAATCGTAGCACCATGATGGCAGAGGTGTGGAAGTGTGTGTCTGTCTATACAGTGGGTGTTGGCTGCAAGCCCCTTCAACAGCCCGCACTGCCAGCACTGTTGCCAGTATTGGCCAGTCAATGTGCATAATGAGGTGCAAGGTACCATGGGTATAGCCAGGGCAGGGTGACATGGCCAGGATGCATCTGCACTGGGCATAGGGCCCTGGCAGGGACATTGGCTGGGATATTGTAGTGTCCGGCCACCACCTACACAGACAGGGTGGCCAAGGCATGTCCTTCTGGGGGATCACGCTCACCCTGACTGTGCAGTGACCACAGCATGGCTAGGCCCCCCCCATAGTGCTGTATAGTAGTTCTCTCATGTGATAGATATGGGTTTCTCTTTGGGGCCCAGTCACTGATCTATCTGCTTGCTGTGTATGCATCTCCATTGGGAACATGCACTATGGACTAACCAGCAGGATGTTTGTAGCTGGTAAATGTCTTGCTATAATGGCTTGCAGGGTGCAGTGGCTGTTGGCTTGCTGCAGGGGAATATCTGGTGGTGGAGTGCAGCTTACCATACCCTGGGCTTATGTCTGTCTGCTATTGTGTTATGGCTGTGTATGGAGCTGCCTGCCTTGGGGGGGGGGGGGGGGGGGGTGGTGGTGGTGGTGGTGGTGGTGTTCCTCAGCAGGACTGGGGTTGATGTTGCCCTCTACTGCCACCTTTGCAGGGAGGTAGAGTGTGGATCCCTTGATGGAGACCATGTTTGCCACGGGGGGGGGTGCCTGATGGTGGCAGACAGGGATATCCATGGTGTTTGTGCAGAAACTAGCTATCTTACACATTAACACTGCTTTGGAATGCCCGCTTGGCCTCCATCAGCCATGGCAGGTGTTGTTGACCTGGTCCTGGCCACCTCATTGCACACTCAGGGTGAGCACAGTACCCGCACGATGTAACGGTGTGTGGCTACTCTGTGCCAGTAAAACACCCGGTCAGTGCCCCCTACTAGGCCAAGGTGCTGTGTGGGTGCACCCGGTCACTTCCCCCAACAGGGCCGAGGTGCTGTGGGGGTGCATTCACCATCTTGTGTCCATCTGCGGACAGCTAATTTGCATGTGCAGTGCATCATGGGTACGGGTGGCCTAACCCTATCCTGTTGACACCAGCAGACTGTCTGTGCGGTGACGTGTAGGCTATCTGCAGCCAGCCAGGGGCCTGCTTACAGCTATGGAGCTGTAGTGCAATGGTTACATCACTGCCTGTGCAGCCAGAGGTCATGGGTTCAAACCCACAGTGGGGCCCTTTGGTAGGGCTGTCCACAGCTTTATTTTTATTTACTGTACATATGTCTATGCCGGCAAGACCACCCTCAGCTTACTATACCCATTAGGTGCCTCTGAGGGTGCTTCATAGGGCGCCCTGTAGGCCACCTTATGGTTGCCATCCCTATAGGGTGCACTATACATTATCCTGTGTCGCAACATACATGCTGCCCTATAGGGGTCATTCAAGGGTGCCTTGGCGAACAGTGCACTGTAACATGTGCCTTATGGGCCGCCGTATGTTAACATGCTGGGAGAGTGCGTTTGCTAGTAGTGATAACAAAATATAATTATACAGCCTCCCTCAACATAATACATACTGCCTCAGCAGGCATTTTTCACTGGGCATTGTGAGGAGTTGAACCCCTGATCCCTGCACCATTGGTCAGTGTTCTAACCATTGTGCTGTGGCTCTGTTCCTGTGCTTGTGCATCAGCGCGCCGCCTTGTGCCTATCAGCGCGCCGCCTTCTGCCACCCAAGGGGACCAGTGCGCCGCCTTCTGCTGCCCAAAAATAACTGTGCGCCGCCTTATGCCGCCCAAAAAGCACTGTGCGCCGCCTTCTGCCGCCCAAAAATAACTGTGCGCCGCCTTATGCCGTTCCAAATTAATTTGCCTCCTAAAACAATGTTAATCATTACAGTTACTGCCTCAGCTGACCTTTGTCGTTGCGCACACTGGGGGATTGAACCCATGGCCCCTGCACCATTGGTCAGTGTCTTCACCATTGTACCACGGCTCTGTTGTTTTATACACTCAGCAGCGCGCCACTTTGCCTTTCCACGCGCTAATGTCGACCCCCGCACATTAGCGCGACGCACACACGTCCGGTTGCTTACTACCGTTTTTTTTCTATTTTCTGCCTGAACCGCCCACTCCTTATATGGCACACGCACACTAGCGCGGCCCCGCACGTTAGGAATGTTTAGTAAACATGCCCCTAAGAGTCTTTTCCTATTTTGTGTCTAAGGGGAAAGAAAGTTTAGTGTCTCTGCAGAACACTGGCAGAAGCCAACAGTCTCCCTTCTGCAAACACCCCTCTGATAGGTGAAGCAAAGAGGTAGTTGCTTTTTTGCTTAACATATCATCATGGCCTGCATCTCCATCTTTCTCTCATAATCCCCTAGTCTGTCTGTCTGTCTCTCTCTCTCATAGCCCCCCACCTTTCTCTAGTCTTTTTCTCTAATGCTCAGTCTTTCTCATACCACCTTCAGCCTTCACCCAGTCTCTCTCTCTCTCACTTATGAACCCCCCAGACTTCCCCTAGGCTTTCTCTCTCTCCTAGTCCCCCTGTCTTCATCCAGTTTCTTTCTCATACTCCTCCACAGCCTTCGCTCAGTCTCTGTCTCATACCCCCCAGCCTTCACCCAGTCTCTCTCATAACCTCCCCAGCCAGTGAAATATGGAGGGGGAGACTGGGGGAGTGCATGGCTTTTTGTCACTGGCCAGAGGAGGAGCACTGGAGACCCAGAGGTGAGGCACTGGAGACCCACAGATGCTCCCCTCCCTCCTTCATGCATGACCCCTTCAACTGGCAAGGCCAATGGCAGCAAAAGCAACAGGAACAGAAGCAGAAGCAGCAAATAGAAAGCAAAACAAGCACTAGTATTGTAAGCTTTCATGCTCCTGTGTTCTTCAAAGCCTTGCTGCATCCCATCCCCACAGCAGCCAGAAGTAGTACCAGAGGGGCATGGCCAGTTCATTCACTAGGCGAGCTGGGTGGTGGCAGCAGTGGCATACATGGGCAGCCACGCTGCCCCCCCCCCCCGATTACTGGTGATTCCATTTGGGGGGGGGAGGTGGGCAGTGGCAGTATTTACTAACGTGACTGCTTTTTGCGACCACTTTTGGAAATGCTGCTGCTGCCCGCCTCCCTCTCCTGAGATGGAGTTGGTGGCAGCAGGGAGGAGCGACAAGGCTGGACTTTCTGCCTATGACAGCAGAAACCCTTGGCCGGCCCTGCAGAGAGGCAGGACACAGCAGGATTTTGGAGAGCGAGGGGAGCACAAAGGCTCAGCAACGATTATCTGTTTTCTATTTGTGCTGTTCCTTCCTCTGCTGCTGTTGGTCTGGCCATGGCAGGAGGGAGGGAGGGAAGTTGGAGTGAAAATGTTGGATTGGAGGGGAGCACAGGGAGGAATGGGAGAGAGAGGGGGAGATACTGGACCACAGGATGGGGAGAGATGGAAGAGAGGGGAGCTGCTAGACTTTGGGGTAGAGGGAACAGGAAGATACTGGACTATGGGGTGGAGGAAAGAGAACAAGGAGATGCTGAAACAGGTGTGTGGGGGGGGGGGGAGAGACAGAAGAGAAAGGAGAAATGCTGGACCATGGAGTGGGGGAGAGGGAAGAGAACAAGGAAATGTTGGACAGTAGAACAGAGTGCAGTGGGAGTGGAGAGGGATAAGAACAAGAAGCTACTGGACCATGGAGGGGAGAGGAAAGAGAAAGGGGATATGCTGGAATATGGGGGAGGGGAGATATAAAGGGGAGATGCTGGACTATTAATGGGGTGTGGACAGAAAGAAAAAGGGGATATGCTGGACCATGGGTTGGGGTTGGGGTTGGAGAGAACAGGATGATGCTGGACCATAGAGTAGAGTGGGGTGTGGTGGAAAGGCACAGGAAAATCATGGTATGCCACTGCCCCCGGCCTTCACCCAATCTCAGTTTCTCACTCTCCTCTCCCCAGCTTTCACCCAGTCTCTCTCACTCTCATATCCGATCTCATATCTCATAAGTCGCAAAATCCCAAGCAACTAAGGTGCTTAGGTGTCTGCCACATATTACCCTTGCCTTGCTTTTTCAGAGCAGCCAAAGGAACAGCACGTTTCCCATTTCTCCGCCATGATTTGGCTCTCTCTAAATTTGAGCACATGGTGCAGAAAGTTTGGACTGGTCTTGTGGTTTCAAGTCTCATGAGACTTGAAACTTCAAGACTTCCTAAACGTCTTGCACTGTGTGCCTCAAGCTTACAAAGAGCTGTTGATCCAGACAGAAGTGGTTTCTAATTAGCTTTCACCATCTCAAATTCAAGCTTATGAGTGCATCCATGTTTGTTGCACTGCCTGTGAAAAAGTTTGAAGGATGGCATGAGCTCCCCTGAATATGGTTTCATTTTAATACCACTTTGCTGTTGGGGTGCACTCAGTGCCAACCTCATTTTATCTTTCAGACATATGGCATTACATGTTGTCCCAGAGTCTAGCTGACAAGATTGTACCATATTATTCAGTCTGAGATTCACAGATCATTCCCGTCTTTTTATTTGCATAGCACCAGGGCATTCTTGCATCACTGCTGAGCAAATCTGCATTATCTGACTCTGATCTCGTCCAACTTATGCAGCATACTTGCTGTGTTCTGCCTCCTGCTTGATAGACACACCCTTAGAAAATGATTTGGGCCACCACATATTTTCCCATATGGCGGACACTGTTCTTTCACTCGCTTATGTACACTGCCACAGTACTTACATGCTGAAGATTTGGTTTCATGTTGCTTTTTCTTGCAGTAGCCATGTACACCTTGATGATGCCTCTCTGTTGCATTATTGTTGTCAGCCCTGCAGTCCTCTTCTGTAGTTCTCAGTTGCAAGTCTGTGAGTTCTGCAGTACATGTTTCAGTGGCTATATTCTCTTAAAAGATGGTGACTTGTGCATTCACTGGCAATGCCAAAAACTAATCTATCCTGAACTAGATAATAGAGGAAAGCCAACAGTCACCCAAGAGAGCAAGGTTCAGAATAAAGTATTTTTATTTATTTATTTATTTAACTGTATTTATATCCCGCTTTTCACCGGGTCAAAGCGGTGGGACATATAACAAAGGGGGGGGGGGGAATCAATGGTGGGGGGGGGGGGCCCAACACCCGGGGTTCAACATTGTTTATTTTGGGATTGAAAAAGATACTGAAAGGGTAGCAAAGTTAAGGGTTTTGAGCTTTTGAGAAATTTTGGGGGTTCCTATTCAGAGATGTTCTTGGAATAGGACGGTTTTTAGCTGCTTTTTGAATGATGGGAGATCACCGTTGTTCCTGATGTGGTTTGGTAGAGAGTTCCAGAGGGATGGGGCATAGAGTTCAAAGGATCTGTTGCAGGTCCGTTGTGTTGCCTTGGTCCTTTTGTGGGGGACTGCAATGGAGCTGTTGGAGGATTGTCTGGTCGTTCTGCTGTGGGTTGGTCGAGGTAGTAGGGAGCAGAGTGGGGTGCCTTGTGTTTGGTGGATGGTTTTGTGGGTGAGTAGAAGAGCTTTGTATTTGATTCTTGCTTCGATGGGGAGAATATGAAGGTCCCTCAGAATTGGGGTGATGTGGTCCCTTTTCTTTGCATTGTGAATTATTCTCGCCGTGGTGTTTAGGGCAATTCGGAGAGGATTGGTTTGTGTGGCAGGTAGGCCATGGTAGATTATGTTGCAGTAGTCTAGATGAGGGAGTGTCAGAGCTTGCATTACTGTCCTGAAGTCCTGTGGTTCGAGGAGAGGTCGGAGACGTTGTACCGTTTTTGCCTTGTGGAATACTGTTTGAGTGGTCTTGTTGATTTGCTGCTTAAGGGTTAGGGCTTGGTCAATGATAATGCCGAGATATCTTATGTGTGGTTGTATTTGGATTTGCGTGGTTCCCATGGTGATGTGAGTGGGTGGTTTGAAGTCTGGGTCTTTTGTCACTATAAGAGCCTCGGTCTTCTTTATGTTAATGGATAAGTTGTTCTCTTGTAGCCAGTTGGATACGTCAGTGAAGCAGGTTGACAGCTGGTCGTTTGTCGGGTCTGTGGTTGTAATTGGGGCGTAGAGTATTATATCGTCGGCGTATATGTGGAAGTGGACATTGTGAGTGCGTATGACTGAACAGAGTGGACGGAGGTAGATGTTGAAAAGCATGGCTGATAATGTGGATCCTTGCGGTACTCCTTGATGTTGCTGGAAGGGGGGTGAGGTTGAGTTTTTGGTGCGGATTAGTTGCTGTCGGTTGGTTAGATAGGACTTGAACCATTGGAGAACAGTATCTTTGATCCCAATTGTTTGGAGTCTGTGGATAAGGGTGTTATGGGAGATGGTGTCGAAGGCCGCTGATATGTCCAGGAAGATTAGGATGAATCCTGAGTGTTTCTCTTGGGTTCCTATGATGAGGGTGTTCATCAGCGTGGTCATGAGGGTCTCGACCCCATGTAATGGTCGGAATCCGTGTTGCTGCGGGTCCAGTATGTTGTTGACGTCTAGGTGTTCTTGAAGCTGACGTTGTACTATCTTCTCAATTATTTTTGCGTTGAGTGGGAGGCTCGCTACTGGTCTGTAGGAGGTGGGGTCTAGGGGATCCAGGTTGTGCTTTTTTAGGGTTGGTCAGATGATTGTGGTTTTGAGGGCATCTGGCATGTGGCCTTGGGCAAAGGATTCATTTACTGGTATCCTTGCTGGTATCCTTGAAGGATACCAGCAAAAGACTGAAGTTAGGACATATCGACAAAGAGGTTCCAATAAAGACAAAAGTAACCCAAATGCCCTTAACTACAGAGCAGACAGAGCTTAAAGAGTCCAAATTACCCCTGCCTACTGATTACCAGATCAATACGAATAAAATACAGTCTCTTAAATACTTGTATGCAAATGCTAGAAGTCTGAAAAATAAGATGGGAGAATTAGAATATATAGCACTAAATGAGAGGTTAGATATGATTGGTATCTCTGAGGCATGAGAGAAGGATGACAACCAGTGGGACACTGTGATACCTGGGTACAAACTATATTGTAATGATAGAGCAGATCAAATTGGTGGAGGGGTTGCAATCTATGTTAGAGATGGCATTGAGTCACAAAGGATTAAAGTTTTGCAGAAAATAAAATATACCGTAGAATCTCTATGGATTTAAATTCCATGTAAAAAGGGGAAGGGGAAGGCGAAAGCAAAGGCAATGGCAGTGGGGGTGTACTATCAACAAATGGATAATGAAATGCTCAAAGAAATCAGGGAAGCTAACAAAAGTTACAGTACAGTAATAATAATGGGTGATTTCAATTACCCTGGTATCAACTAGATCAGTGTCATGGCAGGACATGCTAGAGAGATAAAGCTTCTAGATGAAATAAATGACTGTTTCTTGGAGCAGCTGGTTCATGAACCAACAAGAGAAGCCATTTTGGACCTAGTCCTTAGTGGAACACAAGATCTGGTGCAAGAGATAAGGGTGTTGGGGCCACTTGACAATAGTGATCATAGCAAGATCGCGTTTGATTTAATAAATGGAGGAAGGATGGCAAGGGGTAGCCACAGTACTACCTTTTAACTTTCAAAAAGGAGACTATGAAAAAACTAAAAGGAGCAGTTGCAAAGGTTAAAGATTTATATCAAGCATGGGTGCTGTTTAAAAATACTATCTTGGAAGCCCAGACCAGCTGTATTCCATGCTTTAAGAAAAGTGGAAGGAAGTCCAAAAAACTGCCAGCATGGTTTAAAGGTGAGGTCAGAGAGGCTGTTGTTGCCAAAAAAGGCATCTTTCAGGAAATGGAAAAAGGAGCCAAAAGATGAAAACTGGAAACAACATAAGCACTGGCAAGTTAGATGCAAGGCATTGATAAGGCAGGCAAAGAGAGAATTTGAGAAGAAACTTGCTGTGGAAGCCAAAACGACAATATAGACTTTTTCAAGTACCTTCGTAGCAAAAAAACCTATGAGAGAGTCATTTGGACCATTAGATGATAGAGGGGTAAAAGACTCACTAAGAGGGGACAAGGCCATATCGGACAGACTTAATGAATTCTCTGCTTCGGTCTTTACTGAGGAAGATGTAGGGATGTTACCCATGACTGAAGTGGTATTTAAGGTAATGCCGCAGAATTGAAAGAATTATTGATACGCTGGGTAAGATATATTATAATTACTTGATAAACTGAAGAGTAGCAAATCACCTGGACAGGATGGTATACATCCGAGTGTGTTGAAAGAATTGAAATATAAGATTGCAGACCTGCTATTAGTTTACAGATTACTATCATTAAAATCATCTGTAATACCTGAAGATTGGAGGATGGCCAATATAACGCCAATTTTTAAAAAGGGTTCCAGGGGTGAGCCGGGAAACTATAGACCAGTGCGTCTGATGTCAGTACTGGGAAAAATGGTAGAAACAATTATAAAGAACAAAATTACTGAACATGTAGATAGTGTGATGATGTGCATGCTGCAGAGCCCTTTAAAACTAGAAAAAACACTGAAATTTGTTCCCATAAGCGGGGGATGGGCTCACTGAAACACAATTCCCACATAGAGAGTGAAACTAAGGCACACAGAAGCAGGGTTACCTTGAAGCCACACCCAGCCTCTAGGGCAGCTGCAAGCAGAGAGAGGGTGGGGCCAGGGAAGCAAACAATTCACAGAACATATAAACTGCGTCACACAGGAAGTGAGGAAAAACTGGAGGATCAGCTGGGAGTTGATTCTAGAGTTCAGCCCACACGAGGACCATGCACAGGACAGTGCAGAGGCAAGTGCAATACTAAGGAGAAACTGGCAGACTCCCGAGGACGGGGTCTCTCTAGAAGATCAGCTGAGCTAACAGAGGACTCAGACACTGATCAAACAGGATCTGCTCATACACCAGAGAGACTGCAGAGAAGGACTGCTCAAAGGCAGGACAGGCTGCAGGCTAGGAGCCAAGTGAGAAGGCCAAGAGACCGGGAGAGGAAGCAGCACTTCAAGGCTGTGTCTTCTGGTGGGTCCAGGAGGACTGGTCAACACTTACAAGGCAAGTGTAAAGGGTGTGGGCATAGAAGGAGCTGGGAGAGAATTCAGGACTTTACTTCTGAGTCAGAATATAGCAGCTCTAGCCCTGAGCCTCTATACAGACAATGTAAAAAGTCTGTTAGAAGGAGAGTCACTGCCAGCCCAAAAGCTTATGCATTTCCTGAAGAGGATTTATTAAGAGGGAGAAAGGCAAGAGGTTCCAACCCGGTTATAAAGGGGAACCAGAAGCTAAAGTGGGGAAAACTTTTAAAGCTGTTGAAGAACGTACAACAGGTTGAGCCAAAGGTTACCCCAAGCACAGAGCCATATAATTCCCCAGCAGAAATGGATGTGGACTGTTTCTCTAATAATTCAGTGTCCTCAGCCGAATCAATGGATTGCAGTCTGTGTGTGACTAATATATAATGCTTTTACTAAATGCTGTGTGAAAGAAGTAAGAAGGCAACAGAAGTGCTAGAATCACTGTATGCTTGAAAAACAGACAGGAAGATAACCAAACCCTCATGTGTAAAAGTAGCTGGTTCTATGGCTGCTGTAACCTCAGCTAAATAAGCTAACGGTTTTAAACTGAGAGGGGGCACTCTGATTGATGTCTTGAACTTATGCCAGCAGAGAAAGTAAAGCTCCACTATTTCTAAGTTTGTGAATGATGCACAAATGGTATCTTTGCTGTATCTGTAAATAATAGAAGTACTACTACCAAGAGTGAAGAAGTTTATTTGTAGAATTCACCTTGGACATTCTTTGGAGAAGAATCCTATTTTGGTTAATGTGATTTTGCCTTTTTCTTGAGCTTTTTGCCACAAATGATTTACTTGAAGAAAACAAATAAAAAGCAATTTATGTTACAAATTGCCCTGTGCCTCTTCCATTCGGACTGCTAAATAAAAGCAAACCACAACTACATTAAAAGAGGTGATCTTCGTGTCCTATTAGGCGGGCGCCTGCACAAATACAACAGTAAGCGTCCAAAAGCAGAAACAATCTGCCTTGCCGGCCCTAGGGGGCGTAGGCGCACGGAGTGGTAGGCCACAATAGTCATGGCTTAATGGGAGACAAACAACATGACTAGCCAAGGAAGGTCTTGTCTTACTAATCTGTTATGTTTTTTTGAAGGTATGAATAAACAGGTAGACAAAGGTGAGCCAGTTGATATAGTATATCTGGATTTTCAGAAAGCCTTTGACAAGGTCCCTCGTGAGAGAGTCTTGGCCAAATTAAAGAGTCATGGGATAGGAGGCAGTGTACTATTGTGGATCAGGAACTGGTTGAAAGATAGAAAGAAGAGGGTAGGGCTAAATGGTCAATTTTCCCAATGGAGAAAGGTGAATAGTGGAATACCCCAGGAATCTGTGCGGTGTCTGCTGCTTTTTAACATATTCATAAATGACCTGGAAAAGGGAATAACGAGTGAGATAATCAAATTTGCAGAGAGACAAAAAATTATTCAAAGTTTATTTACTTAAACAGGTTTTCTATACTGCCTTTATCCAAAGCGGTTTACATCAAACAACATAACAATTAGAGAGAAATTGTTTTACATTAAACATGGATTGTAACTTGGAGATAAATATGAGATACATTATGTGAAGTCTATGAGATACATTATGTAAAGTTGTTAAAACCCAAGAGGATTGTGAAAAATTACAAGAGGTCCTTGATAAATTGGAAGACTGGATGTTTAAATGGCAGATGAAATTTAATGTGGACAAGTGCAAAGTTATGCACATAGGAAAGAACACCCCAAACTATGGTTACACAATGCAAGGTTCCATATTAGGAACCACCACCCAGGAAAAAGATTTAGGCGTCATCATGGATAAAATGTTGAAACCCTCTGCCCAGTATGCAGTGGAGGCCAAGAAAGCAAATAGAATGCTAGGTATCATAAGGAAAAGAATGAAGAATAAAACAAAGGATATTATAATGCCTTTGTATCGTTCCATGGTGTGACTGCACCTTGAATATTGTGTGCAATTCTGGTCGTTGTGTCTTAAAAAGGATAGAGTGTTATTAGAAAAGGTTCAGAGAAGAACCACCAAAATGGTTAGAGGGATGAAAGGCTACCCCTAAGAGCAGAGACTTAAAAGATTGGAAAAGAGACGGCTGAGGAGAGACACAATAGAGGTCTATAAATTAAATTGTAAATAGTGTAAATAGTTACCTTTTGTTATCCAAGTTTGGTTCCCATGTTAATTGTAAACTCAGACTTATGTACCCTGTCTGATTGTTCTGTTCCATGTAAACCGCGCTGATGCTGAATAGTGCAGTATATAAGAAATGGTAAATAAATAAATAAATTAATTAATGAATGGAGTGGAACGGTAAATGTAGATCAATTGTTTACACCATGAAAATATAGAAAGACTAGGGGGTATGTTTACTAAAACCCCATTATGGTGCGTGGCGCGCTAGTGTGCGGATGCCATATAAGGAGTGGGCGTTTCAGGCTGAAAAAAGCAAAACCGGGATTAATCATGCGCTAATGTGCGCTGCGCTCATGTGCGCCCCGCACATTAGCGCATGAGAAAGTTGCGCAGGAAGCAGAAGTGGCGCGCTGATGCACAAGCACAGGAACAGAGCCACAGTACAATGGTTAAGACACTGACCAATGGTGCAGGGATCATGGGTTCAATCCCCCACTGTGCCCAATGAAGAAAGGTTGCTGAAGCATTACGTATTATGGGGAAGATTGCTTTAGGAGGCATTTTATTTTTATTTTAATTATCACTACTAGCAAACGCACTCTCAAAGCGTGTTAACATAAGGCGCCCCATAAGGCACATTTTAAAGAGCACTGTCTGCCAAGGCACCCTAGAATGTTGCTTATAGGGCACTTTATAGGGTGCCGTATGAGTTACCGCAAGGTCACAGCACTGTTTTTGATGGCAGCACTGTGCAGTTTAAGGAATGAAAATCATAAGTAGGTGCGCTGATATGCAAAGAGGAGAAGTAGTGGAGCACAATGGTTAAGACACTGACCAATGATGGAAGAGTCATGGGTTCAATCCCCCACTGTGCCTAATGAAGAAGGCTGGCTGAGGCATTACCTGTGATAGGTAATATTGCTGTAGGGGGCATTTTATTTTTATTTTAATTAGTGCTGCCAGCAAACACACCCTCAAAGTATTGTAACATAAGGTGCTGCATAAGGCGCCTCATAGGGTACCCCAGAGGGCACATTTTAAAGTGCACTGTCCGCCACGGCACCCTACAATGTTGCTGAAAGGGCGGCCTATAGGGCTCCATATAGGGTGCCCTATGAGGCACAGCAAGGTCATAGCACTGTGTTTGATGGCAGCACTGTGCATTTAAATGCATGGAAATCTTAAGTAGGTGCGCTGACATGCAAGGAGGAGCAGCAGTGTAGCACAATGGTTAAGACACTGACTGCTGATACAGGGGTCATGAGTTTGGTCCCCAGTGTGCCTAATACATAAGGCTGGCTGAGGCATCAGCTTTGCAATGTATGTATTGTTTCCTGCAGCACTTTATTCGTATTTTATTAATTGCTGCCAGCAAACACGCCCTCACATGCCGTAATTGAAGGTGCCGCATAAGGCACCCTATAAGGCACTCCATAGGGCACATTATAAAGTGCACTGTCCGCCACGGCACCCTAAAATGTCCCCTATAGGGCACCCTATAAGTTGCTCCACAGGATAACGTATAGTGCACCTTATATGGACGGTAACCATAAGGTGACCTATAGGGCGCCCTATAAAGCGCCCTCTGAGGCACCTTATGGGTACAGTACGATGAGGGTGTTTTTGCTGGCAGCAATAATGTACATTAAAAATAGATAATGCTTTGGGCAGCCCTAACAAATAACCCCACTGTGGGGTGGAACCCACAATCTCTGGCTTCACAGGCAGTGAAGTAACCATTGTGCTACAGCTCTATAGCTGCTAGCAAGCCCCTGGCTGGCTGCAGAGGGAGTGCACGTCACCACACAGACAGTCTGCTGTGGTCACCAGGATAGGGTTAGCACACCCGTACCCATGATGCACTGCACATGCAAATCAGCTGTCCACAGATAAACACAAGATGGGGTATGCACCCCCACAGCACCTCGGCCTGGTAGGGGGAACTGACCATGTGCACCCCCACAGCACCTCGGCCTGGTAGGGAGTACTGACCGTGTGTTTTACTGGCACAGAGTAGCTACACACCGTCACATTGTGCGGGTACTTTGCTCACCCTGAGGGTGCGGTGAGGCGCCCAGCACCAGGTCCACAGCACCTTCCATGACAGGAATAGGCCATGCTGGAGGTCCAAAGCAGTGTTAATGTGTGAGATAGGTAGTTTCTGCAGAAACACCTTGGATATGTCTGTCTGTCTCAGTCAGGTGTAGCTCCTATGGACTCCTAGGAGGATTATGTACCACCACCCTTCTCCTCCAGGGCTGAGGGTGGTAAACAGAGTCTCCCATCAACAGATTCACATTCTACCTCCCTGCAATGGTGGCAGTAGAGGGGACCATCAACCCCAGTCCTGCTGGGGAACAGACCCCCTACAGGGCAGTCAATGCAGCTCTGTACACATCCATAACACAATAGCAGACAGACATTAGGCCTGGATATGCTAAGCTGCACCCCACCACTATCTGATATTCTCCTGCAGCAAGCCTTCAGCCACTGCACCCTGCAAGGCACTCCATCAAGACACATACCAGCTGCAAACAGTCTGCTAGCTAGTCCATAGTGCATGTTCCTGGTGGAAATGCATGCACCCAGAACTGGGATGTCAGCATACACAACAAGCAGATAAATCAGTGACTGGGCCCCAAAAGGAAACCCATAAATATCCCATAACAGAAATACTACATAGCACTATGGGGGTGCCTAGCCATGCTGCCATCACTGCACAGTCAGGATGAGAGTGATCTCCCAGCAGGACATACTGAGGTCACCCTGTCTGTGTAGGTGGTGGCCAGGCACTAAAATGTCCCAGCAAGTGCCCTATGCCCTGTGCAGATGCATCCTGGTCAGGCCACCCTGTCTGGGCTATACCCATGGTACCTTGCTCCTCATTATGCACATTGGCAGGCCAATACTGGCAACAGTGCTGGCAGTGTGGGCTGTGGAAGGTGTTTGCAGCCACCACACACTGTATAGACAGACACACACTCCCACACCTATGCCAGCATTGTGCTACTATAGAGGAGTTTAGCAGCCCTGCCCACCACACCAGTCCTGGGCACAGTACAGGCATGGATATGGTACGCAGTACTGTTGGGGGTCACTCCCCAGGTTGGTAAACACTGTCAGAGACCAGACCTGAAGCACACACCGCAGACATCAGAAAGATTGTTATGATGGAGCTCAATGAGCAAACTGTGCTTAACGTAGGACTTGCTATCTGCCAGTAATCATAGGAAACGTTTGATAGCTGTGTACCGTATACCCAGGTGTAGGGTGGCATTGCTAAGGTATGCAAGTGCTAGTATTGGGAGATGCATGCAGGGCCCAATGTCCTGCCTCTCCAGGAGGCATTGGCCAATGGGGCCTGTGGGTGTGGGTGTGTCTGCCCCTGTTGGCTGCTGCTTTACGGCAGAGGTTCCCAACTCCAGTCCTGGTGTGCCAAACACTGTTCGGGTTTTCATGCTGTCCCTCATGAATATGCATGAGATACATCTGCATACCATGGGGTGGTGCATAGATATGCAGCACAGGCATCTTTATTAGAGGCAGCATGGAACCTGAATGGTGTGGGGCCCTCCAGGACTGCATTTGGGAGACTCTGCTCTAGGTAATGCGCCTGTTTATGGTGTCTGTGCTCGGTGGGGTAAAATATAGGCGTATTAACCATGCGTATGTTCTCAGCAATAAAGGTTTGTCCTTACTATCACGGTTTAGTTGTGGGAAAAATATGTGGATTGGATTGGCAGTAGCCCCAGCTGGGCTTTGAACTTGTGACCTTCTGTTCTTGTACACACTGTCTGTGTGCACTGCACCACCGTGTTGCCACAGATATGCTGCATTCCCTGGGGAGTCCATGACTGTACATCCGACAGGGCCTGTTTGTTGCAGTGCATGGCACCCACCTGGACAGGGCTAGGCCATGGTCTGCTGTGGCCAGCAGCTGCTGCCACCTCCACCACCAGTACTGCTCCTTCCTTAGATTGGAGACAGCATAAACCCTGAAGGATTTGTGGCCCTCCAGGACTGCATTTGGGGTAATCTGCTCTAGGTAATGTGCATGTTTCTGGTGTCTGTGCTCTGTAGGGTAAAATAGAGGTGTTTGAGCCATGCTTATGTTCTCTGCAATAAAGGTTCGTCTTACTATCACTAGTTAGTTGTGGGTAAAATATGGGGACTGGATTGACAGGAGCCCCAGCTGGGGCTTGAACCTGTGACCTTCTGTCTCCAAACACACTGGCTGTGTGCACTGTACCACCATGTTGCCACAGAGACAGTGCATTCCCTGATGATACCATGACTGTTTGTCCGGCAAGGCCTGTCTGTTGCAGTGCATTGCACCCACCTACACAGGGCTAGGCCATGGTCTGCTCTGGGCAGCTGCCACTGCCCCCCTCCACCTCCAGTACCCCTATGCCACAATGCTGACATGCCCTTCTGCTGGTGGTGCTGGTGGTACGCAGCCTCAGGCCATCCTGTGTGCGGGTAGGCGGCTGCCTATGGTGCAGGTTCTGGGGTAGGGGTGCCTGCATATCTGTCCGCACGTCCCCCAATCACCGCCTGCCAATGTTCCGTGCCCTTGGGGGTACCTGCTGGGTACTATCCCCTGTGACACTGTGATAAACACTCTCGTGCCCATGTTGGGCCCTCATCAGTTGCTGTCTGGCTGCTGTTCAGTTTCAGCATTCCTAGGTGCCATCTAGGCATCTGCCTAGTCCGCACTGTGCCCCAGCTGCACCACAGCATGTGCCGCCTACAGCCCTCTGTATCCCCTTTCCCAGCATCTGTCCAATTGCCCATTCCGACCTGCCTGCCCTGCTGTTGTGGAAATGTGCATGCCATAGGTAACCTGTCCAATGGAGAGGGAAAACCTGATCAGTGCTATTTCACTGTTGGATCATTCACCTTGTATGGGGACGGAACGTAGACCCTTCTAAAATTCATATTTATTTTTTGGGGCTTTCTTGGGAGTGTTTTTTGATGTTTCCCATTACTATCACTATTGCCCAGCTTGCTTATAATTTTATTATATTTTGTTGGGGTCATTTTTAATGTTTATTTGCCCTGTTGTTCTGTGCATGTATCACACTGCTCACTTTTTGTAGGTTTCCCTGGTTTTGCTGTACATTGCTGACAGAAATGGTTTCTCTTCCCTTTAAATCGGCTCTACCGCAAGGTTTTCACTCGTGGTATTTTTTTACTCGAATTTCAGCCCCGCTCCTGTGTGGGGAGCCTCTCCCCTCCCACTGTCCACCCATTGACCCCGTCTCTCCGCCCTCCGGGAGCCTTTCCACGCCTCTATCGCACATCAGCGCGCCGCGCACATGAGCGGGCACTTTAGTGCGGCGCGCACGTGTGCGGGGCACAAAAACGCATCATTAGCGTGTGCTAAGGTACCATGATGCTGTAATGCTTGTGACAAGGAAGAGCGTGTGCAATCTTAGACTGATTAGTATCACTGCAATCTTTTGCTCTGCACTCCTTGTTCCGCAGTGAACTGCACTCTAAAAACACTCCTTGATAGGCAGGAAAACAGCGCAAGTTAAGAATCATCTGACACCATGTTTCGCCTTTACAAATAAAGATACACTGCTCATAGCTGGAGCACAGGAACCATGATGTATTGCATCAGAAGATCAAAGGTAACAATAACAAGGAAGTAGGAAACAGTGAGATAATAACAATGAGCCACTAGATGGCATCAGTATAAATTAATATCTATAACATGTAAAAGAATATTTTACAAAGGTCGTCCAAGTGCAGTCTGAGATGTCGAAGCCAGAACATCTGAGAAAAGAAGCAGGCACGTCCAAGTTCAGGCACGATTTCACAAACATGGAAATGCTCGATATGGATGTCTTTACGGGCATGAACATGGACGTCCTCAGAATGGATTTAGGAATGAGGCTGTCTAAGCCTAATGCTTAGAATAGTAGGCTAGGACCAGGAAAGCCAAAGTTCAAATCCTTCTGCTTCTCCTGTGATCTTGGGCTAGTCACTTAACTTTCCATCTTCTCTACATTCTTCACACATTTTACTGCCAAAAGAAGCACTTTCTCTGTGCCTGTGGGTGCCTGGAGCAGGTCTAACTTGGATGGGTTTGCAGTTGACTCCGATGTTTCTGAAATTGGGCAGAGATGTCAAAGCCCATTGCACCACCTTAGACACGCTTCCACCACACCCCCTGCCTACTTGAATGTCCTCACACCAGAGATGACTTTAAAAACCATTTGTAAAATGGCTCTGGGGACATCTCTGTGATTTGGACATTCATGTGCACATTTTCAGACATCCAAATAATGACTAAGGGGCATGTTTACTAAAAGCCGTACAATTGCGTGCCGCACAATAGCGCACGGAAACGCGGCACTCAAACGCTCAGAAACGCTCCTAAAAGCCCCGCACAAGTGCGCGTGGGCCCCGCACAATTGCGCGCCGCACTAACGTGCCCCGCACAAGTACCCGGCCCGCAAATGTCCGATAGAGGCGTGGAAAGGCATTCTGAGGGCGGAGGAAGGCTCCCGAGGGGTGGAGAGACGGGGTCAATGGGCGGGGAAGGGGAGGGGAGAGGCTCCCCGCACAGTATCGGGCACGAATTTGCAGGTTAAAAATAGCGCGAGTGAAACACTCACGGTAGAGGGCATTTAAAGGGAAGAGAAACCATTTCCGTCAGCAATGTACAGGGAAACCGGGGGAAACCTGCAAAACGTGAGCAGTGTGATACATGTGCACAGAACAAAAGTGCAAATAAAGATAGAAAAAGACCCAAACAAACATATTAAAAATAGGAAGTCAGCTGGGGAACCCTGATATTAATGGGCAAACATAAGAAACACACCCAGGAAAGCTCCAAAACAATGAAATGAAGCATGGAAGGGGCTACGGAGCGGAGACCCTTCCAAAAACCATTTCCTTTTTTCTGAGCCTTCCTGGGAGTGTTTGCTATGGTTGCCCATTAATATCACTGTTGCCCAGCTTGGTTATATTTATCCCCAGTTCGTCGTGGTCGGTTGAGGGGTTTATTTGCACTTTTGTCACCAGACAAGGTGACTGAGCCCACAGTACAAATGTGCAGAGCAGGGTTTTTGACTCCTTTGGTCAGGTTTCCCACCCCCAGGGACTGCACTATCACTGTGGCCACAGTGTGGTGCAGCAGACAGAGGCAGTACCTCTAGAACCAGAGGGTCACAGGTTCAAATCCAAGCTGGGGCTCCTGCCAACCCAGTCCCCATATTTTACCCACCACTAAACAGAGATAGTAAAGACACTCCTTTATTGCAGAGAACATAAGCATGGTTCACACACCCATTTGGTACCCAACACCGCACACACACCATAACAATGGGCATTACCGACAGCCGAGTCCCCCAAATGCAGTCCTGGAGTGCCACAACTCAATCAGGTCATATGCTTTTCGAAGATACGGACATGCCAGCATGTTGGCGGTAGGGTACAGGTGGTGGAGGGGGCAGTGGCTGCTAGCCACAGAAGACAGTGGCCGAGCCATGTGCAGGCTGGCACGTCCACTGCAACATAGGCCCTGTCGGATGTACAGTCATGGACTTCCCAGGAAATTCAGCACATCTGTGGCAACACAGTGGTGCAGTGCACACAGACAGTGTGTGCAGGAGTAAAAGGTCACAGGTTCAAAGCCCAGCTGGGGCTACTGCCATTCCTGTCCACATATTTTCCCCACAACTAAACCATGTTAGTAAGGGCAATCCTTTATTGCTGGGGATATACGCATTGGTCATACGCCTATCTTTTACACCACCAAGCACAGACACCATGACCAGGGGCATTACCTAGAGCAGAGTCTCACAAATGCAGTCCTGGAGGACCACACACCATTCATGTTCCATGCTGCCACTCATACAAATAACCGTGCTGTATCTATGCACCACCCCCATGGCATGTAGATGTAGCTCATGCATATTCATGCGGGACAGCAGGAAACCCCAACCAGTGTATTGCAAACCTGGACTGGATTTGGGAACCTCTGCCGTACAGCAGCAGCCAACAGGGACAGACACACCCACACCCACACCCACAGGCCCCATTGGCCAATGCCTCCTGGTGAGGCAGGACATTGGGCCCTGCGTGCATCTCCCAATACCAGCACTTGCATACCTTAGCAATGTCACCCTACACCAGGGTATATGGTACACAGTTCTCAAACGTTTGCTATGAGTACTGGCAGATAGATATCCCTACGTTACGCACAGTCTGCTCTATGAGCTCCATCATAATAATCTATCTGATGTTTGCGTTGTGTGCGTCAGGTCTGGCCCCTGACAGTGTTTACCACCCTAGGGAGGGACCCCCAACGGTATTGCATACCATACCCATGCCTGTACTGTGCCCAGGACTGGTGTGGTGGGCAAGGATTCTGAACCCCTCTATAGTAGCACAATGCTGGCATACGTGTGGGAGTGTGTGTCTGTCTATACAGTGTGTGTTGGCTGCAAATACTGTCCACAGGTTTGGCCTGATGATGTGCATAATGAGCAGCAAGGTACCATGGGTATAGCTCAGACAGGGTGGGCTGGCCAGGATGCATCTGCACAGGGCATAGGGCACTGGCAGGGACATTGTAGTGGCCGTCCACCACCTCCACAGACAGGGTGACCTCTGTATGTGCTGCTGGGCTTTCACTCCACCCTGACTGTGCAGTGATGGCAGCATGGCTAGGCACCCCCATAGTGCTTCATAGCACTTCCCTCATGTGATATACATGGGTCACCTGTTGGGGCCTAGTCACTGATGTATCTGCTTGTGTGTGCTGCCATCCCAGTTGTGGGTGCATGCATTTCCAGTGGGACTAACCAGCAGACTGTTCACAGCTGGTATGTGCCCTGCTGGAGTGCCGTGCAGGGTGCAGTGGCTGATGGCTTGATGCAGGGGAATATCAGATAGTGGTGGGGTGCATCTTAGCATATCCAGGCCTACTGTTTGTCTGATATTGTGGTCTGGGTGTGTGTGGGGCTGCTTGGACTGCCCTGTAGGGTGTTTTTCCCCAACAGGACTGGGGTTGATGGTCCACTCTACTGCCATCATTGCAGGGGGGGGGGTGTATAATGGGGATCTGTTGATAGGAGACCCTGCCTGTTTGCCACCCTCAGCTGGGGGGGGTTGGTGGTACATAGCCCACCTAGGGGTCCGTGGGGTTCCCCCCTGACTGAGATCAGACAGAGATATCCAAGGTGTTCCTGCAGAACCTACCTATCTCACAGATTACGACTGTTTTGGAGCTCTGCCATGGCCTCTCTCAGCCATGGAGGGTGCTGTGGACCTGGTCCAGGGCGCCTCATCGCACACTCAGGGTGAGCACAGTTCCCGCACAGTGTGACTGTGTGTAGCTACTCTGTGCAAATTAAACACCCGGTCAGTACCTCCTACCAGGCCAAGGTGCTGTGTGGGTGCACACGGACACGTCCCCCTACCAGGCCGGGGAGCTGTTGGGGTGCATTCCCCATCTTGTGTTCATCTGTGGACAGCTGATTTGCATGTGCAGTGCATCATGGGTATGGGTGGCCTAACCCTATCCTGGTTCCCACAGCAGACTGTCTGTGTGGTGACATGCAGGCTCTCTGCAGCCAGCCAGGGGCTTGCTGGCAGCTATATAGCTGTAGCCCAATGGTTACTTCACTGTCTGTGGAGCCAGCGGTAATGGGTTCGAGCCCACAGTGGGGTTATTTGATAGGGTTGTCCAAAGCTTTTTTTAGATTTAATGTACATATGTTGCTGCCATCAAACACACCCTCAGTGTACTGTACCCATAAGGTGCCTCTGAGGGTGCTTTATAGGGCACCCTATAGGGCACCTTATGGTTGCCGTCCATATAAGGTGCACTATACATTATCCTGTGACGCAACATATATGGTGCCCTATAGGGGACATTCAAGGGTGCCTTGGCGGACAGTGAACTTTAACATGTGCCTTATGGGCCGCCTTATGTTAACACGCTTTGTGAGTGCGTTTGCTAGTAGTGATAACTGAAATAAAAATAGATTGCCCCCTACAGCACTCATCCCCATAATACACACTGCCTCAGTGAGCTTTCTTCATTGGGCACTGTGGGGGATTGAACCCCTGGTCTCTGCACCATTGGTCAGTATCTTAACCATTGTGCTGTGGCTCTGTTCCTATGCTTTGGCATCTGCGCACCGCCTTATGCCGCCCAAAATTAACAGTGCACCGCCTTATGCCGCCCAAAATTAATATGCCTCCTAAAGCACTTTTACCCATTACAGTTAATACCTCAGCCAGCCCTTTTTGTTGTGCACAATGGGGAATTGAACCCATGGCAGCTGCACCCACAGTCAGTGTCTTAACCATTGTACTATGGCTCTGCTCCTTTGTATGTGCACATCAGGGCGCCACTTAGCCTTCCCACGCACTATTATGCACGGCGCACAATAGCGCGGCGCACAATAGCGCCCCGCGCAAATGTGCGATCGCTTACTCCCGTTTTTTTTCTTTTCTCTGCCTGAACCGCCCACTCCTTATATGGCACAGGCACACTACCGCGGCCCCGCACATTAGGAATGTTTAGTAAACAGACCCCTAAGGCTTTTAAAATGACCCTCTTAGCCTTAACAGTGGATCCTTCCACTAAAGAAATGCAATCTGAAGATTTCCGTAAGACACTGGGCCCGATATTCGAAAGGCATTTACATGGTTTATTTTTTATTTATTTATTTACATTCTCTTATATACCGCGCTATTCTGCATCAGTGCCGTTTACATTGAACAAACTGAAATTACATTGAACAGGGCATTATAACTTGGAGATAACTATTTTACAGGGAACATGGGCTATGGAGGGTTAAGTGGCTTGCCCAAGACCACAAGGAGCACCTGCGGGACTAGAAACCCCAGTCCTTCCGGCCCAAGGTTGCTGTCCTCTAGTGGGATTTGAACCCCCGACCTTCCGGGGGTTTACAACCCAGTAAGCCAATTATATGCCTTAAACGGGAATATTTGACGGCACCTACATGGTTAGTGCTGTCGAATATCCCTGTCAGTGCCCCCTACTCGCCTCGATGCTATCTGGTTAGCATCAGGGCGTGTAGAGGGAGTTCTGGGGTGGAGCAGGGACGGAAAATGGTGGTAACTGGGTCAAGGCAATATTGGACCGCTGTCCGGATAGTGTTGCACAGATAAAACTAGGCGAGTTTTTGGCTTGCCTAGTCTTAGCTGTAGATGCTAACTGGGTAGCGGTCCAATGTCGCCGCTACCCAGTTAGGCCGTGTGGCGGTTTCCCCAGGGTGCCCAAACCAGATATTCAATGCCATCGGCGCAGCATCAAATATTCGGGGTTAAGGGTGAATGGGCAGGGCTATGCATAGCTCGCCCAACTCAATATCGGGCCCTCTGAGGCCTGAATGATGTGTTGGCATTGCTTGACTGCCAAAAATAATGCAATAATATTTTACACTGGGTATGAAGCCTCCTGCTTTCATTACATCCACACTTGCAAACAACAACTTAAATCATTTCTGTCTGATCCCTTGAATTGTCTTGTCCTCTGAGTCCCACTGTCCCTCTTTGGTCCTGGGCGCAGTGCTTATCTTTAGTGAATTATCCATCCCTGCCTGGAGTCCCGTGCTTGCATACGCACGTCACTCTGCTCAGTTTATCTTCCTTCGCCTTTCCTCTCTGAGCGAACACCGGTAATGCTGCTCCTTCAGTTCCATTCTCCTTTAGCCTTGTTGGATGCAGGGTTGCTCAGGAGGGAAGCTCCTGGGTATTTTTTCCCTTTCTTTCTCTCTCCCTTGGACTGGAGGGGTAGAATAAATCTTGCTCCAGTACTAACAGAAATCTAAATAAGAGAAACCTTTCTGTTTAGTTGTTGTGACTTTACTTTTTCATCATAAATTTTATTTTAAAACGGAAACTTGTTCAGGGGAGCAAAAGGGAAGAGCATCCATACTTTCTAAAATTACTAGAATATTCCAGACTGGCAGTGTGGACTCTTGCTTTTACAGATGCAGGAAAAACAACATGACAGCAATCTCCCTAGGGGTCTCCAACTCCAGTTCTGGAGGGCCGTAACCCAGTCAGGTTTCCAGGATATCCCAATGAATATGCATGAGATAAATTTGAATACAATGGAGGCAGTGAATGCAAATATATCTCATGAATATCCATTAGGGACATCCTGCAAATTTGGTTAGCAAAATGGTTTTCTCCTCTCTTTGGTATGACCTTGCTGCCAGGGGCACACTGCTTCAGTAGGGATTCAAATGGGACACGGGGGTAATAGATTTGCTTAATATCATCCCCTCTGTGAAGCAAATGTTGTTTTTTTTATTTGCTTTGCATTTTTCCAAATGACAGCTCTGTAACTTTCTTTTTGTTTCCATGGAAATAACAGCATTGTATAGGTTATTTTAATATCAAAGGCTGCGCTCTCACAACTAGCTTTAACAAAACGCGACATGAGCAGCATTGGACAGGACGCCTGTTCACATGAATCGAATGCTCTGAGCATGCTGGCAGCAGTGTTGTGTTATGATTCAATCAGAAATGATGCTGTTTTCTTTCACAGACTCCCAGAATAATCTCCAAGAATGATGGCTTGGCAAATGGTGTCTGCTTGTAGAGGTCCGCACTGATACTGGAACTAAAAAGTGCAGCGTAAAAGGGAGCTCCCCAGCTATCCCCCTCCCTCCCCCCCGGCCCTCAAGGGCAGACACTAGAGGCTGGCTTCATCTATTGCTCGGTCTCTCAATACTGACCTTTCCTTTTCTCTCTCTCTCAGCTTTTTTTTGTCTTTCACATTCTCCAGGGGAGGGAAGCAATCTACAAGTTGGGCTTTTTGTAAAAATCACTTCTATTAGGTGTCCCCCCTATCTCACTCTCCCCCCGCCCTCACAAAAAAAAAGTAATGGACACGCAAGGGAAAAGAAAGGAGTAACAGAGTCAGTGAAAGGAAGCGCGGTGCAAATGGCAAAACTCGGAAAGAGAATCAAACTGACCGTTGGACGACTATGTAATTCTCCTCTTTAGCAGTGCAGATATCTCCGGTGCTCCTCTGTTAAAGCTGGATGGGCTGTCATGATTCTTTTTGCACGCTATTCTTCACACCGATTCACTACCTTCATTCCGTAAGTCTCCTCCAGGCTTCTTCCGGGTCCTTTCAGTCTTTCTTACACACTGTCCCATGATTTCACACATCTCTTGGTAGTACTTGGCCAAAGCGCCTAACTGTATCAGTAAAAAGTTCACAAAATGTGTTACTTATTTCCACTGGGATAAGGCACAAAAGAAAATTTCCAGAAAGTCAAAAATACATAAATTACCAGGCTCTTCCTTCTCTCTGTTGTCAATACATTGGGATTATCTCCCATCTGGAGAAGGTTTGAGCTTGAAAAGTGTTTGAAAGGATGCTCCGTCTACTTTCTCCAAGCCCCTCAGGAATATCCCAAACACACCCAGACCTGCACTGGGTTCCTCTAGACAATTTATTACATGCAATTCCCCAAACAACTGGATGTTCCCAAAGTCTCTTTGTTATATGTTAGGCCCAACCAGCATGGGAGACCTCGTTTCTCTTAGCTCAAAGACTGGCCTAGGATAGCCATTTTCTGAAGGAGAAAAATCCTCCACCTGCTGCTTCATGTGCACAGCCGCTGCCCCACTTTATTCCCCACCCCAACAAATAAGAACATAAGATGTGCCATACTGGGTCAGACCAAGGTCCATCAAGCCCAGTATTCTGTTTCCAACAGTGGCCAATCTAGGTCATATGTACCTAGCAGTTTCCCCAAGAGACACAAGTTCCACAATGCTTGTACTGGGTCAAGCATTGATATCTTCCGTCACTTATTTTATTTATTTATTTAGTAAACACTTGTATACCGCTGCTTCCTACGATCAGCAGCGGTTTACTTTACAGAATCATAATGTATTGTACAGTACATTGAGATTTTCAGTTTTACATTTTGATTAGTCAATGATTACGTAACACGGGATACGATACACGGGATACGATACACATTTGGTTATAGCACACAGATCAGGGTATACATTTGATTTCAATAGATTGGGGAGGGCCCCATATATACAATTTGTACAGAATTAATTGCCAAGGTGTACAGGCTATACATGACTATATGCTATTAGGTTATATGCTGCCGTGTGCGGCAGAGGAGATCTGGTTGAGGTAGGGTATTGCAGTTAGATCAAGTTGTAGTGGGTTTTGAAACAGATAGGTTTTAAGTTTTCGTCTAAATTCGCTCAGGTTGTTTGTGCGCCTTAATTCATGCGGTAGTTGGTTCCATTGGATTGGCGCTGAGTATGTGAACGCCCTATTGCTTGTTTCGGCCTTGACAGATCTTATGCTGGTCGGGATACATAGGGTGTTGAGATTCATAGTTCTCCTGCTCCTGTTGCTAGGTTGAATAGTGATTAGTTTATTGAGGTAGGATGGTGCGATGCCATTGATGAGCTTAAATGTTGTGATGAGTAGTTTGTAGGTGATGCGGGCGGCCACTGGGAGCCAGTGCAGATCTATTAGAACTGGGGTTATGTGGTCGGTGACTTTCTTTTCCATGATGACTCTTGCAGCCACGTTCTGAGCCATTTGCAGGATGCTTAGTGTGCTCTTTGGAAGCCCTTGTAGAATGGCATTGCTGTAGTCCAGGTGGGGAATGATTAATGCTTGAGCAACAGACCTAAAGTCGGATTTCTCGAGGATATTGCGAAGTGGTTGAAGGATTTTCTTAATAATGGTTTATGGACCTTTCCTCCAGGAACTTGTCCAAACCTTTTTTAAACCCAGCTACACTAACAGCCTTTACTACATCCTCCGGTAACAAATTCCAGAGTTTGATTACACGTTGAGTGAAAAAATATTTTCTTTTATTAGTCTTAAATAGTTTACCCTGTAGCGTCATTGCATGTCCCCTAGTCTTTCTATATTCTGATAAGGTAAACAATCGATCTACGTTTACCCGTTCCACTCCGTTCATTAATTTATAGACTTCTATCATATCTCCCCTCAGCCGTCTCTTTTTCAGGTTAAATAACTGCAGTGATGGCTGTAGTGCAGGCTTCAGAATTTGCAGGCCACATCAAGGTTGGAGGGAGGGGAGTACAAGAGGTTGCACTCTTCAGCCCCCATTGAGCCACAGGCCCCTCCATTCCTCAAGCACACATATGCTTCCACATACTATGTTAAATCCAAAAATATATTCTGCATCCACAATGTGTTCCTCCTGTATTGTGAAAAATATAAAAATAGCAGATGTACATTGTAAAAACTGACATTCTAATCACAAAATTGAAAATAAAATTATTTTTTCTACCCTTTATTGTCTGGCCATTCTATTTTTCTAATTGTGTTGGTCCCAGGCTCTAGTTCTTGATTTCCTCTGTCCACTTTTTCGTAACTATTTCAAGATGTCTGGTGTTGGGTGCCGGGTGCCAGGTGCCTTAGGTGAACTTCAGCCTTGTGCCCCTTTCTATCTCTATCTTACTATTTATTTTTATTTATTTATTTTATTTGAACATATTTTTATACCGCCCCTTCAAGAGATCAGGAGCGGTTTACATCGTAACAGGCAAACTAAAGTTTTTACATGGAACAGTATTCATGAACTTTATACAATGAACAATGTAGGTGAGGTATACCCTCTAACTACATATCGTTTTTACTGAGTGGAACCACTACTAACTATTTACAACGCTATGTACAGATGAATTAGGTTCATAGATGGCATTCTTATTCAGAGCAATAGTTGATATTTGTGGTTAAATTGACAGTTTCAATTTTGATACCATTGGGGATTAAAGATTTAGGGGGTGAAATAGGGGGGGACGGGAGAGGAGGGATAATAAAAGGAGGTGGGGGAGGGGGAGGATGAGAAGAGAGTGGACATTATGTGATATTGTTCTTTGTGTTGGTATAATATTCTCTAAATAAATGGGTTTTTATTTTTTTACGGAAAGATTGTAGATCTTTAATTCCTTTTAGTGTCTCCGGGATGGTGGTCCACTGTGAAGGTGCTATTTATTTATTTATTTATTTAAAGTCTCTTTTATACCGCGCTATTGACATCAGCGCGGTTTACAGTGAACATTAAACTACACATCTCAGTTTGGTGATATGTGCTTACAATAAACAGGTATCATAACTTGGATATACATTAAAACAATTTCTTAACAGGGAAAAACATGATAAATATATACAAAACCACTTTATGTAGCTATATAAGGGTTAAATGGACTGTACAAGCATCTCATAGTGGAGGAAGGTTAAATGTGTGATTGCGGGTATTCAGTCAAGAATGTGAGATGCATGCGCTTGAGGAGCTGCGTTGAGGTGTGGAAGTGGGTGGATGTGAGGTGGGTGGATGTGAGGTGGAGACTGAGGCATCATAGTGAAGGAGAAAAAGGTGATGTTTCAGTGCCTTCTTGAATTGACAGAGATCACTGATGGTTCTGATAGTTGCGGGTTCTGATAGTTGCGGCTATGTATGTAAATACCCTATTGCTGGTGAATTGTTTGGTGTTGCATATTGTATGGAGTACTTTTAGAATGTTTAGGTTGGGAGTTCTTCTGAGTCTATTGGATGGTTGGACTTGGATGAGAGCTGAGAAGTGGGAGGGGGCTTCGTTATGTATCATTTTGAAAGTGGTCACTATTATTTTGTATCTTATTCTTGAGGAAATTGGGAGCTAGTGAAGTTCGAATAGAATAGGTGTTATGTGGTCACAGAGTCGTGCTTTCATTATGATTCTGGCTGTGACATTTTGGGCCATTTGTAGTATGTTTAGTGTTCTTTTGGGTATTCCATGCAGGAGGCTATTGCAGTAGTCGAAGTGGGGTGTTATGAGTGCTTGGATTACTGTTCTGAAGTCAGATAGCTCAATGATGTTTCTCAATGGTTTTATAATCCTTAGCTTATAGAATATGGTTCTGTTTAGAAGTTTTAAGTGGGGTTCCATGCTGAGTGTTTTGTCCAGAGTGATTCCTAGGTATTTCACTTCCTGTTTAACTGGAAATTGATTGTTATTTAGGTGGATTGTTTGTGGAGGGTTGAATTCCTGGTTTCTTGATATGAACATTAGTTCAGTTTTCTTGAAGTTGATACTCATATTGTTTTCATTTAGCCAGGTTTTTATGTCTTCCAGGCAAGCGGCTAATTTATCATAATTCGGATTACATATGTCCAAGCGAGTGTACAACATAATGTCGTCAGCATATATGTGGTAATTTATTTTGTGTTTTTTAAATATTGAGCAGATTGGTTTTATGTATAAATTAAACAGGAGGGTGGATAATGCAGAGCCTTGGGGTATTCCCTGGGTTTGGGGGAAGGTGGCTGACGTTTTTTCTTCAATTTGAACATATTGAGCGCGGTTAGTTATGTATGATGTAAACCATTTAAGTGCGTGTCCATTTATGCCTATGGTGTTGAGTCTGGCTATGAGGGTCTTGTGATGCACGATTTCAAAGGCCGCGTTTATATCCAGGAAAATGAGGATGAACATTTTTTTGGTATTTTGTGTTCCTCGGATTAATTTGTCAAATAGGACTAGAAGGAGTGTTTTGATTCCATGGAATGGGCGAAATCCATATTGTTGTTCATCCAAGGCGTCTGTAGAATCAATGAAATCTTGGAGTTGGCATTGAATTGCTTTCTCAATTGTTTTAGCTACAAATGGAATGCTTGATATTGGCCAATATGCAGCAGGGTCTTCTCTGTTTAGGTTTTTTTTTTTTTATTATTATGGGTCAGATTACAGATTTTTTGAGGTTGCTTGGCATAATTCCCTATTGGAGAGAATGGCTTACTATGTTTAATAAATATGGTGCAATTTCAGTTTTTGTGGCTTTGATCCACGACACTGGACAAGGATCTAGTGGGGATGTTGTTGTGTTTATATTTGAAATTATATCCATAATTTGTCTCGTGTTGATGGAGTGAAATGCATGCCAGCTGTTTGTTCAGCATCTCCCTTTCCTCCTTATTGTTCTATGTCCAGCATCACCCCTCTTTCTCTATTCCTCCATCCTTCATGTCCAGTATCTCCCCATCACTATTCCCCCCATGTCAACCACCTCCTCCCATCTCCAACATTTCTCCTTAGTTCTCCTCACTTCCAGAATATTCCTTCTGCCTTCCTATTCCTGTCCCATGTCCCATATCCAATGTCTTTCTGTTTCCCTGTTTCCTCCTCTGTGTTCCTATGGCTGCCCCCATCTCCTGCCATGTCCAGCATGTCTCCTCCAACCTCTCCCCAGTCCAGTCCAGGTTCTCCCAAGTGTACCTGCCTTTAGTCGACCCCCCCCCACCCCCCCAAGTCTAGCTGCATCAGTCACCCTCTTCCTGCCAGCTGACTGGACTGCTGTACTGTTCCCACCACAACACACTGCCTGGAATCTGCAGTAGTGCCAGCAGCAATAACAGAGCCTCTGCTGCCCCCTCCAGTGCAGATTTCCTGTTTCTCTGGGAACGGGACACGGCAGATGACTCAATCCCCCATGCTTCATTCCTGTTATTGCCACCAGGCACTACTGCAGGTCCCAGGTGGGATGATGCAGTGAGGATTACGCGGCGGTCCGGTTGGCTGGCAGGCAGGGAAGGGAGGTGCTGGACAGAGCTGTCCCCGAGGATGGTAGTCTGCAGAAACATTGCACGTACATTGGCTGTTTTTCTGTTTCTTCTGCTGCTGGCCTCCTCTGCATAAAACCAACCAGGCTGGTCAAATACCAGCTAATTGGTAACCCGTGCCTACTGGTCATGAAGAGAGGCAGCTCCCTGCTTCTTCTCAGCAGCCTTGAGTGTCCTGGGCAGCTCCTGGGCAGCTCACTCTGCCAGTACTGGCAAACCTCCAACCCCTCAGCACTAGATGAACAAGGCCTTCTATAGTTCCCTCCAAAATACCGAATGAGGACCATCACTAGTAGTGACGGGGGAGGGAATTCCACAGGGAAGGACCAGTGTAGGAAGAGGAATTTCTAGATATGACAAGAGGGAAGGCAGAAGGAGGGGGCAGGGAGGGAGAGGGGAGGTTGATACAAAGTGATGAGGGTGGCCAGATAGGGAAGACATGAATGCTTCTCCCCTTTGCATGCATGGTGATGTCCTTCTGACTTTTCAGTTGATTACACTGCATCTTCATACTTGCAAGGGGGTATGGGGCGGGGTGACCCCAAGCTTAGTCTGGTGTTTCAGCTTTTGTTACTGAAAAAAACCCAGAAACAAAACCAGGAGTGATTCACTTAATCGTGTTGTCACAACGTTAGGTAGTATAACCCTCTCTTTTAGGAGATGATTCCTGCATCGTACTGTGGTAGTAACCCTCTAACAAAGCGTCCAGAGACATGAAACTGAATGATTCCCTTAAAGTTACAGTATGATCCTATATCATGGGCTGTTCTCACTGGTGGATTTAAAGCGGCTGCTCCCAGCACTGTCCATTTGCCATCGTATCTAAATGTTGTTTTAAAGCAGCATTTAGCCAGAAAGCTAATTTGCAATGACTAAGTACTAGTGATGCTGTTTTAAAAGGGGGGGGGGGGGGGGGGGGAGTGCAATAGATTTCCCTGGTAAGAAATATGAAGATATTCTAAATTCTCACTTGGAATCATGATCAGTCGATTTGTCCTCTCCCCAGCCTTCAGTCCTCTCCCCCAGGAATGTGTGTGTGTGTGGGGGGGGGGGGGGGGTAGCTTAATAAGCTGAGAAACAGAGAAGGCGAGGACCAAATCTCACTGCTCCCGCTGACACTCCTTGTGATCTTATATAAGTCACTTTGCCTTAGATACGAGCTAGCGACATGCATTTGTGAACCTGCGGTTTGTTTGGACGCCTAAAAATTAAAAGTGCACATAAATTGCTTATACGTTCATATACTTATGAATTAACAAGCATACAATTGATTTGAGCACAAAAGTTCTAATGTGCTACCCTGCGCACCTAAGAAATGACTCGAAAAAATGCCTGAAAACAGGGAAATATTGGTTTTAAATGATTAAGTGTCAAACATTTCTTTGGCTGTGCACACCTCTAGTAGAAGCTGAGAGTCTCCTTTAATAATTCTTCATTAATGTTTTAACATGCGTTAGGTGCTGCTTAATTAGTGAATAGGCCCCACTGAGAATAATGAGGCTTGTTTTAAATAATGCAGGTTAATGTGTGTTAACGCAGGGTAGTAAATAAGGCTATTAAACTGTAAGCCCTTTAGGGCGGAGAAATACCTATTGAACCCCATTTGTAGCTTGCCTTCAACTCAGAATTGGAAAGGTGAGAAATTTGCTTCAAATTTAGTGGAATAGGTGTAGGGAAAACATGTTTGGGAAAGGCATATAAGAACATAAGAACATAAGATATGCCATACTGGGTCAGACCAAGGTCCATCAAGCCCAGTATTCTGTTTCCAACAGTGGCCAATCTAGGTCATATGTACCTAGCAGTTTCCCCAAGAGACACAAGTTCCACAATGCTGTACTGGGTCAAGCATTGATATCTTCGGTCACTTCTTAATAATGGTTTTATGGACCTTTCCTCCAGGAACTTGTCCAAACCTTTTTTAAACCCAGCTACACTAACAGCCTTTACTACATCCTCCGGTAACAAATTCCAGAGTTTGATTACACGTTGAGTGAAAAAATATTTTCTTTTATTAGGGGCATGTTTACTAAAAGCCGTACAATTGCGTGCCGCACAATAGCGCACGGAAACGCGGCACTCAAACGCTCAGAAACGCTCTTAAACGCCCCGCACAAGTGCGCGTGGGCCCCGCACAATTGCGCGCCGCACTAACGTGCCCCGCACAAGTACCCGGCCCGCAAATGTCCGATAGAGGCGTGGAAAGGCATTCTGAGGGCGGAGGAAGGCTCCCGAGGGGCGGAGAGACGGGGTCAATGGGCGGGGAAGGGGAGGGGAGAGGCTCCCCGCACAGTATCGGGGACGAATTTGCAGGTTAAAAATAGCGCGAGTGAAACACTCACGGTAGAGGGCATTTAAAGGGAAGAGAAACCACTCCGTCAGCAATGTACAGGGAAACCGGGGAAACCTGCAAAACGTGAGCAGTGTGATACATGTGCACAGAACAAAAGTGCAAATAAAGATAGAAAAAGACCCAAACAAACATATTAAAAATAGGAAGTCAGCTGGGGAACCCTGATATTAATGGGCAAACATAAGAAAACACACCCAGGAAAGCTCCAAAAAAATGAAATGAAGTATGGAAGGGGCTACGGAGCGGAGACCCTTCCAAAAACCATTTCCTTTTTTCTGAGCCTTCCTGGGAGTGTTTGCTATGGTTGCCATTAATATCACTGTTGCCCAGCTTGGTTATATTTATCCCCAGTTCGTCGTGGTCGGTTGAGGGGTTTATTTGCACTTTTGTCACCAGACAAGGTGACTGAGCCCACAGTACAAAATGTGCAGAGCAGGGTTTTTGACTCCTTTGGTCAGGTTTCCCACCCCCAGGGACTGCACTATCACTGTGGCCACAGTGTGGTGCAGCAGACAGAGGCAGTACCTCTAGGACCAGAGGGTCACAGGCTCAAATCCAAGCTGGGGGCTCCTGCCAACCCAGTCCCCATATTTTGCCCACCACTAAACAGAGATAGTAAAGACACTCCTTTATTGCAGAGAACATAAGCATGGTTTCACACACCCATTTTGTACCCAACACCGCACACACACCATAACAATGGGCATTACCAACAGCCGAGTCCCCCAAATGCAGTCCTGGAGTGCCACAACTCAATCAGGTCATATGCTTTTCCAAGATACGGACATGCCAGCATGTTGGCGGGAGGGTACAGGTGGTGGAGGGGGCAGTGGCAGCTAGCCACAGAAGACAGTGGCCGAGCCATGTGCAGGCTGGCACGTCCACTGCAACATAGGCCCTGTCGGATGTACAGTCATGGACTTCCCAGGGAATTCAGCACATCTGTGGCAACACAGTGGTGCAGTGCACACAGACAGTGTGTGCAGGAGCAAAAGGTCACAGGTTCAAAGCCCAGCTGGGGCTACTGCCATTCCTGTCCACATATTTTCCCCACAACTAAACCATGTTAGTAAGGGCAATCCTTTATTGCTGGGGATATACGCATTGGTCATACGCCTATCTTTTACACCACCAAGCACAGACACCATGACCAGGGGCATTACCTAGAGCAGAGTCTCACAAATGCAGTCCTGGAGGACCACACATCATTCAGGTTCCATGCTGCCACTCATACAAATAACCGTGCTGTATATCTATGCACCACCCCCATGGCATGTAGATGTAGCTCATGCATATTCATGAGGGACAGCAGGAAACCCCAACCAGTGTATTGCAAACCTGGACTGGATTTGGGAACCTCTGCCGTACAGCAGCAGCCAACAGGGACAGACACACCCACACCCACACCCACAGGCCCCATTGGCCAATGCCTCCTGGTGAGGCAGGACATTGGGCCCTGCGTGCATCTCCCAATACCAGCACTTGCATACCTTAGCAATGTCACCCTACACCAGGGTATATGGTACACAGCTCTCAAACGTTTGCTATGAGTACTGGCAGATAGATATCCCTACGTTACGCACAGTCTGCTCTATGAGCTCCATCATAATAATCTATCTGATGTTTGCGGTGTGTGCGTCAGGTCTGGCCCCTGACAGTGTTTACCACCCTAGGGAGGGACCCCCAACGGTATTGCATACCATACCCATGCCTGTACTGTGCCCAGGACTGGTGTGGTGGGCAAGGATTCTGAACCCCTCTATAGTAGCACAATGCTGGCATACGTGTGGGAGTGTGTGTCTGTCTATACAGTGTGTGTTGGCTGCAAACACTGTCCACAGTTTTGGCCTGATGATGTGCATAATGAGCAGCAAGGTACCATGGGTATAGCTCAGACAGGGTGGGCTGGCCAGGATGCATCTGCACAGGGCATAGGGCACTGGCAGGGACATTGTAGTGGCCGTCCACCACCTCCACAGACAGGGTGACCTCTGTATGTGCTGCTGGGCTTTCACTCCACCCTGACTGTGCAGTGATGGCAGCATGGCTAGGCACCCCTATAGTGCTTCATAGCACTTCCCTCATGTGATATATATGGGTCACCTGTTGGGGCCTAGTCACTGATGTATCTGCTTGTGTGTGCTGCCATCCCAGTTGTGGGTGCATGCATTTCCAGTGGGACTAACCAGCAGACTGTTCACAGCTGGTATGTGCCCTGCTGGAGTGCCTTGCAGGGTGCAGTGGCTGATGGCTTGATGCAGGGGAATATCAGATAGTGGTGGGGTGCATCTTAGCATATCCAGGCCTACTGTCTGTCTGATATTGTGGTCTGGGTGTGTGTGGGGCTGCTTGGACTGCCCTGTAGGGTGTCTGTTCCCCAACAGGACTGGGGTTGATGGTCCACTCTACTGCCATCATTTTGGGGGGGGGGGGGGGGGTGGCGGTAGTGTGTGTATAATGGGGATCTGTTGATAGGAGACCCTGCCTGTTTGCCACCCTCGGCTTGGGGGGGGGGGGGGGTTGGTGGTACATAGCCCACCTAGGGGTCCGTGGGGTTCCCCCTGACTGAGACAGACAGAGATATCCAAGGTGTTCCTGCAGAAACTACCTATCTCACAGATTACTACTGTTTTGGAGCTCTGCCATGGCCTCTCTCAGCCATGGAGGGTGCTGTGGACCTGGTCCAGGGCGCCTCATCGCACACTCAGGGTGAGCACAGTTCCCGCACAGTGTGACTGTGTGTAGCTACTCTGTGCAAATTAAACACCCGGTCAGTACCTCCTACCAGGCCAAGGTGCTGTGTGGGTGCACACGGACACGTCCCCCTACCAGGCCGGGGAGCTGTTGGGGTGCATTCCCCATCTTGTGTTCATCTGTGGACAGCTGATTTGCATGTGCAGTGCATCATGGGTATGGGTGGCCTAACCCTATCCTGGTTCCCACAGCAGACTGTCTGTGTGGTGACATGCAGGCTCTCTGCAGCCAGCCAGGGGCTTGCTGGCAGCTATATAGCTGTAGCCCAATGGTTACTTCACTGCCTGTGGAGCCAGCGGTAATGGGTTCGAGCCCACAGTGGGGTTATTTGATAGGGTTGTCCAAAGCTTTTTTTAGATTTAATGTACATATGTTGCTGCCATCAAACACACCCTCAGTGTACTGTACCCATAAGGTGCCTCTGAGGGTGCTTTATAGGGCACCCTATAGGGCACCTTATGGTTGCCGTCCATATAAGGTGCACTATACATTATCCTGTGACGCAACATATATGGTGCCCTATAGGGGACATTCAAGGGTGCCTTGGCGGACAGTGAACTTTAACATGTGCCTTATGGGCCGCCTTATGTTAACACGCTTTGTGAGTGCGTTTGCTAGTAGTGATAACTGAAATAAAAATAGATTGCCCCCTACAGCACTCATCCCCATAATACACACTGCCTCAGTGAGCCTTCTTCATTGGGCACTGTGGGGGATTGAACCCCTGATCTCTGCACCATTGGTCAGTATCTTAACCATTGTGCTGTGGCTCTGTTCCTATGCTTGGGCATCTGCGCACCGCCTTATGCCGCCCAAAATTAACAGTGCACCGCCTTATGCCGCCCAAAATTAATATGCCTCCTAAAGCACTCTTACCCATTACAGTTAATGCCTCAACCAGCCCTTTTTGTTGTGCACAATGGGGAATTGAACCCATGGCAGCTGCACCCACAGTCAGTGTCTTAACCATTGTACTATGGCTCTGCTCCTTTGTGTGTGCACATCAGGGCGCCACTTAGCCTTCCCACGCACTATTATGCACGGCGCACAATAGCGCGGCGCACAATAGCGCCCCGCGCAAATGTGCGATCGCTTACTCCCGTTTTTTTTCTTTTCTCTGCCTGAACCGCCCACTCCTTATATGGCACAGGCACACTACCGCAGCCCCGCACATTAGGAATGTTTAGTAAACAGACCCCTTAGTCTTAAATAGTTTACCCTGTAGCTTCATTGCATGTCCCCTAGTCTTTCTATATTCTGATAACGTAAACAATCGATCTACGTTTACCCGTTCCACTCCGTTCATTAATTTATAGACTTCTATCATATCTCCCCTCAGCCGTCTCTTTTCCAGGTTAAAGAGCCCTAACCTTAGCCTTTCTTCATAGGAGTATCCTTCCATCCCCTTTACCATTTTGGTGTCTCTTCTCTGTACCTTTTCTAAAATCGCTATATCCTTTTTAAGATACGGCGACCAGAGCTGCACACAATATTCAAGGTGCGGTCTCACCATGGAAAGATATAGAGGCATTATAATATCTTTTGTTTTATTTTCCATTCCTTTCCTTATCATACCTAGCATTCTATTTGCTCTCTTGGCCGCCGCTGCACACTGGGCCGAGGGTTTTAACATGGTATCCACAATGACGCCTAAATCTTTTTCCTGGGTGGTGGTTCCTAATGTGGAACCTTGCATCGTGTAACCATAGTTTGGGTTGTTCTTCCCTAGGTGCATAACTTTGCACTTGTCCACATTAAATTTCATCTGCCATTTTGATGCCCAGTCTTCCAATTTATCAAGATCCTCTTGCAATTTTTCACAATCCTCTTGGGTTTTAACAACTTTAAATAGTTTTGTGTCATCTGCAAATTTGATAACCTCACTCGTTATTCCACTTTCCAGGTCATTTATGAATATGTCAAAAAGCAGCGGACCCAGCACAGATCCCTGGGGTACACCACTATTCACCTTTTTCCATTGGGAAAATTGGCCATTTAGCCCTGCCCTCTGCTTTCTATCTTTTAACCAGTTCCTGATCCACAATAGTACACTGCCTCCTATCCCATGACTCTTTAGTTTTGACAAAAGTCTCTGATGAGGGACCTTGTCAAAGGCTTTCTGAAAGTCCAGATATACAATATCAACCGACTCACCTTTGTCCACCTGTTTATTCACTCCTTCAAAAAAACATAACAGATTAGTAAGACAAGATCTTCCTTGTCTAAAGCCATGTTGGCTGTCTCCCATTAGGTTGTGACTATCTACATGCTGAGTAATTTTATTCTTTATGATGGTTTCTACCATTTTTCCCAGTACTGACGTCAGGCTCACCGGTCTGTAGTTTCCCGGATCACCCCTGGAACCCTTTTTAAAAAACTGGTGTTACATTGGCGATCCTCCAATCTTCAGGTATTAGAGATGATTTTAATGATAGTTCACAGATTACTGATAGCAGTTCTGCAATCTCATATTTCAGTTCTTTCAACACCCTTGGATGTATACCATCCGGCCCAGGTGATTTGCTACTCTTCAGTTTATCTAATAGTTGTAAGACATCTTCCCGATGTATCGATATTTCCTTCAATTCTTCCGCACCTTTAAATACCACTTCAGTCATGGGTAACATCCCTACATCTTCCTCAGTAAAGACTGAAGCAAAGAATTCATTCAGTCTCTCCGCTATCGCCTTGTCGCCTCTTAGTGCTCCTTTAACCCCTTTATCATCTAATGGGCCAACTGACTCTCTCACAGGTTTTTTGCTACGAATGTACTTGAAAAGGTCTTTATTTCGCGTTTTTGCATCCGCAGCAAGCTTCTCAAATTCTCTCTTTGCCTGCCTTATCAATGCCTTGCATTTGACTTGCCAGTGCTTGTGCTGTTTCCAGGTTTCGTCGTTTGGCTCTTTTTTCCATTTCCTGAAAGATGCTTTTTTAGCAACAACAGCCTCTCTGACCTCACCTTTAAACCATGCTGGCAGTTTTTTGTACTTCCTTCCACTTTTCTTAAAGCGTGGAATACAGCTGGTCTGGGCTTCCAAGATAGTATTTTTCAACAACACCCAAGCTTTATGTACGTCTTTAACCTTTGCAACTGCTCCTTTTAGTTTTTTCTTAACTGTTTTCCTCATTTTATCATAGTCTCCCTTTCTAAAGTTAAAAGGTAGTACTGTGGATTTCCTTACTATCCCTCCTCCACTAATTAAATCAAAGGCGATCATGCTATGATCACTATTGCCAAGTGGCCCCAACACCCTTATCTCTTGCACTAGATCTGGTGTTCCACTAAGGACTAGGTCTAATATGGCTTCCCCTCTGGTCGGTTCATGAACCAGCTGCTCCAAGAAGCAGTCATTTATTTCATCTAGGAACTTTATCTCCCTAGCATGTCCTGACGTGACACTGACCCAGTCGAATCCGGGGTAATTGAAATCACCCATTATTATTACTGCGCTGTAACTTTTGTTAGCTTCCTTGATTTCTTTGAGCATTTCATCATCCATTTGGTCATTCTGGCCAGGTGCTCGATAGTACACCCCCACTGCCATCGCCTTCCCCCTTTTATATGGAATTTCAATCCATATAGATTCTACAGCAGATTTTGTTTCCTGCAAAACTTTAATCCTTTCTGAGTCAATGCCCTCTCTAACATAGAGCGCAACCCCTCCACCAATTTGATCAGCTCTATCATTACGATATAGTTTGTACCCAGGTATCACAGTGTCCCACTGGTTGTCCTCCTTCCACCATGTCTCTGATATTCCAATCATATCTAACCTTTCATTTAGTGCTATATATTCTAACTCTCCCATCTTATTCTTTAGACTTCTAGCATTTGCATACAAGCATTTTAGAGAATGTATTTTATTCATGTTAATTTGGCTATTGTTAGACATGGGTAAACTGGAATCTTTAAGCTCTGTCTGCTCCATACTTGAGGGCATTTGGGCTACTTTACTCTTTTGTGGAACCTCTCTGCTTTTGATAGTATCCTTCAAAGGTATATTTTTCCGAACCATCCGCTCTTGGGCGACTGTCTACATTTGTGTATGAATCTGCAAGGCTGCAATCATTTTCAAAGTAATCTTAGAGAGGAAGGTGAAGTTCATAGATAACAGTTTGCTATTTCTAGGGGAAGATTTGGTCTAAAACAATGTAAGAACAAAACTATAAACTATGTTTCTATCCATAAGGCTGCCAAATTGTGCGAAATTAGAGGGGATTAACAGTCAGCAGAAAACCAGATTTTAAAAATGGTCCATCAGTGCAGTACTTGGAATCATGTGCTATATAATATTACTCCATTTATTACGATAATACATCAAACAGGAGGCTAAAATGCTGAACTGAAAGTGATTTACAGTTTTTGGCCACTTTTCTGTGCTTGTCCAGCCCTGAGTATACATAGACTTGTCAGAGTACTTCTTCAGTGAAATCAGCTGGAGACTATCCCACCTAAGAAGAATGAGCTAGCAGCCAATGAATGCAAATGAAAAAAACAAAACAGAGCAGAGCAGAAGAACTGCTGAGCATTGCACAGTATGATTCATTTAGTGCAGAGCACTGCAGTGCAGCCTCCAGACCACTAGCTCTTGCAAAATGGAGACAGACTGGTCTTTCTCCAGGCAGCCCTTCTCCTGCTAGTTAACCCTGACTAATATTGCACTGTGAGGAACTGTCAACAGGGACTTTCATGAAACTAGGAGTCAGCAACCACGTTGTAAGTTGGGACCGTGTCTACTGGACTGACTGAATTAATTTATGACTGACTTTTGGAGGCCTGCGTTTCCTTCAGCAGTTCAGTGCAAACTAAGCGAAGTGTGAACCTGCACCAACATGATTATCTCATTTTGCACGGACCCGAGGAAGGAGACATAGCTCTTGAAAGCTGGTCAGAAATATAATCTATCACCTACGGCTTGTTTGGACCTTTATTTCTACAAAGCCAAGTGAAGTACATGGCAACCAGGCTACTTGATAGTAATGGTTCAGTTTAATAATATTTGATAAAAGAACCTCTGATCATCTCCTTTACAGCTCAAAGCTCTCCTCAGAGAGATGGGAGACCAAACTTCTTTTCTCATTCCCTCTCACTAGAACCTCCCTTTGGACATACTAATAACCCCTGGGTCATACTTTTGTGGTAACTCCTTGACAGAAGAACCACAGCATGATGGTTAAGTCCATTCTACACTCGCCACCATCTAACAGTGCAAGACACAGGAACACCGAAACCTTGTTGTATTAACCAAGAGAATCTGTTTTCATAACATTTCTGTTACCATAAAAAAGACCCAACACAACCCTGTTTCAGCATACGCTTACATCAGGGCTCCCATAATCTTGTTGAATAGAAATCCTCAAATCTCTTGCCAGCAATAAATTAGAGATAAGAAATTCGCCCTTTAAATTGAATAAAAACTCACAGGAGCATTCCAAATACAGATCAAATAAAATAAATTTGTTCTGTGAATAGCATTTTTTTGCATCATATAAAATTTAACAGTTACATAAAGTATGTTGAGAGGATCCACCTGTCTTAGACTACCTGGGCTTCTGTTTTTAGATTTTAACCAAAAAACATAGGTAAAGCACCCCAACCCATTGGGACATCCATACCTGCTATTTGCCTCCCTGCCGGCCCTGACAAAAGCCTCCACATACGACCAATGCATTTGTACGGGGAGGCTTAGATGCAGGCAGGAGGGGCATTGCGGAGGCGGAGCAATGGAGGGGCATGGGCGGTCTGCGACCCCGGATGTACAGGTTGGCCCTGTAAGACTGGGGCTGTGAACTAATAGCAGGGAGATTGGCGGGGGGATCCTGTTGCCGGGCCGGGAGCAAAAGGTAGGAGAGTGCAGGAAGTTCCGCATAGCCGGACCCTGGCCATGGGAGGCTGGATTGAGAGTCCGGCTACAGGGAATGAAGTGAATTGGTGATGACCGGCATTCGCGGTTCCTGAATGGAGCCGCGGTGCCAAGGTGATGGGATGCCATGGCACTGTGGCTCCATTTAGGAGCCTGACTGAGGTAGCCGGCATGTGGCTATGTGTGCAGGCCGATTGGAATCCCCATGAGATCAGAATCGGGTCTACCTCTGGGCGTTCCGATTCAAATCAGCCGCACAGGGGCTTGGACATCCACATTGGAATGTGCCTCCACATAAATAGTAAAACTTGGGTACAATCAACATACTGTATAATCTAGGCTAGAGAGGCTTAATCAGATGACATATAGACAACGCGGCAATGGCGCTGTGGAACAGGTGGGAATGAGGTTCCAAAAAAGAGTAAAGTAGCCCAAATGCCCTCGAGTATGGAGCAGACAGAGCTTAAAGATCCAAAATTACCCATACCTACCAATAGCCAGATTAATATGAATAAAATACAGTCTCTAAAATGCTTGTATGCAAATGCTAGAAGTCTAAAAAATAAGATGGGAGAGTTAGAATATATAGCACTAAATGAGAGGTTAGATATGATTGGAATATCAGAGACATGGTGGAAGGAGGACAACCAGTGGGACACTGTGACACCTGGGTACAAATTACATTGTAATGATAGAGCTGATCAAATTGGTGGAGGGGTTGCACTCTATGTTAGAGAGGGCATTGACTCAGAAAGGATTAAAGTTTTGCAGGAAACAAAATTTGCTGTAGAATCTCTATGGATTCAAATTCCATGTAAAAAGGGGAAGGCGATGGCAGTGGGAGTGTAGTATCGACCACCTGGCCAGAATGAACAAATGGATGATGAAATGCTCAAAGAAATCAAGGACGCTAACAAAAGTTACAGAATGGTAATAATAATGGGTGATTTCAATTACCCCGGTATCGACTGGGTCAGTGTCATGGCAGGACATGCTAGGGAGATAAAGTTCCTAGATGAAATAAATGACTGCTTCTTGGAGCAGCTGGTTCATGAACCGACCAGAGAGGAAGCCATATTAGACCTAGTCCTTAGTGGAACACCAGATCTGGTGCAAGAGATAAGGGTGTTGGGGCCCCTTGGCAATAGTGATCATAGCATGATCGTGTTTGATTTAATTAGTGGAGGAGGGATAGTAAGGAAATCCGCAGTACTACCTTTTAACTTTCGAAAGGGAGACTATGATAAAATGAGGAAAATAGTTAAGAAAAAACTAAAAGGAGCAGTTGCAAAGGTTAAAGACTTACATCAAGCTTGGATGTTGTTGAAAAATACTATCTTGGAAGCCCAGACCAGCTGTATTCCACGATTTAAGAAAAGTGGAAGGAAGTCCAAAAAACTGCCAGCATGGTTTAAAGGTGAGGTCAGAGAGGCTTTTGTTGCCAAACAAGCATCTTTCAGGAAATGGAAAAAAGAGTCAAACAACGAAACCTGGAAACAGCACAAGCACTGGCAAGTCAAATGCAAGGCATTGATAAGGCAGGCAAAGGGAGAATTTCAGAAGAAGCTTCTGTGGAATCAAAAGCGTGAAATAAAGACTTTTTCAAGTACATTCATAGCAAAAAACCTGTGAGAGAGTCAGTTGGTCCATTAGATGATAGAGGGGTTAAAGGGGCACTAAGAGGCGACAAGGCGATAGCAGAGAGACTGAATGAATTCTCTGCTTCGGTCTTTACTGAGGAAGATGTACGGATGTTACCATGACTGAAGTGGTATTTAAAGGTGCGGAAGAATTGAAGGAAATATCGATACATCGGGAAGATGTATTACAACTATTAGATAAACTGAAGAGTAGCAAATCACCTGGGCCGGATGGTATACATCCAAGGGTGTTGAAAGAACTGAAAAATGAGATTGCAGACCTGCTATTAGTAATCTGTGGACTTTCATTAAAATCATCTGTAATACCTGAAGACTGGAGGATCACCAATGTAACACCAATTTTTAAAAAGGGTCCCAGGGGTGATCCGGGAAACTACCGACCAGTGAGCCTGACGTCAGTACCGGGAAAAATGGTAGAAACCATCATAAACAAAATTTCTCAGCATGTAGATAGTCATGGCCTAATGCGAGACAACCAACATGGCTTTAGACATGGAAGATCTTGTCTTACTAATCTGATATGTTTTTTTGAAGGTGTGAATAAACTGGCGGACAAAGCTGAGTCGGTTGATATAGTGTATCTGGACTTTCAGAAAGCCTTTGACAAGGTCCCTCATCAGAGACATTTGGCAAAACTAAAGAGTTATGGGATAGGAGGCAGTGTGCAATTGTGGATCAGGAACTGGTTAAAAGATAGCAGAGGGTAGGGTTAAATGGCCAATTTTCCCAATGGAGAAAGGTGAATAGTGGTGTACCCCAGGGATCTGTGCTGGGTCCGCTGCTTTTTGACATATTCTTAAATGACCTTGAAAAGAGAATAACGAGTGAGGTTATCAAATTTGCAGATGACACAAAACTATTTAAAGCTGTTAAAACCCAAGAGGATTGTGGAAAATTGCAAGAGGATCTTGATAAATTGGAAGACTGGGCATCAAAATGGCAGATGAAATTTAATGTGAACAAATGCAAAGTTATGCACCTAGGGAAGAACAACCCAAAGTATGGTTACACAATGCAAGGTTCCACATTGGGAACCACCACCCAAGAAAAAGATTTAGGTGTCATTGTGGATAACATGTTAAAACCCTCGGCCCAGTGTGCAGCGGCAGCCAAGAGAGCAAATAGAAAACTAGTATCATAAGGGAAGGAATGGAAAATAAAACAAAATATATTATAATGCCTCTATATCGTTCCATGGTGAGACCGCACCTTCAATATTGTGTGCAATTCTGGTCACCGTATCTTAAAAAGGATATAGCATTATTAGAAAAGGTTCAGAGAAGAGCCACCAAAATGGTAAAGGGGATGGAAGGATACTCCTATAAAGAAAGGCTAAAAAGGTTAGGGCTCTTTAACCTGGAAAAGAGACAGCTGAGGGGAGATATGATAGAAATCTATAAATTAATGAACGGAGTGGAATGGGTAAACGTAGATACATGGAATTAAGGTACTGGGTAAACTATTTAAGACTAATAAAAGAAAATATTTTTTCACTCAACGTGTAATCAAACTCTGGAATTTGTTACCGGAGGATGTAGTAAAGGCTGTTAGTGTAGCTGGGTTTAAAAAAGGTTTTGGCAAGTTCCTGGAGAAAAGGTCCATAAACCATTATTAAGAAGGGACCCAGGATATCAATGCTTGACGCAGTACAAGCATTGTGGTACCTGTGTCTTTTGGGGAAACTGCTAGGTACGTATGACCTACATTGGCCACTGTTGGAAACAGGATACTGTCAGCATACCTTTCATGCAGCTTTGGACTCTGGTGACTTCAGTCTCCAAAGGTAATAGGACAGTTTACAAGATGAGATTAACTCTGACCCCCTGGTGATTTCAGTCTCCAAGGCCTGTCTGAAGCCCCTCCTTGCTAAATCAAGAATGGCAGACCTTAGACTAGATGGACCATACTGGTTTTTATCTGCCATCATTTACTATGTTATTATGTTACTATGTTAAAGGGAGTGGCTAGCAGACCTCAAGGGGAAGTGCTGGGGAGGATTCAATTCACTATAAAAGACAGAAACACTTCCTCTCTCTCTCTCTCTTCCACCATTCATCGGACATGAAGGACAGGAGGCTCTGATAATCAATTCCCTTCACCCCTCCCCCGCTCTCTCTCTCTCTTCCACTACCCACATGTTCTTATCTCTCTCTCTTCCACCATTCATCGAACATGAAGGACAGGAGGCTCTGATAATCAATTCCCTTCATCCCTCCCCCACTCTCTCTCTCTCTTCCACTATACCTTGCCATGAGGCTCTGAGCCACATGTTCGGGCCTATCTCTCTCTCTTACACTTCACACATGCACATGCACAGACAGATTCATTGATGCACACTGAAACAGCTCTGTAACAATCACTGTATACCTCTGTTCAATACCTATGTAATAAGCCTATTTCTACATAAAAAACCTTTCTCCAAGCCACACCTGTTTGGTTGTTTTATTACAAGCCCCACTGCCTCTGTGAAGTGAAATGAACCCAGGACCTACAGGAAAGTAACCTGACTAAATCTTACATCTTTATGGGGGCTCGTCTAAAGATGTAAGATTTGGTCAGGTTACTTTCCTGTAGGTCCTGGGTTCATTTCACTTCACAGAGGCAGTAGGGTTTGCAATAAAACAACCAAACAGGTGTGGCTTATGGCATGCACATGTCCCGCAACAGCAGGGTGGGCATGTCGGAACGGGCAACTGGACAGGTACCGGAAAAGGGGATACAGAGGGCCGCAGGCGGCACACGCTGTGGTGCAGCTGGGCCACAGTGCGGACTAGGGTGATGCCTAGGTGGCTCATGCGAATGCTGAAACAGCAGAGCAGCCAGACAGGAACTGCTGAAGGCCCAACATGGGCATGACTGTGTTTCCCACAGTGTCATAGGTGATAGTACCCAGCAGCTACCCCCAAGGGCACGGAACATTGGCAGGCGGTGCTGGGGGGAAGCGTGGACACCTATGCAGGCACCCCTACCCCAGAACCCGCACCATAGGCAGCCGCCTACCCGCACACTGGATGGCCTGAGACTGCACTCCACCAGCACCACCAGCAGAAGGGCATGTCAGCATGGTGGCAGAGGGATACTGGTGGTGGAGGATGTGGAGGTGCTTCAGGACTGGGGTGATGGGGTCATATTTCCTTGCTCCTTGTATGGTCCGGACTGCTGTGTTAAGGGCTATGTGAAGAGGGTGAAGAGTGGAGAGTGGAAGTTCATGGTAGATCACGTTACAGTAATCGAGGTGGGGGAGTGTCATAACTTGCAGCACTGATCAGAAGCCTTGCTGGTTTAGGAGGGGATGGAGGCATTGTATTGTTCTGGTTTTGAAGTATATCAACTTTGTGGTATTTGCTATTTGCTGCTTGAGTAAGAATGTTTGATTGAGTATGACTCCTAGGTTCTTTATCTGCGGTTGCACTCATATTTCTGTGGTGCTTAGGGTGAGGTGGGTCGGAGGATTGAAGGTTTATCATCTTTAGGTTGATTGTAAGGTTGTTTTCCTGTAGCCATCTAGAGACACCATAGAAGCAGTGGAGCAACTGTGTCTTTAAAGGTTTTGTGGTAGTTATTGGTTCATATAACATAATATCGGTAGCATATATGTGGAAGTTGATGTTGTGTGACCTTATTACTGAGCAGAGGGGTTGGAGATAGATGTTGAGTAGCAGTGCTGACAGTGCAGAGCCCTGTGGTATTCCTTGGGTTTGGCTGTAGGGGGTTGAGGTACCGGAGCTTGTTTGGATCATCTGATATCTCTCTGTCAAATAGGATTGGAACCACTGGAGAACCTTGTCCTGTATGCTGGATGCCTGCAGATGGTGGAGAAGGATGTTGTGGGAGACTATGTCAAACACTGCTGAGATATCTAAAAAGATGAGTATGAATCCAGTCTGTTTGGCTTGTATTCCATTTATCAGATTTATTTTATTTTTTATTTAGCAAGCATTTGTAGCCCGCTCCTTCCAGCGATCAGTAAGGATACCATGAGTGTTTTGACTGCATGAGTTGACCGGAAGTCGTGTTGTTGTAGGTCAAGTAGGTTGTTATTGTCAAGGTATTCCTGAAGTTGCTGCTGTACTGCCTTCTTAATGACTTTGGTGGTGAATGGGAGGCTTGCAATGGGTCTGTACGAGGCAGGATCCAACGGGTCAAGGTCTGCTTTTTGAGGGTGGGGCAGATGGTCGCCATGAGTCAACATTGACTTGACAGCACTTAACAACGACAGCAAACATATCTTAGCTGCAGAACTTTCTGTTTAGTGTTTGATTTCCACCACCCTGAATTCCCACCCACCCTAGGCTCAATTTGTAATTCATAGGCTGTTAAGCCAATTAAGAAAGTAGATGAGAATTGTTTTTTTTCAAAACAAAATTCAATTAAGCATCTTCATGAGCAAGTTTTACGGCTCTTAAGAATAGATTAATTCTTGGGCTATCAATGAATTTTGAAGCAAACATAAAACAGATAGCATACAATATACCTAAGCTTAAAGGACTTTATATTAGCTTAAATATCCTTACTTCCTTACTCCCTTAGCCACTTTAAATAACTAAACAACTCAGCAATGTTAAGATTCAGAGAATAGTTCAGCAGTGCGATGCAGACTATCCAGTCTTTTACACTGAGGGCAACATGTATGATCCCCTAGTTGGTGAGAGGTCATATGTGTGGAGTAGGTGCAAAAAGCTCCTGTGTCTCAGGGAACTAGTCCAATCTCTGGAGGCTAGAGTAGTCAATGGGAGGAACTGAGACAGACAGCGGTATATAGAAGAGGCCTACAGGGACATAGTAGAGGCATCCTACTTCCAATCTGGCAGCCTCCATGCCACTGAGATTTATTTTAATTCCTCTGAGTCATTACCTTTAAATATATTTTCTGACATGGGTATTTCCACTGCATCTTCTCCAGCAAAGACCAAAGCAGATATTCATTTAATTTCTACGCTTTGGCCTTGTCCTCCCTTAGTGCTTCTTTTACATCTCTTTCATTTAATGGTCCAACTGACTCCCCCACAGTCTTCTTGCTTCGAGTGTACCTAGAAAAGTTCTTTTATTATGAGTTTTTACTTCCACGGCAAACTTCTTTTCAATTCCTCTCTTTATCTGCTTTATCAATGCTTGCCAGTACATATGATGCTTTCTGTTTTCTTCATTTGGATCCTTTTGCCATTTTTTGAAGGATGTTCTTTTGGCTGTAACAGCCTCTCTCACTCAACCTTTTAACCATGCTGGCAATTGTTTGGCTTTTTTTCAACATTTTTTTAAAGTGTGGAATACATCTGGTCTGGACTTCCAAGATGATATTTAAAAAAAAAGTCCAAGCCTGATTTAAACTCTCAGCCTTTACAGCTGATTCTTTTTTTTTCTATTCTCCTCATTTATCATAGTCTCCCTTTTGAAAGTTAAATGCTAACACAGTAAATTCCCTTACTGTCCTCCCTCCACTTGTTAAATCTAGTTTGATTGCTGTCATCAAGTGGTTCTAACACCATTACCTCTTGCATCAGAACCCATATTCCACTAAGGACTATGTCTAAAATAGCCCCCCCATATGTTGATTCCTAAACCAGCTGCTCCATGAAGCAGTTATTTATTTCATCTAGAAACTTTATTTCTCTAGCATGTTCTGATGTGACATATACCCAGTCAATACTAGGGTAATTGAAATCACCTATTATTACTGTGTTGCCAATTTTGGTAGCTTCTCAAATGTTATCATCTGACTGTTCATTCTGACCAGGCAGATGATAGTACAACCCCACTGCTATTCTCTTCCCCTTCACACATGGAATTTCTAGCCACAAAGATTCTGCAGTATATTTTGTTTTATGCAGAAATATTATCCTGTTTGACTCAATTCCCTCTTTAGCATATTGCATCACACTTTCACCAATTTGATCTACTCTATTATTCCAAAATAATTTGTACCCTTGTATCACAGTGTTCCCTTGGTTATCCTCCTTCCACCAGGTCTCTGAGATGCCAATTATACTTACCTCTTCATTCAGTGCTACATATTCTAATGCTCTCATTTTAGTTTTTAGATTTCTAGCATACACATACAGGCATTTCAAAATATACTTTATGTTTATATTAACAACCTGCTTACCAGTTGACAGGGGTAATTTGGAATCTTTCAGTTCAGTCTGAACTTGGCTACATTTATACTTATTGAAACCTCTTTATTGGGATGTATTCAGGGCCGGAGAAATGGCGGGGAAGTTATTCCACCTCTGAGGTGGAATAACTCCCCTGGTCATTTTTTATTTTTGCATTCGGGGCATGAAAGGGGCTAGGGGGGCCAGAGGACATTCCCTGCAGCCTGACCCTGGCCTTCGGAGGCCGTATCGGGGGTTGGGCTGTAGGGAATGGAACGTTTTGGTCGGCAGCCGGCATCACAGCTTTTAAATGGAGCCGCGGCACCATGGCGTCATGTTGCCATGGCATTGCGGCTCCACTTAAAAGCCACATCAACAATGGCATCAAGAATACTTAGAGGAATGAATAAATGGATGAATACAGGATGAAAAAAATCTAAATCGCCAACATTCATTCGACTGAATCATTCAAACCTGAGGGTTGAACTGCTTTAAGGCGGATGATCCACTTTTTTTCATTCCGTATTCATCCATTCAGTCATTCCTCTAAGTATTCTTGACGTCATTGTCAATGCGGTATGCTCCCATACCATCTGATTGGTTGTTTGCTTGTATGCCTTCTGGTTCCTGTATGTATATAGGTCTCCAAATGTTGAGACTTTTTTCATTGCCTTTGTGGGCGTTTTGTTTCTCTGCATTATGTCCTGAAGCAGCCTTTAATAATTTTGGCGAAACTCGAATCGACTGGACTGCAGACTGTGTGCTTCCCATGGAGATAGTGTGCGGGCCTAGGAGCTTGGCATCCTTGTTTGCTGGGCACTTCCGTTTCCAGCTAAGTTGTTTTTAAATGCATTTAAAATTATAATTTAGGTGGTGGCCTATGACTAATATTGTGGGGTGTGTCAAGACGTGTGGTTTGCCGCGTTATTTTCACAAGTGCAGACCCACTTCCTCCCTTTTACAGAGGCCTGCCCAATAGTCCCGGGTAGCATTGTGTCTTTTTGCCCCCTGTTTTTTGCCATTTTCCTTAACATGGTGATGGTTGTTTATGTTACACTTGGGTTTATCTTTATCTTTATTATCACATTTAATATACTGCTCTTTACCGGTGTATGTTGATTGTTTCCCATCTAGAACTATGGATAGGTGGGAAACAAACCTCTGATGAATCTGGCCCATTGTATCTTTTTGGAGAGAAGATTTATCAACATTGAGGCTTGTGCTGGCATCACTTATTCTTCAATTCTGTGGCTATTTGTTGTGCCTGATAGAGTATAGAAAAAGTCCCTTACAAGCATGGGCTCACTGAGGGGGTGGGGAAGAGGAGCACCGTATTGGGGAAACCTCAGTGCTAGCTTCTTCAAACAAGCTGTCATCCTTTTGTGATGCATTCAGGGAGTCTTTAGACAGTGGATGGGCAGGGTGAGAGTTTTTAAATGTTCTACTATTTTACTAAATTCAAAAAATGTGTTTTCATTTAATTGTGTTTGCATGTTGATATTGGGGGTGAGGCAGACCTTCTTATTGCTTAAACCCCTCTCAAACTCTAGAATCATCATTCAGTAAACTGTTGCTTGTTTCCTTCCCATAGAGAATCTATTTAGAGGTCATTCATCATCGTTGATTTGCTTATTTGGTCACTTCTTTATGGAACTTTTTTCCAAAAGATCTCAGAATAAAAGCCTCCTACCAAAATGTGGGGGTAATTTCATGAAGGTTTGTCGATGTGTAAAGCCTGTTTTATATGTAGAAAAGGACTTTTGTAAAATTGTGTGGCAGTATACATACTTATCAGTACATGCAAAAAAGATGGTACACACATAGGCACACTGCAGGTAAGTTTTCCTGGAGGTGTAGTTTGGACAGAGCAGGGGCAGAATTGTGATGCATACGTCTGTTTTATAAAATATGTGAGTATGCGTGTAAGGGGTAAATGTATAAGGAGCTATATAAAGATATGCACTATCTGTGCACATAGATCACATATTTTCAATGACTTATGCGTGTGAATGCGCTTTTATGCATTATTTCCGCTGGTTGCTATTCTGTAATTACACATCTCAGATTGATGTGTGAGCTTTCACTGTGGGCATGTGCATAACTGGATCTTGGGTGGTGCACAAATTTATGTGCATAAATTATAAAACACTATAATGTGTTTGTACTCTTGAGAAATCTAAGCACGGGCATTTATACCAACTCTAGGGCTGATGTAAGTGTTCACGCCTAGAAACATAGAAACATGACGGCAGAAAAAGACCATATGGCCTATCTAGTCTGTCCTTCCATATCAACTACAATAGTCCCTGTTTTACCTTTAGAGATATTCTGCGTTTGTCTCATGCTTTCTTGAATTCAAACACTATCCTCATTTCTACTCCCTCCACTGGAAGACAATTCTATGCATCTACCAAGAAGTATTTCCACATATTACTCCTGAGTCTATCCCCTTTCACCCTCATCCTATGTCCCCTAGTAACAGAGATTGCTTTCAGTCGAAAGAGGCTTTCCTCTTGTGCATTTATACCATGGAGGTATTTAAACATCTCTATCATTTCTCCTCTATCTCACTTTTCCTCTAATATATACATATGAAGATTTTAAGTCTGTCCCCATATGCTTTATAACAAAGACCACTAACCATTTTAGTAGCCACCCTCTGCACCAACCCCATCCTGTTTATATCCTTTTGAAGGTGTGGTCTCCAGAATTGCACACAATGCTCCAAATGAGGTTGCACCAAAGACTTACACAGAAGCACTATCACCTTCTTTTTTTCTGCTGGCCATTCCTCTCCCTATTCACCCAAGCATCCTTCTACCTTTTGTCATCATCTTTTCTACCTGTTTAGCCACTCTACGATCATCAGAAACAATCACACCCAGGTCCCACTCTTCTTTTGTGGACAGAGGTACTTTGTTCCCCCCCCCCACACACACACACACACACTGTACTGCTCCCTTGAATTTTTGCAGCCCAACATGCATGACCCTGCATTTTTTAGCATTAAATCTCAGCTACCAAATTCTTGACCATTCTTCAAGTTTAGCTAAATCCCTTTTTATGTATCTTCTCCTTCCTGGGTGTCTACTATATTGCAGATTTTGGTATCATCCGCAAAGATGCAAACCTTACTTCAAAGCCCTTTCGCATTATCACTAACAAAGATGTTAAAAAGACTTGGACCAAGGACAGATTCCTACGGCACACCACTGGTGACATCCTTCTCAGAGAGAGCTCCATTTACTGTACCTGTACCCTTTGTCGCCTCCCACTAAACCAATTTCTAACCCAACGAGTAACTTTAGGGTCCATCCCTAGGGTGTTCAGTTTGTTAATAAGTTGCCTGTGCGGAACAATGTCAAAGGCTTTACTGAAATCTAAGTACACCACATCTAGTGCTCTCCCTCGATCCAACTCCCTCGTCACCCAGTCAAAGAAATCAATCAGATTTGTCTGACAAGACCTGCCTCTGGTAAACCCATGCTGCCTCAGATCCTGCAATCCATTGGACTCCAGGAACCTCACTATCCTCTGTTTAAGCAGCATTTTCAATAATGTACTCATCACAGAAGTTAGACTAACCAGCTTGTAGATCTCAACCTCATCCTTACTTCTGCTTTTGTGTAAGGGGACCAAATGCAATGCAATGTGTGCCTTTGAGTCAGTCCTGACTCCTGGTGACCTAGAAGCTCCTGGGTTTTCTTGGCAGTGTCACCAGAAGTAGATTGCCAGGCCTTTCTTCCGAGGCAATGGAGGGTTAAGTGACTTGCCCAAAGCCACAAGGAGTGCTAGTGGGAATTGAACCCTGGTTGCTTGGTTACCAAGCCAGTGTTCTAACCACTAGGCTACTCCTCCACTCCAGGCCACATGTGCCTTTTTCCAGTCCTCTGGGACCACTCCCAACTCTAAAGAAGCCATTGAAAAGGTCAGTCAGTGGAGCCACTAGAACATCCCCAAATTCTTTCAATATTCTTGGATATATCCCATCCGGTCCCATCGCTTTATCTACTTTTAGTTTAGCTAGTTCCATACGAATGCAGTCTTCTAAAAATCGTTTAAGATCCTCTTCACATCTGTTCCTATATGTGGGTGTTTTCTGAGGACCTGCTCTTGGCCCTTCATCTGTGAACACGGAACAAAAATATTTGTTAAGCAATTCTGCTTTATACTCATCAGCTTCTACATATTCCACCCCTTCACCATTGAATCTGACAACATCACCTTTGCACTTCCTCCTCTCACTAGCATATCTGAAAAAATGTTTTATCCCCCATTTTATTGTATTGGCTATTTCTTCTCTACTTTTTGTATCTTTGCTTTCTTTACTACTCAGCCACGCAACTGGCATGACCGCCGCGGGTCCTTCCCCCCTTTTCCCTCGCCCCCCCCCCCCCATGAAGCACCACCTTACACCATGGGGTTCTTTCACCAAATTCTTTCGATTTTATTATTAACAACAATGGTATATTAACAACAATGGTATTTAACAGTACATAACAACTGTTGGCCACAGCATGCACGTGACCATCTGCAAGACACCGTCTGCAATGCCTTATATCACCTCTTTTTCTTGCCCCCTCGAGAAACACAGCCACTATCCTGCCGACTTTGCCCATAGCAGGAGGGAACTCTTTAGCCGTGAAAGCTTTTCTCAGTCCCTTAGTCTTTCGTATCCTTCAGCCGAAAAGCTGTTGCGCCTGCCGTTCTAGCAGCCTTGGCAACTTTTCTTCCTTGCCCCCCCCTTTTTCCCGCCGTCAAAGCAAGGCAGGGGGGGCTCTCTGCGTGGTGTTCTTGTCACCATCTCCGTCTCTCCGGGGGGAGGTCCGTGTATCTCTCCCGTACCTCTCCCCCTTTACTTAAGGCCTAGGCTGTGTTCTCTCCCCGGGTGCGTTTCTCCCGGGGTCTTGCATGGTGCGCCGTTTCCCCCCCCCCCCCCTAGTCGCGCCTTGGGTGGGTCGGGCGGGTGTCCGGCTTCTTCCTGGAAGGAGGGGGGGAGCCGCAAAGAGACCGCACTCGCGCCGGGCGTGCTTTTTGAATGCGACTCTTCGCCCGCCCCCCCTCGCCTTCCCCCGCCCCTTCTCTGCCCGCGGCTCACCACCGCATGCCTGTGCCCGGCTGCGTTGATTCGCAGCCGGGTCTCAGCCGCGCAACTGGCATGACCGCCGCGGGTCCTTCCCCCCTTTTCCCTCGCCCCCCACCCCCCCCCATGAAGCACCACCTTACACCATGGGGTTCTTTCACCAAATTATTTCGATTTTATTATTAACAACAATGGTATATTAACAACAATGGTATTTAACAGTACATAACAACTGTTGGCCACAGCATGCACGTGACCATCTGCAAGACACCGTCTACAATGCCTTATATCACCTCTTTTTCTTGCCCCCTCGAGAAACACAGCCACTATCCTGCCGACTTTGCCCATAGCAGGAGGGAACTCTTTAGCCGTGAAAGCTTTTCTCAGTCCCTTAGTCTTTCGTATCCTTCAGCCGAAAAGCTGTTGCGCCTGCCGTTCTAGCAGCCTTGGCAACTTTTCTTCCTTGCCCCCCCCTTTTTCCCGCCGTCAAAGCAAGGCAGGGGGGGCTCTCTGCGTGGTGTTCTTGTCACCATCTCCGTCTCTCCGGGGGGAGGTCCGTGTATCTCTCCCGTACCTCTCCCCCTTTACTTAAGGCCTAGGCTGTGTTCTCTCCCCGGGTGCGTTTCTCCCGCCAACCCCGTCAACAGCGGCGACTCGCTTGTTGTCGGGGCCCCACACATCAACGTGCCGCTGTGGCCAACATCAGCTTCCTTCATAGTCGTTCTACCGCATCCTGTATGTCGCAGAGAAAAATGTCCATTCCGATGTCTGAAAAGTGCACTCCATCTGGGCGAAACAGTCCGGGACATCTCTCCTCTATTAGGTCGTGCGCAATGGTGCATCCCCCTATGGACCCCATGAAGCGGGCCATCCATCTGTTCACTTTTCTTCTTGTCCTCTCCAATGCCCTATGCGAGTTCTCGCCTCTCCACACTCGCCGGGGTGTGATGTGTGACCATGCCAAGAGAGTCCCGGGAAATGTGTTTGCCAGCGTTAGGAGGTCGCCTTGCATCCTCTTGGTGAGCTCAACGCTGCGTGTGGATGCGAGGTCGTTGCCCCCCAAGTGGATCACAATTATCGCTGGGTTCCCTGCGGATCTCCCCCTTTGGAGCAAGGACGGCATTAGCTGGTCCCACACCATACCCCGTCGTCCCAGCCACACTACGGCCACGTCTGCACATGGAAGTCCTAGGTTCAACCCCATTGGTCTACATCGTGCCCTCTTTTGTGCCCAGTGAACAAATGAATGGCCACACATCCACACTTCACGCGGCCCTATGTGGTAGCCTATTCCTGCATGGAGCACAATCAGAAAATATGATTACAACAGTATTTATCCTTGCAATGTACATTCACTTTGTCACATTCCCTTTATCCCCGCCACCCATTCCTAGTCCGTTATTATCGCACTTTAATGGGGTTATGTATCTATTCAATTCTTGGGTTTTTTTGTTTGTTTTTTTTTGAAGTTGCACCCCCTGGCCTTACGGCGCTGGACGTATATACAATTTGTATCTATCCGAGCGTCATCGGCCTATTTTCATTATCTGTTCTCAAGTCATTCTGATGCTGGCCGCCGTAGAAGCAGCCCCAATGCGAAAGGAGTGCGAGCCGTATAAGCTTGCATCCCGTCCAGTGCGTTCGATTATGAGCTTGAGTACTCTGCTGAATTGAAAACGTGATAAGGGGGCCCCATTAGCGTGTATGAACCAATGATGTTCAGAGCGCGCCCTTACTTGTTGGTATGCTAACGCATTTTGGACTGGGCATGACGGGTCATTGTGCATGGCCGACAGCACTACCTGCGCCCCTTTTCCTTCCGCGTCAGTCTTGGACTTGCGTAACTGCAACACTATCGCTCTAGTGCGTATGCCCACATCACACTTTACTAGTCCTCCGCGGGGGGTCGTTCGCTCTAATGCTGAGGATGCTACGAGCTCCCCTACCCGAAAGGCTCCGTAGAAGGCCCAGGAGAAGGCGCATCTAAACAACCTCGTCTCGTACTCATCATAGCACACTAGGCTGGTCAGTACCATCAGTTGTTGGAGCATCTGATGTGTGATCGGGCGGCGTTTGTCCGTCTTCCGGGGCTGTTCTCGGGACCAGCCTCTCATCACTTTCTGTACAATAAACCCAGCCGTGGGGCTCTGCTTCCCCATTGCTTTTGCAAAAAAGGACACTGCCGCTAAACGGACTTGTACCGCGGCCTTTGTGCAGCCATTGGTTTTGCAGTGCATAATCCATCACACTATTGTTGCCACTTTTAGTCTGTCTTCGAGCTGTATGAGGGCCTCACTGCAAAAAGTCTGGTATTGCTCCCATGCCGCTATGTATCTGCGCCGGGTGTTCTCGGCTAACGCTCCCAACAGGAGCTCCCAGATCTCGGTGGACCAAACTCCCAGACTTGATACGGGACCGATGTCTTGACTCCGTCGGCTTCGGGCGCCAGCTGGTGAAAAAGCCTGATCTTAGAACGAGAAAGAGCATCAGCAATGTTATTATTCTCGCCTTCGATGTGGGTGGCTCTCAGGGTTATATTATGCGCCAGGCAGAGCAACACTATTCGCCTTAAGAGCGCCACTACCCTTGGCGTCTTGGCTCTCATATTGTTTATCGCCCACACCACCGCTAGGTTGTCACTGCGGAAGGTGATAGCCCTATTGGCGAGCTCGTGGGCCCAAATACAAAGGGATACCATTATAGGGAACAGCTCCAAGAACGTGATGTCCCTGGTGATCCCAACACTGTGCCACTCCCTGGGCCATGTCTCTGAGCACCACGCCCCTTTATAGTATATGCCGAAACCAATCCCCCCCGAGGCGTCGGTGAAGAATTCGAGTTCGGCATTGGATATCGGGGGCGCTTGCCAGAAGGCCAGGCCGTTGAAAGCGCGAAGGAATTGCAACCAGACCTGGAGGTCTTCGCGCATCTCCCTGGTGACTCTGATGCGGTGGTATCTTTTTGCTATACCTCTTGTTGCCCATGCCAGACGCCGGCAAAACACCCTCCCCATGGGTATCACCCTGCATGCAAAGCAAAGGAGGCCCAGCATGGACTGGAATTGTTGTAGTGTCGCTTTTCGCTGGCTGTGCAATAGTTGCATCTCTTTACTCAACTTCATCACTTTTTCAGCTGGCAAGCGCGACCTGTGTGCCGGCACATCTAATTGTATGCCCAGGAAAGTGAGGACCCTTTTTGGGCCCTCTGTCTTCTCCTTTGCTAACGGGATTCCAAACTCCCGTGCCGTCTGCTCGAAGATATCTAGTATCCTCTTGCAGTCATCCTGGTCTTTTCCCACGAATAGGAAATCGTCCAGGTAGTGCACCACCGTATTGGGGCCGGCCAGATCTTCGACCACCCAGTGTATGAAGGAACTGAATTGTTCAAAGTATGCACATGATACTGCGCATCCCATGGGCAAACATTTATCATAGAAGAACTCCCCATTGAACGAGAAGCCCAACAATGGAAAAGATTCGGGGTGAACCGGCAATAGGCGGAACGCGGACTCAATGTCCGCCTTCGCTAGTTGCGCTCGGGGCCCCTTACTTCGGATGATTGTAATGGCTTGGTCCATGGTTGCATATTTAACTGAGCATAATGCCGGATCAATGTAATCATTGACGGACTGTCCCTCGGGTATGATAGGTTATGAATTAACCTAAATTGTCCTGGCTCCTTTTTGGGTATCACTCCCAATGGGGAGACTATTAGGTCCTTGAATGGGAGTGACTGGAAGGGACCTGCTATTCTCCCCATACCTAATTCTTTTGCTATTTTGCTGCGGGCGATCTCGTTATGTTGTTGGACGGATGGTGGGTTTTTCAGTAAGCACGCTTGCTTTCTGTTCCTTAAGATTAGGGATGGAATGCGGAAACCTCGTGCGAAACCTTCCTCTATACAAATAGCTATATCCCGCTTAGGATATGCTCTTAGCCATGGCCGCATACGCTCAAGGCTGATGGGTGTTGGCGCCACCCACATCGGTGGATCGCTGCGGCATTGCTCTGTATGGCTTCGCCTCTCTTGCCGCCCTACATGTGAAAGCGGGATGTCCTCCCCCGCATCCGGAGCAGGAATGCTTGAATTTGCACGGCTGCCAGTTACAACTCCCCGCGTTGTACTGTCTGCATGCTCGTCTCCCGGGCCACTGATTGGCTTGCCTCCCTTGGTTATTCTGAAAGGGCTGTTGCCACGGGGTGCTCGGGAGTGGCTGCTGCAACCCGTCCTGACACAATGGCCTATTATGTGCCATTTCTTCTCCCCACATGTCCAGCACTCTATGGTGCCATGCTAGGGTGGGATCGTCGGCCATGTTCCTCCTGAACTTCACATCATAGTTTAGCCAGGCCCATCCCCCGTATTGCTTATGTGCGCGAGTAATCGTGTCCAGGTACTTGGTCAGGTATGGCCCCGCTTCGGGTTCTTTTTCCATCACCACGCTCATAAAGAGGTGGAATGCCGCCACCCAGTTGTTGATGGATTTGGGTATTTTAGGTTTCCTATCCCTCTCGCTTCTTCTCTCCCTATCTTTTCCACTGGTTGACTCATTTTCTTGATCCCTGAGTAGGAGAGAGAATATGTCAATATATTCTCTCCTCCAAATCCTCTTTTTGATCTTTTTGGGCACCGCCACGGCCAGGGAGCTCACCCCGCAGCGTGGATCACGGCTGGTGTCATGCCAATCCATCCGCGTTCTTTGGGCCGCTCCCGTCGGCGTGCATGTGTCGTCCTCACCCCTCTGACTTTGCCCCGACCAGGCCTCTCTGAGGGGATGGGAATGTTTTGCGCTCTTCTTCCTCTTAACTTTCTTTAGTGCGTAGCGCATCACATCTGCCCATTCAATGTCCCTGTCACTATCTGAACTGGACCTGTCCGATGATGACGTTGCTGACTCTGGCGCCCCCTTTTTCGCAACCCGACTTACCATGTGCTGGGTTGGGCGTGGTTGCGCTGGCGCTCGTCGATGGCACTTCATAGTTCGTAGAGCCCGGTGCTCCCAACCGTTGCTTAACTGAGTTCAGGCCATGCTGTGTAACCTGCTCCCGGACCATCTGGAGCAGGTCGTCAAGTTCTTGGTTCTGAGGCGGGGCCGCGTTCCCTGGTTGCTGTGGTGTCCTCTTCCTGGTACTTTGACGTGGTTTCGCTGCTGCTGCAGGGGCTGTTGCTTCGCGGCTAGCCCTCTGAGTCCCTCTCGTGTTTTGCTTGGCCGCTGCTCGTGCTTTCGATGCCGCTGCCGCCTTCGGTGGCTCGCTGTTGCCTCGTGGCCGAGAAGCCTTTGGTGTTCCCTTCCTCGGCATTTTTCCGCTAAGATAGAATGCTATGCAAAGGCAATAAACTTTACATTACTATCGCATAGGATGCTATCTATAATCCCGTGCTCTTCTCGGCATTTTTCACTCGTATAGCATTACTATGTAGTGGCAAGGGGAAAAGGCCTAGTTACAGTCATTCATGATGCCTGCTACATTCCCGTCCTCTACTTCTTAGCTACCTACCTAGATTCCCCACTTCAAACAATATAGCTTAGTTACATTTGCAATTCCGTCCCCATCTTGTTATGCATCCCTTCCATTGCATAGAATCTTTTATTTACCTCTTCTATGAAGAAAGGGGCATGTGCGGCTGCTCACCTCTATGCCCCTTATCCCCCCCCCTCCCTCTCCCTCCAGACCCTCCCCCCCCTCCCCCCCTGCATCCCCTGAGTAACCCCCCGCACCTCCTGCTCTCTGGGCATGGCCACGTGTAACGCACGTCCCGGCCGCTCTCCACACTGTTTTATTTTTTATTTTTCATCTTTTGTCTTTTGCCCTGCAGGTAAGCTGGCTGGCCGGCTGGCTGGCTGGCTGGCAGGCTGGCCTCGTTCCCCCCCTTTGCTCCGTGTACGGGCAACTCGGCTGCCCCGGCCCCCACCGCTATCAGCTCTCTCTTCCCCTTCCCCCCCCCCCCGCTCTCCGTGCAATATCTCATATACTTGCTTTTTGGATCTCTTCTGCCTGTCTCCGGACAGAGTCTCGGAGATCAACACTCGCTCCTCCACGTGGAGGGGGTGGATCAGCCGGAGCACTCTTTGTAGCCCGCTTCCTCTTCTCTGCTCCTCCACGTGGCCTCTATCAGCGCTCGCTGGGAACTTTTCAGAGAGATGCGTCGCGGGCGTAGGAGCGCTGGGGGAATTTTCACCGCAGCCCCGGTCCCCGTACAGCTGCTAGGAGGTGAGCAGATGACTCCGGGGCGCTGATCGTCGGGTGTCCGGCTTCTTCCTGGAAGGAGGGGGGGAGCCGCAAAGAGACCGCACTCGCGCCGGGCGCGATTTTTGAATGTGACTCTTCGCCCGCCCCCCCTCGCCTTCCCCCGCCCCTTCTCTGCCCGCGGCTCGCCACCGCATGACTGTGCCCGGCTGCGTTGATTCGCAGCCGGGTCTTTCCTATCTTCTCTAAGTTTTTCCAAATATTGATGCTTGTCTTCCTCTCTCTATGATCTCTTGTATTTTATGAAGGCCACGTCGTTTTCTTAGATTTAATGTGCATTCTTGACCACTAGTACCTCGGTTTTATAAAATAAGGTACGTGCATACTTGATTTTATAAAATAGGTGCTAGTGACAAGCAGAAAAAATGTGTGTTAGCTATGCAGAACTTTATAAACTTGCCTTTTATGTTCCTTGGGGTTTCAGGGTGATGCCCCAGTTTTCCATACACCTGTTTATACCCAGGAACTCCCATTAAGCTTCACATTCAGATAGCTCTCATGTGTGAGTTCCTGAGTGCCTTACCTGTTCTGCTGATCCGTGATATCTGATCTCTGCTAGTCTAGTTCTGAACATGTACTGCCTGACCTGATAGAGTCTGTTTCTTGGCTGCAGATCTGCCTGCTGCTTGGATTAGATCCTAGCTTGTGAGTCTGTTCTTGCTGTTCTAGTGTTCTGGCTATTCTCCTACTACCTTCTATCCTCTGGTGACCGGGATCTACACCACCCCTGTGGGGAACACTTTGGGCTCGTGCTTCAAGTCCTGGCAGCCTCTGAATACTGCAGGACTTGACCTTAAGGGAAAGGGGGTTGTTATAGGTGAACATGCTGACTGGCGTAAAAGTATGCGCTTTGGTATGAAGGGGCCCTGTATACTCTGCAGAGCTTGGAAGTCACATGCGCTTTATTAAAGTTGAAAAACCCCAACGTGTTTCGGCGATTGCCTTCATCAGGGGGTGCTGGAGGACAACAAAACAATATAACAAAATAAATGTCTTATAGAATATGAATTATAAAAACACAAAATTAAAAACATTTAAAGATATATATTATAAAAATAATAATTTATACAAGCATAGACACATGTAAATGACCATACTACATATGAAAAAGGACAAACATTATAATATAACAAAATCATAATGTACTTACAAGTAGTCTTAATCAATACACTAGATGAAGCGCATACAGTAGCAAAGATATGGCACAAGACCAATCGTGTAGTTGACAATGCTAAAAAATAAGGATGCCATTAATAACATAAATAGATAATTGAATAATAAAAAGGTAGTAAAATGCTAAACATAAATAACAACAACGGGAAACCCAGACCCAGGACGGAGTCATTCAAAACTCTAAAAAGAACTTTTCTTTTGTAAGAAACCTTATGTGATAATATCTCCTCAAAATAAACTATACATACCAAATTGATGACCAATAAAATGCTAAAATAGAACATTCTTAAAAATATACATGTATTATAGTCGGGGGAAAACCCACCGCATAGCTCAAACGTTATAAATAAAAGCGGCTTTATGCAAAAATGGTCATCAATTTGGCATGTATAGTTTATTTTGAGGAGATATTATCACATAAGGTTTCTTTTTCCTTTTTCATATGTAGTATGGTCATTTACATGTGTCTATGCTTGTATAAATTATTATTTTTATAATATATATCTTTAAATGTTTTTAATTTTGTGTTTTTATAATTCATATTCTATAAGACATTTATTTTGTTATATTGTTTTGTTGTCCTCCAGCACCCCCTGATGAAGGCAATCGCCGAAACGCGTTGGGGTTTTTCAACTTTAATAAAGCGCATGTGACTTCCATACCTGCTCGTTCTTTGTGTTTCCTCAGTAGACTTTGCGAGCAGTTGCTCCTGTTGTGTTTCCTACTCTGCAGAGCTTGACATAGCTGTGACAGGAAAATGATCAAAAAATCAGCGCATCACTCTGGGATTTGAACATGGAAGTCCTGACACTTGTTACATAAATGCTAGATTTTGTAAAACTAAATGTCGATGACGAGCCAATTAAGCTGTTGATTGGCAAAGCTTTTGGGGGATTTCTAAAGTGATTTAAACACCAGAGAGATAAGCACAATTGCTCCCTTGATCACTCATGCAAACTCCACATTTAAAGTTGTGCCTGCCGCAGAGTCAGGACTGGGACTTCTGCTAATCAGACTAGTCACCCGCCTAGGGTGGCAGGCCTCGGGATGGTGGTGGTGGTGGCAGCATTGTAGCTCCTGCACAAACTGCTATCAGAGTGATGGCAGGCCTTTAAGCACCTACATACATGCTTGAGGCCTGCTGTTTCTTCCCCTTCCAACAGCGAATCGGCATCTGAAGATGCAGGATTGGAAGGCAATGAGTTTGTCCATGGTAGTGGAAGGCCCACCACCACACTGACAGCGCTTTTGTCTCTCGCAGTCTTACCAGCGTTTTGGGTGAGAGGTAAGGGAAGGAGAGATGCTGGACACCTGGAGGGGATAGGGAAGGGGAGGAGAGATGCTGGACACATTAAGAGGGTAGGGAAGGGACGTGGTGATGAAGGGTAACTTGGGGAGTGGGGAAAGGGAGATGCTAGACACGTGGAGGGGGGAGGGAAGGAGAGATGAATTATGGAGGGAAGTAGGAAAGGGAAGGGGAGGTGCAGGACTAATGAAGGGGGAGTGGGACCCTGAGCTGCTCTGGGAAGGGGCGCATGGCTGGAGGTTTGTCTAGAGCAGCAGATACCCTTGGACCAGCCTGCTCGGAGTAGGTGTAAATGAAGATATCTAATCTTTTAAGTACTGTATGTGTGTATTGCCATCGCAATCAGTTCTAAATGTTCATGTGTAGTTTACACATGTATGCACATAGATTAAGGTATTTTATAATCAGCATGTTTACATGTGAACTTTGCCTGTGCTCCACATGGCCCATGCCCCCAGCTACACCTACTGGCAAAGCACATGCCTTCATACCAAAGCGCATACTTTTACGCCAGTCAGTATTTTGTAAGATGTCATTTACACGCATATGTGGCCATATACTCAATGGAATGACTTTATGAAATTAACTTTATAAAGAGTAATTTTATAACAGGTCACATATGTGTGAAAGCCATCTTGTCAGTTGCAATCATGCTTTCCTTTTTAAATCATTGTAGTGATCTTTGGATAATGGGGTGATAACATATTGTGATATAGTGAATCCTAAGGGAATACATAATACTTTAGGATGGGGTAGGGATAGATCACTGGATACATGCTGCATTATTAGTCTGGAATAACTAAAATGACATCCTGCAATCATAGTGATATCACATAAACAGGGGCCGATACTCAGCGGGGGCCGCCGTCACTTTAATTAAACCAGATATTCAGTACTGGAGTCTGTACAGCTTCTGGGGCTGAATATCAGTTTAGCACCATTGTTATCAGCCCCTAACCTGGATAAAGTTATGGCAGCCATTGACCTTTCCTAACCTTATCTGGTCTAGCTGACCAGGTAGCCACTGAGACCACCTGATTTACCTACAGACTGCCCCGGTTTTAACTGGACAGCTTTTCTATGATCTGTGGGAATATTCCGCAGCACTATCCAGATAGTGCTGCTGAATATTGGGCTTGCCTCGGTTTAGCCGGTTAGCAGGTGACTGCTGCTTAATGTCTGGATTTTGCAGTCAGCGGTGGCAGCTATCTGAATAACGGTGGTACTGAAAATGATCACTCTCCAGATAAGTGCCAATTCCTCCCAAGCTCCATTCACGTTCTACCCTGGTACTGTCCAGATAGTGCCACGGCATTCTCGTGGCACTATATGGTGGTGCTGCTAAATACTGAGGTGCTGCTGACTGGGTACTCCCTTTTGAATATTGGGCCAAATGCTCCTGGAATGGAAATTGCATGCATAGGAAGAAATATGATACAGTGTTGGAAATGGTTTCCCTAAGTGGCAGTGCTTATCTCCAGGAACAAGCAGGAATGTAGTCTTCACATATGGGTACCGTCGACACCGATGGAGTCTGCGCGGGAACGCTCCCCAGTGTCCAAAAAGGAAAGCTTTTGGGAGCATCCCACCACGCATGCATGCTGCCTTCCCGTCCAACTACCTCTCTCACTTCAGTTCTTCGTTTTCCGCGGAGTCGACAGGACGTGTCCCCTGTCACCGCAGAAAATCTTCTCTTATTTTTATATTTTTTTGGGTCGCATCTGCCTTCCGTCGACGCCTACCGGTACCACCGGTGCTTTTCTTCTAAAAATAACTCAGTTTTAGTGCTTTTTCTCAGGGGTTTCTTCCCTGCTCTGGTGTTCGGTCAGGCTGTTCTACAGCATCTCTTCCATTCCTAGATCAACTCCTTCCCACCATCCACTCTTGGATGCCTGAGGTCCCTGGGAGGAAGCATGGCCCATCTTACATAGATCCGCAACATGCTGGGGTCATCCCTAGGCATTTTTAGCTGGGGAGTCCCCATATGTGAAGACTACATTCCTGCTTGTTCCTGGAGATAGCGTAGTTACTCACCTGTAACAGGTGATCTCCAGGAACAGCAGGAGTAAGTCTTCACAACCCACCCACCTCCCTAGGAGTTGTCTTTCTCTCTCTTTCTAATTTTCTTCTACTTCTCTCCTTTGGTCTGAGCTTTCAACTCAACTGAAGTGAGAGAGGTAGATGGGCAGGAAGGCAGCACGCATGCGTGGTGGGATGCTCTCAAAAGCTTTCCTTTTTGTTCTCTGGGGAGCGTTCCCGCGCAGGCTCCGTCGGTGTTGACGGTACCCATATGTGAAGACTTATTCCTGCTGTTCCCGGAGATCACCCTGTTACAGGTGAGTAACTATGCTTTATAGCAATAGGGAATCCACCATATACAGTAGATAAAATTTGTCAGATACTCATTTGTATGCACTGAGAATATTATCTGTACGGTGGAACTGCTCATTTATGCTAGAAAACTAATTTAGCTCTTCTCCCCCACAGAATGTTCCAAGCAAAAGCTTGTCTAGACTATTGCAAATATTTAAGCACATTTTTTAGTTTAATTTAAAACAGAGTGTAGATCATGATTAATCTTAATTTATTGCTTTGTTGCTGCAGCACTTGATTTGGGTAATTGTTTGTTTATGATGAGGGTGAGATCCAGCAGTTTCCTTTCAGGCCGATTGGGACCGACCTCTTCTGAGCTATAGTGCTACGAGCCTTCATTTATCTTTATCTTTATTGGCTCATTTAATATACCGCTCTTTACCAGTGGCACCAGAGTGGTGTACAATAACAAAATATATAAGCTGCTGAAAAAGGAAAAGGAACGCCATAAGAGATTAAGAGAAAGGATAGAGTGGAGAGAAAGAATAAAGCAGCAGACAGAACAAAACAGAGTGCATGGCAACAAAGAAATAGGTACGTCTAGGTTCAGCGAGGTAGAGGAGAAAGGGGAACGGAGGGAGGAGGAAGGTTGAAAGCAGTGCAGAAAAGGTGGGTCTTCAGTTTGACCTTAAAGGTTTTATAGGAGGGCTCCAAACGGAGGGCGGGGGGAAGCGAGTTCCAGAGTCGGGGGCCCAAAAAGAAAAACGCTGAAGAACGGGTAGACTCAAGGTGGGCTTGTGATGGAGAGGGAAGGGACATACGGTTCAGGTGGATTGACCTAAGGGAACGGTGAGACAAATGAAGATGTATTAAATCGGCGAGGTAGAGGGGAATACCAGTATAGATGGTTTTGTGCACGTATATAAGTACTTTGAATTGTGTACGGTAGACCAGGGGAAGCCAGTGAAGATGAATCAGAATGGGGGTGATGTGATCGAAGCGGGAGGCGTGAGTGAGAATACGTGCAGCTGTGTGGTGGACAAGTTGTAATCTGCGCAACTGGGTTTGAGGAAGGCCGGCCAGGACAACATTGCAGTAGTCCAAGCGGGATACTACCAAGGACAGTAATAATGTGGTCATAGAGGAAACTGATATGAGGGGCGAAAGATAAAGATAAAGATCTCAGAACGTGGGTGGGAGGGGGCAGAATGGAGTATGGTCAGTAGCAGAGACATACGGTGTGTATTCAGGAAAGGTCCATGTACTTTCTGCGTGTTTCCCACGGATGTCCACATTATACCAGTGGAAACGTGGAATAAGGCAAGGACTTAGAAACTTTTCTCCTCTGCTCTGCATTGTGTCCCATATAGGTAAATGGCTGTGACAAAGATGTTTTGAACTGCTGCGTCTGCAGTCTGGAAGCCCACAAGATGCAGTTGTAAAGAGCAGAATGCAGAGGTGAGGGAAGGTTGTATGGTTAAGACACATTAATAAACACCCCTACAGAAATATTCAGAGGTGCAATGGTGATTATTTTGGCTATGCTGACAATTGCTATGTGAGTTAGAGGAGGTGATCTAGGGCATCCTAACATTCCCTGTCATCCGAGAAGTGGGACTGTTGATGTAGGGATTGTATGTGGGTGCGTATAGAATGGATAAGTGTGTGGGTGAGAATGCAGATCAGATTAGTAGTCCTGGGACTCCATGCCATCTTGTTATACCAGCTGTTTTCTAGAGGTGTAGGGCATCTGTACTGCAGATGTATGTTTTTTGTGACTGCAAGTGAGAGAGTGTGTGTGTGTGTGTGTGTGGTTTGAGAGATGCAGGGGAATCTGGTGTGCGCAACCGCAGTTTTGGGGAGACATCATTGCCTGGCCTGTACCTGGTCTGTAGGGATTACCATGGTATGCCAGTGTGATTGTCCAGGATACCAGTGGTGCCAGTGTGATCGGCCAGGATACATCAGAAAGGAGTCTCTATGGCTAAACGTCAAAGCATATTCCTGTCAGCGATAAGAGACCCTCAGAATGAGTACATGCAACAGGGCACAGAGCACCATCAGCGGTCTCACAAATGTGCACATTTATATAGATAGATGCTGGTGCTTGTGGGCATCTGGTAGTGCTGTTTGTGCTGATGCATGCACTCAATCTGAGGGTCCCTATTTATTGACAGGGATATGCACTAAAAAAGTTAGAAAATTCTGATCTCCAAGAATCCCCGTTTAAATTCAAGTACAATTTTTGTCGGAGCAAGTCAACACAGTGTCAAGAATTTATACAGGGCACCACTGTGACAGCTCCTTTTATTAAATATCTTATAGAATTAAAAGTCCAAACTTAGCTTTGTGTGGTGTATCCATACAACCAAACCAAAGGATTGCCAAAGACGCCTAAGAGATGACGCGGCTCACGTTTCGGGTTTTGTACCAAGCTCTCTAAAAACCCTGCTTCAGGTCCGGCAGTCATCGGCAATTGACAAATGTTCAGCAAGTAATCAAACAGGGATTTTACCTGCCCTTAAATCTTCGGCGTCTGACGTCATAGTTAACTGAAGAAAACGGATAACCAATCCAGAAACACCATCACCCAAGAGAACTCCCACAAATCAGAGAGTCCCTTCATGATAATGTACAGTCCATCAAATGATTGTATGCCAATCCTGTTGCAGATTTAAACCTCCAGGAGCTACCGAGTTTAATGTATATATCCATCTTTGTTCTCGCCACTGTAGCCTCTGTTCGCGATCTCCTCCTCTCGGGTCAGCAGGTACAAAATCAAGCACTCTCCACCGTAAGGTGTCAAAGTCATGCCCAGCTGTTACACAATGCTCCACTATGGGGGCCGAAAGTAATTTGGTCCGCAATCTAGAAGCATGTTCAGATAATCGAATTCGCACCGCACGTTTAGTGCGGCCGATATAGTAAAGTGAACAAGGGAATACTATGAGATAAACAACAAAAGTAGAAGTGCAATCCGTATGCCAACGAGTTGAAAAAGTTCGAGATGTATGTGAATCAGTCCAATCAGGACCCAAGAGAGCCAGTGAACAGTACAGGCAGTTGCCACAAACAAAATGCCCTTTATCCTCATGCGTCCAAATTGGGCGATCTTCCAAAGAGGTGGTGCGCATCAGCATGTGCCCGGAGGTTTGTTTTCCGTGAGTATGCAATTTGTAATGACCTCTCCCTGAAACAAGGGTGTAATCCCAAAATCGGCCAAAAACGACGGAGAAGCCTAGTAACGGGAACAATATCTCTAGTATAGGGAAAAACTCCTGTAACCACAGAATCCCTAGAATTGGGTTGTGATGGAGTAAAAAGCCATTCACGATGAAGATTACTTGCCCGCTTATAAGCCCGATGAACCACCAAAGGGGGGTACCCCCTCTGAACTAGACATAATTTCAACTCCCCAGCATGCAGCTTAAATTAATTTGTGGTCGAGCAGTTCCGACGTAAACGCAGGAACTGCTCAAAAGGTAAACCCTGTTTCAAAGCCCGTGAATGGAAATTATCGTAATGGAGCAACGTATTTTGTTGCACCGGTTTTCGAAAAAGTGTTGTCTTAAAACCCTGAGAAGTCAAGGTGACCAGCACGTCCAAAAATTGCAAAGATTGAGAAGCTATCTGTGCTGAAAATTGGATTCTGACCACATGGGTATTCAATCTTTGTACAAAGCGATCCAGTTCATCACGGGTTCCTGTCCAGAGGAAAAATATATCATCCAAGAAGCGCTTCCAGAATGGAACAAATTGAAAAGCCGGATCAGAGTAAACATAAGATGTTTCAAAATCAGCCATGTAAATGGTGGCAATAGAGGGGGCTACTGTTGCCCCCATCGCTATTCCATGTATCTGCTTATAATATTTCTGCTGATACAAAAAGAAATTGTGATTCAAAACCAAATCCAGCAAATCCAATAAAAAAGATCTCAGTATTCGATCCAGAAGAGATAAAGGATAATCCCGTAAACATAAGAGCACCTCCTGTTGGTCAATATTGGTATATAGCACCTGTACATCTAGTGACACCATATAGGTATAAGCTCTTATATCCTTACATTCCCGTAACTGGTTTAAAAGATCACCAGTATCCCCAATGTAGGAGCGAACCTGGGCTGCTACAGGTTGTAAGAAGACATCACAAAACTTAGATAAGGGCTCCAGCAAAGAATCTCTACACGAAACAATGGGACGTCCCGGAGGGTCCAACAGTGATTTATGCACCTTTGGGACTAAATAAAAAATCTGTGTTTTGGGGTATTTTTGCTCCAAGAAATCCATTTCATGCTTTGTTATCCAATTCCTGAAAAACGCTGCAGTGACCAGTGAATGGATCTGCCTCATAATGGCCTCAGTGGGATCCATAGGTAGAATGATATAATTGGCACAATCTTGCAAATGAGCATCCAACTGAAGTTGATAATTTTCATGAGAAAGTAGTACGGTTGCACCACCCTTATCTGCTCTCCTAATCACTATGTTAGAATCCATGAGTTGCTTCACTGCCTGGAAATGATCGGCAGAGAAATTAGAAGAAGCACAAGAATCACGTTGCTCCAATAGATGTAAATGTTAGAGAACCAGATTCTGATAAATAGAAATAGTATTATCGGGAGTACCCGGGGGCAACCATTTTGATGGATTTCGAATTAGGGAATGGTCAACCATCTCCGGAACACCAGAAAAATGATGAATGACCCGTAGTTTTCGAAAAAATCGATATAGAGCAACCCTGGTGGCAAAACTATCATACCGCGGGTCGGGACGAAAGAAAGCCCCATTTCCAAAACTTGAAGCTGGGAAGTAGACAAGGGTTGACCAGACAAATTTATAATTGTCGACTCTTCGTCTGGGATCGGGTGTCGGGCCCTTCCCAAAAATCCTGCTGGTAATTCCTACGGGATCTCGGTCCCCTGAACGAATTACCCCGATTGCGTTCAGTAGTACCAGACCGTGAGGGAACACCTTCTAATGCCCCAGAATCGCTCATATCGGTGTCAGTAGAATCTTCTGAGTCAAGGTTAAAGGTCACCCTCCTGCCATAAGTAGCTTTTTTCATGGAGGGCCAATTATAAACACAATCATTTTCATAGTCCGCATTATCCCTCTTAAACTTACGGATCTTCAGACTCCGAATATGCTCACGGAAAGTGTCTAGCTGTTTTTGCGACTCCGTCCACTGAGACTGGAAACTAGCTGGTTCGGTTGTCTCCAAGACTTTCTTCTTCAAATCTTCCGCCTGAGCAGTCAAATGCTCCTGCTCCTGAATTGAACGTTCCACCAGCAGAGCTACTAAATCAATACTACATTTATTAAGAATAGAATTCCACTTCTTCAGAGACATCGGGTCATCATATGCACTGACATTTAGCTGCAGAGGACCATTTCTGATTTCTTCTGGTCCATATATAGCATTGTACAGACTGTTGTCAGAGATGACTAGTGCAAGCACAACCAAAATGTTTTTACTGCCATGTATGTTTTGTTGCAAGGTATGTCAGGACAATCATATTACTTTCTAGTTGAAATAAAGCCCTCAGGACGTCTGATTGCTGATGTAGCTGTGCTTGAAATGAGAGTCAGAAGCTGCAAAGATGTCTTACATATTGGGACATATGAAAGGGTTTTAGCTGAGGTTCATTCCTTGAGTAGCCTGACATTTGTTTGTTAAGCTTTTCACTGTATATCCATTCTGACCCTTGATGCAGGAAAGTTTGCAGAAATTCAGCTGAGTCAGATCTTTTAATAAATATGACCCATTTATATCTTCTAGTTGTGGCTTGTTCTACCTCCATTCTTTCTTTTTTGTCTTTGTTATCAGGCACTTTAAATCTGATGATCACTTGTTATGATCACTTGTTATGTTGTTGTTGTTAAATGCTGTCGAGTTGGTTTCGACTCATGGCGACCCTCTGGATAGCTGTCCTAAACTGTGTTCATTCTTCAGTCAGGCGGTTCATTGTTGATAGAGAGGCATCCATAGCTGCTGTTATTGTATTGATCCATCTTATTGCTGGCCTTTGACCTTTAACCTTGCCAAGCATTATGTCTTTCTCCGATCTCTCTCTTTGCATGATGTGTCCAAGGTATGAAAGTCGAAGTCTTGTCATCTGAGCTTCTAAAGAAAGCTTGGTTGATCTCCTCTATTACCGACTGGTTTACATGTTATAATATACCATAAATGAAAGACAAGAAGAAATGGTGTTGCATCTATAATTAAGAAAAAGCTTGCAAGAACTGTAATGAAATACAATGCAATCAACACCCTCTTCTAGGAACACAAGCGGTAACTGTACACATGGTCTTCACCCAATGAATTGTACAAAAATCAAATTGACTGTATCTGTGGAAGTCAAAAATGGAAAAGCTCAAATAATGTGAACAAAGACAAAACATGGAGCTGACTGTGATACAGATCACTAGCTACTATAATGAAACTCAAGATAAAGCTGAAAACAGAATTTAAAGACTGCTGGTGAAATCAATTCACTGCATTGGATACAAATGACAGAAGAGCTATACGATGATATCAAGAAAATTGTGCTCAAAGAAAGTGAAAATTTTCTGCAAAAGATGAAAAAGTAAAAATGGCTAAAATGGCTGACTGAAGAAATTCTGAAAATTGCTCAGAAATGCAGAGGCTAGTCAGAGGAGAAAGAGTGGTAGCCACAGAACTTAACAAAGATTTTGAGGATGCAGCAAAATGAGGTAAAGAGAAGTACTATAATGTTGCATGCAAGGAAATAGAATAACAAATATTAGAAGATGAAGCTATGAGAGTTAAAGAGAAAATGCCAGCCTCGAATTGGAATGCTAAAAGATGCTTAAGATCCATGTTGAATGACGCTAAGAAGATCAAGGAAAGGTGGAAAGAAAGCATTGAGTTATCATACTATAAAGATCAAGTGGACCAACAGCTATTTCAACCTGTACCTTGATTCCCACCAGCACTCCTTGTGGCCTGGGGCAAGTCACTTAACCCTCCATTGCCTCAGAAAAATCCAAGTTATCAATGCCCCTGTTTAATGTATTTTACCAAGTTTAAGTTACATTGTAAACTGCTTTGACTGAAGCGGTATAAAAAAACCCTGTTAAATATATATATAAATAAATAAATTCCTACTTAAGTATTACAGCAGTCAAATGCAGCTATCATACAAGGCTCTGCTAGGAAATTTGCAAGACAAGAAATTTGCAAGACAAGACAAGAAATTTGCAATTTTTTGGCTCGAAAAAAATCTGTGTTCATACTAATACTGAAGAAAGGTGATCCAACTGACTGGATATTATTGCACAATCACTCTGATCCCACATGCCAGCCAGATTCTACTCAAGATCATTCAGGGGCGACTACAACTATACAGTATCTGGAACGAGAACTGCCTGAAATGAAATCAGGAAAGGGAGAGGAACATGAGGCAATATTACGAATGTGAGGTGGATCCATGAAAAGACAAAATAATACCAAAATATCTACCTAGATATGTTTCATGGACAACAGCAAGGCCTTTAATTGCAGTCTTGAAGGACTAGAAGAGGGGACTGTTACTTCTGGAGAGAGATCTGCAATTGTGAGTATATACTTCTGGGAATTTTCTGAAGGGAATTCTTTCTATTAAAGCTATTTAATCTGTGAACCCACTATTTTTTGTTCAGTCAGGGCCTAGTAGCAGCAGTTTAAGTTTAAATTTAAAACACAGAAGAAAACTTTCTGGTTACATTTCATACCCAGCAGGGAGCTTGTAGTTTTAATTTAATAGTCACTCAGGGCCTAGTATCAGCAAAGTACTTTTAGTTTAAATTTAAAACACAGAAGAGAGCTTTCTGGTTAACTTTGGAACCCAGCAGAGAGCTGTAGTTTAGATTTAATAGTCACTCAGGGCCTAGCATCAGCAAAGTACTTTTAGTTTCAATTTAAAACACAGAAGAGAGCTTTCTGGTTAAATTTAGAACCCAGCAGAGAGCTTGTAGTTTAAATTTCATAATAAGTTAGATCCTAGCAGCAGCAAAGAGCTATAATTTAAATCAAATAAGAATATAGATTAGCACAAAAGGCAAAACAGGGTCAGTACTCTTTGAGCAGCAAATAAAGTTTTCTAGAGACCTTTGCAAAGAGGCCTTCTATCTAGGGGGCAAGAGACCTGTGAAACCTTTTCAATAGGTGTTAACACCAGGTGGCAGTTCAAAAGGCCATTTTGAAAGACTCCTTCTATCCAAGCAAGGACTGTTAATCATCCAGGAAGTTGGTCACAGCTTACCTCAGCAGCACAGGCATAAATAGCTCAACCAAAGCTCTGTGATCCTCAGTCTTGAAGGACTAGAACAGGGGACTGTTACTTCTGGAGAGAGATCTGCAATTGTGAGTATATACTTCTGGGAATTTTCTGAAGGGAATTCTTTCTATTAAAGCTATTTAATCTGTGAACCCACTATTTTTTGTTCAGTCAGGGCCTAGTAGCAGCAGTTTAAGTTTAAATTTAAAACACAGAGGAGAGCTTTCTGGTTACATTTCATACCCAGCAGAGAGCTTGCAGTTTTAATTTAATAGTCACTCAGGGCCTAGTATCAGCAAAGTACTTTTAATTTAAATTTAAAACACAGAAGAGAGCTTTCTGGTTAAATTTGGAACCCAGCAGAGAGCTATAGTTTAGATTTAATAGTCACTCAGGGCCTAGTATCAGCAAAGTACTTTTAGTTTAAATTTAAAACACAGAAGAGAGCTTTCTGGTTAAATTTAGAACCCAGCAGAGAGCTTGTAGTTTAAATTTCATAATACGTTAGAGCCTAGCAGCAGCAAAGAGCTATAATTTAAATCAAATAAGAATATAGCTTACCTCAGCAGCACAGGACAGGGTACTGTGTAGCAGCCCACTTTTAATAAGTGTTATTTCCCTCCCTCCCTCCCCACACCCACCCACCCCTGGGATAATCGTAGCTTTATAGGTACTTACACATCTTAAAAGACAGGAGGTGCTCTCCGGTGAAGCTCGTTATTCAAATCAGTCATACACTAAGGACCTGAGATTAATTAAGCTTCAGGTGAACAAGGTATATTAAACGTATTAGGTACAGTTTTATTGGTATAAATATCCATAGCAACCCTTAGTAAGTAAAGAACTTAAAGATCTAAACAAAAACTTAAAACTAAGATGCAGACAGCAGTCCAGCAGCGAGATGGGGGCTTTCCAGTCTTTTGCATTGAGTGTCACATGTATGATTTTCTCCCAGTTGGTGAGAGGTCTTACGTTTGCACTAGGTGCAAGGAGCTCTTTGCTCTCAGGGAACGAGTCCGTTCTCTAGAGGCTAGAGTAGCAGACTTGGAAAACATAAGAAAGACAGAGAAGTACATAGACGAGACCTACAGGGATATAGTCCTGAAGTCCCACCTCCAGTCTGGCAGCATCCCTGTTGCCATGGAGGAGAGAGGTCACGTGACAGGAGAGCATCACCCTGGTGTGGCAGGAAGTGATCCTGTAACTAGGACCTGTCCTCCAGGCGATGTAAAACCCTCTTGCACCGAGGAAGTTTCTCCAGGGCCATGTGCCCATGAGGGAAGGGTTAGGACAGCCGTTATAGTTGATGATTTGATCATTAGGCATGTAGATAGCTGGGTGGCTGGTGGACGTGAGGATCGCCTGGTAACATGCCTGCCTGGTGCGAAGGTAGCGGACCTCACGCGCCACCTAGATAAGGTCTTAGATAGTGCTGGGGAGGAGTCTGCTGTTTTGGTACATGTCGGTACCAATGACATAGGAAAATGTGGTAGGGAGGTTCTGGAGGCTCAATTTAGGCTTTTAGGTAGGAAGTTGAAATCCAGAACTTCCAGGGTAGCGTTCTCCGAAATGCTTCCCGTTCCACGTGCAGGACCCAAAAGGCAGGCAGAGCTCTGGAGTCTCAAAGCGTGGATGAGGCAATGGTGCAGAGATGAGGGGTTTGGATTTGTTAGGAACTGGGGAACGTTCTGGGGAAAGGAGGGGCTCATCCGAAGGGATGGGCTTCACCTTAATCGGGATGGAACCAGGCTGCTGGCATTAACCTTTAAAAAGGAGATAGAGCAGCTTTTAAACTAGATAATAGGGGAAAGCCGACAGTCGCCCAAGAGCGGATGGTTCGGAAGAATGTATCCTTGAAGGATACTATCAAAAGCAGAGAGGTTCCAAAAAAGAGTAAAGTAGCCCAAATGCCCTCGAGTATGGAGCAGACAGAGCTTAAAGATCCCAAATTACCCATGTCTACCAATATCCAAATTAATATGAATAAAATACAGTCTCTAAAATGCTTGTATGCAAATGCTAGAAATCTAAAAAATAAGATGGGAGAGTTAAAATATATAGCACTAAATGAGAGGTTAGATATGATTGGAATATCAGAGACATGGTGGAAGGAGGACAACCAGTGGGACACTGTGATACCTGGGTACAAACTATATCGTAATGATAGAGCTGATCAAATTGGTGGAGGGGTTGCGCTCTATGTTAGAGAGGGCAATGAGTCCGAAAGGATTAAAGTTTTGCAGGAAACAAAATTTGCTGTAGAATCTCTATGGATTGAAATTCCACGTAAAAAAGGGGAAGGCGATGGCAGTGGGGGTGTACTATCGACCACCTGGCCAGAATGAACAAATGGATGATGAAATGCTCAAAGAAATCAAGGAAGCTACCAAACGTTACAGCTCGGTAATAATAATGGGTGATTTCAATTACCCTGGTATCGACTGTGTCAGTGTCACGGCAGGACATGCTAGGGAGATAAAGTTCCTCGATGACATAAATGGCTGCTTCTTGGAGCAGCTGGTTCATGAACCGACCAGAGGGGAAGCCATATTAGACCTAGTCCTTAGTGGAACACCAGATCTAGTGCAAGAGATAAGGGTGTTGGGGCCACTTGGCAATAGTGATCATAGCATGATCACCTTTGATTTAATTAGTGGAGAAGGGACAGTAAGGAAATCCACAGTACTACCTTTTAACTTTCGAAAGGGAGACTATGATAAAATGAGGAAAATAGTTAAGAAAAAACTAAAAGGAGCAGTTTCAAAGGTTAAAGACTTACATCAAGCTTGGGTGTTGTTGAAAAATACTATCTTGGAAGCCCAGACCAGTTGTATTCCACGCGTTAAGAAAAGTGCAAGGAAGTCCAAAAAACTGCCAGCATGGTTTAAAGGTGAGGTCAGAGAGGCTGTTGTTGCCAAAAAAGCATCTTTCAGGAAATGGAAAAAAGAGCCAAACGACAAAACCTGGAAACAGCACAAGCTCTGGCAGGTCAAATGCAAGGCATTGATAAAGAAGGCAAAGGGAGAATTTGAGAAGAAGCTTGCTGCGGAAGCAAAAACGCGGAATAAAGATTTTTTCAAGTACATTCGTAGCAAAAAACCTGTGAGAGAGTCGGTTGGACCATTAGATGATAGAGGAGTTAAAGGGGCAGTAAGAGGCGACAAGGCGATAGCAGAGAGACTGAATGAATTCTTTGCTTCGGTCTTTACTGAGGAAGATGTAGGGATGTTACCCATAACTGAAGTGGTATTTAAAGCTGCGGAAGAATTGAAGGAAATATCGATACATCGGGAAGATGTATTACAACTATAAGATAAACTGAAGAGTAGCAAATCACCTGGGCCGGATGGTATACATCCAAGTGTGTTGAAAGAACTGAAATATGAGATTGCAGACCTGCTATTAGTAATCTGTGAACTATCATTAAAATCATCTCTAATACCTGAAGATTGGAGGATCGCCAATGTAACACCAATTTTTAAAAAGGGTTCCAGGGGTGATCCGGGAAATTACAGACTGGTGAGCCTCACGTCAGTACCGGGAAAAATGGTAGAAACCATCATAAAGAATAAAATTACTCAGCATGTAGATAGTCATGGCCTAATGGGAGACAGCCAACATGGCTTTAGACAAGGAAGATCTTGTCTTACTAATCTGTTATGTTTTTTTGAAAGTGTGAATAAACAGGTGGACAAAGGTGAGTCGGTTGATATAGTGTATCTGGACTTTCAGAAAGCCTTTGACAAGGTCCCTCATCAGAGACTTTTGGCAAAACTAAAGAGTCATGGGATAGGAGGCAGTGTACTACTGTGGATCAAGAACTGGTTAAAAGATAGAAAGCAGAGGGTTGGGCTAAATGGCCAATTTTCCCAATGGAGAAAGTGAATAGTGGTGTACCCCAGGGATCTGTGCTGGGTCCGCTGCTTTTTGACATATTCATAAATGACCTGGAAAGTGGGATAACGAGTGAGGTTATCAAATTTGCAGATGACACAAAACTATTTAAAGCTGTTAAAACCCAAGAGGATTGTGGAAAATTGCAAGAGGATCTTGATAAATTGGAAGACTGGGCATCAAAATGGCAGATGAAATTTAATGTGGACAAGTGCAAAGTTATGCACCTAGGGAAGAACAGCCCAAACTATGGTAACACAATGCAAGGTTCCACATTAGGAACCACCACCCAGGAAAAAGATTTAGGCGTCATTGTGGATAACATGTTAAAACCCTCGGCCCAGTGTGCAGCGGCAGCCAAGAGAGCAAATAGAATGCTAGGTATCATAAGGAAAGGAATGGAAAATAAAATAAAAGATATTATAATGCCTGTATACCGTTCCATGGTGAGACCGCACCTTGAATATTGTGTGCAATTCTGGTCGCCGTATCTTAAAAAGGATATAGCGTTATTAGAAAAGGTTCAGAGAAGAGCCACCAAAATGGTAAAGGGGATGGAAGGATACTCCTATGAAGAAAGGCTAAAAAGGTTAGGGTTCTTTAACCTGGAAAAGAGACGGCTGAGGGGAGATATGATAGAAGTCTATAAATTAATGAACGGAGTGGAACGGGTAAACGTAGATCGATTGTTTACGTTATCAGAATATAGAAAGACTAGGGGACATGCAATGAAGCTACAGGGTAAACTATTTAAGACTAATAAAAGAAAATATTTTTTCACTCAACGTGTAATCAAACTCTGGAATTTGTTACCTGAGGATGTAGTAAAGGCTGTTAGTGTAGCTTGGTTTAAAAAAGGTTTGGACAAGTTCCTGGAGGAAAGGTTCATAAACCATTATTAAGAAGGGACCCAGGATATCAATGCTTGACCCAGTACAAGCATTGCAGAACCTGTGTCTTTTGGGGAAACTGCTAGGTTCGTACGACCTAGATTGGCCACTGTTAGGATACTGGGCTTGATGGACCTTGGTCTGACTCAGTATGGCATATCTTATGTTCTTATGTTCTAAATCATGAAAAATTCTGGACCACATTAAGAAGCATGGGTATGCCTTTACCACAATGACTGTTTAAATTGATGGGGCAAGATATAGGGATGTCAGATTATGCAAAATATTAATCTACTCCTCAACTCACACTGCTATGGATTAGCAACAGTGTTTTGGGGTGGGGCGTTCTTCTCACCTCCCTCCCCAGACATGTGCTCTTACCAACCAAACATGTTTTGAAGTGTGGAATTCTTTCTCTTTTTCCTTGTTTCTTTTTGTTTTGCTTGTTATATTGGAATGTTTTCTTACTTTACTGTCTAATTTTTGAATATGTTTTAATTTTCATTGTTTTTTTTAATTTTTCAAGTTTTTCCTTTTCTTTACGCTTTCCCCCTTTCCAGGCAGTAACTCCACCTCTCCCTTCTTTTTGCATGCCCTCTATGTACATTTTTCCCTTTCCTCCAGCTGCCCTCCCTCCCTCCAGACATATTCTTCCTCCTTCTCCATCCAAATTATCCTTTTCTTCCAGGCATCCTCTCTTCCCCATTCCATATAGGCTCGCCCCCCCACCCCCAATCTTCAACTTCTCTTTCCCTCCCTCTAGACATTCTCTCCCTTTTCTCCTAATTTATCCCCTTCTTCATCTTGTTTTATTTTTATTTCATTTACAATTATTTATATGATGCCTATCATAAATTTCTAGGTGGATCGCATAAGACCTTGCCTCCCTTCCCTCCACCCTCCTGGTACTCTCTCCCACTTCCTCTGATCTTATTCTTTGTAGGCATTCTCTCCTACCTCTCCCCAAGCATTCTCTCTGTCCCTCCCAGCACTCTCTCACGAAGGCAGGGGGCATCATACATTCCTGGCCTCCCTGGGCATCTCCTTCCTCCCCAGTATTGGCAGTGGCAATTTTCCTAGCTTACTTGAGACCCACCCTCCATTTGTCCCATGGCTCCTACACCTGCTCATATGGATGGATGCAATATGACAATGCCTTCTTCCATGGAATAGACCAACACAAGGAGGTCTCCACCAGATTGGCAAATACGATGCCTCCATGCTGGCAGTCTTGCATGTATGCGATTGGAGAGGTGCCACACCAGCTTTTGATGGGAGGGGAGGAGGGAGGGCATAGCTCAGCAGTTTAGGAGTGGGTGCAGTGGTAAACCGCAGGTTGGCAGCACTGTGGTTGATTGTTCAGCTCGCTCTACCCAATGGCTGGCATTGCTTGCAAGGCAGTTCACAGTGCTGCCAATGACTCAACTGGCACGCTCAAGCTATACATACAATGACAGATTCTCGTATGACGGTATACACGTGGAGGGAAATTTTATAAGGAGACACCTAATTTATACCTCAAAGTAGGCGCCTACTTTTCTTCATAAAATACTAGTGGAAGTGGTAGAAAGCACACATTAAGGAGCGATCGCTTAGAGCTTGTGTAAATGCCTGAGTCTGGATTTCTAAATAATATGCGTGAATTATAGTATTGCATAATGTACTTGTGTAACTTTGTGCCCCACTCACACTCTGCTCAAATTCTGTTCCTCCGTACACCCACAGTGGAAGTATGTGTCATCACCTGTTCGCGTGCACGTAGAGAATGAGGCGCAGCGTGAGTCTGCTCATTTACTTGTAGGAATGTCCACTTACACACGGAAATTCTCAAATGCCCCTATCTGGGTGTTCTTGCTGCCTAAATGAAGGCAGCTCCTTATAAGTTATCCCCATTATGAGTACTCAGATGTTAACATTTATTGTAGTCAAGTTCTCATCTTTAGCTTTCCCGCTATATGGCCAAATTATATTATTTCGTTTACCATAAATCATATGAAATCTCCTTCAGGTTAACCACAAATAGCCTAAACTCCCCCCCCCCCAACACCCACCTAGACAAAATTAAATAAGGGGGAAATAATCAGTAAAAACTGACTGCGAACAACAATTTGTTTAAATTACTTTAAATATGAAATCTGAGGGATACCAGTGTTGACGTGGAAGTGCTTTAATTCTTAGCAAGGCTATACTTCAACTGAACTTGACCAATCCTTATCTTCGTTCATTCAAAACCCATGAGAGAGAGAGATTGTAGACCAGGAACCCTGTGTACATGTCAGTTCATTTATAAATGAGCACAAGTGTCTGTGTCCTTGATATCTAAGTCTATATGTGTGCTTCTTTCCATCCAGCTCTACACCTGTGGAGGGTTACTTTAAAACACGTCTCCTATATGCGAGGGATACATAGGTGTCTATTTTTAGCCTGTTTTATAAATACACATAGGTGCATATTTATTTATTTCATTGATTTAACTGTTTTTTTTAATGCTGCTTTCTCCTTCAGTCAAAGCGGTTTACATTGAAACAAGTAAAAGAAACGAGAAAGTTACATTATAACGTTGTGGCGTACGCATTTAATTGTTATGGGCCTTTGTGAAATACTAGCACAAATCCAGGAGAAACAGCAAAGTAGATTAAGGTTCTGGACATTAATGGTTTCATGTAAAATGCATGCAGACATGTGTTTTTTATGAAGTATCCACCTAAGTCATGACTCTGCCCACAGTCCACAAAAACTCCTCCTTTGAACATGTCTACTCCAAAGTCACGTACACGTACCTGCATAATTTTCATATATACATGAAAAATGCTTATAAGACTACCTCCATACAGTACACCACATACAAGTATCTATAAATATGCATATGTGTAGACTTTAGCCTGCCCGACGAGAGAATTCTTGAACTCTGTGGCAGGCTAGTAGGTGTTGCAGCAAGCACTTCTGTGTGTGTGTGTGTGTGTGTATGTCTCTGTGTCTTGTGCACATAAAATCATAGGGAAGAGCCGAGTGCGGGTGCAGATCTATCTGTGAAGTAGGCTCGGCTGTCTGTGTTAGCAGGGCTTCAGCAGCACTTCTGAATCACTGTAGGCGGGGAAGTGCTGCTATTTCTGGGAAGTTGCATAGTAGCCGTGGAGGGCTAGGATTCTGGGACAAAGCTAGCAGAGAATCACAAAGCAAAGATGTTTCGGCAGACTTGATTTCTGGGTTCCTCAGGAGGGGTGCAGCTCTTCATGGCTGCTGTATTGCTCACTTCATTTCTGCCGAACCCTTTCTACTGTTGCACTGAGAAAAAAGCAGATCTCTGCAGGAAGGACCTGAAAGAAGCAACCCTCCTAGAGCAACATGAAGGAATGGACCCTGTATTAAATCAGTTAGCCTTTCATCTACCAAAGATGATGGACTGCACAGCGGTGTAAGTAATTGTTGCCTGTAGTGAGTCATGTGTGTTCTCTGTCTTTTGAGTCTCAGTTTTTTATGACCTGCATGGAAAAGGATAACTTTGGTCCTTAGAGAGTAGAGTGTAGGGGCTGGTCTCTGTTTGCCTTTAGATTTTGTCGGACTCATACATGTAACTGAAAGAAGTATCTAAGGAAACATCCCTATCATATGAAGACCGTCAAGTGCATCTTGTATGGGGACAGAAATTCATTGCATGCCCTTTAACCCTTTTAGGACCTGATCCTATCTGCAATTATGCGATCTATGAAAATAAGAGATTTTTTTAAATTTCAAAGTAGAATGAAAGTCCACCCGTTTGGATATTAGTATTTGTTCTGAATTACTCTAACCTAGTCATGGAAAACAGAATATTGTAGGTATCTGGATTTAATTACTTGCTTTTCTAAATCCAAGTTCAAGGTGCGTTACAGTCAAGTACCATTAGTAAGTCCCTCCTACCGAGGGCTTACAGTTTAATTTGTACTGAGGCAATGGAGGGTCGAGTGAGTCTGTCCAAGGTCACAAGAAGCAACAGTGGGGAAAAAGTGGGATTTGAGTCCTGGTTTTTCTGATTCTCAGTCAGCTGCTCTACCCACTAGGCTAGTGTTCTCCTTGACCAAGCGAAGAGTTTATGCATGCAAACCCCCCCCCCCCCCAAGAAAAAGAAAAACCATTGTGTGTTAAATGTGTAAAAACCTAGGCTATTCTGGTAATGCTGAACACGTATCTTCCCTTTTTCTTCTTGCGGTTTGCTACCTTTGCATGACTTGACATTTATGTGTAGAACATCCCAAAAATACGTGTTTAACACCACATGGTGCAGAGGGCTGTAAGGTGTGCTGTAGAAGAGCAGAATGCCGTGCCTTATAGACCATTTGCATTTTCTCTCTTCTTACTCCGACAGCAGCCTTATCAGGCCAGCAAACTCCTACTTTTCCTTTCTGGGATTTTTGCATCTTATCAGCTGAAAAGTACCTAAGAGAGAGAAGAGATAACAGGAGAACCTAAAACTAAGACCTGATACTTGACCTTGGATTCATTTCGGAGTTTCACAGCCTTGGTGCTCTTTCAATCTGCAATAAGTTAAAATTTATTCTGAATGAAGTGACTTCATTGTTTAGACATGCCCCAACCATCCTAAGCTGTCAGATGTACTGTACAAAAAATGTATTCTTCTGGAATCTTAACAGAAGATGTTCAGATGTTAGGCATATGCATAGAAAAGACATTGGGCTAATTGTTGGTTTCCGGTATTCCCTAGATGTGGGCTAGTATTATTGAATGGGGTTCTGTTTAATAATGGTGTATCCTTTCCCCGAAGTTATGGGATATTGGTGTATTTTTTCTTATCTTATGAGTGTATTGTAAAATAATTGAAACTTCAATTTAAAAAAAAAAAAAGACATTCAATTTGTTTTTTCCTAATTTAGGGGCATTTTTTTTTTAGGTACGACACCCGAGGCTGTCATCTTGAGGCCAAGAGTGTCAGGGGTTCACTCCAAACCTAACCTTCAACTACCCACCAGAGACCCCTGTACAAGTTGGGAAAATGCAGGCATGGGGTGTGGTGGGGGCTTAGTGCACCAGCTCCTTTAAGTTGCCCTCAGAAAGCATCAGGTCGCATGTTAGCGGCCTGATGCTTCTTGAGAGGAAGACGCCTCTTGAAGTGGCATTATGTTCCAGTGAGTGACACAGCTTACAAAGTTTCATACAAGCTGTGTTTTTCATTTTGCATAATAATGAGCTGCTTTGCCTGTATTCGCATGCCTTTTCATCTCTGTATTGGTTAAGATATGCTGCAGTAAAAAAATATAGGGGTCTTTTACTAATGGGCGCTAAGGTGTTGCACCTAACACACGATTAGTGCCGAAACCATGGCAGGTTATGTGCATCACTCCGCTGTTGACCGTTGGGGGTTTGGAAAAGCATTTCCCTGACAGTTAACACGGAGCCCTGTCCCACGGCGTGTGCGACATTACCGTGGGTGCACCTACTGAGGTGACATTAGATGAACCCTTGCTAGTCCAGTTAGTGTATGGTGTGAACACAACGCTAACTGTGCTGAGCTTACCCCCTTCCCCTTCCACTCGTGTCTCACATATGGGTTGCGCAGTTAGCATGTGAATCATCCTGCACTGTCATGACCCTGTATATGTTTTTATCAAACGTATTATTGACATATAAAATTTGTTTTTCCATTATCACACCTTAGTAACCTTTCTTATAAGTCGTGGGGTATGCTGGGTCATGGAAGTGACTCGAGAAGGTTGATTGTAGTAAGGTTTCTATGTTAAAGCTTATTTTGCATTGGGTTTGTCCTTTAGAGTAAAGAAGGAAAGTTCAGTCTTCTGGAAGGTAATTTTATAAATATTCACCTGTGTCTATTTTGGGGTATGTGCCTTTTGAGTTGATGCCGATTCCCGGCAACCCAGCGTGATCAGAAGTAGATGGAGGATTAAGTGACTTGTGCAAGGTCACAAGGAGTGTCAGTGGGAATCAACTCTGGTTGCTACTCTTCCACTCCCCTATTTTGGGTTTAGTTTATAAAGACAACCTAGGCACCTAGGTGTCTGTATTAAAATTTCCTTCACAAGCTGCAACAATCGTGGGTAAAATGCACAGCCGGACAACCACTGCCACATGGGAACAGGGCGTGTGAATGGGAGGAGACTATATCACTTACCACTGCCACATGGGAACAGGGCGTGTGAATGGGAGGAGACTATTACTTACCACTGCCACATGGGAACAGGGAGTGTGAATGGGAGGAGACTATATCACTTACCACTGCCACATAGGAACAGGGCGTGTGAATGGGAGGAGACTATATCACTTACCACTGCCACATGGGAACAGAGCGTGTGAATGGGAGGAGACTATATCACTTACCACTGCCACATGGGAACAGGGCGTGTGAATGGGAGGAGACTATCACTTACCACTGCCACATGGGAACAGGGCGTGTGAATGGGAGGAGACTATCACTTACCACTGCCACATGGGAACAGGGCGTGTGAATGGGAGGAGACTATCACTTACCACTGCCACATGGGAACAGGGCATGTGAATGGGAGGAGACTATCACTTACCACTGCCACATGGGAACAGGGCGTGTGAATGGGAGGAGACTATCACTTACCACTGCCATTCCTCTCAATGGTGCAATGCTTTTCCTTTCTTCTATAGTGTCTGAGTCCCGACACTCCAGAGCTGCTGTTCCCCACTTCTAATGGGGCTAGAACTAGATTGGGGAGGTTCAGCAATATGGTCTGGGAATAGTTAAGAAGGGGCCGGGAGTTGAGGAGAACACATAGGAGGGATAAGGGGCTGAAAAGTGAAGAGAGAGAAGAAGCGGGGAATTGGGGATATATGGAAAGACAGAAAGGGAACGAAAGTGCGTAATTGGAGGAGCCAGACAGAATGCCGGTGGTGTATACGTGTTAGTGGAGGGGAGGGTGGCAGCGAGAGAGAGAGATCCTACGATTGATCTAAATAAATAGTTTTGAGATTTTTGTTCCTTAAGAGGGGTATGTTTCTAAACTTTTTTGAGCCTACTTTTACGTGACCCGAGTGTAGGAGTGTGCAGAGAAGAAGTCTGGGCAGAGTATAGGCGGAGTCTTGAAGTGTGTGTCATACTTTGTAACATGCACGTATGTTTCCACCAATTCCCGAAGAAGTGCTAATGTGTGTGAATGCATTTTACCCATGATTGTTGCAGCTTGTGAGGGAAATTTTTATACAGACACCTAGGTGCCTACATTGTCTTTATAAACTAACACCAAAATAGATCTGAGATCTGAGAAACAGGGACAAGCCAGAGAGAGGAAGACAGAGCTGCGGGATGTTTGTGTTGTGTGTGGTATGGAGAAGGAGTCAGGCAGAGTGTGATGAAGAGCAGAAGATAGGCAGAGGAAGGGCTTAAAGCCAGTCAGAAAGAGATGTTAGGCTTAAAAGGGTCATGAGGAAAAAGCAAAGAGGTGGGAGCATGGGAAATGAGAGATGGCTCCTGTGACTGTCAAAAAGTCACATTGTTCTCCATTACCTCAGGTGCAAAATAGCCAGCCTTCACATTAAACTCATACTATTTTATCATATGAAACCTACCACAGGACTGACCCATGGTACTTCAGTGAATCCCATGCTAATTTGCATTGCAGTGGCTGGAAACATGGTGCATTCCAAGCTACAACAGTGCAAATAAAATGGGAAAGCAGAACCCCGGCTTGCGTCCTCTGTTTTAATTGTGCCAGAGTGAAAATGGCTAAAACTATCCCCCCCCCCCCAAGAAGCTCCACCATGGTGCTCAAAAGCTCTGGTGGTCAAGTTGTGAGGGAGATGCTCCCTTCCCCTGCACACCCCCAGGCTCTAAATGTGTACGTTCTAATTTGTCTCCCAAACACCATTCCGTTTAAGAAAAAATGTTAGCACTTCCTTACCCCAGCACCTACTACCTACTAGTTGATAGAAAAATGGGCATTGCATAGAACAGGATGGAGCAGAGCTACAAATATAGCCAAAGAATTATTTTATCTTGATTTAAAAAGAGCTTTGGAAAGAATCCACCCTTTAAAGAATTGCATTAAAAATCTCCAAGCCATTAAATGCCTCCTGTTAAAATTAAGTCATTGGTTGCTAAGTGCGGCATTCCTTGGGGAGGCAGACAGGGTTTATTTTGAAGACAATCCGTCAGAAGATCCCATTAAGCTGATATCTGCAACTATTCTTTCAGAAATGAGCTTTTCGGAATGGTTGAAAGAACCGAACAAGAAAAATGCGCAATTTAAGAAGAGGGGTCAAAGAGAGGGAGCCACACACACGTCCTCTCTCCTCTGGCTCTTGGGTTTGTCTCTTAAGATCTGCAGGCACAGCTGATATGGGCCTAATTTAATAAGCTCCCTCCACCTTGCCCTATAGATACAGAATAGGAGAAAAGTGCAAATCAGGCAGCCGACTGAGACGTCCTAAGCCAATCAATATCTTTCATAAGGTAGGAAGCTTTTATTTGATCTAATACTGGCCAGGACCTGCTTCAGATAAATTTTGGAGCTATTTAATTTAATTAAGTAACCTCAAGTACATATGTCTCAAAGTACTGTTTCATCTCACAAACTGCTTGCCGTGTTTAAACACATAAACATAGATTGAGGAGTTATGTTTGGAGAGATGCAAAGCATGCGGGGTGAAATGGAAGCGTAAATACTATAGAAATTCCCATTGCATAGCTACCTGTGTATCTAAATAAGAACACCTGAATAAATACCTGCCTGGTTAAAAAGAAAAAAAGCCGTCTGTCTCTTGAAACACCTAATAGGAGCTGAAGTGACTCAAACTGCTATGTAGCGCGACTTAAACTATTCCTTGAGTTTAATAGCGGAGGATAAGGAAATGAATGGTGACATGGATATTCAGCCGGAGAATGTATAACTTTCAAATCTTATATGGGTAACGATCGGCCTGAAAATCTGACAGAATGACCTGATACTAAATGGATAGTGCCGGTACAGTGACCATTTATCAGTGCTCCTACCTTTAGCAGAGCAGCACTGAAAGGACATATTGATTTAATTACCGATGCTGGTGCTTAAATTAATAGTCACTGCCGGCTGAAAATCTGTCCCTAAGTGTTGATATTTTGCATTGTTTTGACATCTTCCTGGGCGCACTGTAGGGAAGGAACTTAAAAAATTATTTCTAAATAAATAATAAAACCCCCTTTCATCTCTGATGAGCATAGTTATGCACATGGTACGACACACATTATTAGCAGAGTCTGAAGTGGGAAAAAAATGTTCTTTTGTGTGATTATCTGCTTTCTCATTATTCCCTCCTGCTCTTTCATCCTTCAGCTACACCCATATCTCTGTCCCCTTAGGAGGTCATTCCAGAACACAAATAAGACAAATAAACATGTGCGGTAGACGTTCTGCAATTGAAAATGTCCAATACCGTATTCTGAAACCCCCGTGGCCCTGCACGTACACACCCCTAGCACTGGGATCTCAGAACGGGGGTGGGAGAGGCAGAACGGGGGCCTGGTCAGTTGGAAAGACGCATAGGGCCCGATTTTGATCCCGACGTAGATCTCCTTTGTACGTCCAGGATCAGACATTTCGCTGGCCCTGGACATACAGGGCCGACATCAGAATCAGGGGAAGTTATACAGGGGCAGGAGCCAGCAAGAATAGTGGGGATGGACGACCCAACATCCATCCCCGCTATTCGTGCCTCAGAATAACCCCCATAAAGTGTATTCAGGGATGGCCCATTTACATATACAGTGCTTCCTCCGGACATCCCTGTTATACCAGCTGACAGGTGGAATAAGGCCCAGACATAGAGGTTTGTCTGTTCTGCGCTGCGCATTGTATCCACAGGAATCTAGTGTGTGCTGTACCTGAAGATTTAGGACTTGATTCGCAGTAACTGATATTCTGGCATTCCTTATTCTGTCTAAGTAATTTGGATTGACTACTAGCAGTGACAAGTACATCAGCTGAAATACCGCCATAATACAGATTGATCATGCCACTACCTAAATATATGACATTACTGTACATGTAGCTTATCAACCCTGTAAATATATCTCTCATGCATATATAGAAACATAGAAACATAATGACAGAAAAAGACCACATGGCCTATCTAGTCTGTCCTTCCATATCAACAACTACAACAGTCCACTTTTTACCTTTAGAGATCCTCTGTGTTGGTCCCATGCTTTTCTGAAATCAGTTACTGTCCTCATCTCTACCACCTCCACTGGGAGACTATTCCACGGATCCACGACTCTTTCCGTAAAGAAATATTTCCGCATATCACTCCTGAATCTATCTCCCTTCACCCTCATCCCATGTCCCCTCGTAGCAGAACTTGCTTTCAATTGAACATTTATGCCACGGAGGTATTTAAACATCTCAATCATATCACCTCTATCCTGCCTTTCCTCTAAGGTGTACATATTAAGATCCTTAAGTCTGTCCTCTTATGCTTTATAATGAAGCCCACTAATCATTTTAGTAGCCACCCTCCGCACCGACTCCATCCTGTTCACATCCTTTTGAAGGTACGGTCTCCAGAATTGCACACTATACTCCAAATGAGGTCGCACCAAAGACTTATACAGAGGCATTATCACCTCCTTTTTTCTGCTAGCCATTCCTCTCCGTATGCACCCAAGCATCCTTCTAGCTTTTGCTGTCGCCTTTTCTACCTGTTTAGCTACTTTAAGATCATCAGACACAACCACGCCTAGGTCCCGTTCTTCTTTAGTGGACAAAAGTACTTCACCTCCTATAATGTATTGCTCCCTTGGATTGCTGCAGCCCAAATGCATGACCTTACATTTTTTAACATTAAATCCCAGCTGCCAAATTCTAGACCATTCTTCAAGCTTAGCTAGATCCCTCCTCATGTTATCTACACCTTCCTGGGTGTCTACTCTATTGCAGATTTTGGTATCATCTGCAAAGAGGCAAACCTTACCCGACAGCCCTTCCGCTATATCACTAACAAAGATGTTAATAAGAATCGGACCAAGGACAGATCCCTTGGGCACACCACTGGTAGCATCCTTCTCCTCAGAGTGAGCTCCATTTACTTGTACTCTTTGTTGCCTCCCACCCAACCAATTTCTAACCCAAGCAGTAACTTTAGGGTCCATCCCTAGGGTGCTCAGTTTGTTTATAAGTCGCCTGTGAGGAACAGTGTCAAAGGCTTTACTGAAATCTAAATACACCACATCTAGAGTTCTCCCTCGGTCCAACTCCCTGGTCACCCAGTCAAAGAAATCAATCAGATTTGTCTGACAAGACCTGCCTCTGGTGAATCCATGCTGCCTCGGATCCTATAATCCGCTGGACTCCAGAAACCTCACTATTTTCTCTTTCAGCAGCGTTTCCAATAATCTACTCACCACCGAAGTTAAACTAACCGGCCTGTAGTTTTCAACCACATCCTTACTTTCCGCTTTTGTGTAAAGGCACCACATGAGCCTCTCTCCTGTCCTTTGGCACCACTCCCGACTCCAACGAGGCATTGAAAAGGTCAGTCAGTGGAGCTGCTAGAACGTCCCCAAGTTCTCTCAGTATTCTAGGGTGTATCCCATCCGGTCCCATCGCTTTGTCTACTTTAAGTTGAGCTAGTTTCTCACGAACACAGTCTTCTGAAAATTGTTCAAGATGTCCCTCGCTTCTGTTCCTATTTGTGGGTGTTTTCTGAGGTCCTGCTCCTGGTTCTTCATCTGTGAAAACAGAACAAAAATATTTGTTAAGCAATTCCGCTTTATCCTTATCAGCTTCTACGTATTCCCCCCCCCTGCACCCTTGAGTCTGACAATACCACTCTTGCCCTTCCTCTTCTCACTAATATATCTGAAAAATGTCTTATCCCCCCATTTTATTGCATTGGCTATTTCCTCCTCCTTTTGAATCTTTGCCTTCTTGACTACTTTGCTAGCTTCTCTAAGTTTTTCCAAATACAGATGCCTGTCTTCCTCTCTCTGTGATCTCTTGTATTTCATGAAGGCCTCCCTCTTTTTCTTCACTTTCTCAGCTACTTCCTTAGAAAACCATAGCGGTCTCTTTTTCCTTTTGCCTTTATTTACCATTTTAACAAAAAGGTTGGTTGCCCTTAAAATATCCCCTTTCAGTTTTGCCCACTGTTTTTCTACATCCCCCAGCTGTTCCCATCCCACTAACGACTCCCTGAGGTATTGGCCCATCTTCGCAAAGTTAGTCTTCCTAAAGTCTAAGATCCTCACCTTGGAATGGATTCTAACAGCCGAAGTCCTAATACTGAACCACACCATCTGGTGATCACTGGATGCAAAATGATCTCCCACTACAACATCAGAAACACTTTCACCATTGGTAAGCACCAAGTCCAGTATGGTCCCTTCACGTGTGGGGTCTGTTACCAATTGCCTGAATAGTTCTCCCTGTAGAGAATCCAGGACCTCCTTACTTCTAGATGATACTGCAACAGAAATGTGCCAATCAACATCTGGCATATTGAAATCTCCTATCAGTAGCACTTCCCCTTTCCTAGCAATGCTGCGTATGTCTTCAATTAACTCTCTGTCCACCTCTTCCTCTTGTGAGGGAGGTCTGTATATCACACCAATGCAAATAGATTTCTCTTTCCCTCTTTCTAGTTTAACCCACAATGCCTCCTCTCTCCCTTTTAAGCTCTGTAATTCCAAATCTTTAATAGTAGTTTTTACATATAGTGCCACTCCTCCTCCCCTTCTTCCTACCCTGTCCTTTCTGAATAAAGTATAGCCAGGTATAGTTACATCCCAGTCATGGTTTTCTGTGAGCCATGTTTCTGTAACTGCCACTAAATCCAAGTCAGCCACTCCCACCAAAGCTTCAACATCAGGGATCTTATTTCCCATGCTTCGGGCATTTATACACACTGCTTTCCATATGTTACCCCAGTTACCCATTTCCATAAAGGTATTTAATGTATCACTTACCTGGGGGCTTTCACTTACCTGGGGGCTTTCTTCACCTATCCCCAAAGAATCTAGTTTAAAGCCCTCTTCAGTAGATTAGCCAGTCTACTACCAAAGTTGCGTTGACCTTTCTTGGACAGATGGATGCCATCTCTGCTCTGCAACCCTTGGAACAGCATCCCATGGTCTAGGAAACCAAAACGCTCTCGATGATACCATCCAAGCAGCCATGCATTCATCTCCAGGATGCGAGCCTCTCTGCCTTGGCCTTTACCCTCAACAGGGAGGATTGAAGAGAACACCACCTGTGCACCTAACTGCTTCACCCTCTGTCCCAGAGCCATGAAGTCACTTTTGATACGCTCAGAGGTATATCTGGCAGTATCATTTGTTCCAACATGGATTAGCAACATTGGGTAATAGTCAGTGGGCTTGATGAGTCTCGGCAAACTCTCCATAAACATCTTGGATTTTGGCACCAGGCAGACAGCATACCTCTCTGGACATAAGTCTGGTCGGCAGATGGACGCCTCAGTACCCCTCAGAAGAGAGTCTCCAACCACCACTACCCTTCGTTCCCTTCTAGTCACTGATTCTGCAACTTTGGGGTACTTGAACTCTGGTTCTTCCCTTTCCAGGGATGCTTTCACCTCCACTTCCAGGGCTGCATAATGGTTCTTCAATTCAAGGGCTGGAGAAGTTGGATTGGTGATTGTGCGGGCCCTGGTGACTTGTGTCCAACCATCGACATTCTGTTGGCACCCATCTTCTCCTGGGCTGGAGAGCTTGGTTGCTGCAAGAAGTATCTCATCAATGTACTTCTCACTGTCTTGAATGCTCCTCGGCCTCGCCACCTCCTCTCTGAGTTCCTCCACTTGTTTCCTCAGAGCTTCAGCATGCAGGCACCCTGCACATGGAACTGGTCCTTCAACTGGCATTAGGACCTCTGTCCGGACCGAGGCAGAAGCTGTAACAGGGGCAACAGCTTTAGCAATACGATTTTTCCCAGCCATTGTTCTGTTTGTGGAGCTTAGGTATCTGTTAAAGCAAAAGAGAGAGATTTCTACCAAGTACCAGCAATGTAATATAATAACAACAAACAAACAAACCCTCAAATCCTTACTATTTATTGATCTGTAGAGCCCTGGATAGGAAAGCCTCAACAGGGCAAGACACTGGAACCTTTTATGCAGGCCTCAGCTGCACTCAGGAAATCAAGCCCACTAACTCCTGATTAGCTGTTAGCAGTTTCTAAACCTGAGGAGGTTACTTGAGTTCAGCAACCTATTGTGCTCAAGGAAAGTTCCCCTAAAGCACCAAAAAGAAAGTAACCTTGCTTTAAAAAATATACAAAAAACCCTTTTAAGAGCTCCCAGTCAGAGAGCTAGCAATGTAATATAATAAAAACAAACAAACCCTCAAATCCTTATTGTTTGTTGATCTGTAGAGCCCTGGATAGGAAAGCCTCAACAGGGCAAGGCACTGGAGCCTTTTTTGCAGGCCTCAGCTGCACTCAGGAAATCAAGCCCACTAACTCCTGATTAGGTGTTAGCAGTTTCTAAACCTGAGGAGGTTACTAGAGTTCAGCAACCTATTGTGCTCAAGGAAAGTTCCCCTAAAGCACCAAAAAGAAAGTAACCTTGCTTTAAAAAATATACAAAAAAACCCTTTTAAGAGCTCCCAGTCAGAGAGCTAGCAATGTAATATAATAAAAACAAACAAACAAACCCTCAAATCCTTACTGTTTGTTGATCTGTAGAGCCCTGGATAGGAAAGCCTCAACAGGACAAGGCACTGGAGCCTTTTTTGCAGGCCTCAGCTGCACTCAGGAAATCAAGCCCACTAACTCCTGATTAGGTGTTAGCAGTTTCTAAACCTGAGGAGGTTACTAGAGTTCAGCATTGTCAGCAACCTATTGTGCTCAAGGAAAGTTCCCCTAAAGCACCAAAAAGAAAGTAACCTTGCTTCAAAAAATATACAAAAAACCCTTTTAAGAGCTCCCAGTCAGAGAGCTAGCAATGTAATATAATAAAAACAAACAAACAAACCCTCAAATCCTTACTGTTTGTTGATCTGTAGAGCCCTGGATAGGAAATTCTCAACAGGGCAAGGCACTGGAGCCTTTTTTGCAGGCCTCAGCTGCACTCAGGAAATCAAGCCCACTAACTCCTGATTAGGTGTTAGCAGTTTCTAAACCTGAGGAGGTTACTAGAGTTCAGCAACCTATTGTGCTCAAGGAAAGTTCCCCTAAAGCACCAAAAAGAAAGTAACCTTGCTTTAAAAAATATACAAAAAACCCTTTTAAGAGCTCCCAGTCAGAGAGCTAGCAATGTAATATAATAAAAACAAGCAAACAAACCCTCAAATCTTTACTGTTTGTTGATCTGTAGAGCCCTGGATAGGAAAGCCTATGTAGGTTATGCTTCTTATTCACTTGTGTGCGTGACATGAGGATAGCACGGGATGTTTTGGTATGATCACCTACACTTCTTGGGGGACAATGGCAAGCACGGCCTGAACAATTGAAAGAGGGTCTATACAGCAAAATGCTGGAATATATCACTCTCACAATGAAGGGACCATCGGAATAAGAGCATGCAACAGTGCAGGCAGCAACCATGTATGCCATAGAGCAACATCGTCTGTCTCTGCAAATGTGCACATATGTATATTCTGATGAGGTGATTTAGGACATGTATTAGTGCTGCTTGCACTGTTGCATGCTTTCATTCTGAAGGGCCCTTCTTATTGGCAGGGATATGTAGAGACACTTAGCTGTAGGAATCCTCTTCTGATTATTCCTGTTCATACGTTACATTGTACAGACTGATGTCCGAGATGCTCAGTACCAGGATGTATAAGGCGTTCCCACACTGCTATGTCTGTTCCACTGCTAGGTACACCAGGACAAAGACATAACTTACGGCTTGCCTTTGGAATATCTCTGCGGTCACTGAGATTAATCGGCAGTGTGCTGACCGTGCAACAGATCTGTATATACAGTCTTGCATCTGTGTTCATGTGCAGTTGGCATCAATGCACTGTCGGTGAAGGGAGGAGCTGAGGAGATGAACTGCCAGGATCTGAAATGTGCGGGGATGTCAGGACCGGTGGCTGGGTATACCCAGGCGGCGTACTTTCAGCAAGGGCCCGTGTTTCTCCATACTATACATACATAAACATCATAACAAAATAGCCTCAACCCCTCATTCCACCCTCCTCATATCACCCAACACTTGCAGGGTAAGAAGACAATGCTTCTAAAACACCTATAGAATACCCTCCCACATCTGCAACACGAACCAATGCATCAGCTCCAGAGCCTTCTCTTACAATGCTTCAATACTGTGGAACTCCCTCCCCAATGACTTAAGAGCCACAAAAGACCTCCTGCAATTCCGGAAGGATTTAAAGACATTTCTATTCATTGAACATTTTGGCGACTCTTACAATGTCCCCAAATCCCAAGAAATCGGAAGCACTGTATAACACCTTCCCATGACAATGTGAGATCATAAATTAAGGATACATCAGATTTTCATGATACATATGTGTACGACAATGCTTTACACAGTTTATTGTATATAGTTATTAGAAGTTAAATCTGGAATTGCGAGTGCGCCATACCCGCGGTTGCAGAATCAGGTTTCAGCCTGCCCCATCTTCGGTTTGGCCATGCCTGCAGGCCAGATGTACATGTTCTGGAATTGGGCTCCACATGTTTTTCTTTCCATGTATGCCTCACATCCCTCCTTCAGTCTTTCAATTTGTTTTTTCCTCCTTGCCTCCCCTTCTACTTTCATTTCTGGCTATTTAACATAAGAACATAAGATATGCCATACTGGGTCAGACTAAGGTCCATCAAGCCCAGTGTCCTGTTTCCAACAGTGGCCAATCTAGGTCCCAAGTACCTAGCAGTTTCCCCAAAAGACGCAGGTTCCGCAATGCTTGTATTGGGTCAAGCATTTCCTCTTCTGTCTTCTTCTTTTCGCCTGTTGCTTTTTGTGCTTCTCCATTTCCCTCTCAGATCATCCAAGTCTGACTTATTAACTTCAGGCAACCCAAGAGAATCTAAGGCAGCGCTTCCCAAACCTTTACCCAGGATGACCCCACTTCAGCACCTAAAAAAATTCACATAACCTCAGATGATATGAAACAAAATACTAGACCCCCCGCTCCCCTCCCCTCTCATATCCTCTTCCTCCTGTCCCGCTTATCCAAAGCGTGACGATGGCAGCAGAGGCGATTGGTGGAAGGGCGGCAGCAGTCAGCACAGACCCCAGTGCTCTGCCTGGTTTTGCAGCCTGCACAGGAAGAGGGGCAGGGCTTGTGAACATTTACCGACTCAGAGGCCCCATGCCGCCTGCCACTACTGGGCCTAGGTCAAAGTGAAAGTTCAGAGAAAGGGGAGCAGGCATGTTTCTGTAACTCCATCTAATAAGGAAATGACCCCCTTTGGGGTCCTGACCCACAGTTTGGGAAGCACTGATGTTAGATTTTACAAAAATGGACATCCTGGATGGACCAATTAAGGAGTCAAGCTACAAAGAAACGGTCAGGTCAATTCAGTGCTGCCGACTGGGATATGGATATCTTTACAGATTGCGTGCACTGTCTAGATGTAGTCCAGATAGTGGAGATATTCAGCACAGCTATCCAGATAACTAAGTATCTGCATAACTTAAGACAGGAAAGAGGTATCGAGAACTATCCAGATTAACAGTGCTGAATATCACCACTATTAGGATAGCGCTGCCGCTGACGGCCCTACCTGCATTTTCAGCATTGACCACTATCTGGATACCAGTGCTGAATATCCTGATTTTTCTTTAGCTGCCACAGCTATCCTTAAAAAAAAAAAAAAAACATTGACTTCAGTGGCACAATATTAAGCCATATATATTTTTTATTTTTTAATCTGTAAGGAAATCTTCTTATGAGATTCTGTAGCCAGCCTATAGGTGGCCTAACTCCCAGAAGAACCCTGCTAAGATAAACCTCTGACCTCCAGCCAGCAGCTGACATTAGGTTCTATTTGGCTAACTGACTGCTTTAGCTTGTTTTCTATGTCTGCTACTTCCTTTCGGGGGCCATCATGTTCCTGTCTAGGATTAGTGTATAAACCCATCTCTGGCTAGAGCTCTGTGCCGGTTCTTGGTCTGCACTAGAGATGTGCAGTTGTTTTTGAATGAAAACGGAAGAAAAAACTTGAAATTTCATTACTTCCCATCTGTTGTAATTACATGCACTATCACTTAATAGTGCACACTATTGCTCATTAGTATGCACTTTACCCATAGTGTGAAATATTGAACAATTTCCCCCTAAGCAAAATTTAAAACAACAAAAAAAAATCCAATACGAAGACGCCATTTATTTAAGGTTCACCAATCACTGAACTCTACATCACTGGCTCTAACACGACGTCACTTTATTGACTTTTATGGAGTGGTCAGTCCGAGGCATTGGATGAGGATGGAAACAGCCTTCATTTGTGGAAGAAGACTGTCCTGGAAGACTGTGATGTGCATTTTCCATTAACAGGATCGTCCATAAAGTTAATGGGAGATTGGTGCCTCTGAAAGTCAGTGTGCTTCCTGATGGTCCTTAACAAAATCTTGGGGTAGTTTCTTCAATTTGAATTTGGTTGGATCGTTATGGTGAAAAACTGATCTCTGTTTTAGGGGATTTGTTTGCATATTTCATGCTACATAAGACAGAACACTAAGCACAAGAAAAATGCACCTGGTTTTCCCCTTCTACTCCCGTGCCCAGTTTCCAGTCTTCTATTCCTTCTTCCTGTCTCCCCATCTGTCCTATTTCTCTTCTTCTCATCCCTGAGTCCTCCTTTTCCTCTCCTTCTCTATCGATACCTGAAATGCGTCATCCATAAAACTTTCAAGGAATAAAATGAATTATTCAGACATAAACCAAGGTTGGAAAATTACTTTATTACAAAAAATAAATGTGTTACTTAAGGAGATATTTTACAGTACACTTAAGAACCGGACTGGCCCATCCATCAGGCAAAGCAGGCAGTTGCCTAGATCAGCAACTTCACTGGGGGTGGGGAATCAGCAAAGAGCAGCTACAGTCAAAGCAAAGCAGTGGGTCCTGGAAGCAGGGGCGGCCCAAGGGGGCTGCGGGGCCATGTGCGGAGATTAATTGCAGGGCCTCATTTGCATAAGGAACCTAATTTGCATAACTATTTGCATAATGTTAACATGCAGTAAACATGCCTCTTAATGAGTGTCTGAATAAAGAAAGACTAACAGATTTCTACATTACTATATTGCAGTGACAACCAGCAGGCCGATTTGGAAGTACTGCAAACACTGATCATTTAGAACCCATAGCAAATCCACCGTATCATAACAGCACTACCAGGACTCACAAAGCACCAAACCCTACCTATCAAAAGGCAACACTGCAGATATTAAAACCGGTACATCTCAGAGAATACCAATACATCTCACTGGGGGAAAGAGAACAAGTGGGACTGTCAAATAGAAACAATATGAACAGAATACTTCAACTTGGTTACACATGCAGAACACAGACTGTCACCACACAAAGAACAAGGGATCACAATTTAGAAATAGGAAGATGATAATTAAACTGGAAACCCCAAAAGCCAAACAAGAAATGTTCAACACTAGAGAAATAAAACTATAAATTAATTTCTGCTTGCACTAAAAAACCCCGCAAAGATATTAGCAATACACACTTCCCAGACCTGACATATTCCAGTTAATAAATTCAAAATAAAAGGTATTTTTCTACCTTCTGTTTGGGATTTTATTTTTCAGCTGCAATTGCTCCAGTCACTTTCTTCTGGTTTCTTCGTGTCTTCTGCGAGCTATCCATTTGTCCTTTCTTTTTTAGATTTTTTTCCATTCTCTCTATATATCTGCTTTAACAAACTGATCTTTCCCCTTTTACTCTTTCCCCCTTTTCTTTCCTTATTCCTTTATTATCCACTCAATTTTCACCCTTCCATTCTCAATCCCCACTTACTCTCCCAATACCCGGCCCATCGTAGACTTTTCTTCCCTCCCACACAAAATAGCTTTTCCCCTCTCCATTCTCATTCTCATTCCCCATCCCCAACCCTTTCTAGTCCTCCCCCAAAATCAGCTCCCTTATAGTTCTAGACCCACCCAACATCCACTTCCTTCTAGTCCCAATCTCCCAAGCCCCCACATTAGCCCATTTCCAGTCCTAGCCCCCTTATGCTTTTTTCCAGTTCCATTCCAGCCCCCCATCAGCTCATTTCCACTCCAAGCTCCCCCATCAGTCAATTTCCAATCCTAGCCCACTTGTCAGCTCATTTCCAGCCCTATTCCAACTCCCCTCAGCCCGCTTCCAGTCCTATTCCAGCCCCCATCAGCCCATTTCCAGACCTATTCCCCCATTAACCATTTCCAGTCCTATTCCAGCCCATCACCCATTTGCAGTCCAAGCTCCCCCCATCAGCCCATTTCCAGTCCTAGCCCCCCATATGCTCTTTTCCAGTTCCATTCCAGCCCCCCTTCAGCCCATTTCCACTCCAAGCTCCCCATCAGACCATTTCCAATCCTAGCCCCCTCGTCAGCCCATTTCCAGCCCTATTCCAGCCCCCATCAGCCCTATTCCAGTCCTATTCCAGCCCCCATCAGTCCCAGTCCTAACCTCCCCATATGCCCTTTTCCAGTTCCATTCCAGCCTCCCATCAGCCAATTTCCAGCCCCCTCGTCAGCCCATTTCCAGTCCTAGCCCCCCATCACAACCCATTTCCAGTTCACGTTTTCCCCTCCATCACAGCCTATTTCCAGTTCTAGCCCCCCCCCACCATTACAGCCCATTTGCAGTCCTAGCCCCCCATCACAGTCCATTTCCAATCCAAGTTCCCCATCACAGCTCATCCAGTCCTAGCCCCCCCATAACAGCCCATTTGCAGTCCTAGACCCCCATCGCAGCCCATCCAGTCCTAGCCCTCCCATCACAGCCCATTTTCAGTCCTAGCCCCCCCCCATCAGAGCCCATTTCCAGCCCCAGTTCCCTCTCCCTTGATCACAGCTCATCCAGTCCTAGCACCCCCCCCCCTCCAAACAGCCCCGTGGCCGTCTAAGGGGCTGCAGAGGGAGCTGGCATTGCTTTTAACCTCTCCCGGCATTCGCTGCTTCACAGATACAGCCGCCAGCATGAGGGAAAAAGACTCCTCACGCTGGCGGCTGTGCAGAGGGAGCCGGGGCCTTGCGCAGGCTTCCCCGGCTCCCTCTGCAGCCGTCCACGTGCAATAATGGAGTTCGCGCGGGGCACCCTGAAGCGCGGGGCCCTGTGCGAACAACATTATCGCACAATGGATGGGCGGGCCTTGCCTGGAAGCCACACAGATTCAGAGTAATCAGTGCATTCTTTTACCTGCAAGAAGACTGGACAATATGCAAATAGTCCTTTTACTGTTATAAATAAATGGCTTTTTGTATATATTTACAAAATAAAGTTTAATATTTAAAAGTGTGGGGAGACATATTCAAAGGGGTTTATGCAGTTTGCAGATCTGCAAACTGCATAAATCCTGCTCACTGGGATATTCAATGGCACTAATGCGGTTAATGCCGATAATATTCTCTCCTAAACCAGTTAAATGCCCCATTGCTAACTGGTAACAACGGGGCGTTTTGGGGGCAGAACAGGGCGCAGAACAACAAGCTAACCAGTCAGTGGCGATATTCAACTGCTAAACAGTTGGTTATTGTTAAGTGCCATTGAGGTGATGTCAATCGTGGCAACCCTCTGTATAGTTGTCTTAAACTGTGTTCAGCCTTCAGTGGCCAATTGTTGATAGAGTGGCATCCATAGCTGCTGTTATTGTATCGTTCCATCACATTATTGGCCTTTCTCTTTTGCGCTGACCTTCAAACTTGCCAAGCATGTGTGTATCTAATGATCTTTCTCTTTTCATGATATGACAAAGTATGATAGTCAAAATCGTGTCATTTGAGCTTCTAAAGAAAGCTTAGGTTTGATCTCCTGTAGTACCGATTGAGTTGTTCTTCGAGCAGTTCATGGTATGCGCAGTATTCTTCGTCAGCACCATAATTCAAAGACATAGATTTTCTTCCTTTCTTTCACATCCATATGACGTTACTGAAAATATCATGGCTTGGACAAGTTGAATCCTTGTATACAGTACTTGAGAATCGTGCCTAGCTCCTTCAAAGCTGTTCTGTCAAGGGCAGTGCATCATTGGATTTCTTGACCGCTTGTTGTTTCTTTATTATTGATCCAAGCAGGTTCATACTGTATGTTGTCTACTATTTCTGTTTCTTCTCCATCAAGGATGAAATGATTGATTTTACCAGTTGACAGAATTGTTGTCTTCTTCATGTTAAGATGCAGGCCCATTTTAAGACTATGTTCCTTGATCCTGATAAGCAGATGTTTCAGGTCATCTTCACTTTTATCCAGTAATGTAGTATCGTTAGCATACGAAGGCTGTTGATGAGTCTTCGACCAATCTTCACACTTCAGTTGTTTTCACACAGTCCTGCTTCTCTGATGATTTGTTTTGCATAGAAATTTAACAGTCATGGGGACAGTATGCAACTTTGTTGTATACCTTTACCAATTTTAAATCAGCCTGTTTCTCTTTGTTCCGTTTGATCTGTTGTTTCTTGATCATTGTAAAGGTTATGCATGAAACTATCAGGTGTTCTGGTATACGCGTTGCCACCCACCCACTCCCTGGACCTTGAGGGTTAAGGGAGGGGCTGGCCTTGGTTGCCCTTGAGGGTTAAGGTTGTAGTTGTGTAGGTGCTCAAGTAGTAAGGCAAGGCAAAGAAAATTTCTTTTGTGAGGTTTATTTCTCCCGCTCCGGAGTTCAAATGCAGCAGACGTAAATGAAATAATGTAGCACAAAACAAGGCTGAGAAACTTAACTAAACAAGCCTTTTACTGCTAGGCTAAATGTCCATTACTGATCACATTCAGTTGTCATGTGACCTCCTTTAAATAACGTAACAGAAAAAAACTGGTAAGAGCAATGCTCCTGATTTGCACACAATATGCTTTCACTTATTCTCTTCACATAAGCTTCTTTAGCATAGCAATCAGTAAGGAAACTTTGTTATATTCTTTCATAACACCTTGGCAAGCATATCACTTAAATGTCCTTTTGAATGATACAAGTAGAGCAGTCCATCGGGACTTCCTGCTCTGTAGATGGCAGAGAAATTAAAGGGATTTCTTCCTCACGGCTGCTTATAGGCTTTGCTACGTTATTGGGAGAAAATGCTCTGCTCTTAAGGAACTCCCTGAATTCAGTGAGAAGTAATTCAGCCTGTGTATTTTCTGGGCTAGGCTGAGAATATCCTCCTTCAGGTAAATGCTTGTTTAATGTTCTTATCTCTTGGCAATTATCAGTGCTTTTACTCGGACAACAGTTCAGCGTGTAAGCACTTCCCTTCCCCCACCTATCTCCAAATGAAAGTGCAGGGTAAAACGCTTCAGCTGTGCTTGGAGAGTCTCTCAGAGTGTTGAAAGGAAAACAGTCAGGCTTCTCTTGGCTTAACCAGTTACTACCAAACTTTCTGCCTTTGTCCTGTCTTTTGCAATTAAAGTTCACTCTTTCTGGCTTCCCACTGTTAAGCTTGCTAGCCGTTCCAAACCCACCAGATACCTTGTGCTGGGGCTTCTTCCAGGGTAATTCTTTCTCCCTCTGCCTCCTGTTCCAAGGTTCCGCTTGGTCCTTTAAACTCCTGAGCTGTAGCCTTGGGTCTCTCAGTGCCTGAATTCTTCTGGTAACAGAAGTCTTTCTCTGCCCATGAGTCTCCCAGCTCCCATCTGCTCCTTCGTGGATCACAGTTGCTTAGTGGTTCTCTCTCCAACGGTTCCTGTTCCTCTGACCTGTCCTCGTCCAGGTGCTTGTGTCCTGACTCCTCCTCTCCGTCTTGCTCCTGGTGCTCGTGCTCCTCCAACTGTTTTTGTTTCTCAGATCTTAACAAGCTGGCTGAGTACTGCACTGCCCGCCTCCTGCTTGGGCGTGCCCAATCAGGGACTTGGCTTCTCTCCTGCCTTGAGGTGAGGTTTGGTTCCTGATTAGCTCTGTGGTTTTTTCTCTCATAAGAGAAAATCCTGCATTCCCTTGCAGTACCGGTTCTCTCCACCGGATCACTATCAGTTTCCATTGCTTCATAAGAGTCTCCTACGTCACAGCGTGCTTCTTAATTTGGCCCAGAGGTTTTCATGATTTACACAATAAAAGGCCTTTCTGTAGTCAATAAAACACATATAGTATTGTTTTGGTATTCTTGTCTTTTCAAGGATCCATCTCACATCCACAATATTGTCTCTTGTTTCTCACACTTTCCTGAACCCTGCTTGCCCTTCAGGCAGTTCCAGTCCCAGGCATGGTTTGAATGAATGAATTTGAGTGGAATCTCACTGGTGTGTGGGATCAGAGTGATTGTGCTGTTATTTCTGCTATCAGTCAGATTATCTTTCTTCAGTACTGGTATGAACACAAATCTTTTCCAGTCAGTTAGCCATGATATTATCTTCCAAACTGCCTGGCAGAGCCTTGTAAGTACTGTAACAGCTGCATCTGATTGCTGTAATACCTCAATGGAAATGCCGTCAATGCCCAGTGCTCCTAGTCAATACACTAATATGGAAGAAGCAACTCTGTCATTGTGAATGGAAGGAATTGAATATTAAAGTGAATGGTCACTGTGAATTTTAGAGTTATAGCATAGAGAGCACTCCTGACCTAGTTAGGCAGGAACAGCCATAAGGTGACTCCAGTTTGATTGACTCTGTCCACCTCTTCCAGATCTCTTTGTGGAAAAGAGCATCCAACAGCCTATTTGCTAAAAAGCAGGCAGCTGGCAAGCCTGAGCTTTACAATGAGCTTGTAATTAGAGGAAGAGTGGCGGTGGTGATCTCCAGGAACAGGAAAAAGAGAAACTGAGGAGAGCTGTTCAGGAAGGCGGGAAGGCAGCGCGCATGTGCAGTGGGAGGTCCCAAAAGCTTCCATTCTAGGAAGCTGGGGAGCTTTCCCGCGCAGGCTCCGTCGGTTCCGACATACCCATATGTGAGGACTAATTCCTGCTGTTCCCAGAGATCACCTGTTACAGGTAAGTAACTGTGCTGTACCAGTACCATAATATTGGTGATCCCCCTTAACTCTAGTATTTTATTTAACTGTTTTTTATACCACTTTATCAAAATGCACTTCCGATTCTTCTGGGATGTGCCAGATGCATGCAGGGCCGGATTTATTTCCTGAGCACTCATAGGCAATGGGGGGGGGGGGGAGATGATGTGCTCCCTCCTTCTCCCCTGAGCTTGCCATCTGCTGCCTGCCGTGGGAGAGAGAAGAGGTGCTCTGCGCGCTCCTCCCAGTCCTGCCATCTCAGCTTTGCTGGGTCTTGGCGCAGCGGCAGAAGCTGCATCGAAAGCAGCAAATACGTTGTAAAGATTCAGTATGAGGCGATAGCACTTCAGTGCTCCACATGTATGGGGGGGGGGGCAGGGTGCCGTAGGGCCCATCCAGAATGTGAGAGCTTGCACGTCCTGCGCTGAATCTTTACAACGCATTTGCTGCTGCTCTGGGACGGAGCATTTAAGGTGAACGTGGTGCTGATCCAGAATGAGGCATGGCAGTGACAGCAGCACTCCAGCATCTCTCAGACGTTGGTGCCTGAGGCGGCTGCCTATGCCTGAATACAGGCTTGGATGCATGTCAATCCTACTGCAACTGTACCATAGTTTAAAGGCAGCATTGCTCAATGTCTGTGATAAGTCCAAAGTCACACTGCTGGAGCACAGTCAGTCTCCTCTCATTGTACATGTAGCACAAAGGGACAGGAGCAAATCTATTCCTATAAAGAGTCTGTATTAGACTGAGTTTTCTACAAGGAATTTAAAGTAGGCAAGTTCCTCGTTGAAAGAAGAGAAACCTAGCATAGTTTGAAGTGGCTCTTAGCATGGTATGCGACTCTGCTTCTCCAAAAATGGAAAAAGACATTCGGAGGCATCGCTAACATCATAGCCGGACTAGCCAGCCAGATGATGGAGGGTGACCCAGGGGGCAACAGTCAGGATGAAAAAATCCCCAGAGGAATCGTTAACATTGCAGTCAAGGGTGAATCTGACTCTAGTGCAGACTCTGAGTCTGAGCCAAAGCAGGAAATAGCAAGGTATAAGCAAGTTTAAAAAAAACCTTGTGGGAATAAAACTTTGAGTTTTTATAGGTAAATAATTTTGACACTTGGACAGGAAATTTCCAAATCTTAGAGACATCTTAGGAAAAAAAAAGTTAGGATTGGAGTGAGAAGAAATACAGTGGCCGACTCTATTTCCAATACAAAACGAATCATCTACTGGAAACGCATCAACACTCTATAGAAGAAAAGATTAATAAAACTATCCAGCCTCCTATGTGCTATGCTGCTCTACACAATATACACCTCCAAATTCCCGTCCCACCAAATACATACAGATGGTACAATTCTGCAACAACCTGACAGTCTGCTTCTGCTGACTATAAATCAAGGAATACTTCTACACTGACCAGCTCACTCATACAGAACCACCATCCTCACAGCCATGCATGGAAGAAGACATTGACCCACAATCTCTATCTGCTCAAAAGCACAAAAAGAAAAACTCCCATTAGACACCCCAGATGGTCATAACACTGGACTTGATTTCAACAAATGTGACCCAGGCCAAGAAGTGATCCATTGTTTCTTTAATGGCTTTGGTGTTTCAAGTGCTGTTGACCTCTTCAATGTAATTGCCTAGGCAGGGCTGTCACCTGACTCGGTAAATAGTTATGATGACATAGAAGAGGAAGTGGATTTGCAATTAGCTTTCCCCTCGGGGAATTGGTCAAGAGAGAAGTGGTAGGTCACTGAGTTTATAAGTAGAGGTTTTTTTGGAGGGAAGTTCACTTGCCTCTCTTCTGCCTCCTACAGCAGACTGAGTGCTAAAGGGAAGGAATCGCAGGATGAGTGGAGGGTGGACCTATAAGTACTAGAACAGGATTTTAGGGTAAAGGAAAAAGTGAGGCTTTCTGGGCAATTTGCCTTCTGTCCCAGGAAAGGAGGTATCTGTAGACAGTGACATGCCAAGACTTGAAGTTACAGGCAGGTGATGCAGAGGTGCCAACTGTCACTCATTAGGAGTGTGCCGCACTCATTTGAAGGCTCTCACTCTCACACTCTTTGAGCCCCTTCTCTCAAGCATTAGAGCCCCCGAGTCAATGCACTGATCCTGATCACTGTTTTCATGAGAGACAAGTCTAAGACAATCCAAACCACGTGTCCAGCCAGTAGGAAGAAATCTGAGCTCCCCTTCCTGGGCACTGCCTTCTAGTGCATCACCCTACATCACCCAGATCTTTTATGCTGCTTTTATCATTTGCAAAGCAATACTACATTGAAATCTTTCGAGATTCATACCTTGGATGTATCATCTGAAAAAAATCTCACTCTGTGGACTCCAATTTTACTCTCTGGGGCACTAAATCTCGCTCTTTGGGATGGTTCGCCCTTGGCATCTGGGGAAGTGCCTATGGAGTGTAAAATTGGTTTTGAGTACCAGAGTAAACTACACCTACTACTACTGATCATTTACGCAGCGCTGTACCGATACATATAAAATACGGTCCCTGCTCGTCAGAGCTTACAATCTAATCAAGACAGACAGTGCAGTAGATAAGAATAAGGGTATAATAGGGAAGGTTAAAGAGACACTAGCAAAACAAGGGATCAGGATCAAAGGCAGCCTGAAAGAGCTAAGCCGTTAGCATGGATTTGAAAAGGGGGAGAGATGAAGCCTGACGTATAGATTCGGCTAGTTTGTTTCGGGCATAAGGAGAAGCAAGGTGAAAGAATCGAAGTCTGGAGTTGGGGTGTGCCAGACCAGAGTCCCCCACCCCCTCCGAATTCAGATGTAACCCTCTGCCTGGGTGCAGCCCTTGCAGTATTTGCTCCTGCTTCTTGGCAAACAGTGGTCACAACCATCCAAAAGTAGTGCACTTTCAGGGTCTACTCGGGAAAATGTAATGGGTTATAATATGAAGAAAGGCCTGACAATCTACTTCCGGTCACACTGCCAAGAATACCCAGGAGCTGCTGGGTGGCCAGGAGTCGGCATTGACTCAAAGGCACACATTGCACTGCATTTGCACTATTTATTTATTTCACTGTATTTATATACCGCTTTCCACCGGGTCAAGGGGTGTACGTGAAACAAGAATGGTATGTTGAAACAAGTTAAACCATATACAACATGCATTGGAGAATTACAGAAGTATGACTATATACATATATATATATACATATACAGGGTGGCCCAAAAAAAGTGAGAACACCTCATAGCATATAAGTTATTTAAAAATTAAAAAAGACAGATGTAAACGATTGACAAATTTAAAAAAAAAGATGGCGACCAGAAATTGTTGAAATAAAGATGTTATATAGCTAAAAAAGGTAAATAAGTAAACTATTTAAGCTTTTAATTTAAAAGATGTTCTTACTTTTTTTGGGCCACCCTGTATATACACACACAGACTATATACAGTATGAACAGGAGGGAAGCCTATGATACTTAAAATCTACTCGCTGCTCTTCCCTTCTCAAAACAACTGAATGCAGGCCAGAATGTGTGTCCTGAAATATAAATGACTGAAACAACAGACCTGAACTATATTACAAGCAGGTTAACTCCATTGCCTTTCTCTCAAAAGCAGATGAATTCTTTCTCCTTTCAATATAACAATAAATTTACTCCTGTTGCTCCTTTCTGGGTGCTAGCAACTTCATTCCTTTACTCCCCTCTCTCTTACCCATAATATGCACAATATGCTTCCACAGTACACCTCGGAGCTGGTGGCTGCTCTGCTGATGCTTTTGGCTTTGCGGTCACTGTGCTGCTAGATGTTTTTCTGGTTATCTCTCTCTTTCTTCTCTGTAGTGGCTGGCACTCAGTGAAAGCTCTGTAGCTTGGCCAAATACAGATTACGTTGTAGTCTTTTAGTAGGGCCACTGGAGGTCTCTGCTGCTCAAAGCAGCGATACCCAAGGGGTCTCTGCAGAGGGAACCCTTCACAGAGGAAAAGAGAGAAAGCAGGGGACATCTGGAAGTGTTTGTCAGGTTTAAGAGAAGCTGCTGTTGTGGAAAGAGGAAGGAGAAGAAGAAAGGAGTCTTAGAAACATAGAAATATGACGACAGAAAAAGACCACCAGAGGGCCCAAAAGTCCCAGTAGAGGAGGCCTAAATAAGGACCCAAAGGGTCTAAAAAGAGGAGAGAGAAAAAGAATCCAGCCCGGAGTCTTTTATTTTTATTTGATTTGAGTTTTGCCTGCTATTCTATGAAGATAAAAGATATATTTTATCCACTGCTTTAATTCACCTAGTAAAGATATTTTTATGTTCAAATCTCTATTGACAACTCAAAGAGGTTTTTTTTCCATATACAACAAATAAACCATCACAATAATCATTCTTATCTAACCCCTTTAAATCGTCTCTTCTCCATCACCCCCTCCCTCACCCACTGATTTCAACAAATAACAACTATTTTACACCAGACTCTACATAGGAATCGTATTTATCAGCTATTCCAACCCACTCATGGCCTCTCATACTAGCTCAATACCTACACCTCTAAGAGTCTCCCTCATTCTCTATTTTCTGTGTTCACCTTTACATATGCCCCGAGGCACACACACGTGCCATCTTGAAGTGGTAGGTGTAAAAGACTGAAGGAAGCCCCTCCACTTGAACCCCCTTAACATCCTCAGACCTCTCTTTCACCTTTCTCCTGGAATTCAGACTCCGCTCAACATCTTCGCTGCCCCCTCCATCACATACTCTCACAACATTAGGAGCCTTCCACCCCCCATTATATGGCAGCTTGACCTCTAGTCAGTGGTGGGATTCAGCCAGTTCTCACCAGTTCCTAGTGTTTTCCCCATTCGCTGAACCAGTCCCAACAGGCCATGTCACTACCACATCTGCACCGGCGGGATTCAAAACACCCAACAGTATTTTGATGGCATCAGGGGAGGGGGGCCCACAATGCTATCAAAATACTGTCGGGTGTTTTGAATCCTGCCAGTGCAGATGCGGCACTGACATGGCCTGTAGAAACCAGTTCTGCAAACGGGGAAAACGCTTGGAACCGGTTCGTGCAAACCGGTGCAACCTGACTGATTTCCATCACTGACCGAACTGGTTCCTAGGAGGTTTTGAATCCCACCACTGCCTCTAGTGGTAGTACTGTGAGACTACTACTAGGAATGAGAGGCACCATTTTGAACCTGGACACCTGATGGAACAGGAACAACTGGGGATCGCTCCTGCTCCCTGCTAAACCACCAGGGGGAATACCTGGTAAGAGCCAGGGAGTTCAGGGGGTGGAAGAAAGTAAGCATGCTGTTGAGAGGGGTGGGGGGTGTAGGGAGCTGTCAATGAGAGAGTGGGAGGTGGGTTGTTGATGGAATTATGTTGGAGGTGAGGGGATTGAAAAGTGTGTTGTAGGGCTCGGGAGCAGGGGGGTGATCTTGTGTATAGGAGGGGAGTTGGGATGGAGGGGGGATGTCTATACCAAGTAGTGCAAGTGCCAACTACAGTGCAAATTGCAGTGCTTACAACTGTACAGCTCCTCAAGACCACAGACTTTTTATGCACTCTTATTTATAACATTATGGACACAGATGAAAATATACGTATTTGTTGGCGTCTATATAGGGAATTTACAAAAGGCTCTGCATTTGGCTGTTAAATCATAGCATCAGGATGGGGAGAGCCATGGGGGGCAGGAGGGGGCGGGATCAGGGTGGAGTAGGGGGCAGGTCAGCCCAGCAGGACATACAGAGCCGATTCAGCTCACAGCCCTGTACGTCCTGCCAGGCCCGTGGGGACATGCTGCTTATTCCACCTCAAAGGTGGAATAAGCAGCACAAAAATGGCGATTGGACCCGAGGATTCCTCCCCAGGGCCAGGCGCAGGGGGATCCCCGCTGCCTGATCCAGACCACGGCAGGCAAGCCGTGGGTCGGGCAGTGGGGAAAAGAGGGGACTAATCTGTGGGAGTCGGGAGCACCAGCAGGGAGGACACCGGGCCATCCTCCCTGCAGGCGCTCCCGACTCCCATAGCAGGCAGCAGGGGCACACCGGGCCGTCCTCTGGACCAATTCTGGTTACCACGGGAACATTTTGTTCCTGCAGACAGAATCAAGCCCAAACAGGCCTGTCTTCCTTGGGGATGTCCAGATGGCCTGTACATCTCCCTACCTGAATTGGGCTCCACTTCTGTAGGCCTCTGAAGCTGCAGCAGTTCACTTGGGACACAGCATTCTTTTGACACTATATTCTCTGACATACTAAATGATCTGCTTATTCCCTCTTTTAAGGCCTTATTTAGTGAAATTATTGCTTCTAAATCCTTCTTTCCAAATATGATTCAAGCCCTGATTACTGCTATCCATAAGAATGATAAATATTTAGAGCTCCTGGAGTCACTCTGATCTATTTCTTTTTGTTAACACTGACATGAAAATATTTCTCTCTATTTAGGTGCACACCTTGGGGAGAGGTTATCCCTGTTTAATCCATATTGACTAATCTGACTTTGTCAAAAATCAACATTCAGTTTCCAATATTGTGAAAGTAATTGCAGCAGTTGAATTTGCAAAAGGCTGGACCACAGTTTTAGATTGGATCCTACATCTAACAGGAAGCCAGTGTGACTTTTCAGTGTAGGAGTGATGTGGCTAGGGCAGCTTTTACCTATAGGCAAAAGGGACAGCTGCCTCAGACCCCTGCACAACGTTCTGCTGCTCATTGGTAAAAGCGGCCCTGCTCCTACCTTCTCCTCCCTCAGGCTGCTTGAAAGAGAAGTGGGCAGCGCTTTAGTGAACAGACCGACAACTTCCTGTTTCTGTTCTGTTCACTAAAGTGCCGCTCACTTCTCTTGCAAGTGGCCTGAGGGAGCAAAAGATAGGAACAGGGCTGCTGACTGTGCTGCTCTTGGGGGGGGGGGGGGACCCACGAGCAGGAAGCAGATGAATGGAAGGGGGTGCAAAAGGAGGAGGACCGTTCTTGAAAGTTTTGCCCAGGGCCCCATAAGAGGTTGAAGCGGCCCTGGATGTTGCTGCCAACTTGTCAAACCCAGCGGAATAGTTTTGTGGTGTTACTGCATTTTGCATTAATATAGGGCACAGATAATCACTAGATTCTACTAAGTATTTATTTATTTAGCAATGCTTATAAACCACTTTTCACCAGATCAAGGCGGTGTACATAGAACGAAGGCAAACATTTGTTACGGAGAATATTAACTTATATGCATGGGTTATTTGTTGATATACACTAGTAGTGTATTAGCCTGTGTACATTCGACTTAACTTATATACAAATTGCGGGGGAAGAGGGGGTGTAAATTTGGCTTAACTAGGATTCAAATTGGAGGGGGGTTATGTGGTGGGGCCGAAATGTTCAGTGAACAGGTGGGTCTTTAGGAGTTGCAGAAGGTGCGGAGGTCCGTGGTGTTCCTGATTTTGTCGGGGAGTGCGTTCCAGACTGTTGGTGCGTAGAGTTCAAATGATATTGAGCAGGTTTGTTGGTTGTTTTTTGTTTTTATGTGGGGGGTGATGAGTGTGTTCTTTGCGGACAGTCTTCTGGTTCTGCTGGATTGAAAAGTTCGGAGTGAGGTTTGTAGATGTGATGAGGAGTGGCAGTGGATGGCTTTTTGGGTCAAAAGGAGAATCTTGTATTTGATCCAGCTGTTTAGGGAGAGCCAGTGTAGCTGCTTCAGGATGGGTATGATGTGGTCGTGTTTTGATGTAAATAAAGTAAAGAAACACACTTTGGATTTGAACCACCAACCTCTGGCTCCACAGGCAGTGCAGTCACCAGTGGGCTACAGCTCTATACCTGTAAAGAGATGTCTCTCTGGTTACCATATAACTTCTGCAGACTGTGCTGCGGCTACCAGCGTAAGGGTAGTCCTCTCGCACCCATGATGCACTGCACATGCAAAGCAGCAGTCTACAGATGATCTGAAGATGGGGTATGCACCCCCACAGCACCTAGGCCTGGTAGTGGGTACTGACCGTGTGTGTTACTGGCACAGAGTAGCTACACACCGTCACATTGTGCGGGTACTGTGCTCACCCTGAGGGTGCGATGAGGCGCCCAGGACCAGGTCCACAACACCCTCCATGGCTGAAAGAGGCCATGCCAGAGCTCCAAAGCAGTATTAATCTGTGAGATAGGTAGTTTCTGCAGAAACACCTTGGATATCTCTTTCTGTCTTAGTCAGGGGAACCCCTTATGGACACCTAGGTGGGCTATGTACTACCATCTTTCCCCCCCCCCACCCCCCCAGGCTGAAAAACAGGGTCTCCTATCAACAGATCCACATTCTACCTCCCTGCAATGGTGGCAGTAGAGTGGACAATCAACCCTGGTCCTGCTGGGGAACAGACACCCTACAGGGCAGTCAAAGCAGCTCTATACACATCCATAACACAATAGCAGACAGACATTAGGCCTGGATATGCTAAGCTGCACCCCACCACTATCTGATATTCTCCTCCAGCAAGCCTTCAGCCGCTGCACCCTGCAAGGCACTCCATCAAGACACAGACCAGCCAAAAACAGTCTGCTAGCTAGTCCTGGTGGAAATGCATGCACCCAGAACTGGGATGGCAGTGCACACCAGCAGATAAGTCAGTGACTGGGCCCCAAACGGAAGCCCATATATATCACATGAGAGAAATACTATATAGCACTATGGGGGTGCCTAGACATGCTGTGGTCACTGCACAGTCAGGGTGAGAGTGATCCCCCAGCAGGACAGATAGAGGTCACCCTGTCTGTGGAGGTGGTGACCAGCCACTACAATGTCCCAGGCAGTGCCCTATGCCCTGTTCAGATGCATCCTGGCCAGCCCACCCTGTCAGAACTATACCCATGGTACCTTGCTGCTCATTATGCACATTGGCAGGCCAATACTGGCAACAGTGCTGGCAGTGTGGGCTGTGGAAGGTGTTTGCATCCAACACACACTGTATAGACAGACACACACTCCCACACCTTTGCCAGCATTGTGCTACTATAGAGGAGTTTATCAGCCTTGCCCACCACACCAGTCCTGGGCACAGTACAGGCATGGATATGGTACGCAATACTGTTCGGGGTCACTCCCCAGGGTGGTGACCACTGTCAGAGGCCAGACCTGCAGCACACATCGCAGACATCAGAAAGATTGTTATGATGGAGCTCAAAGAGCAAACTGTGCTTAACGTAGGAATGTCTATCTGCCAGTACTCATAGCAAACGTTTGAGAGCTGTGTACCGTATACCCAGGTGTAGGGTGGCATTGCTAAGGTATGCAGGTGCTAGTATTGGGAGATGCACGCAGGGCCCAATGTCCTGCCTCTCCAGAAGGCATTGGCCAATGGGGCCTGTGGGTGTGGGTGTGTCTGCCCCTGTTGGCTGCTGCTTTACTGCAGAGGTTCCCAACTCCAGTCCTGCGGTGCCTAACACTGTTCGGGTTTTCCTGCTGTCCCTCATGAATATGCATGAGCTACATCTCCATGCCATGGGGGTGGTGCATAGATATGCAGCACAGGCATTTGTATTGGAGGCAGCATGGAACCTGAATGGTGTGTGGTCCTCCAGGACTGCATTTGGGAGACTCTGCTCTAGGTAATGCCCCTGTTCATGATGTCTGTGCTCGGTGTGGTAAAAGATAGGCGTATTACCAATGCGTATGTCCTCAGCAATACAGGTTTGTCCTTACTATCACGGTTTAGTTGTGGGAAAAATATGTGGACAGGATTGGCAGTAGCCCCAGCTGGGCTTTGAACCTGTGACCTTCTGTTCTTGCACACACTGTCTGTGTGCACTGCACCACCGTGTTGCCACAGATTGGCTGAATTCCCTGGGAAGTCCATGACTGTACATCCGACAGGGCCTGTCTGTTGCAGTGGACGGTGCCAGCCTGCACATGGCTAGGCCACTGTCTTCTGTGGCTAGCAGCCACTGCCCCCTCCACCACCTGTATCCTTCCGCCAACATGCTGGCATGTCCTTATCTTAGAAAAACCATATGACCTGATTGAGTTGTGGCACTCCAGGACTGCATTTGGGGGACTCGGTTGTAGGTAATGCCCATTGTTATGGTGTGTGAGCAGTGTAGGGTAAAATATGGGTGACTGAACCATGCTTATGTTCTCTGCAATAAAGGAGTGTCTTTAATATCTCTGTTTAGTGGTGGGTAAAATATGGGGACTGGGCCAGCAGGTGCCCCAGCTGGGATTTGAACCTGTGACTCTCTGGTCCTAGAGGTATTGGCTCTGTCCGCTGCACCACACTGACAGTGTAGTCCCTGGAGATAGGAAACCTGACCGAATGAGTCGGAAACCCTGCTCTGCACATTTTTACTGTGGGCTCATTCACCTTGTCTGGAGACAAAAGTGCAAATAAACCCCGCAAATGACCGTGAAAGAAGGGGGAAAAAATATAACCAAGCTGGGCAACAGTGCTATTAATGGGCAAACATAACAAAACTCCCAGGTAAGCTCCATAAAAAGGGAATGATTTTTGGAGGGGTCCCGCTCCGTAGACCCTTCCAAACATCATTTTTTTTTTTTGAGCTTTCCTGGGTGTGTTTTTTATTTTTGCCCATTGCTAGCACTGTTCCCCAGCTGAATTATAATTTTTAGAATTTTTGTTGTGGTCATTTTCGCTTTTTATTTGCACTTTTGTTCTGTGCACATGTATCACACTGCTCACGTTTTGTAGGTTTCCCCGGTTTTGCTGTACATTGCTGACGGAAATGGTTTCTCTTCCCTTTAAATGCCCTCTACCGCGAGTGTTTCACTCGCGCTATTTTTAACTTGTAAATTCGGCCCCGATAATGTGCGGGGAGCCTCTCCCCTCCCCTTCCCCGCCCATTAACCCCGTCTCTCCGCCCCTCGGGAGCCTTCCTCCGCCCTCAGAATGCCTTTCCACGCCTCTATCGGACATTTGCGGGCCGCGTACTTGTGCGGGGCCCGTTAGTGCAGCGCACAATTGTGCGGGGGCCCGTTAGTGTGACGCGCAATTGTGCGGGGCACTTAAGAGCGCTTAAGTGCATCATTGCCGTGCGCTATTGTGCGGTGCGCAATTGTGCGAGGTTTAGTAAACATACCCCTATGTTTCTCTGAAATCCTTCTGCCTCTGGCTGTTTCTTCCAGTAGCTCCTGATGAAGTCCCTGAGGTGCCATGTTTTAAGTGGCCTTAAACACCTCTCCTCAGAAGTCCTTGGACAATCACAGACAGGGGCAGCTCTAGAATGAGGCCAGGTAAGACGGTGGCCTCAGGCGGCAACTTTTTGGGGGAGGTAAAAAATGCCATCAAAAAGACTGCCTCACTCGGCCTTCAAAATCAAAACAAAAAAAACAAAAAAAAAACCCTGGTCGGAGAAGCTGCTGCCGCTGCGCAGTGGCAGCGGGAGAATGAAGTGCCCCGTGGCCCCCCGCCGCCCCAGAAGAGCCTGACATTCTTTTCCCCATGCCGACTCAGCTTTGCAGAGCTGTGAAGGGAGAGTGCTTCCCTTTCCCGGGGCTCTGTTAAAGTTGAGCCCCTTGCCACCCCTTCCCAGCCCTGGGCCTGCCATTCCTTCCACATCGGGGATCTTATTCCACCTCTAAGGTGGAATAAGTTCCCCGTCCAAGCCGTTAGCCCCAGACATACAAGGTCAACATTGGAATCAGCCATGTATATCCAGGGCCAACGACCACCTACCGCACGCCCTAACGCCACCCCAGATCCACCCCTTCCCTGCCCCCATCTAACTTCCCCATACAACAAGCGGGAAAGTTGGACGGAGTCGAGAGGGGGAACGGAATGAGACTATATGTGTCCCTTACAGTGGCTATGCACTCTGTCTGGCAGACTAGGGTATACAACTTCCAAAAGCAAATAATGTTCTTTTAGCTTCAACTCTTGGGATGATTAGGGTTTCTTTAGTGGGACCAGTATATACTGGGAGATCTTTGGCACGTTCACTCCACTCACTGCAATTCCGTTTCATTAATAGAGTCCAGGCCAAAGGGTTTACTTAAATGAAGTTGAGAGTCACTCACAGTAAAAGCAAATGCAGTTATTGGCAGAGACAGAAGATATATTACAAGCAGGTACGCACCTTTCTTTGGGCTCTAAAGATATTACAAGCAGTTTTGCCTCCAGAATCACCTGCAGAAAGATAGTTGCCTACCAAAGTCTTGCCTCCATTTAGAAGATCAGGCAGGATTTTGGAGGCTGCTGTTATTATTATAGGGGTTTACACGTGAAGCTATACTTAACAAGATAAGCTGTGCTTGCTAACTGCTGGTAGTGTATGTGTGCTGATATATATTTGAGTAGTGCTGCTACCTTTAGTGGTCTTTAAAAAAATTCTAATCTTTATTCGAATTGAAATTATAATCCAAGAATTCTCTTGTAAAGATATGATCCACCCAGAAGAAAAAAATATAATTACAAGCAATAAATTAAAAAAAGGAAGGAAAAAACATAATCAAGGCTGTCATGAAGTCCACCATGATGGGGTACAGTCCAGCTCAAATTTCATAGAAGGATGAGTGCACCCATATCCATAAAAAGAGAAAGCGATTGCTAGCCTCATCGTTCTCTTCTACGCAGGTTCAGTCAGGCTCCCTAACCATGACTGGCATTGAAACCTCCTGTGGTCTGCTTAATGCTGCATCTGAGAGAAATCGAGTTAACTGTGCCGGTACATAAAATATATATACTTCACGTTATAGTGTTTAACTATTCATTTACAAGGAAGCAAGCCAGAGCAAAGCACCAAGTTGTAAAACATCAAGCTGTGTTAGGAGAAATCTCCTCCTATTATGCTGGGTGGCCTTGGCAACATTGGGGAACGTGTGAACTTTCATTCCAAAAAAAAGATAGGAAGAAAATTGGTGCCTTTGAATTATGGTGCTGACGACAAATACCGTATATCCCATGGACTGCCCAAAGAACAAACCAGTCAGTACTAGAGGAGATCAAACCTAAGCTTTCCTTAGAAGCTCAGATGACAAGACTTCGACTTTAATACTTTCGACACATCATGTGAACAGAGAGATCATTAGAGAAAGACATCATGCTTGGCAAGGTAGAAGGTCAACGCAAAAGAGGAAGGCCAGCAATGAGATGGATTGATACAATAACAGCAGCTATGGGTGCCACTCTATCAAAAAGGGGCCGCCCAACTGAAGACTGAACACAGTTTAGGACAACTATCCAGAGGGTCGCCATGAGTTGACACCGACTTGACAGCAGTTAACAACAACATACCGGAAAAAGAATCTTAATAAAAAGGCCCGATCTGAGTCCAATGCCAAGGAAACAGCCAGGGTAGCTGGGACACAATTCTCTTCTAGAGATGATCCTAAGAAACTAGTTAAATTAGATAAATTCGAGTCTATATCTGCTTTATATAGGCCAGATGCACCCCTTTCTGCTTTTAGAAGAGAAACGTGACAATCTTTTGATACCGTATCATAGGGCAGGCCTTCTCTGGGATCTTCAAAAATCTCAGAGATAGTTTTTCAACATTTCTATAGGAGACAAAGGGGCCCTTTTACCAAAGGCACTTAACGCGCATTAACCATTAGTAAAATCCTTTTGGTACCTCTGGATTTGATGCCTCCAGTTTCAAAAGTTTATTATCTTCCCTCTGGGAAAAGAGAAGGGAAAGTATTTGATGGGTTGGAGTTGGACTCTCTAAACGTCATGGATCTACTTCGTACCCCCAAAGAAGAGGACTTGGCTGTTTCTACTTGTTACATTAGCTCTTTCCTCTGACAGGGAATGGTTATTAAAATTGTTTTATAAGAAGTGGGCTAGTTTGTTCTACGGCAAAAAAATCCTTTTTTTCCCAGATGTTGCTCGGGAAATGCAGAAACAGAGGAGGGCTTTTCTACAGTTGAAACCTGGGGTGATTCGTATCGGTGCGTCTTTTATGCTTCGATTTCCTTGTAAATGTTTAATTATGTAGAAAGCACAGAAATGTTTTTTTCTCTCCCCAGGATCTTTCAGCTTTTTTAAGTGCTCATTTACCGATTTCTTCTTCTCCCTGCGTGATATAATCCATCTATGTTGTGTTCTCCTTTGAACACTGCTTTCATCTTTTTTCTCTTTCTTCCTTATTTCTATTATTGTATCGTGGAGGTTTCCGCTATTCTAATAGGTTGACTCCCCTTAAGGGACTAATTATAATTCTTGTATTTACTATTTCCTTAAGCATGGTTTCATATGTATTATTGCTGCAAGTGTTATTTTTTCTGTACGAGCTTTTGCTTGGTTTATTGTAAAAATTCATTAAAAAAAAAAACTTTAGTAAAAGGGCCCCAGAATCTTTGACTGTAGAAGATTATCAATTGAAGATTTCTATGATGGATGTTTTCCAAAGCTTTGGTTTTACTTTGTAGCAATACATTTCCCTTAACAAGGGGCCTGAGTACCTCATGGTCCTTCTGAAGAACTTGTTCAAAACTGGTAATTCGCTCAGTAAGATTTTTAATCTTTCCTACCCTTTCGTAGCTTCAGCTTGAGAATGACATTGTTATGACAGAGAAACTATCTGGGCTGATATAGTTGCCTTGCCTAGATATCACCTCCAAATGTATCACTTGGGGTTTATACAGTAACAACTCAAGATTAAAAGGAAAAATACCAGAATGGCGTACCTCAGTCTTCTCTGGGTCATAAGTCTTTCCAGAAACCGTAGAAGGTTCATCTGCCTGTTGCGTGGAACGTTGCTCAATGACCTGGCCTTCCTTCTCTCATCTGATGTCGGAGATCAGAAAAGAAATTTCCCTCGATGGCTTGCTGCAGTCCATCAACCAGCCACTCAGCAACTCTTGACTACTTATAGTTGCTGGGCCCTTTGGACATGGAGGAGGTACTTGCGAGACAGGACTCGTTGATGCTTCTTCTTAAGGAGCGGCAGCTGCTCCCCTCCCTCTACCACTGACTCCAGTGAGATGCCTCTGTCCAACATTTCTGCCCCCAGTCTCCATATCAGTCCTTTGAACCCTCAAATTGCCTTTTCTAAGGGATGTATTTACTAAGCCGGGCTAATGGTTAACCCGTGCTATTTATAACTAGATCCTACTGGTTAATCACTAGGCCAGCTTAGTAAACATAGCCCTAAGATTCATCCAGATAATCCCAGATTTTCCCCTTATATTTGGGCTTCCCTATACCAGCAACGTGAATATTAGGACAAAAGGAAGTCAAGGGGAGCAACATTGTTCCAGAGGTAGGCTAGCAGTACACTATCTTGCTCTGCCCCCCACCTTTAGAGTTTTATCCTGCCAGGATATACTCTGGCAGGATTTGTTTTTTGGGGGGGACAATGGGAATTTTAGGTTTTATAAAATCTAAATTATGTATTTATAACATTGAGTGTGTATATTTTATTTTGGAGGTAGTTTATGAAGGATTTTTCACACTTAATGCCAGTATACATGTATAAAAAGCCCCTTATGAAATTGCCTCATGCATACACTACGTGCAGCGCAACTAGATGTGTATTTGTATTTGAGTATAGTGTAGGCATGTTCGAGGAAGGAATTTGGGCGAAGTACAAGTAGAGTCATGATTTACACATGTATTTTAGAAAATGCGCATGTGCAGTTTACGTACCTACTTCCGAGCAGGTATAAGTATTTGTGGCTTCAATCTAGCCGCTATTTCTGCCGAATTTGTGCTAGTATTTTATGAAGATACATTGGCACCTGTATAAAATAGGATAAAAATAGGAGCCTATGCAACCTTCTTCCAAAAAATAACCCTTCATATGCTGCACCATGCCTTGTGCTTTGAGAATGCCATGATAAAACTAATGCATAAAAAATTCTGGATCAGAACTTTTCTGCTAAAATGGGTCTCTCCTTTCTTAACAATATCACCATCCCCACACCCTTTCCTTTCTTAACATGCTGTCAAAAATCCATATTCGCTGTCTTATCACCCCCTGCTTGGACTACTGCATCCTGCTTCTCTCAAGAATCCCACTCGGCCATTTCTGTCCACTACAAACTTCCCCCAACATTGCTTACAACTACCTTGGTTTCCGGTCTGCTCCCACATACAGTGCCTTGCAAAAGTATTTATCCCCTCAGGGTTTGTCCTGTTTTGTGGCTTTACAACCTGAAATTAAAATGGAGATTTGGGGGTTAGCACCATGTGAGTTACACAACATGTTTACCATGTTTGAAGATGCAAAATATTCTTTATTGTGACAGAAACAATAATTAAGACAAAAAAAATAACGGAAATCAAGAGTGAGCATATGTATTCCCCCCCCCCCCTCCCAAAGTCAATACACTGTAGAGACATCTTTTGCTGCAATTACAGCTGCAAGTCTCTTGGGGTATGTCTCTATGAGTTTAGCACATCTAGCCACTAGGATTTTTACCCATTCCTTAAGGCAAAACTGTTCCAATTCCTTCAAGTTAGATGGGTTGCGTTGGTGTACAGCAATCTTCAAGTCATGCCACAGATTCTCAATTGGATTGAGGTCTGGATTTTGACTAGGCCATTCCAAGACATTTAAATGTTTCTTTTTAAACAAATCCAATGTAGCTTTAGCAGTATGTTTAGGGTCATTGTCTTACTGGAAGGTAAACCTTCGTCCCAATCTCAAATCTGTGCAGACTGAAACAGGTTTTCCTTAAGAATTGCCCTATATTTAGTGCCATCCATCAATACTTCAATCCTGACCAGTTTTCCTGTCCCTGCCGATGAAAAACATCCCCACAGCATGATGCTGGCACCACCATGTTTCACTGTGGGAATGGTGTTCTTAGGGTGATGGGAAGTGTTGGGTTTGCACTCACATGGTGTTTCCCATGATGGCCAAAAAGTTCAATTTTCGTCTCATCTGACCACATGCTGTTGTGCAAGCTTCTAACATGTTTTCTTATTTCTTTCTCTAAGCGATAGCTTTTTGTCTGGCTACTCTTCCATAAAGCCCCATTCTGTGGAGTGTATGGCTTAAAGTGGTCCTATGGACAGATACTCCCATCTCAGCTGTGGGTCTTTGCAGCTCCTTCAGTGCTATCCTTGGTGTCTTTGTGGCATCTCTGATTAATGCCCTCCTTGCCCGGTCTGTGAGTTTTGGTGGGCAGCCTTCTCTTGTCAGGTTTGTAGTGGTGCCATATTCTTTCCATTTCGTTATAATGGATTTAATGGTGCTCTCTGGGATATTCAGAATTTGGGATATTTTTTTATAACGCAACCCTGATCTATACTTCTCCACAACTTTGTCTCTGACCTGTTTGCTTCTTGGCCTTCATGTTGCTTGCTTAGTGGTGTTGCAGAGTCAGGGGCCTTTCAGAACAGGTATATTTACTGTATATAGGCATCATGTGACACTTACTGCACACAGGTGGATGAATACATATACACTCACAACTTTTCAGTTTTTACTTGGTTTTTTTTTATATATTCAAGGTATTTTATTGTCATTCCACGTCACCAATGAACCTTCCATTTTCATTCCAGGTTGTACGTAATGCGACAAAACAGGACAAAAACTAAGGGGTGAATACTTTCGCAAGGCACTGCAGAAATCAAGGTCCCGATATTCGAAAGGCATTTACATGGCTTACAGGCTTACACGGTTAATGCCGTTGAATATCCCCTCCTAGCTCTCCTACGTGCCCCGATGTTATCCAGTTAGCAATGGGGCATGTCAGCGGTATTCCGAGGTGGAGCAAAGGCGGCGACAAGTACTAACCGGGCGGCAGCAATATTGCATGCTGCCCACTTAGTGATTTGTGCCTTAAAGATAGGCAAGGAAAACCCTGGCCTATCTTTAAGGCGCAGGAGCAAACAGGGCAGCATGCAATATTGCTGCTGCCCGGTTAGCTACTGCGGCTTCCGGCTTTTGCGGCGATCCCTGAATATTCAACGGCCGGACTACATATGACCCTGGCATTGAATATGCAGGGTTACGGGTCGGAGGGCAGGGCTATGTGCCGAAGGGGCGCATAGCCTGCACAAATCAATATCACTCCCAAGTACACAATCCAAAATAGAAATTGGCACATATACACTTAGAAGCATTAAAAGCCCAGTTAATTATAGCTGAACATGTAAACCCAATAACATCATACAACGTTTTTAAATTCCCTGAGTTATAAGTGACTCTGAGTAAGAGCTATGGATCATTGATTTATTTCTTCATTGATAAGGAATGAAGTGAAAAATGAATGTAACTCTTTTATGATTTATCACTTAATTTCAAATGTTACAAACTTGCTTTGTTGGTTAAAGTTCTGCTTAGCACATTATCGAACAACATCTGGGCAATGGCAAAGAAAACGAAAGGACCTTCATTACTGTCTAATTTACTAACATGCCTGTGCGGCCCTGCAACATACTGTAGGAAGACGTGCAGAAATAACTCAGCACTTGGAGAAAAACAAATTCGCATCATGGCCCTACCCGTACTGTGTTCCAAATAAATGCATGCATAAGAAATCTAAACTAACATTAGCTTAATTACAGCGAAATCCCCGCTGATGTCCTCCTTCTTCCCCAACACACGCGTCCATATGTTGCTTGTCACCAGATCTAAAAATTAATTAGCTGTTTACCAAAAGATGTGGGTAATGAGTTGGGACCTGAGGATTAAAAGCTTCACAGTCTCTGAATATTTATTTATTCAATTTCAAGCCTGACTTTCTGAAATTCACTGTCCTTTCCTTTCATGTGCCTTCACACATTTGACTAGATCCAAGCCACACGCTGCTGTTTTATGCAATGCATTACATTTCACGTCTTCCCCCATCCTGCCCAAACAGAAAATCATAGCGTAATACTCTGCTATGGTTTCTTTTAAGCGACAACAAAAACCAGCAAACGGCGATAATGATTTTAATTCATCTTTTTCCCAGGTGATTTATTTTTCGTCTGAGCTTATTTGAAAAAGAAAAAGCAAGCAATTAAACCGAAAGAGCACTCATCGTTAACTTCACTAGCTGCCCGACTAGGATTGTTCATTGTGGAAAGGAGAGGAGATGAAATAAAATTTTAGCAGGCTGAAAAGGTGCACAAGCAGTGGATCACAATATGGGGTGCTTGAAAGAGCAGGGGTGCACGTACTGAGTGGACTGCTAGCCACAAGGTCAAAGGCAAGTACCTAGAGCACCCACAAAATACCCTCAGGCCATTGTATATGTGACCTACCGTACTTTAAAAAAAATCTTATGAACAAAAGAATTTTTAAAAATTCATTTTTATGATACAGTATTCCACATTTTTATCAATAGTCTACCCATTGTAGTTCTTAGTACTTGGCCAGGGGCTGGAGGTTGCCGTTCCCTTTGCGTTGCGTACCCTAAGCCTGGCCAGTGGCAAACTGTAATGGCTGGATACCTTCTTTCCCGTCCTTCAGTGCCGTCCCATGTCCCACTCCTCTGAAAATTGTGGCTGTTCTCTCCACTGCGCTCCAAATCACTGTTAGCCCTTTAGGAGCCAGTGCGCCGACTCATATATTTTGCCTTTTGAAATAAAAAGATTGACATTTAATAAATGACTGGGAAAGAAAAGGCACTTCTTAAGAGGGAGACCCATGGACACAAGGAAGTCTTTGAGCCTTGCTTTCCTGGTGCCTAGCAACTGGATATTGTAGAGAAGGGCTATGGTAGAGTATATCTAGATGGAGAGGTCAGATATAAGATTGGGAGGTCACATATAGGGATTTGGAGCATCTTTCTTTGATTTGTTAGAGGTGGAGCAGCAATTTCAGCTAAAAGAACTGGGGCTTGTGATGGCTTTGGAAAGCAGGGGGCAGGTAGAGGGAGGAGAATGTGTGGGGTGAGTGGGGTGAGTGGGGAGAGTACGTTGGGAGGGTACAGGTTAAAACAGCTGTGTCTTTGTTTGAATTGTTGAGAAGTAATAGGATGGTGTACTACTGAAGCATTGTCACGAGCCTTGAAGATGGAATGATGTTAAGGGCTCATGTCCCAAGCTGAGGAGTAGCCTAATGGTTAGAGCACTGGCTTGGGAACCAAACAGCCAGGGTTTGGTTCCCACAAATGCACTTTGTGGCCTTGGGTAAGTCACTTAATCTTCTATTACCTCAGAAAAAAAAATCCAAGTTATCAATGTCCCTGTTTAAAGTACATCATCAAGTTTAAGTTACAATGTAAACCACTTTGAAATGATAAAGTGGTATCAAAAACCTGTTAAATAAAAAAATGTTTGTTGCTGCATTAATAAAAAGAATAGTATTTATTTAGCTGTATTTATATCCCGCTTTTCACCGGGTCAAAGCGGTCAATTGGGGGATACATTTAACACGAGGCAATATGAGACACATATGCTAACACTTGGGCAATGGAGGGTTAAGTGGCTTGCCCAAGACCACAAGGAGTGCCTATAGGACTAGAAATCCCAGTCCCTCCGGCCTGAGTAATCATGAAAAGATTGACTTTAAGTGGCCTGTCTGTGATAATCACTCCTTTTAGTAAAAAGCAAAATTCAGGAAGGTACTTTCAGTAATTGGCAACCTGCCATAGGATGCTGCAGGGCCAGACTAGAATTTGTTACCGGAGGATGTAGTAAAGGCTGTTAGTGTAGCTGGGTTTAAAAAAGGTTTGGACAAGTTCCTGGAGGAAAGGTCCATAAACCATTATTAAGAAGTGACCGAAGATATCAATGCTTGACCCAGTACAAGCATTGTGGAACTTGTGTCTCTTGGGGAAACTGCTAGGTACATATGACATAGATTGGCCACTGTTGGAAACAGAATACTGGGCTTGATGGACCTTGGTCTGACCCAGTATGGCATATCTTATGTTCTTATGTTCTTAAATGTGAACACCCGCAGGCAGGATTGGAGAACAGCGGGGAGAGGAGGTTTCTACCCCAGACATCATAGAGCAGAGACCTAGAGCAAGTGGAATCAGACTTCTGTTTAGTCCAGGTATTTGGTGCCTTCAAAACATGGCACCATGGAAGCTGCCTGTGTCAACATGAGGCCTGGAATGGCTTCATCTACTCACATCAGCTCCATTTTACTGTGCAGCTTTTTAACCACAAGGACTGAAGTCACAGAGCAGACAGAAAGGCAGCTCAGAGATCTCATTTTTCCAGCAAATTTCCAAAGGCCTCTTTTAATCCTTTCTATTGTAGATTCGGTTATCTTGAGAAATTTCAGTGACGTGAGAGCACATTTTGAGATCAGTAGGAAGTATCAAAGTTGCTTTGTCATTGGCAACATTTTGACTACAGTAAACCATTGCAATGTATGACTGCATGTCTTGCAAAATCTTAATTTTTCTCATCTTTTTTTTATAGTGATAATATAAATTATTTAAGCAATCATTGTTTTTCTCAAATGTTAAATTTTTTTTTGGTATGTGAACTACTTTAATCGTTTCCCATCTATATAGAAGCAGAAGCCTGTTGTGCATTTCTCTGTACGTGCAAGTGGGATGTGCAGCACATTCTACACCCATGGTCAGCGCTACCATTAGACAAACTAGGCAGCTGCCTAGAGCACTGGCCCTCCAGGGATGCCACTGCCAGCACTGTGGCCCCTCTCCATGGCCCGTGGCAGTAACAATGGCTCAGTAAATGTGTGGCAGTGCTGACCTCTAATCATTGGTGCTGCCCCTGCGGTTCCTGGGCTTGACAACGCCTCTTGTGCCCCCTCTGATGCAGACTTCAAAACCAGAAGTGGCGTCAGAGGGGGGTGGAAGATGCGTTGTTAAGGTCAGGACCTGTGGGGTGCAGCGCTGATGACCAGAGGCAAGCGCTGCCCTGCGTTTACTATGATATTACCTCCGCTGCAGACTCCAGAGAGGGACAGCAGCGGTAGCAATGGTGGTGGGGGCGACAGGATGGAGGTGCCCACCTAGGGTACCACTAGTCCTTGCACCGGCCCTGCCTACAACCCCTCACCCATCACCCACACCCCTACACCTCTTCTCACCCACTACAAATCCCACACCTCTTAACCTTGTTTGCAACAGTGTGGAGTGGAGGAGTGGCCTAGTGGTTGGGGCAAGGTACTTCAGGCTGGAAGGTCAGGGGTTCAAATTCCACTAGAGGACAGCAACCTTGGGCCAGAAGAACTGGGGTTTCTAGTCCCACAGGTGCTCCTTGTGGTCTTGGGCAAGCCACTTAACACTCCATAGCCCATGTTCCCTGTAAAATAGTTATCTCCAAGTTATAATGCTCTGTTCAACGTAATTTCAGTTTGTTCAATGTAAACCACACTGATGCAAAATAGCACAGTATATAAGAGAATGTAAATAAACAACATCACTCTCCTCATCTACTACACACCATGTCACCAAATACACATCCCATGTCCAGCTAGACTCCCCCCCAGGCAGAGGCACCCAGCCCCCATCCAGCACACACAAACATATCTGCACCCAGACACAAACATACACATGCCCTTCACCCAAAGGACATATACAGACAGCTCCTAGGCCAATGCTTTTCAGACTTTTATCCCGTAAGATCCCATTTTTAACAACTGAAAATTCACGTGACCCCAGATGATGATGAAATGAAAATGGCCGATCTCTAGCCTCCTTCCCTCCCTCCATTCATCTAATGCAGGAAGGCAGCAGCAGTCAGCATAGGGTCCTCTTGTGTCAGTGTGCAGTGTAGTTACAGACCTCAGTAAAATGAGTTTCCAGGAAGGGGCAATGGTCTATGAATGTTCGCTGGTTCACAGGCCACATGCTGGCTGGTGACTGCCACTACTTGGCATACATCACGGTGAAAGTCTAGAGAGAAGGGGAAATGGCCATGTTTCTGTGACCCCCATCCACTGCCAGACACACACACACACACACACACAGACGCCTCTTCAGATACATATACGTATATTTATTGAATTAACCAGATTTGTATACCAATTTATCCTTCAATCAAAGTGGTCAACAATACAACTAAAGGTTACAATACAATTGAAGGTTTACATGGAACGTAAGGGAAGGGGAGACAAGTCATACATATAGCATAAGTTAATCAGTTCATCAATCTTTCTCAAATGTCAAAGGAGCAGGGATTCTTATGTAACTTGACCATAAACTTCGGTGAATAAGAGTGTCTTAAGTGATTTGCAGAAATCCTCGATAAGAACATAAGATATGCCATACTGGGTCAGACCAAGGTCCATCAAGCCCAGTATCCTGTTTCCAACAGTGGGCAATCTAGGTCATACGTACCTGGCAGTTTCACCAAAAGACACAGGTTCCACAATGCTTGTATGGGTCAAGCATTGATATCCTGGGTCCCTTCTTAATAATGGTTTATGGACCTTTCCTCTAGGAACTTGTCCAAACCTTTTTTAAATCCAACTACACTAACAGCCTTTACTACATTCTCCGGTAACAAATTCCAGAGTTTGATTACACGTTGAGTGAAAAAATATTTTCTTTTATTAGTCTTAAATAGTTTACCCTGTAGTTTCGTTGCATGTCCCCTAGTCTTTCTATATTCTGATAATGTAAACAATTGATCTACGTTTACCCGTTCCACTCCATTCATTAATTTATAGACTTCTATCATATCTCCCCTCAGCCGTCTCTTTTCCAGGTTAAAGAGCCCTAACCTTTTTAGCCTTTCTTAATAGGAGTATCCTTCAATCCCCTTTACCATTTTGGTGGCTCTTTTCTGAAGCTTTTCTAATAACGCTATATCCTTTTTAAGATACGGCGACCAGAACTGCGCACAATATTCAAAGTGCGATCTCACCATGGAACAATATAGAGGCATTATAATATCCTTTGTTTTATTTTCCATTCCTTTCCTTATGATACCTAGAATTCTATTTGCTCTCTTGGCTGCCGCTGCACACTGGGCCGCGGGTTTTAACAATTTATCCACAATGACGCCTAAATCTTTTTCCTGGGTGGTGGTTCCTAATGTGGAACCTTGCATTGTGTAACCATAGTTTGGGTTGTTCTTCCCTAGGTGCATAACTTTGCACTTGTCCACATTAAATTTCATCTGCCATTTTGATGCCCAGTCTTCCAATTTATCAAGATCCTCTTGCAGTTTTCCACAATCCTCTTGGGTTTTAACAGCTTTAAATAGTTTTGTGTCATCTGCAAATTTGATAACCTCACTCGTTATTCCCTTTCCAGGTCATTTATGAATATGTCAAAAAGCAGCGGACCCAGCACAGATCCCTGGGGTACACTACAATTCACCTTTCTCCATCGGGAAAATTGGCCATTTAGCCCTACCCTCTGCTTTCTATCTTTTAACCAGTTCCTGATCCACAATAGTACAACCAGTTCCTGATCCACAATAGTACATTGCCTCCTATCTCATGACTGTTTAATTTTGCGAAAAGTCTCTGATGAGGATCTTGTCAAAGGCTTTCTGAAAGTCCAAATACACTAAGGGGTATGTTTACTAAAGGTTCTTAACGTGCGCGGCATACATGTGCGCGCGCTAAGGTACCTTAGCGCACGCTAATGATGCTTTACGGGGCAAAAATGCGCTTTAGTGCGCGCTCATGCGCGCAGCGGCGCACACGAGCGCTGAAGGCGGGGAAAGGCTCCCGGAGGGCGGAGGAAGGCTCCCCAGGGGTGGAGAGAAGGGGTCAATGGGTGGAGAGTGGGAGGGGAGAGGCTCCCTGCACACTAGCGAGGTGAAATTTGAGGCTAAAAACCTCGCGTTAGAGCCGATTTAAAGGGAAGAGAAACCATTTCTGTCAGCAATGTACAGCAAAACCAGGGAAACCTACAAAAAAGTGATAAGTGTGATACATGTGCACAGAACAAAAGTACAAATAAACATTGAAAAGGACCCCAACAAAATTAAAAAAAAATTATAATCAAGCTGGGCAATAGTGATAGTAATGGGAAGCATCAAAAAACACTCCCAAGAAAGCCCCAAAAAATAAATATGAATTTTGGAAGGGTCTACGCTCCGTCCCCATACAAGGTGAATGATCCCACAGTGAAATAGCACTGATCAGGGTTTCCCTCTCCATTGGACAGGTTACCTATGGCATGCACATGTTCCACAACAGCAGGGCGGGCATGTCGGAATGGGCAACTGGACAGATGCTGGGAAAGGGGATACAGAGGGCTGCAGGCGGCACATGCTGTGGTGCAGCTGGGGCACAGTGCAGACTAGGCAGATGCCTAGATGGCACTTAGGAATGCTGAAACTGAACAGCAGCCAGACAGCAACTGATGAGGGCCCAACATGGGCACGAGAGTGTTTATCACAGTGTCACAGGGGATAGTACCCAGCAGGTACCCCCAAGGGCACAGAACATTGGCAGGCGGTGTTGGGGGGAAGCGTGGACGCCTATGCAGGCACCCCTACCCCAGAACACGTACCATAGGCAGCCGCCTACCTGCACACTGGATGGCTTGATACTGCACACCACCAGCACCACCAGCAGAAGGGCATGTCAGCATGATGGCAGAGGGGTACTGGTGATGGAGGGGGGCAGTGGCAGCTGCCCAGAGCCGACCATGGCCTAGCCCTGTGTAGGTGGTGCCATGCACTGCAACAGACAGGCTGTGTCTGACAAACAACCATGGTATCTCCAGGGACTGCACTGTCTCTGTGAGCACTGTGTGGTGTGGTGAGCACAGCCAGTGTGTTCAGAAACAGAAGGTCAGAAGTTCAAGTCCCAGCTGGGGCTACTGCCAATCCAGTTCTCATATTTTACCCGCTACCAAACCGTGATAGTAAGGACAAACCTTTATTGCAGAGAGCATACGCATGGTTCAAACGCCTATATTTTACCCCACCGAGCACAGACACTAGAAACATGCGCATTATCTAGAGCAGAGTCCCCCAAATTCAGTCCTGGAGGCCCACAAATCATTCAGGTTTTATGCTGTCTCCAATATAAGGCCATATCAGCATGGTGGCGGAGGGGTACTGTTGGTGGAGGGGGCAGTGGCAGCTGCCCAGAGCAGACCATGGCCTAGCCCTGTGTAGGTGGGTGCCATGCACTGCAACAGACAGGCCCTGCCGGACAAACAGTCATGGTATCACCAGGGAATGCACTGTCTCTGTGGCAACACAGTGGTGCAGTGCACACAACCAGCGTGTTTGGAGGCAGAAGGTCACAGGTTCAAGTCCCAGCTATGGTGCCTGCCAACCCAGTCCCCATATTTTACCCACTACTACAACATGCTAATACAGACAGAACCTTTATTGCAGATGACGTAAACATGCCCAAAACACCTACATTTTACCCTACAGAGCAAAGACACCATAAACAGGCGCATTACCTAGAGCAGAGTCTCCCAAATGCAGTCCTGGAGGGCCAAACACCATTCAGGTTCCATGCTGCCTCTAATAAAGATGCCTGTGCTGCATATCTATGCACCACCCCCATGGTATGCAGATGTATCTCATGCATATTCATGAGGGACAGCATGAAAACCCGAACAGTGTTTGGCACACCAGGACTGAAGTTTGGAACCTCTGCCGTAAAGCAGCAGCCAACAGGGGCAGACACACCCACACCCACACCCACAGGCTCCATTAGCCAATGCCTCCTGGAGAGGCAGGACATTGGGCCCTGCGTGCATCTCCCAATACTAGCCCTTGCATACCTTAGCAATGCCACCCTACACCTGGGAATATGGTGCACAGCTATCAAACGTTTGCTATGATTACTGGCAGATACCAATTCCTACGTTAAGCACCGTTTGCTGATTGAGCTCCATCATAGCAACCTTTCTGCTGTCTGTGGAGTGTGTAATACCCCACCCTTCAGCATAAGCACACACATCCCAAATACACATATTCACATACACACACACACACATACACACCCTGCCTCCCCCCACACACCCTGTCTCCTGACACACACACTTACATGCACATATAAATTCCCAGAATCACCATCACACACACCAAGAGACACATATACTCCACTCCGGACACACACACACACACACATGCATACTCCCTCCCAATACATCCCTTCAGATGTACGCATCGCCTTCTGATATATACCCCAGCTCCCTATACATACATACACACTCCATCACCATCACTTCCTCACTCACACAGTACTCCAGTACAAACAGACCATCCTTTACCTACAGATACACAGATGCCCCAATCATTTGCCTCATCCTCCCACAGAATTCTTCCACACATATAGACACTGCAGACCCCAAATACATATACCCCACCTCAGGACTAGCTGAAGGGTATCTGCCACGCCAGGCAGAAACCTGGCCATGCCGCGCCCTCGCTGTACTGAGCCAAGCAATGCTGCTGCCCCCCCCTCCCCGCTACCACTGATTTCATCAGTGGAGTCAGGGGGGAGTGACAGTGGCACTTGCCCGAGTCAGGCCATGTGTTTCAGCACACATGGCCTTCTGCTTCTGAAACCCTTCCGACCCAACCTCCTGTTAGAGGGCGGCCAGGAGCAGCAAGCCATGTATGTCAAAGCACATGGCCTGTTGTGGGTGTCATGCCACCCACAGAGGTCTGCTGCCCTAGGCAGCTGCCTGGCTCGCCTAGTGACCAGGTTGGCCCTGCCCCATCTCCGACACACACCCTAACTCCCAACATACCTACACACAGATGCATATACCCTGCTCCAGACATACATACTCCTACTACTCCTACAAATGCATGCACATAGTCCCCTAACCACACATGCACATTCCCTGCCCCCTAAACATCATACTCCGTCCATAAGTGCACAGAGACCATGGCCAAAAATCATATAGCTCAATTTTCAAAAAACTCTCAGCCCTTTATTCAGAAATCTAAATTTAGGTGAATTTCTATCCAAACTTAGAAACCTAAATTTAGGCCTGCAATTTATTCCCCTAGATTAAGATGTTTGAATTATGTGCCAAGCACTGGAATCCAGCACTCCGAAGGTAATTTTATAAAGTCATTAAGAGAATTGGATATGTGCATATGTGTCAGGTTACGTGTATTAATGGCCTTGTATAAAATTCTGACCGGTACACTATGAACCTAAGGAACATAAGATATGCCATACTGGGTCAGACCAAGGTCCATCAAGCCCAATATTCTGTTTCCAACAGTGGCCAACACTACTACTATTACTACTACTAATAATAATTTGTATAGTGCTACAAGGAATACGCAGTGCTTATACATTTTGGCATGATGGCGTGCACGTTACTGGTAGGGGGAACTTGGGTGGAGCATAGGCACGGTGCACAAGTATGTGAGGTCATTCTAAAATAGCGGCATGTTCATTTAACCTGCTGTATACACCTAAGTATAACTGTCCAACTCTGAAGCACGACTCCACGTGCAAACAACACACCCAGTCCAAAAAAACGTGGATAGCAGAGGAAGGTAACCTTTATTGAACACCTATTAGCCAAGGCCCGACACAGGCCGTGTTTCGCTATGCCTTCATCAGGGGCTTTTCTGGCTAAAAAATACAACACGTAAAAACATACACATAAATAATAAATAGATAAAAAACACATTATTAAAACATTTAGATCAATAAACTCATAATAAGGCACCATAAAATCATATCATATATATGGTGCATACATAGTTAACAGACATACTTCATAATATAAACATGATATTTTATGTACAGCTAATAGGAACTATATTACGGTGATTATCCTAAACCAGTGTTTACAAAAAACTATATTATAAATAACTAAAAACAATGCTATACATAATTTTCTACTTATTAACCAAACAAATATCTCTTGGAAGTGACTTAAAATGCTCATATTAGTTTTAAACATAAAATGAAATAAAACATACCTGTATGTTCTATATTTAATTCAATGCAATCTGTATTTTCTACAACAAGAGGATAAGGGTTCAATAGTAATCCTGTTTTGTGTGATCCATCAAAACAAAGAAACAAAGAAAAAAGCGCAACAGCAAAAAAATGTTGAAACCTTTCTAAAATTTTTTTTTATAATTTTTATATAGAACTCATTTCAACCTCTTTAAAATACATAGGTTTTCATAAATATTGTGCTAAAAGGAGTGGGCAATCAAAATAACTTGTTCCGTGTTCAAACAGGATATAACCTACCCACATTAAAACTATATCATAAATATCATTGCTCCAGATGCAAATATATGGTCACTAATAACTTAATATTGCAAGGGCATGGATCCCTCCACGATATTCCACAAATTACGCCACCACTACCCAACTGAAGACAATCCCCATCATTTTTTTTTTAAAAATAGAAACCTCTATAAAATTAGGAATTGTAAACACCATAAAAAAACCATTGGATAGTTACAACAAAACAAATTGTGTTATGGTGTTGGAAGATGAGACCCCCAGGTCGGAAGGCACTCAACTAGCTACTGGGGAAGAGCTGAAGACTTTTCAGAGTAAAGCCAGCATTTATGATGTGGTTGGATCAAAGCCCTCGGGAAGTCTGACTGCTGATGTAGCTGCGCATGAAATGAGAGTCAGAAGCTGTAAAGATGTCTTACACATTGGAACATGGAACGTACGAAGCATGAACCAAGGGAAGTTGGAGGTGGTCAAGAGTGAAATGGAACATGTACAACTTGATCTGTTGGGTGTCAGCGAACTGAAATGGACTGGCATCGGGCACTTTGCATCAGATGATCACATGGTCTACTATGCTGGAAATGAAAGACAAAGAAGAAATGGTGTTGCATTTATAATAAAGAAGAAATTTGCAAGAACTGTAATGAAATACAATGCAGTCAGCGAACGCTTAATCTCTATTCGTCTACGAGGATTGCCTATCAACACAACTATAATTCAAGTATATGCCCCAACAACAGCTGCAGAAGAGAATGAAATTGAAGAGTTCTATGAACAAGTACAAGCTGAAATTGACAGAACATGCAAACAGGATATCCTGATAGTCATGGGTGACTGGAATGCAAAAGTTGGCAACAAAGAAGAAGGCAAAGTAGTTGGAAAATATGGACTTGGCAACAGAAATGAAGCTGGAGAAAGACTGATAGAATTCTGCAAGACCAATGCTCTATTCATCTCAAACACCTTCTTCCAGCAACACAAGCGGCGCCTGTACACATGGACTTCACCCAATGGATTGTATAAAAATCAAATTGACTACATCTGTGGAAGTCAATGATGGAAAAGCTCTATAACATCAACCAAGACAAAATCTGGAGCTGACTGTGGTACAGATCATCAACTACTAGTATGCAAACTCAAGCTAAAGTTGAAAAAGAGCAAACCACTCATGAATGCAGCAAAATATGACCTTGAGAATATACCACTGGAATTTAAAGACTGCCTGCAAAATCGATTTGCTGCTTTAGATACAAATGACAGAGCTCCGGAAGAGTTATGGAATGACATCAAGAAGGTTGTGTTCGAAGAAAGCGAGAAGTCTCTACAAAAGGTGAAAAAGCAAAAACGGACAAAATGGATGACGGAAGAAACTCTGAAAATTGCCCAGAAACGCAGAGAAGCTAAAGCCAGAGGAGAAAGAAAGACAATCGCAGAACTCAACAGAGATTTCCAACGTGCAGCAAGACAGGACAAGGAAAAGTACTACAATGACGCATGCAAGGAAATAGAAGCAGAAACTATTAGAGGAAGAACAAGATCGGCTTTCCTAAAGCTACGAGAGTTAAAGAAAAAGTTCCAGCCTCGAATTGGAATGTTACAAGATGCTCAAGGTTCTATGTTGAATGATGCTGAGAAGATCAAGAAAAGGTGGAAGGAATATACAGAGTTTTTATATGATAAAGATCAAGTGGACCAACAGCCGTTTCAACCTGTACCTTATGATCAGGAACTATTGGTGATGAAAGAAGAAGTTGAAGCAGCATTGAAAGCCTTATCAAAGAACAAAGCACCAGGCATTGATGCCATTCCTATAGAAGTATTGCAGCAATCTGATGCAGCTGTTACCATACTTACAAGGCTCTGCCAAGAAATATGGAAGACAACATCATGGCCAACTGACTGGAAAAGATCTGTGTTTATACCAATACTAAAGAAAGGTGATCCAACTGACTGTGGAAATTATCGAACAATCGCTCTGATCCCACATGCCAGCAAGATTCTACTGAAGATTATTCAAAAGAGACTACAACCATACCTGAAACAAGAACTACCTGAAGTGCAAGCAGGGTTCAGGAAAGGGCGAGGAACGAGAGACATCATTGCGGATGTGAGATGGATCCTTGAAAAGACTAAAGAATACCAAAAGGATATCTATTTGTGCTTTATCGACTATAGCAAGGCTTTTGACTGTGTAAACCATGAGAAACTCTGGGCCACATTAAGAAGCATGGGTATACCAGAACACCTGATCGTTCTCTTGTGCAATTTGTACATTGATCAAGAAGCAACAGTTCGAACGGAACAAGGAGAAACAGAATGGTTTAAAATAAGCAAAGGTGTAAGACAAGGCTGCATACTTTCCCCCTACCTGTTTAATTTATATGCAGAACAAATCATCAGAGAAGCAGGATTGTATGAAGACAACAGAGGTGTGAAGAATGGTGGAAGACTCATCAACAACCTTCGCTATGCTGATGATACTACATTACTGACTGAAAGTGAAGATGATCTGAAACATTTGCTTCTCACAATCAAAGAATATAGTCTCAAAATGGGCCTGCACCTTAATGTCAAGAAGACAAAGATCATGACAACTGGCATAATCAACAGGTTCATCGTTGAAGGAGAAGAAATTGAAATTGTGAACAACTTTAACCTACTTGGATCAACTAGCAATAAAGAAGCAACAAGCAGTCAAAAAATCAAACGACGCATTGCTCTTGGCAGAATGGCTATGAAAGACCTAGATAAGATTCTCAAGAGCAGAGATGTCTCTCTCCATACAAAGATTCAACTTGTTCAAGCCATGGTATTTTCAATAACATCATATGGATGCTGGACAGTGAAAAAGACAGACAGGAAGAAAATTGATGCCTTTGAATTATGGTGGTGGCGGCGAATACTGTGTATACCATGGACTGCCCGAAGAACAAACCAGTCGGTACTAGAGGAGATCAAACCTAAGCTTTCTTTAGAAGCTCAGATGACAAGACTTCGACTTTCATACTTTGGACACATCATGCGAAGAGAGAGATCATTAGAGAAAGACATCATGCTTGGTAAGATAGAAGGTCAACGCAAAAGAGGAAGGCCAGCAATGAGATGGATCGATACAATAACAGCAGCTACGGGTACCAGTCTGTCAACAATGAGTCGCCTGACTGAAGACCGAACACAATTTAGGATAGCTATCCAGAGGGTCACCATGAGTCGACTCCGACTCGACGGGACTTAACAACAACAAACACCATAAAGGATGTAATTTCTGTTATATGTTTTGTAGGACATTTGTTAAAGGAAAACAGATAAATCATTTATTTATTTAACTGTATTTATATCCTGCTTTTGACTGGGTCAAAGCAGTCAATTGGGAGATACATTTAACATGAGGGGATATGACACACATACACTAATACTTACAGGGAACATGGGCAATGGAGGGTTAAGTGGCTTGCCCAAGACCACAAGGAGTACCTATAGGACTAGAAATCCCAGTCCCTCTGGCCTGAGATTGCTGTCCCCAGGTGGGACTTGAACCCCTGGCTCTCTGGCCTGAAGTACCTTGTCCTAACCACTAGGCCACTCCTCCCACTTGTTCCATATTCAAACCATTAGGATATAAACTATCCAAATTAAAAATATATCATTGCTCCAGGCACAAAATAGTTTTTGCAATATCACCCCCTTCCCATTCAGCTTTACTTTTTTGATTACAAAAAATTTTAAATCGTTTATATTATGGTTTTGCTCTAGCCAATGTGTGACCAGGGGTTTGTCTACCAGACCTCTGTTGATGCAGCTCCTGCGTTCAATAATTCTGTGACGAATAGGATGTGTAGACATTCCCACATACAATTTATTGCAGGGGCACTGTATTATGTACACTACATGACTGGTTAAACAATTGGAAAAATCATCTAAATAAAAAACACGTCTGTTAATCGGATGAATATACTGATTTCTAACGGGAAGGGCATGAACACACACAGAACATCTACCACACTCTAAATGTCCCTTGTATTTTGAGAGGAATTTTCGTTCAGTAAACGCAGATGGAGCAAGCATATTGCGTAAATTTACATTCCGTTTATAAGCTATGGTGAGGTTTGTTTCTGCAAAACGTGGAAGGGTTTGAATTAAATGCCAATGTTTTTTTAGAATATTTCCAATACTATGAGAATGATAAGAGTAAAGGAGAGGGCATACTATATCATCCATATTCTTCTTTGTCTGTGGCTGCAACAATTGCTCTCGAGAAGACTGACAACCTTTTTTATATGCCTTATTGATCTGATATATGGGGTATTGTCTAACTTTAAGTCGATCTTTCATGATATTTGCATGTTGTTCAAAATCTTGATTGGAGGTACAAATCGTTTTTGCGCTCAGAAATTGACCGAATGGAAGGTTATTTTTAAGTGCCATATTATGAAAACTCTTGAAGTGTAACAATTGATTCCTATCCGTGGGTTTCCTATAAAGTGTGGTGCTAAACCCCTCATCTGTTTTTATGATGAGTAAATCTAGATATGGTATTTTATGGAAATCATACGTCATCTGAAAACGCAAATTAACATCACACGTATTAATCCATTCAGTGAATGCTGATAACTGATCAGTTTTTGAAAATGCTGATTTAGGTTCCTAACTACTACATTTTGGGCCCTCATAGCCTTTGAAAGTGATCTTGTGATATAGGCTCCACCTAGGATTGTCAACTTCTTGAAAGAAAAAAACCTGCCCCCTGTGGCTACTTGTGCCCTTCCCCCTCATCTACTTTTTGCTCTACCCCAGCCTCGCCTCTGCTTCACCTCCTGCCCCACCCCGCCCCACCCCCAACACATACCTGCGGAGAGGGTAACAGTACAGGCTTTAGTATCTACAGGCCATATTGAAGGGGTGGGGGGAGTATAGGAGGTTGCATTCTTCCACGTCCATTCAGATACAGTAGCCCCCTCAAACCCCCAATATACATATGCTCACCCATATGGTATTAAATCCAAATATATATTCTGCGTCCACAGACTCCCCCACCCCCACCCCTTCTCCAGCAATCTGTGCAGAACAGAGCTAAGCCACTTCCCCATCTAACTAACCATACAAACCCTAGAGTACCAGGCCTATTGGGAAATTAATTAAAAAAATAAAATCCTTCAGAATCAAGAACAAATCTGCTATGCCAGCACTAACTTCCAAAACTCACCCAAGGACCCTTTAAGGAAAAGGCAGCACTGTAAATATCGCAGTGGGCCCTAGAACATCCGTAAATCTATTAGGAGATCTGAACAAGCCAGATCGCGACACATTCTTAAATAGAAATTACCTGCTAACGGAATACCCAACTTTGGTTGCACATGCAGAACACAAATGGAACTTCACCAAATAAAAAAGAAGTTTCCAAAAAGTGAAAATAGAAATATGAACACAGAAGGGAAACTGAAACTTCAAAGAGCCAGACCCTGCACGCAATGCAGCAGCAGAGAAACAGAAAGAGATGCATTCCCCCTGTACTACACAAAACAAAAGACAGCAGATGTCAGGACTGGCATTAGGAAGAATGAATGTAACCAGGGCAATTGCTCTGGACCCCCAAGACAGAGAAGGTCCACACTAGGGTTGCCAAGTGGCCGGTTTTCAGCCGGCCTGATCCGGTTTTTCCATGGCCAGGCCGGCTGCCGGCACAGATATAAAACCGGCCCTTGAAAAGCCGGTTTTTTGCTCTGGCCGTGAGATCGGGAGCAGCCAGAGCAAAAAACTGGCTTTTCTCCTGCAGTCTGCAGTGAGAACGCGAACGCGATCCCCATCGATCCTTCGTGCAGCTGCTGCTTCCGCTTTTCACAGAGCAGCAGCTGCAATAAATGAAAAGGAAGAAACCTGTGAGAAGCCCGCCCCCTCTGACATCACTTCCTCAGGGGCTACAGAAGGACGACCGGAGGGCTCCTCACAGGTTTCTCTTCCTTTTCAAATTAAGTTTATTGCAGCCGCTGCTCTGTAAAAAGCAGGGGGCAAAGCAGAAGCAGCACTAAAGGGGGGGGGGGTGAAGCAACACTAAGGGGGGGCGAAGTTGCACTAAGAGGGAGGTGAAGCTGCACTGGGGGGGCAAAGTTGCACTAAGGGGGAGGTGAAGTTGCACTAAGGGGAAGCGGTGAAGCTGTATTAAGGGAGGGAAGCTGCATGGGGGGGGGAAGCTGCACTGGGGGGGGGCGGAAGGCTCCGCACAGGTTTAATTTTCTTTTTAACTTAATTTTATTGCAGCTACTGCTCTGTAAAAAGCAGGAGCAGCAGCTGCAAGGGGAAGGAGGTGGCAGAAGGAACTGACATGTGGAAGGTGAGGACTGGAAGAGAGCTGAAAGAGGGGGGAAGGAGGTGGCAGAAGGAACTGACATGTGGAAGGTGAGGGCTGGAAGAGGGCTGAAAGAGGGGGGAAGGAGGTGGCAGAAGGAACTGACAGGTGGAAGGTGAGGGCTGGAAGAGAGCTGAAAGAGGGGTGGGAAAGAGGTGGCAGAAGGAACTGACAGTTGGAAGGTGAGGGCTGGAGGAGAGCTGAAAGAGGGGGGAAGGAGGTGGCAGAAGGAATTGACAGGTGGAAGGTGAGGGCTGGAAGAGAGCTGAAAGAGGGGGGAAGGAGGTGGCAGAAGGAACTGACAGGTGGAAGGTGAGGGCTGGAAGAGAGCTGAATGAGGGGGGAAGGAGGTGGCAGGAAGGAACTGACAGGTGGAAGGTGAGGGCTGGAAGAGAGCTGAAAGAGGGGGGAAGGAGATGGCAGAAGGAACTGACAGGTAGAAGGTGACGGCTGGAAGAGAGCTGAAAGAGGGGGGAAGGAGGTGGCAGAAGGAACTGACAGGTGGAAGGTGAGGGCTGGAAGAGAGCTGAAAGATGGGGGAAGGAGGTGGCAGAAGGAACTGACAGGTGAAAGGTGAGGGCTGGAAAAGAGCTGAAAGAGGGGGAAGGAGGTGGCAGAAGGAACTGACAGGTGGAAGGTGAGGGCTGGAGGAGAGCTGAAAGAGGGGGGAAGGAGGTGGCAGAAGGAACTGACAGGTGGAAGATGAGGGCTGGAAGAGCTGAAAGAGGGGGGAAGGAGGTGGCAGAAGGAACTGACAGGTGGAAGGTGAGGGCTGGAAGAGAGCTGAAAGAGGGGGGAAGGAGGTGGCAGAAGGAACTGACAGGTGGAAGTTGAGGGCTGGAAGAGAGCTGAAAGATGGGGGAAGGAGGTGGCAGAAGGAACTGACAGGTGGAAGGTGAGGGCTGGAAGAGAGCTGAAAGAGGGGGGAAGGAGGTGGCAGAAGGAACTGACAGGTGGAAAGTGAGGGCTGGAAGAGAGCTGAAAGAGGGGGGAAGGAGGTGGCAGAAGGAACTGACAGGTGGAAGGTGAGGGCTGGAAGAGAGCTGAATGAGGGGGGAAGGAGGTGGCAGGAAGGAACTGACAGGTGGAAGGTGAGTGCTGGAAGAGAGCTGAAAGAGGGGGGAAGGAGGTGGCAGAAGGAACTGACAGGTGGAAGGTGAGGGCTGGAAGAGAGCTGAAAGAGGGGGGGAAGGAGGTGGCAGAAGGAACTGACAGGAGGAAGGTGAGGGCTGGAAGAGAGCTGAAAGAGGGGGAAGGAGGTGGCAGAAGGAACTGACAGGTGGAAGTTGAGGGCTGGAAGAGAGCTGAAAGATGGGGGAAGGAGGTGGCAGAAGGAACTGACAGGTGGAAGGTGAGGGCTGGAAGAGAGCTGAAAGAGGGGGGAAGGAGGTGGCAGAAGGAACTGACAGGTGGAAGGTGAGGGCTGGAAGAGAGCTGAAAGAGGGGGGGAAGGAGGTGGCAGAAGGAACTGACAGGAGGAAGGTGAGGGCTGGAAGAGAGCTGAAAGAGGGGGGAAGGAGATGGCAGAAGGAACTGACAGGTAGAAGGTGAGGGCTGGAAGAGAGCTGAAAGAGGGGGGAAGGAGGTGGCAGAAGGAACTGACGGGTGGAAGGTGAGGGCTGGAGGAGAGCTGAAAGAGGGGGGTAGGAGGTGGCAGAAGGAACTGACAGGTGGAAGGTGAAGGCTGGAAGAGCTGAAAGAGGGGGGAAGGAGGTGGCAGAAGGAACTGACAGGTGGAAGGTGAGGGCTGGAAGAGAGCTGAAAGAGGGGGGAAGGAGGTGGCAGAAGGAACTGACAGGTGAAAGTTGAGGGCTGGAAGAGAGCTGAAAGAGGGGGGAAGGAGGTGGCAGAAGGAACTGACAGGTGGAAGGTGAGGGCTGGAAGAGAGCTGAAAGAGGGGGGAAGGAGATGGCAGAAGGAACTGACAGGTGGAAGGTGAGGGCTGGAAGAGAGCTGAAAGAGGGGGGAAGGAGTTGGCAGAAGGAACTGACAGGTGGAAGGAGAGGGCTGGAAGAGAGCTGAAAGAGGGGGAAGGAGGTGGCAGGAAGGAACTGACAGGTGGAAGGTGAATGCTGGAAGAGAGCTGAAAGAGGGGTGAAGGAGGTGGCAGGAAGGAACTGCCAGGTGGAAGGTGAGGGCTGGAAAAGAGCTGAAAGAGGGGGGAAGGATGTGGCAGAAGGAACTGACAGGTGGAAGGTGAGGGCTGGAAGGAACTGACAGGTGGAAGGTGAGGGCTGGAAGACAGCTGAAAGAGGGGGGAAGGAGGTGGCAGAAGGAACTGACTGGTGGAAGGTGAGGGCTGGAAGAGAGCTGAAAGAGGGGGGAAGGAGGTGGCAGAAGGAACTGACAGGTGGAAGGTGAGGGCTGGAAGAGAGCTGAAAGAGGGGGGAAGGAGGTGGCAGGAAGGAACTGACAGGTGGAAGGTGAGGGCTGGAAGAGAGCTGAAAGAGGGGGGAAGGAGATGGCAGAAGGAACTGACAGGTGGAAGGTGAGGGCTGGAAGAGAGCTGAAAGAGGGGGGAAGGAGGTGGCAGAAGGAACTGACAGGCGGAAGGTGAGGGCTGGAAGAGAGCTGAAAGACGGGGGAAGGAGGTGGCAGAAGGAACTGACAGGTGGAAAGTGAGGGCTGGAAGAGAGCTGAAAGAGGGGGGAAGGAGTTGGCAGAAGGAACTGACAGGTGGAAGGTGAGGGCTGGAAGAGAGCTGAAAGAGGTGGGAAGGAGGTGGCAGAAGGAACTGACAGGTGGAAGGTGAGGGCTGGAAGCTGAAAGAGGGGGGGAAAGAGGTGGCAGAAGGAACTGACAGGTGGAAGGTGAGGGCTGGAAGAGAGCTGAAAGAGGGGGGAAGGAGGTGGCAGAAGGAACTGACAGGTGAAAGGTGAGGGCTGGAAGAGAGCTGAAAGAGCGGGGAAGGAGATGGCAGAAGGAACTGACAGGTGGAAGGTGAGGGCTGGAAGAGAGCTGAAAGAGGGGGGAAGGAGGTGGCAGGAAGGAACTGACAGGTGGAAGGTGAGGGCTGGAAGAGAGCTGAAAGGGGAGGAGGAGGTGGCAGAAGGAACTGACAGGTGGAAAGTGAGGGCTGGAAGAGAGCTGAAAGAGGGGGGGGAAGGAGGTGGCAGAAGGAACTGACTGGTGGAAGGTGAGGGCTGGAAGAGAGCTGTAAGAGGGGGGAAGTAGGTGGCAGAAGGAACTGACAGGTGGAAGGTGAGGGTTGGAAGAGAGCTGAAAGACGGGGGAAGGAGGTGGCAGAAGGAACTGACAGGTGGAATGTGAGGGCTGGAAGAGAGCTGAAAGGGGGGAAGGAGGTGGCAGGAAGGAACTGACAGGTGGAAGGTGAGGGCTGGAAGAGAGCTGAAAGAGGGGGGAAGGAGGTGGCAGGAAGGAACTGGCAGGGTGAAGGAGGTGGCTGGAAAGGAGCTGACAGAGGAGGTAAGAAGGGGGCTCAAAGGGAGCTGACACCTGGGAATGGTACTGGTAAGTGACTGGGTAATGGGGAGGGGGCACTGGGACTGGAAATAGGCTGATGTAAGGAAGTGAAAAAAAGTAAAGAAGAGACAAGAAATGGCAGATGGACTATATAGACCATAGAAAGAGGGGGGAAGGAGATGGCAGAAGGAACTGACAGGTAGAAGGTGAGGGCTGGAAGAGAGCTGAAAGAGGGGGGAAGGAGGTGGCAGAAGGAACTGACAGGTGGAAGGTGAGGGCTGGAAGAGAGCTGAAAGAGGGGGGAAGGAGATGGCAGAAGGAACTGACAGGTGGAAGGTGAGGGCTGGAAGAGAGCTGAAAGAGGGGGGAAGGAGGTGGCAGAAGGAACTGACAGGTGGAAGGTGAGGGCTGGAAGAGAGCTGAAAGACGGGGGAAGGAGGTGGCAGAAAGAACTGACAGGTGGAAAGTGAAGGCTGGAAGAGAGCTGAAAGAGGGGGGAGGGAGTTGGCAGAAGGAACTGACAGGTGGAAGGTGAGGGCTGGAAGAGAGCTGAAAGAGGGAAGGAGGTGGCAGAAGGAACTGACAGGTGGAAGGTGAGGGCTGGAAGCTGAAAGAGGGGGGGAAAGAGGTGGCAGAAGGAACTGACAGGTGGAAGGTGAGGGCTGGAAGAGAGCTGAAAGAGGGGGGAAGGAGGTGGCAGAAGGAACTGACAGGTGGAAGGTGAGGGCTGGAAGAGAGCTGAAAGAGGGGGAAGGAGATGGCAGAAGGAACTGATAGGTGGAAGGTGAGGGCTGGAAGAGAGCTGAAAGAGGGGGGAAGGAGGTGGCAGGAAGGAACTGACAGGTGGAAGGTGAGGACTGGAAGAGAGCTGAAAGGGGAGGAGGAGGTGGCAGAAGGAACTGACAGGTGGAAGGTGAAGGCTGGAAGAGAGCTGAAAGAGGGGGGAAGGAGGTGGCAGAAGGAACTGACTGGTGGAAGGTGAGGGCTGGAAGAGAGCTGAAAGAGGGGGGAAGTAGGTGGCAGAAGGAACTGACAGGTGGAAGGTGAGGGTTGGAAGAGAGCTGAAAGACGGGGGAAGGAGGTGGCAGAAGGAACTGACAGGTGGAATGTGAGGGCTGGAAGAGAGGTGAAAGGGGGGGGAAGGAGGTGGCAGGAAGGAACTGACAGGTGGAAAGTGAGTGCTGGAAGAGAGCTGAAAGAGGGGGGAAGGAGGTGGCAGGAAGGAACTGGCAGGGTGAAGGAGGTGGCTGGAAAGGAGCTGACAGAGGAGGTAAGAAGGGGGCTCAAAGGGAGCTGACACCTGGGAATGGTACTGGTAAGTGACTGGGTAATGGGGAGGGGGCACTGGGACTGGAAATAGGCTGATGGAAGGAAGTGAAAAAAAGAAAAGAAGAGACAAGAAATGGCAGGTGGACTATATAGACCATAGAAAAGCTAAGAGAAGATGGGAAAATGGAAGCCTCAGATTGGAACCAGCATGATCAGAGAATAAAATGGTCAGACAACAAAGGTAGAAAAAATAATTCTATTTTAAATTTAATGAATGGACTTTATACTACCTTTATATTTTATACAGAATGGGGAACTGCATCTCTTATTTATCTGATATTGCACTGCATACAGGGTCTGTCTTCTTGGGGTTTCAGTTTAATTTTTGTCTATATATTTCTCTTTTTGTTTTGTGCTCATTTATTGATGAAGACTTATCTGTACTGTGTGTGTGTGTGTGTACAACCAATGCTGCGTATTCTGTCAGTATAGAATTTCTGCTTAAGAATTTGTAGAAGTCTTGCTTGTTCAGTTTGCACATTGCCCTCTCTGCAATTTTTTGGGGACAGGAAGTGGAGTAAGGGTGGGGTGGGGGCGGGCGGGAAAGGGTGGGGTTGGAGTGGGCATGGGCGGAGCTTGACTAGCCACAGGTGGCGGGTTTTTCTCTTTCAAAACGTTGGCAACCCTAGTCCCCACAGGTGCAGGGGAGTGTGTGGCCGTGTGCGGAGACTCGATGTGGGCCCTCATTTGCATAAATATTTGCTTAATGTTAACATGCACTAACGTTTAGTAAACATGTCTCTTAATGAGTGTCTGGATAAAGAAAGATTACCAGATTTCTACATTACTATACTCCAGTGCCAACCACCAGGCACATTAGGAAGTACTATAAACACTGCCCATTTAGAACCCATAGCAAACCCACCATATCATAACAGCACTACCAGGACTCACAAAGCACCAAACCCTACCTATCAAAAGGCAACATTGCAAATATTAAACCAATACATCCATCAGCCCATTTCCAATCCTAGCTTCTCCCCCCCCCCCCCACTCAGCCCATTTCCAGTCCAAGCCTCCCCCCAGCAGCTATTTCCAGTCCAAGCCCCCCTCACTCAACCCATTTCCAGTCCAACCCCCCCCCCCCCCTTCCTCAAGAACCCTACAGTTGTCTAAAAAGCTTTAGAGGGAGCCGGAGAGGCCCAGGCTCACCTCTAACAGCAGCTGAAGTGAAGAGCACCTGTTTTCTTCACTTCGGCAGCTGTACTGTAGTTTATGATACTGCCACGCTGAGGTCAAAGGGGACTTCCTGTTTCCCGGCACTCAGCACGGCAGCATTCTAAACTACAGTATAGCTGCCGAAGTGAAGAAAAAAGACGCTCTTCACTTTGGCAGCTGACATTTTCCAATTACTAAATAAAAAATAGAATTCTTTTTTCTACCTTTGATGTCGGGTCATTTTATTTTTTAAATTGTTTTTGGTCCCAATCTTTAGTGTCTGTTTTCCTCTGCCTTTTTTCATGGTCTCCTATTCATTTGCTGTACCTTCTCTTTCCTCCTGCCTTCGTTTCCTCCCTTAGGTCAGTCCCCCCCCCCCCCCTTGATGCATACTTCCACATCAGAAGGGAGCAGGACCAGGACGAGACTTACAAGCGCACTGGAATTGGGACCCTGGGCTTTTGCTTGGAATTTTTTAAGCCGTTGCTGTCGCTTATCGTTAGCTGGGGGGAAGCCAGGGGCTGATTGATGCCACCGTGCCACAGACCTGGGAGAAACAGTGGCGGTGGCTATGGCAGCAGGTCAAGGCCGTTGACTCTCTCACAAAAAAATGGCTTTTGCATGGCCAGTTTTAACTATCTGCTGGCAGCTGGCCTGGCCATATAAAAACCAGCCAGGTTGCAACCCTAGCTCAAACCCTATCAGCAAAATGTTGCCATTTAGTGTAGGCAAACATTTTTCTGTTTAAAAAGTATGGGGAGGGGGTAAAGTTGCAGTGGCAGAAGGACAGAATAAGCAAAAAATTAATAATGGAGTGCCTCAGGGATCTTTTATGAGATTTGGTGGTTTTTGCAATATTTATAAATGACCTGGAAAAGGGAATAATAAGTGAGGTGATCAAATTTGCAGATGACACAAAATTATTTAAAGTTGTTAAAAATTGCAGAAGTACCTTGTGAGAATGGGAGACTGTGGCAGATGAAATTTATTATAAACAAGTGCAAACTGGTGCAGATGGGAAAGAGATACCCATGCTCCCCTCCCTCCCCCCCCAAATTGCTTTGGAACCCTTTATTTTATTTTGTTTTATTTAGATTATTGCCACAGAAGAATATCCAGGAGCTGCTGGGTGGCCAAGAGTCAGCATTGACTCAAAGGCACACATTGCATTGCCACAGAAGTACAGTGCCTAATGACCCCACTGATTCACACATTTTATGTGCTCTTCTTATCCATTACATAAATCCTTTTCTTATGGAAAACTATGCAAATGTAGTTCAGTTCACTTGTAATCTCTGAAGGGACTAATAGAGAGAGGGGATAGCAAATTTGGGTATATGATAAAATGGGAGGAAGATTTGGGGGTGCAGTGGAATGACGAGGTGTGGGATAAGTTAATACAGACAGTAGCGTGAATATCAATAGCCACACAAGTAAAAGAAAATGTATATAAAATGCTATTTAGATGGTATTGGACACCAGCCCATCAAAGACGAGCGGGAAGGGGACAAACTGATCTACAGTAAGTTGGAGGGGATGTCAGGAGAAAGGTGATTGGTTACACATGTGGTGGAGGTGTGAACAGATTCAAGATTACTGGGTGAAAGTATTGGATATGATTGCAGAAATGACAGGAAATCGATTGCAATGGAAACCGGAGGTATGTTTATTGCATCAACTCGGGGAGGAGATCTCAAAACGCGACAGGGGGGTGCTACATCATTGTATAGTGGCTGCAAGATGTGAGATAGCACAGCATTGGAGGGGATCGGGTATACCACAATGTGCAGGGTTTGTTAGAAGGGTGGCTGAAGTGAGCTTGATGCAGCGATTGAGGGGGTTGCGACAAGGGAATGGAGAGAAGAGTGCGGAAGAATGGAAGGGTGTGTGGAGGTGGTTGGAAACATGGAAGGAGGGTGTGAGGAGAGGAAGGTAGGCGAAGCATACTAATTAAGTAAACATAAGGCATGCATTATAGGTAAAGAGCTAAATGGTGATAGTGGGTGAGGATTGCTGATACATAAGCGTGGATGGATGAGAGGTAACTGAATGAATAAACACTGAGGGCTAGAGGGGAGGGGGAGGGAGGGGGAGGGAAAGGGGTGATAGGAGGTTAGATACTATGTAAGGTTGTATAAGCAAGAAGGGGATAAAATAAGTTGGCAAGGATAACGGGTGTGCAAAATGTAAGTATTAGTGTAACAAGATGTTTGTGCTTATCATTGAAAACGTTAATAATAAAAAGTTAAAATGGAAAAAAAATGCTATCTTGGAAACCCAGACCAAATGTATTCCATGCTTTAAAAAAGGTAGAAGGAAGGCCAAACAACAGCCAGCATGGCCTAAAAGTGAGGTCAAAGAGGCTGTTATAGCTAAGAGAGAATCTTTCAGAAAATGGAAAAAAGAGTCAAATGACAGAAACAGCACAACTACTGGCAAGTTAAATGCAAGGCATTGATAAGGCAGGCAAAGAGAAAATTTGAAAAGAAGATGGCTATGGAAGCAAAAACACATAATAAAATCTTTTTCAAGTACATTCATAGCAAAATATCCATGGGAGAGTCAGTTGGACTGTTAGATGATAGAGGGGTAAAAGGTACACTGAGAGAGGACAAGACCATAGAGGAGAGACTGAATGAATTTTTAGCTTCAGTCTTTACTTGAAGATGTAGGAAACTTAGCCATGCTAGAAGTGATATTTAAAGGTGATGTATCAGAGGAATTGAAACAAATCTTGATAAATTGGGAAGATGTAATACAGCTAATTGATAAACTAAAGAGCAGCAAATCACCTGGACCAGATGGCATACATCCCAAGGAGCTGAAAGGACTGAAATATGAGATTACAGAGCTACTATTAGTAATCTGTGACCTATCATTAAAATCATATGTAGTACATGAAGAATGGAGCATGGCCAATGTAACGCCAGTTTTTAAAAAGGGTTCCAGGGGTTTTTCCGGGAAACTACAGATGTTAGTACTAGGAAAAATAGTAGAAACCATTATAAAGAATAAAATTACTGAACATGTAGATAGTCATGGTTTAATGGCAGAAAGCCAACATGGATTTAGCCAAGGAAAGTCTTGTCTTGCTAATCTCTTATATTAATGGAAACACTGCCAAACCAGAGGATAGTGAGGTTTCCATTGTCCAGTGGATTGCAGGATCTGAGGCAGCATGTGTTTACTAAAGGCAGGTCTTCTCACACAAATCTGATTGATTTCTTTGACTAGGTGACCAGAGAGTTGGAAGAAGGGAGAACCCTAGATGTGGTGCACTTAGATTTCAGTAAAGCCTTTGACACCATTCCTCACGGGCGACTTATAAATAAATTGAGCACCCTAGGGATGGACTTTAAAGTGACTGACCGAGTTAGAAAGTGTTTGAGTGGGAGGCGACAAAGACTACAGGTAAATGGAGCTCACTCTGAGGAGAAGGATGTTACCAGTGGTGTCCTGCTGGGATTTGTCTTGGCTCGATGTGTTTTAACATTTTTGTTAGTGGTATTGTGGAAGGGCTATTGGGCAAGATTTGCCTGTTTATTTATTTATTTGAACTGTCTTATATACTGCCTCTTCCAGAGATCAGGGGTGGTTTACATCAAACAAGTAAGTTTACATAGAACAATGTATAACAATATAGAACTATTGACTATTTACATGGAACATATCACCTTTCAACAACCCCAGAATAGGTATTGTGTAGGTTAGTTGAAACAAAACTATATACATATTGGTGTACATAACTATATACATATAAGGGAGTGGGGGAGGGGGGTTCTATCTAGGAGGATGTGTTAGGAGAATGTTGATTTGCTGGGCAGCAATTTTTTGCAGTTGGAGAGAGGTTTCCTATTGTAGTGTTATAATGTTCTGTAAAGAGCAAGGTTTTAAGCTCCTTTCGGAATTGCAGGAGGTCCTTTATTGACCTGAGTGTGCATGAAAGTGTGTTCCATAGTTCAGGTGCAGTGTAGGTAAAGGCTCTGTTACTTGTAGTTTGTTTTGTATTGTGGGTAGCTAGAAGATTTGATTTACTTTTTCTTCTGCTTCTGTTTTCCGGTTGAGCTTGTATCTTGGTAGACAAAATTGATGGGGATATGCAATTGATAAGTTTGAAAATGATGACTAATGGGGTATGTTTACTAAACTGCGTTAGTGCGATTCGCGTTAGGAGCCGCGTTAGAGACAGAAATCCCAAATAAGGACATGGGCGGTACATCGTTGCCGAGAACGCACCGAGAACGCACGTTACAAGGCGCCATAAATTAACGAGCGCTAAAGGGCACGTTACCGCGCTTTAATCTTAAGAAGGCGCGCAGGCATGCAATCACAGCAACAGAGCTGTAGCACAATGGTTACAACACTGATGGATGGTACAGGGGTCATGGGTTCAGTTCCCCAGTGGGCCTAATGTATAAGGCTGGCTGAGGCAGCACCCTTTACATTTAAGTTGTGATTGGTGAGGCATTTGACATGTATTTTAATTTGTGCTGCCAGCAAACACACCCTCATGGTGGCATAACCTAAGGTGCCGCATAAGGCACCCCATAACGCACTCCATAGGACACATTATAAAGTGTACTGTCCGCCAAGGCATCCTATAATGTCCCCTATAGGACACCTTATAAGGCTGTGAACAAAGCCCTGGCTGGCTGCAGGACTGCACGTCACCTCACAAACTGTATGCCGTGGTTACCAGGATAGGGTTAACCCACCCGTACCCATGATGCACTGACCATGCAAATCAGCAGTCCACAGATGGGCACAAGATTGGGTATGTACCCCCACAGCACCTCGGCCAGGTAGGGGGAACAGACCATGTGTGGTACTGCCACAGAGTAGCCACAGACAGTCACATTGTGCGGGTACTGTGCCCACCCTAAGGTTGAGGTGGGGCACCCAGCACCAGGTCCACAGCACCATTCATGGCTGAACTACGCCATGCTGCAGGTCCCCATCAGTGTGTGATAGGTAGTTCCGTTAGACACACCTAGGATACATCTGTACCCTGCTGTATGTCCCGGTCGTGTCTAGTCCCTATGGGCGATGATGCACCCAGAATAGTACATATCCTGTGTTGGTGCCATGGTTATCTGCTGTAGGTGAAGGGGGGGGTGTATGGACCCATGGGCAGATCATGTACCACCACACAACCCACACTCTGGGGCACAGGGTGGGAAACAGAATCACCCACCAATAGATCCACAGTCTACCTCCCTGCAATGGCAGCAGTAGAGGGGACCAGCAACCCCTGTCCTGCTGGGGAACAGACAGAGCAGTACACATCCATAACGCAAGAGCAGACAGACGGCAGGCCTGGAAATGCTCAGCTGCCCCCCACCATTATCTGATATTCTCCAGCAGCAAGCCTCCAGCCACTGCACCCTGCAAGGTGTTAGAGCAAGACACATACTAGCTGCAGACAGTCCGCCAGCTAGTCCATGGCCCTGGAGGAAATGCATGTACCCAGAACGGGGATATCAGCATACACACCAAGCAGATAGGTCAGTGATTGGGCCCCAAAAGAAAACCCATAAACATCACATGAGAAAAATGTTATATAGCTCTATGGGGGAACTTAGCCATGCCATGGTCACTGCTCAGTCAGGGTGAGAGTGACCTCCCAGCAGGACATGCTATGGCCACCCTGTCCGTGCAGGTGGTACCGGGCACTACAATGTCCGAGCCATTGCCCTATGCCCTGTGCAGATGCGGCCAGGCCAGGCCACCCTATCCAGGCTATTCCCACGGTACCCTGCTCCTCATTATGCACATTGGCAGGCCAATACTGGCAACAGTGCTAGCAGTGTGGGCTGTGGAGGGTGTTGGCAGCCACCACACACTGGATAGACCAGTGGTTCTGAACCAGTCCTCCTTGAACCCCTAGGCCAGTCGGGTGTTCAGGATAGCCCTAATGAATATGCATGAGATATATATGCATTAGAGATATCCTGCCAACCTGACTGGTTTGTGGCCCTCTAGGGCTGGATTTGGAGACCCCTGCCTTACACCTCTGTCATTTAAGATTGTGAGTGGGCAAGGTGCAGATGTTGTAGACATCAAAATGGTAGATAGAATGTGTCACATGCCTCCTCAATTCTCACCACCACCAAAAAGTTGTCTAATAGACAATATTTTGGTGGTGGTGAAAAGCAGAGAGGCATGTGACAAATTCTATCTAATCTTTTAGATGTCTTGGAGATCTGCACCTTGCCCACTCACAATCTTAAATGACAGAGGTGTAAGGCAGGGGTCTCCAAATCCAGCCCTAAAGGGTCACAAACCAGTCAGGTTGGCAGGATATTTCTAATGCATATATATCTCTTGCATATTCATTAGGGCTATCCTGAACACCCGACTGGCCTAGGGGTTCAAGGAGGACTGGTTCAGAACCACTGTGATAGACAGACACACACTCCCCACACCTATGCCAGCATTGTGCAACTATAGAGCTGTTGGGCAGCCTAGGCCACCACACCAGTCCTGGGCACAGTGCATGCATGGCTATGGTACGCAATACTGTAGGAGTCACTCCACAGATTGGTAAACACTGTCAGACACAAGACCTGTAGCACACTCCACAGATATCCGAAAGGTTGCTATGATGCAGCTCACTCTGAAAATTGTACTTAACCTAGGAATTGCTATCTGCCAGTAATCATAGCAACCTTTTGATAGATGTGTACCATATTCCCAGGTTTAGGGTGGCATTACTAAGGTATGCAAGTGCTAGTATTGGGAGATGCACGCAGAACCCAAAGTCTTGCCTTTCCAGGAGGCTTTGGATAATGGGGCCTGTGGGTGCGGGTGTGCCTGCCCCTGTTGGCTGCTGCTTTACGGCAGAGGTTCCCAACTCCAGTCCTGCGGTGCAAAACACTGTTCGGGTTTTCATGCTGTCCCTCATGAATATGCATGAGATACATCTGCATACCATGGGGGTGGCGCATAGAAATGCAGCACAGGCATCCTTATCAGAGGCAGCATGGAACCTGACTGGTGTTTGGCCCTCCAGGACTGCATTTGGGAGGCTCTGCTCTAGGTAATGTGCATGTTTATGGTGTCTGTGCTCTGTAGGGTAAAATGTAGGTGTTTTGGGCATGTTTACGTCATCTGCAAGAAAGGTTCTGTCTGTATTAGCACGTTATAGTAGTGGGTAAAATATGAGGACTGGGTTGGCAGAAACCACAGCTGGGACTTGAACCTGTAATCTTCTGCTTCTGAATACACTGGTTTTGTGCACTGCACCACCATGTTATCACAGAGATGGTGCATTCCCTGGTGATACCATGACTGTTGGTCAGACAGGGCCTGTCTGTTGCAGTGCATGGCACCTACCTACACAGGGCTAGGCCACGGTCTGCTCTGGCCAGCTGCCACTTCCCCCTCCACCACCAGTTTCCCTCAGCCACCATGCTGACATGCCCTTCTCCTGGTGGAGCTGGTGGTGCGCAGTCTCAGGCCATCCAGTATGCAGGTAGGCGGCTGCCTATGGTGCGGGTTCTGGGGTAGGGGTGCCTGCATTGACGTCCACGCTCCCCCCCAGCCACGCCTGCCAATGTTCCGTGCCCTTGTGGGTAACTGTTGGGTACTATCCCCTGTGACACTTTTTGGAAACACACTCGTGCCCATGTTGGGCCTTCAGCAGTTGCTGTCTGGTTGCTCCGCTCTTTCAGCATTCGTATGGGCCACCTAGGCATCACCCTAGTCCGCACTGTGGCCCAGCTCCACCATAGCATGTGCCGCCTGCGGCCCTCTGTATCCCCTTTTCCGGCATCTGTCCAGTTGCCGTTCCAACATGCCCGCCCTGATGTTGTGGGACATGTGCACGCCATAGGAACCCTGTCCGATGGTGGGGAAAATCCTGAGCAGCGCTATTTCACTGTGGGCCCATTCACCTTGTATGGGGACGGAGTATAGACCCTTCCATGATTTATATCTGTTCTATGGAGCTTACTCGGGGGGGGGGGGAGGGGTTGATGTTTCTCATTTATACCACTATTGGCCAGCTTGGGGTCATTTTCAGTGTTTCCGTGCCCTTTTGTTCTGTGCACATGTATCACACACATCACTTTTTTTTTGTTTCCCTGCCTGGGCTGTACATTGCTGACACTGAAATGGTTTCTCTCCCCTGTAATGTGCCTTTAACGGCAGGTTTTCATTCGCATTGGAATTCAGCCCTGAGATTCAGCGCGTTAGTGTGAGGGGAGCCTCTCCCCGCCCACTCTCCGCCCACTGACCCCTTCTCTCCGCCCTCTCTCCACCTTCTGCGTTGTTTTACCGCGCCGCGGGGCTTTACGATCGTTAACGTTACATAACGCGCGTTATTCACGATTACCGCAGTTTAGTAAACATACCCCAAGATTTGTATTTTATTCTACTGGCCACTGGGAGCAAGTGAAGATTGTAGAGAATGGGGGTGATATGGTCAATTAGGCTTGCCTTGAATATGACCCTCGCTGTAACATTCTGGACTAATTGGAGGGGATGGAGGCTCTTCTTAGGCAGTCCCTGTATTATGCTATTACAATAGTCCAGTTGAGGTGTGATGAGTGCCTGGACCACTGTACAAAAATCATGAGCATATAGGAGTGGGCGAAGGTGTTGTACTGTCTTTAGTTTGTAAAATATAGTTCGTGCCATGAGTTTGATTTGAGCTGTCATCGAGAGAGATCTATCAATTATGATGCCTAGATATTTAACCTCATCTTTGATTGGGACATCTGTGTCATGAAGTTCAGTGATGTGGGAGGGATGAAGTTTTGGTTTCTTGTTACAAATAGTGTTTCTGTTTTTTTGAGATTTATTTGAAGATTGTTTTCTTTTAGCCATGATTCAGCCTCCTCTATACAGTTAATGATGTTTTGGTATGTGGGGCATTTTATGTTGATAGGTGTGTAAACCATGATATCGTCTGCGTAGATATGATAGTTTATGCTGTATTTCTTGAAGATAGGATGAAGGTATATGTTGAACAGGAGGGCGGAGAGCACGGAACCATGGGGGATTCCCTGTTCTTGTGGGAAGGTAGAAGAAAGGTCCTGATCAACTTTCACATATAGCCTACGGTTGGACAGATAGGATTCAAACCACTTGAAGGTTGTTTGTGGATGATACCAAAATCTTCAGTAGACACCCAGGAAGGAGTAGATAACACGAGGAGAGATCTAACTAAGCTTCAAGAATGTTCAAGAATTTGGCAGCCGATTAATGCTAAAAAATGCAGGATTATGCGTATGGGCTGCAAAAATCCAAGGGAGCGATACAGTATAAGGAATGAAGTCCTTCTGTCCATGAAAGAAGAATGGGAGGCGTGAGACTGGGGAGAGAGGAAGAGACAAGACAGGGAAGGAGAGAAGGGGTTAGTTGCTGAACATAGGGAGGGTGAAAGAGAGAAAAAGAAAGGAGAGATTTAATTAAAGACTGAGGAATAAGTGGCTGGCAAGGATAGAGAGATGGAGTGAGGGATGTAAAAAGGGAGATTGAGAACTGGATATAAGAAAGAGAAAAGAAATCTGAGTTGATAAAGAGAAAAAAATAAATGGAAGAAAGCTGAAAAGGAAAAGATCAACAGCAGAGATGGATGTAGGGGGGCAAGTAAAGAAGACAGGAGGGGAGAGAAGCGGCAGGTGGGTTACAGATTCTGGAAAAGAGTTAAGAGAAAATAGAGGGCGCAGAAACCAGGAGCAAGGTACCATGGGGATAGCCCGGACAGGGTGGCCTGGCCAGGATGCATCTGCACAGGGCATAGGGCAATGGCTGGGACATTGTAGTGCCCGGCCACCACCTGCACAGACAGGGTGGCCACAGCATGTCCTGCTGGGAGTTCACTCTCACACTGACTGAGCAGTGACCACGGCATGGCTATGTTCCCCCATAGTGCCCTATAATGTTTTTTTCATGTGATATTTCTGGGTTCCCTTTTGGGGCCCAATCACTGACTTATCTGCTTGGTGTGTATACTGACATCCCAGTTCTGGGTGCATGCATCTCCTCCAGGAACGTGCCCTATGGACTAACTAGCAGACTGTCTGCAGCTAGTATGTGTCTTGCTGGAACACCTTGCTGGGTGCAGTGGCTGCAGGCTTGCTGCAGGAGAATATCAGATAGTGGTGGGGTGCAGCTGAGTATTTCTGGGCCTAATGTCTGTCTGCTATTGCTTTATAGAGTGTAAAGAGCGGCATTGACTGCCCTGTAGGGTGTCTGTTCCTCAGCAGGACTGCAGTTGGTGGTCCCCTCTACTGCTGCCATTGCAGGGACGTAAAATGTGGATCTGTTGGTGGGAGACCCTGTTTCCCACTCTCAGCCCCAGAGGGTGGGTTGGGTGGTGGCACATAATCTGCCTATGGGTACATAAGGGTTAAACCTGACTGAGAAATACAGATGTATCCAAAGTGTGTCTGCAAGAACTACCTATCTCACACACTAGCACTGCTGGGGACCTACAGCATGGCCTATTTCTGCTTCTGAAGGTGCTGTGGACCTGGTGCTGGGCGCCCCACCGCACCCTCAGGGTGAGCACAGTACCTGCACAATGTGACGGTGTGTAGCTACTCTGTGCCAGTAACACACATGGTCAGTTCCCCCTACCAGGCCGAGGTGCTGTGGGGGTGCATACCCCATCTTGTGTTCATCTGTAGACGGCTGATTTGCATGTGCAGTGCATCATGGGTACGGGTGGGCTAACCCTATCCTGGTGACCACAGCAGACTGTTTGTGTGGTGACATGCAGTCCTTCTGCAGCCAGCCAGGGGCTTGTTGGTAGCTGTAGCCCACTGGTTACTTCACTGCCTATAGAGCCAGAGGTCATGGGTTCAAACCCACAGTGGGGTTATTTGATAGGGCTGTCCAAAGCATTATCTATTTTTAATGTACATTAGTGCTGCCAGCAATAACACCATCAGCGTACTGTACCCATAAGGTGCCTTATAGGGCACCTTATGGTTACCATCCATATAAGGTACACTATACGGTATCCTATGGAGCGACTTATAGGGTGCCCTATAGGGGACATTATAGGGTGCCATGGCAGACAGTGCACTTTATAATGTGCCCTATGGAGTGCCTTATAGGGTGCCTTATGCGGCACCTTAGGTTACGGCACGTGAGGGTGTGTTTGCTGGCAGCAATTAATAAAATACAAATAAAGTGCCACAGGAAACAATACTTACATGTCAAAGCTGATGCCTCAGCCGGCCTTAAGTATTAGGCACACTGGGGATCAAACTCATGACCCCATATCATCAGTCAGTGTATTAACCATTGTGCTACACCTCTGTTTCGATGTTTGTATGTCTGGGCACTTACTTAGGATTACTGCGCGTTAACACGCTTAGCGGCGCTTTGCACGATAATGTGCGCAGCAGCGCGCATTATCGCGCGATACTCCCATTTTGCTGCTTTAAGACGGAAATGCCCACTCCTTTTATGGCAGCCTGCAAACTATCGCCAGGCGCACATTAAGACGGTTTAGTAAACATACCCCTATGTTTTCTGTTAACATGAAGTTTCCAGGGCCGGCCCGTCCATTGAGCGAGAATGTTTTTTGCACAGGGCCCCGCATTTCAGGGGGCCCTGAGCAAAGAACATTCTGCATAGGTAAATTAAAAAAAAAAAAAAAGCTGGCTGCTGCCGCTGCCGCCACAGCAGCGGCAGGATCGAGTGTCCACAGGGCCCCCCCTGCCCAGCAGAGTCCTCCCTCCCTGCATCACCTCCCTCTCGTGCTGGCTTTCAGAGCCGTAAAGGGAGAGTTTTCCTTTCGCAGCTCTTTTAACCCTGCTGGGGCCCGGGGCTGATGGGAAACGGGAAATGCCTGTTTCTCATCAGCCCCAACGGGCTTAACAGAGCCACAAGGGAGAAACTCTCCCTTCACGGCTCTGAAAGCCAGCGCGAGAGGGAGGTGATGCAGGGAGGGAGGACTCTGCCGGGCAGGGGGGGCTCCGTGGACACTCGATCCTGCCGCTGCAGCGGCAGCAGCCAACTTTTTTTTTTTTGTTTAATTTTGCTGAGGGGGGGGGGTAGGGTGGTTAGGACTGGCTATGGGCTGATGGGGGGTTAGGAATGTTAATGGGCTATGGGGGGGAAAAACTGAAAATGGAGTGATGGGGGTTAGGACTGGTAATGGGCTATGGGGGGCTAACACTGAAAATGGGGTGATGGGGGTTAAGACTGGAAATGGCTGATGGGGGGGGTTAGGATTGGCAATGGGCTGATGGGGGGATTAGGACTTGAGGTGAGTTGATGGGGTTAAGACTGGTAATGGGCTATGGGGGGGGGCTAAGACTGGAAATGGGCTGATGGGGTTAGGACTGGAAGTGGGCTGATGGGGGGCTTAGGACTGGTAATGGGTTGGGGGGATTGCTAAGACTGGAAAAGGGCCGAGTGGAAGGGGAGGCTTGAACTGCAAATAGCTGATGGGGATGGGGGCTTGGGATGGAAATGGGCTGAGTGGAGGGGAGCTAGGATTTGACATGGGCTGATGGTGCGGCTAGGAGAGGACTAGAAATGGGCTGATCGGGGGCTGGGATTGGAAATGAGCTGATGGAGGGACTCAGATAGGCCTGGAAATGGATGGGGGAGCTAGGACTGGAAATGGCCTGATGCGGGGACTAGAAGGGAGCGGATGCTGGGTGGGGCTGGAACTAGAAGGGAACTGATGTTGGGGAAGATTAGAATGGGATAGGGCTCAGAGAGTGAAATGGAGAGGGGAAAAAGATTTTGTGTGGGAGGGAAGAAAAATCTAAAATTGGCTGGGTATTGGGAGAGTAAGTGGGGATTGAGGATGGAGGGGTAAAATTTGAGTGGATGAAATAGGAATGAGGAAAGAGCAAAAGGAGAAAGATTAGTATGTTAAAGCAGATGTAGAGAGAGAATGGAAAAAAAACTAGAAGAGAGAAGAAAGGACAAATGGACAGCAGACGATGGAGAGTTAGCAGAAGGCACAAAGAAACCAGAAGAAAGTGGCTGGAGCAATTGCAACTGAAAAAAAATGCACAAAAGGTAGAAAGATATCTCTTTATTTTGAATTTATTAACTGGAATATGTCAGCTTTGGGAAATGTGCGTCATTAACGTCTGCGCTTTGTTTAGTACAAGAGGAAATTAATTTATAGTTTTATTTCTACAGTGTTGCTGTACATTCCAAGTTTGACTTTTGGGGTTCCCAGTTCAATTATTGTCTTCCTGTTTCTAAATTGTGATTCCTTGTTTGGTGATGGTCTATGTTCTGCATGTGTAACTGAGCTGAGGCATTCTGTTTATGTAATTCCTATTTGACATTGCCACTTGTTCTCTTTCCCCAGTAGGTCATGTATTGTTATTCTCTGAAATGTATTAGTTTAATATTTGCAGTGTTGCCTTTTGATAGGTAGGGTTTGGTGTTTTGTGAGTCCTGGTAGTGTTGTTACGATACGGCGGGTTTGGTATGGGTACTAAATGGGCAGTGTTTGTAGTAGTGCCTTATGACGCGCTTACGATCGTTAACGTTACATAACGCGCGTTAACCGTAGTTAACGATCGTAAACTCCCACGGCACGGTAAAACACCACAGAAGGTGGAGAGAGGGCAGAGAGAAGGGGTCAATGGGCGGAGAGTGGGTGGGGAGAGGCTCCCTTCACACTAACGCGCTGATCTGAAGAGCTCAATTCCAACACGAATGAAAACCTGTCGTTAAATGCACATTACAGGGGAGAGAAACCATTTCAGTGTCAGCAATGTACAGCCCAGGCAGGGAAACCAAAACAAAGTGATAAGTGTGATACATGTGCACAGAACAAAAGGGCACATAAACACTGAAAATGACCCCAACAAACTGGAAAAAGACCATAACCAAGCTGGCCAATAGTGGTAGCAATGAGAAACATCAACCCCTCCCCCCCCCGAGTAAGCTCCATAGAACAGATATAAATCGTGGAAGGGTCTATACTCCGCCCCCATACAAGGTGAATGAGCCCACAGTGATATAGTGCTGCTCAGGTTTTCCCCACCATCGGACAGGGTTTGTATGGCGTGCACATGTCCCAAAACATCAGGGCGGGCATGTCAGAATGGCAACTGGACAGATGCCGGAGAAGGGGATACAGAGGGCCGCAGGCGGCACATGCTGTGGTGCAGCTGGGCCACAGTGCGGACTAGGGCGATGCCTAGGTGGCCCATACGAATGCTGAAGCAGCAGAGCAGCCAGACAGCAACTGCTGAAGGCCCAACATGGGCACGACTGTGTTTCCCACAGTGTCACAGGGGATAGTACCCAGCAGCTACCCCCAAGGGCACGGAACATTGGCAGGTGGTGCTGGGGGGAAGCATGGACACCTATGCAGGCACCCCTACCCCAGAACCCGCACCATAGGCAGCCGCCTACCTGCACACTGGATGGCTTGAGACTGCGCACCACCAGCACCACCAGCAGAAGGGCATGTCAGCATGGTGGCTGAGGGATACTGGTGGTGGAGGGGGCAGTGGCAGCAGCCCAGAGCAGACCGTGGCCTAGCCCTGTATAGGTGGGTGCCGTGTACTGCAACAGACGGGCCCTGTCTGACGAACAGTCATGGTATCACCAAGGACTGTACTGACTCTGTGACAACAAGGTGGTACAGTGCACAAAACCAGTATATTCAGAAGCAGAGGATCACAGGTTCAAGTCCCAGCTGTGATTCCTACCAACCCAGTCCCCATATTTTACCCACTACTACAACGTGCTAATACAGACAGCACCTTTATTGCAGATGACGTAAAAATGCCCAAGACAACTACAGTTTACCCTACAGAGCACAGACAACATAAACATGCACATTACCTAGAGCAGAACCTCCCAAATGCAGTCCTGGAGGGCCAAACACCATTCCGGTTCCATGCTGCCTCTGATAAAGATGCCTGTGCTGCATTTCTATGCGCCACCCCCATGGTATGCAGATGTATCTCATGCATATTCATGAGGGACAGCATGAAAACCCGAACAGTGTTTTGCACCGCAGGACTGGAGTTGGGAACCTCTGCAGTAAAGCAGCAGCCAACAGGGGCAGACACACCCGCAGCCACAGGCCCCATTATCCAAAGCCTCCTGGATAGGCAGGACTTTGGGCTCTGCGTGCATCTCCCAATACTAGCACTTGCATACCTTAGTAATGCCACCCTAAACCGGGGAATATGGTACACATCTATCAAAAGGTTGTTATGAGTACTGGCAGATAGCAATTCCTAGGTTAAGTACACTGTTCTGAGTGAGCTGCATCATAGCAACCTTTCTGATGTCTGTGGAGTGTGCTACAGGTCTTGTGTCTGACAGTGTTTACCAACCTGGGGAGTGACTCCTACAGTATTGCGTACCATAGCCATGCCTGCACTGTGCCCAGGACTGGTGTGGTGGCCTGGGCTGCCCAACACCTCTATAGTTGCACAATGCTGGCATAGGTGTGGGGAGTGTGTGTCTGTCTATCTAGTGCAGTGGTTCTGAACCAGTCCTCCTTGAACCCCTAGGCCAGTCGGGTGTTCAGGATAGCCCTAATGAATATGCATGAGATATATATGCATTAGAGATATCCTGCCACCTGGGCAAGGTGCAGATGTCCTAGACATCAAAATGGTAGATAGAATGTGTCACATGCCTTCTCAATTCTCACCACCACCAAAAAGTTGTCTAATAGACAATATTGTGGTGGTGGTGAGAAGCAAAGAGGCATGCTGGGTGCCCCACCTCAACCTCAGGGTGGGCACAGTACCCACACAATGTGACTGTCTGTGGCTACTCTGTGGCTGTGCCACACAGGTCTGTTCCCCCTACCAGGCCGAGGTGCTGTGGGGGTGCATACCCAATCTTGTGCCCATCTCTCGACTTCTGATTTGCATGTGCAGTGCATCATGGGTACGGGTGGGTTATCCCTATTCTGGTAACCACAGCAGCCAGTTTGTGTGGTCATGTGCAGTCCTTCTGCAGCCAGCCAGGGCTTTGTTCACAGCCTTATAAGGTGTCCCATAGGGGACATTATAGGGTGCCTTGCGGACAGTACACTTTATAATGTGCCCTATGGAGTGCGTTATGGGGTGCCTTATGTGGCACCTTAGGTTATGCCACTGTGAGGGTGTGTTTGCTGGCAGCACTAATTAAAATACACATCAGATGCCTCAACAATCACTACTTAAATGTAAAGGGTGCTGCCTCAGCCAGCCTTATACATTGGGCCCACTGGAGAATTGGACCCATGACCCCTGTACCATCAGTCAGTGTTGTAACCATTGTGCTACAGCTCTGTTGCTGTGCTTGTATGCCTGTGTGCCTTCTTAAGATTAACGCGCTGTAACGTGCCCTGTAGCGCTTGTTCATTTATGGCACCTTGTAACGCGCGTTCTCGGCGCATTCTTGGAAATGATGTACCACCAATGTCCTTCTTTGGGGTTTCTGTCTCTACCGTGGCTCTTAACGCGAATCGCACTAACGCAGTTTAGTAAACATACCCCTTAGTCTTTCTTTATCCATACACGCATTAATAGGCATGTTTACTAAACGTTAGTGTATGGTAACATTATGCAAATGAGGCCCCGCACCGAGTCTCCGCACATGGCCCCACACCCCCCTTGGGCCACCCCTGGAAGTTTCTCAGGCAGTTTCTCCAAATGGGTTAGTTTTGCACGTACCATGACAATCATGAACCTCACTTTTAAGCCAGGGTATGTGTAGAATGATCTCAGTCTCTCAAATTTACTGCGAGTGCTCGGTGTAGTACTTGCAGCATGCCAAAGAGAGCTTCCTTCTGGAGTTTGTAAGATGTAACATGTATGGGTAGTCTGTTAAGATGTGCTTGGAAATTCTTCTTTATCAAGCCTGCGGCTCCCAATGCGATGGAAAATATTTCTGTATCTTTCCGCCATTTGTTATTTATTTATTTATTTGGTTTTATATACTGCACTATTCATATAATCAGCGCAGTTTAAAGGAGAACAACTTAGTACACAGAACAAGCTACATTGAACATGTGAACATAATTTAACGCAAATAATAGGTTACATTGGATATGTGAACAAAGTTTGACAAACTGAGTCATAGAACAGTAGCATTTAAGACCAGTTAACTATTTACAAGCTGAAGGGAGCAGGGGTATAGGATGGCCAGACAAAGAGCTAAATTAAATGGTCGAATGCGAGATGGAAAAGGTGTGTTTTGATTGCTTTACGAAAGATGGACAAGTCAGAAGTGAGACGGATAGGAGCTGGTAGGGAGTTCCAGAGCACAGCGGCGAAGAGGGAGAAGGCTCTGTTCCTGTCGAATTGGGAGCTTTACTAGCTTGGGCTGGGATGGCAAGAGTGTTTGCCATATTTATTCTTGGTCTCTGACTGCATTTCTTTGTACTTCATGATCTTCTGCCTCTCCACATGATTCACAGAAAAATCACTTGGAACAGATGCCTCTATTATCAATGCTGTTCTGATCTTTTTCTTCTTTACCACTATATCAGGTTTCCACATATTCTGTTTCTGCGCATGACGTTTTATGTAGGATCTGTAGTAATCTAGCTTGTTCGGATTTCTGAATAGGTGTAAGGATGTTCTAAGATCCACTGCTCTTTTCTGGGTAGGCTCCTTATTGCATTAATTTTAGAAGCTGTGTCGTTATGGTACATTTGCTTTATAGTCTTCAGTGACTTTTGTGGGGTTCTGTGTTAGTTCACAATCTGTCTGGTACTGGAGAGGCTGTTAATAAGATGACACCGGAATCAGATTTTTTTCCTTGTATGTTCAGGATAGACAGGAAGAAAATTGATGCCTTTGAATTATGGTGCTGGCGGCGAATACTGTGTATACCATGGACTGCCCGAAGAACAAACCAGTCGGTACTAGAAGAGATCAAACCTAAGCTTTCTTTAGAAGCTCAGATGACAAGACTTCGACTTTCATACTTCGGACACATCATGCGAAGAGAGAGATCATTAGAGAAAGACATCATGCTTGGCAAGATAGAAGGTCAACGCAAAAGAGGAAGGCCAGCAATGAGATGGATTGCTACAATAACAGCAGCTACGGGTACCAGTCTGTCAACAATGAGCCGCCTGACTGAAGACCGAACACAATTTAGGATAGCTATCCAGAGGGTCGCCATGAGTCGACTCCGACTCGACGGCACTTAACAACAACATGTTCAGTTCTATGGTGAAACGTCCTAGTTCTTCTCTGCACTTATTGCTGGAGGAGGGGTTTTGTTGGACGCAAAATAGATGTTCAAAAAGAAAAAGAGAGAACCATAGCACTGTTTCTAATGTCAAAATTAGTTATAATTTATAGTTATAATTAAAACTAATTTTCTCCAGGAACAAGCAGGAAGTCAGTCCTCACATATGGGTGATGTCGGTGCCGACGGAGCCCAGCTTTCAAAGAAAGCCTTTGGGAATGCTACCACGCATGCGTGGACCTCTTCCCGCCCAAGGGTGCCATCTCATACAGCGCATCCCCCCTTATAGAGCTAGAAGGTCGACAGCAGTCAATAAGCTAGAGAAATAACCAACTGTACCCAGGCAACAGCAAACAGGGCTTTTAGGTTCTGTGCGCCTAGATGCTGGAACACTCTCCCACCCAGCATCCGTTCAATCACTGAGCTAACACAGTTTAGGAAGGCTCTGAAACATCACCTCTTCCTACTGTGTTACCCTGATGTTGGCTCCACAAGAACCGCAATATCGAGCTGACCAACGTAGTATAAATGGGACTCCTTATCACTATTGTACAGATGTAAATAGTTACCAATGTTCTTGACCCAAGTTCTATCACCTGTTAATTGTAAACGCAGATCATCCTTGTGAAATGCATAGTTTAATTGTTCCATGTGAACCGCGTTGATGGGGAATAGCGTGGTATATAAAAAAAAAATGTAAATAAATAAATAAATAATAAAATCTTGCCCAGTCTCCTTTTTTCCATAGAGCCCATCGGACGCATGTCCTATGTCCCCAGAAAAATTCCTTAAACATTATCCTCTTAGTGAGTTTTTCCCGGTTTGCGTACCGGTTCCTCTTCCACCTCAAGCCGGTGCTGTCTCCAGTGCTGTTCTCAGCTCCTTTCTCTTTTTTCATCGAGTCTCGCCTCAACTGGCATTCGTGTCCTTTTTCGCCTGGGGGTCGTCGACCACATTTGGGTGTGATCCACCATGTTTCCCGGTGGCCGGAAAAAGCGTGATTGTTGCAATCAAATTATGCCTGTCACAGACACCCATGACTGCTGCTTGCACTGCCTTGGCCCGGACCACGACAGTACCTCCTGCAACCTGTGTCAGGCCATGACCCCTCGGACCAACAAGAAATGTCGGAGTTGCAGGAGAAGATGTTCCCGTGGTCCAGCTCTGTTCTGGCTTCCCCGACACTTGAGTCTGAAGCCAAGCACCTCCCGTAAGACCTGGCGTCTTCAGAGTCCTGTGGCGGCAACTCCCCTGGCAAGAAAAAGAAAAAATCCTCAAAGTCAGTCGAGGTTCCACTGAGGAAACCCGGTAAGGTCCCGTGGCGGGACTCAGGCGATTCTGAGCGGTGCCCTACGAAGGTCTCTAGGAAGGAGTTCTCAGCCAGCAGTGACCATACGAGGCTCCCTGAGGTCACAGTCCTCATAGAGGACAAGCTTGCCAGAGCACTGTCACCGGGTCCAAAACCCTTGGTGCCCACGCAAAAAGCTGCGGAGCCTTCTGGCATCGAGGCCAGAATGGCGGCTCTGGAGTAGATGATCTCTGCTATCCTGACTATGCAACAGGCGATGATGTCAGGTTCGACCGCATCATCTGCCCCGACAACCGGGCCTCCGACTGAGGTGGCGTCCCTGGGTGTCGAGCCAGGCCCTGAGAGCTATCGGCCCCGAGCCAGCCTTCGGCACCAATCAAGGTCTGGTCCTGATCCTTGGGTGTCTGGTCCTCCCCGGCTAGTTTCCGGGAGTCTGGCTGAGACTGGTCGGGGGGTCTCGTTTGCCCGATGCAGGCTTCGAGGCATGGAAGCTCCAAGCTTCGGACTCCTCGACGCCCTCAGAGTTAGATTAGGAGACCGACATTGAGGCCTCCCCCGAGACCTCTCAGAGCCGTCTCCCCCAGAACTCCGATGCCATTCCCCACCCGAGGACGTGGCATTCCACGACTTCATCCGGGACATGACCCGAGCCCTCTCGGTCCCCACCGAGTCTGAGGAGGAACTGCACATTGAAGAGCTGGAGATACTCCAGTATGAGTCTCCCCTGAAGGAGGCTCAATCGGTACTGGTGCTACCCATCCTCGAACTGCTGCTCCTACAGATGTGCGAGACCCCAGCCTCGGGACCAGTGTTCAGCCTATGGGGCCTTCTGCTTTCCAAGTCCCCTATCCGCCCTCTGGCAGCAGAATGGGATCTCAACATGGTACTCTCCCAGCTCACTAGGCCACCATTTAAGCGACTGGCCACCTGCCACTGCAAATACCTATGCTGGAAGGTGGCCTTCCTGGTGGCCCTGACTTTATCTCGCAGTGTCAGTGACCTTCAAGTGCTGGTGGCGAACCCCTCATACATCAGGTTCTTCAAGAACAGGGTAGTGCTCCGCACCTTCTACCTGCAGCCTCATGCTGGCAGGGAGGAGCTCATACTCCACACACTGGACTGTAAAGGGGCCCTGTCCTTCTGTCTGCAGTGGACCCAGGGCAACCACAAGGCACCTAAGCATTTCGTGGCCTATGACCCCAGCAGACTGGGGCTCCCTGTAACCAAGCATACCCTATCCTCTTGGGTGGCAGACTGCATTGCCCTCCCCTATAAGTGGGTGAGCTTCTCCCTGGAGCACCGGATCACAGCGCATTGATGGCCCATCTCCGTTCTGTGCCAGTGACAGAAATTTGCAGAGCAGCCACTTGGTCATCCATTCATTACTGCCTGGAAAACGAATCCTGTAGTGCCTTTGGTCAGGCAGTGCTGCATAATATTCTTGGAGTATAGGCAACTCTTGCCCTCCAACCCTCTGTGTTCAGGCTACCGGAGTGATAATGTTGCTGGATGCTAGGGTCTTGCAGAGTCTCTCAGCAGGGACTCACCTTCTGCAACTCACAGCCACCCGATCGGTTGCCGTTGGTACTGTTGTGGTTCAGTCCTCAGCAGCCTGGAGCTAGGGAATCCCGTATGGGAGGACTGACTTCCTGCTTGTTCCTGGAGAAAGTGTAGTTACTCACCTATAACAGGTGTTCTCCGGGAATAGCAGGAATCAGTCCTCATAACCCTTCCTCCTCCTCTTGGAGTTGCTGTCTTTTTGTTTTTGCCTGACTGCCGTCTTAGCTATGTCATCTGACTGAGCAAGATGGTACCCTTGGGCGGGAAGGGGACCACACATGCGTGGTTGCATTCCCTTAGGCTTTCTTTGAAAGCTGGGGAAATACTCCACACGGGCTCTGTCGGCGCTGATGTCACCCATATGTGAGGACTGATTGCGTCATGTAACTATCATGTAACTATAGTTTGGGTTGTTTTTTCCTAGGTGCATAACTTTGTACTTGTCCATATTGAATATCATCTGCCATTTGGATGTCCAGTCTTCCAATTTATTAAGGTCCTCTAACAATTTTTCACAATCCTCTTGTGTTTTAACAATTTTGAATAATTTTGTCATCTGCATATTTGATCATCTCACTCATTATTCCTATTTCCAGGTCATTTATGAATATGTTAAAAAGCAATGGGCCAGCACAGATCCCTGGAGTACTCCACTATTCACCTTTCTCCATTTAGCTCTACTCTTTGCTTTCTATCTTTTAACCAGTTCCAATCTCATGACTTTTTAATTTTGCCAAGAGTCTCTCATGAGGAACCTTGTCAAAGGCTTTCTGAAAATTCATATACAGTATGGGGGTCATTCACAACCATGAATAGCGGGGATGTACATCCAGCCTGAACATACATCCCTGTTATTCTTGCAAATGTGGCTGCTGGCAAAAGACTCCCCATATGAACATCGGAGTTGTACAGGGAGCCTTAGACAGGGGCAGAATGAGGGTGGGTCATCTCCCCGGATGTACAGGGCCTATTTTGAGGTCGGTTTTGTATGTCTAGGGTCGCAGGGTCGGATGGATAGATGGGGGACTTATTCCACCTCAGAGGTGGAATAAGTCCCCCTGGATGTGGCATTTTGGTGGTGGCCAGCAGGGAAAAAGGTAGGCAGGGGTGCAGGAAGCTCCCCACAGCCGGATCCTGGCCATGGGAGGCCAGATCATGGGTCCGGCTGCAGGAAAGGAACTTTTCGGCAGCAGTTGGGGATCGTGGCTCTTTAATGGAGCTGTGGTTCCATGGCAACATGACGCCATGGCACTGTGGCTGCATTGAGGTGCCTGACTGAGGTAGCCGGGTAAGTGGCTGGACATCCTGGGTGCCTGAATAGGGGCACTTCCGGACATCCAGCCACTGTGCTGCGATACTGCTGCCATGGGGATGACTAGCCCCCACAGGAGCAGAATCGGCTGCGTCTCCCGGCCGTTCGGATGTCTGTACGTCTGGACGGCCGGAAGATGTACATGACAGAATGTGCCTCCGTATGCCTGAACACAGCTGCATGATCGGGGCACAACTGTGTCTTATGACAGTCCAATGCTAAAGGCAACTTAAATAAATTTGGTCAGACCAGGGAACCTGATCTTGAAGCAAAACAATCTCCCAAAGACTACAATACTGTGCCTACAAAAATGAGGTCTCAGTACGGTGCGTAGCTTCATCTATGATTTGTTTCCAACCTATCAGGGAACAAAGCTGATTAAATTCAACATAAGAATAAACCGATGAAAAATCAGAACCATAAAAATTAAAATCTCCTAGTAAAAGCACTTTCCAAGGATCAATCTGAGAAAGAAATAAAACCTCAATAAGTGGCAAAAAGTCAGACAATAAAGCAGGCGTACAGTACACAACACACAGCCCCTAAAAAGCATTAGATGCATATATTACAAAAAACATCATGCATTACCAAATCAAAAAAATCGCTAGAGATCACTAAAAACCCAGCTGCTCTTTTACCCACCCAAGCCTTTGAAAAAACATTTAAACTATGTGGAACAAGTTTCAGTAATACATAATACATCAAGTACCTGGGATGATAACATATCATAAAAAAACAGAAAGCTTATTACGACTTGAACAAGGATTAACAAGCCAAACATTCATCAGAGAAACTATGGAACGCTTAACTGTTACAAGAGAGGAGGTAGCCATCAAAGGTATCTGGTAAAGCTGCCAAGGCCGAAACAACCGCCTAGAATACGGTAAAGGCCCATAACGACCTTGTGCAGTAATAACAGGAATGGGCTCCAAAAGAGGCACATCCAAACAACACCATTAAAGTAAAGAAATTGCAAACAAAGGAGCAAGCGACATAGTCATCCTGCGTACCTCCAGCATTCATGCTGGGTTGAAATCAGCTGGCAGGTGATGTCACCAAAAGAGGCAGTCCACCACTCACACAGCCCCAAGGAAAATGCTTCTCCCACCGCAAGCAGACAGCCAGTGCAGAGTTCGGTCGGTCAGGAACACGAGCGGATGTTCAGCTCAGCAGCAGTGATAGTAAGTCCAGTCAGTCTCCGGCGTTCACGCTGGGTTAAAATCAGCTGGTAGGTCATGAACAGAGCACACTAATGCTCAAATAGAACGCACTATTACTCAGTTATGCACGCTGCTGATGACAGAGGAAAAACCCAAATTTTGGGGATATGGTTGTTATTTGGGGTTAAAAATGAAAGGAAATAATAGATTCACATTGCTAATTTTGAATGAGAGCTCATGATGTCAGATCCCAGGAGCAGATAAACAAAGCAGGGTGAAAAAAATAAATTCAGCTGCAAACGTAAAGAGAATCAACAGAAAGGACTGATGAAAAGACTAAAGAAAGAGTGATATTTTGACAGAATGTTTAGCATTGGCTTCTTTCTTAGACGAGCGATTGAAAGGGCATTAAGGAAACTATATAAGGTGATACCTATTTATACAGAGAATGTAATACCTTTAGGATTTTAGAAGGGGCTGCATAAGCGGATGTGGCCAGTATGCTTGTACAAAGCGGGGCATACAAGTGCCTACCAGTTTTGCACATAGACTTTGCATTTTGCAAAGTCTGTGTAGAAATCCCAAACATCACAGAACTCTATTTGTTGCATATCCTTTTATACATGTATATGGTGGCCTAGCCGTCTTTCTGCAAGTAGACCTGGGTTTTACACAAAGAAAGCCCTTTTAAACTGCCCTCTATAGGATGATTTAATGTATAAAACATAATTTGCATGTGGAATGTGGTTTGTTTTGCATAGGAGAAAGTATGTGCAGTGACAGAATTGCATGTACTTTTATGTGGATTGCAAATAGGTATTTTCAGGGTGGTGTTGGGATGGATCACGAGGTATGCGCACTGCTGCACGCATTTATGCACACTAGTTATACCTGTCTCGGAGCAAATATAGCTTTCTACGTAAACGTCAGTATGCTATCAAGGATCATTCCTAGAGCAGATTTACTTAGACATAAATGACCTTTATAATATAGGCATAGTTTATGCAGATTTCTGACCCTTAAGCAATGCTCCCTGTTATAAGATTACTGTTCTTTTGATGAGCTGTCAGGAGCAAAGTCAAATGGACTAACATGGCCATCCCATTATTTTTTTAAATGAGAAAATGTATGCATCTCAAGTCTTATAGGCATTGAACATGTAAGAATTAGCTTCCTTATTAACAAGTGAAGGAGAATGTCATTAAACAGAAAGATTTTCCCAGTGACTTCAAATCCATCAAACGTCTTTCATTGAATCTATTTTTTTTAAACTATGACTCTATGGGTTTGGTTTATACAGGGCTGCTCAGAAGTTGAACCTGTCTTCGAAGAAGAAGAAACATAGGCCTTCTCCATCTGTATCCGAGCCACCCCTCTTCTCCACTAACTTCAGTGGAATCCTACAGTCATCACCTCCACCTGCACCTCCATGCCTGCTGCGGGCAGTCAACAAAGTGAAAGACAACCCGGGGCTTGGCAAGGTAAGTTCCGCTGAGTAACTTTCTTGAAAAGGAAATGTTACGCTGATGGTTGTGATAGACATGTTGGGATGTTTAAAAGTCTCTGCCTTACATAAATGAACCTATTACATATATTATGCACGTATCTGTATGTATATTTTCTCATATATTTATATTTCATGGAAACACTACAAATGTTTAATCTGCCCCTTAAAGCTCGTATTTTACTTTCCGCAGTCACATTTGGACTTCTTTCAGGCTATCATACTTTTATTGACCAACAGAAGGATTATTTAAATATGCTGGGTTACATGAGCTTTGAAAATATGTAGAACCCTTCTGGACTAATTCCTCAAGCACATCATAAAGCAATTAATGAATCAACTTTGGTATGCAATGGCTTTCTAACAATTTTAAGAATACTGAGTTAACAATATGTTCAGGTAACAGACTGCACAGCGTCTTCAAAGCATTCTAATTATTTAGCTTTATGATAAAATAATTTCTGTGAGATGATTGCTCTTTTTTATTCTTTCTAATCGAGCAGATGTCAGCATAGAAACTTCTGCAGCATAGAAACTTTGATACAGTGAAAGAGCAGTTAGGGAATTGCTCCTTTCAAATGGCCTATTCTCTCTCCTCTCAGTTATAGACACACCCAAAGCCAACACACACATGCAGAGACACTCACAGCCTCACAAACAGATACACATATGCAAACACGCACAAAACATACACAGATACAGAAATATTCAGATAAACACACATACAGACACAGAAACACACAGATAGACAGATACCCCCCAAACACACATAAAATACAAATACATACAGAAAACACACACAAAGACACAGACACTATCACATATACGAAAACAACCCCCCCCCCCAATACAAGAGGAAGTGAAAATAATTTCATGAGGATGACCCACATGCACACTCTTCCTAGTGCTGTCACACACCTAGCTCTGATAGGCTGCATCTTAGTGATTCAGATGTGTATTTCATTATTTTATTGTAATTTCAACTGTAAAACTTAGTTACAGAATCATACAGCTTTTTTAATGGTTGATGTACTGGCAAATAATTCCTGTTGCCATGGAACACCCAGTAGTAAAACTGTAAAACCCATCTTTTGAAATCGTTTGGCAGTGACTTCTAATGGTACATTATCACACTTGATTTTATTTTCTTATTCTTTCTAGTTTGGATACTGTTCCATTCTATATGAGACCTCCCTCTCTTCTTCCAGGTTAGAGAAACACACAGAGACAACACAGACATGTACACACACACACACAAAGTTTATACACGAAATAATTTCGGGATATCAGTATCACATCCTGCAAAGAATTTATTTTTTCCCCTGATCAGTATGTCTAATTTAATTATGCATTATTGAAATTCTAGTCATCTTTTCTACCAAAGATGCAAACGAGATTCTATTTTTAGTTTCCTTCCTCATCATCTTTTTATGCAGCCCATATCTTACTTATCTCACTGTCATAGTAACATAGTAAATGACGGCAGATAAAGACCAGCATGGTCCATCTAGTCTGCCCAGCAATATGGCAGAAGCAGGTGCACCCCTCGCCATATCTTTGTTTCTTTGTTTGTTTAGGGGTGAACCCACCGCTCCTCCCCCCATTGCTCCATGTAGGACACCCCCTATTTGTTGAGAAATGAGAGATGGTTCAGTTTATTTAGATTTAATCTTGTTGCTGTAAAGTGATCCACTGTGTCTGTCCCAGGCCACTTTGAATTCCGTCACCATGTTTGCCCCCACCACCTCCATCGGGAGGGCATTCCAAGCATCCACCACCCTTTCAGTGAAAAAGTATTTCCTGACATTGCCTTTCATTTTATCCCCTTGCAGCTTCATGTCATGCCCTCTAGTTCATCCCATCAGTTTTCATGAGAGGCATAACTCATAATTTCACATCTGTGACGTTGGGTTGACTACAAGAATATAAGTTTAATTTAAAAAAAATGCTAGTCAAATGACCTTTCATCCACAGTTATCTCATTAAGAAGGTGAAATTTCATTTTCTATTTGTATTCTATGTGTATCTTCATCCGTACTTTCAACACCTACAGATTAGGTCACTGCATTACTGTTTATGTGGGTATTTCCTCCACTAATATCAAACGTTTGCAACTTTTGCAAAATACTGGCTTCCAGTTGCAGTTAGGATTAAATCTGAATCCTTTTTTTTTTTTACCTTTCATATTATCTCTATATGACTTCCCCTTTATTTTGCGTTTTGCTGACTCATCATGTTTCATCAAGATGTTTGAAATCTTCACTGGGGAACCTCCTGTTTGTACCATCTCATTCTAAAATTACACTGGAGGGTTTCATTTATCTGGCCCCCGTTTTGTAGAATTTCTTTCCTAGTTATTATAGGGGTAAGAGTCTTGGACTTAAATTTAAAAGAGAGAAAACAGGAAAACATGGCACAACCCCTACCAAAAAAAGGTCCTTTACAAAAAACAAAAAGGAGGGGGGTCAATAAAGAAGAGCCACAGAATAATTGTACTTAACTCGACACAGCCATGTTTCAGTACAGTCTGCCTGCATCATGGGCAAAATAATATAATCCAGCAAACCATATAACAGAATTATGGCATCAGCAAACTTCATTGTCATGCAGTCAGTGGGGACCTTTTTGCAATTGTCTTACTTTGTTAGTCTCCCTTTTTTCAAAGCAACATTAAGAATTACCATATTGTTTTCAACAGTAACCAATGCAGGTCAGAAGTACCAGGAAAGATCCCAGAAAAGCAGCTAGATTCTATGCTACTTACCCCCAGGGATAAGCAGTGGTTTTCCCTAGGCCTGCCTTAATAACGTTCTTTTCTCCAGGAACTATTACTACTACGACTGATTTGTATTGGGCTACAAGACGTATTCAGCGCTGTACAGAGACGTGTAAGGGACAGCCCCTGCTCATAAGAGCTTACAGTCTGCTCTTGACAGACTATACAACAACTGGGAACTAAGATATATCTAGGGGAATGGTCAGGAAACACAGTCTCACGTTCACTGCCTAAGGGGATCAGGATCCAAAAGGAGCCTCAAGTACCATTCCAAAATTGTTTCCAACCCAGCTATGCTAAGTGCTTTTAGCACATCTTCCGGCAATGAATTCTAGAACTTAACTAGCATTGAGTGAAAAAGTACTATTTGCTTTAAATGTACTGCTTTGTAACTTCATGGTGTGTCCCCTAGTCTTTCTACTTTTTGAAAGAATAGTCAATCAATTCATGTTTACCCGTTCCACTCCACGCTGTATTTTATAGACCTCTGTCATGTTTCCCTTTTATTACAGTTGTGTCTGTTTTGGTTTGTTTTCTTTGTCTTGTGTTTTATCTGCTATTTTATTTGATGCTTTTAAACTTCCTTGATGTCTTTTGACATAGGGGCATTTTTACTAAAGGGTAGAGCGGGGTTAGTATGGTGGTTTTGGCGTGACGCTGGAAAGTAGATCTGGGCCCTGCCCAGAAACCCTGTACCACCCTTGTAGTGCATGTCAGACTGGCAACTGGGCATTCGAGGGCATTTTTGTTGTGGCACAACTAGAATGGGTGCTACTTAAAATCGGTTTGTTGTGTTGAAGCACAGCAACTGGGGGAGGAACGGATGTACCCGCCCCCAGCAGTTAGCATGAAGCCCTGACAATAACATAACGCACACGTGCATTACCAGCACAGGGCTTAATTAACATGCCTCATAGTGCAGTATATGAAATGGAACAAATAAAAATGATAACATTATCTTATCTCAGTCCCTGAAATCCTATGCTTAGGGGACTCATTTTCTAAAGATTTTCTCCCATTTTATGTCTGTGAGAAAAGCTTTAAGGTGGTCATTTACTAACAGGGACTATTTTCTTACAATGGGCTCTGCAGCACATAGCACGCACTAACCATTAGTCAGTGACCCCATAGAACCCAATTCAGGAAGAGGGCCATCCGGATGGCCCAGAGCAGGACGGGCCCGTTAGGATCCAGTTCTGTAACGCGGGAGCAAAACATCACCGCGGCATACAGAATTGGGCCCGAGGCATACAGAATCGTGCCCACAGTGCCTAGCATTTACCCTCCTGCCTGATGGCGGCAGCTGCCAGAGCCCAGATTGGGCAGCAAGGACACATCTCTGGTGGCCTGCTGCGCCAGTGGTGAGCCGTGTGCTCCCATGGGGGGCTGCCAGGTGGGACCTGGGGGAGGGGTAGCCTGCCCTTATTCCACCTCTAAGGTGGAATAACCAAGCTGTCCCCCCCCGGTGATCCCTGGACATACAGGGCCGTCAGTCGGGCCCACCCACGTCCCTCCCTGTCACGCCCACGTCCCCCACTGCACTCACAGCGGCTCTGGTGCAGCGGGGGAGTCAAGCGGAATACCGCCAGAGCGGATAGTGTGGCAGCACGACCCCACAGGCCCTTCTAGAATCAGGCCCTTAGTGACTTAACATTAGAAATTCTAAATCTTATAGGATTGCTGAAGACTTGTAATCTCTGTTGTTGATCATTGATTGAGCTCTAGTTGCCAGTAGGCCCATTGACTTGATTCAGATCATAGAAGATTTCTATGCAATATTTTCTTCAGTTTTCTTTTCATCCAGTTTGCTATTTATGCTAGAAAAATTTTTTTGTGTTGCAACAATATAAAGGAAATATTCATAGACTAAAAATATTTTTTTGTAGTATTTTCTACAGGATGATGCACTAGCCTGTCAGATTTTTTGCAGGAAGTGTTCCCAAATAGCCAATAACTACACTAAAAACAGCCAAGCTTCATCATTTTATACATTTCCTCTCAAGAAATTCTCTTCTGCAAAAACGTATTTACAAATTCAGCCCTATCTTGTTAATAGTGTGAAGGCCCATTTTACATAACATGTTGAGATTGGACTTGACATCTCGAGGTTGAGATGTGCTCAGTTCCAGCAGTATTTTGTAAAAGGCTCTGCCAAATGCACACTGGTATTATGTGGCCAGATGATCTGAACAGCAAGCATGCTCTTTAAAAACATATGAGAACATAAGAAATGCCATACTGTGTCAGACTAAGGTCCACCAAACTCAGTATCCTATTTCCAACAATGGCCAATCCAGGTCACAAGTACCTGTCAGGTTTCCTAAAAGATGCACAGGTTCCACAGTACTTATCCTGGGGTAAGCAGTGGATTTTCCCAGTCCTCTTTAATAATGGTTTATGGGCCTTTCCTCCAGGAATTTGTCCAAACCTTTTTTTGAACCCAGTTACACTAACAGCTTTTACTACATCCTCCGGTAACGAATTCCAGAGTTTGATTACACGTTGAGTGAAAAAATATTTCCCCTTACTCCTTCAATTGGCAGTAGTAGGGTTTGGGAAGCCTTCCACCCACACCTCTCCTAGGCATTCCTACTCCACATCCACATTAAGGCAAACCAGGAAACTCACGGGCTTGAAGGTCCAGCTTCCTGATATTCCATATCCTCAAACATGCAACCCCAAGGCTCTGCTTCTCCCAGCTCCACAGGCTCAGGCACTTTGGGAACCGTGGAAAACTCGCATGGGGACTGACTCTAAGCAGGAGGAGGCCCTTGGTGCTTTGGGAGCTGCCTTACATAGTCCTCGTCCTGCTTGGGAGGAATATCGGCCCCACCCTTTTCTCCAGGTTCCCAGGAAACCACTAAGTCCCCGACTTCACCCCTTTGACCCAGATCTCCTTTCCTTGGTGCATGGAGATCTCTAAAACCCGGTTTAGATCCAGCTCAGTTCCTTCTCCTCTGGCTTACCCTGGTCTCTTCCTCCTCCTCCCTGTACAGAACACCCTGACTGAGGGGCATTCTTGGGGCTGGGTGTTGTGTGTTCTCTGCCTCCCTGGATACTGAAGCAGGCTAACCCTGCCACAGTGCTACTACTACTACTACTATTGAACATTTATATAGCTCTACGAGGCGTATGCAGCGCTGTACAGAAACACATAAAAATTATCCGTGCTCATTGGAGCTTACAGTCTAATTAAGACAGACAATACAACAGGTGGTTCTGCAGTACAACTAGGGAAAGGTAAGGAGACACATAGGAGACTAAGTGGATCAGGATCCCAATACAGCCCCAAAGAGGTGAGCCTTTAGCATAGATTTGAAAAGAGGCAGAGATGAAGCTTGACATATAGACTCAGGTAGTTTGTTCCAGGCATAAGGAGTAGCAGGGTGAAAGGATCGGAGTCTGGAGTTGGCAGTGGACAAAAAGTGGACAGAGAAAAGCGATCCACCAGAGGAGCGGAGTTCATGAAGAGGGATGTAGAGAGAGATGAGAGAGGAAAGGTAGTGAGGAGCAGCAGAATGAATTCATTTATAGATCAGAAGGAGAAGTTTGAACTGGATATGGAAATGGAAGGGGAGCCAATGAAATGACTTGAGAAGAGGAGTTATATGAGCATATCAGGGCTGGTGGAAGATTAGCTGCACAGTTGAGTTTTGTACAGATTGAAGGGGAGAGAGATGATTCAGGGGGAGATCTACAATGAGGAGGTTGCAATAGACAAGATGGAAGGTGACTAAGGAGTGGATAAGTGTCTTAGTAGTGTGTTCAGAAAGGAAGGAGAAAATTTTGCTAGTGTTAAAGAGAAAGAAACGACAGGTTTTAGCTATCTGTTGGATGTGTGTGGAGAAGGAGAGGGAGGAGTCAAAGACAACCCCAAGGTTGTGGGCTGAGGAAACGGAGTAGAAGAGTGTTATCCACAGAGAATGAGTAAGGAGGAAGGGGGAAAGTGGGTTTAGGGGTAAAAATAAGAAGCCCGGTTTTGGCCATGTTCAATTTCAAATGACGGTGAGACATCCAGGTAGCGATATCAGAGAGGCAGGCAGAGATACAGGCCTGGATTTCCAGAGAGCAGGGCCGGCCCTAGAGTTGGTCCAAGTGTTGGAGCCCTAGGTGAACCTCAAGCTTTACACCCCCTCTGGCTGGCAAAATCTATTATTAAGCTTTGAATGGCCCGCTTTTGCCCTCCAGAGGTTGCTGCCCTAGGTGACTGCCTAATTTGCCTAGTGGTTGGGCCAGCCCTGTCGGAGAGATATCAGATGTAGAGAAATATATCTGAGAGTCATCAGCATAAAAGTGGTACTGAAAGCTATTGGAGGAGATGAGTGCACCAAGGGACTGGGTATAGAGAGAGGAAAGGAGAGGGTTCAGGACAGAGCCTTGGGAAACACTAACAGAGAGTGAGATAGCAGTAGAGGAGGATCTACCATAGCAAACACTGAAAAAGTGGTAGGAGAGATAAGAAGAGAACCAGGTAGCAAAGAGCTCTTAAAACCAAGAGAGGACAAGATGTTAAGAATAAGGTGGTGGTCAACAGTGTCAAAAGCAGCAGAAAGGTCAAGAAGGATGAATATTGAGTAAAGACCCTTTGATTTTGCCAGGAACAGGTTGCTAGAGACTTTGGCAAATGCTGTTTCAGTACAATGTAAACATTGAAAGCCAGATTGCAGGTGATCCAGAAGCACTTGAGAGGAGAGAAAGTCAAGTTTAGAAATAAAGGGGAGGAGGGAAATGGGTCAATAATTAGAATGACAAGAAGGGTCTAATCAAGGTTTCGTGAGGAGAGGTGTAACAACAGCATGCTTGAAGGCTGTTGGGACAGTTGCAGAGGAGAAGGATAGGTTAATAATATGAGAGATGGAAGGGATGACCTTGGAAGAGATAGAGTTAAAGTGATGATGGAGCAGAGGAGCAGGTAGTGAGTTTAGAAGAGGAGAGAAGATGAGAGTACCTTTGTACAGACACTACCACAGATTGGAAATATGTGGGTCTGCTCTCTTCCCTGCAATAGGCCAGCTGGAAATGAAAGTCTGTTAAGGGCCGGCTCCCTGCCGTGGGGCCATGATGAGCTGCCACTGTTGGCAGAGGCCTAATGTACTCCAGCTTTCCATCTCCTTCTGATATGACACAAATTTCTTCTAGTTTACCCAGAATAGTGGAGAGGTGCGTGTGAAAAGTTGGACTGGCAGGAGTGAGGGAGTGAGGGTCAGAAAAGGGAGTGAGGGTGAAAGAAGGGAGTAACAGAGGATGAGCCTGTGGATGACAGAGAAAGGAGAGGATGAGCTGGGGGGTAGGACCAGGAAGAGGAAGATGAGTCTTGGGGTGTGGGGGGAAGATGAGCCAGAGGAGGGGGATAAGAAAGAGAGAAGGTGAAAGGAGTTGTGCTTGGGAGGTGGTAAAAGAGAGGGAGCAATGAGCCAGAGGAGTGAAAGGGAGGTGAACCTAAAAGGACGAAGACCTTACTGCAGATTTCATAGTGGCTACAGCAATTAAAAGAACATAAGAAATGCCATACTAGATCAGACCAAGGTCCATCAAGCCAATATCCTCTTTCCAACAGTGGCCAAACCATGAAATAAGTACCTAGCAGGTTCCTAAAAAGCCACACAGATTCCACAATACGTGTCCTGTTGTAAACAGTGGATTTTCTGTGTCTTCTTTAGTAATGGTTTATGGGCCCTTCCTCCAGGAACTTGTCCAAACCTTTTTTTAATCCAGCTACACTTAACAGCTTTTATTACATCTTCTGGTAATAAATTCCAGAGTTTAATTATGCGTTGCGTGAAAAAATATTTCTCTTATTAGTTTTAAATAGGTTACATTGTAACTTCATTGCGTGTCCCCAGGTCTTTCTACTTTTTGATGATGTAAACCAGTGTTTTTCAACCTTTTTTGTGCAAAGGCACACTTTTTTCATGAAAAAAATCACGAGGCACACCACCATTAGAAAATGTTAAAAAAATTTACCTCTGTGCCTATATTGACTATATATAAAGTAATTCTCTTGAATAGGAATCAAAACACTCACACCAACCCCCCGCCCCGGCTGGTTCACACCAACCCCCTCCCCTGCTGGTTCACTCACACCACTCCCCCCCCTCCACTGCTGGTTCACTCACCCACCCCCCTGTCACTTACTCACCCCTCCTGCTGGGTCACTCACTCACTTACCCCCCCTCCCCTGCTGGTTCACTCACACCATCGCCCCCCCCCCTTGCTGGTTCACTCACACAACCCCCCCCCCTCCACTGCTGGTTCACTCACACTCCCCCCTCCCTTGCTGGTTCACTCACACACACACCTCCCCCCCCCCTCTGCCCAAGCCGCTGCTTCTGCTTTGTACAGAGCAGCGGCTGCACTACACTTACATTGAAAAGTAAAGAGAAACTGTGTCAGGAGCCCTCCGGTCATCGCAGAGCCCGAGGAAGTGATGTCATGGGGGCGGGCTCCTCACAGGCTGTCTTTCCTTTTCAAATTAACTTTATTGCAGCTAAAGTTAATTTGAAAAGGAAAGACAGCCTGTGAGGAGCCCGCCCCCATGACATCACTTCCTCGGGCTCTGCATGATCGGAGGGCTCCTGACACAGTTTCTCTTTACTTTTCAATGTAAGTGTAGTGCAGCCGCTGCTCTGTACAAAGCAGAACCAGCGGCTGCACTGCTATAGGGAATCGCGATCGCGTTCGCGCCGCGGACTTCGGCACAAAAGCCGGTTTTTTGCTCTGGCCGCTCCCGATCTTGCGGCCAGAGCAAAAAACCGGCTTTTCAATGGCCGGTTTTACAACTGTGCCGGCAGCCGGCCTGGCCATGGAAAAACCGGCCAGGCCGGCTGAAAACCGGCCGGTTGGCAACTCTAATTTGTGAGCCGAGGCCACATGTTACGGATGAAATTGGAATTTTTCCCACGGCACACCAGACAATATCTCACGGCACACTAGTGTGCCGCGGCACAGTGGTTGAAAAACGCTGGTGTAAACAACCGATCTACATATACCCGTTCCACTCCATTCATTAATGTATAGACATCTATCATATCTCCCCTCAGTCGTCTCTTTTCCAAGTTGAAGAGCCCTAACATTTTAAGCCTTTCCGCATGGGGTATCCTTCCATCCCCTTTACCATTTTTGTGTCTCTCTCTTTCTAATTCTACTATATCATTTTAAGATATGGCGACTAGAATTGAACACAATATTCAAGGTGCGGACGGAACATGGGCTGATACAGAGGTCTTATAATTTACTTTGGTTTATTCTCCATTCCTTTCCTTGTGATTCTTAGCATTCCATTTGCTTTCTTGGCTGCCGCTGCACACTGGATGGAGGGTTTCAATGTATTATTCACGATGACGCCTAAATCTTTTTCCTGGGTGGTGGTTCCTAATGTGGAACCTTGGATTGTGTAACCACAGTTTGTGTTCTTCTTTCCTAGATGCATAACTTTGCACTTGTCCACATTAAATTTCATCTGCCATTTGGACATCCATTCTTCCAATTTATCACGGCCCTCTTATAATTTTTTACAGTCCTCTTGCATTTTAACAACTTTGAATAATTTTGTTTCATCTGCAAATTTGTTCACCTCATTTGTTATTCCTATTACCAGGTCATTTATGAATATGTTAAAAAGCAGTGGGCCCAGCACAGATCCCTGGGGTACTCCAATATTCATCTTTCTCCATGGAGAAAATTAGACATTTAGCACTACTCTTTGCTTTCTATCTTTTAACCAGTTCCTGATCCACAATAGTACACTACCTCCAATCTCATGACTTTTTAATTTCGCCCAGAGTCTCTCATGAGGGACCTTGTCAAAGGCTTTCTGAAAATCCAAATCCACTCACATCAACTGGCTCACCTTTATCTACCTGTTTATTCACACCTTCAAAAAAATATAACAGATTCGAAAGACAAGACCTTCTTCGGCTAAATCCATGTTGGCTTTCTCTCATTAAACCATGATTATCTACATGTTCAGTAATTTTATTCTTTATAATGGTTTCTACCATTTTGCCTGGTAGTGATGTCAGGCTCCCTGGTCTGTAGTTTCCCAGGTCACCCTTGGAGCCCTTTTCAAAAATTGGCGTTATATTGGCCGTTCTCCAATCTTCAGACACTACAGATGATTTTAATGATAGTTCACAGATTAAAAACAGTAGGTCTTCAATTTTATATTTCAGTTCTTTCAACACCCTCTGCTATATACCATGCAGTCCACGTGATTTGCTACTCTTCATTTTATCAAATAGTTGTAATACATCTTCCCAGTTTATTGATATTTCTTTCAAGTCTTCCTTTCTATCACCTTTAAATACCATTTCAGGCATGTGTAACTTCCCTTCATTTTCTTCAGTAAAGACTGAAGCAACGAATTAGTTCTGTCTCTCCCCTATGGCCTTTAGCGCCTCTTTTACTCCTCTATCATCCAGTGGTGCAACTGACTCTCTCACAAGTTTTTTTGTTACGAAAGTACCTGAAAAAGTTTTTATTATGCATTTTTGCTTCCATAGCAAGCTTTTTTCAAATTCTCTCTTTGCTTGCCTTATTACTGTCTTGCATCTAACCTGCCAGTGTTTATGTTGTTTCCCGTTTTCGTCATTTTGCTCCTTTCTCCTTTTCCTGAAAGATGTTTTTTTTGGTTGCAACAGCTTTTCTGACCTCCCTTAACTCATCATCATCTCTTTTAGGCGAAATTCTACTTCCACTTAAGTAAGGTCTTACTCATCATATTTTCCCATTTATTGTGACTATGACGTGCACAAGTCTTTCCTTTGGTAAGGTTCATGATGACTGGAAACAGGCAATACTATTTCCCACTAAAAATCTACTTTTCCATCTTGCTCTCTTTCTAATTTTTTTCTGGTTTTACATCTTTCTTTTGTTTCTAAAATATTAGAAGGATTAGTCCTTTATCCGTTTCTTCCATTTTTAGAAAAGACACATCTTTCACCCTAAACAATCGGGTTCTATTCTGGTCACAGCACTGAAATGTTATTACCGTAACAAGTTTACTTTCTGAAATTTAATAAGCACTGGATTCTGGAAAACATGCTCTTTTATTGATGCTTTTTTCTCATCAGCGTTTGGTCTTATTTGTTCACCATTTATAGTATTACTTCATAGGCTCCACGAGTTAGGTACTAGGGGTACAGTGCTATCATGATTTGCCTCCTGTCTAGATAACCGTCTGTTTATGGTCTATTATAATGGGCTCTTTTGGAAACTTCAGCATCCTGACTGCGGGGTTCCACAAGGTTCATTACATGCTCCACTACTGTGGAGTCAAGCGGAGAGCAGTGTTCCCGTGGAGTCATCTGCCTGTGATGTTGCTGGCAGCAGTGTGGTGGAGGGCCCTTGTGCAGCTTTGTGGGAATGATGGTGGAGAGGAAGCAGAGCTGGAATTGAAACTGCTCTGCTTACCTGTCTGCCCACGCTGCGTCCCGCTCTGCCTGCTCACATGGTGAGTTCTGGCTTTGTTAATTTCTTTAAGTTCATGCAGTTCGGTACATGAAAGGGGGAGAAGCTAAAGTACTGGATGGAGGGGAGTGGGGAGCAAGGTGCTCTTAGATGCTGGAAAGGGGACAGGGTAGATGCTTGATGCAGGAAAGGTGGGAGGGAAGAGGGTACTGGATATAGGAAATGGAGAGTGGGAATGCTAGATGCAGGAAAGGGAGAGAGAAAAATGTTGGTTGGAGGGAATGGGGGAAGAGGGAAAGAGATGCGATGCAGGAAAGGGGTTGAAATGTGGGGCAGGGGGCAGGGCATGGGTGTCTGTGAGTGCATGCATGTCTAATTCTGCCGTGGGAGAGGAAAAAGCTTGTCCCAGCTCTGAGGCCAATGATATTCAACCTTTGGCTTCATTCGACAATGATTCTTTAGGTCTATCTTCTTTCAGTTGTTGTCTTTCAAACATATCTTATTGGTTAACTAATGTTAAGCTTCAATTTAATCCTTCAAAATATGAAGCAGTTTAGATTTCTAAATCTTCTTTTTATTCCTCGTCTCCATAGATTCATCGTTTCCTGATGACTGTTCAGACTTGTGTTACCTCCCTCAGATTTCAAATTGTTTAAATCACAAATCCCTGCTGCGATGAAACAATTTTTGCATTACAAATTATTCATTCAGTTAACAGTTTGTTAAATATTCATGACTTGAAAACACTGATTCATGCATTAGCACTTTCTAAAATTGATTTAGCAATTTTTTATATAATGGCTTACCTTTGAATTCACTCAAATGATTATAACAAATACAAAATACTGCTGCTAAAATTATTTTTGGATCTTGTTGGAATAATCACGTTACACCTCTATTAATTAAACTACATTGGTTACCAATTACTTATCAGATTAAATTTAAAATTTTGTTTCTAGTTCAAAGAGCTTTACACACGAACCAATCCGTTCATCTGGTTGATCAACTTGTTCTTTATACTCGTATACCGTCAAGAACCTTTCGATCTTCACAAGTCCATTTATCGGTTCACCAAATGTTGCACAAATTTGTTGTGAAATTACTGAACATGTAGCATTTGCATTTCTTGTCCTTGCTGTATGGAACACTATGCCCTTGATTTTTTGATTGGAACCATGCCTTGAAAAATTCTGGAAGAAATCGAAAACCCTGGCTTTTCTAAAAGGCCTATAATCTGCACATTTGATAGAAAGCAGAGATACGCTTTTATGGTTCTCTTCATTTATTCTTTTTGTGCTTTTTTTCTTTTTAGTCTGTTTTAAATTTAAATTAAATTACATTTCAGTATGTCTTTGACTCTGAAAGGCAGTACAGCGAATACAAGAATTGAATAGAATAGATATAGAAAGGGAGGGGGATGATCCGGGAAAGGATGTGTAAAAAGGGGGAGGAGTGAAGGACATAGGGAGTAAGCTTGGGTTTGAGGTGAAAGACAGAGAGGACGAGCTTGGATGAGGGGCTTTCAGAGGGAGGGATAAGCCTGGAGGAGAGAGAAGAGAGAGAGTATGCGCAGGGAAGGCCTTTGCCTGGGGTGGGTGGAAGAGAGAGTGGGGATAGAGAATATAAGCTTGGGGTGAGGGTTGAAAGAAAAAGGGCAGTGAGGTGAAACGGGGTCAGCTGAGAGGGGGGAATGGGGGAAGTATGAAAGAAGCTAATGGGGCTAGGTTGTATAAGAAAAATGGTCCTGCAGGGGAAGAGCTTTCAACCTGTGGGTTGAGAAATTGAATTAAACTAAGTGTTAACCATTTCTGTCAACATGAGTCTTTTCTCTCTTAAGCTAATGTTTTCCCTAGCATTAAATGGAGGTGTACTGCTGCCTACAGCAGGGGTTACATGTAAGTGACTGCAGCCATTTTGAGCATATGTCACCACTTCTTCAGGCCTTTCACTGGTTGCCTACAGAATCCAGGACCAAATTTAAATGTTTGGTTATTATGTTTGGGGTGTTGTATGGTAATGCCCCTTGGTACATGAAGGATTTGGTAGTAGTACATCAATCGCATTGTTCTCTGTGCTCTGCAAACATCATTATACTTTCGATACCCTTGCCACTCAAGGCAAGATTGGCAGCTGCTCGGTCCAGAGCTTTTTCTATGTCTGGCCCATTATTACAGAATGCTTTACCAGAATCACGTGGAGGCACATTCCATTGAGTGCATGCAGGTCCTTGTGCGTCAGATTGGAATTGGGACGCCCAGAGCTAGACCCGATTCTAATCCTGTGGGAGTTGGACATGCCCCGCCGGATCAGAATCGGATATAAGACCTGTATGTACAGGCCGGGACCCTATTCCGATCAGTCTGCATGCACAACCATGTTCAGCTACTTCAGTGAGGCTCCTGAATGGAGCTGCTATGCCATGGCGTCCTGTTGCCATGGCACCGTGGCTCCATTCAGGAGCAGCAATTCCCGGCCGCTGACCACAATCTTCTTTCCCTGAAGCTCGACCATAAATATGGCTTTCCATGGCCAGGGTTGGACTGCGGGGAATCTCCTGCACCCCTCACCTTTCCTGTGCTGCCCGGGCCTGCCAACCCCCGACATCCAAAGAGACTTATTCCACCTCCGAGGAGGAATAAGTCCCCCGTCTAGATCCGAGTCCCTGGAAATACAGGGCCGACTTCAGAATCACCCACTGCCTGCCCTCGCTCTGCCTTTGCAGCACCTCCTCCCGCCCCTGTCTAAGCCTCCCTATACAAACTCCTTGTTCGTATGGGGAGGCTTCTGTCGGGGATGGAAGGGGGCGAATAGCGGGGACAGGAGGTCCATACCCACTATTCACAGTATAAAATAGACCCCTTAGATAAGAGTCTGAAATTGTAAGATTTCGTAAAAGATGGAAGGCCTTTTATTTGGTAAGGCCTATGGCACAAATTGATGCACTTGTAAGTTAATATTCTGGGATTTATTGTTTTGTCTTCTTATTTCTGGTTTTCTTTTTGATGATATATGTTGATGTATATGCCACAAGGAGTAAGTAATTTTTCCAGATTGACTACTAATAATGTGTAAATAAATAAATCTTATAATGAGAATAAGCAAAGTGGAACCATATGAATTTGTCATGCTTTTAGTTTGGATCACTGCCAGGCATTCATTCTGTAATGACCTTTAAAAATCTTGGTAAAATCTGATGGATGGAAGGTTGGAAGTGTTGTAAGCATTCATTTCTGACCCTGTTGGATTCTGTGTTGTTGCTCCTATTGTTTTTTCCTATTGGTTCATCCCGTAGCACTGTTGAAGTCCCACTGCATGGGACACTTAGGAGGTGATTGGCAATAGTCGCCCTACGCAAAATGTAGTAGGGTACGTCTTGACAATTCACTTTTGGGGATGCCTGAATAGAAAAGCACCCTTGGAATTCTGCAGAGGGAGAAAAGGGGGGAAAGAGGGAGGGAACGTACATATTTGAAAAAGCCATTGTACATACTTTACTCCCCCAGCCTAAACATGTTTCCAGAGATGTTCTTTTTTGAATGAGGTTAAAATTCCACATGTTGTGAACTCTGTACGCACATTTTAGCTGTTCTGAGATGGGCATTTTTCAGACTGGCCTGAGTATTTCATAGCTAAATAGCTTTGAAAATTACCCTTCCTAGGATTATTCAGCAATATTCCTTGATATAAAGTGGTATTTTAGAAACAATGTCCAGGTGAAATCAGGGGCGTCCAGGGCAAAATCCCAAAAAAGCATCAGGAATGTTCATGTTTTGGCCTAATTTTAGCAACATGGACATCCCCAAAATGAATGGCCGCATAGGTGGCCTCATAAATGTCCCCGCTACAATCACTTGGTGTGGAGACATCTATGCTATGTTGAATGCAGGTCCATGAAAGCTAAGAACATAAGAAATGCCATATTGGGTCAGACCAAGGTCCATCAAGCCCAGTATCCTGTTTCCAACAATGGCCAATCCAGGTCACAAGTACCTGGCAGGTTCCCAAAAAGGTGCACAAGTTCCACAATGATTGTCCTGAGGCAAACAGTGGATTTCCCAGGTCCTCTTTAATAATAGTTTATGGACGTTTCCTCCTGGAACTTGTCCAAACCTTTTTTAAACCCAGCTGCACTAATAACGTTTACTACATCCTCCGGTAACGAATTCCAGAGTTTGATTATGCATTGAGTCTTAAATTAGTCTTAAATAAGTTACATTGTAGCTTCATTGCCTATCACTTAGACTTTCTACTTTTTTATGGCGTAAACAACTGATCTAGCTTTATCCGTTCCACCCCATTCATTAATTTATAGACCTCTATCATATCTCCCCTCAGCCATTTTTTTTCCAGGTTGAAGAGCCCTAACCTTTTAAGTCTCTCCTTATAGGGGTATCCTGCCTTCCCCTTTACCATTTTGGTGGCTCTCCGCTGTACCTTTTCTAATTCTGCTATATCCTTTTAAGATATGGCGACCAGAATTGCACACGATATTCAAGGTGAACATGTGTTCAAAAATGGAAATAAACCCTTTTAAAACTGTCCTCTTTTAATGAATTAGACTTAAAAGGCCCGATATTAATTTGCAACGGCTGTGCGCCTCTAAGGCATAGAGCCGTCTCTGCCGAACTTTAACCCCAGATATTCAATCTGGGGCCATATCCAGCCACCGGCATTGAATATTCGGGGTCGCTGCACAGCCGCACACAGCGCAGAAGCTAACCGTGCAGTGGCGATATTCAGCCGCTGCCTGGTTTTCTCTGGCGGTGAAAGAGCAGCTTTTGCAACCGAGGGATAACTGGGCAGCGGCTGAATATTTGCTGCTGCACAGTTATCACCAGGTACCGCTCCGGACACGCCCCGATGCTAAGCAATTAGCTTTGGGTCGTATAGCAGCATTACTCTGGGATATTCAGTGGCACTAACTATGTTACCGCCACTGAATATCCTGATTAGGGGCATTTACACGGTTTACAGCTCTTTGACTATCAGGCCCGAAGTATTTAACCATGTGGATCTATGAGAATTGCAGTGTGAGAATAAGCAAGCTTTGCTGTCTTCTGAAGAGATGGGCTGTGATTTATACAAAGTGCCCTTCCAATCAATCCACGTTTAAAAGTTTAGTTTATTTAAAATTTGATATACAGTCATACCTAGCCAGCAAGGCAGTTTACAATAAAAAATTTATGACTTCCACCGGTACCCACTCGACACTTTCCAATCCCTGATCTTTAATAAAGTTTAAAAATCTCCTCTTTTCCACCCCACCTGATCTCTTTTAAATATAAATTAAAAAAAAAAGATTAGTGGGAAGGGAACAAGGGAGCAGTAGGGGATGCTATTTATTTTTTAAAGACAATAGGGATGACGGTGGGATTGGGAATAGATTCTTAAACTGTATTGAACATCAGGGATTAGGAGGTAGGAGTGAGTGCAAGGGAGGGAGGAATTAATTTTTACCATGCTGCTCCTTTTAATTTGCTTCCAGTGGAAAGTTAGCAGACTTCTTAAAGTGATGTTAACTTTCACTGAATAACACAGCTTGTAAGGTTTACTTCAAGCTCCATTGGTCATTTTGCAAATAACGGGCTGCTTTTTATGCATTTTCATTGTGTTAAAAAATGCCATGTTATGCTGCATTATTGGCATAATGAATTTTGTTTTATAATTTTTTTCCTTGAATCCTACTAGACCAGTCCAGATGCGTGGGTTATGCTCCCTTGCCAGCAGGTGAAGGCATATTTGAGCAACCTTAAGTGGTGTCATCACTGGGTATGTCCTCTGATACAGCACTGAGAGAAATCAGTATGGCAATTCTAAAGCAGTATACTAAAGAGCTCAGAAAAATTCATAACGCATAACATTAAGAGCCAAAAATTCAACTTTGCAACAAATAACATGAGCAAGTATTTGTTTCTCTTACCAGAATTAATTCTGTGTCAGACACTGATACCAACAATGTGATCAAGAGGCAGCAGGATTCTTCCAGGGTGGGTCCTGGACTGGTCTATCAGGAGTCAAAGAAAAACATTATTAGGTAAAATTTATTCTCCCTTATTATCCTGTTAGAACAGACAAGATGAGTGGGATATACCCAAGCAGTCAGGACCCAGGGTGGGAGGAAGATGATGCTCTGGACAGGACAGCCCTGCCAAAGATGCCATCTGCTCTGGCTCCCAAATGCAACCTCTAATGCTTTACAAACGTGTTCAGAGATGACCAGGTAGCCACCCTGCAGATTTTCTTTGGAAACACCAAGATTGACTCTGCCCAGGAGGAGGCTTATGCTGTAGTGGAGTGAGATATGACTCCCTCTGGCACGTACTTATCAACCAGAAGGTATGCTGACCCAATGGCCTCCTTAATTCACTGGGCAATAGAGTCTACCAGCTCCTTCCTCAGGTTGCCAAAGAGGACAAAAAGATGATCCGACCAGCAGAAAGAATTGGAAATTACCAGGTACTTGATCAACACCCTCCACCCTTTCCACCAGACATAGCAAGGGATCCCTCTGAAGATCCTCCTCTGAGAAGGAGGGCAGAACAACAGACTGGTTAAGATGAAAAGAGGACATCACCTTTGGGAGAAGCCTCTGAGATGAACAAAAAAGGCTCTCTGCAGGACGAGGCCTGTAGTTCTGACACCTGCCTAGCGAAAGCTATAGTCCCTGGGAACACCGCCTTAAGGGTCAATTCCTTGAGAGAGACCTTACGATTAGGCTCAAATGGAGGTGCCTTCAACACCAGAGAAAAGCTCTACTGAGGAACAACCCAGTCGCACTGGCAGCCAGATCTGTTTTGCTCTCTTGAGGAAGTGGAAGACATCTGAGTGTGCTGCCAAATGAAATCCCTTGCATGTGACTCTGTAACATGCCAGTGCCACCACCTGAACCTTCAGAGCGTTCAAGGTTAAGCCCTGTTCCAGACCCTATGGTACGAAGGGTCACACAGCAACTTTGTCTGCTTTCCTGGCCTCCTGGGAAGAAGAGAAGCACCATCTCTCGAAAACCCTCCAAACCCTTAACATAAGTCAGAGATGTATCAATCCTTTGGGTGTCTATTTCTTCTCCAGAGTAATGCTTCTTCGATAGCCTATGCATTTCAAGGGCCAGGCTGTAAGCAAGAAGGCCTTCCATCATTAGGGGTCCCTACCATCGGAGACCCTTCTCTTGAGGTAACAAAAGGGGGGGGGGTCCAACAACAGATTCTAGAGATCCTCATATCATGGTCTGCAAAACCATTCTAGGGCCACTAGAATCACTAGTCCCAGGTGGGCATGAATTTTGCACAGAAGATGTCTCACCAATGGCCACAGTGGGAAGGCATACTGTAACCCCTCATAGGGCAACTCCTGAAGTAGGGCATTCAAGCCTGTCACTCATGGGTCCTTGCTGTGGCTGAAAAAGTTCTCCATTCTGACACTCTTCTGAGTGTCCATCAAGTCGAAAACTGGAAGAGCTCACCTCTATACTATGAGGCTGAATGTGCGTGGGCAAAGCTCCCACTCACCTGGATCCATGGTTTCCCAATTCAGAAAGCTGGCTGCATGTTGTCTATGCCTGCAGTGTTCTCTGTATACAGAATAATCAGATGCTCCACTACCCAATAACACAGCAACATGAGCCCAAGAGCCACTCCAGCACTTTGAGTTCTACATCGTTTGTTGACATATACCACCACTGTGGCATTGTCTGAGAACCCTGGATGCTTTGCCCATTAGGAGAGTCTTCGACTTCTCCAGAGCCACACAGATCACTCTTGCTTCCAAGCGGATGATTGCTCTAGCCTCCAGAGTGGGCCAGAGTCCCTGTGCCCACTGGCTCAGGTAGTGCGCACCCTAGCCATTCAGGCTGGTATCTGAGGTGACAAGCACCAAATCCAGTGCTTCCAACAGCATCCTACCAATCAAGTGGCAGGACTGCAACCACCACTTCAACTTCTCCCTGATCTTCCAGAGGAGAGGACGGTTCTGGTCGAACAACTTGGAACATGAAGACTTGAGGATTAGGAGGTGTCTCTGTAGTGGGTGCATGAGTGCTCTGACCCAAGGAGTCAACTCCAAGGTCAATGCTATGAACCCAAGGAAATGGAGGTAGCCCCAGGCCCTTGGAGCTGACTGAGCACAAAATGCCCTGAGCTGGCTGTAAATCTTGATTGGCCTTTCAATCATGAGGAGAACTTGAACCAGGAGAGAGTGGAACCAATTTTCTAGGTACTCCAACTCCCCGGACAGATGCATGCTGTTCATGGGATAGCTGATCACCAACGCCAGCCTTTCCAGTCAGCAATCACCAAATCTGTGATGTTTATGGACTTCTCCAGTTACGGATTAACTTGGATTTCCTGCTTGCACAGAAATGCTGCTAGACCACCATTACCTTGGAAATGACACAGGAAGCCTTGGTTAGGCCAAAGGACAGAGCCCAGAACTGGAAATGGTGACCTAGAGCACAAACAGAAAAACTGCTGAGCTGCTCTCTCATGGGAATGTGAAAATATGCCTTGGCAAGGTCTAGGGATGTGAGGAACTCCCCCTATCTGACTGTTGCAAGGACAGACCAGATGGCCCTCATATGAAAAAGAGGAACTTGGAGTTGGGCTACAACTACCTGTAGCTCTGGTATAAACAGGAAGGAACCTTCCTTCCTGGTACCACTATTTATTTATTTATTTTATTTTATTTAACAATTTTTCTATACCGCCTTTTCATTTAATCAAGGCGGTTTACATTAACTTAACTTTTACAAAGAACTTGCAAATGTAAACAGTAACATCAAAACTTCAAAAACTTAGACAGTCTCTTGTAACATCATACTTCAATATTTAGATAATCTCATAAGAGTTTTTATGTATATAGTTGGAAGAACATCCCTGACTCTGCTCTGTAGAGGGCATGGGTAAAATAGCCTGCAATTGCAATGGATGCTGAGGTGTGCCATCAAACATCACCTGCATGAGCGAGGAGCCTTAGAGAGACACTACAAGGGCATGTTGCACTGCGACAACTGAAATATTTTACATCTTATTTCCCAGACTTGCTCCCAATATAGTCATGTTGGAGACTTGAACATGCCGAAGTTCTGAAAGGATTGCCTTTTCATGGACTGAGACCCAGAGGACATCTCGAAGCTCTATGCACGGCCCTATGTACTTCTGGCACCTCTAGGCCTATCTTCCAGGAATCTCCATGGTTGAGCTTCCCCAAGGACTTTCACCATTGCATCAGACCCACCTTAAAGAGTAATTGGCCCTTAAGGGGAGTTTGCTTAGCTTCAGTTTGGAGGCAGAACCAGAGCCATCAGCAGGCTACCACCACTGTCATGGAATTCGAAGAGGATCTGATCAAGACTTAGAAGACACCAGCCATCTAAGCAGTTCACTGTCAACCTCGTCGCCTCTGGGTTGTCCGGTAGCAGCTAGATCCATCATAAGAGGGCTTGATGCTAAGCTTGCACACAGTGCTGATTGAGAATCTAAGGCAGCGGCCACAAAAGCATTCTTAGGGAGGGCCTCCACTCTCCAAACATGAGACTCCTTGAGCATAGTTGGCAGGCAACTACAAGAGACTGAAAACAGTCAGTGAGCTGTTTCAAGAGCTGCAGTTTAAGCCATTTATAAAAGGGGGCTCTAGAGGGCCCCCTGGGCCCAACAGGGTTGGGGTTAAGGCCATCTCACCAGTCTCCATCTCTGCTGGGACCAAGCAGCCAGTGTCCACTGGTGGAAAAAAAAGCAAGGGAGTTACTGATAGTGTGTATTAATGTTGAATAAATGTACATTAACATTAGTGCACCTTAGTAACTAGACCCTTAAAGATTTGCTGGTCCAGTGTGACTGTGTGTAAAGGGAAAGTGGATTAATTGGAGACTTCTAATGCTGTCCTCATCAAGGACAATCAGTAATCAAGCCTCCTAGGTAAATATGCATTTGTGGGCCTCTACTAGGAACCTCCATTTACTTTCTTTCTGACACACCAAGAATCACATTCACTCTTTCTCTGCCCCCACCACACACACAGTCACAGAACTTAATTCATGACCTTCACCCCAGACGTCACCCCTCCAGAAGTTGCATAGGGAAAACTTCAAGGGCCTAATTCTGGGTGTGGCGGCAGTGGCAGGTTGTGAGTGAGCAAGGGGTCTTTGTGCAACCAAGGAAGGTGTGCAGGTCATTTTTATCTTCCATTGCCTCTGGTAGAAAACAAATACAGCCTCTGCCAGTTTGGGGATCCTCATAGTGGCTATTTTCCACTGTATGGTAAATTTGGGGTGCAACTTCAGGGAGGCAAAACTGTCTTTACAGGTTTTACTCTCTGGGATTTCAGGGTTCCAGGTTGGGACCTGTATAACTGGGAGGCCGTTGGTATTTTGGTTCTTTTCAATTCCCACTGCACCACTTCTAATAACTTAATCCAGGCAGAGTTTGTTCTGAATCAATAATTTACTGGCTGTCTTTTAAGGGTAAAACTATGAAAAAAATCAGGAAGTATATAAAAAACGAAATAAACACAGAGATACTTTCACTCTCCAGGACTATCCCTGAGATTAGAAATTCCTCTCTTTCTCCTTTCTTAAATACCTTTTGTATGCCTGTGAACTTGTACATCATCACATGCACCCCTCTGGAGCCTGGTCCTCCGTGTTGCAGATCCCAAAGTATGTATCCTCTTCTTTCTCATTTTGGAAGAGAAAGAACCCTTGCTCCTCTGGTATCTCCAACACTTCTCCTGAGTGACGGCCTCTGAAGTCTTCACTTCATTGGTAGTGCAACCTTTATTTGGCTCATTGACTGAGTTAGTCAGAGACCCTCACTTCTCCAAAACACCTGCCTTTGACCCTTATCCAGCCAAAGACCCTTAACTCCCTCTGAAATGAATATTTATACCAGTTCAAATTTCACTGCCTTGTTGATGCAGAGAATCCTCTCCTGTTTTGGAAAATTGCAAGGAGCATAAAAGTCACAATACAATATTTCAGTGGAGCCACTTGAGATCTCTCTCAACTGAACAGGCAGAACCTCAGATCTATGGGTAGACCATCTCAAAGAATGAGATTGAAGGCCAAAAAGTGAGATTTACAGGCAGTGTGTCCAGGTTATATCCAGAAAGAATTACATGTCAAAAGGGCATCACACATGGAAAAAAAGAAGTTTCCTTTGGTGTCTCTGATGGGGTAAAGACAGAGTGGAGGCAGCATTAGGCCAGTTTTCAATGGAATTTCCTCAGACTGGAAACTTGCCTCCACTTAGAATACATGCAGATGCATTTGTATCAGTGGGGTTCTCCAGCCCAAATTTTCAAAAGGAAACTCTATTTATATGGCACAGACACAGAAACACACATACAGGGGGAGACACACACTCACTCTAACTCACGTTTTTGCTCTTCATACAAATACGCATACGCACTCAGTTTCTCAAACACACACTTGCTCATGAGTGCAACCCCCCTCCCCCCCAACCAGCTCTGCCCATCTTCATATAAAGTTGTTGCAGTTGCTTCCAGCTCTTTTTCTCATTTCCTCAGCTTGCAGCAGCCCCAACCTCTTCGAAGCTGCTTTTGGATCCTAACCCTTTATTCTCCTGCTTATCACCCACCATGTGTGTCAAAACCATCTCTAGTCTTCTCTTTGTTGCGTTTTTGTCTTGCATAGATTGAAAGCTCTCTGGAGCAGGGACTGTCTCTTATATATATGTATATACAGCACTGCATTTGCCTAGTAGTGCTATATGAATGATAAGTAGTATTCGTAAAGGTGCGACAGGAGCTACAGAAACGGTGTCAAGCCCTGGGCCTCCCCATGGCGGAGTCCAACATGCCGTTAAAAAAAGCGCCCTGGCATTCTTACCACAATTAGGATCAAAAATAGCAGCCGTAGTTAAAAAATGCTGGGGGTCACAGGCTGCATTGGGCCATGCAGCTAAGCACTGCAGCTGTAAAGATTTTAAAATAAGACCATTAAAAAAATGCCAAAGAAAAGCAAGGCTGCGGTGTAAAGGAAATCCTAGCACCTGTCAGGCTGACTGGGGAAACCCGAGCAGGGAAGTCCCAAAGGCCCAAACAGGCCTGAAGGCCCAGCTGCTGAGCAAAGCTCTTTTTTTTTTAAATTAGCAGGACTGCCCATTAAAATCAATGGAAAGAAAATGAAAAAAAATCAGAAGAATCGGAAAAGGCAAAAAAGCAAACAGATCAAGGACAGCAAGAGGGAAGGGGGTCTGGGTCCAACTGACCAGCTCGGGGGCCCCATGGGATCTTCCTGCTCCTCTCAGGCCCACCGAGTGCTGGGAACCCCTGGGTAGCAGGGCTGGACAGAGGGCGGCTGCTGGCTCAAGGAGACAGGGGCGCAACATTGGTCTACAGGTCTCAATCACAGAAGCCACAGGATCGTGGTCAGGGCTAAGGGAGAAGACCTATCTGCACTGCTGCACCAGTCCATACAGCTAGCCACCTGCTGGAGACAGTCTAATACTGGCTTCTCTCTGTGCGGTAGCAGCATATTAACCCAGTACTGACATCACTGAAAGTTACTCAGTTCTGCCTCCATCTGCTGACAAGGGCATGTAATCCACTCATCTTGACTGGTCTAGCAGGATGATAAGAAACACATATTAATGTCAGTTACCACATGTCAATTGGCAAATAACACCCACTATTTCCATAATGCAGCTTAGTAAGGGCCCTGAATTTGTAATCACAGACTATGTGGAATAGTAGTTTGGATTAATAGTGTACATACACTGGTGGAATATGGCTGCACTTGCAATGTGCCTAATTTTTACCAGCAGAAGAATACCAGATGCAACTTTGATTAATCCACACAAAGTGTCCGGGAAAGACTGCATATTCCATGTCAGCTCAGGTTGGAAAAAATACCAAGAGAGCAGTCTTTTGGGAGGATGAGTGAATTTGCTGAGATAGTGTTTTGGAAGCAACACACAGTGGGACATCAAGAATTTTATAGAAGGAAGATGAAAGCAACATAGACTGAAGACAGAGACAATACTTTCAAATGCATTTTTCTTAGTTAAAGCAAATAGGATTTTTTTGGCAGGCCACAGCGTGAACCAGAATTAAATTGTACTCAGGCAAAGGTTTGACATTTGTTTGTTCAACAAGTGAAATAATTGAACAATCTGTGCCCTGCTGCTGAAAAGATAAATGTAATACAGGCTTATCCCTGGTATACATAAACACCTCCTGGGGGCTGAAGAATTGTTTGCTAATTCACACATTACATTAATAACAATTTGTGCTGCACGTCTTACTCACAGCATGCCATTTTTATGCATCTAGATACTGTGTAACCAAGAGTGCTATTTGGTTGCAGTACTACTACTACTACTATTACTGTTAAACATTTATAAAGCACTACAAAACATACGCAGCACTGTACAAACACAGATAGAGACAGTCCCTACTCATCAGAGCTTACAATCTAATCAGGACAGACAAGACAAAAGATATGAATAAGGAGAGAATACGGAATGGTAGGGAGACACAATGGACCAAGGGATCAAGTGCCAAAAGCAGCCTTTAGCATAGATTTGAAAAGAGGCAGAGATGAATCCTGACATCAGACTCAGGAAGTTTGTTCCTGGCATCAGGAGCAGCAAGGTGAAAGGACCAAAGTCTGGAGTCAGCAGTGGAAGAAAAGGGCAAAGAGAGGAGCAAGCCAGTAGAAAAGAACAAAATCTTAGGCTTCGTGTTTGTCAGCATTCTGTAGGTTTATGGAAAGCACTGAGGACTTTTTCTTGACAACTAGATTCCCAAACCTTTCTGTGGTAGCCATCACTGATTCCCTTCTTCAGTTGGAACTGGTCATTTTTTATTCAATCCAATGGACTCTTGGAAAGAAATGATACCTAAGGGATCAAAAAACATCTGTACATCTATCCATCTAGAGGCAAAATATCTCTGAAAATTTAACAGAGAAGGGCTAAATTTGGCATGGGGGGAAAAGACAGATTGAGTTTGAAAAAGCGCTAGATAAGACTGGGAGTTCCAGAGAAATAAAGTCTCCCAAAAAATGGCCAAATTCATTTCAGTGTGAGAAGAAATTTGAGCTTCTGTAACATAGCAGTGATCACATAATTTCTATTCATCTGCAAGGAATGCCCATCAACACAACTATTATTCAGGTGTATGCCCCAACAACAGCTGCAGAAGACGAAGAAGTTGATCAGTTCTGTGAACAAGTACAAACTGAAATTGACAGAACATGCAAACCGGACATCCTGATAGTCATGGGTGACTGGAATGCAAAATTTGGCAACAAAGAAGAAGATAAAGTGGTCAGAAAATATAGATTTGGCAACAGAAATGAAGATGGAGAAAGATTGATAGAAATCTGCAAGACCAACGCTCTGTTCATCTCAAACACTTTCTTCCAGCAACACAAGTGGCAACTGTACACATGGATTTCAACCAATGGATTGTACAAAAATCTAATTTTCTACATCTGTGGAAGTCAACAAGAGAACAACTCAATAACATCAACAAAGGCAAAACCTGGAGTCAACTGTGGTACAGATCACCAACTACTAGCATGCAAACTCAAGCTAAAGCTGAAAAAGAGCAAGCCACTCATGAAGGTAGCAAAATATGAGCTTGAGAATATACCACCGGAATTTAAATACTGTCTGTGAAATTTATTTGCTGCTTTGGATACAAATGACAGAGCACCAGAAGACTTATGGGATGAGATCAAGAAAGCTGTGCTTGAAGAAAGTCTCTACAAAAGGTGAAAAAGCAAAAATGGCCAAAATGGATGACCGAAGAAACTTTGAAAAATGCTCACAAACGCAGAGAAGCTAAAGCTACAGGAGAAAGAGAGGCAATCATAGAACTCAACAGAGATTTCCAACATGCAGCAAGACAGGACAAGGAGAAGTACTACAATGATGTATGCATGGAAATAGAATCAGAAATTATTAGAGAAAGAACAAGATTGGCTTTCCTAATGCTACAAGAGTTAAAGAGAAAATTCCAGCTTCAAATTGGAATGCTATAAGATGCTCAAGGATTCATGTTGAATGATGCTGAGAAGCTAAAGAAAAGGTGGAAAGAATATGCAGTCATTAATCCATAAAGATCAAGTGGACGAACAGCTGTTTCAACCTGAACCTTATGATCAGAAACTATTGGTGATAAGAAGTTGAAGCATCATTGAAAGCATTATCAAAGAACAAAGCACCAGATATTGATGGCATTCCCATTGAAGTATTACAGCTATTGGATCTATGAGTGTAATATTAAGTCTCGTCTGTCCTGGACAGTCAACCATCTGTGGAGCTGGGGGAATTTGCCAATATCATTAAAAGGTGGGGTGGCACAGATTAAGATGATGGAACTGCCCCGGTGGGTGTATGTTCTGCAGCATCTGCCGGTCTGAGTTGTAAGGGGGGATTGGCTCCAGTTGGATAAACTTGTGGGGAAATTTCTATGGAGGGGAAAGAAGCTGCATATACCATTCAAGGCCCTGGTGAAAGGTAGGGAGGAGGAGGACCTGGGCCTCCCGTGCCTATGAACCTATAATTTGAGATGTATAATGAAACATTTTCAGGATGTGGTCAATGGAGCCAGTGCCCATTCTCCTCTGGATCTCTTGGATTGGCTGTTGGCACCTCGGCATAGGGTCTATGTGCTTCATCCAGAGGCTTCTCAGCTTCCAGGGGGCTGGGATAAGTTGCTATATTTGGGGGCTCTGATGGGGGCTTGGAGGACACTTTGCCAGAAGAAGGGCTTCTCATGGAGATTTACTGGCCTGCTGCCCCTGACAGGGAATATGGAGTTCCTTCCCGGAATGTGCTGCACTGTACCCAGGTCTTGGGTTGCCAAGGGGATTACTAGAATAGGAGATTTAAGGGTGGAAGGGGGGAGGACTTAAATTCCTTCTCTAACCTGCAGCGGTCGTTTGGATTGGGGAAATGAGATTTTTTCTGCTACCTCCAAGTCTGCCACTGTGTCTGGGAGATTCAGTTGATGGAGCTGGGTATTTTCAAAGTGGGGGAGCTAATAGATCTGTTTATAACTCTTGGGGTTTTGAGTGGCTCTTCCTCAGGCATTAAAAAGGTCTTGAGGCCTGCTGTTGATCATGGTTCTTTTGACTTGCTATCCGCTTAGTGGCGCAAAGATGGTTTGTGTAGCATCACTCTGTCGCTGTTACATTTTTCTTTTAATAGGTGCACCACGCTCTCTGAATGCGCTCTCCTCCAGGAGCTTCACTATAAATTCCTGTGGAGGGCATATGTACTTGATGTTTGGGCACATAAAGCGGGATTGACAGAGTCAGATGTAGACTGTGCTCAAAATTTGGGCACTTTTGCCCACAGATTCTGGCTCTGCCCATGGGCTCAATGCTTTTAGAGTGGGGTCTGCTCACACTTGGGCTCTCTTTTGGGCCAGAGGATAAGCCCTACGGTGAAGGTTTGCTTGTTTGGCAGGTTTCCACTGGATTGGTGTTTTCAAGGGGCACAGAGGCGACTCTGTGACAGGGGGTTCCTGCTGGTGAAGAAGTTGATCTCGGTCCACTGGATAATAGATAGGGTCCCTAGTGTCCAGCAGTGGGAACGGGCTATGTATGATCTATTGGAAATGTAGCATAGGTCAGCCCAGATGCAGGGATCACGAGTCATGGATTGTTTTTTAAATGTATGGGCACTGTTCATGGACCACCTCTCCTCAGCTGCCCGCAGGATGGTACTAAATGTATCAGCCTGTTGGTTTGTTGGAGTTGATGTCTGGGTGGGGAGAGTTCTAGAGGTGGAGTGCTGGGATGAAGCGGCTATTTGGGGCCTGCCTGGGTGTGGGCTGGAGACGGTGTGAGTCTATGTGGGTAAACCTGTATGGCTGTACAAGTGGAGTGGATCACTGTGGGATAGGGGTGAGGCTGGCTGCAGGGCTGTGGGGCAGGGGTGCTGGGGGGCTTGATACTTGCTTTACTTTTTCTTTCACTGTGATGAGCTAGGGGGCTAGCTGTGGGTGTTTTGTGTGTCTCTTACAGTTTGGGACTATGTTGGTGTTTGGCTGATCATGTACCCAGTAGATATTCTGTTAGGTTTGAAGGTCAGTGTTGGACTTGCTTTGCTGGAAGCAATGTAATTTAAAGGTTGATCAATTTGATATGTATACTAACAATGAAAATGATTGATACTAAAAAAAATAGGATGCATAGCAGCCCTTTCCACAACATCTAGAATGCATCCTGATTGGACTGATCGGTTAGCTTCATCATCAACATTAATGATTAAATCTGTAGAGCAAGGGTCAAATGTACAACCCTTACCCTTCACAGCAGTAAGGGCTTGTGAGATTTTGATTAATGTGACCCCTTAGAATGTATTCCAACTAAAAATTTCAGTCACCATTTTCTCTTAATTTTAGGGAACTGTGTGTTATCATTGAAGGAAATTGCCAAACTTATACTTGCTTTCTCTTTGCTCAAAATATTGAGCTTGTTTTTGACGGTGAGGATGATGCCATGAAATGCTCGGAGTTTATACACAGCTGTCCTCTTCATCCAGGAAATGAGATTTCAGTTTCATAAGGGGCTGAGAACACCGTTGTTTGATAAAAGAGAGGGAAATGTATGCTTGAGTGCTTTGGTTGGTGTTTTTTTTCTACTTTATATTTATTTAATTATTCAATTTTAACATCCACACTAAATACCATGAATGAACAGAAAAATGGATATAACCAGTACATCAAAAGGAAAATAAATCATATTAAACCCTTATTTTCCATCTAAATTAGACCACAATATGAAGGAAATAGGGAAGTACTAGGAAATAAAGTAGATAGATCGAAGCCCAAATAGGCATATCCTAACCATCTAACACAAATAACTAAATAAGCAGATAGGAGACTCACGCGTCAGCTGTATGAGAAGGAAAGATGACCTCAACAGTACTCCCTTCTCTAGCCTCCAGAAAAGCCAGCAACTGTTTCGGCTCAAAAATCAAATACATCTTTTGTTTAAAATCCACATAACATTTAACAGGAAATTTAAGCTGAAAGGCAGCACCCAGGGCCACAACCCTGGGACGGAGAGCCAAAATCTCCTTCCTTCTCAACTGTGTAATTCGTGATAAATCAGGAAATATCCTAACTTTAGAACCGAAAAAAACTTCACTAGCATTCCTGAAATACATTCTAAGGATAAAAATTGTATCTGACTCTAAAGTGAATGTAACAAGCAGGGTAGTTCTTTCAATCACGACCTCCAATGAATTCTCCAGAAAACCTGTAAGGTCCCCTAACCCAGAATGGGAAGAGGGAACCACATTTCCCCCACCCCTACTGCCCAGGGACAGGTACTGGGCTCTAGTCATGGGAGGAAACTGGTCCGGGGGAATTTTTAAAACTTTCCCGAAGTACTTTCGCACCATTTCTGTAGCTGACAATAAAGGAGATCTAGGAAAACTCAGAAACCGTAGATTACATCGTCGGGTCTGGCTCTCCAGGTACTCCATCTTCCTACTAGACACAGAACTGTCCTTAATCTGGGCATTGACAAGTTCACGCATCTCCCCCAACTCCCTTTCCAGGTTGGTAATTCTCCCAACTTGCTCCTCATACGCCTTAGTAAGATTAACACAAGTAGCTTTGACCACATTAATCTCAGTCTCAAACGTCTCACACATTCTGTTCATAGAGAGATTCAGAGTCGCTATTCCTTCCCACAGATGTTTCCGTCGTGTAGGCCGCGGGTCTTACCAATACAGGCATCACAGGAAGGTCCTCCCTCTGTGCTGGGACAGCAACCACATCTCGCTCCGATGGAATCCCCACTTCTCTCTCCTCACATTGTCCCGTATTTATCAGGGGAGAAAATCAACTCAGTCGAAGCACCTCCATTGCCCTCCGAGAGAGGCATGCTTGTAGACACAGCCTCTGGAGGAACAGCTGCCACCGAGGACAAATTTCCAGGTCACGGCGGAGGTGTACGCTTCTCCGAAGAGAGCCAAACACCAGAGACGCTCTGGAGCGAAACTCCTCCCAACGCCCCAGCCAAAGACGCCGCTCCAGCACCAAGACCGAAGTCACACTCCCCGAGTGTTCGCTGGCCCGATGGATTCAGCAGGTTCCCGCCAGGAGGTAAGGCTGCCTGCTTCCGCTTTCTCCGCCCCATTCCAATGCTAGAGGCTCCACAGGCTCCTGCGATCCTCGAGGTAGCAGCTCACTGCTCAGCACGAACACCCGCCATCTTGATTACTTCCCCTAGGGTTCATCGAGTGCTTTGGTTGTTGATTGTAGGAGGATGGGATGAATGGCTGGGGTGAATTGTTCATTTTATTATAAAATTATGTATTAATTTTATTGTCAATTTAATGGCTTTTGTACACTACCTTAATGCCATTATTTGAAGGGTGGTTTATAGGTCAATAAACTTTTATGATTATTATTAATTTATCCTTCATGTGTGGCACATCATAGGCAATGCTGACTGGTTTTTAACTCCATTAATTTGGGTCTTACTCAAGGATTTGGGAATCATAGCAATATCAGTGCAAAATGTACTCTGTTTCCAGTAGGGTAGTTTTTTTGCAAATCTGGTAGCTTTTTCTCTTTTAAATTTAAAGTTTCCAAATATTTTGGAAGACTAAGTGGTATAGCTCCAAGATCTCTAATCATTATTGATATTACCATTGATTTTTTTACTCCAGAGTCTCTATTTTAATCACAGTATTTTGGGTTTGTTTTTCAGCTGTTTTACTTCAGTGCTACTATCACAGGCTATCACTACATCCATAAACCATATATTTTTCTTTCTTATGACTGATATCATGAGTGTTGGTTCCAAGCGCCTGTCAGTTGTTAAGACATACAAAAAGCCCACAGACTTCTCAGAGGCGTTCCCATCCATTGTTTCTGGGAGACAAAGAACCTCAAATCTGTCAATCCATCCTCAAGGACATCAAACACGTCTAATTAACTTTGTCGTACAAGATGTACGATTAGTTATCTTTTTTTTAAGCTTGTGGTTCCACCAGCCACATCCATCTCTCCCCTACAGGTAATTGATCACAGAAAACCTTACTTGGTGAGATTGGTGGCAACTGCCAACTTCAGATTCTGCACGTGTGCTTCATTTTGATTTACTTTCCCTATCTTTTTGACATCCACAAGCTATGCAGCAAAGCGACTTAAACATGAGAAGCTGCTGTCGAGACTGAGGGAGCCATGGCGTGGTATGTGCAGGCAAATATTCTCCCGGACCTTGCAGTTTTCTTGGTTGGGCCACGCAGAATGTGAAGGTACGCCCACTGACTGATAATAGCATGTGCAGAGGCCATAAACAGAAGCAAGCCCAGAGACCTTTTTTTCCCCAGAAGCCGAATAGCAACACAAACGAGGAAGCACTACTTCCCAAGGGGCTCATATTCCCTGTGCAGCGGGAAATCAGGAATCTTTGTTTCTGTGATGGATGGAGACATTTATTATAGGGGCAATTATGCAGCGAGGCAGTGCTGAAACTCAGCACTGCAAAACCTGTTTCAGCCCTTATCAGGCTTATTAATAATGCAGCAGGAACAAGCAGAGTACAAATTGACAGTCATAAGAGGACTGTGACAAGGAAAAGCATAGGAGGCGCGAGAGACCAGCGGTGGCTTTAATCAGTTCATGTTGGATCATACACTGTATTATGCTGCGGGAAGAAAATACACTTTTGTAAAATATGATTATAGTTACCATATGTACCTGGTAACCATATGAACTTTAATAAATCTGTCCAAGTAAAGAGATCCACCATTGGTGCTGCTAGGGCTCTATTGCGTTTCATGGTGCGAGGTCCTATGTAGCTTCCATGCTGTGCATGTTTATGTGGGTGTGTGAGGGGGAAGAATACCAGACTTGGAATTACAGGGGAGGACGGGAAACATCAGACCAGCTAGGCCTAGGTAGCTGCGAGAGATGGGAAGGCTAGGCAAAAGACTGGAAAATCCCATTTTCTTGCAGAGGCCAGCAGTGGAAAACCTGAAACTTCTAGAAACAGTTTCTGTCTTAGAACGAGGCATGAAATGCTTTTCAAGACATGGCTTAAATTACTATTTTCTCAAAATACTTGTCAATAATTAGGGGGTCAAAATTCAAAATTGCTTATACGGATTGCAAGTGCTGCTGGCCTCCCTAGGCTATTCAGTAGTATTCAGCCACACTATCTGGGAAGTGCCAGGAGGGTCGGCAGCCTTTGCAAGGATGGAGTAGCAAACTATCCAGATAGCATCGGTATTCAAACTGCTATCTGGATAACTAGCCACATAGAGGCCTGTTCCATTCAGGCCGTCCAGCCCCTGTACATCTGGGCGGAATCGGGCCAAGCAAAGCTAGACCCAGTTTTGATCCCACGGCCACTGCAGGATCAGAATCTGGTCTAGCTCTTGGATGTGCAGACCGGGCCCCGATTCTGACCGGCCACACACCCAGTTACAACCCAACTAGCTCAGTCAGGCTCCTGAATGGAGCCATAGAGCCATGGCGATCCGTCGCCATGGCACTGCAGCTCCATTCATGCCGGCTGCTGCCGAAATCTTCCTTTCCCCATAGCTGGACCCTCAATCCGGCCTCCCATGGCCAGGATCCAGCTGCGGGGAACTTTCTGCACCCCTACCTCTCCTGTCTCCGCCAGCCGCAGTCAAAACACCACATCCAGGGGGACTTATTCCACCTCTGAGATGGAATAAGTCACCCATCTAGATCCAAGGCCCTGGACATACAGGGCTGACCTCTGAATCAGCCCTGTATGTCCGGGGTCGTGGCCTGCCCATGCCCCGCTCTCACACCACCTCCAGAACGCCCCCTCCCGTTCCTGTCTAGGCCTCCCCATACAAATCCGCTCTTCATATAGGGAGGCTTTTGCTGGGGCCGGTAGGGGGGTGGATAGCGGGGATGGACATCCCATTGGGACGTCCATCCCTGCTATTCACGGGACAGAATGACCCCCATTTAATCTGAATATTGCTGCTATGTAGATAATAACGCAATCACTGCATTAGCTGAGCATTGTACTCTATGAGGATATAAGAAAATTAAAAATACAGTGAGACTGTTACAGTTCTTATCCTGAATATTGATTGTGGTTGTCACATTAATGAATTGTAGGTGATACCTTTTCATTAGACTTAATTAATACATCTGTGACTGGCAGGCCTGGATTTAAACACCGAATTAACCCATATATGACTGCCTAAGGTGCAAACTTTTGAAGGCACTGAACACTTAGGCTTAGAAGAACCTCATTCCCCTTGCTTTAGGACCATGCTTTATGATCTCTGGAGGAGAAACCTCCCCTCCCCACTCTTCTCTGGTCCTGTTTATGGGCCAGCAACATTTGAATCTGGTGCCGGCGTCTAGCCTTCTAGCCTTATCCTCCCTTCCTCAGGGTAGTTATGCTGAATTTGAACAGTACAGTCAGCCAGGCACGAGGTTCTCAGAGGTGCCTGTAAAAACTGCATAGCTCATATATCTGATAGGAGTTGAGAAAGCCAAAGTCACGGAGGATGATTTTACGAGAACAGAAAGCCTTTGCATGAAGGCCAAGCAGGTACCTATGTGTCTTTATAATATGCTAGGGGCAAAGCAGCAGAAATCACAACTAAATTGAAGCTGCTGACATTTATGCCTGCTCAGGAGTGTATTTTATGAAATACATGTGTAGATCATGACTCCATCTATGCTCCGCCCAAATCCTGCCCCAGAGCATACCTACACACGGGTCGCATAAAAGCAAGCGCCTTCTTGTCACCATATGTACATTTATGCACATAACCCCTGGGGTAATTTTATCAAAGCCCTTTATCAAAGCTCCTTTATAAAATTACTTGTTTCAAAGTGTTTGATCATCTTAATTTAAAATGTTAGGCTTTGTTGCAGCTTTCTGAAATTCCCTTTAATTACTAAAGGGTGCTGTGGTGTTGCCCCAAATGCGCTGATAAGGCACAGTGGGTGCCCTCAATGCCACCTTTGGAGATGGCAGTAAGTACATCCATGCCGTGTAGACAGAATGGGTACATTGCCTGCATAGTGCTCATCACACCTACTCTCTGCTCCCGACCCTCTCACTTGCAGCCCTAATGTGCCATGGAGAGTTAGCACCAAGATCCGGCAGCACAGTTTTGGCCCCGCGCTAGCTGTCAGTACATGTCCAACACACACCTTTAGCATGATGATAGTAAAAGAGCCATTTTGTGAGGTGTCACTCTTTTCTTCTCTGTAATGTCTTATTTTATGTCCATGTTCAACTAGTTTGTGTTGCTGCAAATTCATTGGTTCCAAGATACAAAAGTAGAAATATTAGCGGTGATGATGATTACTGAATTTGAATGCATTACTATGCAAGCAACAGTCTTAGGCCTGGATTTCTGTAAAGTGCTTTCAGATGTTGCAAATTACAGAAGAATTGCAGGTCTTTGGTCCAGGAGTGCAATCTGATTTACTGCCAAGCACATGCTTCTGCGGGATGGTGGTTAGGCTTTTGTGCAACGTCAGATCCCATTTTGCTTCTGTGCTGCTTCTGAAGCATGTTAAAGAAAGTGGCCTGTGCTTGAAAATATGCATGCCGCATCAAGAAACAAACTCAATGCAAAACAACGAAGAAGCATTTTTTAATTTGTGTTTAATTTATTTCACATCTTTATCAGCTGCTCTTCCGAAACGAATCACTATATTAATAACATATAAAACAAACAAAAATTGAACAATTTATTCTATGTTATATATATATATTTATTTTATTTGTATTTAGCTCATGCCTTTCCAGTAGAGGTTCAAGGCAAGTTACATTCAGGTCCTTTAGGTATTTATAACAATGTGAAGGGACCTTTAACAAAGACCATTTATTTGGCTCTAGCAACTGTTTTTTTTTTAAATTTATTTAACAGTTTTTTTATATCGCTTTATCATTTCAATCACAGCAGTTTATATTGTAACTTAAACTTGGTAATATACATTGATAACTTCAATTTTTCTGAGGAAATGGATAGTTAAGTGACTTGCTCAAGGCTGCCAGGAATGCTAGTGGGAATTGAACCCTGGTCTATTGGTTCCCAAGCCAGTGAACCATTAGGCTACTCCTCCAAAACATCCAAAAAATCTGTTCCAATTTTAGAAGAGTGTAAGTCTGATGTAAAATCAACATATCTCCACCCTTCATTGTGGACAATGTTGTTAAAAATGGGCCCAGACAGAAGGAAGTGTATCCAAGTGCAGTGGGAGCCGCCATTTCACAAACATACATGTGGAAAAAATCGATAAGAGGAACCCGACAACTTATACAGGGTGGCCCAGAAAAAGTGAGAACATCTTGTAGCATAGAAGTTATTTAAAAATTCAAAAAGACAGATGTAAACAATTGACAAATTAAAAAAAAAAAGATGGCGACCGGAAATTGTCAAAATAAAGACGTTATATAGCTAAAAAAGGTAAATAAGTAAACTATTTAAGCTTTTCATTTATGAGATCTTCTCACTTTTTTTCTGCCACCCTGTACGTGTAAGTGTGGACATTTTACAATGCACACATGTAAATGCGCTCATTTTGCAAATGCAGACATGCAGTTACTCTCAATCACTTACAGAGAGCTTCATTTTTACTGCATTTTCATTTTTAGGGGGAATTAATCATTGAGGGATTAAGGAGGATATTCCCCTCAATCCCTCCCATAAAGGAGTGACCGAAATGATTAAGGCGTAGCATCTGTTGTCAAGGTGTCAGAGAAATTGTCTGTTTGATTGTGCGTGCACGATCAGCTGTCTGAATGGCAGAGCTGTGCAGTGCAAGGAGTTTGGTCTGAACTTGCAGTTTGAAGTCTCACGAGACTTGAAACCAGAAGATCAGCCTGAATTTCCTGTCCCTCATGACTCCACCCTTCCTAGAGCTGATCACAGCAGAGGAAGCATGAGCTGCAGTGTTTTTGAGGTGCTGCACCTATGGACAGGAATGGCTGAGTGAAAGAGGAAATGGAGAAGGGGTGGGGGTGGGGGTATGAAAGAGAAAGAGAATGGGTAAAGCCTACGGATTCATGAGAGAGAAAAAGAGACTGGAGCATGCCTAAGAAGGGGGTCATGAATGAGACCCACCCACCCACACGCACTCAGTCTCTGATATTCCCCATCACACCCACACATAGAGACTGCACCTGGTGATCCCCATAACATGCACTAACGCATTTCCCAGGACAGATGCATGCATGCATGCAGCCCATGGCACTCCCCATCACATACACACACATACATGAAGCTTTTTAGTACTCCCCATGACACACACGTGCACACAACCCCAACACTCCCATGACAAACATGCACATGCACCCTCCAATCTTCCTCAAAACACATATGCGCGTGCGCACACACACACACACACATGCAGCACTTGGCACTCGCCCCAACACACACACACATGCCATACCCCACAAAACCAGCTAGGAGATACGCATATGAACCTTGCGCATGCATGATTTTAAAATTGAGGAAATGTGCTATCGTATCACACTGCTAGTCAGTGGCATACCAAGGGAGGGGCAGTGGGTGTGGCCTGCCCCAGGAGCCGGCCATAAAGGGGTGCACTCGCACCGGGCCCACACTTCCGAGGCAGCGCTGCAAGTTTACCTGCCTCCAATCCAGGTGAGGGTTTGGCCAGGAGAGAAGAGCCAAAGTGCCTGGATTAGAGGCAGTGTGGCAAGTTACCTGGTTTTAAAGTATGCTTGTCACGCTGCTTCAGAAATGTGGGACCATTGGGGGGGTGGGGTCCATTGCACCATGGAGCGGCATGCCACGGTGGGGTGCCTGCCCTGGGGGGTCAAGGGGGCTGGGAACATCACTGCTGCTTAAATGGCCATTTGTGTCAGGGAGCAGGGTTACCTCTATAGGTGCCCAATTGGAGTCTTGCATGTATCTTTCCTATATGAAATGGGGAATGCACGTACAGATTTTGGGGCCGCCCTGGCCATGCCCCCAGCACACATCATCTATGTTCAGTGTGGTTCCACACGTAAAGCAGGTCCTTTCTAAAGTGGCAGTTTGGTTGTGGATGCATTATACATGTATGTGGTCATTTTGATATGTGTAAGTTGAAAATAAGGTCTTCTAAAATAGCACCCAAAATGTAAAACATACAAAGCAGCAGTCACATCTGTGCAAATCTTCAGTCTGCTAAAGTCCATGAAAATAAGAACAAGCTGGGATATCCTAAATAGCCTCTGTTCAATTGATCCCACAGTGCTCTGGTCTGGCCAATGTGCGGAGCTCATTGTGCTATGCTCAGCAATGCTTTTACTGCTTGAATCACTCCAGATCCCCCAAAACCATAAAAATCCAATCTTTCCATGATCTTAAAGAAGGTAGTCAGTCAGGACCATTTCCGCACTGTATGCCAAGCGGTCATCACCCCAATATTGGACTACGGAAACTCATTCTATCAAGGTCTACTCAAGCAATCTACCCACCCACTTCAACTGGTGCAGAACACTGCAGCACACATCATTGCTGGCACAGCCAAACATGAACACATCACACTTATACTTCAACAACTGCACTGGCTACCGATAATTGCACGGGCGAGATTCAAAGCAACTATAAACATATTCAAGATCATACATCAATGCTCAGCAGTTGTCCTTCAAAGCACATTAATCAAGGATACAACCAGCAGACCCAGATGAGCTAATGGCATTAACAGACTCCACACACCCACGGGATACCATAAGACAAGACATGCTACCTCCAACAGAGCTATATCACTCTCAGTGCCGGCCCTTTGGAACTCCCTCCCGGATGAATTAAGAGCCCTAAATGAAATTAAGGATTTCCAGAAATCCCTCAAAACCCTCCACGGAATTCTATGACCAAGTAACATAGAGAACCTCCACCCTACCGGCACGTCCAAATGAGAACTAAGAACCAATTGCCTGTAGTCTATGGGGTATGTTTACTAAACTCCGAAATTGTGCGGGGCCGCGGTAGGAGTGGGAGGTTCAGGCAGAAAAAAGAAAAAAACGGGAGTAAGCGATCGCACATGTGCGCGGCGCGCTATTGTGCGCCGTGCACAATAGTGCATGGGAAGGCTAAGTGGCGTCCTGATGTGCACACACAAAGGAACAGAGCCATAGTACAATGGTTAAAACACTGACCGCTGGTGCAAGGACCATGGGTTCAATCCCCCACTGTGCCCAATGAAGAAGGCAGGCTGAGGCAGTACCTTTTAAGGGTAAGAATGCTGTAGGAGGCATTTTATTTCTATTTTAATTAGTGCTGCCAGCAAATACACCCCCCTCACAGTGCCGTAACATATGGTGCCGCAGAAGGCACTCCAGAGGACATATCATAAAGTGCACTGTCCGCTAAGGCACCCTATAACGTTGCCTATAGGGAGCCCTAGAAGGTGCTGAATGGGGCGCCCGATGAGGCACCGCAAGGTTACAGCACTGCGAGCGTGTTTCTGCCGGCTGTACTACTTCAAATCACACACACACTGCCCCAGACAGCCCCCCCATGTACCCTGTGAAATACGTATCTCCAAGTTAGAATGCCCTGTTCAATGTATGTCCGGTTTGTGCAATGTAAACCGCAATGGTGCAGAATAGCGCGGTATATGGGGGAATGTAAATAAATAAAGTGAATAAAATAAAGAAACACACTTTGGATTCAAACCACCAACCTCTTGCTCCACAAGCAGTGCAGTCACCAGTGGGCTACAGCTCTATACCTGTAAAGAGATGTCTGTCTGGCTACCAAATAACTTCTGCAGACTGTGCTGCGGCTACCAGGGTAAGGGTAGTCCTCTCGCACCCATGATGCACTGCACATGCAAAGCAGCAGTCTACAGATGATCTGAAGATGGGGTATGCACCCCCACAGCACCTAGGCCTGGTAGTGGGTACTGACCGTGTGTGTTACTGGCACAGAGTAGCTACACACCGTCACAGTGTGCGGGTACTGTGCTCACCCTGAGGGTGCGATGAGGCGCCCAGGACCAGGTCCACAACACCCTCCATGGCTGAAAGAGGCCATGCCAGAGCTCCAAAGCAGTATTAATCTGTGAGATAGGTAGTTTCTGCAGAAACACCTTGGATATCTCTTGCTGTCTTAGTCAGGGGAACCCCTTATGGACACCTAGGTGGACCATGTACCCCCCGGGCTGAAAAACAGGGTCTCCTATCAACAGATCCACATTCTACCTCCCTGCAATGGTGGCAGTAGAGTGGACAATCAACCCCAGTCCTGCTGGGGAACAGACACCCTACAGGGCAGTCAAAGCAGCTCTATACACATCCATAACACAATATCAGACAGACATTAGGCCTGGATATGCTAAGCTGATATTCTCCTGCAGCAAGCCTTCAGCCACTGCACCCTGCAAGGCACTCCATCAAGATACAGACCAGCTGAAAACAGTCTGCTAGCTAGTCCTGGTGGAAATGCATGCACCCAGAACTGGGATGGCAGTGCACACCAGCAGATAAATCAGTGACTGGGCCCCAAAAGGAAACCCATATATATCACATGAGAGAAATATTGTATAGCACTATGGGGGTGCCTAGACATGCTGTGGTCACTGCACAGTCAGGGCGAGAGTGATCCCCCAGCAGGACAGACAGACGTCACCCTGTCTGTGTAGGTGGTGGCCGGCCACTACAATGTCCCAGGCAGTGCCCTATGCCCTGTTCAGATGCATCCTGGCCAGCCCACCCTGTCAGAGCTATACCCATGGTACCTTGCTGCTCATTATGCACATTGGCAGGCCAATACTGGCAACAGTGCTGGCAGTGTGGGCTGTGGAAGGTGTTTGCATCCAACACACACTGTATAGACAGACACACACTCCCACACGTATGCCAGCATTGTGCTACTATAGAGGAGTTTATCAGCCTTGCCCACCACACCAGTCCTGGGCACAGTACAGGCATGGATATGGTACGCAATACTGTTGGGGGTCACTCCCCAGGGTGGTGACCACTGTCAGAGGCCAGACCTGAAGCACACACCGCAGACATCAGAAAGATTGTTATGATGGAGCTCAAAGAGCAAACTGTGCTTAACGTAGGAATGTCTATCTGCCAGTACTCATAGCAAACGTTTGAGAGCTGTGTACCGTATACCCAGCTGTAGGGTGGCATTGCTAAGGTATGCAGGTGCTAGTATTGGGAGATGCACGCAGGGCCCAATGTCCTGCCTCTCCAGGAGGCATTGGCCAATGGGGCCTGTGGGTGTGGGTGTGTCTGCCCCTGTTGGCTGCTGCTTTACGGCAGAGGTTCCCAACTCCAGTCCTGGTGTGCCTAACACTGTTCGGGTTTTCCTGCTGTCCCTCATGAATATGCATGAGCTACATCTACATGCCATGGGGGTGGTGCATAGATATGCAGCACAGGCATTTGTATTGGAGGCAGCATGGAACCTGAATGGTGTGTGGTCCTCCAGGACTGCATTTGGGAGACTCTGCTCTAGGTAATGCCCCTGTTCATGGTGTCTGTGCTCGGTGTGGTAAAAGATAGGCGTATTACCAATGCGTATGTCCTCAGCAATACAGGTTTGTCCTTACTATCACGGTTTAGTTGTGGGAAAAATATGTGGACAGGATTGGCAGTAGCCCCAGCTGGGCTTTGAACCTGTGACCTTCTGTTCTTGCACACACTGTCTGTGTGCACTGCACCACCGTGTTGCCACAGATTGGTTGAATTCCCTGGGAAGTCCATGACTGTACATCCGACAGGGCCTGTCTGTTGCAGTGGACGGTGCCAGCCTGCACATGGCTAGGCCACCGTCTTCTGTGGCTAGCAGCCACTGCCCCCTCCACCACCTGTACCCTTCCGCCAACATGCTGGCATGTCCTTATCTTAGAATAACCATATGACCTGATTGAGTTGTGGCACTCCAGGACTGCATTTGGGGGACTCGGCTGTAGGTAATGCCCATTGTTATGGTGTGTGAGCGGTGTAGGATAAAATATGGGTGATTGAACCATGCTTATGTTCTCTGCAATAAAGGAGTGTCTTTACTATCTCTGTTTAGTGGTGGGTAAAATATGGGGACTGGGCTGGCAGGTGCCCCAGCTGGGATTTGAACCTGTGACTCTCTGGTCCTAGAAGTATTGGCTCTGTCCGCTGCACCACACTGTGACCACAGAGACATTGCAGTCCCTGGAGATAGGAAACCTGACCGAAAGAGTCGGAAACCCTGCTCTGCACATTTTTACTGTGGGCTCATTCACCTTGTCTGGAGACAAAAGTGCAAATAAACCCCGCAAATGACCGCGAAAAAAGGGGGAAAAAATATAACCAAGCTGGGCAACAGTGCTATTAATGGACAAACATAACAAAACTCTGAGGTAAGCTCCATAAAAAGGGAATGATTTTTGGAGGGGTCTCCGCTCCGTAGACCCTTCCAAAAATCATTTTTTTTTTTGAGCTTTCCTGGGTGTGTTTTTTATTTTTGCCCATTGCTAGCACTGTTCCCCAGCTGAATTATAATTATTAGAATTTTTGTTGTGGTCATTTTCGCTTTTTATTTGCACTTTTGTTCTGTGCACATGTATCACACTGCTCACGTTTTGTAGGTTTCCCTGGTTTTGCTGTACATTGCTGACGGAAATGGTTTCTCTTCCCTTTAAATGCCCTCTACCGCGAGTGTTTCACTCGCGCTATTTTTAACTTGTAAATTCGGCCCCGATAATGTGCGGGGAGCCTCTCCCCTCCCCTTCCCCACCCATTAACCCCGTCTCTCCGCCCCTCGGGAGCCTTCCTCCGCCCTCAGAATGCCTTTCCATGCCTCTATCGGACATTTGCGGGTCCTGTACTTGTGCGGGGCCCGTTAGTGTGACGCGCAATTGTGCGGGGGCCCGTTAGTGTGACGCGCAATTGTGCGGGGCACTTAAGAGCGCTTAAGTGCATCATTGCCGTGCGCTATTGTGCGGTGCGCAATTTTGCGAGGTTTAGTAAACATACCCCTATATGTACGTCTTGTCACCCTTCCCCTCTTGTTCAATGTAGACCCACAAATGTGTCGTCAATCACTTTGATTGAAGGATAAAGTGGTATACAAAACTGGTTAAATAAATAAATACAATTTTATAACAGGGCACTTAGGTTAATAGGGCTGGAGGGTGCCTATTTTAGCCTATTTTATAAAGTCACATAAGCTCCTATAGCACAAATCCTGCAGAAATCATGCCTAAATTGAAGGCACAAACATTATAAACAGGCACAAATGTTAGCATGTAAAGTACTCGAAAACTTAAAATATATACATAAATTGAAATTCTCCCCATACTCCACCCAACTCCCATTCCTGTGTGTGTCTACTGTACAAGTATGTGCTTGCTTGCACCACGCATATGTCTAGGCATGACCTAATTTTATAAGAGCAAAAATGGTTTGTAAAATTACTTTCAAAGTGTGCAAAGTTTACAAATTGCAAAACATTTCTGTGACATAAAGGAGGTACCCTTGCGAACACAGCAGACAGACAGCAGAGAGTAGATGGCAGCAAGTTCAACCTTTATTGCAGTATTGCCCCAATGTGTTTCGGCATGCGCCTTCCTCGGGGGGTACAGCCTCATAAAAACATAAATAATGTTATAACAATGAGGATAAAATAGATCAAATGACAATGAGGTATTTAAATTACAATAAAATACAAAGATTAAAAATATATAAATAAATAATAAGCAAAACAATCAATACTCAACCTAAATTAAAACCTTAAAAATGCAAAAAGGGCTAACTAAGATCAAATGATAAAAACATAATAAAGACAAACAAAGAAAACAGAAGACCAGCACCAGCATACTGAAAAACTAGTGCAGGGGTATCAAGGTTGGACAGTCTTATCAAGTAGCATTGACCCACCTACTTTCATGCAATATACAACTGTTCATACCAGGTGAAAAAAGTGGATGAGGGAGGACACCAATACATAGTAACATAGTAAATGACGGCAGATAAAGACCAGCATGGTCCATCTAGTCTGCCCAGCAAGATGGCAAGAGTAGGTGCACCTGTCGCTGTGCAGGCCACCCCTCCCCATGTCTTTGTTTAGGGGTGAACCCACCACTCCATGTAGGACATCCCTATTTGTTGAGACGTTAGATGGTTCAGAAGTTAGATGGCACCATTTATTTTGCTTTTATCCTGTTGCTGTAAAGGGATGCACTGTGTTTGTCCCATGCTGTTTTGAATTCCGTCACCGTGTTTGCCTCCACCACTTCCATCGGGAGGGCATTCCAAGCATCCACCACCCTTTCAGTGAAAAAATATTTCCTGACATTGCCTTTCAGTTTACCACCTTGCAGCTTCATGTTATGCCCTCTAGTTTTACAGGTTCCCCGTCTTTGGAAGAGGTTTGTTTGTTCATCATTTCTCTTTAAGTATTTAAAGGTCTGAATCATATCTCCCCTGTCCCTCCTCTCCTCCAAAGTGTACATATTTAGGTCTTCAAGTCTCTTCTCATAAGGCTTCTGATGCAGGCTCCAAATCATTTTGGTCGCCTTCCTCTGAACAGTTTCCAGTCTTTTTGCATCTTTTGCAAGATATGGTCTCCAAAACTGAAAACAGTATTCCAAGTGAGGCCTCACCAGTGACTTGTACAGTGGCATAAGTACCTCTTCCTTTCTGCTGGTAATCCCTCTTTGTATGCAGCCCAACATCCTCCTGGTTTTGCCACCGCCTTGTCGCACTGTTTTGCAACCTTGAGATCATCAGAGATAATCATACCAAGGTCTTTCTCCTGAACCGTGCATACCAACCTCTCGCCCCCTATCGTGTACATTTCCCTTGGATTTCTGCTACCCAAGTGCATGACACTGCACTTTTTCACATTAAATCGTAGTTGCCAAGCATTAGACCATTCTTCCAGCTTTTGTAGATCGTTCCTCATGCTAACCACTCCCTTGGGGGAGTCCACTCTATTGCAAATTTTTGTGTCATCTATAAAAAGACAGACTTTTCCATTCAGTCCTTCAGCAATATCACTCACAAATACATTGAACAGTGCCGGGCCCAGGACCGAACCCTGGGGCACCCCGCTAATCACCTTCCTTTCATCCGAGTGAGCTCCATGAACCATCACCTTCTGTTGTCTGTCAGTCAACCAATTTCTAATCCAGTTTACCATCTTGGGACCCATACTCAAGCTACTGAGTTTATTGACAAGCCTCCTATGAGGAACAGTATCAAAGGCTTTGCTGAAATCCAGGTAGATGACATCCATTGCATGCCCCTGATCTAGTTCCTTGGTCACCTAGTCAAAGAACTCAATCAGATTTGTTTAGCAAGATCGTCCTTCGGTAAAACCATGTTGCCTTGGATCTTGCAACCTGTTGGTTTTGAGAAAGTTCACTATTCGCTCTTTCAGGAGCGCCTCCATTACTTTTCCCACCACCGAGGTAAGGCTCACATAATCTATGGGAACAGCTAAAGTGTACAACATATATCATAGAGACTGGGATGTGAATGTAACCCTATTCATTGTGTATTCCTAAAGAGCATTCCTTGCTATCTTTAAGTTCTCCATAAAAACAACAGCAGCACCTAACTAAAGAGTGGCTAAAATAAGCAGCCAATACAAAGGGCACTTTTACAAGAATAAGAGTGCTCCTGCTCAGGAATCACTGTAGTGTCATAACCTAGTTTTTCAGTATGCTGGTGCTAGTCAACATCCATTCTTCTGTTTTCTTTGCTGAAACACGTCGGGGTAACTGCAATAAAGGTTGAACCTACTGCCATCTACTCACTGCTGTCTGCTGTGCTTTTTTATGAGAGAGGTCTGCTCTCTTTTGGGCCCATGTGTACAATACATACATTGCAACACACATGTAGACATCGGTGCGATCTAATAAGCCTCTAAGGGCCCCTTTTACTAAATTCCACTAATATTTTGCGCTTAACATGTGTTGTCAATGCATGCTAAGTGCAGAGCCTCAGTGTTATGCATCGGTGGCGCGATCTGTATGTTCCCGGAAGCTAACGCATGGTGCAGTTAACATAGGTTTACCTAACGACTCCATAGAGGAGTCATTAGGTGAAATCATGCCATGTGCCTTGATAATTGCACACCACACTCTGTCTCAGCCCACCCCTTCTGCACAGCAGCGCACAATTGCCATTTAACGTGTTTTGGCGGACGGTAGCTGGCATGGCCGTGTATTAGTGCGCACTGTGGCCAGCTATCTCACACTAAACTACATTAATCATCAGCAGGTTTTAGTAAAAGCGGCCTTAAGTTCAGAATTCAGAATCAGTTCAAAATCTGAATCAGGTACTATTCATATTGGGGGTGATTCTGAACCACGTTTAATGGGTCTGAACATCCGATCCGGATATCGAGACCTGCTAAACACCCGGGACTGTATTCCCACGCCAAAGCTCCTCACATGTATAAAGGAAATGTGTGGGGAGCTCTGGACGGGGGCGGGAGGGAGTGGGCCAAGGGAGGAGCGGGGCAGTGGATGGCGCCATGTCCCCTGACGTATAAGGCCGATTCTGAGGTCAGCCCTGTATGTCTGGGGTCGGCCATTTAAATGGGGGATGTATTCCACCTCGGAGGTGGAATAAGTCCCCCTGGACATTGGGAGATGCTGGAGCAGGGGCTCGCAATACAGGTGAGGGGATACAGGAGGTTCCCCGCAGCCCGACCATGGCCTTGGGAGGCCTGATTAGGAGTTGAGCTGCGGGAAATGAAGGATTCTCTGTTGCTGCTGGGGATTGTGGCCTCTGCATGGAGCCGCAGTACCATGACAATATGACACCATGGCACTGCGGCTACATGTAGGAGCCAGACTGGGCTAGCCAGGTAGTTGGCTAGATGTCCAGGATGCCTTAATCAGGGCACGTCCCAGACATCCAGTCACTATGCCGCGACTCTGCTCCCACAGGGATGTCTAACTTGGACGTCCAGACGGCCTGGGGATGCACAATTTAAAACTGGCCTCCTTCTGAATAGTGATTCTGATTAGAGACATGCAACAGAGCTCCTAGTCTGCCCCAAAATGTTATTGTGTAAATGATGGTACATTTCGTTTGGCTAATTTTCTTTGGGTAGAAGACAGTACACTACTCTTCCATGATGTAGAACTGAATATCTGAATTTACTGCTAGATAATGCTGTGATTTGTTATGCTGGTAGTCACAGTTGGGATTGAAATATTGAGGATTGGTGCTAATGCTCCCAAGTTTCAAAGTTGTGCTAATTCAGCCTTTTCTTGAGGGTAGTTTTATAACAGGGTGCCTAGTTTAAGAGGGCAAGTAGGCACCAACATAGGCGCCAGTTTATAAAGACACATGAGTCCTTTTACGGAAGTGTGTTAGGTTTTTGCACTATTGCACATTTAGTGCTAAAACTAACATGTGATAAGTGCAACAGTCGTGTGCTAATTGTTGGAGGTATGTCCTGAATGTTCCTGGTACTTACCACACTGAACCGCACCCTAGCGCTTGGCAGTAGTATTCGCAATTAATGTAAGTGCACTTAATACCACCCTTTGAGGTATCATTAAGTGCACCCTTGCTAATTGCAGCATTGTCAGTTATCATGCAACTTGCTCTCCATGCCCACTCTCAGCTCTAACCTGCCCATGCCCTACCTCATCACACAATTTGCAGTTACGGTGAGACTCAGTGGGAATCGGTACGCCTTGCCGTAATAGCTACCACGGCCCCATCTGACACAACGCATGCTAAAATGCACATTAACTGCTTAGCACTAGGGTTCTCAACTGGTTTCAGATTTGCTTGACAGGTTGAATCTAGGCCTGGGTTTACCCCATTGCATGCAGGGACTTGTAGTTCTGTTTTCTCTATTGCATGCCACAAGAGAAGCAGGACTCCTCCCTGCATGCAGAGGGGGAAACCCAGGACTGGATCCAACCTGTTGGGTGAATCTGGAGCCAGTTGGCAATCCTACTTAGCACACTTTAGTAAACGGGCCCCATAGGCACCTATGTGTCTTTCTAAAATACTGGCATAAAAAGCAGAGATTACACCTTAAATACAGGCATGGGAATTTATATTGGCATGAGAGCAGATGTAAATGAATGTGCGTATAGTTCACAAATATGTGTGTAGTTTAGCATATTTCATAATTAACATGTGTACTTGCGAACTCCAGACAATGCCCTCGGTAAGTGTGTTCATGCCATCATGCATATTTTTATGACAGTCGGCATTTTATAAGAGACCATTACGTGTATATGGTAGATTACTTTAGGGGTCAGATTGACCATTCTGAACCTGGGCGACAACAGGACAGGAGCAAGGGGGAATTGCTCCTTTCCCATCCACTAGACATCGGGGATACCTTCTTGATAAGTGGAAGAGGGGGTCTTGGGGTTAGAGGAGAGTGGGAATTTCACCTCAGCGGGCTCGTCATCGGAGGAGGGGGGAAGGTGTTCAGGGGGATTGGATATCCATGAGTGCTGCTGCTGTGCACCCCGATGCTAGGCAATTAGCATCAAGGTGTTCCGGGGCGGAGCAGAGGCGGAATCTGTCGCTAGCATTCCATGGGGAAAGTCAGGCGTGGCAATGGCTGACCTAACTTTACCCATGGAAGCTCAACATCACCGCTGCTTGCTTAGCTTCTGGCTTCTGCGGTGTATTACCAAATTTTACACTTTTCCTTTAACCCTGTCACTCACTAGCTCACTGACTAGGCACAGACACTTTGGTAAATACAATATGCTTTTATTAAATTAAGGGGCATGTTTACTAAACATTCCTAACGTGCGGGGCCGCGGTAGTGTGCCTGTGCCATATAAGGAGTGGGCGGGTCAGGCAGAAAAAAGAAAAAAAACGGGAGTAAGCGATCGCACATTTGCGCGGCGCGCTAATGTGCGCCGTGCAAAATAGTGTGTGGGAAGGCTAAGTGGCGCCCTGATATGCACACACAAAGGAACAGAGTCATAGTACAATGGTTAAGACACTGACAGCTGGTGCAGCTGCCATGGGTTCAATTCCCCATTGTGTGCAACAAAAAGGGCTGGCTGAGGCATTAATTTTAATGGGTAAAGGTGCTTTAGGAGGCATATTAATTTTGGGCGGCATAAGGCAGTGCGCTGATGCCCAAGCACGGGACCAGAGCCACAGCACAATGATTAAGACACTGACCAATGGTGCAGGGATCAGGGGTTCAATCCCCCACAGTGCCCAATGAAGAAGGCTCACTGAGGCAGTGCATATTATGGGGATGAGTGCTGTAGGGGGCAATTTATGTTTATTTCAGTTATCACTACTAGCAAACGCACTCACAAAGCGTGTTAACATAAGGCGGCCCATAAGGCACATGTTAAAGTTCACTGTCCGCCAAGGCACCCTAGAATGTCCCCTATAGAGCACCATATATGTTGCATCACAGGATAATGTATAGTGCACCTTATATGGACAGCAACCATAAGGTGCCCTATAGGGCGCCCTATAAAGCACCCTCAGAGGCACCTTATGGGTACAGTACACTGAGGGTGTGTTTGATGGCAGCAACATATGTACATTAAATCTAAAAAAAGCTTTGGACAACCCTATCAAATAACCCCACTGTGGGCTTGAACCCATTACCTCTGGCTCCACAGGCAGTGAAGTAACCATTGGGCTACAGCTATATAGCTGCCAGCAAGCCCCTGGCTGGCTGCAGAGAGCCTGCATGTCACCACACAGACAGTCTGCTGTGGTAACCAGGATAGGGTTAGGCCACCCATACCCATGATGCACTGCACATGCAAATCAGCTGTCCACAGATGAACACAAGATGGGGAATGCACCCCAACAGCTCCCCGGCCTGGTAGGGGGACGTGTCCGTGTGCACCCACACAGCACCTTGGCCAGGTAGGAGGTACTGACCGGGTGATTAACTGGCACAGAGTAGCTACACACAGTCACATTGTGCGGGAACTGTGCTCACCCTGAGTGTGCGATGAGGCGCCCTGGACCAGGTCCACAGCACCCTCCATGGCTGAGAGAGGCCATGGCAGAGCTCCAAAACAGTCGTAATCTGTCAGATAGGTAGTTTCTGCAGGAACACCTTGGATATCTCTGTCTGTCTCAGTCAGGGGAACCCCCACGGACCCCTAGGTGGGCCATGTACCACCAACCCCCCCCCCCCCAAGGGCGGCAAACAGGGTCTCCCATCAACAGATCCCTCCCTTCCCCCCCTGCAATGTTGGCAGTAGAGTGGACCATCAACCCCAGTCCTGTTGGGGAACAGACACCCTACAGGGAAGTCCAAGCAGCCCCACCCACACCCAGACCACAATATCAGACAGACAGTAGGCCTGAATATGCTAAGATGCACCCCACCACCATCTGATATTCCCCTGCATCAAGCCATCAGCCACTGCACAGCACTCCAGCAGGGCACATACCAGCTGTGAACAGTCTGCTGGTTAGTCCCGCTGGAAATGCATGCACCCACAACTGGGATGGCAACACACACAAGCAGATACATCAGTGACTAGGCCCCAACAGGTGACCCATATATATCACATGAGGGAAATGCTATGAAGCACTATGGGGGTGCCTAGCCATGCTGCCGTCACTGCACAGTCAGGGTGGAGTGAAAGCCCAGCAGCACATACAGAGGTCACCCTGTCTGTGGAGGTGGTGGACGGCCACTACAATGTCCCTGCCAGTGCCCTATGCCCTGTGCAGATGCATCCTGGCCAGCCCACCCTGTCTGAGCTATACCCATGGTACCTTGCTGCTCATTATGCACATCATCAGGCCAAAACTGGCAACAGTGCTGGCAGTGTGGGCTGTGGACAGTGTTTGCAGCCAACACACACTGTATAGACAGACACACACTCCCACACATATGCCAGCATTGTGCTACTATAGAGGGGTTCAGAATCCTTGCCCACCACACCAGTCCTGGGCACAGTACAGGCATGGGTATGGTATGCAGTACGGTTGGGGGTCACTCCCCAGGGTGGTAAACACTGTCAGGGGCCAGACCTGACGCACACACCGCAGACATCAGATAGATTGTTATGATGGAGCTCAAAGAGCAGACTGTGCATAACGTAGGGATATCTATCTGCCAGTACTCATAGCAAACGTTTGAGAGCTGTGTACCATATACCCAGGTGTAGGGTGACATTGCTAAGGTATGCAAGTGCTGGTATTGGGTGCTGCACGCAGGGCCCAATGTCCTGCCTCTCCAGGAGGCATTGGCCAATGGGGCCTGTGGGTGTGGGTTTGTCTGCCCCTGTTGGCTGCTGCTGTACGGCAGAGGTTCCCATATCCAGTCCAGGTTTGCAATACACTGGTTGGGGTTTCCTGCTGTCCCTCATGAATATGCATGAGCTACATCTACATGCCATGGGGGTGGTGCATAGATATACAGCACAGTTATTTGTATGTGTGGCAGCATGGAACCTGAATGGTGTGTGGTCCTCCAGGATTGCATTTGTGAGACTCTGCTCTAGGTAATGCCCCTGGTCATGGTGTCTGTGCTTGGTGGTGTAAAAGATGGCGTATGGACTTCCGGTGATGCGGTAAGCGCGAGCAGACGTGTGCTGACCGCGCTTCCACTGCCCCCAGCCCAAGCCGGCATATTTGAGCCGTACTTCAACCCAGCGAACCTGACCAGTGGTTACCCCGGTACCGTACACTTCTCCCCTGCCGATCGAGCAGAGTGAGTTCGCGGAGGATGGCCGCGGCGCTTCGCACCGGGAAGAGAGAGCGAGATCGGGGGCCTGCCACGAGCAAGATGGCGGACGGAGGGGGGGCGCCTTCGTCGCCAACCTCCCCGGCAAAAGTAGAGGAAATTTCGGCGGCCGTGGCGGAGGCTCTAGCGGTACAGTTTACCGTCATCCGAGACAAGCTAGACACAGTGCAGAGCTCGGTCGATGCTTATGGAAAACGGCTGCAGGAAGCGGAAGCGTGTGGGCCGTGCGGAGGACACCCTGCTCGAGTTGCACCGGACAGTGACGGGCCTCGAGACCCGACTGATATCTCAAGAGGCCAAACTTGATGACCTCGAGAATCGCTCTCGAAGAAAAAACTTGAGAGTAATGGGGTCCCTGAAGAGGTGCTTGATCAAGATCTAAGGAAATACCTGCAGAGACTCTTTGACGCACTGCTAGGAGAAACTGGTGCCGGCGAGACCATCGAGGTTGAGAGGGTGCACCGCGTGGGGAGCAAAAGGGCCCAGGATACTCGCCCTCGCCTGGTTCTGCTTAAACTCCTCCGTTACCCACAAAATGAAGAAGCTCTTCTGTGAGCCGCTAAACGGCAGGGCTCTATACAGCTGGACAATGTGCGGCTCCGGATAGCTCAGGACTATTCCACGGCCTGAGCCAGCGCCGGCGTGCCTACGCTCCTGTATGCCAGAAATTGATCGATGCACAGATTAAGTTTACCGTCCAGTACCCGGCACGCCTTCACGTGTTCAACGAGGGACAGCGCAAGACTTTTGAGACTGCTGAGGAGGCTGCCCGGTATGTGGACGCTAAGTTCCCGGGAGGTGCATCACACTGAATACCCTCAAGTGACTGTCAGTACCTCAGAGAGGGGCTAATTCTGCACCCACGGTTTTGGGACGCTCTGTTTGTTTAATTGTTGTGATTTGGGGCACTTCGGCGGCCTATTGATGTTAACCTCGGCAAGGGGTCAGGTTGGGTGTCAATGCGAGAGTTTGCCTGGGCCACTCTGGGGGGTGTCCCGAGTGACCAGCAGTTGGTAGTTACTGGCTGGTAAACCGGTGACTTGAAGTGCCGGAGTCATCCTGGGGCTCCCGGGAACCTCCCCCCAGATGGGCTGGTGGGACCCACGTGATGCTGGGAGTGGGCTGGCTGGCCTGGAGGGGTTGCAGGCGAGGGTGCGGATGGGTGTTGGGCCCGGCGATCCCTCTGACCTGGAGCGCCATTTCCATTTAGGGAATGTTGTAATTATTTGCTGTTTTGCTCTGTTTGCCTTGTTTTTCCTTATCTTCTGACTTACAGATTGCTAAGATAGGTCTGGGAACTATGCATGCCCCTCTTAGAGGGTGAATTGAATGCTTGTTAAGTTTTATTTGCAGTTGGCTATATAGGACAGACACCGGAAGGAGAGTGACGGGGGGAGTGATGAGTCGGGTAAGGTAGCGGTGGACAGTGAGGCTCCCGAGGCCGCGGGAAGGGTGACCAGGGGGTTTGGGTTAACATGGGGTTTGCATTAGTGCTTGGGGCCCGCGAGAAGGGGACTAGGTGCTTTAGCGGGGGGAGTATCGAAATGGGGGGGGGGGCGGTGGGGCGTATCATAGGAGGTCACATACAGCGAGGAAGGGAAGTAGTTGATGGGGGAGAGCGTGAGGTATCTAGGGGAGAGGGAGGGGGGGGAGGGAGGAGGGTGGGGGGGGGAGGGAGGAGGGAGGGGGTATGGGGGGGGAGGGGAAGGTAGGGAAGGGGAGGGAGGCCAACCGCATTTTGCAGGTACGTTCCAGAAGACCCCGAAGGGGACACTTGAGGGAGGGGTGGGGGTTCCAGGCTGGGAGGACCCTCTTCCCGTTAGACGATGGAGACGGTCATTCTTGTCTTGACACTGCCCCGTTGCTCTGAAGTAATAACGTGGAATGTGTGCGGTTTGGGAAATCCATAAGCGATATAAAATTTTACAGGCCCTGGCAAGACATAAATGCGACATTGCATTCCTCCAAGAGACCCACCAGACAGCTGACGAACATAGGAAGTTGTGCCGGGGCTGGGTGGGGCAGGTTTGGGGGGCTCCAGCCCTTGGCAAAAAGGGGGGAGTGGCGATCTTGATTAACAAAAAGATACGTTGTACGGTGGAGTCGGAGATTTGCGATACGGCGGGGCGTTATTTGCTGTTGCAGAGTATATTGGAGGGGCGATCCGGTCATTTTGGGGACGGTGTATGGCCCTAATGCCCCCGACCCCGGTTTTTATGCCCGACTAGCTTCCAAGGTGGAGCAGATGCCCGACCTTCCGCTTCTTCTGGGAGGTGACGTCAACGGAGTCCTTGATTTCACTTTGGATACTTGCGGAGGGGGGATGCGCGAGCGCGGGAGACAGTCACCCGAGTGTTAAATAAATTTGTGCGAAGACTGGGACTAGTTGATATCTGGAGGGTGCTACCACCACTGGAGAGGGATTTTACCCACCAATCTCGAGCCCATGGCACCAGCTCTCGGATAGATTACTTATTTCTGTCTTCCGGGAGTCTTGCGAACGTAGTTGAAGTGCAGATTGGACCATTCGAAATTTCCGATCATGCGCTGGTGTGGTTGGACTTTCACTGGGGAGGGACATGGCCAAGACTCGATCTGGCGATTTCCGCCAGAGCTCTATGGTGATGCCCACTTTCATAAATTTCTAGAGCAACGATGGAGGGAGTTTGAGGAGGACCATCGTGGCCATCGGGATGATCCCGAATGAACTTGGGAGACAGCTAAGGTTTGCTCAGAGGTGATATCATTGGATTTGCGGCCCGCAACGTAGGCTACATATGGAACGGATTCTCCGTCTGGAGAAACGGGTTTCCTGGCTGCGGCGCGCCTGGCGAGAGGCCCGTCGGAGGAGCTCCGGAAGGAGCTCTGGGAGGCCAGGGTGGATCTTAACGAGCTGCTTCATCAACGGGCTAAGAAATCTCTGCTCTATTATCGCTATCGACTATACAGCTATGGGGATAAACCCGGGCGCCTATTAGCACGGTTGTCTGAAGGGAGCGCGAGGGTGGGCGAACGATAGCGGCGTTGCGTGACGAACAGGGGCATTGCAGAGAAATACTCAAAATATCGTACAGGTTTTTCGGAGGTTTTTCCGAAAGTTGTATGCGGCGGAGGGGGGGTCTCCCTCGGAAAATCCCAGCCTATCTGCGGCAGCTGAACCTGCCATCGCTCAACGCAGCGCAGAGCAGCCAGTTGGGGAGCCCTCTTACCCCGGCTGAGGTGTGCTCTGTTATTGACCAAGCTAGCTGTTTTAAGTCCCCGGGTCCGGACGGCTTGGGTGCCGAATTTTATAAGCTGCTTAAAGATTATATAGGCCCGACCTTGGTAGCAGTGTTTACGCGGAGGGTAGCCCAGGGGGGTTTTAAGTGGGGCGGGAACCATGCGCATATTACCCTGATACAGAAGCCGGGGAAGGATCCTGAGCAGCCTGCGTCTTACCGTCCTATTTCTCTGTTGAATTTCGATGTAAAAATTTTTGCTAAGATTATGGCCGATCGGCTGGCGGAGTATCTTCCTTCTCTGGTCCACAACTCCCAGGTAGGGTTTGTGAAAGGCCGGTATATAGTTCGGAATATGCGCAAAATCATTGCATCTCTGGAGTGGGTACATGATCGCCAGCTGCCCTCCCTCTTGATAAGTTTTTGACGCCGAAAAGGCTTTTGACAGAGTCGACTGGACTTATCTTAGAGCGCTGCTTCCCTGGTATGGGCTGGGACCCTCTTTCTGTGCCATGATTGATTGCCTGTATGATTCTCCGACGGCGGGGATACTTGCAACGGGCAGTTATCGGAGGCCTTCCCCCTAGAGAGAGGGACGCGGCAGGGGTGCCCCCTATCCCCCCTCTTGTTTGTGTTATCGCTGGATCCTTTGATTAGGGCGTTGGAGATGTCGCAGGTGATACAGGGGATACGTATGGGCTCCAAACTTTCAAAGTGTCGGCTTTCGCCGATGATATACTGGTGCACATCTCGGCGCCTACGGACTCCCTGCCTGGTTTACTGCATGAAATGCGGGAGTTTGGCGTGTTTTCAGGGCTGCGGATTAATAGCGATAAGTCGGAGGCCCTCGATGTGTTGGGGACGTTGCAGCGCGGGTGGGTCGGCGGGTTCCCCCTTAAATGGGCGCACTCCCACTTTGCCTACTTGGGTATTAGGTTGACCGGCCACCCGCGAGAGCTGTACCGCTGTAACTTTGGGGAGATGTTGGCCCGTACGAGATCCCAGCTACAGGCTTGGAAGCCGCTGCCGCTCTCACTCTCGGGGAGGGTGGCGGCTATCAAGATGGTCATCCTACCCCGGCTGCTGTACTGGCTGCAGACCTTGCCGGTGTGGCTGTTGCGAGGCGATCTGCACAGATTGGAGGTAGCCTTCCGGACCTTTCTGTGGCGGGGAGCTCGAGCCCGTATACCCTTGTCACGGCTTACGGGGAGGTGGCGGGATGGGATGGGGCTTCCCGACTAGGGGTGTATGCCTTGGCATGTCAGGCTCGTCATCTGGGGGATTGGTTAGGCGGAACAGCGGTCTATACCCCCACGAGCTTCGAAGAAGCGTATGTGGCGCCGTATTCACTGCTGGGGATCTACACACAGAACGATGCCACCTTCCAGCCGCCTTGCATCGAGTGTCCTGCTTGAGTCAGCCCAGCGGACGTGGCGCTATCTTAATGGTCGCTGGGGGACGAACTGGACGGCGTCCAGTTGGATGCCTTTACAAGGAAATGTCCACTTCTCCCGGGGTCGAGCCGGGCTTTCAGGATTGGTGGCGAAGGGGGATTCGAAAGGTCGGGCATTTAGTCGACGAGTCGGGCAGTGCAAGTCCTATCAATCCCTGTGTCGGGAATATGATTTAACCTCGACTTCTGTTTTTGCATACCTTCAGGTTTCCACTATATTGCCACCCTGCCTAGGGCGGCTCTGGGTTCGGAGCGCTCGGTACAATTGTTGGGTTTTTGCCTGGGGGAGGACGCTCCTCAATCCATTGCGGGCTATCGAGCTCGTTGATGGCTCTCCAAGAGCCTGTCGATTATCGGGGAGTGGAGGCGGCCCGGGCTGCGGAGATGGGGAAGCCGATCCCCCCACGCACCATTTTGGTGGCTCTCCGACGAATTGCGCCACTGGTGGAGGGGGCCAAATGGCGAGAGATACAATTTAAATGTCTCACTCGAGCCTATTTCTCGCCGAGACGAGCCTTCCGTAGCCATTTGACGAGTGACGGCCGGTGCCGCGTTGCCAAAACTCCTCTAGCCAACTTATGGCATATGTGGTGGGCCTGTCCACATATCCGATCCTACTGGGCTAGAATTGCACGGTATGTCTCGGGGTTACTACGGCAACAGGTGCGATGGACCGGGGCCTTTGTGGTATTGGATAAACTCGACCTCCCCTGTCCGCCCCGGCGAACTGACCGACTGTTCCTGCGAAAGGCCTGTCTGGTGGGCAAAGGTCCCATCCTACGACTGTGGCGCGACCCGCAACCCCCGACATTTGGGGAGTGGCGTAATAGCCTTCACCAGTTACTGCTGGCAGAACGCTGGCGAGCTCGGGGCAGTGTCAAGCGCTGGACCTCCTTCCTGTTGGTGTGACCCCTATATTGGCCGGTTGGGGGCACGTTGTCGGAACGAGATCCTACAACTAGGTCGATGACGGAGGGGGTGAGGAGGGGGTGATAAAAGGTCGAAGGTGACAGGGAGTGCGGTTGGGGTGTATGTATTGGAAGATCTGGATTGGTTGGTGTCTGGGTGGGGAGGTAGTGGGAGGGGTAGGGGTGGGGGGGAGGAAGGGGGGGAGGGGGGTGGGGGTATAACTTGAAAACTGTTTTCACCCTTTGTCAATGGTCTCCGGTGGGGATGAGAGTCCACCCCACTGGAGTTTGACTGTTTTAGCCTGTTACTGTTGTGTGGTGATGTTTAAATAAAGTTTATAAAAAAAAAAAAAAGATGGCGTATGACCAATGCGTATGTCCCCAGCAATAAAGGATTGCCCTTACTAACATGGTTTAGTTGTGGGGAAAATATGTGGACAGGATTGGTAGTAGCTCCAGCTGGGCTTTGAACCTGTGACATTTTGTTCCTGCACACACTGTCTGTGTGCACTGCACCACTGTGTTGCCACAGATGAGCTGAATTCCCTGGGAAGTCCATGACTGTACATCCGACAGGGCCTATGTTGCAGTGGACGTGCCAGCTTGCACATGGCTCGGCCACTGTCTTCTGTGGCTAGCAGCCACTGCCCCCTCCACCACCTGTACCCTACCGCCAACATGCTGGCATGTCCGTATCTTGGAAAAGCATATGACCTGATTGCGTTGTGGCACTCCAGGACTGCATTTGGGGGACTCGGCTGTCGGTAATGCCCATTGTTATGGTGTGTGTGCGGTGTTGGGTACAAAATGGGTGTGTGAACCATGCTTATGTTCTCTGCAATAAAGGAGTGTCTGTACTATCTCTGTTTAGTGGTGGGTAAAATGTGGGGACAGGGTTGGCAGGAGCCCCAGCTTGGATTTGAACCTGTGATCCTAGAGGTACTGCCTCTGTCCGCTGCACCACATTGTGGCCACAGTGATAGTGCAGTCCCTGGGGGTGGGAAACCTGACCAACAGAGTCAAAAACCCTGCTCTGCACATTTGTACTGTGCGCTCCGTCACCATGTCTGGTGACATAACTGCAAATACACCCCTCAACCGACCACGAACAACTGGGGATAAATATAACCAAGCTGGGCAACAGTGATATTAATGGGCAACCATAGCAAACACTCCCAGGAAGGCTCAGAAACAAGGAAATGGTTTTTGGAAGGGTCTCCCCTCCGTAGCCCCTTCCAACTTTCATTTCATTTTCTTTGAGCTTTCCTGGGTGTGTTTCTTATGTTTGCCCATTATTATCGGGGTTCCCCAGCTGCCTTCCTATTTTTAATATGTTTGTTTGGGTCTTTTTCTATCTTTATTTGCACTTTTGTTCTGTGCACATGTATCACACTGCTCACGTTTTGCAGGTTTCCCCGGTTTCCCTGTACATTGCTGACGCGAAATGGTTTCTCTTCCATTTAAATGCCCTCTACCGTGAGTGTTTCACTCGCGCTATTTTTAACCTGTGAATTCGGCCCCGATCATGTGCGGGGAGCCTCTCCCCTCCCCTTCCCCGCCCATTGACCCCGTCTCTCCGCCCCTCGGGAGCCTTCCTCCGCCCTCAGAATGCCTTTCCACGCCTCTATCGGACATTTGCGGGCCGGGTACTTGTGCGGGGTGCGTTGGTGCGGCGCGCAATTGTGCGGGGCCCACGCGCACTTTTGCGGGGCGTTTAAGAGCGTTTCTGAGTGTTTGAGTGCCGCGTTTCCGTGCGCTATTGTGCGGCACGCAATTGTGCGGCTTTTAGTAAACATACCCCTAAGTCCTTTTAGAATAATAAGTAAAAGTTTAGCATCAATACATCACCGGATATTGTAGCTTCACTCCAGTAGGTCGGGGGACTTGTCAGCGATCACTTGGAGGAATCCGGGAGGCCACCGAAACACGTCTGTCTCGTCCCTGGTAAAGTCCCGTTTTCCTGCTGAAAATCCCCCTCCTAAGTACTTTAACTAAAATCGTGCCTGCTGCATGCTATTGTAATTCATAGGTTAGCATGGTGCATGCTCAAATCAGGATTGGTTAGGGTTAATGTTGTGCTCGTGATCTACAACTGAAGGGTGTCAGCTGCCTATGAGTCACTCATTCAGTTCTGTCCAGCTAAAGCTGCCTGCTCGCCCAGAGATGTTGACCTAACGTAACCCCAAGCTCAGCTCCATTATCACTTTCCTACATTCTTCCCAATCTCGTCACACTCGTATCACATGCGGCGACCCGGATATTTAATACCGGTGGCTGGATATGGCTCCGGCATTGAACATCCGGGGTTAGTTTTCAGTGGCGAGGGCTAGAGCATTAGCATTGCTTGCCTCCGCTGCTGAATATCACCCTCAAAATTCTAAGTGGACTGTATATAGTTTGTTCTGTATTTTGAAAATAGTCAAGGAAGTTTAATAGTTATGAGGGCAGTTTTCAAAGATATTCCTTGCATAAAACAGGGTTACAGCATAGCATGCAAGCATAGCCGGTGCACATATATGTCAGAGAGGCGTTTGTGTATAGAGTTGAGACAGAGATCATACTTTCACATTGTTTTGGATTTCCTAAAGCATGCCCATATGTTCTCGTGGAGAAAATGCCCACAAAGAGCTTAAGTGCAGACTTGTACAGATGCTTTTCCTGACCCCATTTTCTACAGAAATCGCAGGTGGAAAGCATGTTCTCTTTCTCTGTACTTGCTAATTTTCAAAAGAATACGGGGCCAATATTTTTTGGTGGCTAGGCACTTGGCAAAATGACTGTGAAGGGCATAGACAAGATTCTCAAGAGCAGAGATGTCTCTCTCCGTTCAAAGATTTGACTTGTTCAAGCCATGGTATTTGCAATAATATGATATGGATGCGAAAGTTGGACAGTGAAAAAGATAGACAGGAAGAAAATTGATGCCTTTGAATTATGGTGCTGATGGCGAATACTGTGTATACCATGGACTGCCCGAAAAACAAACCAGTCAGTACTAGAGGAGATCAAACCTAAGCTTTCTTTAGAAGCTCAGATGACTTCGACTTTCATATTTTGGACACATCATGTGAAAAGAGAGATCGTTGTAGAAAGACATCATGCTTGGCAAGGTCAACGCAAAAGAGGAAGGCCGGCAGTAACAAAGATTGATACAATAACAGCAGCTATGGGTGCCACTCTGTCAACAATGAGCCACCTGGCTGAAGACTAAATACATTTTAGGTCAACTATCCGGAGTGTCGCCATGAGTCGGGACTGTACTTAACAGCAACAGCTATTGTCACTTTTTAAAAAAAAAAAAGGGATTCAGTGCTAGAACATGTCCGACATTGAATATCTGTTTTTTGCCAATCAGCACCTTGCTTATCTGGTTAGTGGAGATATTCAGCTTCTAACCGTATAGTGATAATCGGTTAAAATTAGGACAGTCATTGAACTGTCCTAACTTTAACCGGTTTAGCTATCTGGTTTACAAATGAATGTTGCTGCTGACCAGATAGTGAACAGGATTTATTTTATTTATTTATTTAGCTGTATTTATATCCTGCTTTTCACTGGGTCAAAGCGGTCAATTGGGAGATACATATAACATGAGGGGATATGACACACATACGCTAATACTTACAAGGAACATGGGCAATGGAGGGTTAAGTGGCTTGCCCAAGACCACAAGGAGTACCTATAGGACTAGAAATCCCAGTCCCTCCAGCCTGAGATTGCTGTCCCCAGGTGGGACTTGAACCCCTGGCCCTCCAGCCTGAAGTACCTTGTCCTAACCACTAGGCCACTCCTCCCCCCAACTTCAATGTGTCCATAGGCCATTCCGTTTTTAACCAAGCATTTTTTATGGAGTCTGTGGTGCTATTCATTGACACTCTCCAGTTAAAACACTCTGAATGTGCCCCCTGGAAATTTAGCAGCAGAATGTATCCGGTGCTTGGCGCTGAATATCTGGTTTCACCAGTCAGTGCCATGCTATCCAGTTAACAACGATATTCAGACTAGAACATTTCAGTCACCCATATACATCCACATTTAATGAGTCTTTTTATTATTTTGCTCACCCTCTTTCCATAGTAGTTCAAGTCAAGTTATGTTCAGGTATAGGAGATATTTCTTCATTCCCATGGAACTTACAGCCTAAGCGATAGATTTTATGAAAAGTGCTACCACATGATCTTATACCATTCTATACGTAAGGACCTATTTATTAATAATTTGTGTGCTAACACAGTAGCTCAGGTTAGTACATTTAGCCTTAAGTTTGTACTAGAGGCACTGGAGGGATAAGCGAGCATCAGTGAGATCTGACTTTCCTGGTTCGCAGCCCACTGCCTCAACCACTAGGCGAATCCTTCACGCCAAGAACATGTGCGCAACAATGGTCCACATGGAAGGGTATAATTGAAGCCCATTTCACTGTCTATTACTAGAAAATTCAAAATGTAAGAGAATTTCTTCTTAAGGGTATTTTAACAGGTGCTGCATTTTGATGTCTAAATGCAGTGCACCATTGTGGTGGGTTGTGTCTCCTAACTGACTGATGCCCGCTGTCCATTTTACAAGAAGGCCCCTATTGTTGTGGGAATCATTTAAAGGCATACATTTAGCAGGCATAAAGGCCATTGCAGTCGGTTGCCAGGGAAATGGCTCTGATGTTGGCCTCTCCGGGATTAAGATTTCATTAATGATGCAGTAAGTTAAAAGGATGGGATAGGCTTTTTTCTTCTGCGCCACGTTCTTCAATAATTCACAGTAGCAGGAGAGAAAATGAAAAATATAGAAATCCATATTCAGTGTATAAATTAAGTACAGAAGGCAAAGCAGAGACAGGAATAGGTGCGGATTGTGCAAGCTGTGAAACACCTGACAGCTGTTATCTGCGGTGCTGGATGACTAAGGTGGTATATGGCCAGACATGATGCTTTGACATTGCTTGTAAAGTCGTTTCAGCAAAAACATTTGCTTAGCTCCTTAAATCTTACTAGCACAGATTTGCTGAGATAATAAAGAGTAGTACACATGTATGGGACAGAATGTTTTAAAAAATATACAGCAAATGATGCAGTGTGTACTCAATTGGCACCTTTCCCCTGCTAAGCATCTGTATACTCTTTCTTCCACTGTCCAGTGCCCCAAAGCCTGTGCTCTGAGTTGTCCATCTGTCCAGCACCATGTTTAGTGTAGATGCAGGACTGGCACAAAGTAGTGGGCACCCTAGGCACGCCCTCAGCCTTACCGCCGCCCCAAGATTTTGATAGAGGCTCTCCAAGGCAAAAGAAGGGATTGTAGAGCTTAGTGGTTGGCATGACTGGATAGGTCATATGGACTTTATCTGCTACCACTTTTCTGTTCCTATCTAAACTCAGCAGTCATGATCATCTGAACACCACCCTTCCAACAAGAACCCTGTAGCAATGCATAATTGGATGTCATACTTTTAAACATTAAAGGTCTGATATTGAATTATGATGGCTAGTCACTGACCCTTAACGGCCCCGGCACTGAATATCCGGGTTTGCCGCACAACCTCCCAGCTGCAGTAACTAACCAGGCAGCAGCGATATTACATGCTGACCAGTTAGCCCCTGCAGCTAAAAGATAGGCAAGCTTTTGTTATGCCTGTCTGTTAGCTGCAGGTTGCTAACCGGGCAACATGAAATATCGCCACTGCCTGGTTAGTGACGGTTGCCACCTCCGCTCCTCCACGGAATGTCCACAACACGCCCCGATTCTAAGCGGTTAGGGGAGAAAGGTAGGGGATATTCGGCGGCACTAACCATGTTAGTATCATTGAATATCTTGCTGAGCGTCATTTATACGGTTGACAGGGCTGTAAACCGTGTAAATGCCTTTCGAATATCGGGCCCTAAATGCTTTCTATGTAAGCGTGCGCCAACTCTCCCGGCAGGTAAAAGAATGTGCTGATGGCGCTTTGAGTTTGTGTGGCTGTCAGCATCTATTGTTTTGGTTTGCATGCCCCTCTTCTTTGCATCCTTGCAGAAGCCATTGGGCTAGGCGATGGCCTGATGTAATGTTTGGACTGGTCCTGCTTAGGTTATACGCAAACAAACATGCTGGACCCATGGGAACAGCTATACAGAGAAATGTTTGACAGTGCATGTTTGAAGCTTGTGAGCAGTAGTGCCAATCACAGAAGCTTCAAACTTAGCTACTGATGAATCAAATAACTCTAAGGATGTGTGTTTGTTATCATTTTTTATTTATTTACATTCTCTTATATACCGTGCTTTTCTGCATCAGTGCAGTTTACATTGAACAAACTGAAATTACATTGAACAGGGCATTATAACTTGGAGATAACTATTTTACAGGGAACATGGGCTATGGAGGGTTAAGTGGCTTGCCCAAGACCACAAGGAGCACCTGTGGGACTAGAAACCCCAGTCCTTCCGGCCCAAGGTTGCTGTCCTCTAGTGGGATTTGAACCCCCGACCTTCCGGCCTGAAGTACCTTGCCCCAACCACTAGGCCACTCCTCCACATCATGCATTTGGTTTGTTAAAGCACCTTAAAATTAGTACATCCAAAATCAATTTAACATGTCTTAACATGAATTTGTTCATGGACAGTTGATTTATGTGCTTTAAAAAGTTCTAACCCATGTTTAATTTTTATAAAAAAATAAATTTGAAACCAACTGAAAAAAAGTGCAAAAATTGAAAAAATCTAACAATGACCTAAAATTGAACCAAATTTATCTGCTACTTAAACATTTAGGATTCAATTGCTTATTAAAAAAAATAAAAACATCCTTGTTATTCCCTGACTGCTACAGAGTCCAATTCCTATTGGTGATCTTAGGGGCCTGTTTACCAAACTGTTGTAATGGTTACCACAGGGTTTAACATGTGCTAATGACCTGTAGTAGTGCTACGACACACTAAGAGCAGCCAGCATGTTAAAAATCCATGCAAAATGCTCTTAGTGCTTTGGGATGGCATTGAGGCAGAGAATTGGCATGCTGGCCAGAGACAGCTTGTTGTCATGACTGCTAATAACATCGCTGCACTTAATGTCACTTAACAAGGTAGCAACCTACCAGTGGCCCGATAGCACAGCCATTGCCCATACAAAAAAAATCCTTCAAAACTGCAACAGTATCCCTTTCCTCCCCAGCTTAGACCTCCCCCTCGCACCAAACCTACAGCAGTGCAAAAGGGAATGGTCTCCAGCGGTAGTATTATGAGACTACCGCTAGGGTTACTGTCGCCATTTTGGATGCCTTACCAGCCGGGGTTGGAGTGGAGGGGGACCAGTCCTTACCCGAAGGCCACTAGAAATCAGGGATGCCCTAGGTAAGAGCTGGGAGGGGGCCTTCAAGAGAGTAGGGGGAGGGGGCAGGTCAGATTAAAACTTATGGAGGGGGTTGTTCGGGATGGGGGCATTCAAGAGATCTCTTGATTGCCAGTAGACCTTGCGGTCCATCAGTAGAGGATGCTGAAGGGGGCTCTTGTGTGGGTGGGAATGCTCCGGGGGGAGAGTTGTGATTGAGAGCACCATTATAGGATCAGTGTGTGGGGGTGCCATTACATCGCAGCTGCAGTCACTTCTCTTGTTTCTAACATTTTGGACACCGGGCCTGTGTTTTCTGCTGAGGCAGGTAGGGCAGGAGTACTCATGCTACTTACAGTAACTCGGCAGGGAATGTGGGCCTGTTGCAGAAAGTATCTCACACGGTGAATGCAGGACAGATGGTGGGCCTGGTCACTGCATTTACTGCATACGGTTTGCACTTATTTATTACATGCACTTATATACCGCGCTATTTTCCATCAGTGCGGTTTACATAGAACCAGTTAAATACACATCTCAAAACTTTCGATTTGTATTTACAATTGACAGGCAACAGAACTTGGATAGATGACAAGGGGGTAACTATTTACAACTGTACTGAAAGAGCGGGCTGAACGTCTGTTTGAAGTGGTTAGTTTACTGATGAGGCATTTGAGGTGTTGTCATCCGGGTAATGCTCGAGGAAAAGGTGGTATTTCAGAGCTAACCTAAACTGCGTTAAATTAGTGACTTATGACTCCTTGTCTTTGCCAGTTAAGGTGTGATGAGTGCAAACACTTACTGCACTTTAGTAAAAGGGCCCTTTAGTGAAAGATGTGCAAATGGCCATTTACTGAAACTGCTTTCATGACAGATGCTTCTCCTCACGCATTTCACACTTATGCCAAAAAGCCTGATATTCAGCAAATGACTGCAATGTCGCTCACAGTATCCGGATAGTGACCACCGCTGAATATCAGGATTGAACACTGCTATTGAGTTAAGTGCCAACTTATCCAGTTAATGGCGATATTCAGTCAGCGCTTCTCCAGTTAGCAATGTAGGGCTGCTTTTCATGTGGCCTAAGTTATCTGGATAGGCGCTAAGTTATCCAGATAAGTTCTGACTGAAAATTGCCACTATCCAGATGTTGGAGACTGTTAAATAACCTAAAACTATCTCCCACTAAAACATACCATATAAACAGGGAAACAGACAAACATATATTTTTTGTCGGAACGTGCACCTTGAGGAGCAATTCCTCTCGAAGTGTAATGTTCCTTTTTATCTTTTATATGTGGAAGTTCCACCAAATTAGGCCCTGAGAGAGTGACCTCCCAACACCTTTTAAAATATGCCCAGCTTTAAAGTGAAAAACTAGTTAGCTGAACTGTTCTGAAATATGTCCAGCATTAAAGTGAAAAACTACTTAGCTGAACTGAAGCAATCAACAAATGTGTCCATGTTCCTCTAGTCGCATTTTCAGTTTTTGACAGACCATTCCAAGATAACACTTCCGAATAGTATGAGGAACCGTCACTGATCCAGCTTTATTCAATACTTCTCTTCAAACCGAGTATGGCAACTATCCAGATGTCAGCACTTATTTGGACAGTGCCAACACCATCCTGGCTATGCCCACCGACCGCCCCTGTACTAACCAGATAGTGCCAGAGCAGTCCGTAGAGAGATTCAGTGGTAGTATCTTGATAATGTTGCTGAATATTGTGGGCAACACCCTTAACTCTACAGCCTCCCACTGGCAGACTGGCAAAGGGTTCTGAATATCAGCCCCATGGTGTACAAGAATATCCAGGCACTATGTTTGAGGCTGATAGAAAATTTGTCCGGGTAATGATCACCTGCTGAGTATTGGCCCTATAGAGCAACACAAATAAAAAGCTTTGAGTTTACAGATGCTGAAGACCTCCATTTGCTGCCACTCAGTTGTCATTTACATGCTCATAGCTTCAAAGAATTTCCTGCACCGAAGTCTCATTTTTGTAATGCAGGGAGGAGTGGCCTAGTGGTTAGGACAAGGTACCACAGGAGGGTGAGGGGTTCAATTCCCACCTGGGGACAGCAATCTCAGGCCGGAGGGACTGGAGTTTCTAGTCCTGTAGGCACTCCTTGTGGCCTTGGGCAAGCCACTTAACCCTCCATTGCCTCAGTTACACATGTAGATTGTGAGCCCTTTGGGGACGAGGGAATGTATCCAGTACCTGCTTGTAGTAATTGTAAACTGCTCTGATGCCCTTCAGCCATTGGTAGGTAGTTTGGGATAGCCAGCATCATTTTATATAGCAATCTACATACCTTTGAAAAACCAGACAAGGAGTTCTGAAGCAAAATAAAAAAGGATTTGCAAATAAGTTTAATATTTAGGGACAGTTTCCAAAGGGATATCCACAGGATGGGTGTTCACTCAGGGAGCATATCTCCTTAAAAAATGATCTTCTCCCTCTATGCAGGGAAAAGGACAGGTTGATAAAGTACACGGGGTAAAGAAAGCGAGTCTTTCTTTGAAATTTGTTTGGGCTGTATTACTAACATGGGGCACTGCATTAGTTGCAGGGGAGCAGAGACAGCCATCCCCCTGAATTTAGCACAACTTGCTGCATTAATGCCACCACAGGGAGCAATTATCACCACCCATTGCGCTGGCAGCAGTTGCTTCCCAACAAGCGTCAGCAGCGCAGGCTTTCAAAGCCGTGCTAGCGGCGTGGCATCAGGAACTCCCGCTAAGTGCCTCCCAGATGCACGCTGCTCAAGTAATGCATTTTTTAGCACGGCGTGCCATGCTGCTTTTTACTGTGGCACCAAAAATGCTCACTACCCCCACACTACATCACAGCAATGTATAAGGAACCTTAAAAACCTATAGTAGAAACATACAGCAAAACAAAAAGAAATATGCCAACGCAATAGGAGCCGCCATTGGGCAGAGCATCACCGTTCTCCTCAGCGAAATCACCAAATGTGAAAGGGATCTCCTTGCAGCAGTACGCCTCTAAGCCAAGTCCTCAAAAAGTAACTCCGTGTCTAGAGTCACAAGTAAATGCACTGCCACCTTGCAGCACCCTCCCAGTGACTGCCGTTGTAGCAGAGACATAGGGCAAAAGAGCACGACCCAGAAGAAAAAAAAAGAAGAAAGGGGCGGGGTCCCCGACCTGTTCAATCCATCTGTGTATGCCCCATATAGTTAGGTGAGCTCTCTGTCTGAGGACCCACATGGGATAAATTCAAACTCCTCCAGGAAGATTGTCTGTCCCCACCAGGAAGGAAGAGCGGGAAAGGCGCAAACATAAATGACCAGTTCCCACGTGCTTACAGCGGTCAACAAGTCCTGCATACCATGGTAAGCACGCTGGCTAAGGCATGAGATTTCTGTCATCAGATCCAATCTTTTGATTCGCACAGAATTTCTTCACCACTTCAGGTGAAACAAAGATGTGGGGGATTCCATTTTGGGTAAGCTATAGATGCACGGGGTATTGTAGACCAAAGCGCATATTCTGTGAGAAAAGCCAGGAGCAAAGTGAGGGAAAACTTGCGCTTCTGGGCGACAGCAGCAGAACAGTCCTGGGCAACTAAAATCTTATGTCTGTTATGTGCTAACACCCGATCCTTGTGAGCAGCCCATAGTACAGCCTCTTTGTGTAGAAAGTTAAGGAACTGGGCAATGACTGGTCATGGTCTGGGCAATTGATTTTTTTTGTGGCTCAATATGATGCACCCATTCAATCAACAGGGGGCCCAGGGCCTTATCCAAGACCAAGGTGGTAGCCAAACACGTATCCAAAAAACCTCTCAGCTCCCAGTCTGTCACCAACTCTGGGATCTCTAGAAAGTGCAAGTTGTTCCTCTGGGATCTATTTTCGAGGTCAACCACCTTCGCGCACAGTGTTCCAGAGCCTCATGCAAGGTAATGGCCTCCATTTCCTGTTGATGAACCGTTGCCTTGGCTGCATCCACCCAGTGCTCCCTATCTGTGAGATGTCTCTGGAAGGTTTCCACATTCACAGAGACCTTCTCCAGTTTATTGTAAAAAACCTTCAAACATCACCTCCAGTACTCCGAGAACCGTGTTAGTGACCTCTTCCACCATATTCCTTGTGGAGAGAGCAGGGGAATGTGGGCCGGGGGGGGGGGTCTCCACCATCATCTTGGGTTCTCCTGACTTCAGGTGCTCTCAGTCTGTCTTCACTACTTTAGATGTCATAAAATCACAAGTCATTCCCCCTCAGGTAATACACAGTTCACCAACACCAACCCTCAGCTAAGATAAAAATTGTAGAAATCAGACCAAATGGGAGAGAGGGTCCGGGAGCTCAGAGAAGACAGAACTTTCCCTTAGTTACTTATCATGTGACTTCCCCATATGGATTGTGGGTCTGGGAGGCCGAGGCCCCACTTCCATTGTTATTACTACTATGACTGTTGCAAGGTTAAAGAGAGTAGTGCCAGTGTGCATGGGCTGGAACTTGGTTGGTTGCTGGCTCAGTCGGGGGGGGGGGGGGGTGAGTGGAGTTAAAAGGAAAATAACTATCTCCAGGAACAAGCAGGAATAAGTCCTCACATATGGGTACGTCGGTACCGACGGAGCCCGTGCGGGAAAGCTCCCCAGCTTCTTAGAATAGAAGCTTTTGGGACCTCCCACTGCACATGCGCACTGCCTTCCCGCCTTCCTGAACAGCTCTCCTCAGTTTCTCTTTTTCCGCGGAGCCAGCAGGTCGTGTTCCTGTCACCGCTGAAGAAATTGTTATTTTATTTGTTTCTTTAGACCGCGTACCTGCCTTCCCCATACCGATACCGGTATCGCCGGTCTTTTCTTTCTTTCTTTAAAAAATTATATAATTCTTTTTTCTTATTTTTAGCTTTTTGGTCACTTCAGAGAGGCCTCTCGGCCTACTCAATTTCTCCTCATGGAGAAGCCAGCCCCTGGATTTAAGAAGTGTACCAAATGTAATGCTGTTATTTCAGTCACAGACACCCATGAATGGTGTCTGAAATGTTTGGGGCCTGACCATTCCATACCGGACTGCCCATCTTGCTCCCACATGTCTAAACGTGGGCTGCAGAACCGGGCCAACAAATTCCATGTGCTGTTTGCTTCAGAGAATACAGCATCACAGTCATCCAGGTCTTCTTCTCCGGATGGATCTCAGGTAACCAAACCTTCTGTGGGCAAGTCCTCAAAGAGCAAATCTCCTTCAAAGCATCGAGAGGCTCTTAGCTTAGAACTTGAGGACCCTGCCCCAGCCAAACAACCCCGGCGGGAAGTCCAACTTCCAAAAACGCCAATTCAGGGGTCTCAGGTTGATATCGATGCTACGGCCTCGACAGATCACCTGTTAGCCTGCTCTGGGGTACCGGGTCACTCCGGTACCGACATCCAGGCAGCTATGGCGTCCATGGGCGATACTGTACAGTCCATGCAGCAGGCCGTCATGGCTTTCATTAAAGCTGCAACGCCATCGGTTCCGCTTTCAGCGGTTCCGGGCCCGATACCGGTATCGTCCGCAATGACGGTATCGAGTCCGACCACCTCTAAACGCAAGTCGGTACGGTATGGGTTTTCGCTCACTTACGTTTCCATTCCCGATACGCCCGATATCGATACCGATCGGTACGCGTATCGTGCGTTAGAGGAAAGCACAGATTCCTCTGAGGATTTTCACTCCTCTGATGATTCTGCTGAGTTTTCACTCAACTTACCTGAGGAGCCCTCTTCTCCTAAAAGGAGAATGTCCCCTCCAGAGGATTTGTCCTTCCAGGACTTTGTTTTAGATATGGCTACAGCCCTTTCTATTACCACATCCTCTGAAAAGGAACCCAGATCCAAAAAAACTGGATATTTTGGGATACTCAAAGGCCCCTAAGGAGGCAGTTACCCTGCCTATCCATGAAATCCTTCAAGAACAACTGATGGATTTCTGGGAAAATCCTTTGACTTTGTCTCCTTATTCCCGTAGGTTGGACACCATGTATAGGGTCCCTCCTTCTCTCTGGTTTCCAAAAGACTCAATTGCCCCACCACTCTATTGTGGTGAAGTCTGCAATGAAGAAGATTAGGAGTACCAAAAGGCACTCTTCCACCCCTCCAGGACGGGAATGTAAGACTTTGGACTCTTTTGGTAGGAAAATTTTCCAGGCTAGTATGCTTATAGCCAGGATTAATTCCTACAGTCTCTATATGGGCATGTTCCTGGAGGAACTTGCCAAAAAGGTGCGGCATTTTGCCCCCTTTATCCCTGAGGATAAAAAGCAGGGATTCCTTTCCCTAGTGAAACAACTCTTAGAGGTTTCTAAGTTCTCTAATAGGGCAGCATATGATTCCTTTGAGGGAGCCAGTAGGGCTTCGGGCATTGCTATTGCAGCCCGACGTCTTGCTTGGCTCCAGGCCTCTGATCTGGAACCTTGGGTTCTAGATGGCTTACGGAATCTGCCCTGTACAGGTGAGAACTTATTTGGGGAAGAGTGGCAAATCAAAGCCACCCAGATGGATGCTGAAAATGCCACCTTGGAAAGACTTTCAAAGTCCACTTCAATTCCTACTAAGAAAAAGTCTTTTAAAAGGCCTTACTATAAGAAGGCCAGAGTTGCTTCAAATACTGGCCAGCAGTCTTCTCAACCTCGCTATACTGCTAAGCGTCAGCAATCCAAACAAGCACGAGCTAAGCCTGCAGCAGCTACTGTAGCTCAGCAGGCTCCAACCCCTCAGGGGTTTTTGACTTGCTCCTAGGGAACTTGCCACTTCTGGTTCTAACACAACCAGAACCTCTCACCATACCCGGAAGGTTGGTTCACTTTGCTCCCAGATGGGAACAAATCACAACAGAACAATGGACCCTCTCTATCATTCGAGAGGGTTACAAACTTCATTTCTCCAGCCTTCCTCCCCATCATATGGTGAGACCATTCAATTCTCCCCCATCTCTCCTAACCCTGTTGGGTCAAGAGGTTTCCTCTCTTCTTGCCCAAGGGGCCATAGAAGAGGTTCCTCTTCCTCAACAAGGGTCCGGTTTCTACTCCCCTTATTTTCTCATTCCAAAGAAGACAGGGGGATTCAGACCAATCCTAGATCTGAGAGAATTGAACAAATTTCTCTTCAAGGAGAAATTCAAAATGCTGTCTCTCGGCATTCTCCTTCCTTACCTCCAGGGTCAGGACTGGCTTTGTTCTCTAGACCTACAGGATGCGTATACACATATACTCATCCATCCATCCCACAGAAAGTATCTTCGCTTTCTGTTTCAGGGAAAACATTTCCAATACAGAGTACTCCCCTTCGGTCTAGCCTCTGCTCCAAGAGTATTCACAAAATGCATGGCAGTCGTAGCCGCATTTCTAAGAGGCATGGGAATCTTTGTCTTCCCATATCTGGACGACTGGCTCATCCGAGCTCCAACTCAGTCACAGGCCCAGATTTCCCTGGACCACACAAGGAGCCTTTTGCAGTATCTGGGACTGGTAGTAAACCTTCCCAAGTCCCAACTCATCCCTACTCAATCTCTAGAATTCATAGGGGCCCAGTTGGACACCATCACTGCAAGGGCCTACCTTCCACATGTTCGAGGCCAGCGCCTCCTGAGTTTGGCCTCCCAAGCTCAGTCCAGCACTCACTTGACAGCCAGGGAAATGCTACGCCTACTGGGTCATATGGCCTCCACAGTGCATGTGGTGCCCTATGCTCGTCTTCATATGAGAGCAGCTCAATGGACCCTGGCCACTCAGTGGACTCAGGCGTCAGGAGCGCTCTCAGACCAAATACAAACCTCCGATCGTCTGTTTTGGTCCCTCCACTGGTGGACTTCCACCAAGAATCTGTTGTTGGGGGCTCCATTTCAACCATTGCTACCCCAAGCAACCCTCACAACAGATGCCTCCCAAACAGGGTGGGGAGCCCATCTGCAAACTCTCTCCACTCAGGGCACTTGGTCTCTACAAGAGACCACCCTTCATATCAATCTTCTGGAACTGCGAGCAATTTACCTTGCCCTCAAGGTCTTCCACTCCCTCCTAGCCAACCTCACTGTCCTAGTTCAGACGGACAATCAGGTGGCCATGTTTTACATAAACAAACAAGGAGGGACGGGCTCTCTGTCGCTTTGCAACGAAGCTCTAAGACTATGGGCCTTCGCCAGAGAGCATCAGATTCACCTGCTAGCAGTGTATCTCCCAGGAGTTCAAAACTCTCGGGCAGACAGGCTCAGTCGAGTTCTGCTGCCACACGAATGGTCCCTACATTTGGACCAAATAAACCGAATCTTTCAGGAATGGGGGACCCCGGACATAGACCTCTTTGCAAGTCCGTGGAATGCCAAACTTCCCCGGTTCTGTTCCAGAACTCCGTGTCAGGGAGCTCAGGCTACGGACGCCTTTCTCCTGAATTGGAGTCAGGCATTCCTATATGCCTTTCCACCCATTCCTTTGATTCCCAAGACTCTGTTCAAACTCCAGAGGGATCATGGAACTATGATCCTCATAGCTCCACGCTGGCCACGCCAAGTGTGGTTCCCTCTACTTCTACAGCTCTCCCAGGGATCCTACTTGGATCTGGGAGCTGCGCCAGACCTCCTGTCTCAGGAGGAGGGGACTTTGTGGCACCCAAACCCCAAATCCCTTCACCTCAGTGCTTGGTTACTGAAGGCTTAAGCCTTCAGACTTTCATCTTTCCCAACCAGTGAAAGATATCCTTTCTGCCTCTAGGAAACCCTCTACCAGGCGTTCCTATGCTTTCAAATGGAAACGTTTTTCCATTTGGTGTGCTCAGCAGGGTCTTGACCCTCTGGCACTTCCTTTGAATTCTCTTCTTGATTATCTCCTGCATCTATCCAATGCAGGCCTCAAGACGAATTCGGTAAGAGTCCATTTAAGTGCTATTGCAGCATCCTTGCAACATATAAATGGACAACCTATCTCCTCTCATCCTCTTGTTGCAAGATTCATGAGAGGCCTGACTCTCACTAAACCTCCCATCAGACCACCCCCGGTCGCATGGGATTTGAATCTAGTGCTCGGTCAACTTATGAAGCCACCTTTTGAGCCAATGTTTTCCACCTCCTTGAAATTTCTTTCCTGGAAGGTCATCTTCCTCATTGCAGTCACTTCGGCTCGCCGCATCAGTGAGCTGCAGGCTTTAGTGGCTAATCCACCTTACACAAGATTTCATCATGATAAGGTGGTCCTTAGGACGAATCCCCACTTTATGCCTAAAGTGGTCTCGCCTTTTCATCTTAATCAAGAGGTATATCTACCTGTCTTTTTTCCAGCTCCTCATGCATCCAATGCAGAGAGGAACCTTCATACTCTGGATTGTAAAAGAGCTCTCGCTTTTTACCTTAATAGGACTCAGCCACATCGAAAGTCTTCTCAACTTTTTGTGGCCTTTGATCCTTCCCATTTGGGACTTCCAGTCTCCAAGCGTACACTTTCCAATTGGATTGCTCAGTGTATTTCTTTTGCTTACCAGAGCAAAAACATTTCTCTGGAAGGCCATGTCACTGCTCACAATGTGAGGGCCATGGCAACTTCTATGGCTCATCTGCACTCTGTTTCCATAGATCAGATCTGTCGAGCCGCTACCTGGGCCTCGGTTCATACCTTCACAGCCCATTACTGTTTGGACAAGGACTCCCGCCGGGATGCCTTGTTTGGCCAGGCTGTCCTCAAGCACCTGTTCCATTCCTAAACAACTCCTGCCCACCTTCCCAGAATGGATGCCTGAGATCCATACGAAGATGGCGAACCTTTACAGGGGATCCCATGCATCTAAGCTAGGGAGTCCCCATATGTGAGGACTTATTCCTGCTTGTTCCTGGAGATAGCACAGTTACTTACCTGTAACAGGTGATCTCTGGGAACAGCAGGAATTAGTCCTCACAACCCACCCACCTCCCCTAGGAGTTGTATCTTTTATCTATCTATCTTCCTGTCCTCTCTCTGTTGACTCAGCTATAAACTCGAAACTGAGGAGAGCTGTTCAGGAAGGCGGGAAGGCAGTGCGCATGTGCAGTGGGAGGTCCCAAAAGCTTCTATTCTAAGAAGCTGGGGAGCTTTCCCGCACGGGCTCCGTCGGTACCGACGTACCCATATGTGAGGACTAATTCCTGCTGTTCCCAGAGATCACCTGTTACAGGTAAGTAACTGTGCTGTACTGGGGGAGTGTTAGGTTGGAGTTGGAGGGGAAATGTAGAAGCACATAGTAGGGGAAGAGAAGAGACAGGGGCCACTGGACACAGAGTAGGAAGACAGAGGGAACATACTAGACAAAGAGGAGGGAGGAGATAGAAAGATGGATGGAACATGCTGCGCCAGTAGATAGGTGGCCAGAAGGAGATGGAGGGGGTAAAAAAAAACAATAAATGATAAATCTAGCCCTTGAAAAAAAATTTTTCTCTCCCTTGGCTATGTGAGTCAGCATCATGCTTTTAAATGTCTCCATTTGTTTCCTCTACATCTGCACCTAGAGAAAAGGAAGATAATTGTTAAATTAGACCTGAAATGTGTGTGTTAAGTTTGGCTCCAAGATGGATGGACCTGCCCTCAGCCTGTACTAGGGGTAATAATCACAATGCAGTGATTAATCAGGCAGTCTCCCTTGTGAGACATGGTCAGCATCGACTGTCTCGGAGGGCTAGACTGAGGGAGGTTAGGTCAAGAACATAAACAGACCTGCACAGGGTTTAGCAGAAGGCAGAACATTAATATTTCTGCTTAAAGATTTCCCAGATAGTATCTGGCAGGATTGCACAGATGGAAGTGAGGAAACAGTCTGCTGCTATGTGAATTCTTCTTTTTTTATTTTTCATATTTTATGCTCTTTTAAAGTAAGTTTGTAAAGGCTGAAGTGCCATTAGCGAGCAAAATATTTCCCATTCTCATTTACATGTCAAGGAGCTTTCCTTGACCCAGTCTGCTCCTGAATGGGTCAGAAAGTGCTTTGCTAGTACATAAAAAATAGAGGGCCAGACATTTTGAGGCTGATTTTATAACAGCTGAGTGAAGAAACTACACGTTATTTATGCATGTGAGTCCCCATTGTCAAGGACTTACACGCGTGAATTGGGCAAGTCACTTAACCCTCTATTGCCTCAGAAAAATCCAAGTTAACAATACCCCTGCTTAATGTACATTACCAAGTTTAAGTTACAATGTAAACCACTTTGAAATGATAAAGCGGTATAAAAAACCTGTTAAATAGAATAAAATAAATAAATTTACATGCACACCTTGCTATTCTATAAGTGGTTTGTAAGTGCCCATTGCACGTATGTTTTGTTACGGCATGCATGGGGGTGGCACTTGGGTGACGTGAACACATGAACAAATGACACATATACTGTAAATTATAGAAAAATATGACTTACGCGTAACTCTGGGTCAATCTAGGTATGCCTGCTCTCAGCCAGGCACAGGTGAGGCCGTATATCCCTATTTTATTTTATTTATTTTTATTTATTTAACTGTATTTATATCCCGCTTTTCACCAAGTCAAAGCGGTGTAACACAAAAAGGGGGGGGGGGTGGACAGGGATCAGTTTCTGGGGTTGGGCCATCACCAGGTGGCCAACAGTAATGATTTCGACAAACATTTGGGACATAGACGTGGACATTGTGATGCGGTCTCTTAGAGCATAAGTTTATGGGGGGGGGGGGTTGGGGGTAGTCAGTGGCGTGTGCTCGCGTCTGTTCCGAGGTATTCCTGGAATAGGATGGTTTTCAGTTGTTTCTTGAATGCTAAGGGATCTCCGTTGCTTCTGATGTGGCTTGGTAGAGAGTTCCAGAGGGATGGTGCATATAGTTCGAAGGCTCTGCTGCAGGTCCGTTGATTATATTTGGTTATTTTATGGGGGATGGTGATTTTATTCAATGAAGCATTTGCATACTTTATAAAATAGGCCCCAAATACCTGCACAGGACTTTATAAAATTACCCACCACATGTTGGGGTGGGGAAGGGGCAATGAGTTGCAAATCACATAGGAGGTTTTCCTCATACTTCAGCAGTCTAACATTTCAACTACAATTCATTTCTGCATCCTCAGATATCCTCCCCCTCACATTTGGCATCCCACAAGGTTCCCTTCTGTCCCCCACCCTCTTCAACAGCCTTCTCAGTACCCTGGCTACACTTAGACAGAATTCTGGTATGCCAATGATCAGGGGCGGCCCAAGGGGGGTGCGGGGCCATGTGCGGAGACTCGGTGTGGGGCCTCATTTGCATAAGTGGCCTTATTTGCATAAATATTTGCATAATGCTAACATTCATTAAGAGACATGTTTACTAAAAGTTAGTGTGTGTATGGATAAAGACAGACTAAAAGATTTCTACATTACTATAATCCAGTGCCAACCGCCAGGCACATTAGGAACTACTACAAACACTGCCCATTTAGAACCCATAGCAAACCCGCCGTATCCTAACAGCACTACCAGAACTCACAAAGCACCATACCCTACCTATCAAAAGGCAACACTGCAAATATTAAACCAATACATTTCAGAGAAAAACAATACATGACCTACTGGGGAAAGAGAACAAGTGGCAATGTCAAATAGGAATTACATAAACAGAATACCTCAGCTCAGTTACACATGCAGAACATAGACCATCACCAAACAAGGAATCACAATTTAGAAACAGGAAGGCAATAATTAAACTGGGAACCCCAAAAGCCAAACTTGGAATGTACAACAACTGTAGAAATAAAACTATAAATTAATTTCCTCTTGTACCAAACAAAGCGCAGACGTTAATGATGCACATTTCCCAGAGCTTTCATATTCCAGTTAATAAATTCAAAATAAAGAGATATCTTTCTACCTTTTGTGCATTTTTTTCCGGTTGCAATTGCTCCAGCCACTTTCTTCTGGTTTCTTCATGTTTTTGCTAACTCTCCATCATCTGCTGTCTCTTCTCTCTTCTAGTTTTTTTTCCATTCTCTCTCTCTCTACATCTGCTTTAACATACTAATCTTTCTCCTTTTGCTCTTTCCTCATTCCTATTTCATCCACTCACATTTTACCCCTCCATCCTCAATCCCCACTTACTCTCCCAATACCAGCTAAGTGTAGATTTTTTACCCCTACCACACAAAATATTTTTCCCCTCTCCATTTTACTCTCCCAGCCCCATCCCATTCTAATCCTCCCCTAATCCTCCCCCAACATCAGCTCCCTTCTAGTTCCAGTCTCACCCAGCATCCATTCCCTTCTTGTCCCTGCATCAGCCCATTTCCAGTCCTAGCCCCCATCAGCCCATTTCCAGTCCTAGCAACCCCCCAACCCAATACCAGTCCTAGCCCCCCCCCATCAACCCACTTCCAGTCCTAACCCCCCCATCAGCCCACTTCCAGTCCTAACCCCCCCATCAGCCCATTTCCAGTCAGCCCCCCATAGCCCATTACCAGTCCTAACCCCCCCCCAACAGCCCACAGCCCATTACCAGTCCTAACCCCATCAGCCCACCTCCAGTCTTAATCCCCCCAGCCCATTTCCAGTCCTAGCAACCCCCAACCCATTACCAGTCCTAGCCCCCCATAGCCCACTCCCAGTCCTAATCCCACCAGCCCATTACCAGTCCTAAGCCCATCAGCCCACCTCCAGTGTTAACCCCCCCATCCGCCCATGTCCCGTCCGAGCCCCCCCCTAGCCCAGTCCCAGTCCTAACCCCCCCCAACAGCCCACAGCCCATTACTAGTCCTAACCCCATCAGCCCACCTCCAGTCTTAATTCCCCCCAGCCCATTTCCAGTCCTAGCAACCCCTCCAACCCATTACCAGTCCTAGCCCCCCATAGCCCACTCCCAGTCCTAATCCCACCAGCCCACTCCCAGTCCTAATCCCACCAGCCCATTTCCAGTCCTAATCCCCCTCACCCAATTTTCAGTTTAAGCCCTCCCAGACCCCATTACCAGTCCTAACCGCCCCATCAACTCACTTTCAGTCCTGATCCCATCAGCCCATATACAGACTTAGCGCCCCCATAGCCCATCACCACTCCTAAGCCCCCCCAGCCCCCCCATAGCCCATCACCACTCCTAACCCCCCCCCCATGCCCCCCCATAGCCCATCACAACTCCTAACCCCCCCCCAGGCCCCCATAGCCCATCACCACTCCTACCCCCCCAGTCCCCCCATAGCCCATCACCACTCTTAAACCCCCCCAGCCCCCATAGCCCATCACCACTCCTAACCCCCCCAGCCCCCCCATAGCCCATCACCACTCTTAAACCCCCCCCAGCCCCCCCCATAGCCCATCACCACTCCTAACCCCCCCAGGCCCCCATAGCCCATCACCACTCCTACCCCCCAGTCCTCCCATAGCCCATCACCACTCTTAAACCCCCCCAGCCCCCATAGCCCATCACCACTCCTAACCCCCCCAGCCCCCCATAGCCCATCACCACTCTTAAACCCCCCCAGCCCCCATAGCCCATCACCACTCCTAACCCCCCCAGCCCCCCCATAGCCCATCACCACTCTTAAACCCCCCAGCCCCCCATAGCCCATCACCACTCCTAACCCCCCAGCCCCCCCATAGCCCATCACCACTCTTAACCCCCCAGCCCATCACCACTCTTAACCCCCCCAGCCCCCCCATAGCCCATCACCACTCTTAACCCCCCCCCAGCCCCCCATAGCCCATCACCACTCTTAACCCCCCCCAGCCCATCACCACTCTTAACCCTCCCCCAGCCCCCCCATAGCCCATCACCACTCCTAACCCCCCCCCAGCCCCCCATAGCCCATCACCACTCCTAACCCCCCCCCCCCCAGCCCCCCATAGCCCATCACCACTCCTAACGCCCAGCCCAGCCCAGCCCAGGGAAATTTTTTAAAAAAAAGAAGTTGTCTTCTCCAGCAGCCGGGGCCGCCGCGGCAGAATCGAGTGTGCCGCGGGGCCCCCCCTGCCCAGCAGAGCCTGCCCTCCCGAGCCTGCCCTCCCCTTTATCACCTGTCTTCGCAGCTCTAATCAAACGCGCCGGCTTTCAGAGCGCGAAAGGGCTAGTTTCCCTTTCGCGGCTCTGTTAAGCCCGCGGGGGCTGATGGGAACTTCCCATCAGCCCCCGCGGGCTTAATAGAGCAGCGAGGGAGAAACTCTCCCTCGCGCTCTGAAAGCCGGCGCGTTTGATTAGAGCTGCGAAGACAGGTGATAAAGGGGAGGGCAGGCTCGGGAGGGCAGGCTCTGCTGGGCAGGGGGGGCCCCGCGGCACACTCGATTCTGCCGCGGCGGCCCCGGCTGCCGGAGAAGACAACTTCTTTTTTCTTTTTAAAAATTTTACTTTAGGATTAGAATGTTTTTTGCGCGGGGCCCCCTGAAACGCGGGGCCCTGTGCAAAAAACATTCTCGCTCAATGGACGGGCCGGCCCTGCCAATGATATACAACTAGTCACACACACTAGCTACCAAACCCCAGATCTGTCCAAATTAAACTCCTGTCTCCAAGCTATTAATAACCAGCTTTCTACCCATCAACTTAAATTAAAATATTCAAAAACAGAAGCTGTTTGGATCACCAGTCTATCATCATCACCTTCAATAATCCCGGTCATTGACAACTATGGGATGTATCATTGATTCAGAACTAACTTTCAATTCACACATTTCAGTTTTAATAAAAAATGCCTTCTTCATCCTTTATTCCATAAAGAAACATCTCACTTTTAATGCTCTCCATATACTCACATTGGTAATTTCCAGGCTCAATTACTATAATAATATTCTGTACATGGCATTTCTAACGTAAATTTGACAAAACTCCAATGAGTCCAAAATGCTGCCGTTAAACTCTTATGTGGTATCTCAAAGTTTGATCACTATTGGTGAAGGTTCATTGGCTTTCTCTTGCTTTTCAGTTGAAGTTTAAACTTCTCACGATAGCTCATAAAGCTTTTTATTCTAGTATTCCCGCTATCTATTCTCTCACCTCATCCCACACACCCCTAATCGGATTCCATGATCACTGAACGCACATCTCCTAGTTGTTACTACTAAGCCTACTACACACCTAAGATCCTCCCACTCATCAGCTTTCTATTATTTAGTCCTTCAGCTTTGGAATTCCCTCCCACTATACCTCAGGGAAGAGATGTCTGTCAGAAAATGTAAGAAAGGCCTGAAGGCCTATTACTTTCAGCTTTCTAATACTCTGCCCAATTGTCTTTCATGGGAGCATAGGAAAACAGGTTACTCCCCTTCCCTTCTGCATTTTTCCTTGCCCCTATTTAATGTAACTACTTTTCTGGTCTGGTTTCTTTTCTCCTCTCTCTTGATTTTTAATTTAAAGTTTTTTATTTCATTGTAAGTCATCTTGATATGCCTTCAAAGGTGGTATATCAAATTCAATACAAACCATAAGGAGGAATGTTACATTTTAAGACATGTTATTTTCAATGACTTATGTGCATGGCTGGGCCTTTACATGTATACTTTAAGTAACTATGTGCGTCAGGTCAATGGGGAGTATTTTGACATGAGCAAGCATATAAGTGAGGTTTGAATGGAGTGTGGGCAGAACACAAATCTGGATTAACATGGAGGAGAAGAGCTGAAGGAAAATGGCAGCACTGTGAATGGACACCTCGGGGAAGTGTGTTGTTTTTTTTTTCTACCTACTCTTTCTATGCCACATAGAGCATGGAAGAGCAAAACTAAGCTTCAGCCCGAGCTCACGGGGCTTTCTAGGCCGATGGATGCCTTCCTTCGACCCAGTGGAGGTGTGACAGCTTCAGGCAGCTTGCTGGCGGAGGTGAGGGTGGAAGATGGATTCCTGCCCTGCCTTGGTTCTGATGTATCACTCAGCCCGGAGCTCCGGCTTCCTCCGGTACAACAAGCTGGAGTCATCGATACAGCCACAATGGGTGGAGGTATGGCAGCTCGAGCCGTGAATTCTTCCTTGCCTGTTGAGCAGTTTTCTTCCCTCAGTGGGAGTCACTGGGGGGGCGGGGTTATCTGCAGCTGTGGCCAGAGAGAAGGGGGCCATTATTTACACGGATGGTGCAGACACAGCCTTTGGAGCCAGATTGTAGTCCTCCCTCAGTTGCCTAGGGTTCGGTGGCTTCACAAGATACTGTGCCCTTATTGAGGGTTGCTTTGTCATGGCCCGAAGTTTTTTCCCTGGAGACAATGTGGGAAACTTTGTGTAAAATGGAGCAATCTTTATCGGGACAATTGCAGGCTATTTCTTGCCAGTTGAATAATGTTGGTCAGCAAATGGGAGTGCATGAGGCTCTCTTTGGAGACCTGCTAGTTAAAATTTCTTCTCTTGAGCAGAGATTGGATCATCACCAGGACTCTGTGGGAGCTGTTATGCAAGATGCAGAGAATTTGCAGATGAAGACTGAGGTCCTGGAGAATAAAGTTAGGAGCAGGAACCTGAGAGTGTTGAATTTTCCTAAAATTCCATCAGTTCCACCACTGGTGTTGTATAAGACGTTTTTGACTGAGACTTTGAAAATTGCGATGAATTCTATTCCACCTATATCTCATGCATTCTGTTTACCCTCAGCTAAACTTAAGGTGACTGGGGGACTGGGTCAGGGTTTAAATTCTACCCCGGCTCGGCCTGATGATAGCCTGGACTTGACTGGATATTTAGAGAGGTCTGGATCTGACTCCGGGGTGACTGCTACTTTGTTATTGGATGTTGACCGAGATCGGCTCCTTAAAACGTACTTTCGTTCTCCTGTAAAAGAGTTTATGGGCTATACTATTAGATTTTTTTCATGACGTATCTAGGGTAACGCAGAAGAGGAGGAAACAGTTCTTGCTTCTTAAATCTGGGGTACTTCAGCTGAGTTGGTTATCTTTTCTCCATTTTCCCTGTAAATGCCTGGTTAAGTTAGCTGGGAATACTTTTTTTTTTTAACCCCGATAGTTGTCTGCTTTTATTTCTTCTAGGGTTGGCTCCCAATCTGGGGGTACTGTCCCCCCTGTAATGAGCCCTATTATGTAATAGAGTATGTTCGCCGGTTGTGTTGCTACAGTAACTCCTCACTCTGTTTGCATCATTGCTTAATATCATCCTGATTGACTGTTTATCCTTTGTATTGTGATTCTTTCTTGGGGACTGGGGGATTTTTATGAATTATTTTTAAGCTACGGATTTTTCTTTGTTTTGCTTTGGTGCCCCTTAATCTGTTGATTCTTGTTGTATATTTTGAAATTGCATAAATTAAAAAATAAAAAATAAAAGAACACAAATCTATGCACGCAGATTATATAATACTATAACTTAAGACCATTCCTTAAAAATATAGGTGTGGGCATTTTTGCCGGCCCTAGGGTTGGTGTAATTGATTGAGCCTAGATCTGCTACACTTACCGCACCACTTATCCTCCTATTTCATAACGTCAAGTGCACAGGGCTTTATAAAATTACCCTGTACGGGTCCAGTATTCAAAGTGAATTTTCCAAAATTTGCTTATCGCTCAATTAATGGCACCTATATGGATAAAACTGGGCAATTTAAATTGCTAATTGACTCAGTTTTATCCATATGAAAAGGGGTGGGCTTTGGAGCAGTTGCTAAATAAGTTTTGCATTTAAAGTTAGGAATGACAAATGATAGATTTAGGGATCTAGTTATTAAGGTGTGCTAATATTAATGTGCGTTAATTCACCATTAATGTACATTTTTAGTAACTAGGTTTCATCGAATTACATGGCATCTGCATTAAAATAATACACGTTAAAGTGAATTTATGCATGCTAACATTAGCACACCTTAGTAATGACCCCCGTAGGGCAAGGTTTGACAAATCTTGGGCGCCAGGTAGCCATGTTGACTGCAGATTGCACCCTGATTCCCAGGATTTGAAAGCCCTGAATTCAGCACGACAATTCTTCCCCACACCTCACTAAACTCTTTACAAAGAGCTCGAGTCATGCAGGGGAGGAAGTACCTGCTGATCTCACTATTACAAATCTCGCGAGATCAGCATGTACTTCCTCTCCCATGTGGCTCAAGCTCTTTGTAGAGAGCCAGTCATGGTGGAGAGGGAGGTATCATGTTTTCAATCAGTATAGCAGAAACAGTAAGAGACCTAGAGTGATCGCGGTGGGGGGGGGGGGGAGGGAGAGAATGAGAGAGATCTGGTGTGATGACTGATGGACTGATGGGGGAGAGGCAATGAGAGAGAGAGACACTGCCTGATTGGAGAGGGCAATGAGAGAGAGACCCTGGCTGATTGGGAGTGAACAAGAAACAGACACTGACTGGGGGGAGGTTATGTGAGAGATTTTTTTCTTCACCTATTATCATGCCATGTGAAGCAAAAAAGGAAGTGGCCTCAGGTACTGACAATGTACTCATTGGGGATGGTGGAAGGACAGAGGAGGAGAAGTATTGCTGCCTTCTTTTGACACTGTGTAATGGCATGTTAAGGGCCTGCTTTATTAAGGTTTCTTTTCCCTTAGAAAATGTGAAAACAGTAAATCAGGCCCTTAAAAAGGAGCTGCACAGTGACCGAGGTCTCGGCAGCTGGCTCCTAAATTTTTAGCCTGGCTCCTAGATTCCAAAGAAATTTGTCAAGGCCTGCCTTAGGGGGTTATTTTAAAAGCCTTATTCATATTTTGCACAGGTAAATACTGGCATCTAGATGTAAAGTGATTTTAGAAAGGGCTCAGTTTACGTGGACTTCCTTACTATGTGGAAGTTGCAAGGGGATGTGTTGGGAGCATGGCAGGGGACAGGTCAAAAATCTGCATGTATATTAACCATTTCATATGGGGAAAAATTTGTATTGCCAAAAATGTCCACGTTGGGATTTACACCAGCTCTCTGACATGTTTAGTTTTTTGAAAAATGCTTGTTTTGGACAGCCCTTTACTGGGGGGAGAGGGGAAATAAGGGGGTTATCCTTCTTAATCCCTGGTTGCTTTTCCCCAATTAGAAAAAGAATCTGTAACAAACTGCTGGCATTTACACGTATAGGCAACTGGTGAAGGTGGTAGCAAAAGCCAATGCTAGGCAAGGTGCGAAGCAGGGAGGGATGTGCCTGCCCGGAGGCCAGAACAGCAACCACCAAAGTGTCGACCGTAGCAGCACCTCAGCAAGCCCCCCAGGGGAGGTGACACAGGAGACAGACAGGAGTGGGGCGATGGATACACAAGACAGGAATGGGTTCTGGTGTCCGAGGCAAGACTGGCAGAATACATCTGCCTCACTAGCGCACTGGATAGTCATGTGCACGTGGTCCAGAAGGAGATGAGCATAGCATATATTCTGTTCTTATAACTCTATTTGTCTAACTGTTCTGTCCTTACTCTCTTCTCTGCTCTATCATTTATTGTAGTTCTATCTTTCCTTTTTCTATAATTGATATTAATTTTGTTTTTGTAAACCGCCCCGATGTTATGGGGGGTGGTATAACAAGTGTACAATAAACAATAAACAATGATATGAAAGGACGAGTGCATCGACATATTCTTTTTACTAGTTAGAAGAAACTCTAATAACTGCGATTGTACAAGCTGCCATGACAAATGCAAGCTGCTTAGCAGGAAGGTGGATAGCATACCAAGGATGATAGAGAACTGGTGCGCCGCCTTTTATATCTTAGCCAGCGTGGTCAGAGAAAAGCACCCCGAATAATGTCTTCAAATACTAGGACAGGGTGTTTGGGGGACCACCTGGCTGGACTACGATGAACAGTTTTACAGGAACATGGCAGGAAACAAAGGGCTCAGCTGGGATAGAAACAACATTGACTTATGGATCAGGCCGATGACACAAGGTAAGCAGATGTGCAGAGCAGATGCAACCACTCAGCCATAGTGGCCTGTAAAAGACATGGGGCTCCAGCAGCCCTTTCGGGGAGAGAGTAGGTTTGGCAGTTGGGAAAGCGGCGGGACCTCATTGCTCACTCTGAGCACATGAAGGAGTGTTTGCAGATTATTCAATGGGGGCTCCTGTAGATTTAACAATAACAGCAAATACAGACATCCCTGCTCGATATGCAGCAAAGGGCACCCCCAAACCCAATGCGGGAAGAGATAGGGAGGAGAACCCCAATGCCTACAATGAGAAGGGTGTCTTCGTTTAGGCCGCTGCACCCATTCAGGTTGCAGCATTATAGCAGAACTTAGCAGGTTGTGACAAACAGAAGGCAGCTTGACTAGTTCACGTTTTTTTTGTTTGGTTTTAACATATCTTATAATGGCCTCCCAGGCCATGGATGGCAGGTAACCTGAAATCCGTATTAGAGAAAATGGAAGTGGTGCAGAGTAAAATTGACAAGGAGTGAGCACTAGGAACAATAGCAGGGCTCTTCAGACACAGGCCCATACCTAACTTGATAATCTTATCTCTGGACCTTGTCCTGTCTTACCCAGATGGAAGGTCAATTAATGACCATCTCGAGCAATCGGTGTGCTCAGTTAAATATGCTTCACTAGACCAGGCCTTAGACCTCGTAAGGGCACATGGAAGAGGGGCATGGTTGGCAAAAATGGATATGGAGGCAGCTTTCTGGCCATTGCTGATTCATCCAGACAGCTTCCTTTTGCTCAGTCTCCGATTCGGGGACCACTAGCATTTCGACAAATGCCTCCTGATGGGAAGCTCGGTGTCCTGTGCATACTTTGAGGAATATAACTTAGTCATACAATGGATAGTGGAAAGGGAAATCAGCAGTGGAAAGATCATACATTACCTGGATGATTTCTTGCTTATAGTTAGCGACCAGCAGTCCTTCAGAGGAACCTGGAGAGTTTCCAGCACAAGGCCTCAGAGCTAGGTTCCCACTGGCAAGGAATAAGACAGAGGGGCCCACCCAGGGTCTGTCTTTTTTGGGGATTGAAATAGACACGATGGAAATGGTGACCTGGCTCCCAACCCAGAAGGTATCGGCCCTGAAGAAAGCCATGCAGATTATAGGTTAGCCAGGAAGGTCACCCTAAAAGAAATGCAGTACTTGATCAGGCACTTGAACTTTGCCTAGGGTAAGGCTTTCATAAGGTGGCTAGCGGACCCAATGAATGGCATTTGTAGGAGTCACCACTTTATCAAGGTCAGTGCTTCTATTCAAGAGGACCTGGCCGTATGACAGAGGTTTCTGGAGAAGTGTAATGGCAGGAACATATGGAGCAAAAGTCTCACCAGCAACAGGGATATGGAATATACTCTAAATCTTGTGGAAAAATTTAGTGCCTCTAACATGTTAAAGCTGATAAATCTGTGTATTTTATAATTCAATGTTTTTGCTGAGTCAGTCAGATCTTACTACCACCAGAGAACTTTTCATTTAAATCAAATCAGAGTATAGCTTAGCATAGAAAGTAAAATAGAGTAGTCACTGAAATAAATTTGTTTCTAGAGAGCTTTTTATTTAAATCAAATCAGAGTATAGTTTAGCATGAACTAGCCAATAATGAAAGCTGCCAGATCTGAACACAAAACACCGATTCTGTACCGCCTCCATTGGCTCCCTATTACACAGAGGATCAAATTCAAAGCTCTAATGACCACTTTCAAAACAATAAACAATATAGCACCTAGATACCTTAACACTCTTATAAATATGCAACAGGATACAAGAAGAAGAGATAATCTGAAGAATCTATTAACCACACCAAAAAGATTCAGACATGCAATCAAAGCAATGACCAACAGGGCATTCTCGTTCTTCTCCCCAGCCCTATGGAATAATCTATCCAACAATTTGAGAGAAATAAAAGACTTAACATTGTTCAGAAAGCACCTCAAGACATTCCTATTTACCGACTACTACCAACACGAGCAACCAACTATGGATGCCACAAATATTCAAGATCAAACCTCACACTGAAAACTATACCTTACTCTCACCTTATACAGTCAGTATATGCCACAAATCTTGTACACAATGATGCTCTCATTATATATGAATCAATGTATCTAATTGCTATACATCAATGTACCTCAACTAGCACAGTATGTAACATCGCTATTCTACTACTCAATGCTGTACTTAGTCCCAGCTACAATGTTTCTTGTACATAGTTCAAACCAAACTGTTTCTGTACATAATTCAACCCAAACTGTTCCATGTACATAGTTCCACCTAATATGTATCTCGTTTTTTATAAACTGTTGACTGTAAACTGCCTAGAGCAGTATTGACAACAGTTCCCTGTGAACCGCCTTGATTAATTAGATAAAGAAGTATATAAAATAAATAAATAAATACAAGTCAATATTTACGGGCACGTCCACCAGTTGAAGGAGCATGCCTACGGCACCAGGATGGTACTTGCCTATCTCAGTTCCAGTTCAAGGTTCTGTGGCATAAGGTATTAGAGAAAGTGGGGTTTGAAAAGGCAGATAGGCATTGCCGCTGCAGTCTGCAGATTGAGTTTTGGGCCTGGGCAGATCCAGGCTATTGGGAGGTGGGCCTCTAGCAGGTACAAGCTGTATATCAGATAGTGCATGTACCTAAGTTAACTTTGCGTTTCTCTTTCCACTAGGTAACAAAGGGATCATAGTCGGGATAGTTTAGCATTCCTACATCTTTTGGGTCTGGAGAAGAGCAGTGGACAGCCGCTTTGGAAAACAGCTCAGCTTCCCCCTGGATACCATGAATGTACAGTGGCTAGGGAAGCAAGGGATGCTTTGGGACCAGCTGCAGCCTGCTTGAGTCAGCCTCCGGATTTCACTGTGCTGCATCTAGGCGACAATGAATTAGTGTCCACCAAGGGCATTGACCTGATCATCAAGATCAAGAGAGACTTGGTTTGGATATGCACTGAGCTATGGGTGAGCATTATCTGGTCCCAGATACTCCCCATGGCAAAAATGGGTAGGGGACATCCGGCCCAAGGGAAGAGCAGAAAGCAGAAAAAAGTTGAATTCAGAGGTGGGGGATTTTGTCAGGGCTTTATGGAGGCTTGTGCTCAGGCATGAAGGCATTGTAGCCAGAAGAACAGTAGTATATGAAGAGGCTGGGGTTCATCTGAATGATAATGGCCTGGATGTTTTGAATGCCGATCTGCAGAAGACAGTTGGTTCGGTTTTCATGATGGGGTGAGTCGTGGTGGGACCTCACCGCGAAAAGGAGGGGTATCACATAGTATGGGGGGACTCAGGTACTGGTTTTGGGGTGCCTGAGCCTGGAAACGGGGAGGCCAAGTACCTGGGCATGATTCCAAATTATTTATTTATTTAACGGGTTTTATATACCGCCTTTTCCTTCAATCAAAGCGGTTTATATTCAATTCATTAACAGTTTACATTGTAACAGATAACAGTTGACAAGTAACAAGGTAACAGTATACAGTGATAAAAATTAGTGAGGTGACCTTTGTAATCAACTTAGAGACAAGATAACTTACAGTATATACATAATAACTTAATGAGGGATACAATGGAGGTTCAACTGAGATGTAAACATGAGGTAAAAGCAGTAAAAGCATGGGGGCCCAGCCCCGGGCGTCAACATGGAGCGATTGGCAGTGGGAATAGTACTCCTCGGCCACGGCATGGACCAAAGGTATAAAAAAAGCCAGACAGCAATAGCATGGTACCCCTCCACGGTGTTCCCGCTCACAAAGGGTAGGGGCCTTTTTATTGTTGCTATTGTTTAATTTCATGATGGTTGTTATGATCTGTAAGCTATGGCCTGTTAATCCCACTAATAAAGCAGTGTTGCACTAAAGCACTAAGGATGTTTGATGTTCATGTGTCAAGCTGGGGGAAGAGGGTAGGCGGGCTAGCAGGAGTCCGGAGGACCTATACAGCATGCTCTTGGTTATGCTTCTTGAATGTGTTCTGCTTTGAATGGGGTGGGAATGAGAAGACAGAAGGAAAATTTGGCACACTGCTGATTGCAGGAAAGGGATCATAAGATACTGGCTACAGTAAATGTAGGAACTAATAGGGAAGATTCACTATAGAAAACTTTCTACCTTGCTGATGCTCTGTCATCTGCTCTAGCAGAGGCGCCTGCTTCTTGTAGTCTTCCAGCAGGTTTACATTGATTATTTTGCCATTTACTTGATGTTGCTCAAAGAGGATATTTGTCTCTGTGTCCTTGAAGGTAAAGATCATTTCCAAGTGAAAAATTAGTTGCTGCTCTAATCGAGCATTTCAGGCTGGTGTCTACAGTGAAAAAGGCTATTATCACCCAAAAAGCAGACAAGCTCGGTTGGCATTCTTCTTTATGCTGCCTTGATTGAGACAAGATGAGCACCCTGGCTTTTGCACTGGATAATTTTGTTGGAACAATATCCTCCGGGAATGGCTTTTATCCGCCAAGGATGACGAGTGTGGCAAATTGCTTACAAAGCCCAGGCCTAGAGGCCTCTCTGAGAGAGCTGCCAGACTTCAAGAGCTCAATGATGCTGTAATGTACCGGTAGTAGCTGTCACGATAAGTAAGGCTGCTTCGTGCAGACCAACCCTCTGCAGTACTTGGCTCTCTTCTCTTTGATATTAATTGCATCATGCTTTGCACAGTGGTATTTTCCTGCCACTGCTAACTAGTGCAAAGCTTATCTTTACAGTACTTTTGGCACTTTTGAGTAAGTTTTCCGCTGATATTAAATAGGAAGTCATAAGTCCATATTCCTAAATAGATCATGGAGCATAATGCCTTTTTGTTTATTTCCACTTGGTTTGGTTCCAAAATGACATCTTTGATGTGAATCAAGCAAGTCAATCTTCTTCGTCTTTCTTTCATTTCTTTTATGAAATTTTGCAGATAATTTTATAGAGCTTTTTAAAATTGTTTTAAGTACTCTATTAAACATTCCTCTTCTTCTCCCTCCCTTCAAGAAATTAAGATGTTCACTTTCATCTCCTATGTTATATTGTCATAGGCTTTTAAAATCAAATCCACAAGTGATGCACAATATACTCAAGAAGCTTATACTGTAAGTAAGATTTTAAAGACTACTTTTTGCCAACTGGCTTCATCCTGCCTCTTATCTTCCTAGGAGAATCATGCCTTCAGCTCTCTATGCCACCCAAAAAAATCCTTCACCACTACTGACTCAAGAAAAGGAAACTCAATAGTCCACTACTGTATCACAATGTTGTAAAATGTATTAGGGAACCACCAGAATTGGGCAGTGCATACAATACATTTGCTTAATGCACATTTCCCTCCGTATCCGTCATCAGTTCCCAATTATACCTTTATATTGTCCCATCATTTTATTCAATCCTTCTCAATTTGTGTTTACATTTTTTTCTTTTTTAAAATGCTATAATTAAAAATGTTGAGCTTCCCCATCTGGGTCTCTTCACAAATCTCACTCGTATTTATTTTTCCATTACACACTTCCTTTATTTATACCTATTAAGCTACTCCAAGCGTAGTCTGTGCCAATAAATTTACTCATTTCTCATTGTTCATTTTGTTCTATGTAAATCACTCACTTGCACACCTATTAAACTTGCACATTGGTTATTCACACACTGAGTTCATTGTAAACCGTTTTGACTCGTAGAAAAACGATATATAAACGATGTTAAATAAATAAATACATTTCTTAATAGGGCATCAAAAAGCACTTATCGTATCTGGATTGCCATTTGTTTGAAGTCTCTTATTCAATGCTGCTGTCCCTCGCACTTGACTGCTTTGAACATGGTTGCCTGGTGTCGCACTGATCAAACCTGCCTGCAGGTTTCGTTGGTTCTGTGTCAGAGGTTTGGGGTGCACCGGCAGAAGGGATCCAGACGTTGTTCCATGTTTGTGCAGCTAATGGAAGTTGAGATAAATGGAGCTCATTTGTCGGGACATTACAGCTGCTTCAGTGAGGACCTTTTGTGTCTGGATCTTGCACTACTGTGATCTGATTTCTCTCTCTGCAAGGAGCTTGACTTCAAGCTGTGAGATCTACTAATACTGTTACTATTAATCATTTTTATAGTGCTACAAGGAGTACACAGCGCTGCACAAATACATGTAAAAAAAAGACAATGCCTGCTCGTCAGAGCTTGCAATCTAATCAAGACAGACAATACAATGGCTGAGAACAAGGGTACAACTAGGGAAAGGTAAGGAGACACATAGGAGAAGAAGGAATCAGGATTCAAAAGCAGCCTCAAAGAGGTGAGTTTTCAGCTTGGATTTGAAAAGGGGCAGAGATGAAGCCTGACGCACAGACTCAGGGAGTTTGTTCCAGGCATAAGGAGCAGCAAGGTGAAAGGACCAAAGTCTGGAGTTCGCAGTGGAAGAAAAGGACAAAGAGAGAAGCAGGCCAGAAGAAGAGCGGAGTTCCCGAGGAGGGGTGTAGGGGAGAGGAGAGAGGAAAGGTAGTGAGGGGCAGTAGAGTGAATGCATTTATAGGTCAGAAGGAGAAGTTTGAATTGGATATGGAAACGGAAGGGGAGCCAATGAAGTGATTTAAGAAGAGGGGTTATATGAGTAAATCGGGGCTGGTGGAAGATTAGTTGCACAGCTGAATTCTGAACAGATTGAAGAGGAGAGAGAAGACTCAGACGGAGACCAGCAAGGAAGAGGTTGCAGTAGTCTAGATGGGAAGTGACTAAAGAGTGGATAAGTGTCTTAGTAGTGTGTTCAGAAGGGAAGGGATGAATTTTGCTGTTCTAGAGAAAGAAATGACAGGAGAAGGAAAGGGAGGCGTCAAAGATGACCCCAAGGTTGCAGGCTGAGGAAACAAGAAGTAGAAGAGGGTTATCCACAGAGACAGAGAAAGGCGGAAGGAGGAGGTGGGTTTAGGAGGAAATATAAGAAGTTTGGTTTTGGCCATGTTCAATTTCAAACGGCGGTGAGACATCAAGGCAGTGATGTCAGATAGGCAGGCAGAGATTCAGGCCTGTTGTGTCGGAGATCAGCTGACACATCCTCCATGACATGGCTCAAGCTCCTTGCAGAGAGAGAGATCCGATAGTGGTGAACAAAGAGGCTTGGCTTGCATGGAAAAAACAATTCAGGGCCATGAAATCTCAGTTGCAGCTTCTAGGCACTATGGTGACCTGGCACCCAGGATTTGTTGAACCCTGTTGTATGCAGTGCTGAGTTCTACATTAGAAATTATCATTCAGGAAAAGGACCTTGAAGTCACCGTGGGCAATATATTGATATCCATAGTTCAGTTTGCAATGACAGTCACAAAAAGCAAACAGAAAATTAGGAGTTATTAAGAAAGAAACAGAAAATAAAGCTTAGAATATAATTATGCCTCTATATCGATTCATGGGAAGATGATACTGTTAGTACTGTGTACTGCTACCATTACCTCTTAAAGAAGATATAGTAGAACTAGAAAAAGTAGATATGATAGATTATCAAATTGTGTATGGTGCGAAACAAGTTAATAGGAAATGGTTATTTACGTTATGAAATATTACTAAGACAAAGGAACACTCCATGAACCTAACTAGCAATAGATTTAAGAAGGAATTTTTTTTTCAGTCAATACTCAACCCAAATAGACTTGGCGGTCTCCATTTCTTACTTCTGGAAGTGGGCAGTATGGAATGTAATTTCCTATTGGGACCCGCATGGTACTTTCAAATGACCCAAACTGGCCACAGTCAAAGATAAGATGTTGCTACATTCTACTGCTTATCATTTCTATAGCTCTATTAGATATGTAGAGTGCTGTATGCATACACATAAAAGACAGTTCCTTCTCCGTAGAGCTTACAGTCTATTCAAGAAAGATACTAGACAAATACAAGAATTAGGGAGTTTCATGTATTTCATTTATTCAAGGAGGTATAGATCTATTCTTTGGAATCTCAAAGGCACTTGTAACCTAGATTGACCAGTGTACTCATATGAGACAGAATACTGGACTTGATGAACCTTTCATCTCACCCAATATGGCATTTTGTTATGGGAAATGGCTAAAAAAAACATGAATGTGAACAGAAGAACAAGGGAGTCTTAAAGAGGTGTGCTTTTAGGCTGGATTAGAATAAGGCCACATAGGGTGTATTACGCGCCGACTCATGGAGTCAATTTGAGGCATTAAGTGCAGCAGGAGCTTGATGGACCGATGATCTGATCTGGTATGGTAGTCCTTAAAGTTCTTAAGAATTTATTTTATAAGAACAAGACATGTCTCTTTTTTGATGTGAGTTCTTTTACTCCTCTCTGTGTTATTCCTTAAAAATAAAACAAGCAAATATAGCTATTTCAGTACATTTCTAGATGATTTTCCTGGATGGGATTCAAAAACCTGCACAGTGAGAAAGCTGACTTTGGAAGTAATCTGGACTTCTTGTGATTAATAGCAGAGGTTGTATTTTCTCTATTTTTTGATCATAATAATTTATTAAGTTAAACAGAGAAACACAATTGTAGTAATTCATTGTTGGGGGCGGGAGAGGCTTATTTACATTGTCAAACTTGCTACAAGTAGACAGCATAGACAAATATACAGTCTAGTATACAACACTGAAAAGAAAACAAATATCACACTACATTTGGGAGGAAAGAACTTCTTTTTTTCTTATGCAAGAGTGCCATTTCTGTCTTATTAGTTCTCTTGTACTTTCCTCAAGACCAATCAATAAATACCTTTTGTATCTAATTTTGCTTATTGACCACATATATTGAAAGATTAAAAATATTTTTGGAATATTAGTGTGCTCTAAGAATGCAGTTCTGTAAAGCCATCAATGTGTGTATGTTGAGTTTACATGCCTTAATAGCCTCTTATAAAATACTGTGGCAAGGTCAGCCATCCAGAGCATGGGGAAGGTGAAAAACATAAGGAATTCACCTTAATCAAGGGGCCAAAGCCCTTATTCTAACAAGTGCACTGATTATTCTAAGTTCAGAAGGCAGGGAGATTACAAACACCTGGGAGAGAAAGAGGTGGGGTTGGATCCCAGTGAGTATAAACCCTGGTTAGATTATGGAGAGGGGCAGAGGAGGAGCAGCAGAGGAAGCAAAAGGAGCAGTAGAGGAAGCAAGAGAAGCAGCAGATGCAGCAGATGGGGAGAGGAACAGAATCCAGAGCAGCAAGGACGATGGAATGCTGGAGAAGCTAGAGCAGGTGCTAACTCCTGGAGAAGGGCTGAGCTACCCAGAGCTGAGAGAGCTGTTTTCCCTGAATCAGGTTGGCAACAAGGGTGGAAGCCAGGAACTGGAGAAGCTTTCAGACCACCAGAGAGATTGTCAGCTGAGCAGTCTGATCAAGTGAGTGAGTCAGAGCCCATGCAATTGGGAGAACCAGAACCAGAGGTGGGGGAAGAAGACATGTTTATGGATTGTTCTTTATGACAAGCTTTAGAATTGAAATGTTGAAGAAAAGCCAGCCTTGAAAGAATTGTTCCTCTTGAAAAGGTAATCTTAAAGCATTAGCAGTAAGGAGGTAAATTTCTGTGTGTTTTGGAAAGGGAATTTACTGCCACATAAGCTTGTAAAAGAAGCTGTGTTTCATGCCGGATTATCAGCTGTGTTAGAACTCTGCAACAGCAAGAAAGCTAATTGGCTGCTTTAAGAGTTTGTGCTTTGCTCCTGTTTTATATGAAAAGCCTGCTAAGAGTTTTGAGGACATTTTGAATGCTAGAACTCTGCAACAGCAAGAAAGCTAATTGGCTGCTTTAAGAGTTTGTGCTTTGCTCCTGTTTTATATGAAAAGCCTGCTAAGAGTTCTGAGGACATTTTGAATGCTTATTTCATATTCACCTGGAAGTGCAGCCCAGAGAATTGAGGCTGAGTGAAGATAAACTGCCATAGGAGAATTAACCTTGTTTTCTTTGTGCTATGATAACAAAAGACTATAAGAAAAGTGGCACACTGTTATCTGTGAAAAGGCTAAGCTTCTACATTTAAGAGGACTTTGAAAAGCCATTGTTGAGTTCTGTTTGTTTTTGCCACCAGTTTGCTGAACCTTAAGCAAAAGCCTATAATTTATCCTGTTAATGGAACCTTGAACCTGATCTGTTCTCTTGTGTTTAAAATAAACTTTTTCTGTCATAAGCCTTACCCTCGGTTTGCCTCAACTACAATCCTTTTTACTTGAAGCATAAATATAGCTGCTAAAGGAAGGATACATCAACCACCACGCCCTCAACAACTAGAGACTAGTGGCTTTGGCGTTGTGCTTGTGACAATATCAATTGGCATAAAAGTGCACACATTGAAATGAACATGCATACTTTGCTCATAGGCGTAGATGGGAGCGTGGTCTAGAGACGGAGCATGGGCAGAGTTCACCAGTATGCTTCTTAAATATAAAATACCTTAATTTATGCTCATATTTGCATACTTACAGTTGTGGTCAACATTACTGGCACCCTTGCAGTCCAATAGCTCCTAAAAAAAAAGTGGCCAGTGAAATGACTTTGGACTATATATGTATGCATATTTGACACATAAAAGAATCAAATAAAACAAGATCAATTAAAAAAGGAAATAGTAGGAAATAGTATAAAATCTAGGACATTGCCAGAATGGCATATGATTTTCCATACTGGAGTGTGAGGCTCCCCTGCTACCTGATGCAGAGCTCTTGGAAATGGTTGAATGAGCTCGAAACGTGGTGCTACATTGGCTTCTGGATGCCTCCATACCTGCTCCATTGGCATTTTGTAAGCTAAGGGCTGTTAAATTTTAAAAGTGTTTTCCAGTTGATTTGCCTACAAATTAAAAATTTATTAAAAAGGAAGGTTTGTCTCATGAGAGCAGTGTCCCTTTCTTGACATACAGTCCGACAAAGAAAAAATATTTTTTCAAATAGCTGCTCTTTTTAAAGTCCAACCTTTCTTTGTTGGAGATTTTGCGGTGGCTGGTATGCTTGGGTAAGTTCTTTGTTTGATGGCAACCTTATAAACAATTCAAATCCATTTGAACAGAAGAACCACATTTCATTTGCAGTAAAATTAGATGCACCTGTGATCGATTGTAGGTACTCACATGACTTGAATCAACCAATGAATGATGGCTCTAATTTTCAAAATGGCCACATTCACTCCCTGTTCCATTTTCACAATGATGAAGACAAGAGAGCTGCTTGAGATCATCAGAAAAGCCATTATCACTAAACATCAAACTTCAAAGGGGTACAAGGCCATCTCCAAAGACCTTGGGATTCCTGTGTCTACAGTTCACAATGTTATTAAGAGGTTTTCTGCTCATAGAACTGTCAAGAACCTCCCAGGATTTGGTGGAAAGAGGAAAATTAATCCAAGAAATATTCGAAGGTTAGTGCAAACTATTGGAAAAACACCATGTACTACATCCAAAGAGCTTAAGGCTGACCTGGAGCAATCTGGAGAGATGGTTTCAACCCGTACCATATGCTGCGCACTAAACACAGAAGGACTTCACAGGCAAATGCCAAGGACGACCCCATTGCTGAACCACAGACAAAAAAAGATACTCTTGATCTTTGCTCAAACCCACCTTGAGAACCCACAATCTGGGAAAATGTTCTGTGAACAGATAAAAACAAACTTGAGTTCTTTGGCAATGCAGACCAGGAATATTTTCAAGGTAAAGAAATGAAGCTTATAAGGAAAAAAACACCCTTCCTACAGGTAAATATAGTAGAAATTCTATAATGTTGTGGGGCTGTTTTGCTGCCTCAGGAACTGGAGGACTGGAAAATATTAAAGGAATCACAAAGTCAGAGGACTACCAAGGTATTTCAGAGTGAAATGTGCTAGTTAGTGTCAGCAAGCTAGGTCTGGGTCAAATTTCATGGCTCCTCCAGCAGGACAATGACCCATAACATACATCCAAAAGTATAAAAGAATAGTTAAAAAGGAACAAATGGACTGTTAAACTGGCCAGCAATGAGTCCTGCCCTCAATCCAATCCAGAACCTTTGGAAAGAGCTGAAATTGACAATTGGTAAAAGGAATCCTGGAAACTCATGAGCTGGAACAAATCGCTGTTGAAGAATGGGAGAAACTACCAGCAGACAAAGGTAAGAAACTTATGAAACGTTTGGAGGCTGTCATCACTGCCAAGGGTTGTGCAGTGCAACCAAATATTAGTGAAGGGTGCCATTAATCCTGTCCAGGTCATAATTTTTTTTTCTCAGAAATTACTATGTCTAAGTTGCACAGACATCTTTTTTTTTACGCATACCTTTGAACATGCTATTGAAATATTATGATGACACACAGTTGGAATATTCCCTATTATTTCTCAAGATAATTGTACACAACATACCTAAAATACAAGGGTGCCAATAATGCTGACCACAACTGTAACACGTGTCCCAGTACACCTACTATAGAGTTGGTGTAAATGTCTGCATCTGAATTTAAGGCGCGATCTTTGCTGCTTAAGCTGGAATTTAATTTAATTTAATCTTCTCATTTGTAACCTACATTTTGCACTAAAGGAGGTACAAAGTGGCATACACAGTACATACGCAATTAAAATAAAAAAAAAATCTCATATCTATAAAACCAATAACTAAAATGTACTAAACTGTCCCAATAAATAATCAGTCATTATTGCTAAATTGTCAATCCTTAACATATACATATTACCAGTTCAAATCATCAGACTTCATCAAGGTTAATCAAGAAATGGTTCAAAAAGCATGGTTTTGGTACAGTAGGTGATGAGAACTTAAATAATTTTCTTCCATTTTTAGAGATTTGGGTAATTTGCTTCAGAGAAAGGGACAGCCCATCCAAAGAAGATACTAATTTGCAGTCCTAAGGGCCCTGAATAACCAGGTTCAGAGAGCTACATGACCTCATTGCCTATTTTGGTTCATGCTTCATCATTTTTCCCTCAGATATTCTAGATCAATATCATACAAGGCCCGGAAAGTCAGACATAAGACCTTAAATCTTATTTTGGCGTTTAATTAGGAGCCAGTGCAAAGCCTGTAACAGTAGAGTTACTCTACCACGGCAAATGTTCTTTGTAACTACTTCAGCCATCATATACTGAATGCATTGTAATTGAACTAGGATTTTCTGTGGGAGCCCCGTATATATGTATAGTTTCACAATAATCCAAAATGCTGATCACAAATGACAGTTTACAGGGCCGACGCTACCATTAGGTGAACTAGGCGGTCACCTAGAGCACCGGCCCTCCAGGGGCACCCATTGCCACCGCTGTCGCCCCTCTCAGGGCCTGCAGCGGCAGCAATGGCCGTAAAGAGCGCCGCGGCACTTACCTTAAAACATTGGTGCCACAGGACTGTTTGCTTCCCCTCCCTCGAACACTCGATACTGACTTCCTGTTTGCAGGCAGGAAGTCAACATCAGAAGGGGGGGAAGTAAACAGCGCCGTGGTGCCAAAACATTAAGGTAAGCACCATGGAACTGTTTGTAGCCGTTGCTGCCATTTCAGGTCTTGGAGAGGGGCAGCAGCAGCAGCAATGGGTGCCATGGGGAGGGGGGAGTGTGAGGGTGCCAGGGATGAGATTTGCCTAGGGTGCCTCATCTCCTTGCACCGGCCCTGACTATATCATTGCCCTAAAATGTTGAGGTTCCAGATAGGAATGAAGTGAGGAGTAAGCCTTAATTTCCACCATGATTTTATAGCAACTGTAGACCCCTGAGGCTCTAGTATTAAGGCAGCATCTAGAATCATTCTCAGGCTTTTTTCCAGTGAGGAAGCTTTTATAATGCTATTCATTAACTTTAAACTTGGCATACTTACAGGATTTTCATTTCTGTTTACCCATAAAACGTCTGCCTCTTCCATATTTAGCGGTAAGCTTTTGGCTCCCAGCCAAGCCTTTATCTAAGTCATTCACTTACTGTAGTGATGTCATCGTCAATCGAGACAAGCAGCTGTATATCATCGGCATATAAAAATGGTCCAGTTATAGCACGGAGACAGCATTAGTGGCTTTAATTGATGAAATGTGCAGAATTTTAGATCAGGGGAAGAGTGGATTATTACTTCCGTTAGATCTTTCTGCAGCATTTGACACTTTGCATTATGAGATCCTGTGAACTGGTCTAGCTCAATTCGGCATCAGTTCAAGACTTCCTTCACAGTGCTGGTTATGGAGGCCAAGTCACATGTAAAGCAGTCGTGACAGGTGTACTTCAGGGTTTGCCATCTTCACGTGTTATATTCAATATTTACATTCAGCCAGTGGCATACATTATTAGGAGACTTGGAGAAAATCCAAGGTATCAAATCCTGTACAAAAATCTAATGGATGTAATAATCCACTCTTCCCTGTATCTAATATTCTACGCATTTCATCAGTCAAAACCATTAATACTGTCTCCATGCTATATCTGGACCTAAAGCCGGCCTGAACATCATCTAGCATGGGTAATCAATAAATGATTTTAAAGCTGTCTCATGAGCCATGTTTCCAAAATTTTGGCCAATACTGGCAAATTAGAAATAGGTCTAAAATTTTCCAACCTAGATGGGGACAAACCTAATTCTTAATAAGAGAAGTGATTTCGCTCTTTTGGATAGATACCTTGCTTTAAGATATCCTCTATAATTCTAGCTATTAGCTAAAGGCCATTATTTGGAAACTATTTGAAAAGCAATCCAGGACAAGGATAAAAAATACATTATCCCTTAGTAAACCTCCTCAGTAATTTATCCATCTCATCCATAGTTGGGAGAATCAACTAACCCCATTTCTGAGTTTGATGAAAACCTTGCTCCCTTAGCTTGTGATCACCTTCACTGCGATCCCTCCCGCAATGAGGGAACTCTCTCAACACGGTCTTTTCAATGAAAATGTTCACTAAATCCTGGATACTAGACCTTTATACAAAGATGGGGAAGTTTGCTGATTTCCATCAGGTAGATTCTTAACTACCTTAAAGGGTTCCTAGCCCTTAGAGGAGGCTTGCAAGACTCTAGTTGTGATATGTTCTTTTTTAATTCTGTAAAACATATGTTTGTAACTCTTATACTGGGCCCTCTATTCATCTCTAATAGCCTGACTATTATTCTTAAGCTACTTTCATTCCAAATATCCCCAATAACTGCCTTTTTGAAGGATAAGGCTTAGCCAAAATCTGTGTTTTACTCAAACATTTTTTACTAAACGTGTGACATAGCAGTCCCCTTTGGGCCCCACCCTCCTGACTTAATTACGACTCGTGCAGACCTCTCTGTCTAAACCCCTATCAGCCACACCCAGTCAATAACACGTGGTAGTTGAATCAAAAGGATACTTTTATTCAATAATTCAAAAACCTGAGAGCCCGACACAGGCCGTGTTTCGTTTTTTATTTCCTCAGGGGATTCAGGTTTGCTGCAAATAAATAACCATAGACAATATAATACATTCAAATAAAGTAAAAACATATAAAAACATATATCATATATATATAAATATAAGAATGTATGAAAACCAATAAGAACATAAACTTAACATACTCTATGTGTGAATATGAGTAAAATATATAAAAATTGTAAACGATATAAAACCAAAATGTTACAAAAATTAAGCGGATCAATAGATAACCACTTTTCATACATTCTTATATTTATATATATATGATATATGTTTTTATATGTTTTTACTTTATTTGAATGTATTATATTGTCTATGGTTATTTATTTGCAGCAAACCTGAATCCCCTGAGGAAGTAAAAAATGAAACACAGCCTGTGTCGGGCTCTCAGGTTTTTGAATTATTGAATAAAAGTATCCTTTCGATTCAACTACCACGTGTTATTGACTGGGTGTCTCTTGAGCAACGTGGTGTGGTGCTCTTTCAGTGGACCTAAACCCCTATCAGCTACACAGTACGGCATCTCCACAGCTGCCAGCTTATTCTCAGGGGGTTGTGCTTCTTTACGCCGATGACCACTCTTCAGGGAAACTACCATTGGTACCTCTATTTTTACACTTCCTTCACAGCTCATATGCATCTGCAACGTCTTCAGCCAAATCCAGCCCCTACCTTTATCGGCAGCGGAGACTTGAACAGGTGGATGTAGAATGGTCTGTAGGCTCCCAAGATGCTTCCGCATAGCTACTCTTAGTGCCGGGGATTTCTACGGTGAGCTTCATTGTGGAGGTGGAAGCGAAGGGGGTAGGGCTGAATGAAACTTGTTCCAAACTCTGAGGGCTTCCCTCCCCCCACCCCTGAACTAGTGTAGACAGCACCAGGAGCTCGGTAAGCAATCTAAAATGCTGTAAAGTGTAGTCTGGCCCCAAGGTAAGGTTGTTGGGTGAGCCCCCAAATTTCCCTTCCTCTTGCCAGTCGTCCTACCCATAGAGAAAAAAAAAAAAACTAAAGGCAAAATCCAGCGCTAATCTGGGAGAGCACTCTGAAATTTCTGCACTTAGCCGCATTTTGGAATGGCCCTGTAGTCTCCTCTACTCATCTTTATAAAGTAGGCTTAAAATAGGCACATTTTGGCTGCTTTAACCTAGGTGCTTTGTTAGAAAATTAGGCTCTAATTGCCACCACAGGACTAGAAGTACAATGAGCCACTGTAGCACTTGGGATACACTAAGCATAGCCTTTTGTTTCCTTCTGTAAAAAGACATCAGTAATCATTTCGGTTTCAAACCAGCTGCTGGCCTCGATGCCCTGAAAACATATTTCTGGCTTTTCATGTTATTTGCGCGACAGTACTTACCATAGTGATGTCACAGTTATTGGAAGCTGTTGTTTCGATGCAATTAGATATGTTTCTTGAGGATTAAGAATACCCTGCATTCTACTCAATCTGGATTCAGGAGTGATTGTAGTACGGAGAGATTATTAGCAGCTTTAATCTTTGAAATAAGAATGATTATAGATAAAGGAAGACAGGCTAGATTGATGTAATTACATTTTCACTGCTGCATTTGATTTTTCTAGATCACAAGATCGAGTTGGGGTTGTCAAGTACAAACGAATAATATTGGGCTCGCTATTCGAAGGCATTTATACAGTTTCCAGACCTGTACACCGTGTAGATGCCGCTTAGAGAGGTATTCAGCAGCACTAACATGGTTAGTGCTGTTGAGTATCCCTTAGTAATGCCGCTACATGCCCCACTGCTAACTGTGGAGCACCGGGGTGTGTTGTGGGTGTTCCAGGGCGGAGCGGAGGCCGCACCCATTGCTAAGTGGGCAGCGGCAATACTGCACTGCTGCCCGCTCAGCGACCCGTGGGTAGATAGGTGCAGCAAAAGCTGGCCTACCTTTACCCACGGGTGCTAATCAGGCAGCGGTGCAATATCAGCGCTGCCTGGTAAGTGTCTACGGCTGTGCTGGTGACCCCCAGTATTCAATGCTGGGGCTGCATATGACTCCAGAATTGAATATCTACATTTAATGTTCAGTGCCGGCGGCTAGTCGCTGTAATTGCGCTGGCCTCCGGTGCTGAATATCGGCCCCATTTTGTCTGATATGTAGCAAACTGATTGTTGAGTACAGCAGGGTTCTCCCCTATTTCCTAGTTTGTTTAATGCATTCCTCAGTTCATTCAGAGTAGGTTTGAAAGAACTTGGTATTCGATGTTTCCATAGGCTAATGATATTCTATTATTGGTGCCTGTATAAACAGATCTATCACAAATTTATGAATTATTTAGTAAGACTTGTATCCAAGTTGAATCCTGGATGCATAGTCTGTTTGACTGGTGGTAAAACTAATTCATTATGGCTGCTTTTGAGGTTATTCCTAAGGAATATCCTATTTTCTCTGGTTTTAATATCCCTCTTGTTACATCTTTGATGAATCCAAAATGACTCTTAAAATCCTCATTTACTTTGAAGATACATATATCCTATACGAGAAAAAAGGTATATTTTGGATTATGACATCTTAAAGAGATGAATTTGTTACAGGACTACAAAGACGTGTACGCATTACAGTTGTTTTGGGATGCGCATATGTGTGTGTGTGTAAACATTACAGGAGCTGTCTGTGTATATCGAGTTGTTACTGTGATGGGAGTCAAAATTAGAAAAGGTACAGGGAATGGCATGGCGGTAGCAAACTAGAAATGTGCCCTGCACAACTCACGAAACTGGTACCCCTCACCCAGCCACGCACAAGAACTCGCTCTTATCAGGCTTCCTGGAAGCCCCACTGATGACATCGGTGCCCCTTCAGTACTTGTCCCCTGTGCCGCTGCAGTGCTCACACAGCCTTTGCTCTGGGCTTGGAGAAGGGGAGCAAAAATTATAAAGGGAATGTAATAATACCCCTATGAGGAAAGATGAAAGAGATTAAGGAGGTCATTCTGAAACACGGGTTGCGGGACATGCAGCCCCTCTATTCCTCCTCCTGCCCTCGCCGCACATTCTATGCTGTAAGAAGGGGAGAGCTGGTGGGTGGTGGGAGGGAGCGGGGTCTGGGAGGAGTGGGGGCAGGCCAGCCCGACAGCACATACAGGGCCGATTCAGGTCATGACCCTGTATGTCCTGCTAGGCCCATGGGGCCGTGCTGCTTATACTACCGCAAAGGTGGCATAATCAGCACTTTTGGGGCGATCGGGGCTGAGGACCCCCGCCCGGAGATGGGGCGGGGGGATCCCCGCCGCCCGATCCAGGCCCTGACTGGCAAGCTGTGGATCAGATGGTAGGGAAGAGGGAGGGCCAAGCCACGGTAGCCAAGGGAGCCTGTGAGGAAGACGTCCCCACAGGCAGGCAGGGGCACGTCGGGCCATCCTTTGGATACCGCAGGAACGTTTGGTTTCCGCGGTCCAGAATCTGGTTCAAATGGGCTTGTCTTGCCTGGCGCATCCGGACGTGCCCCTATGGGAATCGGGCTCCACAGCTCTTCAGTTTTGAGGAGAAAGGGCTGAAGGGAGCTATGATAAATGAGTAGAGTAGAACAAGTAAATGCAAATTGGTTGTTTACTCTTTCAAAAAGTACAAAGACAAGGGGACACGCAATGAAGGTACTAAGTAGAACATTTAAGCCAAATTGGAGAAAACATATTAAGCTCTGGAATTCGTTGCTGGAGAATGTGATAAAGGCTATTAATGTAGCTGGGTTTAGCAAAAGTTTGGACAAGTTCCTGAAGGAAAAGTCTATAAACTGTAATTAGTGTGGACTTGGAGAAATCCACTGCTTATCCCTGAAATAAGCAGCATAGAGTCTGCCTACCTTTTGGGATCTTGTCAGGTACTTGTGACCTGGATTGGCCACTGTTGGAAAGAGGATACTGGGCTTGATGGACCTTGGTCTAACCCTGTATGACATATCTTATAACATGAAAAGCTAGGAATATTATCACACATCAACTATTATAATGGTGTTTATGTTGGGATGCCTCAGGGGAGTATTAGAAGATTACAACTGGTGCACATTGTGTCAAGAATGTGGGTTGATTGCATCAGTATGATCAAGTGTCATCACTGCGAAAGACATTACATTGGCTGCCAATCAGTTATTGGGTACAATTTAAGTTGATTATGTTGGTCTCACTGCGAAAGACATTACATTGGCTGCCAATCAGTTATTGGGTACAATTTAAGTTGATTATGTTGGTCTCACTGCGAAAGACATTACATTGGCTGCCAATCAGTTATTAGGTACAATTTAAGTTGATTATGTTGGTCTATGTTGATTATGTGGGTGCATGTTGTGGATGTTAACCTGAAGCAGGGTTTTAAATTTGTTAACCCGAAACGCAGGACTGTGTCGTTTTCCACCTTCACCGATGAACTGTGTTGAAGCACTGTGATTTCAGTTAAGTACTTTCTTCTTGAAATGATTTTTGGCAGTTTGAAAGGTTTTACTGCATTTCGAATAAAAGGGACGTGAACCTCCAGTTAAGAAGTTCTTGCCTGGGGTTCCTTGTCCGACAAAAAACAAAATACAAAACAACAAAAAAATATTTTTTGTATGCTGTTGAGAACTTATTTTGATCATTTGAGGAGAGGAGCCTGTGTTCTTGTTTGGTCTATACAATACTGCATAATATAGCCTGTTTAGATGTGAACCAGCCAGCTCAGAGATACACTCAGGAGACAGAGGGCTGTTAGTAATAGCAGAGAGGAAAATGTGTTTCATCAGCGTACAAGAGGAAGGACTTTTTTGGTCCTTGGCCTTGTCCTTTGGACTCTGATGACACACAGGACTGTTCTATTTGCCTTTTTGGAAGTTAGTAAAGGCATGTTAGTGCCGCTGAATATCCCACTCAATTGCACAGTTTACAGGTGTGTAAATGCCTTTCAATATCGGGCCCTAAGAATAAATGACCTGAGTTGGCAGAAGGAGAAAGAGTGCAGGGGGTTTCCTCAGCCATGGCAGTGATCATGGCCGCAGGGGAGGGAACGGGCTTCAGCCTGGTATAGCAGTGATTGTGGTGGGTACACAGTTAGATTCAGGATGCTGTGAAACTGAATGTTAGTGGGGAGAAGGGTGAGCAGGGGCTGCAGGACTTCCATCTTGAGCTGGCAGCAAACGTGATCATTGAGGAGGAGCAGTGTTAAGATTTCAAATACCTAGCTCCTTGCTTTGAACTCTTTCAAGGCTGCAGGCCTATGTAGTTGTTAGGGAAAACATGGACTCCCAGCTCTTGGTGACACACCAGTATGTCGATTAAGAACCATCACTCTACCCTGAAATATGGAAAAACTCCTCTTCGTCTTTTGATGAGATGTTACCCCTAAGCTGAGGATTCCATTTGTCTCCAACTCTCTTTTTTTACCTTCCTCCTTGGATGCTGATGTCAGGCACAGGCTGCATGTTCTCCTTCCTTAGACTCTGGGCCCTCCTAGATCTAACTCATAATTTGTGGTCTTTGGATCGAGGGCCACTGCTCCTGCTCCCTGATGCTGCCCCTGCTGCCCCTTTTCAGGACAATGACAATAAAACATCAAAGCAGCATTTACTAGAGCCTCAGAAGCGCTATGCTCTGGAAGGCCAGCCAGTCCTGCCGCTCTGACGCAGACTTCCCATTTGTATGGGGGCAGAAGCAATTGGTCAGAGCACAGCGCCAACAGCACACAGAGGTTCAGAGGCTCTGGTAAGTGCTGCATTGCTGCCATTATGGGTTCCATTGCAGCAGCGGGAATGGGCCACCCTCTGTTTGATGCTCCAGGTGACCGCCTAGTTTGCCTAATGGGAGCACCGGCTCTGTCTGGATACTGGATGTAGACATGGCAGTAGGCACATTTCTTGGTCAAACTCTGACTGTGTTCGCTCCTGGGATTGCCCTCTGAATCCTCCTCTTCGTGTCCAGCGTCAGTGGAAACCTTTATTTCTCTTTTTTTCCTTCCTCTAGTGAACACTGTGAAGTACAGGAGTCTAAGCAGCCCCTCTCTCTGCACAGGTGCTGGTTCAGTGGCTTATCTAGCCGGAGACTACTTACTCCTTATGATTGGAAGGCTTAGTCAAAAAAAGGCAGGAAACTGCCTTTGGACTTGGTATTTATAGTATTTAGCTTTTCCTCCAAGCTGATGTCTCCCCCTACTATTACCTCACCTCTAGAAAAACTGGGTGGCATAGAAAGGTCATATATACAATAATTAGTAGAATCACTAGAGGTACCTACTCATAGATATGAGAAAAACCTTAAGGATCTCTACATTACACTGGCCATTTTCTTCTACTATTACTATTAATCATTTGTATAGTGCTACAAGTATATGCAGCACTTTTTCTTCAATTTGCATCTTTGCTTTCCTGTCTGCTTTACCAGCTTCTCTTAGCTTCCCTAGATATTGTTACTTGGCTTCCTCTTTCTGAGTTTTCTTGTAATTTATGAACGCAGTTTCAGAGTTTAAAATAAAGACATACTAAACGCAGCTAGAGCACAGGCATCATGTAGCTGTAGCATATAGCGGTCAATGAATGTTTAAAAATAAATAAATAATATAAAATACAAGATGTATTACATCAGAAGGTCCAACGTGACAACAGCAAGGAAGAAAAACAGTGATATATACGTAACAAGAAGCCACTAGATGGCATCAGTATAAGTTAAAGTTACCAGATGTCACTGATTTTCAGGGATTGTCTCTAGTTTTAGAGCTGTGTTCCTGATCCCCATTTGTTTGGCAGCCTTCTGTCTCCAATTCCAGCAATGGGATCTGTGGGGATAGAAAAAGAAAGATTTTAAATTTAGTGATTTGAATATGTCAGTTTTTAGAATTTACATCCATTATATTTTGTGCAGTAGGGGAGAAATGCATTCCTGTTTCTATTCACTGTTGATTTGTCTGTTTGGAAGTGATATTATTGCTCCTCCATGTCTTGTTGCTGAAACGTGCACTAAGGTGTCCTCCCCCCACCCCCATCCACATACCGGATAAATGTCCCAGTTTGCCTGCAAAATTCTGGTAACCTTAGTATAAGTTAACATCTGCAACTCTTTTTACTTTGTTTTTTTGGGCTACTTCTTTCAAAAACAGTAGAGATTTTTGACTGTGTAAACCATGAGAAACTCTGGGCCACATTAAGTAACATGGATATACCATAACACCTGATAGTTCTCGTGCACGACCTTTACATTGAAGAAGACACAACAGTTCAAACGAAACATGGAGGAACAGAATGGTATAAGTCACTGGTGAGGCCTCACTTGGAATACTGTGTTCAGTTTTGGAGACCGTATCTTGCAAAGGATGTAAAAAGAATGGAAACTGTTCAGAGGAAGGCGACCAAAATGATTTGGAGTCTGCGTCAGAAGTCTTATCAGAAGAGACTTGAAGACCTAAATATGTACACTTTGGAGGAGAGGAGGAATAGGGGAGATATGATTCAGACCTTTAAATACTTAAAGAGAAATAATGAACAAACAAACCTCTTCCAAAGACGGGGAAGCTGTAAAACTAGAGGGCATAACATGAAGCTGCAAGGGGGTAAATTGAAAGGCAATGTCAGGAAATACTTTTTCACTGAGAGGGTGGTGGATGCTTGGAATGCCCTCCCGATGGAGGTGGTGGGGGCAAAGACAGTGACAGAATTCAAAATGGCATGGGACAGACACAATGGATCTATTTATAGCAACAGAATAAAATCAAAATAAACTGAACCATCTAACTTCTCAACAAATAGGGGTGTCCTGCATGGAGCGTGGGTTCACCCCTAAACAAAGACATGGGGAGGGGTGGCCTGAGGGGCGGCCTGCACAGAGTGGCACCTCCTCCTGCCATCTTACTCTGGCCATCTTACTGGGCAGACTAGATGGACCATACTGGTCTTTATCTGCCATCATTTACTATGTTACTATGGTTTAAAATCAGCAAAGGTGTATGACAAGGCTGCATTCTTTCTCCCTACCTGTTTAATTTATATGCAGAACAAATCATCAGAGAAGCAGGACCGTATGAAGTGCGACGCCGTTGCTTGGGCCCGAAGGCTTACAAGTATAGAGCAGCCTTATAGTGTCCTTTTAAATAAAGCTTCCCTTGTTTGTCACCAGAGGGATTCTGGGACTTGTAGTTGGCTTACTTATATAAGGACAAATGTAGTTGTGAGACCGGTGGTTTAAGGCAGCAAGAAAATTTATTTTTTGTGGGATTCCAAGGCATTAAAGCTCAAAAACACAAAAGCCAAAGAATGCTTCTCCAACATAAGAGTAAATCAGGTTAACAGAGGAAAATGCAACAAAAACCTTCTATCACTGAGCAGCATCTTTCATTCAAATAAACTTTCACAGAGCACAGCTTCTTGTGGTCATCCCACTTATCAGGTAAACATTTTAACAGCTGGTGTTTTCTTTTCCAAACCAAACTTTTACTAAAGGCAGCTTCTTGGCTTCAGAAGCTCACATACTTAGTAGAACACAGTCTTGGCTTTTTCCAACTCTTGGCAGTCACAGAAATTAGTCACTATATTGTTTCACAGTCTTTCAACCCTGTTCAACAATGCTCAGTTCTCCTTAGACAAAAAGAGCAATCCATTGGTGACAATTCTGACTCAGCTTCTGGCATACAAGAATCCACCTGCATCTCTTCTATGGACACCGGGTACTTCTTATTTCCACCAGTTTTATACACTTGCCCAGACTTCCTGTCTTCTAAAAACTCTTGGAACTGCTTCAACAGCAAATCACCCTGAGAAGGCACACTTGTATTGGGAGGGTAAAGCTTCCTCTCTGCAAACAGTTTTCCTAATACTTCTAGTGTTAAAAGCTCAGTTTCTCTGCTCTTATCTGGGTTTCGGTTCTCTTCATACATACAGCTATCCACCCACCTCTTAGCAGACGTTAGGCCTGGGTCCGGGACACTAGCTGAAGCACACTGTTTCTCTGCAAGATGTTCAGGTTTACATGTACTGGCGCTACCTTGGAGCGGGTCTCTCAGGCAGCTACTGATTCCTTTCCTCCTGATATCTTTCAGGCTATGGAACTCAGCCTTCGGGTGCCTTTTCGCACTCCTTCCCAGATAGTCACTCTCTTGAAAGTTTCCTTGGAACCTTTCTCCCTTTCCAGGATCTCTCAGAGTTTCTCCTTCTTGTGCCTCTGCTGCTCTGGCTGCTCTGGCTGCAGATCTGTTCCTTTCCAGCTTCCCCTGGACGTGCTGGCTCTGCTCTCTCTGCTGCGTCTCCCATGTGTGTGTCTCCTGTATCTCCTGGGTCTGTGTCTCCCCTGTCTGTGTCTCCTCTCTCTGCTCTGAGTGTGTTTTTAAAAAACGTTTGCTGCCGGGCACTCCCTTGCCTTTGCACAGGTGTGACCAATCACTGAGCAAGCTTGGCTCCCCGTCTGAACTAGGGTGTGGCCTGGCCTTAGCAGAGAGCTGAGTTTTTTTCTTGCCTGCCTTGCAAACACTGTGCACAACTGAACTGTCACTTGTTTTAAAGGGAAAAACAGGGTTTTCTTCCACTTCCATCTCTTCCTGGGGGCTCTCCTCGCCACAGAAGGCAACCAAGATGTGAAGATTGGTGGAAGAATCAACAACCTTCGCTATGCTTATGACACCACAATACTGGCTGAAAGTGAAGATGATCTAAAATATTTGCTTCTCAGGATCAAGGAACATAGTCTTAAAATGCGCCTGAACCTTAATGTAAAGAAGACAAAAATACTGGCAACTGGCAAAATCAATAATTTCATCATAGATGGAGAAGAAATTGAAATAGTGGACAACTTTAACCTACTTGGATCAATAAAGAAATGACAAGCAGTCAAGAAATTTGATGACACATTGCTCTTGGAAGAAAGGCTATGAAGCAAATAGACAAAATTCTCAAGAGCAGAGATGTCTCTCTCCATACAAAGATTCAACTTGTCCAAGCCATGGGATTTTCAATAATGTCATATGGATTTGAAAGTTAGACAGTGAAAAAGAAAATCAATGCCTTTGAATTATGGCGTTGGTGAAGAATACTGCATATGCTATGGACTTCCCAAAGAACAGTATGAGAGGAGATCAAAAACATAAGTTTTCTTTAGAAGCTCAGATGAAAAGACTTTGACTTTCATACTTTGGACACATCATTCAAAGAGCGAGATCATTAGAGATCGTGCTTGGCAAGGTTGAAGGTCAACGTAAAAGAGGAAGGCCAGCAATGAGATGAAGTCGGGAGTGGTGCCAAAGGACTGGAGAGAGGCTCATGTGGTGCCTTTACACAAAAGCGGAAGTCAAAACTACAGGCCGGTTAGTTTAACTTCGGTGGTGAGTAAATTATTGGAAACGCTGCTGAAAGAGAAAATAGTTAGGTTTCTGGAGTCCAGCGGATTACAGGATGCGATGCAGCAAGGATTCACCAGAGGCAGGTCTTGTCAGACAAATCTGATTGATTTCTTTGACTGGGTGACCAGGGAGTTGGACTGAGGGAGAGCCCTAGATGTGGTGTATTTAGAATTCAGTAAAGCCTTTGACACTGTTCCTCACAGGCGACTTATAAACAAACTGAGCACCTTAGGGATGGACCCTAAAGTTACTGCTTGGGTTAGAAATTGGTTGGGTGGGAGGTGACAAAGAGTACAGGTAAATGGAGCTCACTCTGAGAGAAGGATGTTACCAGTGGTGTGCCCCAGGGATCTGTCCTTGGTCCTATTCTTTTTAACACCTTTGTTAGTGATATAGCGGAAGGGCTGTCGGGTAAGGTTTGCCTCTTTGCGGATGACACCAAAATTTGCAATAGAGTAGACACCCAGGAAGTGTAGATAACATGAGGAGGGATCTAGCTAAGCTTAAAGAATTTGGCAGCTGGGATTTAATGTTAAAAAATGTAAGGTGATGCATTTGGGCTGCAGCAATCCAAGGGAGCAATATAGTATAGGGGTGAAGTACTTTTGTCCACTAAAGAAGAGCGGGACCTAGGCGTGGTTGTGTCTGATGATCTTAAAGTAGCTAAACAGGTAGAAAAGGCGATGGCAAAAGCTAGAAGGATGCTTGGGTGCATAAGGAGAGGAATGGCTAGCAGAGAAAAGGAGGTGATAGTGCCTCTGTATAAGTCTTTGGTGCGACCTCATTTGGAGTATGGTGTGCAATTCTGGAGACCGCACCTTCAAAAGGATGTGAACAGGATGGAGTCGGTGCAGAGGGTGGCTACTAAAATGGTTAGTGGACAGATACACCTTAGAGGAAAGGCGGGATAGAGGTGATATGATTGAGATGTTTAATACCTCCATGGCATAAATGTTCAGGGGGGAGCCTCTTTCAATTGAAAGCAAGTTCTGCTACGAGGGGACATGGGATGAGGGTGAAAGGAGATAGATTCAGGAGTGATATGCGGAAATATTTCTTTACGGAAAGAGTGGTGGATCCTTGGAATAGTTTCCCAGGGGAGGTGGTGGAGATGAGGAAAGTAACTGAATTCAAAAAGCATGGGACAAACACAGAGGATCTCTAAAGGAAAAAAGGGGACTGTTGTAGTGGTTGATATGGAAGGACAGACTAGATAGGCCATGTGGTCTTTTTCTGTCGTCGTTTTTGTATGTTTCTATGTTTCTAATAACAGCAGCTATGGATGCCACTCTATTTACAGTGAGCCGCCTGACTGAAGACCATATCAAGTTTAGAACAACTATCCAAAGGATTGCCATGAGTCGACACAGACTTGATGGCACTTAATAACAACAACAGTGTTCATCTATGTGCTAATACTGAACCACGCTATCCGGTATTCACTGGATGCCAGGTGATCACCCATTACAACATCAGAAACACTCTTCCCGTTTGTAAGCACCAGGCCTAGTATCACCTCCTCTCGCTAGGGTTCCCTTGCCAGTTTCTAGAACAGTTCTTACTACAGAAAATCCATGATCTCAATACTTCTATATGACACCACACCTGGGATGTCCTAATCAACATCTGGAAAATTGCAGTCACCTAACAATAGCACTTCCCCTTTCATAGCAATATCATGAGTGTCTATCTATTTTTTCTACTTGTGAGGGATGTCAGTATATCACACCCCTATAAATCAATGTTCTATTCGCTCTTTCCAGAATAATCCACAGTCAGTGATGTAAATTCCACCCAAGCCACCCCAGTGGTGCCAGGAGTCCTAGAAAAAAGGGGGCCCATTTATAACCATTTCCATATCTTACTGTGGGGGGTCCTTTCAGATATTTTGCTTGGGAGCCCTCAATTTGAATTACTGCCACTGCCCACGGTGCCTCCTTCTTACCTCGTAAACCCTGCCATGTGTTGCTTGAATATTTTTTACATACAGTGATACCCCTTTTCTCTTTCTTTGTACCCTATCCTTACTGAATAGATTAGCACCCAGTATAGCTATATCCCAGTCATGGTTCTCCATGAGCCACATATCTGTGCTCATCATTAAATCCAAGTCAACTTCTTCCATTACAGTCTCTAGATCCAATTTTTTTCCTGTACTATTAGCGTTAGTAGATACAGCTTTCCAGATGTTGCCCTTTTTCTATTTAGAGGAACTCCTGAAAGGAATGAGAAGCATCCTACTGCAGCGTTTAATTGATTTTTCTGAAAGAGAATGCTGAAACACAGAGACAGCCTTCTGCATTGGTCTGGTTTGACAACAACTCTTTTTGCATAGCTGTAGGTAAAAAATCTGAGTGTGGTTTGCTAGGAAGACAGAAGACTTCTTAATTCCGCCATTTGTCACTAATTCCCCCTCCCCTTTCTTGATTCAATCCTCTTTGTTTCCCTGCTCTCATGTTCTTTCTTGCTCTCTCGCTTGCTTTCTATCCTTTCCTTACTTCTTTGTCATTGTCTCTTTTTCTCCTAGTTACTGGCGCTTCCTTTCTTTTTCTTTCTCTGGATGTTGTCAAAGTTGTTTTTAGGAAAGACAATGTCCATGCATAAAACAGTCTTTGAAAATTACCCACCCCATCTCTGGATGCACTGAAGTGTGTAGTCCCACTACGTGCACAAGTTTTACATGCACATGGGGGGCACTCCTTCGGTCTTGGCAGGTGTGGAATTGCATTTATGTGCCTGTGTTTGGATTTCTAAAAGAATATGCCTAAGTTTACTTGTGAAAACTACCTGTAGAAATAACATGGGCAAATTTGACGTGTACGTTTCAGCAGGACTGGCCCTGGACTTGGTTGAAGGTGTTGACGCTGTAGGCAAACCTTAGGCATTACGCGCCCCCTGGCTGTCAGAATATATTGTTTAGCTTTGAATGCCCTGCTCTTTGCTGCCCCACAGAAGGTGCCGCCCTTGATGACCGCCTAGTTTGCCTAATGGTTGGGCCGGTCCTGCTTTTCAGGACTCAGTTTTCAAAGGGAAATCTTTCGCTTTAAAAATTGATGTAACATCTGTGTGAAAAGATCTGCTGCAGACTTTACAGATATGCACATTGTTTGAAAGTTGCCCTCCTAGGAGGTAATTTAATAAACCTTATCTGTGCGTAAAACACTGATTTAAGTGCATAAAAGGCTTCTTCTAAAATTCAGTCGTGTCTAAAAGCATATGTGCTACACTTAGAGTTACACTTGCATAGGAGGAAGACTCAGGGAAGGAGTTTGAGCAGAATGTGGGTGCAGTCCCTATTTACATTTGCATTTTATAAATAAGCACACATGCATGTATTTTATGTGATAATATTTACCCCTGTTCTTCAGCAGGTCTAGATGCCAAAGCCACTGTCTAGGTCCTGTTTTCTGCTAGCATTTTATGAAGACCCATACGCGCCTATGTGGTAATGTTTATGTGCTTATTGAGCTTGATAATAGCGCCCTTCACATTTGCAGTAGGACGGTGTACAATAAAAATATATAATAGAGAAGGAAGTAAAGGAATGCATGTCTGATAGGAAAGATAGGAGCATTCATATAGGATAGAGGACCAGGATCAGAAGGGTGGGTAGTTAAGCAGCTGGTAGATCAAAGACTTTCTGAAAAAGGTAAGTTTTGAGTTGTGACTTAAAGTGAATATAAGACAGGTCCATTCTGAGGTCAGGAGGCAAGTTGTTCCAGAGGGATGGACCCAGGAAATAGAAGGCAGCATGACGGCTGATCTCTAATGAGGCTTGTGTGACAGGAGGGATGTGCAGGCGATTGGCGTGAATGGAGCAGAGAACCCGGTGTGAAGAGTGCAAATTGAGGAGATTAGAAAGATAGATTGGAGGTGCCTGTGTGAAGGGCCTTGTGGACCAGGGTGAGAAATTTATACTGAATGAGATAGGAAACTGGGAGCTAGTGGAAGTGAATGAAAAGGGTTGACGTGGACGAAGCATGAAGCGTGAGCGACTATCTTAATGGCTGTGTTCTGAATAAGCTGAAGATGGTAATATGGCAGTCCTGTGAAAACAGTGTTACAATAATTTAGGCAAGATATAACTAGGGTTAATGGTAGAGTAATCAGGGAGGAAGTGGAGGGGAGCAGTCGTACACTATGGATCTGATGGAGTAAGCAGAAGGAGTAGTGGACAATGGCAGCAAGATGGTCCTGAAAGGTCTGAGAGGAGTCCAAGATAACACCCAAGCAAGTGGACTTAGGGAATGGGAGAGTCCAAGAGTATTGGGGAAAGGGAAGGTCAGAGACTACCACCAGTGACCAAGATAACGGAAGTTTTCCCAGGGTTCAAGAGGAGAAGATTAGATGACATCCAAGCAGTAATTTGAGCAGAACAAGTGTTAAGTGGGGACAGATCCGGGGAAAGCAGATCGTGTTATTTTAGAAGCCTCATTTGCAATTTCCACATATAAAAATACGGCATTTATACATGGACATGGCAATTTAAGAAAGGATTAAATTTGCACGTGGATGTCCATAATAAGTAGAAATTGTAGGGAGGCATGGTTAAGGCATGGCCTGGGCGTGTCAAAAATGTACACATGTGTTCTCCACATCATATGAGGAATGCACGTATATGACTAAAATTGTCCAGATTGGGATTTAGAGCTGTTCCCTGATATATATATATCTATCTGTATATATATATATATATATGTTTTTAAAATTTGTTCATTTCACCCAGTTCTTTACAGGAAGGATTAAGGGAGTTATCCTCCTTAATCCCTTGGGGGTTGAATCCAAGTGTGAATAGCAGGAGTTGGGTGTCCGGCATGGACGCCCAGCCCCACTATTCCCCCATTCACGATTCCGTGCCATGAGCTCCCCACAAGCACTTCCCAGTTGGGGGGGGGGGTTCTGTTCATGTGCAGGAGGGGGCAGACCAAGGGCGGAGTGATGGCAGGCTTTGGGCGGAACCATGACCCTGGACCTACAGGGCCAATTCCAAGGTTGGCCCTGTATGTCTGGGGTCGGCCATTTGTATGTGGGACTTATTCCATCTCGGAGATGGAATAAGTCACCTTGGATAGCGACAAACAGAACATCCGGGACCAGAGGATGAGGTAAGGAGGTTAAGGGGCCTTCCCACAGCCCAATCCTGGCCACAGCAGGCCAGATCGAGGGTTGGGCTGTGGGGGAAACATGTTTGCCGGGCCTGCTGTGGATCATGGCTCCTGCATGGAGCCATGGTGCCATGGCAACATGATGCCACAGCCCCGTCCCTCCATGCAGGAGCCTGGCTGGGCTAGCCGGGGAATTTGTTGGATGTTCAGGCACCCAGAATTGGGGCACAGCCTGCCTGTCCAGACCAGTTGCACCCGATTCTGATCCCATGGGCACGTGTAGCCCCTGTGGGATCAGAATCGGATGCAACCGTGGCACGTCCTAATTCTGGATGCCCGGAAATATGGGGAACACCCAGAACAGAATTGGCCTCTTGTTGTTTATTTCTCTCTCCACCTTGAAATGAAATAAAGCTTGTGGCATCTGTGGTTAATGGGTGGCATTTATAGGTGTAGGTTTGCAAAATGGCCCACATACCAACATGTAAGCTGCCACATTTCCTTCATTGCTTTTTCCATGTGTAGATTTGCAACGTGTTTCCTTCAGTTCCACATATCAGCAAAAGCATATGCAGGCCTGCACTGTTTTAGAAAAAGTTATATGTATGGCAGGGCCTCTCCTAAAAAATACCACTGGAATGGTGCTTGTCCTGACGTCCACGTCTCAATCCCAAATCTCCACATACTATCTAAACTTTAGCTTCATGAGTCTTTATAAAATGGGCTAAAATAGATGCCCTCACCTCCAGACCTAGATACCCTGTTACCATCCAGAAGTCTTACAAAGTTGTTATGACAGCTGATAAGAGCCAATAATCTTTTGTTTGAATACTAATCGCCTTTTACAGCAGAAAGCAATTAAATCAGATCTCACCAAACTTAACTCTACCAGGAGCACAAGAGCACACCATAGTATGGTGCAGTGTGTTGGATCTGGGAGCAAGCTAACCCTGAGCTCTCATATATGAGTCAGAGGTACTAAGCATGTCCCCATTTATGTACAGGGGTAATTTTATAACAGGAAGCCTATCTTGAAAGTCCAAGAAAGTACCTCTTTTATCCATATTTTATAAAGGCAACATGGGAACTTATGTGCCTTTATAAAGTAAGCACACAGAACCAGCCCCATAGTAGGCAAATTCAAATGCACTAATGTACACCTGTTCTGAAGACAGTGCATATGTGGGCGTGTACTCTCCGCTTGTAGCCATACATTTTGTAAAATACACAGGTACATCGTAACTATGCCTCCACTTCACTCAAACTATACCTTACTATACTATTTAGTTATTTAGCAGATTTCTATATTTCCTTTAAGCCAAAGCGGTTTACATGGAACAAATAGCAAACAACTTGGCTGATTTGCCGTTACATCGAACATAGAGTGTTACAAACTTGGAATTAACAAATACTATACGCTTACAGGTGAGTCGCGTAAAAGTACTCAGGATCTTTAGGTATGGCCCCATAGTTTTATAAAAGGCCTTTATCTGTTTATAAAACTGGCTTTACACATGGACAAGTCTTTATAAAATTATTCCCCAAGTGGGAAAATCCCTTGAATATGCCTGGTCCATAAAGAGTTGTCAAAGGATGGGATTATCACAGTCATGATGCATGGAGCCCCAGATAAGGGGGGAAGGGGGAATAAGCAAACATTTTATTAGTTTGAGGTTCATCTGGTGTCCAGCTTCGGAGCAGCCGCTGCTTTCAGAATAGCCTCTTGCTCACTCAACCAACGAGGTAACCTTCTAGTGCAGTAGCGATATCCATCCCAAGTCCAAGATCATATGTGGCGCTCCTCGACATTGTGAACCTTTTGAAAATGCTCGGCGGCAAACAGAGCAAGTACTGTTGAAAGAAGAGTATATTTTCAAAGCGCCTCTGCAGGTTTTGCTTCATGTTCATCACTGCTGCAATGCACACTGACTATTAATAATTTGGGGCTGGAAATGATAGGGTAAAATTGTGTATCCAGCCAAGAAATTGACAGAAATCCGAGATGAACTGCCCTAATGTCCTTAATTACTGTCTCCACTGGGACCATTGTTACTCTTTCTGTATGTCATAGATGAGGAAGAGTTCCTGCTCATTATTAAAATGAAGTGTTTGAGAAACCAGCAGGTTCTAATTAAAGGCTCCGAGTCTGGCACTCTTAACACATGCCAAATGCAAAGCAGGAGTTTGTCTCTGTCTATTTTTAAGAGTAATACATTTGAATTTAGAATATTGGCTTTGGCACCAGTGGCTTTGGAAGATTTCCTTTGTACTCACCCCAGTTATTAAGTCATATTTGATGATGTTATGATCACTATTGCCTAGTGGTTTGAACACAATTAGTTTTCACATCAAATCCTGTGTTCCACTAAGGACTAGGCCTGAAACAGCTCCTCTTCTAGTCAGTTCCCAAACCAGGTGCTTCATGAAGCAGTCATTTATTTCATCTAGGAACTTCTTCTCCCTAGCATATCCTGATGTGATGTTTATCCACTCAATATTGGGCTAATTGAAATCACCCTTTATTAGAGTGTTGCCAAATTTGCTAGCTTCTCCAATTTCTGTTAACAGCTTAGCATTTGTCTTCTCATTCTGCCAGGCAGACAGTAGTATACCCCCACCATTTTGTTTCCCTTCACATATGGAATTTCTATCTATAAAAGTTCAATGGCACATTTTGTTTCCTGCAGAAACTTTTTCTGTTTGACTCAATGTAATCTTTATCCCTTCACCACTTTTATTTATCTTATCATTGCAATATAATTTGTATCCTGATACGACAGTGTCCCATTGGTTATCCTCCTGTTACGAGGTCTGCAAGATGCCTATTAGATCTAGTTCTTCTTTCAGTGCCATATATTTTAACTCTGTCATCTTAATTTTTAAGCTTCTAGCATTTATATAGAGACATTTCAAGGTTATGGTTTATGGTTTATGGCACTTGATATACCGCCCTTTACTATGAGTATCAGAGCAGTTTACAGATATATTCTAAGAGGCACTTTTTATTCCCTTATCCCTGAAGGACACACACTCTAGGCATACCTGAGGCAATGGAGGGTTAAGTGGCTTGCCCAGGGTCGCAAGGAGTGCTAGTGGGACTAGAGACCCCAGTCCCTCTGGCCTGAGGTTACTTGTCCCTATGTGGGAATTGAACCCCTGGCCCTCCAGCCTGAGGTATGTTCTTTATTTGAATTTACTGTACAACCTGCTCAGCAATTGACAGGGATAATTTGCAGTCCTTCAGCTTATTCTGCTCTTGATTTAAAGGTACCTAGGTTACTTTAGCCTTTATTGTAACCTCTCTCTCGGGATGCACTAATGTCACTGTTTTAATAGTACCCATCAAAGATACCTTGCTCTGAACCATACACGCCCATCAGCTTTCCTCTAGGTTCTTATTTAAAAGCTGCACTCTCTCCTTTTTACACATTACCCCCTTCTTTTTGGAATAGATTTCCCCTTTTCCAGAATATAGCCCAGTTCCTAACAAATCTAAATCCCTCTTCCCTGCGCCATTATCTCATCCATGCATTGAGTCTGGAGCTCTGCCTTTCTCTTGAGTTCTGCTAGTGGAACAGGGTGCGCTCCCAAGAATGCTACTCTGGAGATTCGAGATTTCAACTTTTTACCTAAAAGCCAAAATCTGACTTCCTGAACCTCTCTCCTACACTTTCCTATGTTGTTGGTGCTCACATGAATTCAGTGAATTCCTCTACTTCATCTTTGGACTCGATTCCCACTTTTTATTAAAAGAATTGCTTTCTTATTCAGGGCCATACCAAGCCATAATTGCACCCTGTGTGACTTGTACATCTGGCGCCCATCTCTCCCCCCCCCCCCCCCCCCCCCCCCCCCCCCCCATATCTCACCCATACCTCTGTCCAGCCGGCTGCCTGCCTTTGCCCTGCTTCTGACACTTTTGGTTTTTGCGGTGGCGCCTGCAGCAGCAAAGCAGACCTGAACTTCAAAATTAAAAAAACAAAGAAACCACTTGGGTCTTTCCTCCGCGCTTGTATGTGGGTCTGATCCCTCCCTGCTCTGACATAGGTTCGCATCAGAGGAGGGAGGGACCAGACCAGCCATTCAAATGCAATTCTTTGTAACTCTGCACTTGAATGGTTGGCCTGGTCCCTCCCTTCTCTGATGCAACTTACATCAGAGAAGGGGGGAGGGATCAGATATGCCTACAAGTGTGGAGAAAGACCTGCATGTTTTTTTTAAAATTTGACGTCAGGTCTGCTCCGCTGCTGCCGGTGCCACCGCCGCTGAGAAAACAGAAAGTGGAGGAGGCAGGGCAACAGTAGGCAGTGTGGGAAGTTGACAGCCCGAAATGCGCCCTTAATCCTTTGTGCCCTGTGTGGCTGCACCGCTCCATTTGGAAGGAATCTCTTATTTGCCTGCTATTGAAGAGCTTTGACATGGTTCCACAGTCACCAAGTAGTTATAGACCTGGGTCTAATTTTCCGTGTATGGCTAAATTAACCAAGAAGACTGCAGTCCTCCAGCTGACAAAGTTTTGTGACGTGAAAGGAGTTTTCTATCCTAAGTAGCCAGGGTTTCGTGCAGTGCATGGTACAGAGACCTCCCTACTTGGTATGCTTAATGAGGTTTATGTCCACTTGGATGCTCAGAAGGATGTCTTTATATTATAATTAGATCTTAACAGTTTTTGATATAGTGAATCATTCTTTGCTTTTAGCTAGATTGGAGGAAATTGGGCTGGCAGGTACAGTCCTGCAGTGGTTTTCTTCTTACTTTTCTCAGCTCTCATTTTAGGTGCAAATTGATAACCAAATTTCAGCGCCACACCTGATAACTTGTGGGGTCCCACAGGGATCGATCTTGGCACCTATATTATTTAATATTTTTGTTGCACTTTTATCAGCTCTAATTCAAAGTTTGAAGATGAGTATATTTTCCTATGTGACAATATTCAAATTGTGATAGCTTATGAGTCGTGGACTTTACAGTTTCAATAAATTGTTGAGGAAGGGTTATCCAGGATATGAGACTGTTTGTCCATCCATGGAGTTAAATTGAATACCTCTGGGTTTAGCCTACATCGCTTTGGGAGAAGATTCCTATAAAAGACTCTATGTTGTCTTTGGAAGTTTTGATTGACTCTGACCTTTCCTTTAGGCTATATATCTCTGCCATAGTGAACAAAACATTTTGGTCCTTAAGGAAAATTCTTTCATAACGATCTTGTTTAAATCAAAAGGCTTCAAAGACATTGTTGACCTCTTTGGTCTTCACAAACTTGGATTATTGCAATTCACTTTTAGTAGGAACCCCTTGAATACATCTTCAGAGGTTGCAATTATTATAGAATATTGCTGTGAAGTTGATTTATTATGCCAGGAAATACGATCATGTAACTCTGTTACTTCAGGAGCAACACTGGTTGCCTGCGGCTAACAGAATAAAATATCAGATAAATATTTCTTACATTTTGTGTAATCTGTCTGGTCATCTGCTCTATTTGGACTTGTTATTGGTTCCTTACACTGTAAGTCATACCCTGCCTTCTTCACAGGCAATTTATTTATTTATTTATGTGGTTTTAAATACCCCCACCAGTAAATGAAAGCGATTTACATAGAACAAATAACTATTACAAATAACAGATTAACTTTTTACAAGTGAATCCAAATTCCCATGTAATGTTTACATAACATGTAACTATTTATATTGCAGTTATCTTTACAATACTAGTTATGTTTGCAATAACAAGTTTTAGGTATGCATAATGATAGAAGTATTTTGTTGGTAGTATGGTTTGGTGCTCTCTAGCTAGTGAGGTGGGTGGCAGGTAGCTAGTAGACACTTCTGGAATTCTGAGTGATGTTAGGTGATTGATTCTTGAAAGTGTTCTTGGAATCACCATTGTTTTAGGAGCTTGTGGAATATTTGAGGTTCTTTTGTGAATCGTATTTTCTCCAGGAGCAAATTCCATAATCCTGATGCATAGAGAGAGAAGGATCTGCTGGATGTAGATGCATTACTTTTAATGAATTCTGCTGGGGTGGCCAGAGAGTTTCTGGCATGGGTTCTCCTTTCTCTATTTGCTGAGGTGGTCTGTAGGAGTGATCTTAAGTAGGTAGGGAGTTCAGAGTGCAAGGTTTTGAAGATGGTATGTAGGTTTTTATATTTTATTCTGCTGTTTATTGGAAGGCAGTGACATTTTCTGGAATACTGGTGTGATTGGTTCTCTTATTGGGGTTTGGGTGATGGTTCAGGCAGCTGTGTTCTACGCCAGCTGGAAGTGCTGTATGGTTCACTTTGGGAGGCCTGTAAGTATGCCATTACAGAAGTCTAGGTGGGGAAGTTCCATTGCTTGGAGTGTTGTGCGGAAATCGCTAGTGGATAGGAGGGGTCATAGATGCTGTAACATTTTTATCTTGGAGTGTATTGCTCTTGTGGTGTTGCTATACGGGTGGTCATGTTTAGTTGTCTATCAGTTGTGGTGCCTAGGTACTTGACTTCATTTTTTACCTCAAGGTATGCATCTTTTACTTTCAGAGTTGTTGGGGGGTGGGGTGAATGTTTCGTCTCTTGATATGTAAAGGAACTCTGTTTTTTTGTAGTTTATGTTCAGGTTATGTTCGGCTAACCATGAGGCAACTTCATTGAAGCATTCGACTATCCTGTTTAGATCAGGATTGGAAGTGTCTAATAGGATGTATAACATAATATTATCTGCATATCTGTGACAGTAGACATTGTGTTTTGGATAATTTTGCAGATGGGCTGTATGTAAAGATTAAAAAGTAGTGGTGATAGGGCCGATCCTTGCGGAATTCCTTGTAGTTGAGGGTATGGCTTAGACGAATTAGGACCTATTTTTACTTGTTGTTTCCTGCCTGTTAGGTAGGATTTGAACCATTGCAACATTGTTCCTTTAGCTACAATTTCTTTCAGCCTGATAAGTAGTAGAAGATGACATATGGAGTCGAAAGCAGACGCCATATCTAGAAATATCAGTATGAAGGCTGTTTTCTGTTTGTCAGTCCCCTTATTATCTTGCCCATGAGTATAGTAAGAAGTGTTTCTACTCTATGGTTGTTCCGGAAGCCATGCTGTTGTGGGTCTAGTGGAACATGCATTTCAATGTGTTCATATAGTTGAATTTGTAGCTTTTTAGGATAGGGTGCATCAATGCAGTTTTTAGTTCTTTAGGCATGTAACCTTTTTTGAGGGATGATTGTACTATTTTGAGTATTGCAGGGGAGAGTTCTTCATGTTATTTATTTATTTATTTATTTATTTAGCGTACATTTGTATACCGCTACTTCCAGCGATCAGGAGCGGATTTATAATGTGGTTCCTTCCTACAGAGTTTTCCATGATGAAGCTCTCAGTTGATCTTGTTCTGCATGCTTGGCTCCTTCATGGTGGAATCTGCTTTCAGATTATCCTTCGCCTCGAACATTCAAGAGTGAACTTTAAATCAGGTCTTAAAACTTGGCTTTTTGAGCAGTCTTGCCCATGGTTAGGTGCGATCACTGAGGCACTATGTCCTGCTCCTTTTGTGGACTGTAAACTGTAGTTTAAGAATTTATGCAGTTGTGCTATTTCATCCCTATTCCTATTGTGCGATCGAGTTTCTATCTTTTTGAAATGGTGATTATATGTTACAGTGTACTTTTTGATTGTGAACCTCCTGGATGTCATTGTACCAGAGGCAGTATATCAAATGAGCATTTAAGAACCTATTGTAAATAATTGAAAATATCTGTTAATTGTTAATCCCTGTTATCCATGTTTTTATTCCTTGTTCTCTGTAAACTTAACATTTGTTTTATGTTTAAGTACAAAATTTGTTAAAATGTAAACCGCGCTGATGTCAAGAGTGCGGTATATAAAAGCTGTTAAATAAATAAATAAATAAATAAATGCTTTAAAATAAATAAACTAGGACAGCTGTCTTCTCCCCAGCACTCTCTAAAATCTTATCTAGGTGGCACATCAAAAACACTGCCTTTGCACCTGGCAGGCAAGTGATGAAACAATCCTCATTTCCACCAGTCAGTAATCTATATACATTTCTAATGATTAAATAACCATCTAAAATGGCCATCTTAACCTTTCCCTCCTGGGCAGAAGCCCCTGAAGATACATCCTCTGTGCAAAAGGATATTGTATCCCATAGAGGGCAGTTTCTGGTGAGAGGATCACTTGCTGCCACACCAAATGTTACTCCCAGGTGACCTCTCTCCTCCAAAGTAGCACAGAAACTGCCAGACTAGTGGTTTGACTTCTCTATTATGTCCCTGTAGGTCTCCTCTATATGCCTCTATGTCTTCCTCAATTCCTCCATGTCTGCTACTCGAACCTCCAAAGATTGGACTTCTTTTCTGAGAGCCAGGAGCTCTTTTCACCAAATGCACATATACAACCTCTCACCAACTGGGAGATAATTATACATGTGGAACTCAATAAAAAAGACTTGGTCTCCCATATCTCACTGCTGGACTGCTGTCTACATCTTTATGTTGGTGAATTGACTAGTTGTTTGAGTTGCTAAGGAAGTAGGGATACCTAAACTAATATCAAGGCCTCTTAGATTATTTGGTATATTTTATGCTATTATTTTATGTTTGCTTCCCTATAAAATACTAATCTGTTCAGAGGAAGCAAAGCAGAAGAGAGATTAGATAAAATATTGATATTCTGCCTGATATTCAAAACAAATTATGTGTTCTCCAGCAGCCCTATATGAACGGCAGTACTGAATATGTGTACTGTGTTAAGATCGGATGGTGGTGCTTAGCTTAGTAAGATGATGATGTTGGCTTAAAGCTTGCCCCGTGATTTTTTGGTGATCACTCATTCTTCTACTGGCCTGACATTGACCAAGGACATCCCTACTTATTGCCCAAGGTACAAAATAGTTATGTTTAGGAAATGGCATTGAGAAGTTTAATTGACATCATGTTGTAGTCAGCTGTGATGAAGAATGAGCTTACTAAACAAAATATCTGTCTACATGGTTGGTTACCAGTGCTATACTGCCCTTTTATAAGTTGGCATGGGCAACAGTCACCCATAAGCTGTTGCACTGTATTGATGTTAGCTTTTCATTATTGGCCAATTGAAGTTTTGTGTCTTAGCCAAATCTTATAAAACGCTGAGCTGATTTCTAAAATACAAGCACAACATTGGTCTGTGTATGTTTCGATTTCCTTGTTTTCCATAATCTCACAAATGCTGTTTGGTACACAGAAATTTGATAATGATAGGTACAGATTTAGGATATTGTATATCAAAAACATTGATTGAAGGCAAAAAAAAATGTCTTTAGTTCTGATTTGAAAAAGATTTGCAAAGCAATTTAGAGAATTTCTTCTCTGGAAGTCTTTCCTGGCTTATAGCAATTAGATGTATCAGACATCAAACCTGTTAATCAGTGGTGTTTCAGCATGCGTTTTGCTTCCAAAACTCTTTACTGATTATATCTTTGGTGCTAAAAATTCATTCAAACAAACTGAACTTATTGCCAACTGTTACAGCATATATTTATATAAGTGAGATTGGAAATGATACATGAAGTCCCTTTTTGTGCAGAGGCTGAATGTGTGAAATGAGACGTCCATGTTGGGACATTCACATTTCCCAAGTGTTTCAAAAAGTTGTGCCAAATGCAGAGCCTTTGTAAAATACATAGAAGGATACTAGCAAATACAGTTCACTGATAAACACAATGGGAGTCATTCCGATCCTCGTTTAGTGGGTCTGGATGTCCAATCCAGAAGACCAGACCCACTAAATGTCCAGATCGCATTGGTGAGAACAGAACTCCCCGCACATATAGCTGACTTGTGTAGAGAGCTTTGTTCATGGGCGGGAGGGGGTGTTCCTAGGGAGAAGCGAGGATGGGGAGTAGGCGGCGCTATGATTCTGAATGTACAGGGCTGATTCCGAGGTAGGCCCTGTACCTCCGTGGTCGGCCATTTAAACGGGTGATGTTGGAGCCGGGCCCGGAAACCAAGGTGAGGTGGTGCAGGTAGTTCCCCGTAGCCCGACCCTGGCCATGGAAGGCTCGATCGAAGGTCAAGCTGCAGGGAAAGAAGATAGTGAGCTTTGGCTGGTGAATGTGGCTCCTGCATGGAGCTGTGGTGACATGGAAACAGGACGCCATGCCACCACCGCTCCATGCAGGAGCCTGGCGGGGTGCGTGAATCGGAGCATGTCCCGGATGCCCAGCCACTATACCATGATTCTTCTCCAGCCACTATGCCATAATTCTACTCCCTTGGCACATCTAGCCCCCACGGGAGCAGAATCGGGTGCATCTCTGGGCTGTCCGGACATCTGCACGTCCAGACGGCCCGGAGGCGCACAACGGTAGCAGTGATTTTACAAAGTTGCATGTGGAAAAAAAGAGTGGTACTGCTCAGCAGCTGCCACATATAGGTTCATTTTGCAATCTCCATAAGCGCTATCACTTATGCCTGCTTATATAAAGCAATACAAATAAGAGTTGCCAGTTAACAGAAGCCACAAATGTTTTTTTTTTCCAATTTAAAGACAACCTTAATATTCTCATGTATTATTTTATCAACCAAATCAATCTTTTGTATTAGGCCCTGGCTGAAATGAACCTTTTTAAAAAAAAGTTGCTTTAGTTTCGGAACAGGCACAAAAGCTAAAGGTGAAATTTGATCAAATATACAGGGTGGCCCAAAAAAAGTGAGAACATCTCGTAGCATACAAGTTATTTAAAAATTCAAAAAGACAGATTGACAAATTAAAAAAAAAAAAGATGGCGACCGGAAATTGTCAAAATAAAGATGTTATATAGCTAAAAATGGTAAATAAGTAACCTATTTAAGCTTTTAATTTACGAGATGTTCTCACTTTTTTTGGGCCACCTATAATGGGAAAAACAGGTATATGTTTTCGGGCCACTCCAGACCACGCTCACAACATACACCCTTGGAATCTCTACATCTTGGAGTGTCTTTATATGGAAATAGTGGCTTTTTGAAATCGTATTTACACGTTTATCCCAGTGTAAATGGCATGGATTACATATGGAGATGCTTTTAAAATGAACTCCATGGTCTAAAGATTAGTACATAAACTATAAACTAGGAAACTCCTGGCCTGCAAATCTCAATCCCTTCTCTTGGAATGAATGCGTGCAACACCTGCTAAGACCATTTATCTTTGGGAGCTTAGCTAACACATATGTAATAACGGAACAGAACTGTCAGAAGTATGTATTTCACTGCTTATCAGCTGTGGCAGTGGCTTAACCACTAGTGCAGATCAGCATAGATGAGACCATATGAGACTGTTTTAAAAGCCATTTCTGCGCATAAAGTAGTGATGTACATATGGAAATAGGCACCTTTCAAATTGCACAGATACTTAGGACCTGAAATTCAAATACATTTACATGGTTTGCAGACCTTCAAATCGTTTAAATGTCACTAACGGGGATATTCAGCATCACTAACATAGTTAGTGCCACTGGATATCTGCAGGTGGCACTGCTAAATGCCCCAAAGCTATGCAGTTAACATCGGGGTATTCTGGGGTGGAGCAGAGACAGTGCCCATCGCTAAGCCATGACTGGCTTTGTTCTAACAACCTCTCATATAACCTTGTAAATCACGCTGTAATTCTTGTAATTTGCCTTTGATCTGGCCTTTCTCTGTTTTACAAAATCAAACCGCTCCTGATCGCTGGAAGTAGCGGTATACAAATATATGCTAAATAAATAAATAAAAATAACTGGGCAGCAGCAAAATTGAGTCACTGCCTGGTTAATGACCTGCAGGTAATGGAAGCCTAACTTTACCCATAGAGGCTATTTATTTATTTATTTATTTATTTATTTTACATTTCTTATATACCGCACTATTTACGATCAGCGCGGTTTACATAAAACAAAACAGAATCCGACAATGAACAAGAGTCAGGTCATTACAATGAACAGGAGCAATCAACTTGGATAACGGGGGAAACTATGTACATAAATGGAATACTAAAATTGGTAAACTATGTACATAAATGGGATACTGAAATTGGGCAGCAGTTCAATATGGCCACTGCCCGGTTAGCTTCCGGGGTTTGCAGTGAACTGGATATTCCGTTCTGGTGGCCAGATATGGCCCCGGCATTGATTATCCAGTGTTAGTTTGCAGCAGTGACGGCTAGCCGCTGCTGCTGAATATCAGACCCATGGAGGCCTATTCCATTAAGAACATCCAGCCTCGTGTATGGCCAGTCAGGATCGGGGCATACAGCGGTAGACCGAAGCCTGATCCCGTGGGGGACAGAGCTGCCTGAATGCTCCTGAATGGATCTGCAGAGACATGGCGTCCCGTTGCTATGGCAGCACCACGGTTCCTGAATGGAGCCTCAACGCCTGCCACTGCCGAATCTTCCTTTCCCCGCAGCCAGACCCTCAATCCGGGCTCCCATGGCCAGGGTCTGGCTGTGGGGAACTTCCTGTACCCCTACCTCACCTGTCTCCATCAGCTGCTGCTGAAACGCTGCATCCAGGTTGACTTATTCCACCTCTGAGGTGGAATAAGTCCCCCATCTAACCGGATACCCCGGGCGTACAGAGCTGACCTAAGAATCGGCCCTGTACATCTGGGGTGCTGACCTGCCTGTGCCCCACCCTCGCTCCATCTTCCGTCTGCCCCCTCCCGCCCACGTCTAAGGCTCCCCGTACAACTCTGCTTTTCGTACAGGGAGGCTTTGTGTGGGATCAGCAGGGGGACGAATGGCTGGGATGTACATCCAGGCAGGGTGTACATCCCTGCTATTTGTGGCTCGGAATGACCCCCCCAAATGCATAAAGTTACAACATACAGCCTGTACACCCATAGGATTTGCCTGAACTAAAAGGAGGCAATTCTAGAGGCGGGAGGGTTAGGGAGAGTTTGCTTTTATGCATATACTTTTGACTCAGAAAATTACCCCAGAAACTTTCTGTATGCTAAAGAGCAGTTGTAAATGTAAGTGCATATTTTCTCAGGGGTAATTTTCAAAACAGAAGTATGTACATGCTTTCTGTTTGAAAATTTGCCAGTACCTGCACAGAGGAACGTACGCATACATTACTTATGCATGCAGTCAGTTAGAAAATTGCCTAAACATTGTCTGCAGAGGTTTGCATCTGCTCTTTCTGCAGTTACTTTTGCCTTTCAAAATAGCCCATGTAGATTTGAAAATGCATATTCTGTGCACGCAGTGGTGTGCCAAAGGTGGGGCGATGGGTGTGGCCCGTCCAGACATCACAGTAAACTTAACTTAAAGCTGTGGTAGCTTGCTGTGCTGCCTCCACTCCAGGCAGGTTCTCTCCCAGCTAAAGTCTTGCGGGGGTTTGGAACACCACTGTATGTGCGTTATTTCCCTCAGCCAATTAATCACACCCCTGAATTTGTCTACTTTTTATATGGAAAGGAGTACAGGATTTGTTGATCTCCACAGAAAATGTTGGTCGGGTAAAGGCTAGGCAATTTTCAGAAAATTTCCCCAAATTTTTATCTGAAAGTCTACCCTTCCCATGTTCATCTTTCTAAGATGAATTTTCACTGAAGGTAGAGCACATTATGACGTCATCAAGCAACTTACAGTAAAAGCTGCTTCTGAATTGCATTGTGCCTTATGATGCACTGACTTACCATCAAATGATTTCAGTGCATGGTCACCTGATGTTCTTTAACAAGTCAAAACGTTTTCACTTTTCTTACACATTTTGTAATGTATAGGAAAACAGAGCTGTGCAATTATGGAAATGAGTTTCAATAGTACGACTCCATTGCATTTTTTCTTACAGGGCAGTTTCTCCAAATGGGTTCGTTTTGTGCATACCATGACAGTCGTGAACCTCACTTCTAAGCCAGGGCATGGGGAATATGACATCAGTTTCTCAAATTGACTGCTAAGGCTTGGTGTAGTAGTTGCATCGTGCCCAAGAAAGCCTCCTCCTGGAGTTCGTAAGATGTAACATGCATGGGTAGTTTGTCAAAATGGGCTTGGAAATTCTTCTTTATCAAGCCTGTGGCACTCAACACTCAATGCAATGGAAAATATTTCTGTATCTTTCTGACACATTTTCTTGGTCTCTGACTGCATTTCCTGGTATTTCAGGATCTTCTGCCTCTCCACGCGATTCACAGAGTAATCACTTGGAACTGACACCTTTATTATCAACGTTGTTCTGGTGTTTATCTGCTTAACCACTCTATCTGGCTTCTTCACATGCAGCATTTTATCAGCTGGAATGGGAGTATCCCAGGTGATCATAACCTCCTCATTCTTTGTAATTTTCTTAGGGTCATGATCCCAGTGCTTTTTGGGCACAGAGATGTTGCAGTGCTTGCAGCATTTTCAATGGATGAGGTGTACTACTTCATTATGTCTTTCTGTATAGAAATTTTCTGCCATCAGAACTTCACAACCAGCACTGTTTCCAGGTCTTTCTTACAGAATTGACATATGTCTGTGTTGCCAGTGTTTTTAATGCTCGCTGTAAACCATCTTGTCCATAAGCTGCTGTCCTGGGCTGCAACTATCAACCTCTCATCCTTCAGTTTCAGTTCACCACACCTTAACCATTCATGTGTATGTTCCTGATTGACAAAGGGTTCCTGGAGTAACACTTTGTATTTCCCACTGTATTTGTGCATCTGCCACTTGTCTTTCCTTGTTTGTTGATCTAATTCCTTGAAGAGTTTTTTTTTTGTTTTGCAAATTCTGTTACTGCCTTCTCTATGCATGCTTGGAATCTCCACATCTTGGAATACAGGTATAAATTTTCGGGCCACTCCAGACCACACTCACAACATACACCCTTGGAATCTCCACATCTTGGAGTGTCTTCATATGGAAATAGTGACTTTTTGAAATCGTATTTACACGTTTATCCCAATGTAAATGGCATGGATTACATATGGAGATGCTTTTAAAATGAACTCGATGGTCTAAAGATTAGTACATGCACTATAAACTGGAAAACTCCTGGCCTGCAAATCTCAATCCCTTCTCTTGGAATGAATGTGTGCAACACCTGCTCATTCCTTCTAGTTGTTGGAATGCTTGTCCAAGTTTGATGATGGAGACAGATTCTGGACATTTACTCTCATATTTCAGCACTTTTTATTTATTTATTTTATTTATATCCTTCAGTCAAGGTGGTCACAACACAATTGGGGGATACATTTAACATGGGGGATACACTAATACTTACAGGGAACATGGGCAATGGAGGGTTGAGTGGCTTGCCCAAGACTACAAGGAGCACCTGTGGGGCTAGAAACCCCAGTCCTTCTGGCCCAAGGTTGCTGTCCTCTAGTGGGATTGGAACTACTGACCTTCTGGCCTGTGGTACCTTGCCCCAACCACTAGGCCACTCCTCCCTCCTCCTCCTTTTTATGTATTTGAATCCAAGGATGCAGTTAAGAAGGCCTGGAAGCCTATGATTGTAGCTCTGTATGTGTAATCAATCTCAATGAGACCTAGGTCTCCTTCAGTTCTAGGGATGTACATACACTGATTGGCATACACTGATTCTTGTAAATCACTTCATGGGCATGGAGTTGTTTTTGTGTTCGCACATCCAGCTTTTCAAGATTTTTAAGAAACCAGTCCACAGTCCCAAAGCTGTATGAAAGTATAGGAATTGCCAGCAGATTAATGGCTTGTATCTTATTCCGTGATGTTAAAGTACTTTTCAATAATGATTTTAATCTCCTATAGTATTCTTTACTTATCTTTTCTCTGAATAATTTCTGCTTAAGTGACGTTCCTTCTTCTACTCCGAGATACTTATATAAGCTTTCCTGTTCAAGGTCTTTGATGTTACAGCCTTCAGCCAGGGAGATGTTTTCTGTTTTGCTCAATTTTCCTTTAAAAAAAGTTGCCTTAGCATATTTGTCAAGACCAAAGGTCTTCCTGATGTCATCAGAAAAGGTTTTTCTAAATGCTCCTGTATGCAGGGTTGCCATTCTTCTTCTTAATTGTGCTTTATAGGGTCCTTTTATAGTTTTCTCCAGAAGCTTTCTGTTTTGGCTTTGGTCGGTGGTGCTTTTAGTATCTTAATGCTCTTTCTCAATTCCCTGTAAAATTGTGTTGGGTTCTCTCTAAATAGCTTATTTTAATATGTTTCTTTTCGGTTTTCTTAATATCTTTGCAGTTTTTGCTCTTCTGCTGCTATTTTCAATTTATTGTTGGAACATATAAATTTCAGGTCTTCTTTTGTTAATGCAGCGTGCTTCAGCTTGATGTCTTGGATCTTCCTTAATATCTTTGATGATCTCAATCCTTCTAGATACCCATCTATCAGGGATACCTCTGCATGCAATGATTGTATTTTTCCCTCAATGCGCTTTTTCCAAGGAGAAACTTATTGTTTTCTTTTTCTTCTGGCCCTGAATTTTAGCTAGTATTCTTGCAGTAACAATTTTAGTTGCCCAATACTGTATTCAATTTATTTTAGTGATGTCAATAAATGGCCACTTTATACTGGATATGGCCTTGTTCATCTTTATATTCATACTTTTTATTTATATATATATTTATTTATTTATCAGTTATAATGAATATTACATCCAAGAAATCAAATCATTGAATGAAAACAAAATGGGCATTGCACATAACAGAAAAATATAACATGAAATACATCCATCCGAAAAGAAAAAAAATAATCAGCGCCCATTTATATTTAGACCTCAAAATAAGGAAATATGAGGAAGTACTAGGAACAAACTAAACAGGGAGTAAAGGGCCTAAACAGTCCTAAACTATCTACTCCATATTTTAATACAAACAGGTGAAGACTTAAGCATCAGCCCAGTGAGAGGGTCCAGCGACATCACATCTTCCCTTGCATCCAAGAACTCATGTAGTTGCCTAGGATCAAAAAACATATATATTTTTTGTTTAAATACCACGCAACATTTAACAGGAAATTTAAGCCAGAAAGTTGCCCCGAGCGCTAAAACCCTGGGGTGAAGGACCAAAAAGTCCTTCCTTCTCAGCTGCGCAATACGAGATATATCAGGAAATATGCGCACCTTAGAGCCTAGGAAAACTTCATTGAAATTCCTAAAATACACTCTGAGGATAAAAAACGTATCAGATTCTAGTGCCAGAGTTACAAGGAGAGTAGACTTATCAGTAATGGCCTCCAGAGAAGATTCTAAAAACTCTGTGAGGTCACCAGCTCAGGGGGAGCAGAAGGGGCATTGGAACCAAAGTCCCTTAGCTCCAAGGACAAATACTGTGCCCAAACCATAAAATGATCTGGGGAGATCTTCAAACTTCCACCAAAATACTTTTTCACCATCTCTATAGGTGACAATAAGGGAGATCCTGGAAAATTCAGAAAACACAGATTACACCGCCGAACCTGGTTCTCCAAATACTCCTTAACCTGGGCAGCCACTAACTCCCGCAGCTGCCCAACATCTTGCTCCACCTTGTAAAGTCTTTCAACTTGCTCATCCTGGATACCAGAAAGGATTCCACAAGAAGATTTAACCCCAACTATTTCAGTACTCACAATACTCAAAACATTCTTTAGGGAGGTGTTAAGTGTTGCCAGTCTGGCATCTGTAGAGGAAAAACTGCATGGGGAAGTAACAAGCTGGCGATAGGACGCTCTGACCTGTGAGGCTGCGTTTTTCTTCACTGCTGTGTGTTTGTGGCCTGCTCCTTAACTTGGTTAATGGGGCGGAAGAAGCGGAAGCAGGCTGCCTTTCCTCCTGGGGCCGTCGCTGTGTGCATCAGGGGTTTGGCTTTCGCCAGAGGCACGTATCCCCCCCCCTCCCCCCCACACTGCATCCCGGAAGTGTTACCTTGCCAGAAGTTGCTTTCCCTGCTGGCTTGCCTGTGAGTACGCCGGTGGATGGAGCGGCAGGAGGTGCTTCGGCTAGAAGTTTTTCCTCTATATTGATACTTTTAACCTTAGGTGTTAAATTTAACTTGGGTAATCTTTCCCTTGCCTGAAACCCAGCATATTTATCTTTTTCAATATGACTAGGAGTTCAATCTTTAATTCTTCCATCTCTGGGTCTTTCTCCTCCTTTTTCTTCCTCCTCTTCAATTGATTGGTTGACCTGTACAGTAGTTACCTCATTCTCCTGCAGTTCCCTCCAAGTCTCATCTCCTCCTCAACTGCTCTTTCTGTTTCTGCGTATTCCTTTCTTCTGGTACTCTCATCCAGGTCGCCTCTCCTCCCTGTATTTCTCTTTCCAGGGAAGCCCTTAGTTGCTTCAAGATGTTATCATCCACATACTTCTTTGCATTGATCTGTAAAATTAAAGATCTTAAATTTGCATCTGTTGCTTTCTGCAGTTTTTCTTGTGGCAATTTTCTTCTTTCTTCCATTTTTTGGCGGATTCTCTTTGTATACTCTCTTGATTCAAATATAGGGCTTGTAGCATAAAAGTAGCAGTGCATTATCTGCTCCTTATCTACAGATGTCCACTTGACCATAGTTAATCCTCTTAACCTTTTCATTAATTTCCGTGGTTTATCTTCTGCCACAGAGGGTCTGCGAACATGCTCACCGCTGCCTTTATCTCTGGTAGGGATCTTATCTACATCTGCAGTGCTTGCATCATCGCAACCACTATCGTTAGCCCTACTGCGTAAGCTACGGGCGGGCACCTTTTTATCCTGGGCGACGTGCGGCAGTATGTATTATGTATGTCGCCTTGCTCGGATTCAGTATAGATTTTATACAACGAGGTCACCACATGAAGGTACCCAGCAAGACTTGGGGCGGGAACTATAATCCCACTCCCAAGAAAAGCACAGCAGTTCACAGCTAGTTTATGCTGCACGTGCCCTTGACTTTTCTTCCACGTTTTGTAGTATTTAGGAAAACAAGGCTATGCGGTTATGGAAATGGGTTTCAGCTGTACGAATCCATTGCATTGTTTCTTCTATGTGTGTCTTTTGATGCTCCGCACTCAGTGAGTGGCAGCAGTTGGGCACGGCTGATGCCCCCTACAGGTTAGTGTTTGCACTAGCACAGCTTGCTCAGCAGCAAGCAGCCACAGTCAGATGTTACTTTTTTTTAAAACCTGAAACATTACATATTATTTCTCTCTCTTTCTGTGAGGTTGTAAAAATTTGGTGGTGTAAAAAGTCTTCCTTTGGACCTTACCATACCATATGACTCATATGATATGAGACTGAGTCAGAGACAAAGTACGGACATTGCATCTCATTATGTATTTTTTGCTCTTTAACAGGCATTAGTTGACTTCTTCCGTTGATTCTTTTTTAGACTCTGCTTAATCCATAGTTTTATTTCCTTTCTGCTTTTTTTTCTCCCTTTTCATGGCCCTCTTTAACCCTTCTTTCCTCTCTGTGCCTTCTCTTTCATACCCTTCTCCTTTTCTTTCAAACTGCCAGTTTTCATGTGGCCCCCCAGTCCTTCCCATCTTGCCTGTGCCTCTGCTCTATGTTTGCGTCAGGGATGTCTCAGCTGCTACAGTGTGCTCTGACGAGCGTTTGTATGATAGTTTCGAACACGGGCTTAGCAGTGCACATCTCAGGGGGTGTCACCATGCAAGGATTTGGAACAGACATAGCAGAAGAGGTCAGAGGAATAGATAAAGGAAGATCACCTTGAAGAATGTTCATATTTTTTATTAAAGCATAAACAACTTGGCACCAAATACCAGCTTGAAATGTTGTTACTAGAAATTCAGAACTACTTTACATAATTGTGGGAGCAATTTTTAAACTTTCCAAACTTTGTACTAATTTTCAGCCGTAAAGTATTGAAATTCCTTTGGACCTTGCACTTGCTTTTTGTGTTAGGTAAAATTTCAGTGGAAAACAGCATGCTTATGATCCTATTTACTAAGTTGCATTCAGGCCCCCTGCTTACTAATGCTTAAAAGAAGGAAAACATGAAAGCAAAGATATGTTACTATGATTGCAAAACACCAAGTTTTACTGGAATATTCAGTTTCTCCTTTAACAAGATTAGAATATTAAGGGGCTTATTTTAGAAGCCCTAGTCAAAATTTCTACATAGAAATGGCGACTAGAAAGGACTCAGTTTACGTATGGATGTCCATAATGGGCTCCATTGAACTGAATTGTAAACTCAGTGACGCATCACCCATGATCTGGTCACCAAGTTCTATATCGTTATACAACTGTCATATTGACTGTATTAGCCTCACACGCTCCTATGTTGATACAACAGCTGAGTTTTATTTATGTTAACAAGTTCATTATGATATGCTTCTTTAAATATTCAATGTAACTCTTAACATCATGTTCCAAAGCTAAGGCCCTTAACTGTTCCTTGTAAGCCGCCTTGACTATAAGATAGGGCAGGATATATAAAAAAAGTTAAATAATAAATTTATTCCCCATTTCATAAAGGAAATGCATGTACAGGACCTACCATTTCTGTGTTGAGATTCCAGCTGCTCCCTGGCGTGCTTAGGGTTTTTAAAAAGGGCTTGTTTCGGCCAGTCCTTTACAGGAGGGATTAAGGGAGTTATCCTCCTTAATCCCCCATTGTTTATTTACCCCTTCAAATTGTAAATGAAGATCGTAGTCTTCGTGTTTAATTAGTGGCATTTATATGTATAGGTTTGCAAAATAGTCCATCAAAAAATGCAAGTGCCGGCACATAAACATGGAAACTGCCAAATTTTCTTTATTGATGTTTTCCCGCATATAGATTTGTAAAATGCCTTCTCCTGCTTTGTCAGCAGCTACATATGCACTCCTGCATGCCTTTACCTGTATTTTACAAAAGGCTCCATGTTTGTCAGAGCCTTTTCTAAAATACCGACAGACTTGTGCACGTCTTGACCCCAACCCCTCAATTCTGATCACCATGTAATCTTTAAAATTTGTCATCATACCTTACCTATGATAGCATTGTCCCTTGAGCATCCAATTTGCCAGCACCTTTTAGAAATCAAGCCCATTTATTCAGTTGTCCTTGATCTGAAAAAATAAAAACATTAGAGCCTGCAATATTTCCACCTATTTTCTAATCCTCACCAAAATCTATGGAATGTCTGGAACAACTGTATAGTTGTATCCCACGTTTTAAGTAAAGTGGAAGGAAGTTCAAAAAACTGCCAGCATGGTTTAAAGGTGAGGTCAGAGAGGCTGTTGTTGCCAAAAAAGCATCTTTCAGGAAATGGGAAAAAAAGAACCAAACGACGAAACCTGGAAACAACACAAGCACTGGCAAGTCAAATGCAAGGCATTGATAAGGCAGGCAAAGGGAGAATTTCAGAAAAAGCTTGCTGTGGAAGCAAAAACGCATAATAAAGACTTTTTCAAGTACATTCGTAGCAAAAACCTGTGAGAGAGTCAGTTGGTCCATTAGATGATAGAGGGATTAAAGGGGCACTAAGAGGCTACAAGGCAATAGCGGAGAGAATGAATGAATTCTTTGCTTCGGTCTTTACAGAGGAAGATGTAGGGATGTTACCCATGACTGAAGTGGTTTTTAAAGGTGCGGAAGAATTGAAGGAAATATTGATACACTGGGAAGATGTATTACAACTTTTAGATAAACTGAAGAGTAACAAATCACCTGGGCCGGATGGTATACATCCAAGGGTGTTGAAAAAACTGAAATATGAGATTGCAGACCTGCTATTAGTAATCTGTGAATTTTTATTAAAATCATCTGTAATACCTGAAGATTGAAGGATCGCCAGTGTAACGCCAGTTTTTAAAAAGGGTTCCAGGTGTGATCCGGGAAACTACAGACCGGTGAGCCTCACGTCAGTACCGGGAAAAATGGTAGAAACCATCATAAGGAACAAAATTACTCAGCATGTAGATAGTCATGGCCTAATGGGAGACAGCCAACATGGCTTTAGACAAGGAAGATCTTGTCTTACTAATCTGTTATGTTTTTTTGAAGGTGTGAATAAACAGGTGGACAAAGGTGATATAGTGTATCTGGACTTTCAGAAAGCCTTTGACAAGGTCCCTCATGAGAGACTTTTGGCAAAACTAAAGAGTCATGGGATAGGAGGCAGTGTACTGTTGTGGATCAGGAACTGGTTAAAGGATAGAAAGCAGAGGGTAGGGTTAAATGGACAATTTTCCCATTGGAGAAAGGTGAATAGTGGTGTACCCCAGGGATCTGTGCTGGGTCTGCTGCTTTTTAACATATTTATAAATTACCTGGAAATAGGAATAACGAGTGAGGTTATCATATTTACAGATGACACAAAACTATTTAAAATTGTTAAAACTCATGAGGATTGTGGAAAATTGCAAGAGGATCTTGATAAATTGGAAGACTGGGCATCAAAATGGCAGATGAAATTTAATGTGAACAAGTGCAAAGTTATGCACCTAGGGAAGAACAACCCAAACTATGGTTACACGATGCAAGGTTCCACATTAGGAACCACCACCCAGGAAAAAGATTTAGGCGTCATTGTGGATAACATGTTAAAACCATTGGCCCAGTGTGCAGCGGCGGCCAAGAGAGCAAATAGAATGCTAGGTATCATAAGGAAAGGAATGGAAAATAAAACAAAAGATATTATAATGCCTCTATATCGTTCCATGGTGAGAGCGCACCTTGAATATTGTGTGCAATTCTGGTCGCCGTATCTTAAAAAGGATATAGCGTTATTAGAGAAAGTTCAGAGAAGAGCCACCAAAATGGTAAAGGGGATGGAAGGATACTCCTATGAAGAAAGGCTAAAAAAGGTTAGGGCTGTATAACCTGGAAAAGAGACAGCTGAGGGGAGATATGATAGAAGTCTATAAATTAATGAACGGAGTGGAACGGGTAAAAGTAGATCAATTGTTTACGTTATCAGAATATAGAAAGACTAGGGGACATGCAATGAAGCTATAGGGTAAACTAAGACTAATAAAAGAAAATATTTTTTTCACTCAACGTGTAATCAAACTCTGGAATTTGTTACCGGAGGATGTAGTAAAGGCTGTTAGTGTAGCTGGGTTTAAAAAAAGTTTGGACAAGTTCCTGGAGGAAAGGTCCATAAACCATTATTAAGAAGGGACCCAGGATATCAATGCTTGACCCAGTACAAGCATTGCAGAGCCTGTGTCTTTTGGGAAAACTGCTAGGTACATATGACCTAGATTGGCCACTGTTGGAAACAGGATACTGGGCTTGATTTACCTTGATCTGACCCAGTATGGCATATCTTATGTTCTTATGTAAATTGTATAGCTCTGAATTATATATAAACACGAAACCACCATACACAGCGAGCACTTTGACATGGCTTGTAAATTATGTGGATCCTTAATGGGCAGTGATTCGAAGGAGAATGATGATGGTTTAGGGAAAGACGGTTTGAAAGAATTCTCATTACTGTGTTGAAACATTCTGAGAAATCCCTGTTTCTTTTCAACAGGGCACTGAAATGCCAGACTAAATACTCATGTTTGAATTGGGGAGATTTGTGATGAGGAGCTACCCTTCTCCAGAAAAGTTCTGCTCCCTAGCTTCTCAACCAATCTCATTGTAACTTGCTGCTAGTCTTAATCTGTTTGACATAATAAAACTCAAGAGCAGAAGCAGATGCTTTGTATGTTTTTTAGTCACTCTTGGCTTCCTCTTTCAGCCAAGTCTGGCCATTCCCAGTTTGGGTGCATTCTCCTTCCTAAAACCATTTTTTTTATCAGCTCTTTGTTGATACAGGTCAATGACAAAAGTTAGCCATATATCTAAAAGACATGCACAGTAGGATGTATATGGTTTTCTCCTCACATAATCCATGAATTTATACACATGGCTTTGTCCATTAAATATTTGTATGGTTTTCTAAAGATGATTAAGTCTACCGATTTACAGTAGGTTGTCATTTTGTGCAAGGTAATATTTGAAAGTCAGGAGATGAGTACAAGGATCTGGAAGATAAGAGACAACTGACCAGATATGTCATATATTTTTTTCCTTTAGACACAATGGGAAAAATCCCTTTAGTACATCGGGGGGGGGATGTTTACTAAAGTGCCCTAACAGTTAACATGCTAAGCAGTTAACCCAGGACTGCAGTAACTGCGATCATGCTCTAGAATATCCAGCGCGCAGTGCATTATGGGTTGGCGAATGGGTGGGTTAGGGGCAGAGAGTGGGCACTGACTGCACATTTCGGTTAGTGCAAGGGATAGTAATGCATGCTAATTATGAGTGCTGCAGTTAATACAGGTACCTTTAATGCCCCTTCAGTAGGTGGTGCTAAATGTACCCGCGCTAATTGTAAATGCATTCTTAGAATAGTGAGGTACTTCTGTGTGTGGTCAATGCAGGGAAACATGCTGGGCAGGTTTCCATTCTATTGCTAATTTTTGACTCCCAGTGCACATAAAACTGTGAGCCCTTAGAGCATTTTAATAAATATGGCCCCTGGCCTAGTGAATTTTTCTCCCTGTCCCTCATGTCTCTCCTTGCTTCCCTTCAGACTTTACTTCTCATCTCCCTTTCCTCTTATTTACTTAGAGGCCCATTCTTTACTGGCCATTCAGCTCCTGTATGGCTGATCTGAATTGGGGCATACAGAGGTAGGCCCGAATCTGAGCCTGCAGGATCAGAATCAGGTATATGGTCTGGATCTGCAGGCCGGGCCCTGATTCTGATTGGCTGCATGCCCATCCACATACCTGGCCAACTCAGCCTGGCTCCTAAATGGAGTTTCAGTGCCATGGCATCTCATTGCCATGGCACCGAAGCTCCATTACAGAGCTGTGGTTCCCAGCCACCAACCCAAAATGCCCTTTCCCTGCAGCCCGACCCCCGATACAGCCTCCCATGGCCAGGAATCCACTTTGCCCCTCACCTGTCTGTCCCTGCCATCCACCATTGTCCCCCGATATCCAGGTCTACCCAGCTGACCCTAGACGTACAGGGCCGATCTCTGAATCAGCCCTGTACATCTGGGGTCTCGCACAACACAGCTGTACATACAGGGAGCTTTTGCACTGGGGCAGCAGGGGGACAAGTAGCAGGGATGTACATCCTGACAGGATGGACATCCCAGCTATTCGTGACACAGAATGACCCCCTTAGTTATTGGATAGACCACCATTCGAACAAAGACATTCTGGTGCTGTCCAGTACCATTATTACAACAGAAATTCAACAAGCACAAAAGATGCCAAGAGGGAGGAGTTGAACAGAATACCACAAGTATCCTTAGACAATGAACATATAACTGTGATTAGAATAAAAATAGCATCAAGGGGATAGATGAGCAGTCTGCCAATTACTGAAAACCGGATTTAAATGTCTATTTAACAGACTGTACCCCACTCATTAGCTATTTTTATGATTTTTGCTGTTGTATTTGAATCAACTTCAACTTGACCAAAGACTTTTTCCAAATAGCCAAATATATCAGGTTAGATTCTGATAAATATGGTCCAATCTAATGTGTGTGTGCCATCAAGTCAATGCTGACTCCTGGTGACCCCCGATCTGATATACCAGCTTGTAAATTCCATAATGATGTTTTTTTACCACCATTACAGCCTGCTGATATATAAATAAAGTTGAGCCTGTTATCACCCCCAAACCATGAATAGATGAAGATGGATAATGGTATTCCTACCATAGGGTTTTCTCTGGTTTCTTGGTCCTGTCATCCTACCCAAAGTATGCTTATTTTCGAAGATTATCTCTCATCTACCTTTGCATGAAGTTGAAACAGTCATTTAAAATCAATATGCCTATTCCAGAGCAACAATAAATGGAATTATAACTTGGACATTATCAGCATAAATATAATGTGGTAGTCCTAGTGCTTCAATGATGACACCCAGCAGGCGTAAAAATACATAAACAGTATGGGCAAGAATGAGGAACTCTATGGTACACCATATTTTAACTGCCAGACAGATGAAATACTTAATCATTGTTTTATCATAGATTGTCTATCTGTTAGAAACTCCTTACACCACTTAATAACATTCCCAGTCAAACTGTCCAATATCCAGTGGGAGGGGCAGCTGAGAAAGTGGTCATATATAAGCGCCTCGTAAAATGGGCCTGTCTCCATCCTAAAAGATACACATGTCTGCTGCTTAATTGCGTAAATGAGAACATACAGAGTTATGGGCGCCACATGTAGTAAGTCTCTGCATTTTAGAAACCTGAATGTGCTGTATATGTGCATCCATAGAATAGGGGATATAGAGGTGTGCATTGCCCAGTACAAAAAGTGACTGTGGATCTCTCCCCCTTGCACATCCCAGCCTTTCATTTTGTAAATGGGGATGTGTTGGCTGCATGGGTGTCTGGAGAAATTCATATCTTATATACAGTTGGTGGATATCTTTGAAGGCGTGAGAAGTTATTGATGGAGTGAATGGGCATTTCCTTCTTCATCATCCTAGAAACATAGAAACATGATGACATAAAAAGACCACATGGCCTATCTAGTCTGTCCTTCCATAACAACAACTACAACAGTCCACTTTTTACCTTTAGAGATCCTCTGTGTTGGTCCCATGCTTTTTTGAATTCAGTTACTGTCCTCATCTCTACCACCTCCACTGGGAGACTATTCCATGGATCCACTACTCTTTCCGTAAAGAAATATTTCCGCATATCACTCCTGAATCTATCTCCCTTCACCCTCATCCCATATTCCCTCGTAGCAGAACTTGCTTTCAATTGAAAGAGGCTCTCTCCCTGAACATTTATGCCACGGAGGTATTTAAACATCTCAATCATATCACCTCTATCCCGCCTTTCCTCTAAGGTGTACATATTAAGATCCTTAAGTCTGTCCTCATATGCTTTATAATGAAGCCCATTAATCATTTTAATAGCAACCCTCTGCACCGACTCCATCCTGTTCACATCCTTTTGAAGGTGCGGTCTCCAGAATTGCACACCATACTCCAAATGAGGTCGCACCAAAGACTTATACAGAGGCATTATCACCTCCTTTTTTCTGCTAGCCATTCCTCTCCGTATGCACCCAAGCATCCTTCTAGCTTTTGCCGTCGCCTTTTCTACCTGTTTAGCTACTTTAAGATCATCAGACACAACCACGCCTAGGTCCCGCTCTTCTTTAGTGGACAAAAGTACTTCACCTCCTATACTGTATTGCTCCTTTGGATTGCTGCAGCCCAAATGCATGACCTTACATTTTTTAACATTAAATCCCAGCTGCCAAATTCTAGACCATTCTTCAAGCTTTGCTAGATCCCTCCTCATGTTATCTACCCCTTCCTGGGTGTCTACTCTATTGCAGATTTTGGTATCATCCGCAAAGAGGCAAACCTTACCCGACAGCCCTTCCGCTATATCACTAACAAAAATGTTAAAAAGAATTGGACCAAGGACAGATCCCTGGGGCACACCACTGGTAACATCCTTCTCCTCAGAGTGAGCTCCATTTACTTGTACTCTTTGTCGCCTCCCACCCAACCAATTTCTAACCCAAACAGTAACTTTAGGGTCCATCACTAGGGTGCTCAGTTTGTTTATAAGTCGCCTGTGAGGAACAGTGTCAAAGGCTTTACGGAAATCTAAATACACCACATCTAGAGCTCTCCCTCAGTCCAACTCCCTGGTCACCCAGTCAAAGAAATCAATCAGATTTGTCTGACAAGACCTGCCTCTGGTGAATCCATGCTGCCTCGGATCCTGTAATCCGCTGGACTCCAGAAACCTCACTATTTTCTCTTTCAGCAGCGTTTCCAATAATTTACTCACCACCGAAGTTAAACTAACCGGCCTGTAGTTTTCAACCACATCCTTACTTCCGCTTTTGTGTAAAGGCACCACATGAGCCTCTCTCCAGTCCTTTGGCACCACTCCCGACTCCAACGAGGCATTGAAAAGGTTAGTCAGTGGAGTTGCTAGAACGTCCCCAAGTTCCCTCAGTATTCTAGGGTGTATCCCATCCGGTCCCATCGCTTTGTCTACTTTAAGTTGAGCTAGTTTCTCACGAACACAGTCTTCTGAAAATAGTTCAAGATATCCCTCGCTTCTGTTCTTATTTGTGGGTGTTTTCTGAGGTCCTGCTCCTGGTTCTTCATCTGTGAACACAGAACAAAAATATTTGTTAAGCAATTCCGCTTTATCCTTATCAGTTTCTATATATTCCCCCCCTGCACCCTTGAGTCTGACAATACCACTTTTGCCCTTCCTCTTCTCACTAATATATCTGAAAAATGTCTTATCCCCCCATTTTATTGCATTGGCTATTTCCTCCTCCTTTTGAATCTTTGCCTTCTTGACTACTTTGCTAGCTTCTCTAAGTTTTTCCAAATACAGATGCCTGTCTTCCTCTCTCTGTGATCTCTTGTATTTCATGAAGGCCTCCCTCTTTTTCTTCACTTGTTCAGCTACTTCCTTCGAAAACCATAGCGGTCTCCTGTTCCTTTTGCCTTTATTTACCATTTTAACAAAAAGGTTGGTTGCCTTTAAAATACCCCCTTTCAGTTTTGCCCACTGTTTTTCTACATCCCCCAGCTGTTCCCATCCCACTAACGACTCCCTGAGGTATTGGCCCATCTTCGCAAAGTTAGTCTTCCTAAAGTCTAAGATCCTCACCTTGGAATGGATTCTAACAGCCCTAGTCCTAATGCTGAACTACACCATCTGGTGATCACTGGATGCAAAATGATCTCCCACTACAACATCAGAAACACTTTCACCATTGGTAAGCACCAAGTCCAGTATGGCCCCTTCACGTGTGGGGTCTGTTACCAATTGCCTGAATAGTTCTCCCTGTAGAGAATCCAGGATCTCCTTACTTCTAGATGATACTGCAGCAGGAATGTGCCAATCAACATCTGGCATATTGAAATCTCCTATCAGTAGCACTTCCCCTTTCCTAGCAATGCTGCGTATGTCTTCAATTAACTCTCTGTCCACCTCTTCCTCTTGCGAGGGAGGTCTGTATATCACTCCAATGCAAATAGATTTCTCTTTCCCTCTTTCTAGTTTAACCCACAATGCCTCCTCTCTCCCTTTTAAGCTCTGTAATTCCAAAGCTTTAATAGTAGTTTTTACATATAGTGCCACTCCTCCTCCCCTTCTTCCTACCCTGTCCTTTCTGAATAAAGTATAGCCAGGTATAGTTACATCCCAGTCATGGTTTTCTGTGAACCACGTTTCTGTAACTGCCACTAAATCCAAGTCAGCCACTCCCACCAAAGCTTCAACTTCAGGGATCTTATTTCCCATGCTACGGGCATTAATACACACTGCTTTCCATATGTTACCCCTGTTACCCATTTCCATAAAGGTATTTAATGTATCACCTACCTGGGGGCTTTCTTCACCCATCCCCAACGAATCTAGTTTAAAGCCCTCTTCAGTAGATTAGCCAGTCTACTACCAAAGATGCGTTGACCTCTCTTGGACAGATGGATGCCATCTCTGCTTTGCAACCCTTGGAACATACCTGAAACAAGCATCCTTGTGAATCCTGTTCATGTCCTGGCTACGGACATCCCCAGTGATGATAGCAGACATGCAGTGCTGGTCGGAAATCATGTGTGCATGTGTATCTTTATGGACCCGCCTCTGCCATGTCCCTAGGCATGCCCGTGGTCTATTTGGACGTGATTGAACCTACACGTGTATCTTCAGGCTTTCTAAAATGCCTCTGGGGACGTCTTTGTGATTTGCATGTCCAAATCATAAATATATCTTCTAAAATAACTATAGTTTATTTTAAATTTGATATACCACCTTATCTAAACATGTCAAGGCAGTTTACAAATTATAAAATAAATGTACCCTGGTGTCACAGTCTCTGTCAGTTAGACTACTGGATTTCACTGAGAAAGATATAGGCATAAATCACAGTGACCAGGTATAAGATGTTAAACGTCCAATCTCCTATGGAGAGTGACACTCAGGACAAATGAAAAACTAAGACATCCCAGGGCTTTCTTTTCTCCCCTTTCTCCTACTTAGAGAAATAGAGGAAAGGAAACAACTGATGATGAAGTAAAAAAAGGAACTATCTTAATAAAGGATTGGAGCCTTGTGATCACTTGATGTTACAAACTTCAAGACTCTGATAAGTATGTTTCAAAATTGAATTTACTATGAGGTAAGTATATTATAACAGTGTAATAATTAATAATAATTTAAAAAAGAACGACTATACAAAACAATCTTTTTAGTGATGTTGTTGTTGTTGTTAAGTGCCATCGAGTCGGGGTCAACTCATGGCGACCCTCTGGATAGTTGTCCTAAACTGTGTTTGGTCTTCAGTCATGCATCTTCATTGTTGGCAGGGTGACACCCATAGCCGCTGTTATTGTATTGAACCATCTCATTGCTGGCCTTCCTCTTTTGCATTGACCTTCTACCTTGCCAAACATGATGTCTTCTTCTAACAATCTTTCTCTTCTCATGATGTGTCAAATATATGAAAGTCGAAGTCTTGTCATCTGAGCTTCTAAAGAAAGCCTTAGGTTTGATCTCCTCTAGTAACGACAGGCAGGCAGTCCATGGGATACACAGTATTCGTCGCCAGCACAATTGAAAGGCATACATTTTATTCCTATCTGTCTTTTTCACTGTCCAACATTCACATCCATATGACGTTATTGAAAATACCATGGTTTGAATAAGTCAAAACTCTGTATGGAGAGAGACATCTCTGCTCTTGAGAATCTTGTCTAGGTCCTCCATATCCATTCTGCCAAGAGCAATTATCTGATTTCTTGACTGCTTGTTGTTTCTTTATTGATACTTGATCCAAGTAGGTTAAAGTTATCCACTATTTCAGTTTCTTCTCCATCAACGATGAACTTATTGATTTTGCCAATTCTCAGGATTTTGTCTTCTTTACATTAAGGTGCAGGCTCATTTTAAGACTACGTTCCTTGATCTTGAGAAGCAAATGTTTCAGATCTTCTTTGCTTTCAGCCAGTAATGTGGTATCATCAGCAGCGTGAAGGTTGTTGATGAGTCTTCCACCAATCTTCACACCTTGGTTGTCTTCATATAGTCCTGCTTCTCTAATGATTTGTTCTGCAAATAAATTAAACAGGTTGGGGGAAAGTAAGCAGCCTTGTCTATACCTTTGCTGATTTTAAACCATTCTGTTTCTCCTTGTTCCATATGAACTGTTGCTTCTTGATCAACAACTTCTTGACTACAACCATACCTGGAACGAGAACTGCCTGAAGTGCAAGCAGGGTTCACGAAAGGGCGAGGAACGAGAGACATCATCGCGGATATGAGATGGATCCTTGAAAAGACTAAAGCATACTAAAAGGATACCTATATGTGTTTTATCAACTACAGCAAGACTTTTGACTGTGTAAACCATAAGAAACTCTAGGCCACATTAAGAAGCATGGGTATACCAGAACACCTGATTGTTCTCTTGCACAACCTTTACATTGATCAAGAAGCAACAGTTTGTATGGAACAAGGAGAAACAGAATGGTTTAAAATCAGCAAAAGTATACGACAAGGCTGCATATTTTCTCTCTACGTTTTGGTGATATCAGTGAATAACTGTACTCAATCACTCTGAAAATGAGTTCAGTTAATGTGTCCAATTTGGTATTTGAGCTCAAATGTTGATACGGTCTCTAAATGTATGCATATGAAGGTTACTTATCCCAATCAGCTATGAAGATCGTTGGGACCTTTGAACTTTGCAGACTTCTTCTGTGGCTCTTCCCTCAGGAACTCCAGTCCTTCTCCAGGAATTGTGGATCACAGTCTCTTCAGTGGTGCAGAAGGATGAGGTCATTGACGACGCGCAATCTGCCAGTCCTTTTCTAACTAGTCCTCACCCTAACTGAACTCTTGTCCCACTAGCTCCTCCCAGTTCCTCATTAAAATAAACTGTAGGCTGAATATAGCCAAAACTAATATCAGGCTAGCCTGGAGGGGGTGGTGGGGAAGAGGGGAAAAAAAACTCTTCCACTAACCACTCTTTCTCACACAGCAGCACTCACCCACTCAACCCTTCACACATCTCCACTATTCCTATTTTCATTCTGTCGCTCACACATTTTCTCTAAAATTTCTCACCTCTTAAATCATCCACTCCCTATTTCTTAGCTCTCCCTAACATTCTTACTGCTCTACTGGCTCTATACTAATTCTCCTATACCTAGAGCTGCCCACACAGCTTGTCACCTGAGAATTCACTGATAACTAGAAAAATTATTGGAAATTAATGTTTCCAATCATATATTGTCTATAAATTCTGATGTCCTTCCGGCATTTACTTTCTTAGGGTTCCTTTTAACAGGAACTTACCTGCATGTCAACACCCTTTAACAATAAATCCAAGAAAAACTTGGATTGATTTTGTCATTAGCTCACTATCCTTAAAAAGGATTTATCATCAAGAGACCTACCTGAACCTTATTTTACTATACTAGATGGCATCCAAGCAAATCAGTCACCCTTCACTTAAAAAAAATTAAAACCCACTAAAAATCATTCTTTCTCCATTTATCCTCAATCAATCTTTCACTCAAACTTCAAAACTCTCATCAAATTGCTCAGACAGAGGTCTCTGTGACCAAGCACCCCTCATGCGCTTCCTCACTCACTCAAAAACAGTCACCAACTGACCTGGAAAGTTAGCTTCACTATGGTTCTAATCTGGTCAGGTATGTGTCTCTGCATCTGCTGATGTCATCCTTAAGTCCCATTCTATCTTAAATAAAAATCGTATTTCCTTTAATTAATCCTCTTGACTAATTTTTCCTCTCAAAGTGCACTCAGAGAACTTTCCCATTCAGTCTTTGGGCCCAATTCTGAGCCGCAGCTGGCAGGATGTGCAGCCTGCAAGTCATCCTTCCCCTAGTCCCCCTCCTGCTCTCCCCATATGGCTAGAGCTTCAGGAGGGAGAGCCAGTGGGGATGGGAGGGGACAGGATTTGGGCGGAACAGGGGTGGGCCGAGCCGGCAGGACGTACAGAGCCGATTCAGATTATGGCCCTGTGCGCAATTCCGTGTAAGAGGGGATATGTTCCTTATTCCACCTCAAAGGTGGAATAATAAGCACTGGTGGGCTGATCAAGCCCAGGGCCGGGGCCTGGTGCAGGGGAGTTTCCGCCACCCAATCCAGGCCCGGCTGGCCAGCCGTTGGTCGGGTGGCGGGGCAGAGCAGAGGCCAAGGGTGCCTGCGCGGAGGACGTCCCTGTAGGCAGGCAGAGGCATGCTGGGCCATCCTCGGGCCAGATTTTGTGTACCGCAGGAGCATTTTGTTCCTGCAGTACAGAATCGGGTCCTAACTGGCCTGTCTTGCTCGGGGCCATCTGGAAGGCCCAGACGAGCCCCTTTGTGAATCTTCTGTCAAACTTTAATAACTTTATTGCCTTTCCTGCATCAAGACTAACAGGCAGTTGCAGCTGACCTGTTTTCTACAATGTTGCAATTTGGATCCCCCCTCCTTCTGCTTCAAACTGGTACTACTTCCATTACAAAACATGAATTTCTATACAATAAAATCATAAAATAGCATTTTTTATACGGAAAGCATTTTTATTCACTGGTCACATCTTTTAAATACTTTTTGAGGAGGGACCAAGCCTCATGCGAAGGACTCGGGGTTTAACATGGAGGCTGTCCCCAATGGAAGCCTGTGCTGCACCGTGCCACACCCCCCCCCCCCCAACATGTCATCAATCTGACAACGGAAAGAAGCCTTTGGCGCACTTGATGATGTGGCAGAGGGGTTGGGTCTAAGGCAGCAGATAAAGGAGAGGTTGGGCCAGGAATCGGCCTCTCTCAGCCCAACTGGAATGCATCTCATCCCACCCATCCCTCACGTCTAGGCAGGTTTAGCGATGTCTCGCATGACTGTTTTTCCCATTGCTGTTTCATTTTGTATTTCTTTTACCTACATCTTTATCACAGCTAGGCGGCAGGTAGCCAAGCTGAACAGCAGTTATGCATAGATCTCAGATGAGAGAGGACAGGTCACCCTAGCTGGCAGTAAGGCAGGGTGGCTTGGCACACCCCTTCAGACAAGGCAAGCATCTCACTGCATGGCGGCCTGGCAGGCGCAGCGGGACCTCCTCCATGCCCACAACAAATTACATTCCAGATGGGAGTAGTGATGCCTTGTAAGGCTCCTTTCCAATATTGCTGTTTCATCTATATATCTACTTTACCTACATCACTTGTCGCAGCTAGACGACAGGTATCTGATTTGCTTAGCAATTATCTATAGATCCCAGTGAGAGAGGGTAGATCACCCTAACTGGCAGCAAAGCGGGGTGATTTGGCATGCCCCTCTGGATGAGGCGAGCATCTGTTTCATCTAGGTATCTGTTTCAATTACATCCATTGTCGCAGCCAAACGGTGGGGTTCCCAATGCGCACAGCAGTGATGCACGGATCCTGGCATGAGGGGGGGTAGGTCACCCTAGCTGACAGCAAGACAGGGTGACTTTGCATGCCCCTCTGGATCCTGGCGAGAGGGGGGGGGTCGGTCACCCTACTGTTAGCAAGGTGGGGTGGCTTGGCACGCCCCTCCAGACAAGCGAGCATCTCACTGCATGGTGGCCTGACAGGCATGGTGTGAGCTAGCGCAGCGCAACAAGGTGGGATCCCACCATGCCCACAACGAATGACATTCCAGGTGGGCATAGCAATGTCTGTCTAATAAGGCGGCTTTCCAATGTTGCTGTTTCATATGTGTCTCCCTCACCTATATCATTTGTCGCAGCTAGACAGCGGGTACCTGAGCTGAATACCAGTTATGCACAGATCCCGACGAGAGAGGGGCTGGTTGCCCTAGCTGGCAGCAAGGCAGGGTGGCCCGGCATGCCCCTCTAGGCAAGCCTGGCAGCTAAACAGTGTGGCAGTATAGCAGGCATGGTGTGAGCCTAGCTCAGCATGGCAAGGCTGGTCCTTCACCGTGCCTCAACAAAGAAAATTCTAGGCGGGACGGTATGGCGGGCAATTTTGCATCGGCTCGGATGACTAGGCAGGTCCCATGTCCCATGCGTTTTTGGTAATAATAAAGCTGGCTGCAGCTAATTGTACCCACTTATGAAGTCTTGTCTGAGTTCTTGTGTGAGCGAACAAGCATTGATTTGGCAATCAGATGAAATGAGGGAAAGTTCCGCCTGCCTACGTTATGTTTTTTTTTAAACTGCTTTTAAAGTCACGAGGTAAATTGTGGCTTTAAATGAGCAAGAGCATTCTCAAAATGCATATTGATCATCTCCCTGGACCATCCCCTCACCTCGGGGATTTTTAAATTTCATTAAAACTTAAATTTTATATACTTTTATTGTTGGGTCATTTTTAAACAGAAATCATGCCCCCTTTTCTTCAAATGCTGCAAACACAGCAATTTTAACTTTTAAGATTATATGACCTGGCTTATAGGGCTTCCCTAACCCTGTTCCAGCTTCTTGAAGCATTCAAACTTTTTAAAAATTTTATAATCTCGACCCATTTTAAGGGTTTTGGCCCCTTTAAGAGCAGCCCCGCCTCTCTTCACTGCCTCCAGCAAGCCCAAAGTCTAATCCGGAGGGCAGTATGGCTCCTCACCCTAAAGCCTCCTCAGCCTGGCCCAACTTTATTTATTTATTTATTTTCCTCTGGCTCTAATGCTGGCATTCTGGGGCAGCCCTCCGCCACCTCTGGGCCTCTTGACAGCCCAGAAGTGATTATTTTATTTATTTAACAGGTCTTTTATACTGCTTTATCATTTCAACATTGTAACTTAAACTTGGTAATGTACATTAAACAGGTACATTGATAACTTGGAATTTTCTAAGTGACTTGCCCAAGGCCACAAGGAGTGCTAGTGGGAATTGAATCCTGGTTGCTTGGTTCCCAAGCCAGTGCTCTAAACATTAGGCTACTCCTCCACTCCAAGGGCCCCTGCCTGTATAATTTACCTGGGCCTTCCCAGCCCATTTTCCAAGGCCTACTGTCTCAGGGGACCTTCCCCTTTTCAAGCTGGGTTTCACTGGCCCTACTACAGGTGCCCAAGCTCCTTCCCCTGACATCTGGGACAGCGGCGGCCTCCGTGGTCCTCCCCGATGCCCTGAGGCACCTTCCCCTTATGATCAGGTAGCATTGCAGAGACCCACGATCTCCCTCCTTCAGACTGGGGAAAGCCATGGGCACCCGCTAGACCCTGATCCTCTCAGCCACCTCTCTGAGGCCCCCAGAGGTTATGGGCCAGTCCCCCCCATATGCCATTGAATGGCGACTCACCTTTTCCTATTTTTTCTAAAATAAACCCCACATGACTGCCGGCTCTCCAGAGTCACGGGCAGCCCCCGATACATTTTTTATTAAGAAAAAAATGCTACTATTCATCGCCTTTGCCTACAGCCCAGGAACCTTAAAAAAAGAAATCCCAGCTGCAGGCAGCAACCCCAAAACAGCTCTCTTACAGTTCCTGAGCCCCGGGAAAAAATCCTGACTGCCATGAGCAGTCCCACAGCAGCGCTGGACCACCCCTTTCCCTCCTCGAAGGAGCAAAAAAAACCTCCAAGCTGCTTTCAGCAGCCCTGGCCACCCCTCCTAAGCATCTAAAAAATGCTTTTTTTGTTTAATCTTTAACCTACTTGTTACATAAAGGGGGGAATCTAGAAGAAAGATGAAAACATTGAGGTAAAATAGCAAATAATAGGGGAGGAGGGGGTACACTGTTGCCTATGCTCCCTTAGAAAATTAATCGTTGAGATGGGAGGCTGATTGGAAGTAATGGGCCTTTAAACCTTTTTCAGATTTCTTAAAGAAGGTTTCCTCGCTAAGATATAAGGGGAAGGAGTTCCACAATTGTGGGGCCAGACAGTTAAAAGCTGATGATTGGATAGATTCAAGGCGAGCAGCCCTTTCAGTGGGCATCATCAGTAGGTGTGCATAGTAGAATATAGAATCAGATGAGCAGTTAAGTAGGATGGAACCCCTGAATAGAATGCATTGTTGGGTCATAAAGAGGACTTTGCCTTTTATCCTATAGGCAACGGCATCATAAACAGATAGGCTTGAAGGGGGATCACAAGAGGTCGGCTAGTCTATTGCTTCTAAACCCTGCTCTTGGGGTACACCTAATTGATCTGGTTTCCAACACATCCATAGTGAATATGCATAAGATAGATTTGCACTTACTGGATGTAATTTTACAAAGGATTTTCCATGTGTACATTTCAGTATACCTCTTATAAAATTACCCCAAGCGTAAAAGTATGCGTGGTGAAGTTAGGTGCATACTTGTAAATGGCTTTAGTGTAGCCAATATCAGGGGAAGAGTTTGGACAGAGTGTGGGCAGAAGCACAATTTATATTCATATTTAATACAATATGCACTAACATTTACGCCTGCAGGCCTTAATATTCATAGCTTTAGTCTAGCTGCTGTTTGATGGATTTGTGCTAGCATTTTATAAAGACACATAGGCGCTTATATGTCTTTATAAAATAGGCTAAATACAGATTCCTAGGTGACCTGTTATAAAACTGCCCTCCTAAGGCCTCTAGTGTATGCAAATCAATCTCATGCATATTCATTACAGATATTCTAAAAAACAAATCAGTTAATAATGCCTTCAGGACAGGGCTGAGAACCACTTTTCTGGTCTTTCTTTAAACCTTCAGAGACAAGGATTAATTGAGTGGAGGAGTGGCCTAGTGGTTGGGGCAAGGTACTTCAGGCTAGGAGGTCAGTGGTTCAAATCCCACTAGAGAACAGCAACCTTGGGCCGGAAGGACTGGGGTTTCTAGTCCCACAGGTGCTCCTTGTGGTCTTGTGCAAGCCACTTAACCCTCCATAGCCCATGTTCCCTTTAAAATAGTTATCTCCAAGTTATAATGCCCTGTTCAATGTAATTTCAGTTTGTTCAATGTAAACCGCACTGATGTAGAATAGCACAGTATATAAGAGAATATAAATAAACTTAATCTTTTTTTAAAAACTCCAGCAATCAGCTGTTTATTTCATTTTAAAATATCTATAGACCATTTTCCCTATTGAAAACTGCCTAACGTGATGTACAATACCTAGATCTGTGGTACATAATACTGTACATATCTCATACAGTAATGAACATTAAAAACCCTACATTTCCAATTTTGCATAGCCTTTATTTTATAAATACAAATCATAATAAAGGCTCGATTCTGGGATGCAGGTTCCCTCCAGCCCGATTCGGCTTCCGACTCTCCCTGTATATCCTGAGCATCGGGATGGGGAGAGCTGGTAGGGGGTGGGATCGGGGCAGAGCGGGGACGGGCTAGCCATGTAGGACATATAGGGCCAATTCAGGCTACCACGGGAACATTTTGCTCCCTCGGTCCAAAATTGGGCCCAAATGGGCCCGTCTTGCTTGGGGCTGTCTGGACAGCCCAGATGTACCCCTATCTGAATCGGGTCCAATGTTTTCTTATGAAGCAGAAAGTTGCATATCTCTCTCATTTTTTAAAATAAATAGTAAAAATTGGCATTGCTGTATTGGTGAGTTATAAAACCTGGAATTGCCTTTATACAGTGTTATCAACCACTTAATGTTAAAATATAAACCCAGGTGGGATGATGCACCTATAGGGCTCATCCCCTCCCACAGTTCACTGATTGCCATGGCAACAGCAATAATATTCTATATCTCTGAGGTGGGACGGGTAGGAAGGAAAATTATTATTCCCGCCTGAGCAATTACCAATATCCTTATTCCTCTGTTAATTGAAGCTGAGGTAAAATACACCAGAAGCAGTCATGGAGTTAAATATTGGTCACGAAGCTGGAAAACCGAATCCTAACCGCAGCTGTTAAAGCTGCACTGAGATGCCACATCAGCTACCACACTAATGAATATTTCAGCGATGACCCCGGATCAATACACAACTATTTCTTCTGTCGACTGGGAAGAATTATTTGAAACATGAAGTGGATCCAGGAAGTATATATGCTATGAATATATGAGGGCCTCTGTTCACCTTGTGTTTTAGAATCTTGAGAAATGAAAGGTAGTTTAATTTTTTAAACTTTCTTTTTATTTAAAAGCATTTATCTGCTGCAGATTTCCAAATCTAAGCAGCTTACAATATAACAAAATCAAAACATAAATACAATCATAATAGACAAAAAGGCAGATTTTTTTTTAAACTGCCTCTAATGTTTCGATTGATTTTTACGTTTTTTGGTGCGCTGAATCCAAATCTGGTAACCAATTTGCTCCATCACATACAGATTTTTTGCTACATTGGGTTAGCAGTTTGAGGTGAACGTTTCAGATTGAGTGCGATCGAGATAAAAGTTTCTTGGATGAATTCTTTATACTAATTGTTTAGTAGTTATTCAAATAAGAATAAAGAAAATTGTAACAAGGCAGCACATAAGAATAGAGTAATGTCAACAAAACACACTGTGATGGTAGCAAAATTGTCTGCACTTAAAACAGCCACATACATGTGCACAAACATTGAGCATATAAGAGCGAGGTTAGACACAAAGCAAAGCAAAGAAATGTGCAAAAAATGTTGTACAGGTATGTATGTAAGAATAGAAAACGCAAACCGCACCATTGCAATACATGAAGACAAACACCCGATGGTGTGAAATTAAAATTCTAATAAATGAGATCCGACACTGTGGTAATAACTAGCAAATTTTTATTTCAAAGTTTAGTAAAAACACGATATTTGTCAACACAGTTTAGATTTTAAAGTCATTCTTGGGTCAATCAATCTCCTGGTGGGCCCGTTTCTTCTTCCCCCGAATGCTTCTCTTGGTGTGCTGCTTGGCGTATTTTTCATCTGGGGTTTCCCGCAGCAGCAACCAGCAGAAATCAGCCATCATAGTGGTGTTCCATCTTCCTTGGTACCTTCTCTCTGCGTCCTTGATGTCCTGGTGAAACCTTTCACCTTGTTCTTCACTGTACGCCCCCACGTTTTCGGGAAAGTAGTTCACATGGGAGTGCAAGAAATGGACTTTCAGGCTCATGTTACAGCCTTGTTCTTTGAAGGCATTGAGCATCCTGGCAACAATATCCTTATAGTTCTCATCCCGCCTGTTCCCCAAGAATTTGAGAACAACATCCTTGAAGGAATCCCAGGCTTCTTTTTCCTTCTCAGACATCGTTTCAGCGAATGCTCCATCTGAAATGAGTTTCCTTATATCAGGGCCAACAAACACTCCTTCCTTTAGCTTTGCTTCAGAAAGTCGGGGGAACTTTGAGCAAAGGTACCGAAAGCACTCACCATCTTTTGGAAGGGACTTGATGAATTGCTTAATGAGACCCAACTTAATGTGGAGAGGTGGTAATAGAATTTTATCACGAGGTACCAAGCTCTCATGAAGAACATTTTTCTCACCGGGTCTCAAATACTCCCGAATTGGCCAGTCTTTTTTCCCCCAGTGTAGGTCGCGGGCCCGGCTATCCCACAAGCAAAGGAAGCAGGGATATTTGGTGAAACCGGATTGCTGCCCTAATAGCATGGATAGAATTTTAAAGTCTCCACAAATCATCCACTTATGCTCATCATAACGAATCTTCTGAAGAATCAGGGCCAAATTCTCGTATTTTTCTTGGAGAATAACAGAGTGAGCAATAGGAACTGAAGCGAATGTGTTGCCATTATGAAGAAGAACACCTTTTATGCTGTCTTTTGACGAATCAATGAACAGCCGCCATTCAGCAGGATCATACTTGAGTTTAAACTTTTCCATCACTCCGTATATATCGTTGCAAAATACCAAATCTTCCTCTTTGCTGAAATACTTCAAAAATTGTGTCTCGCGGTTGCGCGGTACCAATAAAAAGTTGTTCCTGGTGACAATAGATTTTTCTGTTTAAGCCGAGAACCTAACAGTTGGGCAGCATCTTTTGGGAGTCCTAAATCCCGGACTAAATCATTCAATTCAGCTTGAGAGAAAAGTTCAGGTTTCGGATCTGGTTCAGTTTCAAACTCGGAAGTACTGGACTCATCGGGAAAAGCCATCTGATGAGTCTCATCATGATCAGAACCGTCTACACAAATATGATCCAAAGATTTTGGTGGTTCAGGCACAGGTACTTCGTTGCTATGAGGCATAGGCCTAATTGCTGAGGGAAGGTTGGGGTAACTTATTACGTTCTTATTTTTTAAGTTGTATCCCTTCACAATGCAAGAGCAAAAATAGCAGTCACTGCTGTGGTCTCTTTGTTCACGCCACATCATAGGTATTCCGAAACGAAATGCTTGTTTTTTTACCTTTCATCCATAAGCGTAGATCTTCCTCACATGTCTTGCACACTTTGTGAGGAGCCCACGGTTTGTCTTGATCGCCTAACTTCAAACCGAAATAGGCGAAATATACTTTTTTAATAAATGCAGAAATGTTCCTCTGCCGCTTTTTCACGGTATATTCCCCACAAATAAAACAAAAACTGTCCGGAGAGTTGACGCAACCTCTGGCTCTGTGAGCCATCACAAATGCACAGCACTGCAAACTACAACTGTAGTGAACCACTTCGGAATATGGCTGGATTACGACTGAGCAAACAAAAGGTAATAATGAACTTGCAAGAAACTGAAATTTGACAGGAACGTTCATGTCGCAACCACCGTGTTTGAGCGAGCGAACGAGGCGAGGCGAACAGGAAAGAACATGCGCCAGCGCGAGTACTTGATTTAGCCCCCCGCCTCCCAATTGTCCTGTTAATGTATAAAATGAATACAAAACACTCTAAAATATCATGAGGGAGTGTTTCTAGTTAGTTAACCATTACAACCTCTATTTTGGGCCAAGAAAATAAACTGCAGTCGGCTAAAAAGAAATTATGTGAACATTCCTTATATGGGTAAGAAATCTAATTTTGCAAGAAAACGTGACGTGATGGAACATTTTGGCTATTTTTCCTGGATTCAGCACCCCAAAATCTATAGGAATCAGTTGCAAAACTGGAGGCAGTTTTTTGGTAGTGTACCTGTGTTATAGATAGAACATGGAGAGGGAAATCCACTTATGATATGGCAAATTCCTACTATAATTTCAAGAGGCTTTGCCAAACGTAGAGCCTCTTGTAAAACAGGTGCAGGACTGCATGTATATATAGGTCTCTCCATGTCCAGTGCAAGCAGTGATTTTACAAAGCTGCACTTTGTGTTGGGAGGTGGGGCCACAACCAGTTCCAAAATGTTCTATAAGACTTATTCAGTGTCTATTGCTAGCTACCAGCTGCTTTATAGCTAGGTGTTGGAAGGATCCAGTACTCCTCTTCTGGTTTGGATTAGTTAAAGAAAGTCTCGGACATTTATGTAATAGAGAATTTAACCTATGCTTTGCAAGAGAAGAAACTTGGCTTCCTATAAATTTGGACACCTACTATATTGTTTTTGTTGCTGAAGTGTGCTGCAGTAATCTTGTGTCTGGATATCAAGCACCATGGTAAAGCATAAGCTTGTCTCAACCTCTAGAGGGGAAAGGAAGGGATTAAAATATTTTGCATTGTGAGTAATATTTCTATGCGGATATGGTCTAAGTTTAATTTGTCTTTGTATGGTTGTTTGTACATGTTCCATAGCTGATGATTAATAAAAAGATTTAACAAAAAACAACTTGCACATGAAAGAAAAACCTGTGCATGTATCCTCTACCTGTGCATGAGAGCAGCTTTTTAAAATTGCTCTCCCCGATCTGCAGGGACTTCAATCTTCCCCTCCAATCACCCAAAACACATCCAATCCTTTCCCAGACCCTCACTATCTCATCCCCTCCCCCGAATTCCTCCAACACATTTGATCCCCCCCGGCACAAAACCCTCTGGCAACAAGGATCTCCCCCAGCAGACATTCCTCACCTCTGAACACCATCCCCAGCCTTATTGGGAACCCTGGTGTCTAGTGAGAGCAGGAGTGATGCCCATGCCATCCTGCTCTTATGGCACCAGGTTCTAACATGGCACTGATAACTCCCAGCGGTAATCTCATTGTACTGCCAGGTCAGGAAAAGAACGAAACAAGGTGTTGCTATCAGTCAGCTCACTGATAGCAAACTATGTGCATGTACGATAACGCATTTCTTTTCTGTTGACTTTTATAACAAAAGACAGAAACAGAATATGAATATGAATGATAAGACATGGAAAATGTCAAATTATTATGACATCAAATCACTACATCAAAAAAATGTTAAAGTTCATCCTCAGTTCTTTTTCAAAGCATAAAAATATTGGGAGGAGGTATTCAAAGTCATGTATATGGTTTGCAAACCTGAAAACCGTATAAATGCCGCTCTGGGGATATCCAGCGGCCCTAACCCGGAATATGCACCATTTTGTTAGTAGGCATAGCCAGAGTGTAGTTTGGGCAGACTACAGACAGAGTTTTCACATATGCAAAAGTACGTGAAGTCATTTAAATCAGTTCGCTAGCAGGTGTAAGTGATTGTGCCTACATTTAAAACGCATTCCCTGCCACATACACTAGTATTTTATAAAGGCAAATAAAATAATTGCCTACCCATAGTGTCCTGTTATAAAATGACCATCATTAGGAAGATAATTTTATAAACGTCTGTAGAGATAATGCACATTGCAACGTGCATATTTCATGCAAATTTTATAACGTATAGCACTTTGCTTTATAAAATATGGGCATTAGTGATGAGACACTTGTGCCAAATCTAGGTGTGGCCAGTTACACCAACCCTAGACTTAGGAGCCCTTTCACTAAAGTATGCTGGGATTTTGCAACTAATGTGCATTTAGTGCAAGAACTAACACCCGCTAGTTGCAACCGCTGTGCGGAGGGGTGTCCAGCATGTTCCCAGCAATAACCGCACTGAACGGTAGCCTAACATACTGCAAACAGCACGCACAATTACCCCAGCTGCACATAGCTCCATCATTTAACTACAATTGAGGCGTCATTAAGTGAACCTGCACTAATGGCAAAGATTGACTCCCACACCAGCTGTGCTGTGCTCACAATGCCCACTCTCTACCCCTAACCTGCCCCTTATCACCCCAAGTGCAATTCTTAGTTAGCACGGAAATCAGTCCACTTTGTGTTGGCACCTGCTTACAGATACAACAGGTCTCAATGCACAATTAACATGCCCCGAAACCCACACTTCCTGCATTGAGCACTTTAGTAAAATGACCCTTAGTGTAAATGCCTGCACCTAGATTTGTAAAGAACGCACGTAAGTTATAGCATTTTATAACTTGCATGTATAAATTTGTGCTCCATCCAAGCTCCGCCCTTGAGCAGCCCACACCAAAAGTATGTGCTGTCAGCCTGGTACACATACTTACAGAATAATGCCCGACTAAAGTACCCGGGTAAATGCCCATCTGCGTGCAGAAGTCATGGAAAATATATGATTTGCATAAATTAATGGTGCGTAACTTTTTAAAATTATAGAATTCCCTTTTAAGTGTAAAAGACAGTCCGCACCCATACCCTGCCCCGGTCCATATCTGTTGGTTAATAAGGGAATTAGTGAGCCCTAAATATGAAGCCTCTTTCACTACTAACAGCCCACCCTAATTCTTGCACTTACAGGAAAATTGATAAGGGAGGGTGCCTACTTTACTCATGAAAGTAGGCACCTAAAAGGAGTATTTTAGTCATTTGCGCACATAAATAGCAGTTTACTTTAAAATAGCAGGGCCAGAAGTAGAACAGGGGTCATACCAGTGTACTCTCTTCATTCTTCCCTCCAAATAGTATGAATCGAAGGCACATCCAGTCCTTCCTCAACCATGTCACCGATGCATGAAAAAGCAACTTTAAAGCGGTTCATGTTTCTTTGTATTATTTTGGAGCTTATGCATATAACACGAAAACAAATGGAATGAGATTGATGCCAAAGGGGGATAATAATATATTACTGTACATGTACACCCATTGGACAGATATACATGACAAGGGTACGTCTCCTCTCTCCCAAAAGTACACTTACTCCGTATACCAGAAGATAAGGTCTGTGCTGGAAGGAACAGTTACTCTTTGTGAATGACTGCTTCCCGAGAACACTAATTTCACCTCTATCTGCAGGTTGCATACAGTATAACTGGAACAACTGCATCATAGGTAATTCTGGTATTATTAAAGAATCATTTCGCAGTTTCTTTTGGCAATCGCCAACTGAACAATGGGCCCAGACAAGATCACTCTGTAGCCTCATTAACACATTACCAATGTTATCATCCCACTGCACCTAGACACCCATCATAGGGCTTGTATTTGTAGACTCAACTACGATGTGACCCCCTTTCTGTACATAGTGTATAAAGTTCACCTGTTACCCATGTTTAAACTCCCTGTTTTATGTAAGTTCAATGTCTGAACGTTCAACATTGTACAAACCTGTTCCTTGTAAACCGCGCTGATGCGGAATAGTGCGGTATAGAAATAAATAAATAAATAAATTATTCCTGCATAGCCTTGTCTAAGACGATTGCTTTCTGTCTAGCTCATTCATCTGCATGAATAGGTGAAGGTGGTTAATATCAGTATTTTAGCACATGTGCACATATCAATTAGATTTCTGTTTTCTCAGTTAAATAAAAATATAAATTTCATGGCAGATTGAAACTAGCTAGCTCTATTCTGTAGATATTCATGAGTGTCGTTTGATAGTAAATCTGAAATTTAGACAAAGTGCCTAACAGCCATACGGCCACCGCTAAAGGAATGTTCATGTTATAACTCTACAGCATTTCGAGGACTGTAATTATATATGTCGGTGTCATCTAGCGCTATGGTCAGCGAGGAAAGCTGAGAGATCGTATTAGACTCTATTCAATGGAATCTATCCAGGCTATTTGCAGGACAAAGCAATGCTAGGTTTTATAGTCTTGGTAAATGGTAGCCAGGGGCTATCCATCTCTACTCGTGATAAATGGCTTTAACATTTTCCATGGACACAACTTGAGAGCAAGGCTTTTTAGTTCTCAGATGGTGAACTCTACATTATTGATCAGGTGCCATTCGTTAAAGGTTGCTAGAAGGAATTACACAGCAGCCCCTAAGCTGCATTGTGTAATGAGTTACAGCCTGCACCTTTCGCTCCATCTCTTTACTCCTGCTGTCCCTCGTGGAGACAGCAAAGCAGGAAACCGAGTATGAAGAGGAATAGGAAGGGAAGTTGTCAGTACAAATTGGTTTAAACCAAGACCATATTTAAAACAAAATAAGTTTTCATATATATTTTGGAAGAAACACCAGACTATGTTGTTTGGATTGTGTTTAGCTCATAGCAAGTATTTTTTCCTATGCTCAGAGAAGGGCTTACAATCTAAATTTGTATCTGAGGCAATAGAGGGTTAAGTGACTTGCCCAAAGTCACAGGGAGCAGCAGTGAGAGTTGAATCCTGGCTTTTTCTGGTTCTCAGCTCCCTGCTCTAACCACTAAGCTACTTCTCCGGTTAAACAGTACCACCTCTGCTTATGTTTCCATTAAGCCTTCCTTTCTTCATCTCCATATTCTAACCCTCATCTCTAACTTTAGCGCAGTCTCTTTACTATCAATTAATGATATTGCAAGTACACAGGATTATCTTGTACCAATGGCAGCTTCTTCTTGGCCATCTAGGGTGTAATTTTAAAAGGTATTTCTGCATACAAAAGTGTTTTATACGAAGGAACTGTTCTTCTACTCTTGTCTGGGGTATATGCACCTAAACCTATGTGCATAAAACTTGTATGCACATAGATTTATCCACTCTGAGCAGAGGTAATCCCAGGGGCCTGATTTAGACAGAATTTGGATTTATGCATGTATTTTATAAAATACATGCACAAGTTCTTAAAAAAGAATGGCTAATTGGTGCTAGATTTTCCTATTAAGCTTTCAAAGAAAAAGTATATGCAATTTTTCTCTTTTATATTGGTGTAAATTCTGCGTATATCTACCACACAAGCTAAGCGGATTATCCTATTATAAAAATATTCTTTTTATAAACAGGATGCCTAGACAGTTGGGACACACCTAGACAGTCAAGTTTTCAGGATAACCACAATGAATCGACCTAGGTGATTTGCATACAGTGGAGACAGGGCATGCAGATCTATGTCATGCATATTCATTATGGTTATGAAAACCAAACTTTGTAACTTTCTTGGTTTAATTTTGAAAATTTCATAAATAAAAAAAAAAAAAAATTAAAAAAAACCAAACTGGCTAGGCGTGTCCCAAGGACTGAGTTGAGAACCCCTGTTTTAGAGGATAGTTTCAAAGCGTAGATAAAAAGCATGTCACATGAATAAATCGTCTGAAAACTGCCCAACCTGTATGTGAGTGACAGTGTGCACAATTTCTAAAGTATGGTCCCTATGTTTTACTTTCACAAAGGGTTTTTTATAAAATTGCAGGCATCCGTGTTGAAAGCGAGCACCCACTTTTATGTAGCACATGCGTAGGTGTTCCCTGGGACATAGCTTGGGAGGAGCGAGGGCAGAGTTGTGATATACAAGCAAATTTTGTAAATTATGCAAGTACATGCAGAGATATATTTATGAAGGCTTTGCTGTGTGTACCTAATATTTATTTATTGAAACTGTTTTTTCATACCGTTTTATCCTGGAATCAAAGCGGTTTATATTAAACTTTAAACTCAAACAGGATACATTTAATTTGACTTGGGGTATCTAACAAGGCAATAACTATTTACAAGTTGTTTAACATATTTACATAAGTTCTGTTCATTTACGTCTGAGCAGGGTTATTCTGACTCTTTGAATGTTTCAAAGAGTTTTCTGTTGGGTCCGGTGTGGTTGTCGGACTACGTGATATGTCCATAATGTTCTATGAGAAAACAAAGTAGCGGAGCCTGGACTGATATAGTAAACCTTGTTTATTACGCCCCAACGCGTTTCGGCCACCGGCCTTCTTCAGGGGGTCTTAGAGAACACACCTTAGTATGATCAAATTGAATGTTATCCCGGACTGAACCTATGGGATACTGACGGCAAGAGCCAGCGTTAGTTAACAGTGCAATAGCACAGAACGCTGGCTCTTGCCGTCAGTATCCCATAGGTTCAGTCCGGGATAACATTCAATTTGATCATACTAAGGTGTGTTCTCTAAGACCCCCTGAAGAAGGCCGGTGGCCGAAACGCGTTGGGGCGTAATAAACAAGGTTTACTATATCAGTCCAGGCTCCGCTACTTTGTTTTCTCCTATATTGTGCGGATCCTTAGCTCCTTTTTGGTACTACATAATGTTCTATGAACAGAAAGGTCTTGAGCTTTTTCCAGAAGTCCTTGACATCTTCAGTGGAACGGATTTCTTCATGGAGGGTGTTCCATAGTTGTAGTGCGGCTAGCGATAGTGCCCTTTTGGGGGTTGATTGCTTGCTTTTCCGATAGTCCGATGGAGCATTAATCATGTGACTGTTGTTGCTCCTTCTAGGGTGGGTGCTTTCTTCTCTTGTAATTAGGGTTTCTAGGATGTCTGCTGAGGAGTGGTGGATAATTTTAAAGATGTTTAGTATTGTTTTGAAACACTTGGTAATGTAATTCCCCTGATGCAGATAAATGGTTTAATGCTTATCGAAATGCAATATTGTGTTGGGTTTTGTATTGTATTGCATTTCGCCTTTTTGATGTGTTTATGAATGTTAAGTATTAAGGTTAATTGTGAATTACCAAGGCTGTTTGTATCTACTCGACATGTTCAATGATTATATCTGAGTGTTCTAGTACAAGCCTCTTGGGGCTGTTATGCTAGGAGGTCGAATTTTGCCCAATTTTAGCTCTATATAATTTTGAGATCCTGTCGGGTTATGTTTTATTGAAACATTAGCTCAAAGTTGCTCCTTTTTCAAGGTGGTTTACATAAGTATTATTATAATTATTTAGTTTATTAAGTTAAACGTGAAGGTTAGGCTTTATTGTGATAGCTTCCAAACTTAGGCAACATGTTCTAAAATTACTCTCAGAGGGGGTAATTTTATAAGGTGCAGCTAGATTTATCCTCATTGTTACACACGTATTTGATGCTTATCTTAATAAATCGAATGCAAGCCTACTTTATAAAGTAAGGGGGTCATTCTGTCCCACGGCTAGCGGGGATGGATGTCTCATTGGTATGTTCATCCCCGCTATTCGCCCCACCTGCCAGCCCCATCAAAAACTTCCCCGTACAAACAATGTGTTTGTATGGGGAGCCTTAGATGGGGACAGGAGGGGGTGTTCCAGAGGCAGAGTGAGAGCAGGGCTTGGGCAGTCCGCGACCCGGGACGTACAGGGCTGATTCTGAGGTCGGCCTTGTATGTCCAGGGTCGTGAACTTAGACGGGGGACTTATTCCACTGCAGAGGTGTAATAAGTCCCCCCTGGACATCGGAGGATCCTGCTGCGGGGCCCAGATAGTAAGGTAGGGGGGTGCAGGAAGTTCTCTGCAGCTGGACCCTGGCCCTGGGAGGCCAGATCAAGGGTCCAGCTGTGGGGAAAGAAGTGAATCGGCAGCAGCCGGCATTCACAGCTCCTGAATGGAGTCACGGTGCCCTGGCGAGAGGATGCCATGGCGCTGTAGCTCCATTCAGGAGCCTGACTGAGGTAGCTAGGTAAGTGGTTGTACATGCAGACTGATCAGAATCAGGGCCTGGCTTGCACATTCAGGTCCTAGACCCGATTCTGATCCCGCAAGCAAGTCTAGCCCCCATGGGATCAAAATTGGGTCTACCTCTGGGCATCCCAATTCCAAACGGCCGCACAGGGGCCTGGACGTCCTCATTGGAATGTACCTCCATGGGTTTAAGTGGTAGAAAACACGCATAAATTTAAGGCACAAGCATACGCACCAACCCTATGGCTAGTGTAAATGCTTATGCCTAGATATTTTTAGGAATGTGCATAAATTATATATATTTATAATATATTGGTGAATTATGCATTCTGCCCATGCTCTGCCCCTGTAAATACCCCTTGCAAAAGAAGGCATGATTAACTCAACACGCATACCTTCAGAATTGAATGCATATGACTAAAATATCTGGATTTATGCACGTTGTTTACATGTAAACCCAGATGAATTTTTATAAAATGGAGGCTGATTCTGAAATGTGAACGGCCAGGCCATCCAGACGCCCAAAACATTGACAGGGCCAGATTGTACCCGATTCCGTAACTGTGGGAGCCATATGTTCCCGTGGTTGTGGAATCAGGCACTCAGACGGCCTGGCGTGCACTTGCTTCACTGGCAGTAGACATCCTGGCATCCGCACATCCAGCCAGAGCCTCCGATGGCCCGGCCGCAGAGTGGCCCCATTTCCCCAACGTCTGACCGTCGGTGAGGGCCCCCAAGACCAAGATTGGCTCCTGTGGCAACACAATGGGGGCTGCAGGCCATGCACAACACAGCACCCAGCCCTTATTCCACCTCAAAGGAATAAGTAGAATAAGCCAGGTATCTAACGTGCTGCAAGGGAACTTTCAGAGGCATGACTTGAACTGCCTCTGTACGTCCTGGCGTCTGGACATTGCCCTGCCCTGCATCCAGCTCCACCCCTTCCCATCCACATCCAGCAATCCCTGCACATCCTCTATATACATGCAGGGAACAAATGCTGTAGAATCTGGTCCAGGCTTTGTGCGCAAGTTGGACATCCGGCCCGTACATTCAACTCTGCAATTCGCCAGACAGAATGCTGGCCAGAGTGTACATGCACCAATTTATACCTTCTTCGGAGCAGGTATAAATTTATGTATCAGCGCCGGTGCACTATTGTGGCTGATTCTGAACAGTGGAGGTAATTATATAAGAAGCTGCAGAATGTGGCATGCCATCTACACACGTAAAACAAGGATGTTTAGTGATTCACATGTATTAATGGGTCTTTATGCAGTCATTATTCTATAAATACGAATGTAAGGCCAATGGCGCACACTTTCACTGTGTGTGTTCACATGGGTGGAGCTTGGGAGAGGGTGGGTGACATGCACATTTGCACACATATTTTATAAATTATGGCTATTCTTCTCTCCTTTTGGTTAATTATACCCTATTACTTCCCAAGTCTCTACACCATAATCTCAAGCATTTGGTTTCTTTTACACCACACTTTTCCTTTTTTTCAGTGTCATCTCTGGATATCTGTTCTACATTACTCATATACTTTAACCAGTCCAATTATGACTCTAGGAAAACGCCCTCTCTCCTCTGTAAGTGTCCTCCCCGGAGTACCTGAGTATGATGGTGCTACATTCACAATTCCCTGGACTGTGATTGATGATCACTGCTTGTGTACAGCTTCTGTTGGGTTTCTTCTCCTCCGGTAAGGGTGTCTGCAGAAGATTCAGTGGCCCCAGTGCTGCTCTCTGACCTTTGATTCCAATGAGCTGGAGGGGTTAGAACAGGCACACTTCTGTAACGTCTTAATACATTAAGGTCCCCTTTGCTCCTTGAGAGCAGCTCCAAACCTGTTCATTCTCTTCTCTGGTCATGTTGGCTGGTGCAGAAACTCCTCCTTACAAGATGATGGTTCTGGCTGAGTGCCAGAGGCACCTCTCCTTTAAGGGCAGACTCCTCTCACATACTCATGGTGCATGGCTGGAGCCAAAGACAGGATTCCGCCTGTGGGAGAGGCTTTTTTTTATACCAAAGGGGCTATACCCTCCCAGAGGAATCTCCTCTCAGACTGAAATGACTGGCAGAAGGAACTTCCCCTATTCTGGAAACTGTTGGAACTTTCTCTCTCTACTTCTTTTAATATTTAGTAAGGACACTGGATGGTGCTATTACTCTTGGTACAGCATCCAAGTAGTCTCTACACTAAAATGATCATTTATGCATGGATGCAACATACATGTATAAATGGCTGTATTTACATATGTAAATCACTAATAAGGCTTCTAAAATAACCTCCTAAATGCATAAGTACTGCTGCACAAATAACAGATATAGCTTTATAAAGATAAGTAATCTGTACAAAGTTATGGAAGAAACACTAGAAGGATGAGGTGCTATTGAAATGTGTAAAAAGCTGAGTTACATGTGTAAATGTTCCAGGAACAGGTTACTGGAAACTTAGCCAAGAGCCGTTTCAACCAACTGTAAAGGACGAAAGTCAGATTATAGAGGACCCAGAAGGGCTTGAGAGAAGAGAAAGTCAAGGCAATGGTGGTGAACCACACGTTCAAGTAGTTTAGAAATGAAGGGGAGGAGGGAACATAAGAATATAAGAACATAAGTAATGCCATACTGGGTCAGACCAAGGTCCATCAAGCCCAGTCTTCTGTTTCCAACAGTGGCCAATCTAGGTCATATGTACCTAGCAGTTTCCCCAAGGGACACAGGTTCCACAATGCTTGTATTGGTTCAAGCATTGATATCCTGGGTCCCTTCTTAATAATGGTTTATGGACCTTTCCTCCAGGAACTTGTCCAAACCTTTTTTAAACCCAGCTACACTAACAGCCTTTACTACATCCTCCGGTAACAAATTCCAGAGTTTGATTACACGTTGAGTGAAAAAATATTTTCTTTTATTAGTCTTAAATAGTTTACCCTGTAGCTTCATTGCATGTCCCCTAGTCTTTCTATATTCTGATATCGTAAAGAATCAATCTACGTTTACCCGTTCCACTCCGTTCATTAATTTATAGACTTCTATCATATCTCCCCTCAGCCATCTCTTTTCCAGGTTAAAGAGCCCCAACCTTTTTAGCCTTTCTTCATAGGAGTATCCTTCCATCCCCTTTACCATTTTGGTGGCTCTTCTCTGAACCTTTTCTAAAGTCGCTATATCCTTTTTAAGATACGGCGACCAGAATTGCACACAATATTCAAGGTGCGGTCTCACCATGGAACGATATAGAGGCATTATAATATCTTTTGTTTTATTTTCCATTCCTTTCCTTATCATACCTAGCATTCTATTTGCTCTCTTGGCTGCTGCTGCACACTGGGCCGAGGGTTTTAACATGGTATCCACAATGACGCCTAAATCTTTTTCCTGGGTGGTAGTTCCTAATGTGTAGCCTTGCATCGTGTAGCCATAGTTTGGGTTGTTCTTCCCTAGGTGCATAACCTTGCACTTGTCCACATTAAATTTCATCTGCCATTTTGATGCCCAGTCTTCCAATTTATCAAGATCCTCTTGCAATTTTCCACAGTCCTCTTGGGTTTTAACAACTTTAAATAGTTTTGTGTCATCTGCAAATTTGATAACCTCACTCGTTATTCCACTTTCCAGGTCATTTATGAATATGTCAAAAAGCAGCGGACCCAGCACAGATCCCTGGGGTACACCACTATTCACCTTTCTCCATTGGGAAACTTGGCCATTTAGCCCTACCCTCTGCTTTCTATCTATTAACCAGTTCCTGATCCACAATAGTACACTGCCTTCTATCCCATGACTCTTTAGTTTTGCCAAAAGTCTCTCATGAGGGACCTTGTCAAAGGCTTTCTGAAAGTCCAGATACACAATATCAACCGACTCACCTTTGTCCACCTGATTATTCACTCCTTCAAAAAAACATAACAGATTAGTAAGACAAGATCTTCCTTGTCTAAAGCCATGTTGGCTGTCTCCCATTAGGTCATGACTATCTACATGCTGAGTAATTTTATTCTTTATGATGGTTTCTACCATTTTTCCTGGTACTGATGTCAGGCTCACCGGTCTGTAGTTTACCGGATCACCCCTGGAACCCTTTTTAAAAATTGGTGTTACATTGGCGATCCTCCAATCTTCAGGTATTAGAGATGATTTTAATGATAGTACACAGATTACTAATAGCAGGTCTGCAATCTCATATTTCAGTTCTTTCAACACCCTTGGATGTATACCATCCGGCCCAGGTGATTTGCTACTCTTCAGTTTATCTAATAGTTGTAATACATCTTCCCGATGTATCGATATTACCTTCAATTCTTCCGCACCTTTAAATACCACTTCAGTCATGGGTAACATCCCTACATCTTCCTCAGTAAAGACTGAAGCAAAGAATTCATTCAGTCTCTCCGCTTTCGCCTTGTCGCCTCTTAGTGCTCCTTTAACCCCTTTATCATCTAATGGACCAACTGACTCTCTTTCAGGTTTTTTGCTACGAACGTACTTGAAAAGGTCTTTACTTCTCGTTTTTGCTTCCGCAGCAAGCTTCTTCTCAAATTCTCCCTTTGCCTGTCTTATCAATGCCTTGCATTTGACTTGCCAGTGCTTGTGCTGTTTCCAGGGAAATGGGTCGATAGTGAGAAGGACAGGTAAGGTCTAGTGAGGGTTTCTTGAGGAGAGGAGTGACCACAGCATACTTGAAGGCTGCAAGGAAAGTTGCAATGGAGAGCGACAAATTGAGAATATGAGAGATAGAAGGGACTACAGTGGAGGAGATGGAGCTAAGGAGATGGGTCAGAGGAGCACATACTGAGTTTGGATGAGGAAAGAGGGTGAGTGGTTTCCTCCTGAGAGATCATAGAAAAGGAAGGAAGGGTAGCAGAAGTATGGGGAGGGGGGAAGTTGGGAGTAAAGAGGGGGAGAGGAGGAGTAGCTAACCTTGTGGGGTGCCTTTTTATTCTTTATCTAGATGATGTGTTACAAAATTACCCCCTATGGAGGTTATTCAAGAATCGCTATTTATACTTTGGATGTCTGAAAACAGGCTAGAGGCATCTGAAGCACAGAGACATCCCCAGAGCCATTTTAGAAGCCAGGTCTGTGGACGTCCCCAGTGAGATGGCATTCAAGTGAGAACAGGAGCATGGTGTAGGCGTGGCCAGTACATTACCAAAAACGTGGACATCTTCATCCAGTTTCAGAAATGTCAATGGATGTCCCGAGTTGCATCAAAAGTTACATCTGTTTTAGACATGATTAGGCATATGAAAAGTGCTCGTTTGTCAGGCAAACATCTGGAGGGTGTGGAAACAGACGTAAACTCATAGCCCTTTTGTTACAATTTGAGAATGAACATTGACGAGGGATGGGGGCTCATGTTTTCATTTTGCCACGCTGCTGGATGTCCCTGAATGCAACCTTTTTGAGGTGGACATCCCCACTCCACGGTTTAATAGCAGGGATGTCTATATGGATGCCTGCATGGATATCCATGTCGAGGGCATCTATATTTCCAGAATCAGTCTGAAACATTGATGTCCCTATAGTTTTTCTATATGTTCGGTCCTGAATGTGCCAGATTGCACTTGGACGCCCTTTAAAAAATGTCACTTCACATGTGTATAGAAACATAGAAACATAGAAAAATGATGACAGAAAAAGACCACATGGCCTATCTAGTCTGTCCTTCCATATCAACAACTACAGCAGTTATCTTTTCCCCTTTAGAGATCCTCTGTGTTTGTCCCATGCTTTTTTGAATTCAGATACCGTCCTCATCTCTACCACCTCCACTGGGACACTATTCCACGGATCCACCACTCTTTCCGTAAAGAAATATTTCCGCATATCACTCCTGAATCTATCCCCTTTCACCCTCATCCCATGTCCCTCATAGCAGAACTTGCTTTCAATCGAAAGAGGCTCTCCACCTCTGGCAGCCACACCTCCTCAGTTAAAATGTGCATCTCCTAAGCTGCTGTCTTCACTAACAGTGTTTTGCTGATGCAAACTAGACATAAATACCTGATGATACATAAATGCCGATGCAAACTAGACCAGAACACTGCAAAGTAGTCTGAGTGCACTCTAATATATTATAAGATCAAGTAAATATTAACATGCTTGTCATCACATACCTTGCATCACATATTACTTAGCAGTATAACAGTGCCTCAGTTATTCTAGCTTTGGTCATTTCTAAAAACACTCCTTAAAATGCTAAGTATGGACCCTTGCCAATCTCACAACAACCTAAACTAACTTTGCAATTTCCCAAAGGATGCATTATATTGCTGAGTGACAAGCCCAAGTTCCTCTAATTACAATAGCTTTCTGGCTATGAAATCTGTTTGCCACATATCTGGGTACTGACATTTCTCACTGCAGCTCCCTACATGTGGCTACACCTGTCCCATACAATGTCCACTCTCTGTCCTGGTTTATTTTGGTCTTCATACATCTGCTATCTGTGGGGCAACCCTGCCTGCCTTCCCACAGTCTGCTTTGTGGCAGTGCTCCCCTGGACAGGCCTGTGTGGGCATGGGAGGGGGGATCCCTGTGCCATCATACCAGGTAGCCAGCCTCCAGATATATCAGCACTCATGCAACCTACTCCAATGGGCGAGAACATTTTTTAAAAAGCACTTGTGGGTGCTGACTGCATAAGTACTTTTAATATCAGGCTAATTATGTATAAAAAATATAAATATATAACCATGGTAGATTATCTAGAATATAATAAAAAACAAAATAAGCAAATAATTTAGAAAAATATATTGAAGCCCCCCCCCAAGAATAAATCAGCATGATTCAGTTATTTATAATGCTACAGCTACAGTTAGTACAGCATTCAAAATAAATATTCCTTCGATGCGAACAGTTCATTAGGAAAAGCAAGAGCAGCAGAGTTCAGCGGAGAGATTTATGAGCCAGCACCAATTTTGTCCTGCTATTTCATGTCAGATTTCAATTTTCCTAATTTATATGCAGGTTATAATGAATTTTGACCAAGTGCATTCATCTAGAAGAGTCACTGGCTCCATGGTTAAGGAAACCTTTTCAGATTCTCATTGCATAGCTATTTAAGCAATGCCAGTTATTGTGTTGAACTTAATTAATTAGCCCACTTACTGACAAGTAAGAAGTGCTTAGTTAGCTTTTTATAGGTAAAGTCCTCAGGTGTGCCTAATTAAGTTTTATAACAAAACTTAGGACTGCTGAAATGGCTCTACCAAAGGATTCTTGAAATATTTCCTATTCATTGGCCTGCTGGTGCCAGTTGTTTGAACCCACACTTTATTGTATTCCTTTTGGGAACAAAGATATTCTGAAGGTCCAGGGTCTTGATAGACTGTTTTAGGGCACTGCATGTCACAACAGATTCCCTGGAGCTCTCTTTTAATCAGGCATGTTTCCCAGATTTCATTTAGTTGGAAAATCCCTTATCTCCAGGAACAAGCAGGAATGAGTCTTCACATATGGGTATCGTCGGTACCGACGGAGCCTGCGCGGGAACGCTCCCCAGCGTCCAAAAGGAAAGCTTTTGGGAGCATCCCACAGCGCCTGCGCGCTGCCTTCCTGCCTTTCCTAACCGCCTCTCTCCAGTTCTTCTTTTCCGCGGAGCCAGCAGGTCGTGTTCCTGTCACCGCTGAAGAATTTCTTTATTTTATTTTATTTCTTTGGTCGTGCTTCTGCCTTCTCGACGCTGGACCGGTACCGCCGGTCTTTTCTTTCTTTATTCTAAAAAAAAAAAAAAAAAACCTACTGTTTTTCTCACTTCAGTGCATTTTCTTCTTTGGCCTTAGGCCTAGGAAATTTTTCCTCATGGAAAAGCCCGCCTCTGGGTTTAAAAAATGCACGAAGTGCAGCGGCACTATTTCTGTCACTGACACCCATGAATGGTGTCTAAAATGTTTAGGTCCTGACCACTCCATTGCGGATTGTGAGTCCTGCTCCATGAAGTCTAAGAGAGGCCTACAGAATCGAGCAGCTAAGCTCAGTACCCTGTTTCCCTCGGATGCAGCTTCGGTTGCATCGACGTCTTCCAGGGCTTCTTCTTCCTCACATGGATCTCAGGTAACCAAACTTAAATCCAGCCAGTCCTCGAAGGGTAGATCTCCCTCTAAGTATCGAGATGCCTCCGGGCTTGCCCTCGAGGAATCCGCACCGGCAAAATTACACCGGCGGGAGGCTCTGGCTTCCAAAGCTTTATCTATGGGGTCACAGGTTGACATCGATGGCTCGGCCTCGACCGATCACCTGTTGCCATGTTCTGGGGTACCGGTGGTTCCCACTGGTACCGACATCCAGACATTGGTTGCGTCAATGGATCAGAATATCCTGACCATGTAGCGTGCCATCACGGCATTCATACAAGCTGCAACGCCTTCGGTACCGCAACAAACTCCATTGCCGGTACCGACTCTGACACCGGTACCGAAATCGGTTCCGGTGCCGGTACCGATTGCATCGACATCCGCTTCGGTGTCGACTGCAGCGGTACACTGTTCTGTGATGCCCATCGGTACCGAATCGGTACCGATCACTCCCGATATCGATACCACCCGGTACGCGTATCGGGCTCTGCAGGAGTATCCAGACAGACGATACTTCGATTCCTCTGAAGACTCTGATGAATCAGAGGTCTCTGTCGAAGCATCGGTGATTCATCCTCAGGAGCCCTCTTCTCCAAAAAGGAGAATGTCTTCTCCAGAAGACTTGTCTTTTCAAGACTTCATTAGGGAAGTGACCAGGGGCCTCTCCATCTCAGTGGCCCCTGAGACAGAGCCTAGAGCCAAAAAATTAGATATTTTACAATATCCTAAGGCTCCTAAAGAGGCAGCCACTTTACCAATACATGAGATTCTTTATGATCACATGTTGGGCATATGGGAGACTCCTCTCACCACTTCCCCTCATTCTCGCAGATTGGACACCATGTATCGTGTTCCTCCTTGTCCTGGCTTCCATAAGACTCAGCTTCCTCACCACTCCATTGTGGTGGAGTCTGCTATGAAGAAGATAAAGAGTACAAAGAGGCACTCTTCTGCTCCTCCAGGTAGGGAATGCAGAACCTTAGATGCCTTTGGCAGGAGAATTTTCCAGGCTAGTATGCTTGTTGCCAGAATCAACTCCTATAGTCTCTATATGGGGATGTTTCTAAAAGAAGTTACAGATCACCTGCAAACTTTATCTCCTTTTATTCCAGAAGATAAAAGTGAAGAATTCCTCACCTGGCTCAAACATGCCCAGGATATTTCCAAGTTCTCCAACCGTGCAGCCTTTGACTCTTTTGAAAGTGCCAGCAGAGTCTCGGCCATTGCCATAGGTGCACGCAGAGTTGCTTGGTTACAAGCTTCTGATTTGGAACCTTGGGTTCAAGATGGACTAGGAAATCTTCCTTGTACAGGTGAAAATCTTTTTGGCAAAGATTGGCAAGCAAAGGCCACCCAAATGGATGCTGAAAATTCTGCTTTAGATAGACTTTCAAAGTCTACTTCTGCTCCTTTTAAGAAAAGGTTGTTCAAAAAGGGATTTTTTCCCAAAAAAGGGAAATATTATTCTGCTTATGGTCAGCAGTCATCTTCTGCAGGTCGTTTTGCTACAAAGAGACAGCAACAACCGAAACAGGCCAAGTCTAAGGCTGCTAGGACTGCTATGGCCCAACAGCCTCAGCCTCCTCAGGGTCTTTGACTTACACCTAGAGAGCTTAGCCTTTCTGGCTCTAGAACATCCAGAACCTCTCACCATTCCAGGAAGGTTGGCTTACTTTGCTCCCAGATGGGAACAAATCACAGCAGAGCAATGGACCCTCTCCATCATAAGGGAGGGGTACAAGCTTCATTTCTTAAACTTTCCTCCTCACACCATGGTGAGACAGTTCAATTCCCAGACATCTCTCCTCGACCTTCTGGGTCAGGAGATCACTACCCTTCTTGCCCAAGGGGCAATAGAAGAAGTACCCCTTCTTCAACAGGGCTCAGGGTTCTACTCCCCCTACTTTCTTATCCCAAAGAAAACAGGGGGCTACAGACCCATTTTAGATCTCAGAGAATTGAACAAGTTTCTATGCAAGGAGAAATTCAAGATGATTTCTCTCGGTACTCTCCTTCCATACCTTCAGAGTCAGGATTGGCTTTGCTCTCTAGACCTCAAGGATGCGTACACCCATGTCCTCATCCATCCAACACACAGAAGGTTCCTTCGGTTCCTTTATCAAGGGAAGCACTATCAATACAGAGTGCTTCCTTTCGGTCTGGCCTCTGCTCCAAGGGTGTTCACAAAATGCATGGCAGTAGTAGCTGCATTTCTACGCACTCTAGGGATATTCGTATTCCCATATCTGGACGACTGGCTCATCCGAGCTCCATCCCAGTCAGATGCCCAGATTTCTCTAACCTGCACAAGCCGTATCCTTCAGTATCTAGGGCTTGTAATAAACTTTCCAAAATCCCATCTCACCCCTACTCAGTCTCTAGAGTTCATAGGGGCCTTGCTGGATGCCACAACTGCAAGGGCCTATCTTCCCCAGGCCCGTTGCCTACGCTTGGTGCAGTTAGCCTCACAAATTCAGTTAAAATCCCATTTAACTGCTCGAGAGATGTTACAACTGTTAGGCCACATGGCCTCCACTGTGCATGTGGTTCCTTACGCTCGCCTTCACATGAGAGCAGCTCAGTGGACTCTATCCACCCAATGGACCCAGGCATCAGGTTGCCTGTCAGACAAAATAGCAACCTCCAGTCGCCTCTTTTGGTCCCTCCACTGGTGGAAGTCCACTCAAAATCTGTTGTTGGGGTCCCCTTTCAATAGGTGTTACCCCAAGTAACCCTTACAACAGATGCCTCATCTTCAAGATCTCTCCACTCAAGGCATCTGGTCTCTAGAAGAGACATCTCTACATATCAACCTCTTAGAGCTCAGAGCAATTTTTCTAGCTCTCAGAGTCTTCCACACCCTGCTCAGCTACAAGACAGTCCTCATCCACATGGACAACCAAGTAGCCATGTTCTACGTGAACAAGCAGGGCGGGACTGGCTCTCTGTCGCTTTGCAACGAAGCTCTGAGATTGTGGGCCTTCGCCAGAGAGCATCAAATTCATCTCATGGCAGTGTATCTTCCAGGGGTTCAAAACTCTTGGGCAGACAGACTCAGTCGAGTTCTGCTCCCACACGAATGGTCCCTCCATGGGGACCAGATAGCCAGGATCTTCCGAATTTGGGGAACCCCGGACATAGACCTCTTTGCAAGTCCATGGAATGCCAAACTTCCCCGGTTCTGTTCCAGAATTCCGTGTCAGGGAGTTCAGGCCAGGGATGCCTTCCTCCTTCATTGGGGGCAAGACTTCCTCTATGCCTTTCCACCATTTCCCCTAATTCCCAAGACACTCTTCAAACTTCAGAGAGACAAGGGGTCTATGATCCCCATAGCACCACATTGGCCATGCCAAGTGTGGTACCCTCTACTTCTGCATCTCTCTCAAGCTCCCTCCCTGGACTTGGGATCTGCTCCAGACCTCCTGTCTCAAGAGGAGGGAACGTTGTGGCACCCAAATCCCCAGTCTCTTCACCTCAGAGCCTGGTTGCCGAAGGCCTAGACCTTCAAGATTTGCATCTTTCTCAGCAAGTAAAGGATATCCTTCATGCTTCCAGAAAGCCTTCCACTAGACGTTTCTATGCTTTTAAATGGAAAAGGTTTACCATTTGGTGTGCAGAGAAGGGTCTTAACCCTCTTGCAATACCTCTGAATTCTTTACTAGAGTATTTGCTGCATTTATCCCATGCAGGCCTTAAAACAAATTCAGTGAGAGTCCATTTGAGTGCTATTGCAGCATCCCTTAAACCTCTCAATGGACAACCTATTTCCTCTCATCCTCTTATAGCAAGATTCATGAGAGGCCTTCTTTTGACTAAACCTCCCATCAGACCACCTCCAGTGGCATGGGACTTGAATCTGGTTCTTGGCCAGCTTATGCAGCCACATTTTGAACCCTTAGCCACTACCTCCTTGAAATTTCTTTCCTGGAAGGTTACTTTTCTCATTGCAGTCACCTCAGCTCGCCGCATCAGTGAGCTGCAAGCCTTGGTGGCTAATCCTCCTTATACAAGGTTCCATCATGACAAGGTAGTCCTTAGGACTAATCCACACTTTATGCCTAAAGTGGTCTCACCTTTTCATCTGAACCAGGAGGTTTATTTACCTGTCTTTTTTCCAGGACCTCATGCTTCAAGTGCAGAGAGGAATCTTCATACCCTGGATTGTAAAAGAGCTCTTGCTTTTTACTTACAAATGACACAGCAACATAGAAAGTCCTCTCAACTCTTTGTTGCTTTTGATCCCTCTCATTTAGGACTTCCAGTCTCTAAGAGAACTCTGTCTAATTGGATTGCTCAGTGTATTTCTTTCGCCTACCAGAGTAAGAACCTTTCTCTGGAGGGCCATGTCACAGCTCACAATGTGAGAGCCATGGCAGCCTCTATGGCTCATCTAAATTCTGTGTCCATCGACCAGATCTGTCGAGTGGCCACATGGGCCTCGGTTCATACCTTCACAGCCCATTACTGCTTGGACAAGGACTCCTGCCAGGATGCCTTGTTTGGTCAGGCTGTTCTCAAACACCTGTTCCATACCTAACCAACTCCTACCCTCCATCCCTGGCTGGATGCCTGAGATTCATTGGTGGAGGTAGAGCCCTTCCCAGGGACTCACAACCTGGGTGATCTCCCAGGCATCTCTAGCTGGGGAGTCCCCATATGTGAAGACTCATTCCTGCTTGTTCCTGGAGATAGCACAGTTACTTACCTGTAACAGGTAATCTCTGGGAACAGCAGGAATAAGTCTTCACAACCCACCCACCTCCCCTAGGAGTTGTATCTCTCTATCTTTCTTTCCTTTCCTCACTCTCTCTTTGTCTCAGCTTTAAAACTCGAACTGGAGAGAGGCGGTTAGGAAAGGCGGGAAGGCAGCATGCAGGCGCTGTGGGATGCTCCCAAAAGCTTTCCTTTTGGACGCTGGGGATCATTCCTGCGCAGGCTCCGTCGGTACCGACGATACCCATATGTGAAGACTTATTCCTGCTGTTCCCAGAGATCACCTGTCACAGGTAAGTAACTGTGCTTTATCTGTGCCCTTCTCTGCCACTGCCAACTCCAGACTTCATTCATTCCATCTTGCTGCTCCGTATGCCTGAAACAAACTATCTATGTCTGTGGGCTGGGCCCCTTCTCTAGCCTTATTCAAATCCAGGCTAAAAACCCTCTTTGAAGCCGCTTTTGGACCCTGATGCTCCTCACTCTCTTGTCCACTACTTATGTGTATCTTACCATACTCTAGTCCCCAGTTTTGCTATGTTTTTTCATCTTGATTAGACTGTAAGCTATACAATGATTATTATTAATAGTAGTTTTTCTTTTATCACAATTTTAACAGCAAAAGCATTAAATAAAACTTAGCTCTATCGATTATAAGTAATATCAGGCAGATCTATAGCCAAATTCAGGGCTTTTTTGAGGGGGTACACAGAGGTTACTCAGTAGCAGCATCTTTTTCATTGCCTGATAAAATTGACCCATAGTCCTCATGTATTAATGAAAGGGCAGTGAATGTGAGCACCGGCCTCTTTTTTTGCTAGGCAAATTGAACTGGCCAAATTTAAAGTATGTGGAGTACCATTCATATTCTTCCCTCCAGCTTCACTCCGGCGTACCATCTGCTCTCCCGCTGAGGGATAGAGCACGCCGGAGCAACGCACTTCCCCCAGCTGCAGCACCTGCCCAATCGGGGCAGCGCGAGACATGTTTAAAGGAGCGCTGATCGGGTGTGAAGTCCTCTTCCCTCCAGCTTCACTCCGGCATACCATCTGCTCTCCCGCTGAGGAATAAAGCACGCTGGAGCAACACACCTCCCCCAGCTGCAGGACCTGCCCAATCGGGGCAGCGCGGGACACGTTTAAAGGAGCGCCAGAATATCGCAACAATGGAGCAAAGATACCAGGAAAAATGGTCCACTACAATGCTGGCTGACTACTGCTGGAGACTCCCCAGAGAAGCTCCCGAACAGCTGTACAAGCGACAGGCAAAAAAATCTAAGAAGTAGTCTATGACTTGGTTTTTTACAGGTCTTAACCGAAGGTCTATTATATTTACTATTGACATGCATTTTGTGATGTAAACATTAATTCTTCTTGATTACAAAAAAACTAGAGCCAACTTTGCAATTTCACTGTCATATTTGTGTTCAGCATATAAAAATTGATAAGAAATAACTATTTTTATTTCAGTAACATTACTTTTGTAAAAATTTGTTGACCAGTGTATTGTTATGGCTTCCGGATCTCATCAGACCTGCATATGGGAACCTGTTCCTCATACATCCAGTGAAATCCAGAAGGTAATGCCCCTGTTGTGTGCCATAAGTGGTCTTGTTCTAAGTATTTCTTTCATACAGTATGTTTGCTGGCAAATAATGTGGTACGCAGATTAGGTGGACTCATTGACTAGTTACCCTTTACGGATAGGTGACTTTTCACCAGCAGTCTGAAAGCTCCCCAATTAAAGCTCTTGTAGCTCCTCCATCCCTTCCCCAAGCTGCCTTTAGTAACTAAACCAATGACTGAGACATTCTGCAGGCTGCCCCGATCATTTGTTAACCATCCTAGCTCCCTGTAACTGTTTGCAAACCTATGCTTAATTTCTCCTGTAGGGTCCCTAGTGAGGGGGTATGATCCTTCTTAGTGTGACCGCTGAGAAAAAAAATCTCCTGGCAAACCTTCAGGGGATATGTATAATGACTTCAAATGTAGTTAACATGTAGTTGGAGAGATATATTTAAATATTGTAGAGTTTTTACATCTACAGCTTTTCATAATAACTCCTGAATTGGAGGTTTGTGAAAAGGCATTTAGCATTCCTTCAGTATCTGTCGTGTATGGGAGCCAAACCAAGACCACATTTTATCTGTAAATACTCCCCAGGCATGTGGAGCAAACTGGCTCTCTATTTTCCGTATTAGATGCTTCACTGTTAATATCGTATGGAACTGAACTATGCTACAGAGAACTTTTTATGAGAAGATATGGAGTTTAAAGATTCAGTTAGGGAGGTGTGGCTTATTCTAAGATGGCCGTGTGAGGTGTTTGCTCAGGTGCTTGTAATGACAAAAAGGAAAGGGAAGATAAGGGCTTACCCTGCGGAGCCCTTGCTTCCGGTGTCTGGTCCTATGGAATGGTTTGTTTGACTTTCTGATGCTGAGAAGCGGGAGATTTGACAGGCCACTGCAGGAGAGCTGCTAGAGATTTCTGCTCCCCTGCCTGGTCTGGGAGTGACTCTGTCTCCCAATGCATGGTCTCCACCTTCAACTTTTGTTTCACCTGTTCCTGCTCCCAGGATCTGCCTGTGGGGGGTTTGCTGGTGGAGAATTTTGAAGGAGACCTCTTGGCTTCTACTGTTTCTTTAGTGAATGCTGTGTTGGGGGCATCCCCAAGTCTGCCTGAAGGGGAGAGTAGAGAACATGGCGTCTTGGTGTCTACCCCTGCGGTTGGAACTGAAGCTTTTTCCTTAGCACGTCCAAAGAAGATAACCTTGGAGAGCATTTGGGAGGCCATTTCCACTCTTTCGAAAGCGGTTGCATGACAGGCTGTTGGACTTTCTGCTCATGTTGGTGTGGTTAATAAGAAACTGGACAGATATATGATTATAACTGATAATGTTCAGCGTAAAGTGGAGGATAATGAGAGGATTTTGAATTCTGCTGTAGATACTAGTAAGGCGCTGATTAAAGATAATGTATTGCTTCATGCTAAGGTGGAAGCTCTATAAAACTCTGCTCGCACTGCTAATGTTTGTGTTTTGAACTTCCCAAAGATAAAAGGAATTGCTGCTGTGGAGTTCTTTAAGCAATACATGGGTCAGGATTTAGCCGTGTCGGCAGAATTAATGCCACCTATTATGAAGGCATATTATTTACCAACCGGTAGAAGATCAGAAGAGCCAGCTGATGGGATTCCAAAAATGGATGTTTTGAATCTTTCAGACTTGCTGCAGTCTCCTGAGTCATCTGATATTGAAACTTCTACTTTGCTAGTCATGTTTGCTCTTGGTTATTGTGTTTGTTTTACACTAAGGGGTATGTTTACTAAACTGCGGTAATCATGAATAATGCGCGTTATGTAATGTTAACGATCGTAAGCGCAGCATAACGCGCGTTATGCTGCGCTTACGATCGTTAACGTTACGTAATGCTCGTTATGATGCGCTAACGATCATAAAGACCCGCGGCGCGGTAAAACAACGCAGAAGGTGGAGAGAGGGCAGAGAGAAGGGGGTCAGTGGGCGGAGAGTGGGTGGGGAGAGGCTCCCCTCACACTAACGCGCTGATTTTCAGGGCTGAATTCCAACGCGAATGAAAACCTGCCGTTAAAGGCACATTACAGGGGAGAGAAAACATTTCAGTGTCAGCAATGTACAGCCCAGGCAGGGAAACCAAAAAAAAGTGATAGTCAAAAAAAGTGAAAGTCAAACAAACATGTGCACAGAACAAAAGGGCACAGAAACACTGAAAATGACCCCAACAAACTGGAAAAAAACAATAAACAAGCTGGCCAATAGTGGTATCAATGAGAAACATCAACCCCTCCCCCCCCCGAGTAAGCTCCATAGAACAGATATAAATCGTGGAAGGGTCTATACTCCGTCACCATACAAGGTGAATGGGCCCACAGTGAAATAGCGCTGCTCAGGGTTTTCCCCACCATCGGACAGGGTTCCTATGGCATGCACATGTCCCGCAAAATCAGGGCGGGCATGTCGGAACGGCAACTGGACAGATGCCGGAGAAGGGGATACAGAGGGCCGCAGGCGGCACATGCTGTGGTGGAGCTACGCCACAGTGCGGACTAGGGTGATGCCTAGGTGGCCCATACGAATGCTGAAAGAGCGGAGCAGCCAGACAGCAACTGCTGAAGGCCCAACATGGGCACGAGTGTGTTTCCCAAAGTGTCACAGGGGATAGTACCCAACAGCTACCCCCAAGGGCACAGAACATTGGCAGGCGGGGCTGGGGGGGAGCATGGACGTCGATGCAGGCACCCCTACCCCAGAACCCGCACCATAGGCAGCCGCCTACCTGCACACTGGATGGCCTGAGACTGTGCACCACCAGCTCCACCAGCAGAAGGGCATGTCAGCATGGTGGTTGAGGGATACTGGTGGTGGAGGGGGCAGTGGCAGCTGGCCAGAGCAGACCGTGGCCTAGCCCTGTGTAGGTGGGTGCCATGCACTGCAACAGACAGGCCCTGTCTGACCAACAGTCAGGGTATCACCAGGGAATGCACTGTCTCTGTGATAACATGGTGGTGCAGTGCACAAAACCACTGTATTCAGAAGCAGTAGGTCACAGGTTCAAGTCCCAGCTGTGGTTTCCACCAACCCAGTCCTCATATTTTACCCACTACTATAACATGCTAATACAGACAGAACCTTTCTTGCAGATGACGTAAACATGCCCAAAACACCTACATTTTACCATACAAAGCACAGATACCATAAACATGCCCATTACCTAGAGCAGAGCCTCCCAAATGCAGTCCTGGAGGGCCAAACACCATTTTGGTTCCATGCTGCCTCTGATAAAGATGCCTGTGCTGCATTTCTATGTGCCACCCCCATGGTATGCAGATGTATCTCATGCATATTCATGAGGGACAGCATGAAAACCCGAACAGTGTTTGGCACCGCAGGACTGGAGTTGGGAACCTCTGCCGTAAAGCAGCAGCGAACAGGGGCAGACACACCCGCACCCACAGGCCCCATTATCCAAAGCCTCCTGGAGAGGCAGGACTTTGGGCTCTGCGTGTATCTCCCAATACTAGCACTTGCATACCTTAGTAACGTCACCCTAAACCTGGGAATATGGTACACATCTTTAAAGGGGTTGCTATGATTACTGGCAGATAGCAAGTCCTAGGTTAAGTACAATTATCTGAGTGAGCTGCATCATAGCAACCCTCCTGATGTCTGTGGAGTGTGCTACAGGTCTTGTGTCTGACAGTGTTTACCGACCTGGGGAGTGACTCCTACAGTATTGCGTACCATAGCCATGCCTACACTGTGCCCAGGACTTGTGTGGTGGCCTGGGCTGCCTAACACCTCTATAGTTGCACAATGCTGGCATAGGTGTGGGGAGTGTGTGTCTGTCTATCCAGTGTGTGGTGGCTGCCAACACCCTCCACAGCCCACACTGCTAGCACTGTTGCCAGTATTGGCCTGCCAATGTGCATAATGAGGAGCAAGGTACCGTGGGAATAGCCTGGATAGGGTGGCCTGGCCTGGATGCATCTGCACACGGCATAGGGCAATGGCAATTGTAGTGCCTGGCCACCACCTGCACGGACAGGGTGGCCATAGCATGTCCTGCTGGGAGGTCACTCTCACCCTGACTGAGCAGTGACCATGGCATGGCTAGGTTCCCCCATAGTGCTTTATAGTATTTCTCTCATGTGATATTTATGGGTTTTCTTTTGGGGCCCAATCACTGACTTATCTGCTTGGTGTGTATGCTGACATCCCCATTCTGGGTACATGCATCTTCTCCAGGACCATGCACTATGGACTAGCTGGCAGACTGTCTGCAGCTAGTATATGTCTTGCTGGAACACCTTGCAGGGTGCAGCGGCTGGAGGCTTGCTGCTGGGGAATATCAGATAATGGTGGGGGGCAGCTGAGCATTTCCAGTCCTGCCGTCTGTCTGCTATTGCGTTATGGATGTGTACCGCTCTGTCTGTTCCCCAGCAGGACTGGGGTTGATGGTCCCCTCTACTGCTGCCATTGCAGGGAGGTAGACTGTGGATCTACTGGTGGGTGATCCTGTTTCCCACCCTGTGCCCCAGAGGGTGGGTTGTGTGGTGGTACATGATCTGCCCATGGGTCCATACACCCCCCCCTTCACCTACAGCAGGTAACGATGGCACCAACACAGGATATGCACTATTCTGGGTGCATCATCGCCCATAGGGACTAGACATGACCGGGACATACAGCAGGGCACAGATGTATCCTAGGTGTGTCTAACGGAACTACCTATCACACACTGATGGGGACCTGCAGCATGGCGTAGTTCAGCCATGAATGGTGCTGTGGACCTGGTGCTGGGCGCCCCACCTCAACCTTAGGGTGGGCACAGTACCAGCGCAATGTGACTGTCTGTGGCTACTCTGTGGCAGTACCACACACGGTCTGTTCCCCCTACCTGGCCGAGGTGCTGTGGGGGTGCATACCCAATCTTGTGCCCGTCGACTGCTGATTTGCATGTGCAGTGCATCATGGGTACGGGTGGGTTAACCCTATTCTGGTAACCACAGCATACAGTTTGTGTGGTGATGTGCAGTCCTGCAGCCAGCCAGCGCTTTGTTCACAGCCTTATAAGGTGTCCTATAGGGGACATTATAGGGTGCCTTGGCGGACAGTACACTTTCTAATGTGCCCTATGGAGTGCGTTATGGGGTGCCTTATGCGGCACCTTAGGTTATGCCACCGTGAGGGTGTGTTTGCTGGCAGCACAAATTAAAATACATGTCAAATGCCTCACCAATCACAACTTAAATGTAAAGGGTGCTGCCTTAGCCAGCCTTGTACATTAGGCCCACTGGAGAATCGAACCCATGACCCCTGTACCATCCATCAATGTTTTAACCATTGTGCTACAGCTCTGTTGCTGTAATTGTATGCCTGCGCGCCTTCTTAAGATTAACGCGCGGTAACGTGCCCTGTAGCGCTCGTTCATTTATGTCGCCTTGTAACGCTCATTCTCGGCAATGATGTACCGCCCATGTCCTTATTTGGGATTTCTGTCTCTAACGCGGCTCCTAACGCGAGTCGCACTAACACAGTTTAGTAAACATACCGCTAAGTTTCCCAACTGTTCCACTGGAAGAAAATTTCAATTTTTCCGGATGTGGCCAAAGAAACTCAGAAACGGTGGAAACAGTTCTTGCTACTGAAGCCTGGTGTTTTGGGTTTGGGGGCCACTTTTCATCTACGGTTCCCCTGTAAATGTTTAGTGTCATATAATTCTCAAAGATTTCTTTTCTCCTTCTGACCTTTCTTCATTTATTAATGCTAGATTGCCTGTAACTTCATCTCCTGTTGAGGGGGTTGATTTGGGTGTAGTAAACTGCATTAAGTAATGTGTTGGCCACTTCAAGGTCCACTGTTTTCTTTCATTTCGGATGATAAGATGGGGGGTCTCTGGTCCCTGTTATGTTAGTTTCAATAATCCATGCTCCCTGTGGGGACTATAGGCATTCTACGTTTTGACTTGTTCCTGTTTGTTTTCTTTCTTATGCTTTCCCTTTTTGATGAATATGCCTTTCCGGTACAAGATTTTCTTTTTTCTTGGTATGAATTTTGTAAAATTCTTAAATAAATAAAAAAAAAGATTCAATGACTTTGGCTTATAAGGGCAAGGGGAAAAGCTATTAAATATTAAGAATCACGTAATAGGTGCCAAACTAATTCCTTCTACTGAACAACAGATTAACCTCGACTTATGGTATTCTGTATGGCAGAGACGAAAATAAGAACAGGGAAAAAAGATGTGTTTATTTGTAGTGTTGGTTTACCATTGGGACAGTTAAACATGCCATGTAAATACTGATTAATACTGAGCTGTGGCCACAGATTAAACTTTTGTCATAGATGTTTGTCATTGAGCAGCACTGTCATTTTGATAGCTTTCACATAATGAGCTTTCTTTAGATGCTGACCAGTTGCATAGCACTGTCAGGATAAATGGTCTGCAGGAGGAGTACATTATGTAAATTCCTCACTAGTCAGCTCATAGGATGTTAATTGCTGAGCGATCAATCTGTCATAGTGGCTTTGGTTAACTGTGTAGGTATCATGTGGGCAAGTAGAGTTGCATGAATAATTAGTTTGAAAATAATAAGAATATTTAATATGAAAACATTAAGAGAGGGTAGCTAGTAACATGTATTATGGGAATAATGTACGAGTTTTACCAAAAGACATACAGGAAATGCAAAATCATTTTACCTTGTGTTTCATCTGTTTATTAAGATTTGACCTTTAATACAGGTTATTTTACCGCAATGCAAGCTACATGAGATACAAAACACCTCATTTTTATACAAATCAAATAATGAAATTTGCATTTAACTTTGCAAACTGCGTTATTTCTGGAAAAATGATTTCGGCTTTGACCTGGCATGGGTTTTCCTCCCTAGGTGCATCAGGCTGCTAGTGCATGGTCTGATGTTCCCGGGGAGCTCTTTAAAGCTGCGAGTGCATAAAACAATCCCCCAAACTCAGATTTCCCTACTCCTCATCTCCCCCTCAGTCAGATCAACCCTGCAGAGTCCCCCGTCCCCCTGGCAGAACCCCCTCCATCAGGCACCTACCGGGAATCTCACTGGTGTCTAGCATGTGGGGCAGGAGCAATCCCCCATTGCTTCTGCCCCGTTGGCTGCCTGAATTCAAAATAGTGCCTCTGACCCCTAGCAGTAGTCTCACAGTACTACCACTAGGAACAGCAGCACAATACTAATGCTAGGTGGTCGAAGGTGCCGGTTTGGAGCCAGGTTCCCAATGGAGCAGGAGTGACTGGGGATAGCGTTTGTCCCACTGGATAGACACCAAGGAGAGCTCCGGTAAGCACCAATGATAGGGTCTCTCCTTGTGGGGAGGGGTCTTGTGCCAAGAGAGATCTACCTGGAGATGGCTAGGGATGGGGGAGAACTGTGCTGGAGGGGCGATTGTTTTATGCATGAGCTCCTTTAAATAGTTCCTCGGGAGCATCAAGCCATGCATCGGCAGACTGATGCTCCTGAGGAGAGAAAAATGCCAACTCAAAGACGACATTAATTCTCCAGAAATAACCTAGCTTGCAAAGTTGAATGCAAGTTGCATCTTTCTTTCTTTCTTTCTTTATTTAAAATTTTATATACCGCTTGAACCAATTGGCATACAGCGGTTTACAATAAAAACAAAACGGAGCTACTGGGAAAGAAACAGAAAGGAACGCCATTCATGTAGAGTAAAGAACAGTGCAGAGATAAATTAATAGAGTATAGAAAAAATAAAAGAGAGATAAAAAACAGACAGACAGTCATGCAGTCGTAGAGGGGGGGGGGGAAAGGAAGGTCAAAAGCTGTGCAAAAAAGATAGGTCTTAAGACAAGCTTTGAAAGCAGAGAAGGAGGATTCCAATCGCAACGAAAGCGGCAGTGAGTTCCAAAGACGGGGACCGAGAAAAAAGAAAGCAGAAGAACGTGTGGATTCTAGATGAGCCTGGGAGGGAGGTGGGAGAAAAAGACGATTCAGGTGGAGAGATCGAAGCACTCTGGAAGGGCAAGAAAAGTGGACCAGATCGGAGAGATAGAGTGGAATACCAGTGTGCAAAGACTGGTGCACGAAAATCAGAATTTTGTACTGTATGCGAAAAGGGACAGGCAACCAGTGCAAACGAAGAAGCAAAGGGGTGACGTGCGCTGATCGGGGGGAGTGAGTCAGAAGACGAGCAGCCGTGTGGTGAACTAATTGAAGGCGACGAAGCTGAGTAAGTGGAAGACCGGCTAGAGATGCATTACAATAGTCCAAACGGGAAACCACCAAAGCAAGAAGAAGTGTAGTCATAGAAGTGGGGGAAAGAAATGGCCGAATTGCTCGAAGTTGACGTAAAGTGTGAAAAGAACGCTGTACAACGGAAGAGATATGGTCTCTGAAAGTTAAGGCAGAATCCAACGTAACCCCGAGATAACGCAGAGAGGTGACCAAGGGAATAGGCCCAGCAGGAAGAGAAGGGGACAAAGCGGGAATGGGGACACCTGCAGTGAACCAAATCGCCGAAGTCTTAGCCAAATTAATGTGCAAAAGGTTGTCCGCAAACCCCAGGTAGAAACTGCAGAAAGACAAGCATCAAGAGGACCAATATCTGGAGAGAGTGAACAGGTGTGAAAAAGGAGAAGAATATCATCGGCATAAAAGTATGCCGAGATACCGTGCTGCTGTATAAGCAAAGCAAGAGGAGCCAAGAAAATATTGAACAGCATTCATTTACCATGGTTAGTGACTCCCACAGTAAATTAAGCTGTGATAAAATGTGATATTGTACCGCAGTTGAGTAAATACCCTTAAGTTTATACTGAGAACTTCTAAATAAAGGACAATTAGCTAGAAGCAAAAAATATAAAGTTTAATTGAATTGGGTCTGTAAATTCGGCACATTTTGATAATGAGTTTAGGCAACAGATATTCTCAAGAGTACAGTTTCTCCAAATGGGTTAGTTTTGCACATAAAATAACCACTGCCACAATGGATACTAACAACTATACCTCATTCAAAACAATCCCTTATTAGCATACATCAAAATTTAGAAAATCCCTTAATATATCTTCCGCTTTCTCAACTTATAGTATAAAAAAGATAAATTATTCCTACAGTGAACCCAGTCAATATCAACTCGATCTACAAACAAGGGAGAAAAAGACCTCAGTGCAGCTGGTACTCCCTCCATGCGGTGAACTTAATCACCATAGGGGATTTATCATCTCACATCACCGGTCGTAAAAAACTCCCTCTGTTTACTATAATTTATTATTGTAATAATTTTTTGAAAAATCTCTATATATATTTTTCAAAATTATCAAAACTTATCAAATTCCTATATCATCAGCATATTCGCCTAAAGTGCTCAATCTCAACACTTCATCACTAGGGCCACTCACCTCTACACCTCCGACTCCCTGTAACAAAGCAAAACAACAGGGCAGTCATTGACAAACAATACTTTCAAACTCAGCAATTCTACTGCACTTATCTGTTCAACAGATCCATAGGTTCACTGTCCATACAGCCTGTCGACCACAGTAATCTTTGCCTGCACAACAAAGATCTTTGTTTCTCCCGTAGAGGCTTCTTCAGGAGCTTATCCTTCAGTTGTTCAATACTGGCTCATTTATCCGAACTTCAGCATCTGACGTCAAATTTTTTAAACATCTCAAAACCCTTATCTCACAACATAGAAACATAGAAATATGACAACAGAAAAAGACCACATGGCCTATCTAGTCTGTCCTTCCATATCAACAGCTACAACAGTCCCCCTTTTTTTTTTTAGAGATCCTCTGTGTTGGTCCCATGCTTTTTTGAATTCTGTTACTGTCCTCATCTCCACCACCTCCACTAGGAGACTATTCCACGGATCCACCACTCTTTCCGTAAAGAAATATTTCCGCATATCTCTTCTGAATCTATCCCCCTTCACCCTCATCCCATGTCCCCTCTTAACAGAACTTGCTTTCAATAGAAAGAGGCTCTCCCCCTGAACATTTATGCCATGGAGGTAGTTGAACATCTCAATCATATCACCTCTATCCCACCTATCTCCAGGAACAGGCAGGAATGAGTCTTCACATATGGGTACATCGGTACCGACGGAGCCTGCGCGGGAACGCTCCCCAGCATCCAAAAAGAAAGCTTTTGGGAGCATCCCACATGCATGCGCGCTGCCTTCCCGCCTAAACACTTCCCTCTCATCAGTTTTTCGTTTTCCGTGGAGCCGGCAGGACGTACTCCTGTCACCGCAGAAAATTCTTCTTTTTATTCTTAGTTTTTTGTGGTCACGTCTGCCTTCCCTCGACGCCACCAGTACCGCCGGTGTTTTTCTTTCTTTTTACTAAAGAATTTCTTCTTTTCTTAGAAATTTTTTCCTGTTTAGTGCCTGACGGTTTCTAGGCCACTAGGCCTCTATTCTTCCATTATGGAAAAGCCAGCCACTATCCTTAAGAAATGCTCAAAGTGTGGCGGTACAAATATATTTTCAGACACTCATACTTGGTGTCTAAAATGTTTAGGTACTGACCATTGCCCTCTGGAGTGTCTCTCCTGCTGGAGCTCAAACAGAAGAAGTCTTCAGGATCGAGCACAACTCGATACCCGGTTCACATCGCACTCAATGTCACCAGCTAGAATATCTTCTTCTTCACAGGATCAGGTAACCAAACAAAAGTCTGTAAAGAAAGTCGTAGGATATTAATAATATAATTAGTATGCATGTTCACTATGGGGGTTGGTTGCTGAAGGGGGAGGCTGTGGGGTGGGAGGGAGGTTGTTGGGGAAAGGAGGGGAAAGGGGGGGAGAGGGGAATATTGTAAATTCTTTTTTTTGCTGTATTTGTATGATTGATTTGCTGAGGAATCCTGGTCTGAGAGATCACTAGAAATGCCATTTTTTGTGGTATTTGTTGTTTTTATATATTGTTTTGAATGTTCTGTATTATTTGGTTTTCAATAAACAGAGTTTACAAAAAAAAAAAAAAAAAAAGACTAGCCAGTCCTCGAGTGGTAGATCTGCTTCTCAGCATCAAGATGGCTTCGGCCTTGCCCTCGAGGACATCTTGGCATTAAAGCCCCGGCGGGAGTTTTCGGGCTCCAAAGCATTAATGGGGTTTTAGGTTGTTCCCGGGGTTCTTACCTCGATGAACATACCTCGGCCATGCTCGGTGGTTGTGGCCGCTTCGAGCGGTACCGACACCCCGGCATCGGCTATGGTGATGGATGAAACACTCCTCACCGATGAACGTAGTCTAGCGCTCTCGGCTACTTCGGTACCACTAGAGTTGCTGCAGACCGTTCCTCGAGTATCGGTATTGGCTTTGGTACCGGTATCGGCATCGGTGTCGGTACCATCCATGCTTGCTTCGACAGACTCGCTTCCTTCGATGCCAAGCCTGGAATCGATCTCTAGCATGGAGGATTCGGTACCGACTCGTCTCAGTACCGACCTCGGGCGATACCGAAGTCATCGCTTTAAAGAAAATCCGATGCTTCATCCTTTCAAGTCTTCCGATACCGATGACTGGGATGAATCCATCGGTACCAAGGCTGATTTTTCAAGTCTAGCCTTTACCCCTCATTTTAGAGGGTCCTCCTCAGGGGAGATTTCTTTTCAAGCTTTTCTGCTTGATATGGCAAAGTTACTTGCCATTTCTATACCTGGTAAGGAATCCCTTCTGGGGGATTCAGAGACACTGCAATTCCCCTGGATTTCAAAGGAGGTGATCATGCTTCCTTTGCATCAGATCTTACAAGATCTACTATTAAGAATGTGGGAAACTCCTTTAACGGTATCCCCACATTCTAAGACACTTGACACCATGTACAAGGTGCCACCTTCTCCAGGTTTTCAAAAGACTCAACTTCCTCATCATTCTATTGTTGTAGAATCAGCAATGAGGCGTATTAAGAGTGCAAAGAAGCACTCTTCTTATCCGCCAGGTCGTGAGTCTAGGACTTTAGATGCCTTTGGACGTTGATGCTTCCAGGCATCCATGCTTTCAGCAAGAATTATCTCATATATTTTCTATATGGGATTATCTTTTGAAGAGGTCACAAAGAACTTAAAGTTTTTGAACCCTTTTCTTCCAGAGTATAAAAGAGCAGACTATTTCTTATTAGTCAATCATGCTCAAAATATCTCTAGATTCCTTAATCGTGCTTCCCTGGACTGTTTTGAGTCTATTAGCAGAACTTCTGCTATAGCCATAGGAGCACGACGCATAGCCTGGCTCCAAGCTTCAGACTTGGACATATGGATACAGGAAAGGCTGGGAAACACTCCTTGTACTGGTGAAAATCTCTTCAACAAGGAGGCTTTATTTCAAGCTAATCAGTTAAGCACTGATGCTGTTGCTTTCAGAGGATTGTCAAAACTTTCCTCTATCCCAGCTAATAAAAAATCTCCTAAAAAGCTTTACCCCCCTAGGGGAAAATTTTTTTATCCGTCTTCTACCCATAATGCAGATGTTTCCAAAAACAGGGAACATCAAACCAGGCTAAGCAAATCAAAACCTCAGCAGGCTCAGCAAACCCAGCAGTCGCAGGGTTTCTGATATTTTATTCATTTTTTCTCTATGTGAGGTTTTTAGAACCTCTGAACCTACTTCTTTTCAACAGAAGCATCTAAGGTTCCTCTCATCCATGTTGAGATATCAGTCATACATTGACTCATTCCTCGTCTCTGGGCATGAATCTCTTGCTACAAGAGAAATCCCTTCTTTTTAGCTCCAAGAGCTATTGAGGACCATCATACCCTAAGGATAACAGGTTTTCTCCTTTTAAAAAAAAAAGGAGAACTAACAACAAACAACAAGGTGAGCTATGCCCTTCACCTTGACAGTTTCCTATACGAGGATATCTCATACTTTAACTGCAAGGGGACCCTACCTCTTCTAAGACTTACCAAATTGTGAGTCTTCTCAACTCTGTATTACTTCTATCCCTCTTAGTCCAGACATTCAGTCTCTAAGAGTACTACTAATCAACTGGAGGGCTTATTCTCTAAGCCCATAGGATTATTCTTCAGTACCTACTCCAGTAAGTAGTTTCCATACAGAGTTTTTCTTCCCCTTTGCGGTTCATCTTTTATCTGTGTATCTTTGAGCTAACCTTCTCAGATACTTCTTTAAGGCAGCTTATCAGACAGAAATTGAGTATTACCACTTCAAATTATGTCTGTCGGTCCTCTCCAATCTATAGGACCTAACTTTTTTTTCTGCTGCCTTAATAACAGATAACTCCAAAAACAGGTTCCAGAACCCATTTGGACAATTTATTGTTGCAGACATCAAGCTGTCTACTATTCTTAGCCATCTTCAATTCTTTTTGGCTCCAACAGAATAGATTAGGTTGCACACTGGCAATTAAGCAGCCAGATCCAAGCAACCTGCAACATGCTCTCTGCAATTATACAAGAAAGCTCTGCAAGTATGGGCCTTTGCCAGAGAGCCTCAGAGCTTCTCCTAGTAGGTATCTTCCAGATGGTTAAAAAGGGCTTCAGCTTGTAGACTCTGCTCAGTCGTGCTCCTACATGACTGGTTTTTTCCTAATTTTACCATCTTCCTTAAAAATTTCCTTTTAAGGAAAGGTAACCAGGGCTTAGACCACATGAAAGTGTACAGAATTGCACCATTCCATGGATTGTTCCACATCTCACTGGAATTTCTACAACAGGGATGCATTCTTTTTACTGCAGTCGGTCCTTATTCACTTCCCTATACTTCATTGTAGCTTATGATGAACAAAAAACCGCATGATACTCATATTGCTCTCATAGAGAGGCAAACATGGTATCCCCTTATATTGCGTCTTTTTCTCAAGCTACTACTTGAAGTTATAGAAGGATCCAGACTTGCTGTCTTAAGACTAAGGGTCTCCTCTGCACTCCTTCACGTACATCTCAAGACCTGGTTACTCAGGGGATAGATCTTTTTTAAAGAAATCTAGTCCTCTCCTTGTAAGTGGAAAACATAGTGCCAGTCTTCCATGAAACTCTCTCTATAGTTCTTCCATTTTTAACCAGACGGAGATTCTCCATAAATATTCTCAAGTAGGTCTTATCCTTCTTGTTATTGGGTCAATCTCTATGCAACATCTGACTGAAAGATTTGTTTACTGTCCATATTAATGCTGTCCCAGCATATCATAAAACTTAATGGACAACCAATTTCTATGGTACATTAGGAAATACCTTCTTTACCATTACCTTTTCGGTTGCCTCACATCTGAAGCTCTCCATGTAAAGTCATTATCATAAGTGACATCACTTACGAAAGACTTTACTGATCTTCAAGAAATTGGGGGCCCAATGCCTATTACAAATGTCTTGGTCTTTCATTTGGATGAAAGGGGGTCTTAAAGACCTATCCTTTTTTCTACAAAGGGTATTTCTACCTTCATCCAAACCAGTCAGATTTATCTCCACTCTTTCCTAGGGCCTTAGTCTGCTCCAAGGACAATGAGTTCAAACTTTGGACTTTACAGAAGCTTTAGCTATTTTCTCCAAAGTCCAACCTCATTAAACTCCCCCACTTTTGCTTCTGGGGTTAGTTCTAGCCATTAAGGCTTCTTATCTCTTCCTGTATTGCAAAATTATTTTCCTCTACTTCACAGTGAGGAAATTTCTTTGAGGATAATGTACTGGCTCTCAACTACAGACCCATATTAGCCTCACCAAATACTTTCGCAATACTTTTGAGTAAGATCCACATTAGAAAATTGGAATTCAATATTTTCTAACAATTATAAACTACACAAGGATCCCCCTCTGGATACCTTGTTTAGTCAAGCTGTTCCACAGCCCCTTTTTTCTTTTCTAGTTCAACTCCTACCCTCCATCCCTTTGATGCCTGAGGTTCTGAGGAATAAACATGGCCCATCCATTAGATTTTGCAACATGCTGGGGCCTCCTCCAGGCATCTTAGCTTGGGAGTCCCCATATGTGAAGACTCATTCCTGCTTGTTCCTGGAGATAGAACAGTTACTTACCTGTAACAGGTGATCTCTGGGAACAGCAGAAATAAGTCTTCACAACCCACCCACCTCCCCTAGGAGTTGCTCTCTCTCTCTCTCTCTTTCTAATTTGTCTACTTCCCTCCTTCGGTCTCAGCTACAAACCCAACTGATGAGAAGGAAGTGTTTAGGCGGGAAGGCAGTGCGCATGTGTGTGGGATGCTCCCAAAAGCTTTCTTTTTGGACGCTGGGGAGCGTTCCCGTGCAGGCTCCGTCGGTACCGACGTACCCATATGTGATGACTTATTCCTGCTGTTCCCAGAGATCACCTGTTACAGGTAAGTAACTGTGCTTTCCTCTAAGGTGTACATATTAAGATCCTTAAGTCTGTCCTCATATGCTTTATAATGAAGACCACTAACCATTTTAGTTGCCACCCTCTGCACCGACTCCATCCTGTTCACATCCTTTTGAAGGTGCGGTCTCCAGAACTGCATACTATACTCCAAATGAGGTCGCACCAAAGACTTATACAGAGGCACTATCACCTCCTTTTTTCTGCTAGCCATTCCTCTCCATATGCACCCAAGCATCCTTTTGACGTCGCCTTTTCTACATGTTTAGCTACTTTAAGATCATCAGACACAACCACGCCTAGGTCCCGCTCTTCTTTAGTGGACAAAAGTACTTCACCCCCTATACTATATTGCTCCCTTGGATTGCTGCAGCCCAAATGCATGACCTTACATTTTTAAACATTAAATCCCAGCTGCCAAATTCTAGACGATTCTTCAAGCTTAGCTATATCCCTCCTCTTGTTATCTACACCTTCCTGGGTGTCTACTCTATTGCAGATTTTGGTATCATCCGCAGAGAGGGAAACCTTACCCGACAGTCCTTCTGCTATATCACTATCAAAGATGTTAAAAAGAATATGACCAAGGACAGATCCCTGGGGCACACCACTGGTAACATCCTTCTCCTCAGAGTGAGCTCCATTTACCTGTACTCTTTGTTGCCTCCCACCCAACCAATTTTTAACCCAAGCAGTAACTTTAGGGTCCATCCCTAGGGTGCTCAGTTTGTTTATAAGTCATCTGTGAGGAACAGTGTCAAAGGCTTTACTGAAATCTAAATACACCACATCTAGGGCTCTCCCTCGGTCCAACTCCCTGGTCACCCAGTCAATGAAATCAATCAGATTTGTCTGACAAGACCTGCCTCTGGTGAATCCATGCTGCCTCGGATCCTGTAATCCGCTGGACTCCAGAAAACTCACTATTTTCTCTTTCAGCAGCGTTTCCAATAATTTACTCACCACCAAAGTTAAACTAACCAGTCTGTAGTTTTCAACCACATCCTTACTTCCGCTTTTGTGTAAAGGCACCACATGAGCCGCTCTCCAGTCCTTTAGCACCACTCCCAACTCTAATGAGGCATTGAAAAGGTCAATCAGTGGAGCTGCTAGAATGTCCCCAAGTTCCCTCAGTATTCTAGGGTGTATCCCATCCGGTCCTATCGCTTTGTCTACCTTACGTTGAGCTAGTTTCTCACGAACACAGTCTTCTGAAAATTGTTCAAGATGTCCCTCGCTTCTGTTCCTGTTTGTGGGTGTTTTCTGAGGTCCTTCTCCTGGTTCTTCATCTCCTGGTTCTTCTGCTTTATCCTTATCAACTTCTACATATTCCTCCCCTTCACCCTTGAGTCTGACAATATCGCTTTTGCCCTTCCTCTTCTCACTAACATATCTGAAAAATGTCTTATCCCCCCATTTTATTGCATTGGCTATTTCCTCCTCTTTTTGAGTCTTTGCTTTCCTGACTACTTTGCTAGCTTCTCTAAGTTTTTCCAAATATAGATACTGTCTTCCTCTCTCTGTGATCTCTTCTATTTCATGAAGGCCTCCCTCTTTTTCTTCACTTTTTCAGCTACTTCTTTCGAAAGCCATAGCGGTCTCCTTTTCTTTTTACCTTTATTTACCATTTTAACAAAAAGGTTGGTTGCCCTTAAAATATCCGCTTTCAGCTTTGCCCACTGTTTTTCTACATCCCCCAACTATTCCCATCCCACTAACGACTCCCTGAGGTATTGGCCCATCTTGGCAAAGTTAGTCTTCCTAAAGTCTAAGACCCTCACCTTTGAATGGATTCTAACAGCCCTAGTCCTAATACCGAACCACACCATCTGGTGATCACTGGATGCAAAATGATCTCCTACTATAACATCAGAAACACTTTCACCATTGGTAAGCACCAAGTCCAGTATGGCCCCTTCACGTGTTGGGTCTGTTACCAATTGCCGGAATAGTTCTCCCTGTAGAGAATCCAGGATCTCTTTACTTCTTGATTATACTGCAGTAGGAATGTGCCAATCAACATCTGGCATATTGAAATCCCCTATCAGTAGCACTTCCCCTTTCCTAGCAATGCTGCGTATGTCTTCAATTAACTCTCTGTCCATCTCTTCCTCTTGTGAGGGAGGTCTGTATATCACGCCAATGCAAATAGATTTCTCTTTCCCTCTTTCTAGTTTAACCCACATTGCCTCCTCTCTCCCTTTTAAGCTCTGTAATTCCAGAGCTTTAATATTATTTTTTACATATAGTGCCACTCCTTCTCACCTTCTTCCTACCCTGTCCTTTCTGAATAAAGTATAGCCAGGTATAGTTACAAACCCAGTCATGGTTTTCTGTGAACCATGTTTCTGTAACTGCCACTAAATTGAAGTCGGCCACTCCCACCAAAGCTTCAACATCAGGGATCTTATTTCCCATGCTACGGGCATTTATACACACTGCTTTTCATATGTTACCCCTGTTACCCATTTCCATAAAGGTATTTAATGTATCACTTACCTGGGGGCTTTCACTTACCTGGGGGCTTTCTTCACCCATCCCCAACAAATCTAGTTTAAAGCCCTCTTCAGTAGATTAGCCAGTCTACTACTGGAAACATGTCGACCTTTCTTGGACAGATGGATACCATCTCTGCTCTGCAACCCTTGGAACAGCACCCCATGGTCTAGGAAACCAAAATGCTCTCGATGACACCATCCACGCAGCATGCATTCATCTCCAGGATGCGAGCCTCTCTGCCTTGGCCTTTACCCTCAACAGGGAGGATTGAAGAGAACACCACCTGTGCACCTAACTGCTTCACCCTCTGTCCCACAGCCATAAAGTCACTTTTGATATGCTCAGAGGGATACCTGGCAGTATCATTTGTTCCGACATGGATTAGCAACATTGGATAATAGTTAGTGGGCTTGATGAGTCTCGGCAAACTCTCTGTAACAACTTTGATTTTGGCACCAGGCAGAGAGCATACCTCTCTGGACATCAAGTCTGGTCGGCAGATGGATGCCTCAGTACCCCTCAGAAGAGAGTCACCAACCACCACTACCCTTCGCTTCCTTGTGGTCATTGATTCTGCAACTTTGGGGTACTTCAGCTCTGGTTCTTCCCTTTCCAGGGATGCTTTCACCTCCTCCATTTCCAGGGCTGCATAATGGTTCTCCAATTCAAGGGCTGGAGAAGTTAGATTGGTGATTCTGCAGGCCCTGGTGACTTGTGTCCAACCTTTGTCATTCTGTTGGCACCCATCTTCTCCTCTGCTGGAGAGTTTGGTTGCTGCAAGAAGCATCTCATCAATGTACTTCTCACTGTCTTGAATGCTCCTCAGCCTCACCACCTCCTCTCTGAGTTTCTCCACTTGTTTCCTCAGAGCTTCAGCATCTCACAACCAATCAATGGAAAAAATAATTACCACTCAAAGAAAAGAATGGAGAAATCACAGCCCTTTGATTGATCTTAAACTCATCTCTAACTCAAATATATGCAGGAGAAATATACTCAAATATATACGCATGGAGGGAGTACCGCCTGCACAGAGGTATTTTTCTCCCTTGTTTGTAGATCGATTTGATATTGACTGGGTTCACTAGTAGAAGTAATTTATCTCTTTTATACCTAGGTTGAGAAAAAGTAAGATATATTAAGGGATTTTCTAAATTCTGAGATATGTCAATAAGGGATTTTTTTGAATGAGATTTAGTTTTGCACATATCATGACAGTAATGAACCTCATTCCTAAGTCAGGATATGTTGAGTATGATCCTCAGTTTCTCAAATATACTGCTAGTGCTCGGAGTAATACTTGCATTGTGCCAAAGAGATCTTTCTTCTGGAGTTCATAATGTAACATGTATAGGCAGCTTATCAAGGCACACATAGAAATTCCTCTTAATCAAGCCTTTGCACCCAACACGATGGGAAATACCCCTATATCTTTCTGCCATATTTACTTGTTCTCTGACTGCATTTCTTAGTACTTGAAGATCTTCGCCCTCTCAACACAATTCACAGACTGATTTCTTAGAACTGATACCTCTATAATCAGTGCAACTCTGGTGTTTTCTCTTTTATCGTTATGTCAGATTTCCTTGCGTTCAGCTTTTTCTTGCATTTCCTAAAAGAGAAAAACACCAGTTTTTGGCAGATTCTCTTTGTATGCCCTCTCAATTTAAATACAGGGGTTGTAGCTGCAAAGTAGCAGTACATTGGGACCTGTCTACTAAGCATTTTCCACATAGGCACAACATGGGAAAAAACCTTTAGTAGACAGGCCTCATTATCTCCTCATTATCTGCAAGGATACGCAACACGGAATCTGTCCACCTTTTGGAATCCTGGTCACTTATTGAAACAGGATACTGGGCTTGATGGATCTTTGGTCTAACCCAGTATGGCAAATCTTATGTTGTTATAAAACCAAGAGGTTGAATGACTACAGAAAAGAGGGTTGGGGGGGTCGGGAGTGATTGTGGGAATGACAAGAGAGATAAGGGAAGGAGAATGGAACGGGGAAAAGAGTTAAAGGTAGGATAGGAAGGGGGAAAGATGTAAAGGATAGGGGAGAGTGAAAGTGGGGATGGAAGAAAGAAGAGAGATGGGAAATCAGGGAAAGAGATGTGATGACAGGGGATGGTAGAAAGTGTAGTAATACTACAAGATTACAACTAATAATAATTTATAAAGCGTTACAAGGCGTACACAGCACTGCACACACATAGAGACAATTCCTGCTCGTGAGAGCTTACAATCTAATTAAGACAGACAAGACAAAGGATAAGAATAAGCAGAAAAGGAGGGTAAGGAAAAAGAGGATCAGGATCCAAAAGCATCTTACATAAAAACATAAGATATGCCATACTGGATAAGACCAAGTTCCTTCAAGCCCAGTATCCTGTTACCTTTAAAGAGGTAAGCCTTTAACATGGACTTGAAAAGGGACAGAGCTGAAACCTGATATACAGACTCAGGGAGTTTGTTCCAGGCATAAGGAGCAGCAATGTGAAAAGACTGAAGTCTGGAATTGGCAGTGGAAGAAAAGGGCATAGAGAGAAGCAAGCCTGAAGAAGAGCGGAGTTCATGAGGAGAGGTGTAGGGGAGAGGAGAGGAGAGAGGAAAGGTAGTGAGGAGCAGAAGAGTGAATGCACTTATAGGTCAAAAGAAGAAGCTTGAATTGGATATGGAAATGGAAGGGAAGGGAAGCCAATGAAGTGATTTGAAAAAAAGGGTTATATGAGACCATCGAGGCTGGTGAAAAATTAGTCACGCAGCAGAGTTCTGAACATATTGAAGGGGAGAAAGGTGGCTAAGAGGGAGACCAGCAAGAAGGAGGTTGCAGTAGTTGAGATGGGAAGTAATTAGAAAGTGGACAAGTGTTTTAGTAGTGTGTTCAGAAAGGAAAGGGCGAATTTTCTTAGTTAAAGAAAAAGAAATGACAGGTTTGAGCTGTCTGTTGGATATGTGAGGAGAAGGAAAGGGAGAAGTGAAAGATGACCCCAAGGTTGCGGACTGAGGAAAAAGAAAGTAAAAGAGTGTTATCCACAGAGAAAGAGAAAGGAGGAATGGGGAAGGAAGGTTTAGGGGGAAATATAAGAAGTTCGGTTTTGGCCATGTTTAATTTCAAATGGTGGTGAGACATCCAGGTGGCAATGTCAAACAGGCAGGCAGAGATGCAAGACTGGAGTGTCAAAGAAATATCAAGTTTAGAAAGATATAGATATGAGAATCATCATCATAGAAATAATACTGAAATCCATGGGAGGAGGTGAGAGCAGCAAGAGACTGAGTGCAGAGAGAGAAAAGGAGAGAGCCAAAAACAGATCCCTGGGGTACAACAACTGAGAGTGGGATAGCAGCAGAGGAGGAACCACCAGAGCAGACACTGAAAGAGCGATGGGAGAGATAAGAAGAGAATCAAGACAGGGCAGAGTCCCTAAAACCAAGCGAGGACAGGGTATCGAGGAGAATGTGGTGATCAGCAGTGTCAAAAGCAGCAGAAAGGTTAAGAAGGATGAGTATAGAATAAAGGCCTTTAGATTTAGCCAGGAATAAGTCACTGGAGATTTGGCAAGTGTCGTCTCGGTAGAATGAAAGGGACGAAAGCCAGATTAAAGTGGATCCAACAGGGCTTGAGAGGAAAGAAATTCAAGACAATGATGGAGAACTGCACGCTCAAGAAGTTTAGAAATGAAGGGAAGAAGGGAGATGGGTCGATAATTAGAAGGACAACTAGGGTCAAGAGAAGGTTTCTTAAGGAGAGGTGTGACCACAACTTGCTTGAAGGCTGAAGGGACCGTGGCAGTGGAGAGCGAAAGATTGAGAATATGTGAGATAGAAGGGATGATAGAGGAAATGGAACTAAGGAGATGGGTAGGGATAGGATCCGAAGAGCAAGTAGTAAGTTTAGAGAAGCAAAATAGAGATTTCCTCATTAGAGATCTTAGAGAAGGAAGAAAGGGTAACAGAGGTTGAGGGGAAAAGTTAGTATTGAGGTGGGGGAAGAGGGGATGAATCTGATTTAGTGAGGAATTGGAGAGTGATCTTGTGGATTTTGTCATGGAAATAATCAGCTAAGGTTTGAGCAGAAAAAGGAGGAGGGGGAGGTGTCTTGAGAAGAGAGTTAATTGTTGAGAAGAGACGGCGAAGGTCAGTGGCAGGAGTTAGTCAGATGGGCATAGTTTTGTTTGGCAAGAGCTAAGGCTGATTGGAAGGAGATAAACATGAATTTGAAGTGAAGACAGTCATAGAGGGAGCAGGATTTGAGCCAAATGCGCTCAGCTGAGTAGGCACAGAAGCATAGATAGCAGATAGTTGAAGATAACCAGGGTTGAGGTGTTGTGCTTCTTACAGGACGTGGGATAGGTGGAGCAAGAGTATCTAGAGCAAAAGAGAGGGTAGTATTATAGGAAACTATAGCCTCATCAGCAGATTTAGACAAGGAGGAGGAAAGAGATTGAGAGACAATAGTAGAGAGAGCCAAAGGGTTGATAGCATGAAGATTCCTAAAAAGGTAGGAGGAGACTGAGTGAACATAAGAACATAAGATAAGCCATACTGGGTCAGACCAAGGTCCATCAAGCCCAGTATCCTGTTTCCAACAGTGGCCAATCTAGGTCATACGTATCTAGCAGTTTCCCCAAAAGACACCGGTTCCGCAATGCTTGTACTGGGTCAAGCATTGATATCCTGGGTCCCTTCTTAATAATGGTTTATGGACCTTTCCTCCAGGAACTTGTCCAAACCTTTTTTAAACCCAGCAACACTAGCAGGCTTTACTACATCCTCCGGTAACAAATTCCCGAGTTTGATTACACATTGAGTGAAAAAATATTTTCTTTTATTAGTCCTAAATAATTTACCCTGTAGCTTCATTGCATGTCCCCTAGTCTTTCTATATTCTGATAACGTAAACAATCGATCTACGTTTACCCGTTCCACTCCGTTCATTAATTTATAGACTTCTATCATATCTCCCCTCAGCCGTCTCTTTTCCAGGTTAAAGAGCCCTAACCTTTTTAGCCTTTCTTCATAGGAGTATCCTTCCATCACCTTTACCATTTTGGTGGCTCTTCTCTGAACCTTTTCTAATAACGCTATATCCTTTTTAAGATACGGCGACCAGAATTGCACACAATATTCAAGGTGCGGTCTCACCATGGAACGGTATAGAGGCATTATAATATCTTTTGTTTTATTTTCCATTCCTTTCCTTATGATACCTAGCATTCTATTTGCGAGAGTGAGATTGAGGTGGGGAGTGATGAAGGGTGAAGGTTAGGAGGTGATGATCAGATAGGGGAAGAATTGAGGTACAGAAACTGGAGGGTAGAAAGTTAGGGGCCGATTCAGACCCGGACATACTGGCCCTTTGTGTGCCCGGTCGGAACCAGATGCACAGAGTTAGCCTGGATTCTGATCCTGCAGGACACGCCGAGCCCCGCGGGATCGGAATTGTGTCCAGGCTTGTACATGCAGGCCGGGACCCCAATTCAGGACAGCCTGCATGTACAGGCCTTGTCCGGCTAGCTCAGTTAGGGCTTTTCAAAGGAGCTGTGGCACCATGGTGTCCGGTTGCCATGGCACCATGGCTGCATTGAGAAGCAGCGATTCCCGGCCATTGGTTCCAAAAGTGCTTTCCCCACTGCCCGATCCCCGATATGGCCTCTCAAGGCCAGAGTCAGGCCACAGGGAATGTCCTGTGCCCCCTCTTGCCCTTTTAGAACCCTAGGCCCGCTGTCCCCTGCTGACTAGGGGAACCTATTCCACCTCCAAGGTGGAATAAGTTCCCCGTTGAAGCTGCTGGCCCCAGACGTACAGGGCTGATATTGAAATTGGCCCTGTACATCCAGGGCCCACGACCGCCCACTACCCGCCCTAACTCCACCCCCGCACCACCAATTTCCCACCCCTATCTAACTTCCCCGTACAACGCACGGGGAAGTTAGACGGGATTGGGAGAGGGCACATCCATCCCCGCTATTCGTACCTTGGAACGACCCTGTTAGAGAAGAAAACCAGGTCAAGGCAGTGACCGTGCTGATGAGTGGGAGCAGACAAGCAAAGTTGGAGGTTGAACGAGGAGATGAGAGAAAGGAGTTTAGAAGCATAGAGGTCAGAAGGATTATCGACATGAATATTAAAATCACCAAGAATAAGGGAAGAGGAAGAAGAATCAAGAAATAGGGAAAGCCATGAGTCAAAGCCAGAGAGAAAGGAAGAGGTGGATTTATCAGGAGGTTTAAAAACAGCTATAAGGAGAGATAAGGGATTAAAAAGCTGGATGGAATAAACTTCAAAGGAGGAAGAGGAGTGAGATGGAGAAAGCCAACATGACTTTAGTCAAAGAAGGACTTGTCTTGCTAATCTGTTATGTTTTTTTGAAAGTATGAAAAACAGGTAGACAAAGGTGAACCAGTCGATATGGTGTATCTGGATTTTCAGAAAGCCTTTGACAAAGTCCCTCGTGTGAGGAGACTCTTGGTGAAATTAAAAAGTCATTGGATAGGAGGCAGTGTACTAATGTGGATCAGGAACTGATGAAAAGAAAGCAGAGGGTAGGGCTAAATGGCCAATTTTTCCCAATGGAAAAGGTGAATAGTGGTGTACCCCAGGGATCTGTGCTGAGTCCGCTGCTTTTTAATATATTCATAAATGACCTAGAAATGGGAATAATGAAAGAAGCATGGGACCAACACAGAGGATCTCTAAAGGAAAAAAGAGGACTGAAGAAGTGATTGATATGGAAGGGCAGACTAGATAGGCCATGTCGTCTTTTTCTGTCGTCATGTTTCTCTGTTTCTATATAACGAATAAGGTAATCAAATTTGCAGATGACACAAAATTATTCAAAGTTGTTAAAACCCAAGATGATTGTGAAAAATTACAAGAGGACCTTGATAAATTAGAAGACTAGACATTCAAATGGCAGATGAAATTTAATGTGGACAAGTGCAAAGTTATGCACCTAAGAAAGAACAACCCAAAGTATGGTTACACAATTCAAGGTTCCACATTAGGAACCACCACCCAGGAAAAATATTTAGGTGTCATCGTGGATAATACGTTGAAACCCTCTGTTCAATGTGCAGCGGTGGCCAAGAATGCTAGGAATCATAAGGAAAGGAATGGAGAATAAAACAAAGGATATTATAATGCCTCTGTATCGTTCCATGGTGCAACTGCATCTTTAATATTGTGTGAAATTCTGGTCACTGTTTCTTCAAAAGGATATAGTGAATTAGAAAAGGTACAGCCACCAAAATGGTAAAGGGGATGGAAAGAAAACCTGTGAGGAAAGGCTTAAAAGGTTAGGGCTCTTCAACCTAGAGAAGAGACGGCTGAGGGGAGATATGAGAGAGGTCTATAAATTAATGAATAGAGTGGAATGGGTAAACGTAGATCGATTGTCGCTCCATCAAAAAGTAGAAAGGCTAGAGGACATGCAATGAAGCTACAGTGTAACCCATTTAAGACTAATAAGAGAAAATACTTTTTCACTCAGTGCGTAATCAAACTTTGGAATTTGTTACTGGAGTAAAAGCTGTTAGTGTAGCTGGGTTTAAAAAAGGTTTGGACAAGTTTATGGAGGAAAGGTCCATAAACCATTATTACAAAGGACCCTGGAAATCCACTGCATGCCCCAATACAAGCATTGTGGAACCTGTGTGTCTTTTTGGGAAACTGCCAGGTACTTGTGACCTGGATTGGCCACTGTTGGAAACAGGATACTGGGCTTGATGGGCCTTGGTCTGACCCATTTTGGCATTTCTGATGTTCTTGTGAGATAGAAGGAGGGGTTAGAATTGACAGGAAGGAGAAAGCAAAAACCCAACACTATCACTACGGCCAGTGGCATGAGGAGTAGGGGAAAATTGGTAGCTGCCATGATAGAGGGCAGCAACTGAAGCAGAGTTATCAGGGTGTAACCAGGTTTCTGTGAGAACTAAGAGATGGAAGGAGTTAGCAGTGAAGAGATCACAAGTAAAGGGACTTTTTTGGATATGGAATGATCATTCCATAATTCACAACAGAAAGGGAGAGAGGAGGGGTAAAGGAGAGGAATATGGATGAAATTAGAGTGATTGAGAGGTGGGGTGGGAGTGAGAGAATGATCTAGGGGGGCCAGGATTAGGTTTAATTTCACCACAGGAAAGAAGGAGAAGAAGCAGGAGAGGTGGAGGCAGAGAGGAGACAGCATGGCATAAACGAGGATGAAGTTTTTTTAAGAGAGAGGGGAGAGGGATGAGTGAGAGGAAGAAAAAAGTGAAGTTCGAGAGCTGAAGAGAGGGAGGGGCATAAGATGGGAGAGGAAATGGGAAAGGTAGAGTTAAAAATAGGGGAGCTATGAGGATGTTGTTGTAAGGGGAGATGGTTAGGGAGTGTCAAAAAAGGAAGAAAAAAATTATGTGGAGTCATAAGAAGAGAAGAATGGAGAGGAAAAGTTAGAAGAGAGAACTTAATAGAATTATTAATTAAATTATGATTAATGCTATTAGTGCTATCAATCATACAATGCAAAAAGGTTAAGTAGCACTGAGCAGATACATGAAAGGGATAGTCCTTGTTCGGGGTTTGGAAGCTTCGATGTCATAATGTGTGAAGGTTGCAGGTTGCACAGGCTTCACATGCACTCACAACTGTCCCTCAGCGTACTCGGGGTGGTCTGACTGAAAGTCCCATGAGCTCCTCCGGACAGTGGACACACACTTTGGTAGAGCTGCAGCCTCCGGTTAGCCTCCTGTGCCCCTCTGGTGTCGCGATCCTCACAGACAGCAGCGGGCACAGAGAAATCCCAGGTGCATCAATGGTAAACACGTGGTGAGGCCGCACAGAAAGGCTGATCAGGAACCACTGCTGAAGGCACGGTTGGGCCTGACTCTTCTCGGCTGTGTTGAGTGTCCACTCCTTGATACTCCGGTAACGTCGGCGCCCCGGGAGGCTGGTAAGAGCTCACTTTGACACTGGGGAAAAAATCCTGCACTGTATCAGAAAAGTTGATCTTATCTTTCCTATATAAGCCTGCAAAATCAGTAGCCATCTAATTGGAACAGATTTGCCACTTTCTGAGAAGTACCGTCCAGCAGCATATCTGTTCTCCTTTATCAAACTCTATTCTATAGTTTCATCTCTCTCCAACAGTGGTGAGGGATGAGGGTAGGCCCCCTAGTCCTTGTATTTTTAAGTGACGATTGCAAGACTGTGAGATCACTCGTAACCATCCAGATTAGCAATAGACAAGACTGCGCCTCCCTGGTGGTTGTCATCAACATGTCTGACCATAGTGTTGGGACCTGCTGTCTTATCCTCATTGTTATGATCTTTTTTATCATAAATATGTGGGTAAACTTACCAACTTCAAACTTACTTTTCCCTCACCAATCTTTCCTCCTCAAATTATACAGTATATTCAGCCACCATTCTCTTGGATCCAGGACTGGCACTGAAAAAGAACAGCATCTGCTCATAGGCATGGATTTATGCTGCCCGAGTCATGGGGGCTACTGATCACTACAGCAGCTCGTGCTGCCAGACTCCAAACCACTCTATGTAATCTGGAGCCAGCTTCCTGAAAAAGAGGGTCAGCTGTGAAAGGATTTCTAATAGCCTGAGAATGGATAATAGGGAGGGGGACTGTAGGATACAGTACCGTGTTAATAGCTGTTAGGCATCCTAACCCATGCCTATTTAGCCAAGACACTACTTCTTATGAATTTGGGAATAACATAAATTGGGGAATAATAAATGAGATCAGATGAGATTGGGCACCCTCGGCATGTCATGGCCATCGTAGTCTCTAAATGGGACAATGCCATATCACTGTTGTGACTTTACTTGCTTGCTTCACAGCTGATGTACAAGGCTGAACACTGTTTTATATGTGTGAACTCCCTGAATCTCTATCCTGGTCTATGTACAGTGCTATCATTTAGTTTTGGGGGCAGGCTTTTTATTTTTTTTGCAGCACACACCTCAGTTAAACTGAAACTGTCAAGTTAAAGTGATATAAATCCTTCTTACTTGATCACGGTCTTACTCGACATGTTTACTCTTGAGCAGGCAATATCATGTGCAGACCTGAGAATCTCGCAAATGCAGTCATGCAGATTATCTGAATGAACAGAAAAGGTAGATTGCAAAATCATGTTTTGCAGTGTAATGTGCTATACTGTATGTCTCCAATAGTCTTAACATAATTACCTAGTTGCTTCAGAATAACACTGTTATAGCAAACATAATGCTTCGTTATAACTTCCGATAACAAGAAACTGAAACAAACCAAGGAAGCTTTTGCTCTTTGGTCTCATGCTATTATTTAATAAGCTAGATCTTTCTATCAAGCTGAGAATCAAGGATGTCCCAGCACTACATTTTTGTTTGAAATGGGATGAACCGATATATAAAGATATAGACAGATCTATATATCTGTCCATCTACAGTACAGTATCTGTATTTATTCATGGTGCCTTGTAAATGTCTTCACACACTCTTGTATAGTTTTCATATTACAGTTTTTAAAAGTACAATTCAAAATGCATTAATGTAAGTGTTTGTTTCATTGATCTACATCACATACTCTATATTCTCAACATAATTATAGAAATAATTTAAAAATTGATTAACAAGAATAAATCAAAAACTTTTATTGCATAAATCTTCATACCCTAATTGATCAAGTAGTTAAAAAAACTAAACTAAATTAAGCCCCTCTGGCACAGCAAATCCTAATTAGTTATAGTTCCATAAAGATGTCAATAGAATCCTATCCAACTCCTTATTAAAGGAGGAGGAAAATAAGATAAGCAAGATATCAAAGATATACAAAATTATGGGTACCACCATCAATTTTTCAGTGGCCAGTATGCCCCATCAGGACAAAAACAAAGGGGTCCAATACAGATGTAAGTCTTTTACCCACTGTAGCAAGGAACTGGTTAAAAGATAGAAAGCAGAGGTAGGGCTAAATGGCCAACTTTCCCAATGGAGAAAGGTGAATAGTGGAGTACCCCAAGAATCAGGGCCGGCCTGTCCATTGTGCGAGAATGTTGTTCGCACTGGAACCCGCGCTTTAGGGGGCCTCGTGTAAACTTCAGTCTCATACGATGGTGCTCTTGAAATGCCGGCTTCAGAGGGATCCGGGGAAGCCTACGCGAGGCTCCGGCTCACCTCTGCACAGCTGCCAGCTTGAAGAGCAACGTTTTCCCTCACACTGGCAGTTGTGTTCTTGTGAAGCACGCGAGTACCAGGAAATGCCCTTTAACCTTTCCCAAAACCTAAGAGACAATGGATTCAACAAAGAATGCTTCCAAAAGTAATAAAAAATATTTTTTTGTCGGACTGCTGTCCGCCTAATCAAGAGCCAAACAGAAACTCTGGTAGGAACCAGACCTGTCCACTTTATTCAAGAGTAAAAGCAGTTAAGCATGAAGACACCACTTAAAGCGCAAAACTTTAGATATCAGACTTGTAATATTTTTAAAGTCCAATACTTAACTGCAGAAAACATCAAAATCACATCCAGCAAGGGTAGTCGACACAGTCCTGTGTTTCGGGTCAAAAATGTTTTGAAGACCCTGCTTCAGGCAAAACACTTGTCCCCGCTAAACAACAGAACGCCTCTATCCAAAATGCAAGGAAGGCACTTTAAAACCGGCGTCTGATGTAAAGGGCCAATCACCTGCTCACTGCTTATCCAATAGGGGCTGAAAGCAAGATTTGCTAACGCCTCCAAAATGAAAATCACAGCAAGCTGTGCCAGTCCAATTCCAAATTTAAACCTTTTGGTGTGACCATATCCAACCTGTGAATCCAGCATTGCTCAGCATATGGTAACTGAAATGTTCTATTACCCCCCCGTGATGGAAGGGGTGATCCACTCAATAACCCTCCAAGTAAATTGTTCAAAGGCATGATCATAAGCAATCGCATTCTGCACCAGAGGGACTGATAAAACCTTTTTCTGGATACGTGAAGCATGTTCCAATAAACGTACCCTAAATGGGCGAATAGTACGACCAATATATTTAAGGCTACAAGGGCAAACCAATAGATACACCACAAATGATGTATCACAGGATGTCTGAAATTTCGATAATCAAATTCTTCGGGTTAAAGGGTCGGTCCAGGTGTCCCCCACTAGGGAACCTGAACAGTAGGAACATCGCCCACATCGGAAATGAACAACTCGATCAGGCTTTTCCTGGATTTTTTTGGGGCCCGTCCAAACCAACCATTCCCTAAGATTTTTTCCCTGTTTATGAGCTATGGCTCTTGGTTAGGCAGACGGCAGTCTGACAAAAAATATTTTTTATTACTTTAGGAAGCATTCTTTGTTGAATCCACTGTCTCTTAGTTTTTGAGCTTTTCTGGGCTTGGTGGATTTTTTGGCTCAGGGGGACTTTTCTTTTTGAATGTATGTTACTTTAACCTTTCCCGGCATTCAGAGTGCTTCACTAGAACACAGTTGCCAGCGTTAGGGCAAACGCTGCTCTTCATGCTGGCGGCTGTGCAGAAGTGAGCCGGGGCCTCGCACAGGCTTCCCCAGCTCCCTCTGAAGCTGCTTAGACAGGAGTGGGGCTCTTCAGGGGGAGGGTCTAGGATAGGACTGGAAATGGCCAATGGGGGGGCTAGGATTGGAAATGGGCTGATGGGGGGCTAGGATAGGACTGGAAATGGCTGATGGGGGAAGCTTGGACTGGAAATGGGCTGATGGGGGGCTAGGATTGGAAATGGGCTGATGGGGGGAGCTTGGACTGGAAATGGACTGATGGGGGCTGGAATAGGACTGGAAATGCATGATGGGGGAGCAAGGATTGGAAATGGACTGATGGAGGGCTAGGATAGGACTGGAAATGGCTGATGGGGGGAGCTTGGACTGGAAATGGGCTAATGGGGGAGGCTAGGGCTGGAAATGGGCTGACGGGGGGCTAGGATTTTAAATGGACTGATGGGCTAGGATAGGACTGGAAATGGTCAATGCGGGGTAGGATTGGAAATGGGCTGATGGGAGGCTAGGATAGGACTGAAAATGGCTGATGGGGGTGGCTAGGATTGGAAATGGGCTGATGGGGGGGCTTCTACTAGAAATGGGCTGATGGGGAGGAGCTTGGACTGGAAATGGGCTGATAGGGGCTGGAATAGACCTGGAAATGGTTGATGGGAGGCTAGGACTGGAAATGAGTTGATGGGAGGCTAGGAGTGGAAATGAGTTGATGGGGAGGGCTAGAGCTGAAAATGAGTTGATGGGAGCCTAGAAAATGGGCTGATGGGGGGGGAGTTTGGACTAGAAATGGGCTGATGGGGGTGCTGGAATAGGACTTGAAAATGGCTGATGGGGGGCTAGGACTGAAATGAGCTGATGAGGGGGCATGGGAGAATGGGACTAGAAGAGAGCAGATGCTGGGTGGCGCTGGAGCTAGAAGGGAGCTGAAGTTGGGGGAGGACTAGAAGGTGATGGGGCCATGGGGTTGAGGATGGAGAGGGGACAAGATATTTTGTGTGGGAGGGAAGAAAAATCTACGATTGGCTGGGTGTTGGGAGAGCAAGTGGGATTTGAAGATGGAAGGGTGAAATTTGAGTGTATGATAAAAGGAATAAAGAAAAAAATGGAGGAAAGAGCAAAAGAGGAAAGATCAGTATGTTAAAGCAGAAGTAGAGAGAGAATGGAAAAAATCTAGAAGAAAGGACAATTGGACAGCTAGCAGAAGACATGAAGAAACCAGAAGAAAGTGACTGGAGCAATTGCCACTGAAAAATAACATGCCCATACAAAAGGTAAAAAAATACTTTTTTATTTTGAATTTGTTAAATGGAGTATGTCAGGTCTGGAAAACGTGTATCGCTAATGTCTTTGTGTTTTTGTTTAGTACAAGAGGAAATTAATGTATAGTTTTATTTCTCCAGTGTTTTGCACATTCAAAGTTTGGCTTTTAGGTTCCCAGTTTAATTATTGTCTTCCTATTTTTAAACTGTGATCCCTTGTTCTATGTTTGGTGAAGGTCTGTGTTCTGCATGTGTAACTGAGCTGAGGTATTCTGTTCATGTAGTTTCTATTTGACAGTGCTACTTGTTCTCTTTCCCCAGTAGAAGATGTATTGATATTCTCTGAGATGTATTGGTTTAATGTTTGCATTGTTGCCTTTTTGATAGGTAGGGTTTGGTGCTCTGTGAGTCCCAAACTACGGCTACATGATGCAAAGTTCCACATTAGGAACCAGGAAAAAAGATTTAGGCGTCATTGTGGATATCACATTGAAACCCTCCCCCCAGTGTGCAGCAGCAGCAGCCAAGAAGACAAATAGAATGCTAGGAGTCATTAGGAAAGGAATAGAGAATAAAACAAAGAATATTATAATGCTTCTGTATCGTTCCATGGTGTAACCACACCTTGAATATTGTGTACAGTTCTGGTCGCCGTATCTTAAAAAGTATATAGCGGAATTAAAAACGGTACAGAGAAAAGCCACCAAAATGGTAAAGGGGGTGGAAGGATACCCCTATGAGGAGATGCTTAAAATATTAGGGCTCTTTAACCTGGAAAAGAGATGGCTGAGGGGAGATATGATCTATAAATTAATGAATGGAGTGGAACGGGTAAACGTAAATCGATTGTTTACACCAGGGATGGCCAACCTATGGCTCATGCACCAAAAGTGGTGCATTGCATAATTGAAAGTGGCGCATTGCCGCAGTAAGGGCTGCCTCGGGGCGTGTGGAGCCAGACAGTGCCTTAGTGCAGCAGTCGGCGGGTGAGCGGGCTGACAGTTTCTGAGATCTTCCTTCTTTCTGAAAGTTGTCACATAGTCCATGTACTCAACAGTAACTAGCATGAGATACAAAGTTGGTCCAGTACGGGAACGGCACCATTTCAGGGCAGTGCTGTTTTTTGCTGTCAGGGGTGTTTGGAGGGCGGGAACAGACGCAGAGGCTTTTTCTCCTTGCATTTTCTTGTTTTTTTTGGGGGGGGAAGCCTTCAAACTCAAGTTTTTGGCTAGAGTTAAAACAAAACAACACTTTTTAAATGATTTTATTTAGGGCACATCTTTTAGCGAATGTCATCTTTCACATTAATCTGTTTTCAATTAAAAAATATTCAGTAAGACTAGGAACAAATTGCAGAAAATGAGCAAAAGAAAAGCAGAAAGTGATAGAAACATTACAAGCCTGGCAAAATCAAACCAGACTCAAAAGTCTCATTAAAGTATGTAATGTTTATCTTGTCTTTATATTAAATAATTGTATCTAAAAATGCTAAGTATGTCCATATTAACATATTTTAAAGAACTGAATGGGGTACAAGTGTCGTATGGCGCATCTGAAAATATTGGCGCATGGAATGCAAAAGGTTGGCCACCCTTTACACCATCAAAAAGTAGAAAGACTAGGGGACATGCAATGAAACTACAGTGTAACCTGTCAAGACTAATAAAACAAAATGTTTTTTCACTCAATGCGTAATCAAACTCTATTAGTGTAGCTTGGTTTAAAAAAGAGGAAAGGTCCATAAACCATTATTAAAGGAGACCCAGGAAATCAACTGCTTGCCCCAATACAAGCATTGTGGAACCTGTGTGTCTTTTGGGGGAAACTACTAGGTACTTGTGACGTGGATCTGTCTCTTTTGGAAACAGGATACTGGACTTGATGGACCTTGGTCTGACCCAGGATGGCATATCTTATGTTCTCTTATCCCAAATCAAGCAAGTGTCAAAAACAGATATCGCCATTCAAGTGTTCCGATTCCAATAATTTCCTTAACAAGGCCCACAATAAATTGGGTAGAGCCCACCTGAGTCCAGTCACAGTAGTTGAGGTGATTCAGATACTCCTGAATGAAGAAGCATGATGTTTCTGTTGTATGTCGAAGCAAAAGTCTAAAGAAGGAAACATGAAGCTGCTGAATTAACTTCAGAATAAAGTTCTTCAAAGTTAGAGATTACGGGAAGGTATTTAAATATGGGCCTGACAGTCAAGCGAGTTATACATTTGACAGTGGGTGGCGAATGCATAACTTAACTAGGCATTTATTTTTAGCACTTATACAGATAAAATTGATCCATTTAGCTCCCCAAGGGCATGCTTTGTAAAGATCATGGCATGAGCATGTGCTTGGGCTGCAAAAACCTGCGTGAATGCCTGCACCAACTTCAAGGGACGTGTGCATCTGTACCCCCGCCATGGGCACATTGTGACTATGATATGACAGCATGATCCATCTAGTGTGACCATTAAGGTGGCTAGAGTAGTTGTAACTGCCGCTCCGTGCAGGTTAGCCCCCTCTATTTATTGAAGTATAAAAGATATTTAAATTTGCGTTGATTTTATCCTCTAAATGTTTGGCCGTACAATAAACCGGCATACAGGTGCACTTCCCACTTCCCATTGAGATGGCATTAAGTGCACACATTATGCCCGTGCTAATCCCAATACACCATCAATAACCATGTTTCACCCCAACCCACCCTATCTCCACCCAATGGCACACCAAGGTATTAGTGTGGGATTTTCAGCATAGGGTGCCACACTAAAGATTTGCACTTGCTACGCACTGCAAACCACGCTAGCGATTAACGCAGTTTAGTAAACATGCCTTTAAATGGCCAAATCTTATCCATAGGGCAGAGGCAGAGTTGGCACTTCAGGCACTAAACAGATAAGTTGAAATGAATAGGCACCAGCACAGTCTCTGATTAGTCGTTTATATTCAGTGGCGCTAATGCAATGGGTAACACTGCTGAATATACAAATGAAGTTAAACAGTAGTGGGGCTAGTGCTTAAATTTATATGCTGGGCTGGCCAGCTGAAGAACAGATCCTTCATTTTAACATGAAAACTCTTCAATAGCAACGAAGCACATCACTCTTCTAATGCCACCCTACTCTGAAGTATGCTGATGGCAGCGTTATGCTGTAGGGATGTTTTCCAGCAGTGGGGACATGGAGGGTTGTGAAGATCGAGGGAAATGTGGACGGTGTAAAATACAGGCAGATCCTGGAAAAAAACCAGTCTGCCATAGACCTGGGACTGGGAAGAGAATTTCCCTTTCATTAGGACAATAATCTTAAGCACAAGCAAAAGCAACAAGGGAGAAGCTCAGCAAGAAGAAAGTGAACATCCTCGAGTGTCCATGTCAAAGTCTAGACTTGTATCCATTGGAAAATCTGTGGCAAGGGTTGAAGATTGCTGTCCACAGAGGATCCCCAACTAACTTCAAAGAACAGGAAGAATAGGTAAAAATTGCCCCATCCCACTGTGTAAAGTTGGTAAACACTTATGCCGAATGACTCATAGCTGTTATTGCTGCCAAAAGGGGCTTTCACCAAGTACTGGGTCAAAGGGTGTGAAGACTTGTGTGAGACATATCACAAAGTGTTATGGTAGTTTAAAATATAGCTCACATATCTTTCTGATTGTTGCCGCTGTGTCTAGTGTATCTGCCTGACGAGGATACCACTTGCCTGTGACAACAGTTGAACTATACAAGGAGGTGTCTGTGCAGTTGGTGCAGTTGGGAGGTGGCCAAGGAAGGAGTGGTGAGGTGACCTAGTTTGTACATTTTGGGATTTTGAAGGGATGTAGGTTTAAAATGTGAGTGTTTTTTTTTCTTTTTTCTGCTTCCCAGAAATAGGCTGGTTGCTCAGCGGAAGGAGTGTTGAGTCTTGTGAAGGCTAGGCCCTTAAGTGTCAAAACCAGGATTAGAGTAAAGTAAAAGCTGAACATTGGGTCTTATCTCCTTTCTAGCCCAGGAAAGAAAGTGGAATGAAAGTTACTAATAGAGGTTTGCCAAATATGGAAATCACAAGCATGGGATTTGCCTACTGGAGTGTTGCATGGTTTCCAGAGATGAACCACTTTTAGGAAAAGAGAAGACTGGAAGGGTGGAAGCATGAGGTTTGGTGCCTTCTTGTTTTGCCTACAAGTTTACTCCTGCTGCTCTGGATCTGGGCCCCAACTGGGCTATAGTACTGTAAGTGTTCCTTTGAAACTATACAGAGTTTACTCCCCATTTTATAAGTGCCTTCTACCAGTAGCCCAGCCATCACAGCAGCAGTATCTGTCCTGGGGTCAAAGAGTACAGGTCCTCTTGACACCTAGGGGTATGTTTACTAAACCGTCTTAATGTTACCGGCGCTAGTCGCAGCGTTAATGTGAAGAATGCCATATAAGGTAGTGGGCGTTCCGGAGGGAAGGTAGCAAGGAATCGGTATAGCATGATTGTGGGCGCCGTGGCACATTAATGCACGTTAACCCTAAGTTCATGCCAGCGCAGTTATAGAAGCAATAAAAATGTAGCCCACTGGTTACTGCAATGACTGCAGAGGCAGAGGTCATGGGTTTGATCCTGCAGTGGTATTATGTAAGAAGGCTGTCTGAGGCATTTTCTTTTAATTTAAATCAGTGCTGCCAGCAAAAACACCCTCACAGTGCTGTAACCTAAGGTGCCTCATAAGGCTCCCTATAAAGTGCCCTATAGGGCACATCATAAGGTGTCCTGTCTGCCAATGAGAGGTTAGATATGATTGGAATATCAGAGACATGGTGGAAGGAGGACAACCAGTGGGACACTGTGATACCTGGGTACAAACTATATTGTAATGATAGAGCTGATCAAATTGGTGGAGGGGTTGCGCTCTATGTTAGAGAGGGCATTGAGTCAGAAAGGATTAAAGTTTGGCAGGAAACAAAATTTGCTGTAGAATCTCTATGGATTAAAATTCCATGTAAAAAGGGGAAGGCGATGGCAGTGGGGGTGTACTATCGACCGCCTGGCCAGAATGAACAAATGGATGATGATGATGCTCAAAGAAATCAAGGAAGCTAACAAAAGTTACAGAGCAATAATAATAATGGGTGATTTCAATTACCCCAGTATCGACTGGGTCAGTGTCACAGCAGGACATGCTAGGGAGATAAAGGTCCTAGATGAAATAAATGACTGCTTCTTGGAGCAGCTGGTTCATGGACTGACCAGAGGGGAAGCCATATTAGACCTAGTCCTTAGTGCAACACCAGAACTAGTGCAAGAGATAAGAGTGTTGGGGCCACTTGGCAATAGTGATCATAGCATGATCGCCTTTGATTTAATTAGTGGAGGAGGGATAGTAAGGAAATCCACAGTGCTACCTTTTTTTTTTTTTTTTAATTGAAATTTCAACCAACTTACAAAGCAAGCATAAAGAAACCACAGATGTATTCATAAAGGCAAAAGCGAACAAACATTAAGCAATACACACAATCAGTAGCAATACATCATCATAGCCCACAATCCGGGGAGATACTTAAAAAGAAAACAAATCACCACAAAGAATAAATAGAGCAAACTCTAAATTATCAGGCAGCATTACTAACTTAACCCACCCACCTCCAGTTACTAATTACCCTGTCGTTCCTTGTCAGCAAGAAATACCTCAAGCTGAGAAGGATCAAGAAAAACAAACTTTGAACCTTGATACAAAACCAAACATTTGCAAGGATATCTAAGAAAGAAAGTAGCAGAGATAGCGAGCAGTCTAGGTTTAAGGGCCAAAAAGGCCTGTCTCCTAGGCTGAGTTGCTCTACTAATATCTGGAAACATTTGAACCCTGGCACCACAGAACAGAGCTGACATATTTTTGAAATAACTACGAAAAACAAGCATTCTATCCTGGTCTGAAAGAAAAGATACCACCAAGGTGGCTCTAGAGGAAATATTATCCCTTGAGTCCTCTAGGAACTTGGTAAGGTCCAGGGCATCCATGCCCTTAACCTCATCAAACCCAACCAGAGAGCCCTGGCAGATATTTGGAAAGTGGTAACCCGTATTGAAAACACCTTGGTGCCCACTGTAATACAGCTTTGTGGTTTCTCTTCTGAGATTACCACTAGGCTGTCTGAAGTGGATAATAAGGTTGAGACTATTTCTGTACAGGTTGCTAAGTGTGAAACCCAGTGTCAGGCCCTCGCAGCTGTTAATTCTTCTCATATAAAGGAAAGTTTGTATGTGCACAATAAGATGGAACAGTATGACAATATGTTTTGAGCAAAAAATGTTTTATTGTTGAATTTCCACAGTGCTACCTTTTAACTTTCGAAAGGGAGACTGATAAAATGAGGAAAATAGTTAAGAAAAAACTAAAAGGAGCAGTTGCAAAGTTTAAAAACTTACATCAAGCTTGGGTGTTGTTGAAAAATACTATCTTGGAAGCCCAGACCAGCTGTATTCCACGCTTTAAGAAAAGTGGAAGGAAGTCCAAAAAACTGCCATCATGGTTTAAAGGTGAGGTCAGAGAGGCTGTTGTTGCCAAAAAAGCATCTTTCAGGAAATGGAAAAAAGAGCCAAACGACGAAACCTGGAAACAACACAAGCACTGGCAAGTCAAATGCAAGGCATTGATAAGGCCAGCAAAGGGAAAATTTGAGAAGAAGCTTGCTGCGGAAGCAAAAACACGAAATAAAGACTTTTTCAAGTATATTCATAGCAAAAAACCTGTGAGAGAGTCATTTGGTCCATTAGATGATAGAGGGGTTAAAGGGGCACTAAGAGGCGACAAGGCAATAGCGGAGAGACTGAATGAATTCTTTGCTTCGGTTTTTACTGAGGAAGATGTAGGGATGTTACCCATGACTGAAGTGGTATTTAAAAGTGCGGAAGAATTGAAGGAAATATCGATACATCGGGAAGATGTATTACAACTATTAGATAAACTGAAGAGTAGCAAATCACCTGGGCCAGATGGTATACATCCAAGGGTGTTGAAAGAACTGAAATATGAGATTGCAGACCTGCTATTAGTAATCTAAGAACAGGGAAACTACATTAAGTCGGTTGATATAGTGTATCTGGACTTTCAGAAAGCCTTTGACAAGGTCCCTCATCAGAGACTTTTGGCAAAACTAAAGAGTCATGGGAATGCCCTCACACTGCAGTGTAGATAGATTATGTATATAGTTAACCCAGTTATCCAAGTTTGTACTCCTGTTCAATGTAAAACCTGACAGTTTGTCGTAATGGTCGTTTTGTTATGATGTAAACCGCGCTGATTCTAAATAGCGCGGTATATAAGAAACTGTAATAAATAAATAAAATAAATAAAAAATAGGAGGCAGTGTACTACTGTGGATCAGGAATTGGTTAAAAGATAGAAAGCAGAGGGTAGGGCTAAATGGCCAATTTTCCCAATGGAGAAAGGTGAATAGTGGTGTACCCCAGGGATCTGTGCTGGGTCCGCTGCTTTTTGACATATTCATAAATGACCTGGAAAGTGGAATAACGAGTGAGGTTATCAAATTTGCAGATGACACAAAACTATTTAAAGTTGTTAAAACCCAAGAGGATTGTGGAAAATTGCAAGAGGATCTTGATAAATTAGAAGACTGGGCATCAAAACGTACTTTACGCGCGTTAACCGCAGTTAACGATCGTAAACCTCCGCGGCGCGTTAAAACAGCGCAGAAGGTGGAGAGTGGGCGGAGAGAAGGGGTCAATGGGCGGAGAGTGGGTGGGGATAGGCTCCCCTCATACTAACGCGCTGAATTTCTGAGCTCAATTCCAACGCGAATGAAAACCTGTCGTTAAAGGCATTTAAAGGGAAGAGAAACCATTTCCGTCAGCAATGTACAGAAAAACCGGGGAAACACACAAAACGTGAGCAGTGTGATACATGTGCACAGAACAAAATTTCACATAAAACGTTAAAAATGACCACAAGAAACATTTTAAAAAGCATAATTCAGCTGGGCAACAGTGATAGCAATGGTCAACAAGGAACAACACTCCCTGGAAAGCACCAAATAAAAAAGAAATGATGTGTGGAAGGGTCTACGCTCCGCAGACCCTTTCAAAGATCATTTCATTGTAATGGAGCTGTCCTGGGAGTGTTGTGTAATGTTGCCCAATGATATCATTGTTGCCCAGCTTGGTTATGGGTGTGTGCCCCTTTTCTGAGGTCTTTTCTGAGGTTTATGTGCACCTTTGTCTGCATACAAGGTAAATGAGGCCACAGTAAACCTGTTGCAGAGCAGGGTTTCTGACTCGTCAGGCCGGTTTAACTAACGCCAGGGACTGCACTGTCTCTGTGGCCACAGTGTGGTGCAACAGACACAGCCAGTGCCTGTAAGACCAGAGGGTCACAGGTTCAAATCCCAGCTGGGGCTCCTGCCAACCCAGTCCCCATAATTTTACCCACCACTAAACAGTGATAGTAAAGACACTCTTTTATTGCAGAGAACATACGCATGGCCTATATTTTACTACACCAAACACAGACACCAGAAACAGGCACATTACCTAAAGCAGAGTCCCGCAAATGCAGTCCTGGAGGGCCCCACACCATTCCGGCTTCATGCTGCCTCTAATAAAGATGCCTGTGCTGCATAGCTATGCACCACCCCCATGGTATGCAGATGTAGCTCATGCATATTTATGAGGGACAGCATGAAAACCCGAACAGTGTTTGGAACACCAGGACTGGAGTTGGGGAACTCTGCCATAAAGCAGCAGCCAACAGGGCCACACACCCACCCACAGGCCCCATTGGCCAATGCCTCCTGGAGAGGCAAGACATTGGGCCATGCCTGTATCTCCCAATACTAGCAGTTGCATACCTTAGCAATGCCACCCTACACCTGGGTATATGGTACAGAGCTATCAAACGTTCCCTATGATAACTGGCAGATATCAATTCCTACGTTAAGCACATTTTGCTCATTGAGCTCCACCATAACAATCATTCTGATGTCTGACAGTGTTCACCACCCTGGGGAGTGACCCCCCAACAGCCTTGTGTACCATATCCATGCCTGTACTATGCCCATGACTGGTGTGGTGGGTATGGCTGCTGACCACCTCTATAGTAGCACAATGCTGGCATAGGTGTGGGGGTGGCTGTCTGTCTATCCAGTGTGTGGTGGCTGCAAACAATTTCCACAGTCCACACTGCCAGTAATGTTGCCAGTATTGGGCTGCCAATGTGCATAATGAGGAGCAAGGTACTATGGGTATAGGCCGGACAGGGTGACCTGGCCAGGGTGCATCTGCACAGGGCATAGGGCAGTGACAGGCACATTGTAGTGCCCGGCCACCACCTACACAGACAGGGTGACCTCAGTATATCCTGCTGAGAGATCACTCTCACCCTGACTGTGCAGTGATCACAGCATGGCTAGGCACTCCCATGGTGCTATTGAGTATTTCTCTCATGTGATAAATATGGGTTTCCTTTTGGGGCCCAGTCACTGATGTATCTGCTTGCTGTGTATGCTGACATCCCAGTTCTGGGTGCAGGCATCTCCACTGGGCACTAGCAGACTGTTTGCAGCTGGTAGGTGTTGTGATGGAGTGGCTTGCAGGGTGCAGTGGCTGATGGCTTGCACCAGGGGAATATCAGATAGTGGTGGGGTGCAGCATACCATATCCAGGCCTAATGTCTGTCTGCTATTGTGTTATGGATGTGTACAGAGCTGCATTTGATTGCCCTGTTGGGTGTCTGTTCCTCTGCAGGACTGGGGTTGATGTTCCCCTCTACTGCCATCTTTGCAGGGAGGTAGACTGTGGATCTTTTGATAGGGGACCCTGTTTGCCACCCCCAGCTACACCTGACTGAAACAGACAGAGATGTCCAAGGTGGTCCTGCAGAACTTACCTATCTCACACAATAACTGCTTTGGACCTGCACCATGGCCTCTTTCAGCCATTGACGGTGCTGTGGACCTGGTGCTGGGCGCCTCACTGCACCCTCAGGGTGAGCACAGTACCCGCACAATGTGACGGTGTGTAGCTACTCTGTGCCAGTACAACACACGGTCAGTACCCCCTACCAGGCCGAGGTGCTGTGGGGGTGCACATGGTCACTTCCCCCTACCAGGCCGAGGTGCTGTGGGGGTGCATTCCCCATGGTGTGTATCTGTGGACAGCTGATTTGCATGTGCAGTGCATCATGGGTGTGACTGGCACAATCCAACCTTGTGAAACCCCAGCACCTGCTCACAGGCTCTGATAAACCATAGGCCATCACACGTACATCTGCTAGCATAATGCATAGGTGCAAGACACCCTACAGAGTCTGTAAAATACGATGCCCACACTGGTAAAAACACACGTACCCACGCGCGCAGCTACGCACGTGGCTAGGCACACTCCGAGGGTGTTTTTCTGACACCAATACTCAGCGTAACGAAAAACATGCCTCCTCTTTCCCTCTGTAATGTACAGGGTGATGCTTGGGACAGCCTTCTGTGTTAGGCACACTGGGGAATTGAACCCATGCTGCCTGTAACAGCGGTCAGTACCGTAACCATTGTGCTACAGCTCTGCTTCAGTGCTTTGTGTCTGTACGTCTTCTTACGTTTAACGCGCAGTGATGCGCCACGGCGTCCGGTAACGCTCATTAATTTTTTTAACGCGCGTTAGTGGTGACGATGTACCGCCCATGTCCTTATTTGGGGTTTCTGTTACTACCGCGGCTCCTAACGCGAATTGCACTAACGCAGTTTAGTAAACATACCCCTAAATCTCAGCTGCCAAATTCTAGACCATTCTCCTCATGTTATCTACACCTTCCTGAATGTCTACTCTATTGCAGATTTTGGTATCATCCGCAAAGAGGCAAACCTTACCCAACAGCCCTTCCGCTATATCACTAACAAAGATGTTAAAAAGAATCAGACCAAAGATAAATTCCTGGGGCACACCATTGATAACCACCTCTTCCTCAGAGTGAGCTCCATATACCTGTACACTTTGTTGCCTCCCACTCAACCAATTTCTAACCCAAGCAGTAACTTTAGGGTCCATCCCTAGGGTGCTTAGTTTGTTTATAAGTCGCCTATGAGGAACGGTGCCAAAGGCTTTACTGAAATATAAATACACCACATCTAGGACTCTCCCTCTGTCCCACTCCCTGATCACCCTGTCAACAAAATCAATCAGATTTGTCTCACAAGACCTGCCTCTCGTGAATCCATGCTGCCTTGGATCCTGTAATCCGCTGGACTCCAGAAACCTCACTATTTTCTCTTTCAGAAGCGCTTCCAATAATTTACTCACCACCGAAGTTAAACTAACCGGCCTGTAGTTTTCAACCACATTCTTATTTCCACTTTTGTCTGAGGTCTAGCTGGGTTTAAAAAAGGTTTGGACAAGTTCCTGGAGGGAAGGTCCATAAACCATTATTAAGAAGGGACCCAGGATATCAATGCTTGACCCACTACAAGCATTGTGGAACCTTTGTCTTTTGGGGAAACTTCTAGGTACGTATGACCTAGATTGGCCACTGTTGGAAACAGGATACTGGGCTTGATGGACCTTGGTGTGACCCAGTATGGCATATCTTATGCTGTTATGTTCTCTTGAGACCCAGTTACACTTTTAATGTTTATTTTTATGTGTCTGTCACATTGTTCCTAATTGTAAGTCAACTTTGTTCTTTTTTTTTTAAACTTTTCTATCCATTTCCTTTAAAGCATCAGCTCACATCACCCCAAACATATTGATTTATTTCGACCGTTAATTTATTTATTTATTTAACATCTTTTATATACCGCACTATTTATAATCAGCGCGGTTTACATATAACAAGAAAACATCAGATAAGATACATATTATCTGTTTTTTACATGGAACAGGAACAAAAACCTTGGGTAACCAGGATAATTATTTACAATGAATAATAGTCATTGAACTATTTACATATGGACGGCATATTGCATGAGAAGAACCTTATTAGTATGAGAGAGAGGTATGAAGTGTTACTGGGTTAATGAGGATACATCAGAAACATATTTTCATGGGCATGTTTTTTTTTCTTACAGCTGACTTTTGAAAAGGCCAAAGAACTTGATCCTCTGATCGTCCCCTACCCCAAGCTGGTCTCAGATATACGATAAAATGGCATAAGAGTGAATAAGAATTTCCTATATATCTTTAGAAAAAGATTTTCCTCACAAAGCACACATGTACCGTGGAAGTTATTTTTAAAGAAAGCAACAGATATGCCAACATAGGCTAGCTAAATTGCTTCCTTCATGATCAGATTGACTAGCGACATTTCCAGGGATTCAGAAAAAGAGTAGTGTAATGCACCTTTAAATGCCGAGCGCAGGCCACTTGATCCTCCAGAGACCTGCTTGACTGCAAAACCTACTGTAGAGTGCACATCTGTCATTTGACAATACAATGAAATGCAGATGCAGTGAGCATGTACAGAGCCTATTTGACTACGCTGTAGATTTTACGGTGTTGAAAGAGGCTACAAAGGAAAAATGTCTAGCATTATTTTGTTTTATTATCAGCAACAGTGAAAAATTACAAGGCCTGCTCTTCATTAACCTTTGGTAAGGCTGGCTCTGTGTCTTCTAATTGCCATTCTACTGATGTATCTTACCCTTCCTGTCCCTCCCCCCCTACTTCCACATGACATGCGTGTCCAATAGAAGGTGCTAAAATGACTGATGCCTGGACCAGCTCATAAAGACAAGCAAAATGCCAAGGGCAACAGCTGTCTATCTCTATCTAGCCATTGATTACATAATTGAGCCCCACAGCAAATCTTGCCGTTTAGAGTAGAAAGAGAAACGCCTTTATTGATGAGGCCAGTGCATGTGGGCTTCTGCTGATACAGTTCATCTTCCTCCTCCATCCCCCCTCCCCGTGCTTTTAAGTCATTAGTAAACTTCAGCTTTCCTCCTGATAGCTACTCTTGTTTCTCTGTGAGAAATTTCTCTTTAAACTCTTTTTATTTCTTATTTGAATTGTGCTAAACAGTCAAATGCATGAAATACACAGTAATGAGGCTTACCGAATATGAGCACGAAAAGCCCTCCAATTGCTTGACATTCCTGCATAGAGGATAATTTTATAAACCTTTGTTATGTGCGTAAAACACTTTCTCTAAAATTACTGTAGTTCATGCCTAAAGGTGCACGCAGTGTAAGTTGGCATATACTTGTACCGTAGTTGTGCTCAGTGGTGGAGTATGGGCAAAACGTGGATGGAATCACAATATACTCACCTTTTTTAAAAAATATACGCGACTGTCCATGTCTTCAATATAGGTGTGATTTCTTCAGAATTTCCGTTAATATTTTCTAAAGACACATAAGCATTTGTGTATCTTTATACAATAGGGTAGAAATGAGCATTTTCCTGCCCTATTAATTAGGCACCCTGTTATAAAATTGCCCTCATAATGCATAAGAGTTGTTCATCTCTGCTACATGCCTAACAGGTACATCCCTATTTGAAAATACGGCAAATGTTGACATCTTTCCTTCAGGCTGTTTTGAAATGTTGCTTTATGATCAAGTGTGACATTTTTTTTTACAGTTTTCAGTTGATTAAACACAGGAGTTCGAGAGATAAGAGGAGAAGTGGAATAAGGGGTACTGACAAGTTTTGACCTGATAAATAGTCACCAGAATGGAAGATGACTCTTTTTAAGAGAGAGGGGAAGGAGATGGGAGGTTGGGTGGACGGGGTGGGGGGGGGGGGGAGACAAGGGGGAGGTTCAAGGGCAAGGAGGGGTAGGGTTAAAAATAAAAAGAGGGAGGAAGGGGGTAAGACTTATGGGGAAGGTAGTGAGGGAGGGAAAGGGGGAAGGAGGGAGATAAGAGGGGGGAAGAAAAGGTTCAGAGCAATAGAGGGGAAGTATATTTAAAGGTGATTTGAAAATAATATCATTAAATGTTAAAGGTTTGAATTCACCATTTAAAAGACAAAATCTGTATAAAGAAATAATTTGCCAAAGAGCAACAGTGGTGCTTTTACAAGAAACACATTTAACAAGAGCGACAGAGTACCTGGTCAAACCCAGGGGATATGGACCTTGTGTATTTGCCTCTAATATTATAGAAAAGAAAAAAGATGGAGTGGCTATCTTAATAGATACAAAATTAAAGATACTGATACATACTGTAGTAAGGGATAAAGAGGGTAGATATGTGTTAATGGGATTAAAGGTGGGACATGAATGGTATTGTATTGTAAATGTATATGCATCAACTGGGATGCAAAATGAATTTTGGACAAAATTGAATGTAGAGGTGGAGAGATTAGGAGAGGGCTATCTAATTTGTTGTGGAGATTTTAATTTAATGTGGAACCCTATAAGAGATGAGTCTTGCACCAATCTTCACACCTCTGTTGTCTTCATACAATCCTGCTTCTCTGATGATTGGTTCTGCATATAAATTAAACAGGTAGGGGGAAAGTATGCAGCCTTGTCTCACACCTTTGCTTATTTTAAACCATTCTGTTTCTCCTTGTTCCGTTCGAACTGTTGCTTCTCGATCAATGTACGGATTGTGTAAAAGTACGATCGGGTGTTCTGGTATACCCATGCTTCTTAATGTGGCCCAGAGTTTCTCATGATTTACACAGTCAAAAGCCTTGCTATAGTCGATAAAGCACAAATAGATATCCTTTTGGTATTCTTTAGTCTTTTCAAGGATCCATCTCACATCCGCAATGATGTCTCTTGTTCCTTGCCCTTTCCTGAACCCTGCTTGTACTTCAGGTAGTTCTTGTTCCAGGTATGGTTGTAGTCTCTTTTGAATAATCTTCAGTAGAATCTTGCTGGCATGTGGGATCAGAACGATTGTGCGATAATTTCCACAGTCAGTTGGATCACCTTTCTTTAGTATTGGTATAAACACAGATCTTTTCCAGTCAGTTGGCCATGATGTTCTCTTCCATATTTCTTGGCAGAGCCTTGTAAGAACGGTAACAGCTGCATCAGATTGCTGTAATACTTCTATGGGAATGCAATCAATGCCTGGTGCTTTGTTCTTTGATAAGTCTTTCAATGCTGCTTCAACTTCTTCTTTCATCACCAATGGTTCCCGATCATAAGGTACAGGTTGAAATGGCTGTTGGTCCACTTGATCTTTATCATATAAAAACTCTGTATATTCCTTCCACCTTTTCTTGATCTTCTCAGCATCATTCAACATAGAATCTTGTAACATTCCAATTCGAGACTGGAACTTTTTCTTTAACTCTCGTAGCTTTAGGAAAGCCGATCTTGTTCTTCCTCTATTAGTTTCTGCTTCTATTTCCTTGCATGCGTCGTTGTAGTACATTTCCTTGTCCTGTCTTGCTGCACATTGGAAATCTCTGTTGAGTTCTGTGATTGTCTTTCTTTCTCCTCTGGCTTTAGCTTCTCTGCATTTCTGGGCAATTTTCAGAGTTTCTTCCGTCATCCATTTTGGCCGTTTTTTCTTTTTCACCTTTTAGAAACATAGAAACATGATGACAGAAAAAGACCACAAGGCCCATCTAGTCTGTCCTTCCATAACAACAACTACAACAGTCCACTTTTTACCTTTAGAGATCCTCTGTGTTGGTCCCATGCTTTTTTGAATTCAGTTACTGTCCTCATCTCTACCACCTCCACTGGGAGACTATTCCACGGATCCACTACTCTTTCCGTAAAGAAATATTTCCGCATATCACTCCTGAATCTATCTCCCTTCACCCTCATCCCATGTCCCCTCATCGCAGAACTTGCTTTCAATTGAAAGAGGCTCTCTCCCTGAACATTTATGCCACGGAGGTATTTAAACATCTCAATCATATCACCTCTATCCCGCCTTTCCTCTAAGGTGTACATATTAAGATCCTTAAGTCTGTCCTCATATGCTTTATAATGAAGACCACTAATCATCTTAGTAGCAACCCTCTGCACCGACTCCATCCTGTTCACATCCTTTTGAAGGTGCAGTCTCCAGAATTGCACACCATACTCCAAATGAGGTCGCACCAAAGACTTATACAGAGGCATTATCACCTCCTTTTTTCTGCTAGCCATTCCTCTCCGTATGCACCCAAGCATCCTTCTAGCTTTTGCCGTCGCCTTTTCTACCTGTTTAGCTACTTTAAGATCCTCGGACACAACTACGCCTAGGTCCCGCTCTTCTTTAGTGGACAAAAGTACTTCACCTCCTATACTGTATTGCTCCCTTGGATTGCTGCAGCCCAAATGCATGACCTTACATTTTTTAACATTAAATCCCAGTTGCCAAATTCTAGACCATTCTTCAAGCTTAGCTAGATCCCTCCTCATGTTATCTACACCTTCCTGGGTGTCTACTCTATTGCAGATTTTGGTATCATCCGCAAAGAGGCAAACCTTACTTTTATAGAGACTTCTCACTTTCTTCCAGCACAACGTTCTTGATGTCATTCCATAACTCTTCTGGAGCTCTGTCATTTGTATCTAAAGCAGCAAATCGATTTTGCAAGCAGTCTTTAAATTCCAGTAGTATATTCTCAAGGTCATATTTTGCTGCATTCATGAGTGGTTTGCTCTTTTTCAACTTTAGCTTGAATTTGCATACTAGTAGTTAATGATCTGTACCACAGTCAGCTCCAGGTTTTGTCTTTGTTGATGTTATAGAGCTTTTCCATCGTTGACTTCCACAGATGTAGTCAATTTGATTTTTATACAATCCATTGGGTGAAGTCCATGTGTACAGTCGCCGCTTGTGTTGCTGGAAGAAGGTGTTTGAGATGAATAGATCGTTGGTCTTGCAGAATTCTATGAGTCTTTCTCCAGCTTCATTTCTGTTGCCAAGTCCATATTTTCCAACTACTTTGCCTTCTTCTTTGTTGCTAACCTTTGCGTTCCAGTCACCCATGCTTCAGGATATCCAGTCACCCAGCTTCAGGATATCCTGTTTGCATGTTCTGTCAATTTCAGCTTGTACTTGTTCATAGAACTCTTCAATTTAATTCTCTTCTGCAGCTGTTGTTGTTGATAGGCATTCCTCGTAGACTAATAGAGATTAAACGTTCGCTGACTGCATTGTATTTCATTACAGTTCTTGCAAGTTTCTTCTTTATTATAAATGCAACACCATTTCTTCTTTGTATTTCATTTCCAGCATAGTAGACCATGTGATCATCTGATGCAAAGTGCCCGATGCCAGTCCATTTCAGTTCGCTGACTCCCAGCAGATCAAGTTGTACACGTTCCATTTCATTCTTGACCACCTCCAACTTCCCTTGGTTCATGCTTCGTACGTTCCATGTTCCAATGTGTAAGACATCTTTACAGCTTCTGACTCTCATTTCATGCACAGCTACATCAGCAGTCAGACGTCCCGAGGGCTTTGATCCAACCACAAATGCTGGCTTTACTCTGAAAAGTCTTCAGCTCTTCCCCATTAGCTAGTTGAGTGCCTTCAGTCCTGGAGGTCTCATCTTCCAGCACTATAGCACAATTTGTTTTGTTGTAACTATCCATTGGGTTTTCATGGCAAGGTACAGAAGTAGATTGCTGGGCCTTTCTTCCGTGCAGTTTAAGTTTGGTGCTGTTTCCATTGTCACAGAAATGTGATCCTCCACCGTCAACACTATCCCATTCTGCTGCTGCCCAGATGGGTGGTTTCTCTTGGTCTGGCACCTCAGCTGAGACTTGTCCATCTTGGGAGATCCTGCCAGTAGTTAAACTACCGATAGTTTAGCTCTCAGCATCACTGATGCACACAAGCCCTCACAGCACGACAAGCTACAAACCAAGTGATGCTGATGATACCACATTACTGGCCGAAAGTGAAGATGATCTGAAACATTTGCTTCTCACAATCAAAGAACATAGTCTCAAAATGGGCCTGCACCTTAATGTAAAGAAGACAAAGATCATGACAACTGGCATAATCAACAGGTTCATCGTTGAAGGAGAAGAAATTGAAATCGTGAACAACTTTAACCTACTTGGATCAACTATCAATAAAGAAGCAACAAGCAGTCAAGAAATCAGACAACGTATTGCTCTTGGCAGAATGGCTATGAAAGACCTAGATAAGATTCTCAAGAGCAGAGATGTCTCTCTCCATACAAAGATTCGACTTGTTCAAGCCAAGGTATGTTCAATAACATCATATGGATGTGAAAGCTGGACAGTGAAAAAGATAGACATGAAGAAAACTGATGCCTTTGAATTATGGTGCTGGTGGCGAATACTGTGTATATCATGGACTGCCCGAAGAACAAACTAGTCGGTACTAGAGGAGATCAAACCTAAGCTTTCTTTAGAAGCTCAGATGAAAAGACTTCGACTTTCATACTTTGGACACATCATGCGAAGAGAGAGATCATTAGAGAAAGACATCATGCTTGGCAAGATAGAAGGTCAACACAAAAGAGGAAGGCCAATAATGAGATGGATCGATACAATAACAGCGGCTATGGGTACCAGTCTGTCAACAATGAGCCGCCTGACTGAAGACCAAACACAATTTAGGATAGCTATCCAGAGGGTAGCCATGAGTCGACTCCGACTCGACGGCACTTAACAACAACATAAGAGGTACCACAGGTAAGGGAGAAGGGAAAAAAGTGGATAGGCTGCGTTATCGTAACTTTGTTACACAACATTTTTTGATAGATGCCTGGAGATTTTTTCATTAGGGAAGAGACAATTCTCTTACTATTCTCCAATACATGGAATATATTCCAGAATAGATGCTATTTGGGTTTCAAAAGAGATCGGGGGACGAGTAATGGGGCAGAAATGGAGTCAATTACTTGGTCCGATCATGCTCCAGTAAAGATTATATTAGCTATAGAGGGGGAGGAGAAAGGGAAACTATTTTGGAGGCTTAATGAACATTTATTGGAGGATGGAAAGGTTAGGGAGGAAATAGAGAGAGAAACTAGAGAGTATTTTAAATGGATTGATAATGGGGAGGTAACTTGGGGAGGGGTATGGGATATTTATAAGGCTGTAGTGAGAGGAATTTTACTTAAATGGGGGGCAAGGAAAAAGAGGGAAAGGGAAGAGAAAGAGAAAGAATTAAGAGTCAAATTGCTGAAACTAGATTTGGATGCACAGAATCCAGGAGCTTTTAGAGGGCAAGAATTAGCAGTCAAAACACAGTTAAATGCAATGTTAGTTGCCAAGATAACATAACAAGTGCTACTTCTGAGACAGGAATTTTTTGAGGGAGGAAATAAAGCGGGGAGATATATGTCTCAGAAACTGAAACAGGAAATTGTGTTCCCATATAATGAAAATTCGAACTCAGGGAGGAGGGGTTGTTTATAAATATGGTGAGATTAGGGAAGCCTTTAGGAGATATTATATGGGATTATACAAAGCTAGAGATTTACTACAAAAGGAGAGGTTACAAAATTATCTTAATTCAATGAAATTGCCGAAATTAACTGAGGGGGAACAACAAGAACTAAATAAGGCTATACAGGTAGATGAAGTACAGATAGCGATAAAACAACTAAAAGTAGATAAAGCCCTGGGGTTAAATGGGCTGACAGCGCGTTTCTATCATCATTTTGGAGAAATATTACTAGAACCGTTAGTGAGACTGTTTAATCTGCCAAGAGATGGAAAGGATTTAGCGGATACTATGGGATGGACAGGTATAACAATAGTATATAAAAAAGGGAAGGATAAACAAGAGTGTTCCTCTTATAGACCAATTTCTTTGATTAATCTTGCCGCTAAATTATTAGCCAAAATATTGTCCACATGATTGAATAAATTGATTGGTAAGTTGATACATAGTGATCAAGCTGTTTTTATTCCAGGTAGACAAGTTGCTGATAATATTAGAAAGATTTTGAATATGATTTGGTCAATAGAACAAAATGGGAAAGAAGCATTGCTGTTCTCTCTTGATGCTGAAAAAGCTTTTGATCAAGTATCTTGGCCACTTCTGTTCAATGTAATGGAAAGAATGGGCTTAGGGGTAGAATTCTTAAGCTGGATAAAGGCATTATATTGTAACCCAAAAACGTGAAAGAGTGAATGGTGCTTATTCAGAATTTTTTGGTCAAGAGAGAGGAACAAGACAGGGTTGTCCATTATCCCCGCTTCTTTTTTCTATTTCACTAGAACCGTTTGCTCAAGAGTGAGGGAAAGGGATGATATTAAGGGAATAAAAATAGGAAGGAGTGAATATAAAATTGCATTATTTGCTGTTGATATAATCTTAAGTGTATGTAAGCCTTGGGCATCAATCCAATATTTAATGTGGGAATTAGAAGAATTTGGTAAATTATCGGGTTTCGCTATTAATTGGTCTAAATCAGAAATTTTAAATTTAACTACACATAGAGACACACAGGATAAGTTACAAAAGAAATATCTGTTCAAATGGGCAAAAGAGAGTATTAGATATCTTGGCATTTACATTAGTTATAAGATAGAAGCATTATATAAACTGAATTATCATAGACTATTTGGAAAGTTGGAGAGCTGGCTGGATGGATGGGGGCGGGGATATTTGTCATGGTTTGGACGGATTGCTACTATAAAGATGATGCTCTTACCAAGATTTCTATTTCTCTTCCAGACGTTACCAATTAAAATACCACCTAATCAGTTAAAAAGGTTACAAAGAATTGTTAATCGTTTTATATGGAAAAATAGAAGGGGAAGAGTAGCAATGGATATAATGCAAAGAACTAAAGGAGAGGGAGGGTTAGGTGTGCCTAACTTTAGGAAATATTACGAGGCAGCACAATTAAAATGATTTATGAATGACATCGAGGAACACAGAAACATTGGGTTCAAATGGAGGACGTTTTTTTAAGGGGAGAAAGTCTAATCAAAGTAGTTTGGAGAGGTAGACTTAATTTAGAAAATAAAAATCAAAATCCTCTAATAGTGCATAGTTTACAAGTTTGGAAACAAAATAGAAAACGATTAATACAAAATAAGAGGTACTCACAGTGTATGACTCTAGAAGCCTGTTTTGAAAGCGGACAAGGACCAGAGATGGGCATTTTGAATAGATGGGATAAGGCGGGGTTAAAATATATCTCACAAATAGTGAGTAAAGAGGGCATTTTTGAATTTGAAAATATTAAGGATCTATATAGATTAGGAGATAGAGATTATTATGCTTATCTACAAGTGAGTCACTTTTTGAAATAATTGAAGGTGTGGCATGATCTCTCGGAAAATAGGGGGTGGTTTGAAGCATTGTGTTTAGGAAATTTGGGGTAGAAAGGAGTTTTGTCGAAAATTTATAAAGGCATAATGGAGGGGGGGGAATAACAAATTGAGATACATGGTAAAATGGGAAGAAGATTTGGAGATAAGAAGGTCTGAGGAGGAATGGGATAAGATAATATGAACAGTGGCAAGTATATCCATAGCCACAAGGGTAAAAGAGAATGCTTATAAATTGTTGTTCAGATGGTATTGGACTCCAGTATGTAAAAAAAGCGCTGGAAGGGGGATTAATGATCAATGGGAGGGGATGCAATGAGAAAGGGAATTGGTTGCATATGTGGTGGAATTGTAAGTGGATACAAGCCTTTTGGATTGAGATTTTGGAGTTGATATATAACATGACAGAATATCGCATACAAAGAAAGCCAGAGATTTGTTTACTACATCATTCCAAAGAGAGTTAGTGGAGTGATACATCACTGTATAGTAGCTGCTAGAAATGAAATAGCACAACATTGGCAGGGGAAATCCATGCCACAAAAGGCAGGATTTGTGAAAAGAGTGGCAGAGATGTGTTTGATGCATAGATTGACGGAGATGAGGCGGGGACAGGTGAGAAAGTTGTGGAACAATGGAAGAGTGTGTGTAAGTGATTGGAAAAATGGAAGGAAGAATGAGTGGAAGTGCTAGAGAAAATATGAGGGGGATTTTATACAAAATTTAAATAAAATTTTACTGGAAGGATAAATGGTGATTGGGTGAAAAGAGAGGATATTAATTCAATAATGGATGAGGATGGATGAGCGGGGGAGGGTGGGAGAGGGTGGTTAGACAGGGAATGATATAAAGAGTATTTAGAGTAATATTATATGAATTAATAAATAGAATATATAATTTTTAATAAATGCAAATGTTGTGGGAAGTTTGATACATAAATGGTATGTGTAGTTTGATACATGTTAAGTGATGTTTGTAATGATACTAAATACTTAATAAAATGATCAAATGGAAAACACAGCTAAATTCCATTGATACCAAATAGCAAACCCAGTTGAAATTCCAGCTTCTAGAATAATAACACATACAGTACCTGTCTTTTGGGTCAGCAATACTGAAGAACTGCTTTAAAAAAGATAGATGGAATTTTGCATCCCTGTTAATCCATTTCACAAGAGAACTGGAATCTAGAAGTCACCATTGTCAACAAGGCAGGATTAACCCTTTGGAAGGACATAGGCAAACAAGTCTATTAGGCTGCCTGCATCTTACTTAAGAACATAAGAAATGCCATACGGGGTCAGACCAGGGTCCACCAGGCCCAGTATCCTGTTTCCAACAATGGCCAATCCAGGTCACAAGTACCTGGCAGGTTCCCAAAAAGACACACAAGTTCCACAATGCTTGTATTGGGGCAAGCAGTGCATTTATGGACCTTTCCTCCAGGAACTTGTCCAAACCTTTTTTAAACCCAGCTATACTAACAGCGTCTACTACATCCTCCAGTAACGAATTCCAGAGTTTGATTATGCGTTCAGTGAAAAAATATTTTCTCTTATTAGTCTTAAATAGGTTACTTTGTAGCTTCATTGCATGTCCCCTAGTCTTTCTATATTCTGATGATGTAAACAATCGATCTATGTTTACCCGTTCCCTTCCATTCATTAATTTATAGACCTCTATCATATCTCCCCTCAGCCGTCTCTTTTCCAGGTTGAAGAGCCCTAACCTTTTTAGCCTCTCTTCATAGGGGTATCCTTCCATCTCCTTTACCATTTTGGTGGCTCTTCTCTGTACCTTTTCTAATTCCACTATATCCTTTTTAACATACGCCAACCAGAATTGCACACAATATTCAAGGTGCGGTCGCACTATGGAATGATACAGAGGCATTATAATATCCTTTTTCTTTTTGTTTTGTTTATTTTATTTATCAATATTTCACAAAATCAATCAAGACAAATCTTGTACAAAAAAAGAGAACATCAGTGAATAAAATTACAAGAAAATCTTCTCCTCAAAAATACACCCAAAATGATCTCTTCCAGCCCACACTATGGGGTATGTTTACTAAAACCCCGGTAAAGTGCGTGCCGCGGTAGTGTGCGTGTGCCATATAAGGAGTGGGCGTTCCAGGCTGAAAAAGAAAATCCGGAATTTGCATATGAGATAGCTGCGCGGAGGCATAAGTGGCGCGCTGAAGTGCAAGAAAAAGAGCAGAGGCATTATTTTAGGAGCCATTTAAATGATGGGCGGCATAAGGCGGCGCGCCAATGTTTTAGGAGGCTTTTTAATATTGGGCGGCATAAGGCGGCGCGCTGATGTGCAATCACAGGAACCAAACCACAGCACAATGGTTAAGACACTGACCAATGGTGCAGGTATCAGGGGTTCAAGTGCCCAACAAACAAGGCTGGCTGAGGCATAGCATATTATGGGGAAGATTGCTTTAGGAGGCATTTTAATTATCACTACTAGCAAACGCACTCTCAAAGCGTGTTAACATAAGGTGCCCTATAAGGCACATTCTAAAGTGCACTGTCAGCCAAGGCACCCTAGAATGTTGCTTATAGGGCGCTTTAGAGGGTGCCGTTTGAGGTACCGCAAGGTCAGTGTACTGTTTTTTATGGCAGCACTGTGCAGTTTAAGGAATGAAAAGCATAAGTAGGTGCGCTGACAGGCAAGGAGGAGCAGCAGTGGAGCACAATGGTTAAGGCACTGACTGCTGATACAGGGGTCATGAGTCTGCTCCCCAGTGTGCCTAATACGTAAGGCTGGCTGTGGCATCAGCTTTGCATTGTACATATTTTGTCCTGCAGCACTTTATGTTTATGTTATTATTTGCTGCCAGCAACCATGCCCTCACGTGCCGTAAGTGACGGTGCCGTATAATGGCACCCTATAAGGCACTCCATAGGGCACATTATTAATTGCACTGTCCGCCACAGCACCCTAAAATGTCCCCTATAGGGCACCCTATAGGTTGCGTCACAGGATAATGTATAGTGCACCTTATATGGACGGGAACCATAAGGTGCCCTATAGGGCGCCCTATAAAGCACCCTCAGAGACACCTTATGGGTACAGTACGCTGAGGGTGTTTTTGCTGGCATCAAAATATGTACATTAAAAACAAATAATGTGTTGGACAACCCTATCAAATAACCCCACTGGGGGTTTGAACTCATGACCTCTGGCTTCAGAGGCAGTGAAGTAACCATTGGGCTACAGCTCTATAGCTGCTAGCAAGCCCCTGGCTGGCTGCAGAGAGAATGCACGTCACCACACAGACAGTCTGCTGTGGTCACCAGGATAGGGTTAGCCCACCCATACCCATGATGCACTGCACATGCAAATCAGCTGTCCACAGATCAACACAAGATGGACAATGCACCCCCACAGCACCTCGGCCTGGTAGAGGGAAGTGACCATGTGCACCCACACACCACCTCGGCCTGACCATGTGTTTTACTGGCACAGAGTAGCTACACACCGTCACATTGTGCGGGTACTGTGCTCACCCTGAGGGTCGGTGAGGCGGCCAGGACCAGGTCCACAACACCTTCCATGGCTGAAAGAGGCCATGCCAGAGGTCCAAAGCCATGTTAATGTGTGAGATAGGTAGTTTCTGCACAAACACCTTGGATATCTCTGTCTGTTTCAGTCAGGTGTAGCCCCTATGGACCCTTAGGTGGGCCATGTACCACCACCCCCCCCCCCCTCCAGGGCCAAGGGTGGCAAACAGGGTCTCCTATCAATAGATCCACATTCTATCTCCCTGCAAAGGTGGCAATAGAGGGGACCATCAACCCCAGCCCTGCTGAGGAACAGACACCCCACAGGGCAGTCAATGCAGCTCTATACACATCCATAACACAATAGCAGACAGACATTAGGCCTGGATATGGTGAGCTGCACCCCACCACTATCTGATATTCTACTGCAGTAAGTCATCAGCCACTGCACCCCACAAGCTGCTCCATCAAGACACATACCAGCTGCAAATAGTGTGCTAGTTAGTCCACAGTATATGTTCCCAGTGGAGATGCATGCACCCAGAACTGAGATGTCAGTATACACAGCAAGCAGATAAATCAGTGACTGGGCCCCAAAAGGAAACCCATATCTATCACATGAGAGAAATACTATATAGCACTATGGGGGTGCCTAGCCATGCTGTGGTCACTGCACAGTCAGGGTGAGAGTGATCTCTCAGCAGGACATACTGAGGTCACTCTGTCTGTGTAGGTGGTGGCCAGGCACTAAAATGTCCCGGTCAGTGCCCTATGCCCTGCCTATACCCATGGTACGTTGCTCCTCATTATGCACATTGGCAGCCCAATACTGGCAACATTGCTGGCAGTGTGGGCTGTGGAAGGTGTTTGCAGCCACCACACACTGGATAGACAGACAGCCACCCCCCACACCTATGCCAGCATTGTGCTACTATAAGGGAGTCCAGCAGCCATACCCACCACACCAGTCCTGGGCACAATACAGGCATGGATATGGTACGCAATACTGTTGGGGGTCACTCCCCAGGGTGGTAAACACTGTCAGAGACCAGACCTGCAGCGCACACCGCAGACATCACAATGATTGTTATGGTGGAGATCAATGAGCAAAATGTGCTTAATGTAAGAATTGATATCTGCCAGTTATCATGGGCAACGTTTGATAGCTGTGTACCATATACCCAGGTGTAGGGTGCCATTGCTAAGGTATGCAACTGCTAGTATTGGGTGATACAGGCAGGGCCCAATGTCCTGCCTCTCCAGGAGGCATTGGCCAGTGGGGCCTGTGGGTGTGTGTGTGGGTGTGTCTGGCCCTGTTGGCTGCTGCTATATGGCAGAGTGTCCCAACTCCAGTCCTGGTGTTCCAACCACTGTTCGGGTTTTCATGCTGTCCCTCATAAATATGCATGAGCTACATCAGCATACCATGGGGGTGGTGCATAGATATGCAGCACAGACATCTTTATTAGAGGCAGCATGGATCCTGAATGGTGTGGGGCCCTCCAGGACTGCATGTGGGAGACTCAGCTCTAGGTAATGCGGCTGTTTATGGTGTCTGTGTTTGGTGTGGTAAAATATAGGCGTATGAACCATGCTTATGTTCTCAGAAATAAAGGTTTTATTATTATTTATTATTATTTATTTACGCACAAATTTGTATCCCGCTGCTTCCAGTGATCAGCAGCGGTTGCAAAACAAGGTAAGGCTGGTTGTACTGGCCAGCAATTAGGGGTAGGTACAATTCGATTAGAGAGGTGGGTAGCACACATAAGAAGGGTTACAGATTTACAGTTGATTGATGTTAGGACTTTACACAAGGTGCTTATATACATATTTACACTTTACACAAAGGAAAGTTATATACATATTTACACAAGCCAGTCTGCTAGGACTTCACTTAGGATCTTTACAAACATATTTACACATGCCTGAATGAAATTCATGCGGTTAAATTGAAATGAGATTGGAAAAGGTGCGTTTTAAGTTTTTTCCTGAAGTCTTTTAGATCACAGATCGCACGCAGTTCACTTGGTAATCGGTTCCAGAGTGCTGGAGCTATAAAAGAGAAAGCCCTGTTACTAGTACCTGCATTAGCCTTTCTGAAGGACTTCGGGAGGCAGAGGGTATTTAGGTTTGTTGTTCTTCGGCTTCTGTTGTTGGGTAGATTGGATAGTAGGCTATTGAGATGTGAGGGCGGTTTAGTTGTAGGAAAAACATGTGGGTTGGATTGGCAGTAGCCCCAGCTGGGCTTTGAACCTGTGACCTTCTGTTCTTGCACACACTGTCTGTGTGCACTGCACCACCATGTTGCCACAGATATGCTGTGTTCCCTGGGGAGTCCATGACCGTACATCTGACAGAGCCTGTCTGTTGCGGTGGATGGTGCCACCTGCACAGGCGTAGGCCACTGTCTGCTGTGGTTTGCAGCCACTGCCCCCTCCACCACCTGTACCCTTCCGCCAACATGAAGACATGTCCCTATCTGGGAAAAAGCATATGACCTGATTGAGTTGTGGCCCTCCAGGACTGAATTTGGGGGACTCGGCTGTAGGTAATGCCCATTGTTATGGTTTCTGTGCGGTGTGGGGTAAAAGATAGGTGTTGGAACCATGCTTATGTTCTCTGCAATAAAGGAGTATCTGTACTATCACTGTTTAGTGGTGGGTAAAGCTATGGGGACTGGGTTGTCAGGAGCCACAGCTGGGATTTGAACCTGTGATCCTCTGGTCCTACAGGCACTGGCAGTGTCCACTGCACCACACTGTGGCCACAGAGACAGTGCAGTCTCTGGAGATAGGAAACCTGGCCGCATGAGTCAGACACCCTGCTGTGCACAATTTTACTGTGGGCTCGTTTACCTTGTATGGGGACAAAGGTGCACATAAACCTCAAAAATGACCTCCAAAAAAGGGGAAAAAAACCAAAACCAAGCTGGGCAACAGTGATATCAATGGACAACCCGAAAAACACTCCCAGGAAAGCTCCATTAAAATGCTGTGATTTTTGAAAGAGTCTACGGAGTGTAGACCCTTCCAAAAATCATTTCTTTTTTTTGGAGCTTTCCTTGGAGTGTTCGTTATGGTTGCCCATTAATATCACTGTTGCCCAGCTTGATTATAATTTATTTGGAATTTGTTGTGGTCATTTTCAATTTATATTTGCTATTTTGTTCTGTGCACATGTATCACACTGCTCACGTTTTTCAGGTTTCCCCGGTTTTGCTGTACATTGCTGACGGAAATGGTTTCTCTTCCCTTTAAATCGGCTCTAACGCGAGGTTTTCACTCGCGGTATTTTTGTTGCCGAAATGCAGCCCCGCTCCTGTGCGAGGAGCCTCTCCCCTCCCACTCTCCACCCATTGACCCCGTCCCTCCGCCCCTCGGGGGCCTTCCTCCGCCCTCCTTACGCCTTTCCCCGCTTCTATCGCACATCAGCGCACCGCACACTTGCGCGGGCCCGTTAGTGTGACGCGCACGCGTGCAGAGCACTTAAGAGCACTTAAGTGCATCATTAGCGTGCGCTACTGTGCGCCGCGCACGTGTGCGCGGTTTAGTAAACATACCCCTATGTTTTGGTAGGGGAGAGTTGAATTGCAAATTTGAGGTAGAGGAAACCTCAACAACAAATAAAGAAAAGAGAAAGAAAAATCTATTGAACAGGTAAGGTGGCTAAAATGAACGATCACAGCTTCCTTATCCTGTGAGAGTTGATAATTATGCAGACATAGCAACTAAGATGTTAATGAGAGCCTGACACTTGCAAAAGCTAAGTCATTCGGCTGGAAAAAAACATCTAGTTGACTTATATACAACCAAACATTTGCATAGAAACCTTAAATAAATTGATCCCCCAAGCTATAACACTCCATATTTGTGAAGAAAAAATTCCTTTCACCTTTTTTGCTCACTTAAGAAATATCCGGAAACTCCCCTAGCCTTAGGGAAGTTCAAAACCTTCAGATTCATAGCACGAGAACAATTCTCTAGCACCTCTACCTTATAGTGTAGAGTCACGTTATCTTTAACAAGACGGTCTTTCAAGTTTGACAGCCTCACCAGTTGGTTTTAATGCTTTTCAACATGTACCTTCATATTATCCAAATCATTCTTAGAAATACTTATCTGCTACACATTCTTCTGTATTCTGACTGAGAATTCAGAAGTTTGTCTAGTCACTGCCGCAGATAATGAAATGATGACTTCCCAAATTATTTCCAGAGTAATTTCCTTTTGTCTCTGTAACAAACTGGAGTGGAAGTCACCTCAGGAACTTCCAGAAATGACTTTTCACCAGTGCCAGTACTGCCTGCCACCAATACATCTGCCACCAAGGATTTCTACGGGGTCTCTCCGGACTAACCAGGTACCTGCCGGCCCTTAATAGCTGCAGGATCCCATCTAGTGGCTTCCAGCCGCCCTCTATCTTGCGAGTCGGCTGGCTCCCAATCTGCAGCAGCGGGACCTGGCATGCCCGGGCATGGCGGAGACGTTCTCATCTCTGGGGAGAGTGAAAGATCAATATCTGAAGGCGACACCATTTCCTTCTTCTCAGACACCACCAAGCTGGCTCCAAGATAGTATTTTTAAACAATGCCCATGCTTGATGTAAATCTTTAATCTTTGCAGCTGCTTCTTTTAGTTTTTTCTTAACTGTTTTCCCCATTTTATCATAGCCTCCCTTTTGAAAGCTAAAAGTTATTACTGTGGATTTCCTTGCCATCCTTCCTCCATTTATGAAATAAAATGTGATCATGCTATCATCACTTTTGCCAAGTGGCCCTAACACCCTTATCTCTTGCATCATATCTTGTGTTCCACTAAGGACTAAGTCCAAAATGGCTTCCCCTCTTGTCAGTTCATGAACCAGCTGCTCCAAGAAACAGTCATTTATTTCACCCATTATTACTGTGTTGAAACTTTTGTTAGCTTCCCTGATTTCTTTGAGCATTTCATCATCCATTTGTTCATTCTGGCCAGGAGGTCGGTAGTACATCCCCACTACCTTTGTCTTCCCCTTTTTACATGGAACTTCAATCCATAGAGATTCTACAGTGTATTGTGTTTCCTATAAAACTTTAATTCTGTGTGACTCAAGTCACACTGTGTGATGATTGCTGCTGCTCATGTGGGCACCCACCTGGACATTCAACACCCATCTCCATTGGTGAGTACTAAATCCTGCATTGAATTTTCCCTGGTCAGTTCCATCACCATTTGTCTAAGCAGTGCATCTTGGAAGGCATCCACAATTGTTTTACTTCTTTTCCCCTTCATGGCTACCTCTCAGTATCAATAATCAAGCCTCTATCCATTTCTTTGGTTTGAGTTGGAGGCCTGTAGACTACACCAGTATGGATCATAGTGTCATCTCCTCTTTCCAACACAATCCACAGTGCTTCTTCTTTTCCCTACCTCCTCTGCATTTCAGTAGCTTTAATATTGCTTTTGACATATAGAGCTGCTCCTCATCCTATGGCTATAGCTATGGCTATATCCCATTCAGGTGACTCGTTAAACCATGTTTCTATAATGGCCACAGTATCTAAGTCCATTTCACCATGAGGGCTTCCAGGTCTTGTTGGCTAGGCTTCACGCATTTGTGCTCATTGCTTTCCAGCATTTCTTGACTGGCTTGCCTCTGTTTTGCATGGATTTTGTTCTACATGCCTCTTGCCACTTGCCATTGATGTGTGGGTTAATAGTATGGCTGTTTCCAGTGTTATTATGTTTTTGCTGGGAGTGACGCCCTAAACTTGTTCTTCTCCATCTGTCAGTCCCTTTCCCTAGTTTAAATGCCTGTTCACATATTGCCTGTATTTTTCACTTAGGATCCTTTTCCCTGAGATAGAGAGATATAGTCCATCAATACAGTATAGCCTCTTGTTGTTCCATCTATTTCCCTAGTCACCTGCATATCTAAATCCTTTTTATTTGTACCAGGTTTGGAACTATGTATTAAAGTTGATTATGCAATGCAGCCTTTCTGTCCCCTTACCAGAAACAGGTAGAACTTCTGAGAATGCTATAGTATTAACAATGGATTTGAGTTTCTCTCTCAGAATCTGGAAGTCCCTTTGAACTGTAGAGGCATTGTTTCTAGCCAGGTCATTTGTACCCAAGTGGAAGATAACATCAATTTTGGAGTGCTCACTTTCTGCACTAGCTATGCCAACAATTTGGTTCATATTCCTGCTGGCTGAAGTGCCTGGGAGGCATTTGACTATCTTCTCTCCTTTGGACTGTGCTCCCAAGTTGGTGCCTCTGATGATGGAATCTCCAAGTAGTAGTCGTTTCCTGTTTTGTGATTTTTTTCTTCATATTTGATGCATTATCGGTAGATTGGGCATTAACCTTCTCATTTAAGGGCATTTCAGTTTCCACTAATTGGGCACTCTCATTTTCCAAGGCAGAGAAGGCATTATGCGGGGATATCTCTTGATGGAGAGGGTATCTCCAAGTTACAGGTCTCAACCTACCAGAGTCCACTGTGATCCATTTGTTCCTTGGCTGTTTGACTCTTTGTGCTCTTTGCAGTGCAGCAATGCCCCCTCGGATGCCACCTCAGGTATCTTCCCCAAAAATACAACAAAAGAGGCAAGTTTTTAATGTTGTTTCAAATTTTGCAAATCTGCTCTGTCCTCTGATTTATGGTGATAGCCCATTCCACAAAGAAGGCACCAGATCTATAAAGATTTCTGTGTGGTTTCAACATAAATATCCATAGGGGATGGCAGATGTAATGGAGAGATATGCACCAACCTAATGGATCTGATTGAAATATGTGGTGTCAAGAGTGAAGTTAAATATTGCGGTTGCCTAGTTTAAATTGTCTGCTGAGCCAGAAAAAGAATTTTGAACTAGACTCTGGCTACAATGGGAAGATCGTGCTTTTCATGAAGGAGTGGTGTAACATGTGTAAATCTGTTTGCCCAGTGCAAAAACCTTACTGCTGTGTTTTGTGCAGTTTGGGTTCTTTTTAATAAGGTCCCTCCTATGCCAGCAGAGAGGGAATTACAGTAATCAATCAGGTTTGAAATCAATGCATGGATGAGACACTGTATGTCTTTCATGCCACTACACGGATTTTTTTCAGACAGAAAAAGGATGACTAGACCAACTGTGTTTAAACAGGAGATGTGAATCAAGTTGGATTTCCAATACAGTAACTTCAGTTTTAAGTCAGTGTTATGTTGAGAATTCTAGAGGCTAAAAAGGGCATGGCATCTCTCCATGGAAACCAAATAGTTTCAGATTTATTGAGATGAAGTTTCAGCCTGTGAGCTGAAGCCTCTGAATAATAATGCAGGCAGCTGCATCCAGGCAAGTGCTAAGTGGGGCCAGATCAGTGGACAATGGACTGCAGCTGAACAGAATCTGGATAACAGCAGCATATGAGAAAGTAGACATCCCAAGACCCTGCAACAATGTGAAGAGCAATGAGATGTTGAGGTTGAACAGTGTGGGTGAGAGTATAGACCTTTAAGTTGCCCCTCATAGCATTAGTTTAAGTATTGAAAGGACCGAGTTCCTCTTGGTTTGGTTAAATCTCTCTGACAAGAAAGAAGTAAACCAGTGTAACACTGTACCTGACAAAGATCTACAAATCTTAATAACTGTATTTGATGGTCCACACAATGGGTAGTCACAACAAAATAATGCTGGAAGATGAACCCCTCAGGTTGAAAAGCACTCTATGAGTTACTGGGGAAGAGCTGAAGTCTCTTCAGAATAAAACTGGCATGTATGGTGTGGTTGGAACAAAGCCCTTGGGTCATTTGACTCGCAAATACAGCTGTGCTTAACATGAGACTCAGAAACAGCAAAGACATCTTACATATTGGGACATGGAACATATGAAGTATGAACTAAGGAAAACTGAAGGTGATCAAGAACAAAATCGATCATGTACAACTTGATCTGTTGGGTGTCAGCAAACTGAAATGGACTGACATTGGACACTTTATATCTGATGATCACATGGTATGTAATGCCGGAAATGAAAGACAAAGAATAAATTGTGTTGCATTTCTAATTAAGAAAAAGTTTCCAAGAACTGTAATGAAATAAAGTGCAGTTAGTGAATACATTTCTATTTGTCTATAGGAATACCTATCAACACAACTATTATTCCGGTATATATACCAACAGAGACAGAAGAGGAAAGTGTTGATCAGTTCTATGAAGAAGTACAATCTGAAATCAACAGAACATGCAAGCAAAATATACTGATAGTCATGAGCGCCCAGGACACAAAAGCTGGGAACAAAGAAGAAGGCAAAGTGGTTGGAAAATATGGGCTTGGCGACAGAAATGAAACGGGAGAAAGGCTGATAGAATTCTGCAGTTCCAACATTCTACTCATCTAAGACAGCTTCTGCCAGCAACACAAGTGGTGACTGTATACATAGACTTTGCTGAATGAATTATAGAAAAATCAAATTGCCTATATCTGTGGAAGTCAACAACAGGGAAACTCAATGACATAAACAAAGACAAAACATGGAGCTGACTATGGTACAGATCACTAGCTACTAGTGTGCATTTAACAAAAACAGTGTAAGTGGTCAGCTCAGACCTGTGTGCCTACTTTTCTTTATAAAATAGGGGTGCAAGCATCCAAAAACACACGTTAGATCTAGGCATGGGAACTTACATCAGACCCAGGTGTAAATTACCATGTCTAGATTTCAAAAGAACACACATAAGTTATAGTATTTTTTAATGTATCTGCATAAACCTATGCTCTGCCCGCATGGGAAAGTATGCAGGATTGGTCTTATGTGTGTACATGTATAATAGCAATCAGCAAGAGTACGCGAGTAAGTGCCCATTCATGCTCGTAAGTCCTTGAAACTAGATGATTTATGTATATAAATGGTGTATATCTTTATGCAACTCCTTACTGTCCTAGTGTCTCCCCATGTTAACCTTGGGCCAGATCATGTCTCGCTATGCTCTGTTTTATTTTATGGATTTTGTTTATGGAGATGTTTTATTATGTATTTTAGTTTGTATTTTTGTTGTTATGTATATGTAAATTGCCTAGGTAATTGGTACGGCATATAAAAGTTCTAAATAAATAAATAGAAGCAGCATTTTATTGTGGATTGGGAATTAGTGCAAAATAGACATTTTTCTCAGTGAGAAAGGTGAATAGTGGAGTGCCCAGGGATCTGTATTGCACTGCTTTTTAATGTATTTGTAAATGACCTGTAAATGGGAACAAGTGGATGGTGAACCTGAAGTAAGCTGTTGTGTTTTTCTTAAGTTCTGCCAATGGGCAAGTGGACATTTTTTTAAAAAGCTGCTGGTGGTGGTGTACAGACTGGGAGTCTGGAGTGGGCAGGAACAAATGCTAAAAATAAAGGGGACTCATTCGCAAAAGTTTACCCAGGCCCCATATATGGTTAAAGTGGCCCTAAGCTGAGAGAAGATAGAAGTCTATAAAATAATGAGTGGCATGGAATTTATTGTTTATGCCTTCAAAAAATACAAAGACTAGGGAGCATGCAATGAAGTTACAAAGTAGTACATTTAAGACTAATCGGTGAAAATATTTTTTCACACTGTGTAATAAAGCTCTGGAATTCATTGCTACAGGATGTAGTAAAAGCTCTTTGTGTAGATGGGTTTAAAAAAAAGGTTGGAGATGTTCCTAGAGGAAAAATCCACAAATCATTATTAAAGTGGAGTGGGAGAAATCCACTTCTTATCCCTCAGATAAGCAGCATGGAATCTGTCCACCTTTTGGGATCCTGCCAGGTACTTGTGATCTGGTTTGGCCACTGTTGGAAACAGGATACTGGGCTTGATGGACCTTTGTTCTCACCCAGAGATGGCAAATCTTAAGTTGTTATGTTCTTATTTTAATCAATAATAGTGGTGCTGAAGGCTGATACTGCCAAGAACCCATGCAATTATTTTGACAAAAGCTAAAGTAATAATTGCCTGGCATGTTTGATAGTCATCTTGTTAATCACAAGTAGTATCTCCAAAACTCTTTAATTACAAAGGATTATTCGGGATGTGAAGCATTGGACTGAAGGAATAATGACACATAAGAAGTCAAGCATAAAATTCCAATTTATTCTTGTTAAGACAGAGAAAAGACATCCCATGTATAGTTTATTTGCAGGAATCACAAAAGAAAGCATGAAGTATTATTTTACAAGAAACCTGGTACATCCAGTTTGTTCTAAAGGAGACGTGATGCTCTGCTCCTAGAAATAACACAGTAATGTGGAGGCCAATTCCATAGAAGCAGAGAAACATGACGACAGAAAAAGACCACAGGGCCTATCTAGTCTGTCCTTCCATATCAACAACTACAACAGTCCCCTTTTTTCCTTTAGAGATCCTCTGTGTTTCTCTCATGCTTTTTGGAATTCAGATACTGTCCTCATCTCTACCACCTCCTGGGAGACTATTCCACGGATCCACCACTCTTTCCGTAAAAAAATATTTCCTCATATCACTCCTGAATCTATCCCCTTTCACCCTCATCCCATGTCCCCTCATAGCAGAACTTGCTTTCATTCGAAAGAGGCTCTCCCTCTGTGCATTTATGCTACAGAGGAATTTAAATGTCTCAATCATATCACCTCTATCCCGCCTTTCCTCTAAGGTGTACATATTAAGATCCTTAAGTCTGCCCTCATATGCTTTATAATGAAGATCACTAACCATTTAGGTAGCCACCCTCTGTACCGACTCCATTCTGTTCACATCCTTTTGAAGGTGTGGTCTCCAGAATTGCACACAATACTCCAAATGAGGTCACACCAAAGACTTATACAGAGGCATTTTCACCTGCTTTCTTCTACTGGCCTTTCCTCTCCCTATGCACCCAAGCATCCTTCTAGCTTTTGCTGTCACCTTTTCTACCTGTTTAGCTACTTTAAGATCATCAGACTCAATCACGCCTAGGTCCCGCTCTTCTTTAGTGGACAAAATTACTTCACCCCCTATACTATATTGCTCCCTTGGATTGCTGCAGCCCAAATGCATGACCTTGCATTTTTTAACATTAAATCTCAGCTGCCAAATTCTAGACCATTCTTCAAGCTTAGCTAGATCCCTCTTCATATTATCTACACCTTCCTGGGTGTCTACTCTATTGCAGATTTTGGTATCATCGCAAAGAGACAAACCTTATCTGACAGCCCTTCCGCTATATCACTAACAATGATGTTGAAAAGAATCGGACCAAGGATAGATCCCTGGGGCACACCACTGATAACTTCGTTCTCAGAGTGAGCTCCATTTACCTGTACTCTTTGTTGTCTCCCATTCAACCAATTTCTAACCCAGTCAGTAACTTTAGGCTCCATCCCTAGGGTTCTCAGTTTGTTTATAAGTCGCCTGTGAGGAGCGGTGTCAGACTTTACTGAAATCTAAATACACCATATTTAGGGCTCTCCCTTGGTCCAACTCCCTGGTTGTGCGTCCCCGGGCTGTCCGGACATCCAAACATCTGGACGGCCAGGGGATGCACCTGATTCTGCTTCTGTGGGGGCTAGACTTCCCTGTGGGAGCAGAATCGCAGCACAGTGACTGGACATCCAGGGGGTGACCTGATTCTATCACCCTGGATGTCCAGCCACAAACCTGGCTAATTCAGTCAGGCTCCTGAATGGAGCTGCAGTGCCATGGCGTCCACTTGCAGTGCCATGGCGTCCAGGAATCCGTAATTGCCGGCCGCACATGATCTGGTCTCATATGGCCAGGATCAGGTTTCGGGGATGCTCCTGCACCCCCAATCTGTCCATCACTGCTGGCTGCTGCTGTCACCCTGCATCCAGGGGTACTTATTCCATCTCAGAGGTGGAATAATTCTCCCGTCTAACAGGCCGAGCCCCAACATACAGGGCCAACCTCAGAATCGGTCCTGTATGTCCGGGGTCACGGCCCGCCCATACCCTGACCTTGCTCCACCTCCAGACCATCCCCTCCCGCCCCCGTCACAGGCTCCCCGTACAAAACTGGTGTACGCATGGGGAGTCTTTGCACCAGGGTCAGCAGAGGGACGAATAGCAGAGATGCACATCCAGACAGGATGTGCATACCTGCTATTTGTGTCGCAGAATGACATCTATAGTGAATAATGGCAGATAAAGACCGATTGGCCCATCAAGTCTGTTTAGTTGAGATTCCTTCTCTGGCCTTCTAGCACCCCGAGTTGATGAATATGCACATTTATATACACAAACCAACACCAGCTTTCCCCCACCTCACCACCAATGTCTTCTACCTGGCTTTTCAATTCCCCTTCCACCATAGTGCTGGCCTACACTGGTAAAGAACATAAGAACACAAAAATTGCCATGCAGGGTCATACCAATGGCCCATCAAGCCCAGTAATCTTTTTCCAACAATGGCAAATCCGGGTTACAAATACCTGGTAGGCTCCAAAAATGTTGCAAGATTCCATGCTGCCACCTCCCCTCCCCCCCCCCCCCCCCCCCGGAATAAACAATGGATTTTCTCAAGTCTACCTTGATAATGTTTTATGGACTTTTCCTCCAGGAAATTGTCAAAACCTTTTTCTAATGCCAGCTATGCTAACTGCTCTTACCGCATCCTGTAGTAACAAATTCCAGAGCTTAAATATGACCCCTAATCTTCGTTTGTTTTGAAAGAGTAATCAATCGATTCATGTTTACCCATTCTACTTCACTAAACATTTTATAGATCTCTATTTTAGCTCCCCTGAACTGTCTCTTTTCCAATCTGAAGTGATTGAAATCAGGGTTACTCCATGGATAGCAGAATAAGTCCTCGCACATAGTGATGTCTCCAAAGGAGCCTGCACGGACCTGATTCCCACATCATTCTAGAAACTTCTGGAGTTGGCCTTCTTGCATGCGGCCCACCTGCTGCCACCACATGGGGCTACCTCAGTCTAGTTACAGCTGAAGTAGAAAACAACTCCAAGTGGAGATGGGAGGGTTGTGAGGACTTACCCTTCTGTCCATGACTGAATACTTGCTACAGGTGAGTAGCTCTGTTTTCTTTGTGGCCAAGCAAGATACAGGTTGCCTCTAAAGAAAAAAGAGAGCGTTAGAACAGCAGACACTGAACAGAAATTACTTTTGTTGGCAACAGGCCTTTTCTTCCTTTATTTTTGCATTATTTTTTAGAGGCAGCCTGAACAGAAAGAAATGGGCCTAGGTGGGATGTAGTTGGATTCTGTTCCCTGAACAGATTCCGAAGACCTGACTGACCAAAGCTACTGTCACATCAGAAGTCCCTTACCAAGCAATAATGAGATGTGAATGTGTGGACAGAAGTCCACATTGCAACTCTACTACGAGGGCTACCGATGCAACCATGGCTCTGACATTGTGAGTTGTAATATGCCCCTCAAGAGTCAAGTCATCCTGGACATAAGGAAAGAAGATGCAGTCCACTAGCCAATTCGATAGAGTATATTTGCTGATGGCAGCCCTCAAGGCATCCTAAGGGCTTTCGTCCACTCCAGATAGCAAGCCAAGACTCTCTCGCAGTCTAGTGTGTGTAGTGTACTTTCCATTTTGTGAGTCTGAGATTTGGGGAAAAATGTTGGAAGGACAATTGACTGATTAAGGTGGAATTCCAATACCACCTTAGGAAGGAAGAAAGGATGAGTACGCAGAACCACCGTATTGCAGTAAAATTTACTAAAGGATGGATGAGTCACCAGAGCCTGGACTCACTAACCCTACATGCTAAAGTCACTGCCATCAAAATTAAGACCTTCCAAGTCAGATACTTCTGTCCAAAAGTATTTAATGGCTCAAAAGGAGTTTTCATCATATGAGTTAAAATCACACTAAGGTCACAAGACAGTGGGAGGCTTCCTAAGAAGCAAGCTCTGCATGAAGCAAATAACTAAAGGCTGTAGAGAGGGGTCTGACTTCTACATAATGGTGCTAAATGGCAATCTAACTGAGGTGTACCTTTACTAAGTTTGTTTTCAAACCAAACTCCGAGATATGTAGAAGGTATTCAAGCAATTTGTGTGGAGGGCAGTTGAAAGGATGGCCTTTCCCTCACACCAGACAGCAAACCTCTTCCAATTAAAACTGAATGAACTCCTAATGAAATCTCTCCTGGAAGCCAGAAGGACATTGGTCACGCTAACCAGCAGCTCAAAGAAGACAGAGTTAGCCTTTCAGCATCCAAGCTGTGAGGGCTAGGAATTTGATATTGAGATGCAACAGTGCCCCCTGATCCTGCAAGATTAGGGTTGGCAAACTGGCTTACCAAAATGAGTTCCCAGAAGCAGAGAGGACCATGGCTCTCAGCAACAGTAGGGTGCTATGAGGATTATGATCCTTCTATCATTTCTGAGTTTCAGGAGAGTTTTTGCTATGAGAGGTACTGGAGGATACACATACAGAAAGCCCATCCCCAATTGAGGAGGAAAGCTTCCTGAAGCAGAACTGAGGCTCTTGCTTGTTCAGCCGTGTGTGCAGCGGCGGCCAAGAGAGCAAATAGAATGCTAGGTATCATAAGGAAAGGAATGGAAAATAAAACAAAATATATTATAATGCCTCTATATCGTTCCATGGTGAGACTGCACCTTGAATATTGTGTGCAATTCTGGTTGCCGTATCTTAAAAAGGATATAGCGTTATTAGAAAAGGTTCAGAGAAGAGCCACCAAAATGGTAAAGGGGATGGAAGGATACTCCTATGAAGAAAGGCTAAAAAGGTTAGGGCCCTTTAACCTGGAAAAGAGGTGGCTGAGGGGAGATATGATAGAAGTCTATAAATTAATGAACGGAGTGGAACGGGTAAACATAGATCGATTGTTTACGTTATCAGAATATAGAAAGGTTAGGGAACATGCAATGAAGCTACAGCTATTTAAGACTAATAAAAGAAAATATTTTTTCACTCAACGTGTAATCAAACTCTGGAATTTGTTACCAGAGAATGTAGTAAAGGCTGTTAGTGTAGCTGGGTTTAAAAAAGGTTTGGACAAGTTCCTGGAGGAAAGGTCCACAAACAATTATTAAGAAGGGACCCAGGATATCAATGCTTGACCCAGTACAAGCATTGTGGAACTTGTGTCTCTTGGGGAAACTGCTAGGTACGTATGACCTAGATTGGCCACTGTTGGAAACAGGATACTGGGCTTGATGGACCTTGGTCTGACCCAGAATGGCATATCTTATGTTCTTATGTTCACTTCTGATTCCAAGGACTTCCAGAAGAAGGTGAAAGCCAACCTCTATATTGAACTCTTCTGAGACATTATTTAATATGGACTACCCACATAATACGGACTACCCTCTCTCCGTTCCTACCTCTCGCTGGTCCTGCTGACCCAACTCCCCTCCTGCCCCTGCTCTCCGCCCCTCAAACATTCTGTTCATTCAATGTCCAACTGTACATAATTGACCACAAATTAAGGTCACTGATGTCATTGCATACTCTTTGTACATAGTTTACATTGTATATAAGTTAGCTTGAAACAATCTCCTGCATGCCCCTCTCACCTTTTGTTCTATGTAAAACTCCCAAGTTGCGCTGTAAATCGCTTTGATTTTAGGATAAGGCGGTATAAAAATCCTGTTACATAAATAAATAAATAAATCTAAACTGGGAGGCTGCACCAGGCACCTGCCATCTTTTCTGTAAAATAATATATACCTAGAATCCTATACCAGTGCTTTTCAAACTTTTATCCTGTGTGACTCCATTTTAACAACTGAAAATTCACATGACCCCAGCTGATGACGAAAAGAAATTGGCAGATCTCCAACCTCCTTCCCCTTCCTCCACTCATCTAAAGCAGGAAGGCAGCAGCAACAGTAGTGGCAACAGCAGTCAGCACAGGGTCCTGTTGTGTCAGTGTGCAGTGTGCGCTTGTAGACCTCAGTAAGCATGGGTTTCCAGGAAGGGGCAAGGGTCTATGGAATGTTCTGTGGCTCACAGGCCACATGCTGACTGGAGACATGGCATAGGTCACACTGAAAGTCCAGAGAGATGGGGAAATGTCCACGTTTCTCTGACCCCATCCATCGATAATGTGTCCCCATTTGGGGTCCCGATCCCAAGTTTGGGACCCGCTGTCCTATACTGTCCATCCCCTTTTACCCTCATCAAATGATCCCTGATTTCAGAACGTCCTCTTGACAAACATTTCAGAGCTGCTACAGCTGTTTCCGAGACCTTGCTTTCATGGACTGACTGGAAGCACATCAATAAAATCACTGAAAGGATGGTGATCCCAGCTTGAGAGAGGCCCGAGTCTTTCAGAGACCTACTATAAAGGAAGATAATTACTCACCATCACTAGATGAAGATGGTTGTTCAGGTTGTGTTAAGTGTTTTCTCTGTTGGCTGCAATTTTATATTTTAAAATCCAGTTGTCATTACAGATACCAAATGCAGTGAAACATAGCAGGATCTAGAAATAGTCTAGCCAGCAGACTAAATATGGGTAAACAAACTCCACATTCTTGGGTTATGTATTGAGGGTCATCATTTGTAGTTTTTTTAATCCAGTATTTTTGTTAATTTTACTTTTGCACCCCATCTAAGGATCCTGATCTCCTTCAAGCCCTCTTCCATTTTGCTCAGGAAAACTATGACAGAGTACTATATGCTTATCAGCGATTCCAAGGAAAACCTGGATAGGATTTTGTTTACACCTTTCTGTTTGTGTGTGTGTACCACCGTAGAAATATTTTGATGCTATGTAATACAGTGATTTATACAAACAGTCTAGTCTGCTACAGCTTATATCCAGAATCCGAGAGCCTGAAAAGGTGGGTGCAAAGGTGGGAAGAAAATAAGTAAAGACATTATACATGCTTTTTGATTGATGCTGCGTAACATTGTATAGCAGTGACCTTCAGTCTGGTGTGCCTATCCCAGTGGTTCCCAATCTGTGAATCAGGACTCTAATTGGGGTCACATCATCAGCAGATGGGGGTCACAGAAACAGGGCTGCTCTTCCTCCCTCTGGACCTCCACTGTGACCCATGCCCAGTAGTGATAGTCAGCACTGGGCCTGTCAGTCAATGAACATTCACAGGCCCTCCCCCTCTCCTCCTGTGCGGGGCTGTGTGGAGCTTCCTTCTAGACTGGAAACATGTAAAGAGTACTGGGGTCTGTGATGCACACTGACATTCAGGGCCCTATACTATAGTTGCCACCACTGCTTCTTTAGCTTTCATGCATTGAATGAGTGGGGAGGGGAGGAAGCAGATGAGGGAGGGGACGTCTGCTGTTTAGTTTTCATTATTATCTGAATACCCTACCGATCAGTGTTAAGATAGGGTCATATTGGATACAAGTTTGGGAAGCACTAAGCAAACTCAGGAAATCTAGATGTGTAATCAAGCACTTCATTATCAGAAGGCATAGCCAGATAGCAGGGCACTTGCAGTGGTATGCAACAGATATTCGAAGGCGCCTACTCCGGATCTTTGAGCTTACCTACTACTAGTACTCTTAATCATTTATAAAGTGCTACAAAGCATACACAGTTCTGTACAAACACATATAGAAGACTGCCCCTGCTCATTGAGCTTACAATATAAACAAGACAGGCAGTACAGAACAAGAGAAGCAAGGGGTTCAATCGGGAAAGGAGACACCAGGAGAACAAGGGCTTAGGATCCGAAAACTGCTACAAAGAGATACGCTTCTAGTATGGACTTAAAGAGGGGAAGGGAAGAGGTTTGATGAAGAGATACAGGGAGTTTGTTCCAGGCATAAGGGGTAGCAAGGTGAAAAGACCAAAGTCTGGAGTTGGCAGTGGAAGAAAAGGAGATAGAGAGAAGAAAACCAGAGGAGGAACGGAATTCACAAAGAGGGGTGTAGGAAGAGAGGAGACAGGAAAGGTAATGAGGGGCAGAAGAGTGCCTGAATGTATATGTTAGAAGAAGAAGTTTGAATTAAATGTGGAAAGGGAAGGGGAGCCAGTGAAGTGACTTTAGAAGAGGGGTAATATGAATGTGATAGGATTAGCGGAAGATTAGCCGTGCAGCAGAGTTCTGGACAGACTGAAGAGAAGAGAGATGAGACTGATGGAGACTAGCAAGGAGAAGTTTGCAATAGTTAAGACAGGAGGAGACCAAGGAATGGATGAGAGTTATAATAATGTGTCCAGAGAGGAATGGGTGAATTTTGTTAATGTTGTACAGAAAGAAGCGATAACCTTTAGCCATTTGTTGAATATGTGAGGAGAGGGAAAGGGAGAAGTTAAAGATGACCCCAAGGTTGCGGGACGATGTAACAGGAAGAAGAGTATTTTTAACAGTGATAGAGAAAGGAGAAAGGGGGGAAGAGGGTTTAGGGGGAAAGATAAGAAGTTCAGTTTTAGTCATATTCAGTTTCAGACGGCGGTGAAATATCCAGGCAGTAATGTCTAATAATCAGGCAGGGATATGAGCTTGGAGAGAAGACGAAATGTCAGGTGTAGATAGATAGATTTGAGAGTCATCAGGAATGCTGCAGAAGCATAGTTACCAATGGGAAAGAGAGATTCATTATCATTTTCAATAGTGATGCCCAGTGGAAAGCTCCAGGGTGCATTATATACCACGATCCATGCCCTTCAGATAGAGGCCTACCACTGCAGTATTGTAGTTGCGGTGGAGAGGGCTCAAGCAAAGCAAAACCTGAAATAAATGGTCTGAGTATTGCAACATTGACAACCATTCCCCATCACATAGTCAGGAGTCAGAGGAAGCTGGTGAGCCATGGAAAAAAGTCATGTATATTCCCTCATGTAGTAAATGGAAAAAATATTGACATTGATTTGGTACTTAGGTAAATGCTAACTTTTAAGATATGCATTGCTAAACCCTACCAAATTTTCTGACAGCAAAGCATCTCCTTTCTTTAGGGTTGCCAACTGCCTCAAGCTTTGTCTGACAGATTGGTCCAGTGCTGACACTAAACAAAGATAGGATTGCCAGCCGGGCCCAGATTTGCCTGACAGATGATACAGTCCTGGGTTTTCCCCAGTCCACGTGAGGATTTATAGATCTAATTTTCCTATTGTAGTCCCTATGAAAAGCAAGACTACAAGTCCCTGCATGCACTGGGCTAATCAACCTGTCAGGCAAATGTAGGCCCAGCTGGCACCTCTACCTTTGTTTAGTGTTATGTTTGAAACTGTCTCTCTATCTGGCATGTTTATTAGAAGTTGGCTTTATTTATTGGGGAAGCAGTTAAAAAAATACCCTGTAAGTCTTCCTTGCAGTACTGTAGATGCCTCATCCAAAGCTGAGAAGCTGATCTTGAGCCAGACCTAGATCTAGTCACCTCTACTTATGAAAGCAATAACTCTCCCAGCCTGACCTGAAGGAGGAGCTCTAGTTGCTGTTGCTGTTATCCTCCTTAATCTGGCCCTGATTTATAGAAAAGCCAAGGAGGCATGGCTGGGAGGGAGGAGTGGCTCAGTAGTTGGGACAGGTTACCTCGGGCCAGGAGTTCAATTTCCACATAGGGACAAGTAACCTCAAGCTAGAGGGAATGGGGTATCTAGTCCCATGGCCACTCCTTGTTGCCTTGAGCAAGCCACTTAACCCTCCATTGCCTCAGATACACTTAGATTGTGAGCCCTTTGGGGACAAGGGAATAAAATACGTCTATTAGAATATATCTGTAAACCACTCTGATATACACAGTAATGGGCAGCATATCAAGTGACCAAAACCATGCACCAGCTTTTGTTCAAGCACTGTTTGTACGTAACAAATTCCTAGCCGGGGGCAACAAACACAGGATCCTTCCTCAGCCCAGAAGCAAGTGAGAAGAAATGAAAACACAACACACATGGAGTTATACTATAACAAAGTCAGCTAAAGCTTTAGGAAGGCAGCCATGGGCCCGCAAACCTGAGCAGTCTCCCATAACTCCCTTAATCTGCTTGTCCACAGCACTTTCTTTTATTAAGGAAAGAACTGCCACATTCTTTTGCCTTATCACTCTGCATCATCCTTTTTGCTTTACTTTTTGTTTGTCTATATCTGCTTGTTACAGGTCAAGCTAAACACTACATGTTTCAGGTCAAGCCAAGCATAAACATATTGCTCACTCTTAATCAGGACAAGCTTCCTGCAAACAGAAGCTCCCAGTCTTGCAAGATGTAACCTTGACTGTCTCACTTATACATAAACATCCCTTGTAATACTGACAGCATATTCAGAGTCGTTCTCATACTCTAAACTTTCCCTGTGAGATCCCAACCCCTCTTCGAGTCCCTTTCTATAAGCACGACCCTTCTGTAGGTGGTAGCTTAAATTGATTGTGAGAACATTTATGTCTAATGCATCTCCTATAGCACAGTTTAGTCACACATTACATGGTTCCTCCTGGGTTGCGAATTCTTGGTACTGTACTTGCTTTGCCATGCATGATGAGACAGCAACTTTGATTCAGTAACACTGTAGTACACTGAAAATAGTCAGTTGTTTTGCTTTAATGCTTTATTTCTTACAACCTGCACTGCTCACTACTGGTTCTTTTATTCTTCATGTAATGCCCGCTTATGTTTTCCATGGAAATCCCATGCAAATTCTATATTAAGTGTCTAGAACTTGTTTGTGATTCTAGAATATGGAAATGCAGGATTACATGAAATCTTGGATTCTGAGATGGAGTCTTGCTCATTTTGAAAATGAAGTAGCTGCATTTTTTTCTAAGGCGCATGCATCATTGCGCTTGTAGTTAGAAACAAAGTTTTTTGATCTAACTGTTAGATCTACAGTGTTCTGTATAATGGATTGCTCTATATGCCATTTTGACCAGACATGGAAATAGAGAAACATAGAAAAATGACGACAGAAAAAGACCATATGGTCTATCTAGTCTGCCCTTCCATATCAACAACTACAACAGTCCCCTTTTTTCCACCGGGAGACTATTCCACGGATCCACCAATCTTTCCGTAAAGAAATATTTCCACATATCACTCCAGAATCTATCCCCCTTCACCCTTATCCCATGTCCCCTCGTAGCAGAAATTGTTTTCAATTGAAAGAGGCTCTCCCCCTGTTCATTTATGCCACGGAGGAATTTAAACATCTCAATCATATCACCTCTATCCCACCTTTCCTCTAAGGTGTACATATTAAGATCCTTAAGTCTGTCCTCATATACTTTATAATGAAGACCACTAACCATTTTAATAGCCACCCTCTGTACTGACTCCATCCTGTTTATATCCTTTTGAAGGTGCGGTCTCCAGAACTGAATACTATACTCCAAATGAGGTTGCACCAAAGACTTATACAGAAGCACTATCACCATCTTTTTTCTGCTAGCCATTCCTCTTCGTATGCACCCAAGCATCTTTCTAGCTTTTGACGTCGCCTTTTCTACCTGTTTAGCTACTTTAAGATCAGCAGACACAACCTTGCCTAGGTCCCGCTATTCTTTAGTGGACAAAAGTACTTCACCCCCTATACTATATTGCTCCCTTGGATTGCTGCAGCCCAAATGCATGACCTTACATTTTTTAACATTAAATCCTAGCTGCCAAATTCTAGACCATTCTTCAAGCTTAGCTAGATCCTTCCTCATGTTATCTACACCTTCCTGGGTGTCTACTCTATTGCAGATTTTGGTATCATCCGCAAAGAGGCAAACCTTACCTGACAGACCCTCCACTATATCACTAACAAAGATGTTGAAAAGAAGCGGACCAAGGATAGATCCCTGGGGCACACCACTGGTGACTTCCTTCTCCTCAAAGTGAGCTCCATTCAGCTGTACTCTTTGTTGTCTCCCACACAACCAATTTCTAACCCAAGCAGTAACTTTAGGGTCCATCCCTTGGGTGCTCAGTTTGTTTATAAGTCGCCTGTAAGGAACGGTATCAAAGGCTTTACTGAAATCTAAATACACCACATCTAGAGCTCTCCCTCAGTCCAACTCCCTGGTCACCCAGTCAAAGAAATCAATCAGATTTGTCTGACAAGACCTGCCTCTGGTGAATCCATGCTGCATCGCATCCTGTAATCCGCTGGACTCCAGAAACCTAACTATTTTCTCTTTCAGCAGCGTTTCCACTAATTTACTCACCATTGAAGTTAAACTAACTGGCCTGTAGTTTTCAACCATATCCTTACTTCCGCTTTTGTGTAAAGGCACCACATGAGCCTCTCTACAGTCCTTTGGCACCACTCTCGACTCCGAGGCATTGAAAAGGTCAGTCAGTGGAGCTGCTAGAACGTCCCCAAGTTCCCTCAGTATTCTAGGGTGTATCCAATCTGGTCCCATCGCTTTGTCTACTTTAAGCTGAGCTAGTTTCTCATGAACAGAGTCTTCTGAAAATTGTTCAAGATGCCCCTCGCTTCTGTTCCTGTTTGTGGGTGTTTTCTGAGGTCCTATTCCTGGTTCTTCATCTGTGAACACAGAACAGAAATATTTGTTAAGCAATTCTGCTTTATCCTCATCAGCTTCTACATATTCCTCCCCTGCACCCTTGAGTCTGACAATACCACTTTTGCCCCTTCTCTTCTCACTAACATATCTGAAAAATGTCTTATCCCCCCATTTTATTGCATTGGCTATTTCCTCCTCTTTTTGATTCTTTGCTTTCCTGACTACTTTGCTAGCTTCTCTAAGTTTTTCCAAATATAGATGCCTGTCTTCCTCTCTCTGTGATCTCTTGTATTTCATGAAGGCCTCCCTCTTTTTCTTCACTTTTTCAGCTACTTCTTTCGAAAGCCATAGCGGTCTCCTTTTCCTTTTACCTTTATTTACCATTTTAACAAAAAGGTGTTTGCCCTTAAAATATCCCCTTTCAGTTTTGCCCACTGTTTTTCTACATCCCCCAGCTGTTCCCATCCCGCTAACGACTCCCTGAGATATTGGCCCATCTTGGCAAAGTTAGTTTTCCTAAAGTCTAAGACCCTCACTTTTGAATGGATTCTAACAGCCCTAGACTTAATACTGAACCACACCATCTGGTGATCACTGGATGCAAAATGTTCTCCCACTATAAGATCAGAAACACTTTCACCATTGGTAAGCACCAAGTCCAGTGTGGCCCCTTCACACATCGGATCTGCTACCAATTGCCTGAATAGTTCTCCCTGTAGAGAATCCAGGATCTCTTTACTTCTAGATCAGGGGTTCTCAACCTGTGGGTCGCGACCCCCACAGGGGTCGCCACAGGATTTACCGGGGGTCGCCTCACTCTGCCCTTAAAAAAAAAAGCAAAAAAAAAGTGCACAAGTTGCTGCCGCTGCCGAGTCCGCTTCTCGGCAGCGGCAGACTCACAGACTCCAATCTTCTGCAGCCACGGCTCCCTGCCTCTTAGGGAATCGCGGCTATGCCTATAAAACCGTTGCGGAGCCTTCCTGCCTCTCGACAGGCTCCATGCAGCATTGTCCCGCCTCCAAAGGAAGTTGTTTACCACTTCCTTTGGAGGCGGGACAATGCTGCACGGAGCCCGTTTAGAGACAGAAAGGCTCTGCAACGGTTTACAGGTATAGCCGCTGTTCCCTAAGAGACAGGGAGCCGTGGCTGCAGAAGAAGGAGGCAGACATGGGGAGAGGGGAGCAGGGAACCTGCAATGGGGCTGACATGGGGAGGGGCTGACATGGAAGGATGGAGGGGGGCTGACATGGACAGAGGGGGGGCTTACATGGAGGGAGGGAGGGAGGGAGGGGGCTGACATGGACGGAGGGGGGCTGACCTGGGCGGATCCAGGGAGGGGGGCAGACATGGACAAGGGCTCTGACATCGAGGGAGGCAGGGGTGCTGACATCGACAGGGGGGAAGACATGGAGAGAGGGGGGCTGACATGGATGGAAGGAGGGAGGGGAGGGATGACATGGAGGGAGGGAGGGGGGCTGACATGGATGGAGGGAGGGAGGGCTGACATGGACAGAGGGGGGACTGACATGGAGGGAGGGGGGCTGACATGGATGGGGGGGGCTGACGGAGGGAGGGAGGGGGGGCTGACATGGACAAAGGGAAGAGACAGGGACGTACTGGACAGACGGGGATAAATGCTGGACAGAGGGGAGAGACAGTGCGGGTTACGATTATAATGGGCAGATGGGGGGGGGGGGCTAGAACTGCTAATGGGTTTATTTAGCTGTATTTATATTCCGCTTTTCACCGGGTCAAAGCGGTCAATTTGGGGATACATTTAACACGAGGGGATATGACACACATACGTTAATACTTACAGGGAACATGGGCAATGGAGGGTTAAGTGGCTTGCCCAAGACCACAAGGAGTGCCTATAGGACTAGAAATCCCAGTCCCTCCGGCCTGAGATTGCTGTCCCCAGGTGGGACTTGAATCCCCAGCCCTCCGGCCTGAAGTACCTTGTCCTAACCACTAGACCACTCCTGGGAATGGACTGATCAAGGGGGGGTTGGAACTGGTAATGTGCTGATAGGGGGGTAGGACTGGTAATGGACTGATGGGGGACTAGCATTGGAAATGAGCTGATCGGGGAGGTTAGGACTGGAAATGGGCTGATTAGAGGAGGCTAGTAATGGGCTGAAGGGGGGTAGGACTGGTAATGGGCTGATTAGGGGAGCCTAGCACTGGTAATGGGGTTGAGGAGGGATTAGCACTGGAAATGAGCTGCTTAGGGGAGGCTAGCACTGGTAATGGGGTTGAGGAGGGACTAGCACTGGAAATGAGCTGATTAGGGGAGGCTAGGACTGGTAATGAGCTGATGGGGGGGTAGGACTGGTATTGGGCTGATTAGGGGAGGCTAGCACTGGTAATGGGGTTGAGGGGGTCTAGCACTGGAAGCGAGCTGATTGGTGGGCTTTGACTGGGAGTGGGCTGATTGTGGGGAGGGGAGGATAGAGCTGCTGGCCCTGGAAGAAAACTGGGGGCTAAGGCTACAAATGGGCTGATACAAGGGGATGGGAGAATGGAACTGGAAGGGAGTGGATCTGAGAGGGGCTGCCATGGTATTGGTACTAGAAGGGACTGCTCTGTGGGGAAGGAGGGGGACTGGAAGTGAATGGACACCAGTGGCAGTCATGGGAATGCAAGTTGACATTGGAAGGTATTGAGAGTGAGGATTGGAAAGGGGCTGATACTGGGGAGGGTTACTGGGACTGGAAATAGGGTGATGGAAAGAAGAGATAAGAAATGGCAGATGGACCATAGACCACAGAAAGAGAGCTAAGAGAAGACAGGAAAGCAGAAGCCTCAGATAGGGACCAGCATGATCAGAGAATAAATTGGTCAGACAAGAAAGGTAGAAAAAATAATTTTATTTCATATTAGTGATTTGACTACAAAATCATCATAATTTTGAAATCAAATATTGTTACTTGTTATTGTGATTAATTATTGTGGTTTAAATAACTAAATTTTATAAATAAAAGCATACTGCAAAGGCCTATAATGTATTAATAATTCAACAAATCATTACAGCGACAATGCATTAACGGTAAAGGAAGAGAGACGCATTTGATTTTATCATTGGGGGTCACCACAAGTTGACCAATGGTAAAAGGGGTCACGGTACAAAAAAGGTTGAGAACCACTGTTCTAGATGATACTGCAGCAGGAATGTGCCAGTCAACATCTGGCATATTGAAATTTCCTATCAGTAGCACTTCCCCTTTCCTAGCAATGCTGCGTATGTCTTCAATTAACTCTCTGTCCACCTCTTCCTCTTGTGAAGGAGGTCTGTATATCACGCCAATGCAAATAGATTTCTCTTTCCCTCTTTCTAGTTTAACCCACAATGCCTCCTCTCTCCCTTTTAAGCTCTGTAATTCCAAAGCTTTAATATTATTTTTTACATATAGTGCCACTCCTCCTCCCCTTCTTCCTACCCTGTCCTTTCTGAATAAAGTATAGCCTGGTATAGTTACATCCCAGTCATGGTTTTCTGTGAACCGTGTTTCTATAACTGCCACTAAATCCAAGTCGGCCACTCCCACCAAAGCTTCAACATCAGGGATCTTATTTCCCATGCTATGGGCATTTATATACACTGCTTTCCATATGTTACCCCTTTTACCCATTTCCATAAAGGTATTTAATTTATCACTTACCTGGGATCTTTTCACTTACCTGGGGGCTTTCTTCACCCATCCCCAATGAATCTAGTTTAAAGCCCTCTTCAGTAGATTAGCCAGTCTACTACTGAAGATGGGTCGACCTTTCTTGGATTGAGGGACGCCATCTCTGTTCTGCAACCCTTGGAACAGCATCCCATGGTCCAGGAAACGAAAACGCTTTCGATGACACCATCCACGCAGTCATGCATTCATCTCCAGGATGCGAACCTCTCTGCCTTGGCCTTTACCCTCAACAGGGAGGATTGAAGAGAACACCACCTGTGCACCTAACTGCTTCACCCTCTGTCCCAGGGCCATGAAGTCACTTTTGATACGCTCAGAGGGATACCTGGCAGCATCATTTGTTCCGACATGGATTAGCAACATTGGATAATAGTCAGTGGGCTTGATGAGTCTCAGCAAACTCTCTGTAACATCTTGAATTTTGGCACCAGGCAAACAGCATATCTCTCAGGACATCAAGTCTGGTCGGCAGATGGACACCTCAGTACCCCTCAGAAGAGAGTCACCAACCACCACTACCCTTCGCTTCTTTGTGGTCACTGATTCTGCAACTTTGGGGTGCTTCAGCTCTGGTTCTTCCCTTTCCAGGGATGCTTTCACCTCCTCCACTTCCAGGGCTGCATAATGGTTCTTCAATTCAAAGGCTGTAGAAGTTGGATTGGTGATTCTGCAGGCCCTGGTGACTTGTGTCCAACCTTCGTCATTCTGTAGGCACCCTTCTTCTCCTCTGCTGGAGAGCTTGGTTGCTGCAAGAAACATCTCATCAATGTACTTCTCACTGTCTTGAATGCTCCTCAGCCTCGCCACCTCCTCTCTGAGTTCCTCCACTTGTTTCCTGAGCACTTCAGCATGCAGGCACCCTGCACATGGAACCGGTCCTTCTACTGGAATTGGGACCTCTGTCTGGACAGAGGCAGAAACTGTAATGGGGGCAACAGCTTTAGCGATATGATTTTTCCCAGCCATTGTTCTGTTCGTGGAGCTTAGGTATCTGTTAAAGCAAAAGAGAGAGATCTACCAAAGTACCAGCCAGTTTCCCAGCTGTCCTTTCAGAGACAAAGCATTTAAATCTCTTTAATTCTATTCAAAATGTGCTGTTCCAAGTCCCTGTGTTTTGTTAATTGGGGAGGTGTCCTATAAAGTAAGACTGCTCACTAGGAGTGGTTGGGAGTTGGGGGGGGGGGGGTAGGGAGGGAACTAACTCCTGATTAGGTGTCAGCAGCTCCCAAGAGCTGAGAAAGTTACGAAAGCAAAGTTTTACACCTACCCCACTAAAGAAAATATTTCTACTAAAGCACCGAAAAGAATGTAACTTTGTTTTAAAAACGCACCAAAACACTTTTAAGAGCTCTCAGTCAGAGAGCTAGCAATTTAAAAAAAAACCTCTCAAATTACATAGTAACATAGTAAATGACGACAGATAAAGACCAGCATGGTCCATCTAGTCTGCCCAGCACGATGGCAAGAGTAGGTGCACCTGCCTCTCCGTGCAGGCCACTCCTCCCCACGTCCCTGTTTAGGGGTGAACCAACCATTCCATGCAGGACACCCCTATTTGTTAAGAAATTAGATGGCTCAGTTTATTTTTATTTTATCCTGTTGCTGTAAAGGGATCCACTGCAACAGGATAAAATCTTACCTTTGTTTGAAATGTATAGCTCCTGTAAGCAGAATTTAGTTCTGAAAGGGACTACACTCATTGTAAGGAGGAAATGTGGCATTAGGAAAGCTATTCCAGGTACAATTTCTGACTTGGGATGTTTGTTGCCTGGACTGGCAGGGAACAAAGATCCCACAGAGGAAGAGGCTCTCAGCCATCTTGCAGCAGCATGGTGGCTCCATTTAGGACCCATGTTTGCAATGTTCTGGAAAGAATCCCAGTGCATAGCTCCCAACCGAGGAATCTGCTGCGATGATTGACTAAGTGAGTTGGGACAGGATATGTAATAAAGGTGTAGTCCTGTTTTAGTGGGGTGAGGATGGCACCATGGACTACATAAAAATATCTGTAAAAACACAATATAAAGGCTTCTGGTGGGCAGGGGGAAGCAGATGCCCATAGGTCCCGACTGTATGATCACACCTGGAATAAAAACTTCAAAATCTATCATGTCTACATCAAGGAATACTTTTTCTTAAAAATATCATTATTGAAAATAAAGTATTTCCACATTACTACAGGCATGAGTTCATGAGTGCACATTCAGTTCATTAGGATGCCTTAGAAGTGAAATATGCAGATTTCTTGCATGTAATTACGAATTAACGCATGTACAATTGCTTGTTTGTGCTCCCTAAGTTAAAAATATCTGCATTCTACAGTACGTATACAAAATAGAATATCCCAAAAGTACATTAAAAAATACAAAAAAAATCAGGAAAACGTCATTTGAAATGAGCATGAACTGAACTTTTTTTTGGCCATGTGTATTCTTATAAAAAAATGAAAAAGAAAGAAAAGGGAAATTATCAGCAGGATCAGTTAGATACAGCCCCCACTATTTCTCTTTCTCACAGTGGTGGTCCTGAGCAGGCTCCATCTCCTCATATCCTCACCTGAGTTCTTCTAGGGGCCTAGGGTCGACTCCCCATCTTCTTCTTACTTTATGTGTGTCAGGCTGGGTATCCCAGACTCCTTAATCTTAATTTAAAAAAAACCAAACAAACATGAGAAAAGCTGTCCTGAGTCAGAGCAAGGTCCATTGAGCTCAGCATCCTGTCTGCTTTTTGTTCTGCAAAATAATATTACACAATACAAGTCCCAAAATCACAAAATCGTTCCCTTAAAGGAAAAGCATAGCATGCTGAATAAGAACCTCCATGGTTCTCCGCTTCTGAAGCATCAGAACAGGATCTTGGAAAGAGCCTGGCGAAAATCTCATTTGGAGATGACCCAGTAACCTACAGGAATCATGAAGAATTATATACTTTTAAAGTGAGGGAGACGTTTTGTTTTAGATCTCAGTGAGCTCTCTCAAATAAAGACTCATCATCTTTTCCATATTGTTAGACGCCCTGGTTTTGAGAGTGATTATCAACGAAGATATAACGACTTCTGAACAAAGGACTAATGCTCTAGCAACCTTTTTTCATACCAAGACAATGCACATTAGAGCTTCACTATGTTGCATAGCAACTGCTATGTGTAAAGCAGATGGTAAAGGTAATCTTCTAAAGGATAGTGGTTGTGGGCATCTTGGCTCATTGGAGGGATCTGTAACTGAAACTCCTTTGGTTGATTTTTACCAAGTATCAGAAGAAAGCTTCTCTAAGGGGTATGTTTACTAAAACCCCGGTAGAGTGCGGGCCCCGCGGTAGAGTGCGGATGCCATATAAGGAATGGGCGTTCCGTCCTGAAAAAGAAAAGCCGGAATTTAAATATGCGCTAAGGTGCGCGGCGCCCTTGTGCGCCCCGCACCTTAGCGCATCATATGGCTGCGTGGGAGACATATGTGGTACGCTGATGGGCAAGCAGACGAGCAGAGCCACAGTACAATGGTTAAGGCACCTACGAATGGTGCAGAGATCAGGGGTTTGATCCCCACAGAGCCCAATAAAGATGGCTGGCTGAGGCATTGAAATAATGAGCAGCATAAGGCAGCATGCTAATGTTTTTGGTGGCATATTAATACTGGGCGGCATAAGGCAGCACGCTGATGTTTATGGAGGCATACTAATACTGGGCGGTATAAGTGGCGCGCTGATGTGCAGGAAGAAGAGCAGAGCCACAGCACAGTGGTTAAGACACTGACCAATTGTCCAGGGATCAGGGGTTCAATCCCCCACAGTGCCCAATGAAGGCTGGCTGAGGCATAACATATTATGGGGAAGATTGCTTTAGGAGGCATTTTATTTTTATTGTAATTATCATTAATAGCAAACGCACTCTCAAATCGTGTTAACATAAGGCGCCCTATAAGGCACATTTTAAAGTGCACTGTCCGCCACGGCACCCTAAAATGTACCCTATAGGGCACCCTATAAGTTGCGTCACAGGAAAATGTACAGTGCCCCTTATATGGACGGAAACCATAAGGTGCCCTATAGGGCGCCCTCATAGGCACCTTATGGGTACAGTACGCTGAGGGTGTATTTGCTGGCAGCAAAATATGTACAGTAAAAAACAGATAATACTTTGGACAACCCCATCAAATAACCCCACTGTGGATCTGAACCCATGCCCTCTGGTATCACAGGCAAAGACATAACCATTGAGCTACAGCTACTAGCAAGCCTCTGGCTGGCTGCAGAGAGCCTGCACGTCACCACACAGACAGTCTGCTGCAGTCACCAGGATAAGGTTAGCCCACCCGTACCCATGATGCACTGCACATGCAAATCAGCTGTCCACAGATGAATACAAGATGGGCAATGCACCCCCACAGCACCTCGGCCTGGTAGAGGGAAGTGACCATGTGCACCCACACACCACCTCGGCCTGGTAGGGGGTACTGACTGTGTGTTTTACTAGCACAGAGTAGCTACACACTGTCACATTGTGCGGGTACTGTTCTCACCCTGAGGGTGCAGTGAGGCGCCCAGGACCAGGTCCACAACACCTTCCATGGCTGAATGAGGCCATGCTGGAGGTCCAAAGCAGTGTTAATGTGTGAGATAGGTAGTTTCTGCACAAACACCTTGGATATCTCTGTCTGTTTCAATCAGGTGTAGCCCCCATAGGCCATGCCTGCCGCCGCTGCCGCACACACCCCCCCCAAAAGGGGCAGCAAACAGGGTCTCCTATCAATAGATCCACATTCTACCTCCCTGCAAAGGTGGTAGTAGAGGGGACCATCAACCCAGGTCCTGCTGCAGAACAGACACCCCCACAGGGCAGTCAATGCAGCTCCATACAAATCAGCAGACATACATTAGGCCTGGATATGGTGAGCTGCACCCCACCACCATCTGATATTCTCCTGCAGCAAGTCATCAGCCACTGCACCCCACAAGCAGCTCAATCAAGACACATACCAGCTGCAAACAGTGTGCTAGTTAGTCCACAGTGCATGTTCCCAGTGGAGATGCATGCACCCAGAACTGGGATGTCAGCATACACAGCAAGCAGTTAAATCAGTGACTGGGCCCCAAAACAAAACCCATATATATCACATGAGAGAAATAGTATATAGCACTATGGGGGTGCCTAGCCATGCTGTGGTCACTTCACAGTCAGGGTGAGAGTGATCTCTCAGCAGGACATACTGGGGTCACCCTGTCTGTGTAGGTGGTGGCTGGCACCAAAATGTCCCAGTCAGTGCCCTATGCCCTGTGCAGATGCACCCTGGCCAGGCCACCCTGTCCAGCCTATACCCATGGTACCTTGCTCCTCATTATGCACATTGGCAGCCCAATACTGGCAACATTGCTGGCAGTGTGGGCTGTGGAAGGTGTTTGCAGCCACCACACACTGGATAGACAGACAGCCACCCCCACACCTATGCCAGCATTGTGCTACTATAGAGGAGTCCAGCAGCCATACCCACCACACCAGTCCTGGGCACAGTACAGGCATGGATATGGTACGCACTACTGTTGGGGGTCACTCCCCAGGGTGGTAAACACTGTCAGAGACCAGACCTGCAGCGCACACCGCAGACATCACAATGATTGTTATGGTGGAGATCAATGAGCAAAATGTGCTTAACGTAGGAATTGATATCTGCCAGTTATCATGGGCAACGTTTGATAGCTGTGTACCATATACCCAGGTGTAGGGTGGCATTGCTAAGGTATGCAACTGCTACTATTGGGAGATACAGGCAGGGCCCAATTTCCTGCCTCTCCAGGAGGCATTGGCCAATGGGGCTTGTGGGTGTGTGTGTGGCTGTGTCTGGCCCTGTTGGCTGCTGCTTTACGGCAGAGTGTCCCAACTCCAGTCCTGGTGTTCCAATCACTGTTCGGGTTTTCATGCTGTCCCTCATAAATATGCATGAGCTACATCAGCATACCATGGGGGTGGTGCATAGATATGCAGCACAGGCATCTTTATTAGAGGCAGCATGGATCCTGAATGGTGTGGGGCCCTCCAGGACTGCATTTGGGAGACTCTGCTCTAGGTAATGCGGCTGTTTATGGTGTCTGTGTTTGGTGTGGTAAAATATAGGCCTGTGAACCATGCATATGTTCTCAGCAATAAAGGTTTCTCCTTACTATCACGGTTTAGATGTAGGAAACATATGTGGACTGGATTGGCAGTAGCCCCAGCTGGGCTTTGAACCTGTGACCTTCTGTTCCTACACACACTGTCTGTGTGCACTGCACCACCGTGTTGCCACAGATGTGCTGTGTTCACTGGGGAGTCCATGACTGTACATCCGACAGAGCCTGTCTGTTGCGGTGGACGGTGCCAGCCTGCACAAGCCTAAGCCACTGTCTGCTGTGGTTTGCAGCCACTGCCCCCTCCCCACCTGTACCCTTCCGCCAACATGAAGACATGTCCCTATCTGGGAAAAAGCATATGACCTGATTGAGTTGTGGCACTCCAGGACTGAATTTGGGGGACTCGGCTGTAGGTAATGCCCATTGTTATGGTTTGTGTGTGGTGTACGGTAAAATATAGGTGTTGGAATCATGCTTATGTTCTCTGCCATAAAGGAGTGTCTGTACTATCACTGTTTAGTGGTGGGTAAAACTATGGGGACTGGGGTGACAGGAGCCCCAGCTGGGACTTGAACCTATGACCCTCTGGTTCTTCAGACACTGGCTGTGTCCGCTGCACCACACTGTGGCTACAGGGACAGTGCAGTCTCTGGAGATAGGAAACCTGGCCGCACGAGTCAGACACCCTGCTCTGCACAATTTTACTGTGGGCTCGTTTACCTTGTATGGGGACAGGGGTGTAATTAAACCTCACAAATGACCTCCAAAAAATGTGGAAAAAATCAAAACCAAGCTGGGCAACAGTGATATCAATGGGCAACATGAAAAACACTCCCAGGAAAGCTCCATTAAAATGCAGTGAGTTTTGAATGAGTCTACGGAGCGTAGACCCTTCCAAAAATCATTTCTTCTTTTTGGAGCTTTCCTGGGAGTGTTTTTTATGGTTTCCCATTAATATCAATGTTGCCCAGCTGGATTATAATTTATTTGGAATTTTTTGTGGTCATTTTCAATTTATATTTGCTATTTTGTTCTGTGCACATGTATCACACTGCTCACGTTTTGCAGGTTTCCCCGGTTTTGCTGTACATTGCTGACGGAAATGGTTTCTCTTCCCTTTAAATCGGCTCTAACGCGAGGGTTTCACTCGCGGTATTTTTTATGCCGAAATTCAGCCCCGCTCCTGTGCGGGAAGCCTCTCCCCTCCCACTCTCCACCCATTGACCCCGTCCCCCTGCCCCTTGGGAGCCTTCCTCTGCCCTCCGTAAACGTTTCCCCGCCTCTATCGCACATCAGCGCCCTGCACACGTGCGCCGGCCCGTTAATGTGACGCGCATGTGTGCGCGGCGCTTAAGAGCACTTAAGTGCATCATTAGCGTACGCTCTTGTGCGCCGCGCACGTGTGCGCGGTTTAGTAAACATACCCCTAAGTTTCTTAGAAATATGAACCTTAGTGGCTCGCCTCAACATATTACCTACGAAACTGATTAAAGGAGGGGAAGAGCTGTTTTGTGTCTTTTCTCGCTAAATTTATTTAATTTATTTATTAATGTAAACAGATTTGTATACCACCTTATCCTACAATCAAAGTGATTGTAAATGGTAATGACTAACTGTTCTTTCAGTGAGGAGCAGTTTCCAATGTATTTAAAGAAGGCAGTTATCCAACCTATCAAGAAAAATCAGGCTTAAGTATAAATAATCTCAACTGTTATAGGCCAATGTCACCTTTTTTAGAAAAACTGACTAAGAAAATGGTTATGTGTCAGTCATCTGATTACTTAGAAGAGTGTCAAGTTTTGGCAGATGGCCAGTTTGGCTTTCAGGCAGGATACAGTGCAGAAGCTGCTTTCCAGTATATTGATGCATTTGACACAATAGTCCATGATATTTTGGTCATTGGGGTGCATACTTTCGGAAATGAAGGGAAGGCTTTTCGCTGCTTCTAATTCTTTTTAACAGGGCAATCACAGCAGGTTCACTGAGGGATGGCTTACTCGGAAGTATTGGTCTTAGAATTTGGAGTGCCTCAGAGTTCCTTAAGCTCACCTGCTCTATTTAATATCTATCTTTAACCTTTAGCAAAATTACAAGTATTAATTACATAATGTATGCAGATCATTTCCAATATTTTAGATGGCCATAGAGACGATATTATTGCCAATTTGAATGCTTCATTGATGAATACGGAGATTTGGTTGTTGACAAATAATCTGTAGTTAAATTAGGATAAAAGAAATGTTTTGAGTGAGGAGACCATCTATGTGCGCTTTCCAGAGGTAGAAGTAGGAGATATAGTTCTTGTGTTCAGTCCAGAGATTAAGGGATATGTTTACTAAATGGCGCTAACATCGCAGCTGCGACGTTACCGCACGATACGTGATGTTATTGCGCGATAATGGTGCATTACCATGCGAGAACGTCATGTATTGCGCGATAACGTCTCTGGCGGCGTTAAGGTGCGCAGAGGGTGGAGTAAGGCTACCCAGAGGGTGGAGTAAGGCTCCCCAGGGGTGGAGATAAGGGGTCAGTGGGCAGAGAGTGGGCGGGGAGAGGCCCCATGCACACTAACGCCGTGAAATGAAGGTCTGAAAAATAGCGTCAGTGAAAACCTTGCGCTAGAGGCACATTTGCAGGGGAGAGAGACCATTTCAGTCAGCAATGTGCAGCAAAGGCAGGAAACCAAGAAAAGTGATAGTAGTGATACACGTGCAGCAACATCATACTGCCCAAAGATGAGAGGGCACTACGATGAGGCTGCAGGGTGCTACAGGCGGGACATGCAGTGTGCATCTGGGGCACAGGGTGGGCTAGGCAGATGCCTAGGTGACACATAGGACTGTAGAAGCGGAAAACCAGCAAGACAGCAACTGACCGAGGGCAAAGATGGCCATGAGCGTGTGTCCCACAGTGTCCCAGGGGACTGTACCCAGCATGTACCCCAAAGTAGCGCCAATTTTTAAAAAGGGTTCCAGGGGTGATCCGGGAAATTACAGACCGGTGAGCCTGACATCAGTACCGGGGAAAAATGGTAGAAACCATCATAAAGAATAAAATTACTCAGCATGTAGATAGTCATGGCCTAATGGGAGACAGCCAACATGGCTTTAGACAAGGAAGATCTTGTCTTACTAATCTGTTATGTTTTTTTGAAAGTGTGAATAAACAGGTAGACAAAGGTGAGTCGGTTGATATTGTGTATCTGGACTTTCAGAAAGCCTTTGACAAGGTCCCTCAGAAGAGACTTTTGGCAAAACTAAAAAGTCATGGGATAGGAGGCAGTGTACTATTGTTGATCGGGAAACTGGTTAAAAGATAGAAAGGAGTGGAGGAGTGGCCTAGTGGTTGGGGCAAGGTACTTCAGGCCGGAAGGTCAGGGGTTCAAATCCCACTAGAGGACAGCAACCTTGGGCCAGAAGGAATGGGGTTTCTAGTCCCACAGGTGCTTCTTGTGGTCTTGGGCAAGTCACTTAACCCTCCATAGCCCATGTTCCCTGTAAAATAGTTATCTCCAAGTTATAATGCCCTATTCAATGTAATTTCAGTTTGTTCAATGTAAACTGCACTGATGCAGAATAGCGTGGTATATAAGAGAATGTAAGTAAATAAATAATAAATAAAGCAGAGGGTAGGGCTAAATGGCCAATATTTCTCAATGGAAAAATGTGAATAGTGGCGTACCCCAGGGATATGTACTGGGTCTGCTACTTTCTGACATATTCATAAATGACCTGGAAAAGGGAATAACGAGTGAGGTTATCAAATTTGCAGCGACACAAAACTGTTTAAAGTTGTTAAAACCCAAGAGGACTGTGGAAAACTGCAGGAGGATTTGGATAAATTGGAAGACTGGGCATCCAAATGGCAGATGAAATTTAATGTGGACAAGTGCAAAGTTATGCACCTAGGAAAGAACAACCCACACTATGGTTACACGATGCAAGGTTCCACATTGGGAACCACCACCCTGGAAAAAGGTATCATAAGGAAAGGAATGGAAAATAAAACAAAGGATATTATAATGCCTCTGTATCATTCCATGGTACGACCGCACCTTGAATATTGTGTGCAATTCTGGTCACCGTATCTTAAAAAGGATATAGCGTTATTAGAAAAGGTACAGAGAAGAGCCACAAAATGGTAAAAGGGATGGAAGGCTATTCCTATGAAGAGAGGCTACAAAGGTTAGGGCTCTTCAACCTGGAAAAGAGACGGCTGAGGGGAGATATGATAGAGGTCTATAAATTAATGAATGGAGTGGAACGAGTAAACGTAGATCAATTGTTTACGCTATCAGAATATAGAAAGACTAGGGGACTTGCAATGAAGCTACAGGGTAAACTATTTAAGACAAATAAGAGAAAATATTTTTTCACTCAACGTGTAATCAAACTCTGGAATTTGTTACCGGAGGATGTAGTAAGAGCTGTTAGTGTAGCTGGGTTTAAAAAAGGTTTTGACAAGTTCCTGGAGGAAAGGTCCATAAATCATTATTAAAAAGGGACCCAGGATATCGATGCTTGACCCAATACAAGCATTGTGGAGCCTGTGTCTTTTGGGGATACTGCTAGGTACGTATGACCTAGATTGGCCACTGTTGGAAACAGGATACTAGGCTTGATGGACCTTGGTCTGACCCAGTATGGCATATCTTATGTTCTTATGTTCTTAAAGGGCACATAACATCGGCAGGCGGTGCTGGGGGGAAGCATGGATATCTGTGCAGGCACCCCTGCCCCATATCACACACCATAGGCAGCCGCCTACCGGCACACTGGATGGCCTGGGACTGCGCACCACCAGCACCACCTGCCGAAGGGCATGTCAGCATGGTGGCGGAGGGGTGCTAGTGGCGGAGGGGGCAGTGGCATCTGCCCACAGCAGACCACGGCCAAGCCCCATTTAGGTGGGTGCCGTGCACTGCAACAGACAAGGTCTGTCTGACGAACAGTCATGGTATCCTCAGGGAATGATCTGTCCCTATGGCAACAGTTTGGTGCAGTACACACAGCCAGTGTGTTCAGGGGTAGAAGGTCACAGGTTCAAGTCCCAGCTGTGGCTCCTGCCAACCATGTCCCTATATTTTGCCCAGTACTAAACCATGGTAATAAAGACGGAACCTTTTCTTGCAGATAAAATAAACACGCTATAAACGCCTATATTTTACCCTACAGAGCACAGACACCATAAATATGTGCAATCCCTAGAGCAGAGTTTCCCAACTGCAGTCCTGGAGGGCCAAACAGCATTCAGGTTTCATGCTGTCCCTAATAAATATGTCTTTGCTGCATTTGTATGCCGTCCCCCCCATTCTATGCAAATGTATCTCGTGCATATTTATTAGGGACAGCATGAAAAGCTGAACCATGTTTGGCCCACCAGGACCAGAGTTGGGAACCTCTGCCCTAGAGCAGCGGCCAACAGGGGCATAAACACCCACACCCGCAGGCTCCACTATCCATAGCCTCAAGGAGAGTCAGGCTGTTGGGCCCTGCGCGGAGCAACATCTCCCAATACTAGCACCTGCATACCTTAGCAATGCCGTCCTAAACTTGGTAACACGTTCCACATATATCAAAAGGTTGCTATGATTAATGTCAGATAACAACTCCTAAGTTAAACACAATTTGTTGACAGAGATTCATCATAGCAACCTTTCTGATATCTGTGGAGTGTGTTTCAGTTTTTGCTTCTGACAGTGTTTACCACCCCAGGGAGTGACCCCAACAGTATTGCGTACCATAGCAATGCCCACACTGTGCCCAGGACTGGTGTGGCGGCCAGGGCTGCCAAAAACCTCTCTATTTGCACAATGCAGGCATAGGCGTGGGAGTGTGTGTATGTCTATCCAGTGTTTTGTGGCTCCCTACACCTTCTTGAGCCCACAGTGCTTACACTGTTTCCAGTGTTAGCCTGCCAATGTGCATAATGAGGAGCAAGGTACTGTGGGTATGGCCCGGACAGGGTGGCCTGGGCAGGATGCATCTGCACAGGGCATAAGGCAATGGCTGGGACATTGTAGTGCCCGACCACCACCTGCACAGACAGGGTGGCCACAGCATGTCATGCTGTGGGGTCACTCTCACCCTGACTGAGCAGTGACCATGTCATGGCTAGGTTCCCCCATAGTACTGTACCCTTTTTCTCTTAAGTGATATCTATGGGTCACTTTTTCTGGGGCCCAGTTACTGATATACCTGCTTGGTGTGTGTGCTCACATCCCATTTGTGGGTGCACACAGTTCCTTCAGGAACATATATTAGCTAGTAGACTGTCTGCAGTTAACATGTGCATGGCTGGAACACCTTGTAGGGTGCAGTGGGTGGAGACTGACTGTGCTCTCTGCTGGTGAATGTCAGATAGAGATGGGGATGGGGATGGGGATGGGGATGGGGATGGGGGTGGGGGGTGGGGGATGGGGATGGGGGTGGGGGGGGGGGGAGCTGAGCTTTTCTAGGCCTACTGCCTGTCTGCCAGTGCCTTATGTGATGCTTACAGATCTGCATTGACTGCTCTGTAGGGTGCCTATTCCCCAGCAGGACTGGGGTTGATGGTCCCCTCTACTGCCACCATTGAAAAGAATGTGGATCTGTTGTTTGAGATCCTGTTCCCCCACCCTGATCCACAGAGGGCGAGTTGGGTGGTGCTACATAGTCCACTTTTCGGTCCAACCACCGCCCTTCTCTTATAACATGTGATCATGGCAACCACACAGGATATGCACTATTCTGGGTACATCATAGTCCACAAGGGCTAGACGTGACTGGGAAATACAGATGGACACAGGTCTATCCTAGGTGTGTCTGCAAGGACTACCTATCACACACAAGCACTAATGGGGACCTACAGCACAGCCTATCTCAGCCAAGCTAGGTGCTGTGGACCTGGTGCTGGGCGCCCCACCTCACCCTCAGGATGAGCACAGGACTCGCACAATGTCACGGTCTGTAGCTACTCTGTGCCTGTAACACACACGGTCATTTCCCCCTACCAGGCCGGGGTGCTATAGAGGCGCATACCCCATCTTTTGAGCAGTTGTAGGCTGCTGATCTGCATGTGCAGTGCATCATGGGTATGGGTGGGTTTACCCTATCCTGGTAACCACAGCAGACAGTTTGTGTGGTGACCTGCAGTCTTTCTGTAGCTAGCCAGCAGTTTGCTAGACATTATAGAGATGTAGCCCACTGGTTACTTCAATGACTGCAGAGGCAGAGGTCATGGGTTTGATCCCACAGTGGTGTTATTTAATAAGGCTGTCTGAGGTTTTTCCTTTTAATTTAAATCAGTGCTGCCTGCAGAAACACCCTCACAGTGCCATAGCCTAAGGTGCCTCATAAGGCACTCTTTAAGGTGCCCTATAAAGCACCCTATAGGGCACATTATAAGGTGCCTTGGCGGACAATGCACTTTATAATGTGCTCTATGGAGTGCCTTATGCGGCGCCTTAGATTACAGCACTCTGAGGGTGTTTTTGCTGGCAACACTGATTTCAATTTTAAAAAGTAAGTGCCTCAGACAGCCTTATTACATAACACTACTGCAGAATCAAACCCATGACCTTTATCTCCACAGTCATTGCAGTAACCAGTGGGCTACATCTTTATTGCTTCTAGCACTGTGCTGGCATGAACTTAGGGTTAACGCGCGTTAACGTGCCATGGCGCTCACTATTCACATGATACAGATTCTTGCTACCTTGCCGCCGGAACACCCACTCCTTATATGCCATTCTTCACATTAACGCTGCAGCTAGCACCAGTAACATTAAGACGGTTTAGTAAACATACCCCTAAGAGTTTGATGAGATTCCTCTTTGAACATGCAAAAACAAATTAGCTCAGCTGTGAAAATATGTTCTTTTTTTTTAATCTTTGGAATATTCATGATCTTCACCCCATATGCAGATGACTCTGATTTGGCTAGTATAGTCCAAGCATTAGTTATTACTTCATATACAAATAAACCGTTCTGTAATAAAATTATGCACAAATGGTCAGAACTAAATGTGAGTTTGTCTTATTTTTTATGTCTCCCAGTGATTCTCCCTCCTTCCCTTGTGATATGAATGACTCTATTCTTTCCTGTTTTTATTGGAGCCCTCTTCTATTTTATTGTTTTATTGTATTTTTTAGACATTGTTGTACACTGCTCTGCTGAGAGCCCTTAAAGGGTAGTTTATCAAATAATAAACCATAACCATAACTAAAGTAAGGAAAAAGACCTCAGAGAGCAGAAAATGCCACAATGATATTTTGGGTTTCTCTTTCACACCATAGGTCATAAAGAAACCTTCCTCTTCTCAACATTCAAATAACTTCCAAAATGTTTTCTTTTCAAATAACTGCCAAACCTTGTTAACAAACAAGGGTGGTAAAAAAGAAAATGTGGCTGCCTTTGAATCCTGACTCCTTTATTCTCCTATTTATCACCCTTTCCTCTTAGTTTACCCTGGTTCCCTGTTTGTTGTGTTTGTCTGGAATAGGTTGTAAGCTCTATTAAGCAAGGACTGTCTCTTATGGTTATGTTTACAGAGCTGCGTATGCCTTGTAGTGCTATAGAAATGTTAATTTATTTATTTATTTACATTCTCTTATATACCGCGCTATTCTGCATCAGTGCGGTTTACATTGAACAAACTGAAATTACATTGAACAGGGCATTATAACTTGGAGAAAACTATTTATAGGGAACATGGGCTATGGAGGGTTAAGTGGCTTGCCCAAGACCACAAGGAGCACCTGTTAGACTAGAAACTCCAGTCCTTCCAGCCCAAGGTTGCTGTCCGCTAGTGGGATTTGAACCCCTGACCTTCTTGCCTGAAGTACCTTGCCCCAACCACTAGGCCACTCCTCCACCATTGCTAAATAGTAACAGTAATAGTAATACAATTTCTCTCATTTATTCATAAAAATAAGCAATACTTCCCTGAAATGTTTCAGTGTTTCAAATCAATCTCCGACGCTATCAGCATTTAGCTATTGTTGCATCAGGAGAATCTGTTAGTAAAGCATGAGTAAGCCCGGCCCCAAAAGACTGTAGGTGGCATTTTGTAAAGAATGCCCAGGTGCAATCTTAGATGTCTTAGGCAAAATGTCCCAAAAAATGCCTGGCATATGCAAGATTGGGACCAATTTTACAATTCACAAACATCTATGTACTCAATATGGACATTCACAGGGAAGGTTACATAGACGTCCTGGCCATGGCATTCTAGACAGGGGACATGTTCTAGTCCACCACACTGCAAGCTTAGATGTTTGGCAGCGCTACAACCGCACTACATGTGCCCCCATTTTTTATCCACAATTTTTACGATTGTGGATAGTATGGTGCTATTAAGGGGCCATCTTCTCTATACCCTATGGATGTTGTCCTGGCATAACGAGCACATTATCAATGAATTTCTATGATTGTTCGAGGACATCCTAGTGCTTGGCAACTGCTGGACATGCCTCCACCATGTCCACATTCCAACACGGATGTCCTCGTGCCGGAGAATTCTCTAAAACTGGTTTCTAAATTGGCTCCAGGGATGTCTTCCAGATTTGGATGTCTGTGTGCCCGGTTTTCCTCCCAGATACCTTATAAACATATAGGGGCTTGTTTACAAAGCCACGTTAGCGGTTCGCGATCGTTATCGGAGCCACGGCCCCATTGATTTCAATGGGGCCGCGGCTCCGATAACGATCGCGAATCGCTACCGCGGCTTTGTAAACAAGTCCCATAATGTTATTACTCTCAAGTCTCGGCAACCCTACCAATTCAATCTTATGCACTCCACATGCTCCTTAAAATACTTTTAACCCCAAGAAAATATAGCTTTCACAATCTCAAACTGAAATGACTTAGTGCAGCAATTCGTATTAAAACATAAATCCCAACTAACATTCACATCTTAACTGCAGCAATCCTAATATTATCTCCCAAACCTATTCATATAAGACAAAAAATATAAGCATAACCTAAAATAGCACTCAACAACCAAACAGCAAGTGGCATTCACTTAAGCTTGACTACACGCCGCAACCAATTCTTTGTTGGCTTTCATAAATAGGCCATGCATGCACATTCAATCTTGAAGGAAACCATTGTCTTACAACCAATCACAACCTACCAACAAGTGACGTCTGCAAAGGAATCCCCATACACATTCTCATAGTCTGTCACTTCAGAATCATTGCAAATTTTCACCAATGGTCCTATAACAAAATGTCTAAATTACCCCAGTCAATCAAGTCAGCAGGATTTTTAAACCCATGAACACATAAAGCTCTTGCATGACACATTGCAGCCACAACAAGCTTACATTGTTACTTAAGTGAATCCCTGCTCATATATATTCAAATCATTCTGCTCTCATGTGTTACACTTGCATATACAGATAAACAAAAATAGTCATTGTTACACACATGCAAACACAACATAACCAAACAGAAAACCTAGACTATTGCAATGCATTATAAAGAACCACCTAAAGATACGTACCATCAATTTGCACAAATCATGGTATTTGAATGATTTATGTGTGTAAATGGGTATTTATGGGCATACTTTCCTCAATCACAATTTTATAAGTATGCATGTCAGCTTAGGGCTGGTGTAAGTGATCACGCCTTAAAATAACGTGTGTTTTTGACCATCTAAGCTACTATTTTATAAAGAATAAAATTACTTTCTAAATGTGTCTCTTGCACACTCTCAGTTGCAAAGATTGCAGAGGGGAGCATGGCCCTCCACAAGGGTTCATTGGCTCAGTCACCAAGGCCCGAAGACCAAATTGCAAGCCCAGGAAGGAGCCACCGAGCACAGGATAGGGTGAAAGTACTGAACTCCCTGCAGGAATGGGCCACATCCTGGTGTGAGGTCAGGGAGCTTCCTGTTACAGGCCCTCTAAAAGAAGCAAAGACCACCACCTGAACCCTCAGTGAACTGAGGAAAAAGCTTCTATCAAATCCATCCTGGCTGTGCAGCTGAGTTTTGAACAGATTGAAGGGGAGATAGAAGATTCAATGGGAGACCAATGAGGAGCAATTTGCAGTAGTTTAACCCTGGGAGTACCGATGGGGTCAAAAGTGACCCCATTGCAAGTTTCACAACGCGTATCTCGGAAACTAGTTGTTCAAGAATGCAATCTTTTTATGACTTTTCACATGTCAATATTCTCTTTATATTGCGCCATGAGAGGAATAATTTTCATCCGCTAGGTGACGCTAGTGATGAATTGCAGCACAGAGTACCAGTGGGGACATTTTTGACCCCAGTTGCTTACATCCGGTTTGGATCGTGTTACAATTTGCAGTTTTGTGAGTTTTTTGATCTGACAAAGGTATTTATCATTAATTACACAGGTACACTACCAAAAAACTGCCTCCAGTTTTGCAACTGATTCCTATAGATTTTGGGGTGCTGAATCCAGGAAAATAGCCAAAATGTTCCATCACGTCACGTTTTCTTGCAAAAATTAGATTTCTTACCCATATAAGGAATGTTCACATAATTTCTTTTTAGCCGACTGCAGTTTATTTTCTTGGCCCAAAATAGAGGTTGTAATGGTTAACTAACTAGAAACACTCCCTCATGATATTTTAGAGTGTTTTGTATTCATTTTATACATTAACAGGACAATTGGGAGGCGGGGGGCTAAATCCAGTACTCGCGCTGGCGCATGTTCTTTCCTGTTCGCCTCGCCTCGTTCGCTCGCTCAAACACGGTGGTTGCGACATGAACGTTCCTGTCAAATTTCAGTTTCTTGCAAGTTCATTATTACCTTTTGTTTGCTCAGTCGTAATCCAGCTTTATTCCGAAGTGGTTCACTACAGTTGTAGTTTGCAGTGCTGTGTATTTGTGATGGCTCACAGAGCCAGAGGTTGCGTCAACTCTCTGGACAGTTTTTGTTTTATTTGTGGGGAATATACCGTGAAAAAGCGGCAGAGGAACATTTCTGCATTTATTAAAAAAGTATATTTCGCCTATTTCGGTTTGAAGTTAGGCGATCAAGACAAACCGTGGGCTCCTCACAAAGTGTGCAAGACATGTGAGGAAGATCTACGCTTATGGATGAAAGGTAAAAAACAAGCATTTCGTTTCGGAATACCTATGATGTGGCGTGAACAAAGAGACCACAGCAGTGACTGCTATTTTTGCTCTTGCATTGTGAAGGGATACAACTTAAAAAATAAGAACGTAATAAGTTACCCCAACCTTCCCTCAGCAATTAGGCCTATGCCTCATAGCAACGAAGTACCTGTGCCTGAACCACCAAAATCTTTGGATCATATTTGTTGTGGACGGTTCTGATCATGATGAGACTCATCAGATGGCTTTTCCCGATGAGTCCAGTACTTCCGAGTTTGAAACTGAACCAGATCCGAAACCTGAACTTTTTCTCTCAAGCTGAATTGAATGATTTAGTCCGGGATTAGGACTCCCAAAAGATGCTGCCCAACTGCTAGGTTCTCGGCTTAAACAGAAAAATCTATTGTCACCAGGAACAACTTTTTATTGGTACCGCAACCGCGAGACACAATTTTTGAAGTATTTCAGCAAAGAGGAAGATTTGGTATTTTGCAACGATATATACGGAGTGATGGAAAAGTTTAAACTCAAGTATGATCCTGCTGAATGGCGGCTGTTCATTGATTCGTCAAAAGACAGCATAAAAAGGTGTTCTTCTTCATAATGGCAACACATTCGCTTCAGTTCCTATTGCTCACTCTGTTATTCTCCAAGAAAAATACGAGAATTTGGCCCTGATTCTTCAGAAGATTCGTTATGATGAGCATAAGTGGATGATTTGTGGAGACTTTAAAATTCTATCCATGCTATTAGGGCAGCAATCCGGTTTCACCAAAATCCCTGCTTCCTTTGCTTGTGGGATAGCCGGGCCCGCGACCTACACTGGGGGAAAATAGACTGGCCAATTCGGGAGTATTTGAGACCCGGTGAGAAAAATGTTCTTCATGAGAGCTTGGTACCTCGTGATAAAATTCTATTACCACCTCTCCACATTAAGTTGGGTCTCATTAAGCAATTCATCAAGTCCTTCCAAAAGATGGTGAGTGCTTTCGGTACCTTTGCTCAAAGTTCCCCTGACTTTCTGAAGCAAAGCTAAAGGAAGGAGTGTTTGTTGGCCCTGATATAAGGAAACTCATTTCAGATGGAGCATTCGCTGAAACGATGTCTGAGAAGGAAAAGAAGCCTGGGATTCCTTCAAGGATGTTGTTCTCAAATTCTTGGGGAACAGGCGGGATGAGAACTATAAGGATATTGTTGCCAGGATGCTCAATGCCTTCAAAGAACAAGGCTGTAACATGAGCCTGAAAGTCCATTTCTTGCACTCCATGTGACTACTTTCCCGAAAACTTGGGGGCGTACAGTGAAGAACAAGGTGAAAGGTTTCACCAGGACATCAAGGACGCAGAGAGAAAGTACCAAGGAAGATGGAAACACCACTATGATGGCTGATTTCTGCTGGTTGCTGCTGCGGGAAACCCCAGATGAAAAATACGCCAAGCAGCGCACCAAGAGAAGCATTCGGGGGAAGAAGAAACGGGCCCACCAGGAGATTGATTGACCCAAGAATGACTTTAAAATCTAAACTGTGTTGACAAATATCGGTGTTTTACTAAACTTTGAAATAAAAATTTGCTAGTTATTACCACAGTGTCGGATCATTTATTAGAATTTTATTTTCACACCATCGGGTGTTTGTCTTCATGTATTGCAATGGTGCGGTTTGCGTTTTCTATTCTTACATACATACCTGTACAACATTTTTTGCACATTTCTTTGCTTTGCTTTGTATCTAACCTCGCTCTTATATGCTCAATGTTTGTGCACATGTAAGTGGCTGTTTTAAGTGCAGACAATTTTGCTACCATCACAGTGTGTTTTGTTGACATTATTCTTATGTGCTGCCTTGTTGCAATTTTCTTTATTCTTATTTGAATAACTACTAAACAATTAGTATAAAGAATTCATCCAAGAAACTTTTATCTCGATTGCACTCAATCTGAAACGTTCACCTCAAACTGCTAAACCAATGTAGCAAAAAATCTGTACGTGATGGAGCAAATTGGTTACCAGATTTGGATTCAGCGCACCAAAAAACATAAAAATCAATCGAAACATTAGAGGCAGTTTAAAAAAATTTTTTTTTAGTGTACCTGTGTTATGTATCATTTATTTTTTGTACTCTTATTTTATGAAAATTACACATTTTCTGTAATTGATATCATACGTTCTCTCATTATTTCTGATGAAATCTAAAGGTTTTCAGCTCGTTCATCACGATTATTGTACACCTATAGTAAAACTGATTTGCATTTTATTCAGCTTTATCTTTGTTTATTTATTTTATGTTTATGTTTATGATGTCAAAGCGAAAGTATTCAGCTGCCCAAATAAGAGAAATATTGCAACAAGATGCTGACAGTGACGGCTCTGAGTCATCTGATGATGCAGCATATTCAGCAAGCGAAGAAGCATATCAGCCAGGTTCGGGCGATAAATCTGATGATGACAGTTATGATTCAGATGGCGACAGCAGTTGGTCACCAAGTGAATGTGAGACTGATGTTGAGCCAGTAACATCGCCTGCAGCAAAGAGTCAAGTTACAGGTCGAGGCAAAGGTCGAGGCTGTGTGGACGGGGAAGAAGGCAGGAGTCCTCGGTGTCAGTATCATCTGTGAGGAATCTTAGTTGTGGTCGTAGAGGAACTAAGAGGTCATCAACTATAAGCACAAATGTTGCCATTGAAGCCTATGTATCTAAGGATGCCACATCATGGAACAGGAAACCTATAAAGCAAGCTGCTGGAAGATATGCCAGAGCTAATGTCATGCCCGTACAACAAGGTCTTACAAGATATGCTGTACGAAATGTTGATGGCCCTCTCGCAGCATTCCACTTGTTCATGAGGAAGAACTTATTGAATGAAATCATGATGTGGACGAGCAAACAAGGAAGACACATTTATGATGACACCTGGAAAGATTTGACAGACGGAGAATTTCAACGTTTTCTTGGACTTCTGATCCTCTCAGGCGTGTACAAGTCATGAAATGAATCCATAGTTCAGTTGTGGAACCTTGAAGATGGTCGTTCTGTTTTTGGCAAAAATATGGCCCGTAACCATTTTCAGCAAATTTCTTGTGCTCTCAGATTTGATGATGCAACCAACAGACATGAACAATGAGGCGTGGATAAACTTGCTCCAATCAGACTCGTTTTTTGATACCTGGGAAGCAACTCTGAGTGACGCCATTGTTCCTGGTGAAAATGTTATCATGGATGAGAAACTGCTTACATTTCGTGGCCGTGTTCCATTCAGACAATATATTCCCAACAAACCTGGGAAATATGGCATAAAGCTATGGATGTTGTATGACAGTGCAATGTCATATGTTCTGCGTCTTCAAGTATTTATTTATTTACATTTTCTTATATACCGCGCTATTTTCCATCAGTGCGGTTTACATGGAACATTTTACATACACATTTCAAATGACTTGATTTGTGTTTACAAATAACAGGAATAGTAACTTGGAAAGAAACAGGGGTAACTATTTACATCTGTACAATGCGAATTGATTGGACCTTTGCGTAGATTTGCCTAGCTGGATGGTGAGTGATCGGTGGTGCTGTCATCCGGGTAATGTAGGAGGAAGAGGTGATGTTTCATGGCTTTTATGAACTGGGTTAGATTGGTGATATCACGGATACTGTGTGGAAGGGTGTTCCAGCATTTAGGTGCGGCGAACTTAAAAGCCCTGTTCGTTGTGCTTTGGCAACATTTGGTCGTTTCTTTTGGGACTACTAGTTTATTGGCGGCATGAGATCTTCTAGATCTATTAGGGGGGGTTATCAGTATGAGATTGAATAAGGAAGATGGGGCGAGTCCGTTTATGATCTTGAAGGTCATTAGTATGGTCTTGAATGTGATCCTGCCTTTTATAGGGAGCCAGTGTAATTGTTTCAGGATGGGTGTCATGTGTTCCCTCATGGCAGCGCCCTGGAGAACTCATGCTGCTCAGTTCATTGCTAGCTGTAATGGAAGCAAAGTGGATTGTGGTAGACCATGGAGTATTGCGTTGGCATAGTCGATATGTGGTAAGACCAGAGCTTGATACACTGTCCGGAAGTCATCTGGTTCAAGTAGGGAGCGTGCAGAGAGAGATGATCCTTGCGGGACCCCTTGACTCTGGTGGAAAGGTTCTGATGTTGTTTCTCCTGATCTTACGTGTTGCCATCTATCATAGAGATACAACTTGCACCATTTAAGTGCAGAGTCACATATCCCCTTCTCCTGGAGGCGGTGTAGGAGGAGATCATGGCAGACTGAGTTGAACGCGGCTGCGATGTCTAAGAAGATGAGCACATATCCCTGGTGTATGTTATCAATTCCTGTTATTATGGTACTGAAGAGGATGGTGAGGAGAGTCTCCACGCCGTGAGCAGCTCTAAAACCGTGCTGACATGAATCAAATGGGGCAGAAGCATCAATATGTTCTTGGATTTATGTTTGAACTTCTTTATGGATGATTTTCGCCAAGAGTGGGATGCTTGATATCGGCCTATATGAGTCTGGCTTCTTAGGGTCAAGCTTACTGTTCTTTAGTAGTGGCCTGATAGAGGTACGTTTGAGGGATTGGGGAAAGATCCCATTTGTGAAGGAGCAGTCCATTAGCTTGGATAGAAAAGGGCTGACAGTCGATCGTAGCTCTTTTATCCAGAACACCGGGCAAGGGTCGGTTTGTGCAGTGGTTGTGTTGATTCCGGCGATTATATCTTCAATTTGTTTTTAGACGGCTTGGAAAAAATGGACAGTGGTGCTAGTGATCCTGGTTTGATTGGAGTGTTGGGAGCAGTGAACTTATTGGTCTGGCACAGCTTCGTTTGTAAGAGGTCAGTGAAAACTTGAGGATGGATCAGGCTAGGTTTCTCAGGTGCTGGCTCTTTTGTTAGGTTCTTTACCAGGGTGAATAGGTTGTGTGATTTGTTTAGGGACCACTTTAGTGTGTCTGTGTGGAATCTTTTTATGCTCTCGGATATTGCATGGCAGTGTTTTTCCAGTTGCACATTGTATGCTATTAGATCATCCGTGGAGTAGGTTCTGCGCCAGCGTCTTTCCATTTTTCTTAGGCAGGTTAATGATGCTCTAAGTTCAGCGGAGTACCAGACTGCAGAGGTTCTTTTCTTAGTTGGATTGTTTGATGGTGGTCGCAGAGCAATAGCAGTGAACTTTTCATTCCAGGCAGATACCAACTCATCAGGGTCGATGGATGTCAAGTCGAGGAGTGAGCGAGTTTGGTCAAGGATCGCGTCTTTATATATATACAGGAAGGGAACTCAGACAAAACAGGGAACAGAATCAGGGTGAAAGGGTTGTGCTGCAACTCACTGAAGGATTGACGCGATCTGTCAGAAATGTTACCGTTGACAATTTCTTCTGTAGTTTATCCCTGTCATGGAAATTGCTAGAAAAACAAATGCCACTTTTGGGGACAATTCAAAAGAACAGAAAAGAATTACCTCCAGAATTTGTAACAGCAAAGGGCCGAGAGGTATTCACTTCACTGTTTGCCTTTTGTGATGACGCCACTCTGGTTTCCTATTGCCCAAAGAAAGGAAAAGTGGTTGTTCTTCTGAGCAGTTTGCATGATCAAGAAGAAGTAGATAACACACGTCCAGACAAAAAACCACGCATGATCTTGGACTGTAATTCTAGTAAAGGTGGAGTAGATATGGCAGATCAAATGTTGCGCACATATACCACAAAACGAATGACAAGACGCTGACCAGTGACAATCTTCTACAACATGTTGGACATCAGTGCTTTAAACGCCTTCATTGTTTGGATGTCACGAAATCCAGAATGGCAGTCCAAGTCAAAGCACAGACGTCGTCTATTCCTCTTGGAATTAGGAAAGCAGCTGCTTCAGAGTAATTGCAGCGAGACTTCTTCCAGCATTGAAGAAGCCACTGATGCTGTTTGCAATGTCGGGATTCCAAAGAAAAGGGCAAGGTGTCACTGCTGTTCCAGAGAAAAAGACAAGAAAAGCAACATAGGAGTGGAGGAGTGGCCTAGTGGTTGGGGCAAGGTACTTCAGGCCGGAAGGTCGGGGGTTCAAATCCCACTAGAGGACAGCAACCTTGGGCCAGAAGGACTGGGGTTTCTAGTCCCACAGGTGCTCCTTGTGGTCTTGGGCAAGCCACTTAACCCTCCATAGCCAATGTTCCCTGTAAAATAGTTATCTCCAAGTTATAATGCCCTGTTCAATGTAATTTCAGTTTGTTCAATGTAAACCGCACTGATGCAGAATAGCGTGGTATATAAGAGAATGTAAATAAAATAAATAAATAAACATAGTTTGCACCTCCTGCAAGTGCAATGTTTGCAAAGAACATTCAGAAATTGTCTGTGTCTCATGCAAATGACTGTAGTACTTTACTGTGTTCATCAAGTGCATGCAAAAACTGCTTTCATGGCAACTCTTCTTCATGTAATTTTATGATAAAGCATTACATTTCAAAACATTTAACCTTCATATAATAAATAATTAATTCGGAATAATATTTTGTCTGTTTAGTTTAAAATTTTCAGGGTTAACAATTAAAATTCGTCGTGGGGTCATTTATGACCCCAATGGTATTCAGTGTGTGTAAAAAGTCTCGGTAATTTCAGGGTTAAGAGGTGAAGAGAGTGTGGATAAAGGTTTTGGTAGTGTGTTCGGAAAGGAAAGGACAAATTTTGTTGTTGTTATAGAGAAAGAAATAACTGGTTTTAGTTGTCTGTTGGATATGTGCAGAGAAAGAGAGGAAAGTCAAAGATGACTTCAAAGTTACAATCTGAGGAGACAGAGAATATGACAGTATTGTTAAACAAGAATACAGAAAGGGAGAAGGGATGACATGGGTTTAGGGGGAAGATAAGAAGCTCCAATTTGGCTATATTTAATAGTAGTTCAAGGCGAGTTACATTCCTGTCCTATGAGAGCCTAGAATATAGGGGGTCGTTATTCAGCAGCAGCAAGGCGCGTTTAAAGCACCTGGCCATTGCCGATTTAATTAATCCAGATCTTCAGCATCAGAACTTATCTGGCATCCAGCACTGAATATCTTGTTTTGCTAGACAATGTGGTTACTATCTGGTAAGCAGCGATATTCAGCCGCTAACCAAATAGTGAAAACCAGATGATGTTAGAACAGCCATAGACCTGTTCTGAACATCACTGCTAACCAGAAAGCAACCAGGACCTCCCTCAATCCACCCACAGACTGCCACGGTTTTAACCAGACATCTTTTCTGCGGTCTGTAATAATATTCATTGGCATTATTGGGTGCTGCTAACTGGTTAAACTGCTTTGAGTATGCCCCCCTAAGTTTGTACTTGAGACAATGGATGGTTAAGTGACTTGCCAAGGAGTGTCACTCTGACTCCCAAGACGCTGCTCTAACCACTAGATTGCTCCTCCACTGTTCTCTATAAAGTGCTAACGTCCCCCCTCTCAGTTACAGTTTATTCAGCTTGATATACCACGTATAGTAGTGCAACTAGGCAGTGTACAAAATAAGTAGGAGGGGAAAGAAATAAAACAAAACACACAGAGAGGATTGGGGAGGACGAGACAACAATGGAAAGATGGGGAAGGTGGACCTAGGTTACAGAGAAATGACAAGTGCAAGCAACACAAGACACAAGAGGAAAGAAGAGAGGGAACAATAGAAGACACAGGCAGACCAATTGGCTGGAGCTAGGAAGAGTTAAGAGAAAAAGATATGGTAATGAGTCCCGAGCAAACGAAGATCAAGGAAGAGTAGCTGCAGGAAAGGCCAGGGCAAAAAGATAAGCTTTCAATTGGGATTTAAAGCAAATGAATGAGAGTTGAGAACAGAGTGGTAGGTAAGTTTGGACAAGTTCCTGGAGGAAAGGTTTGGACAAGTTTCTGGAGGAAAGGTCCATAAACCATTATTAAGAAGGGACTCAGGATATCAATGCTTGACCCAGTACAAGCATTGCGGAACCTGTGTCTTTTGGGGAAACTGCTAGGTATGTATGACCTAGATTGGCCACTGTTGGAAACAGGATACTGGGCTTGATGGACCTTGGTCTGACCCAGTATGGTATATCTTATGTTCTTATAAGTTCTTTTCTCCTGGCTGAAGCCTTTCTTTGTAAGGATGCTGCCCCATCCCATTTATCATAAGAACATAAGATATGCCATACTGGGTCAGACCAAGGTCCATCAAGCCCAGTATTCTGTTTCCAACAGTGGCCAATCTAGGTCATACGTACTGTCACCCACCTCTAGGTTTCCAGAGGCATAAAGCCTAGGAGCTATAGTGGGGCCTCTTCTTAAACAGCGAGGGTGTCTCAAACAGGTGTTGAAATGCCCCCTGGGATTTGTAGTCCCACAAGCTAATCTAAGAGTGTAGTTGCAGTCGAGTAGCCAGGCTTCAAAAGAGGTCTTTTTATTTACCCATCCCGGGTGAATTTCAGCACTTATGAACAAAGGACAAAAACCATACTTCTGGTATGAAATAAGGCAAACTACTATAACAAAAATGAATGCTTGTATCTTCAGCTTGGACCAAACAAAGGTAGAGCAAAACAGTCCTTATTCTTAAAACAAGCACATTTCTTCACTTCTGTTTCCTTAAACAGATTCTCTCTCTGGCCAGTTCAGCACAGTGAAGAAATATCATCTGAAATTGTCAGTGTACAATCCATGTAGCATTCAGCAGGTGTTTCATCACAAAAATCACATTGCATATCCTCACATGCTTCCCCGGAGCTATCTTCTATAGGATTGTAACTCAGGCTACTTTTAAACAATCCCTCTTCTCTGTTAAGAGGGCTCCCCTCCTCCTCTCTACCGGAGTAAAATGGGAGGTTACCACACACTGCAGAGTTTCCTTCCTGAGAGCCACACACTCTTGGGTAAGTGTCGGAAAAACTCTGACTTTCAGCTTCCCTTCTATTATGAGGAATAAGCCTACCTTCTGGCTTGGTTTTCACGGAGCTTCTGGGCACAGGAAACTTAACGGAGCTTTTCTCAAATGAAAGCCTCTCACTGCCTTTCTCTCTCCATTTCTCTTTAGGCACAAAAGTATCTTCCAGATAAAAACTTTTGCCTTTCTGGTACCTGTTCTTAGGAAGATTCTTTCCCGCAGCTTTTCTCAGCTTGCCTTCAGAAATACCTCCGTGGCTCAGACCACTGGGCTTTTGTTCAGTCCTGCACTGCTCCTTGAAACAAATCCCTGGTATTCTCTCCTGGGCTTCTCCCTGTAGGATTCTGTGTGAGACTCCTGGTGAAGCTTTCTCATAAGCTCTCCAACCAGTTCCTTCTGCTCCCCAACCGGCTCCTTCATCGGCTCTCCAACCGGCTCCTTCCTTGGCTCTAACACTGAACTCTGGTGAGTGATTTTTAACTACGTCACTCTTGGTGTTTCTCTGAGCCTCGCCTCTCCTCAGCTGTCCCTCATTACCTGATGAGCTAATAGGTAATCTACTGCTTGGGCGTGCTCTTACACCTAGTACTTCAGTTTATGTTTGTTGCCCATAGCAACCCTGGTCCATGTGCTGTTCTAACCTGTCACTATTAGAACTGCTCTGCTCAGATTTTCCTATTTCCATAGGTACTATTTGATCCACCTCATGATAGTACCTAGCAGTTTCCCCAAGGGACACAGGTTCCACAATACTTGTATTGGTTCAAGCATTGATATCCTGGGTCCCTTCTTAATAATGGTTTACGGACCTTTCCTCCAGGAACTTGTCCAAACCTTTTTTAAACCCAGCTACACTAACAGCCTTTACTACATCCTCCGGTAACAAATTCCAGAGTTTGATTACACGTTGAGTGAAAAAATATTTTCTTTTATTAATCTTAAATAGTTTACCCTGTAGCTTCATTGCATGTCCCCTAGTCTTTCTATATTTTGATAAGGTAAACAATCGATCTACGTTTACCCGTTCCACTCCGTTCATTAATTTATAGACTTCTATCATATCTCCCCTCTGCCGTCTCTTTTCCAGGTTAAAGAGCCCCAACCTTTTTAGCCTTTCTTCATAGGAGTATCCTTCCATCCCCTTTACCATTTTGGTGGTTCTTCTCTGAACCTTTTCTAAAATCGCTATATCCTTTTTAAGATACGGTGACCAGAATTGCACACAATATTCAAGGTGCGGTATCACCATGGAACGATATAGAGGCATTATAATATCTTTTGTTTTATTTTCCATTCCTTTCCTTATCATACCTAGCATTCTATTTGCTCTCTTGGCCGCTGCTGCACACTGGGCCGAGGGTTTTAACATGGTATCCACAATGACGCCTAAATCTTTTTCCTGGGTGGTGGTTCCTAATGTGGAACCTTGCATCGTGTAACCATAGTTTGGGTTGTTCTTCCCTAGGTGCATAACCTTGCACTTGTCCACATTAAATTTCATCTGCCATTTTGATGCCCAGTCTTCCAATTTATCAAGATCCTCTTGCAATTTTCCACAATCCTCTTGGGTTTTAACAACTTTAAATAGATTTGTGTCATCTGCAAATTTGATAACCTCACTCATTATTCCACTTTCCAGGTCATTTATGAATATGTCAAAAAGCAGCGGACCCAGCACAGATCCCTGGGGTACACCACTATTCACCTTTCTCCATTGGGAAAATTGGCCATTTAGCCCTACCCTCTGCTTTCTATCTTTTAACCAGTTCCTGATCCACAATAGTACACTGCCTCCTATCCCATGACTCTTTAGTTTTGCCAAAAGTCTCTGATGAGGGACCTTGTCAAAGGCTTTCTGAAAGTCCAGATACACAATGTCAACTGACTCACCTTTGTCCACCTGATTATTCACTCCTTCAAAAAAACATAACAGATTAGTAAGACAAGATCTTCCTTGTCTAAAGCCATGTTGGCTGTCTCCCATTAGGTCATGACTATTTTTTTATTTATTTATTTATTTATTTATGCTTATTTCTATACCGCTTTTTCCAAAGATCAAAGGCGGTTTACAGGTAACATTTAGTGAACATGGTTTTACATAGAACATCGTTTTTTTTCATAACTATGTACAGTTAACATGATAAACGATAACATGGAACATTGTTACAGAACTAAATATAGTTTAACATGGATTATTGTTACAGAACTATATACATTTTAACATTAGTTAGTAATGCTTTGTCTATTTACATTGATTCTTTGCTATCTACATGCTGAGTAATTTTATTCTTTATGATGGTTTCTACCATTTTTCCCGGTACTGATGTCAGGCTCACCGGTCTGTAGTTTCCCGGATCACCCCTGGAACCCTTTTTAAAAATTGGTGTTACATTGGCGATCCTCCAATCTTCAGGTATTAGAGATGATTTTAATGATAGTTCACAGATTACTAATAGCAGGTCTGCAGTCTCGTATTTCAGTTCTTTCAACACCCTTGGATGTATACCATCCGGCCCAGGTGATTTGCTACTCTTCAGTTTATCTAATAGTTGTAATACATCTTCCCAATGTATCGATATTTCCTTCAATTCTTCCACACCTTTAAATACCACTTCAGTCATGGGTAACATCCCTACATCTTCCTCAGTAAAGACTGAAGCAAAGAATTCATTCAATCTCTCCGCTATCGCCTTGTCGCCTCTTAGTGCTCCTTTAACCCCTTTATCATCTAATGGACCAAATGACTCTCTGACAGGTTTTTTGCTACGAATGTACTTGAAAAGGTCTTTACTTCGCGTTTTTGCTTCCGCAGCAAGCTTCTTCTCAAATTCTCCCTTTACCTGCCTTATCAATGCCTTGCATTTGACTTGCCAGTGCTTGTGCTGTTTCCAGGTTTCGTCGTTTGGCTCTTTTTTCCATTTCCTGAAAGATGCTTTTTTGGCAACAACAGCCTCTCTGACCTCACCTTTAAACCATGCTGGCAGTTTTTTGGACTGCCTTCCACTTTTCTTAAAGCGTGGAATACAGCTGGTCTGGGCTTCCAAGATAGTATTTTTCAACAACAGCCAAGCCTGATGTACGTCTTTAACCTTTGCAACTGCTCCTTTTAGTTTTTTCTTAACTGTTTTCCTCATTTTATCATAGTTTCCCTTTCGAAAGTTAAAAGGTAGTACTGTGGATTTCCTTACTATCCCTCCTCCACTAATTAAATCAAAGGCGATCATGTTATGATCACTATTTCCAAGTGGCCCCAACAACCTTATCTCTTGCACTAGATCTGGTGTTCCACTAAGGACTAGGTCTAATATGGCTTCCCCTCTGGTCGGTTCATGAACCAGCTGCTCCAAGAAGCAGTCATTTATTTCATCTAGGAGCTTTATCTCCCTAGCATGTCCTGACGTGACACTGACCCAGTCGATACCGGGGTAGTTGAAATCACCCATTATTATTACTGCACTGTAACGTTTGTTAGCTTCCTTGATTTCTTTGAGCATTTCATCATCCATTTGGTCATTCTGGCAAGGCGCTCGATAGTACACCCCCACTGCCATTGCCTTCCCCCTTTTACATGGAATTTCAATCCATATAGATTCTACAGCAGATTTTGTTTCCTGCAAAACTTTAATCCTTTCTGACTCAATGCTCTCTCTAACATAGAGAGCAACCCCTCCACCAATTTGATCAGCTCTATCATTACGATATAGTTTGTACCCAGGTATCACAGTGTCCCACTGGTTGTCCTCCTTCCACGATGTCTCTGATAGTCCAATCATATCTAACCTTTCATTTAGTGCTATATATTCTAACTCTCCCATCTTATTTTTTAGACTTCTAGCATTTGCATACAAGCATTTTAGAGAATGTATTTTACTCATATTAATTTGGCTTTTGTTAGACATGGGTAATTTGGGATCTTTAAGCTCAGTCTGCTCCATACTTGAGGGCATTTGGGCTACTTTACTCTTTTGTGGAACCTCTCTGCTTTTGGTAGTATCCTTCAAAGATACATTCTTCCGAACCATCTGCTCTTGGGCGACTGTCGGCTTTCCCCTAATATCTAGTTTAAAAGCTGCTCTATCTCCTTTTTAAAGGTTAATGCCAGCAGCCTGGTTCCATCCCGGTTAAGGTGAAGCCCATCCTTTCGGAAGAGCCCCTCCTTTCCCCAGAATGTTCCCCAGTTCCTAACAAATCCAAACCCCTCATCTCTGCACCATTGTCTCATCCACGCATTGAGACTCTGGAGCTCTGCCTGCCTTTTGGGTCCTGCACGTGGAACAGGAAGCATTTCGGAGAATGCTACCCTGGAAGTTCTGGATTTCAACTTCCTACCTAAAAGCCTAAATTTAGCCTCCAGAACCTCCCTACCACATTTTCCTATGTCATTGGTACCGACATGTACCAAGACAGCAGGCTCCTCCCCAGCACTATCTAGGACGGTATCTAGGTGGCGCGTGAGGTCCGCTACCTTCGCACCAGGCAGGCATGTTACCAGGCGATCCTAACGTCCACCAGCCACCCAGCTATCTACATGCCTAATGATCGAATCACCAACTATAACGACTGTCCTAATCCTTCCCTCATGGGCACATGGCCCTGGAGAAACTTCCTCGGTGCGAGAGGGTTTTACATCACCTGGAGGACAGGTCCTAGTTACAGGATCACTTCCTGCCACACCAGGGTGATGCTCTCCTGTCACGTGACCTCTCTCCTCCATGGCAACAGGGATGCTGCCAGACTGGAGGTGGGACTTCAGGACTTTATCCCTGTAGGTCTCGTCTATGTACCTCTCTGTCTGTCTTATGCTTTCCAAGTCTGCTACTTTAGCCTCTAGAGAACGGACTCGTTCCCTGAGAGCAAAGAGCTCCTTGCACCTAGTGCACACGTAGGACCTCTCACCAACTGGGAGAAAATCATACATGTGACACTCAATGCAAAAGACTGGAAAACCCCCATCCCGCTGCTGGACTGCTGTCTGCATCTTAGTTTTAAGTTTGTGTTTAGATCCAAGTTCTTTACTTACTAAGGGTTGCTATGGATATTTATACTAATAAAACTGTACCTAATACGTGTAATATACCTTGTTCACCTGAAGCTTAACTAATCTCAGGTCCTTAGTGTATGACTGATTTGGGTAATGAGCTTCACCTGAGAGCACCTCCTGTCTTTTAAGATGTGTAAGTACCTATAAAGCTACGATTATCCCAGGGGTGGGTGGGTGTGGGGAGAGAGAGAGAGGGAAATAACACTTATTAAAAGAGGGCTGCTACACAGTACCCTGTCTTGTGCTGCTGAGGTAAGCTAAATTCTTATTTGATTTAAATTATAGCTCTTAGCTGCTGCTAGGCTCTGACTTCTTATGAAATTTAAACTACAAGCTCTCTGCTGGGTTCTAAATTTAACCAGAAAGCTCTCTTCTGTATTTTAAATTTAAGCTAAAAGTACTTTGCTGATGCCAAGCCCTGAGTGACTATTAAATTTAGACTACAAGCTCTCTGCTGGGTTCCAAATGTAACCAGAAAGCTCTCTTCTGTGTTTTAAATTTAAACTAAAAGTACTTTGCTGTTACTAGGCCCTGAGTGACTATTAAATTTAAACTACAAGCTCTCTGCTGGGTATGAAATGTAACCAGAAAGTTCTCCTCTGTGTTTTATATTTAAACTTAAACTGCTGCTACTAGGCCCTGACTGATTTAACAAAAAATAGTGGGTTCACAGATTAATTAGCTTTAATACAAAGAATTCCTTTTAGAAAATTACCAGAAGTATATACTCACAGTTGCAGATCTCTCTTCAGAAGTAACAGTCCCTTTTTCTAGTCCTTCAACTTTTTGTTGCCCTTTTCTGTACTTTTACTAATTCTACTATTTCTTTTTGGAGATGGAGTGGCCAGAACTGCACAAACTACTCATGGTATTCTTGCACCATAGATCTACTCTCTGTTTTATTCTCAATTTCTTTCTGATTAATTCCTAACTTCCTATTTCCTTTCCAGACTGCTAACACACACTGAGCTGAAAATTTCAATTTAGGGATATGTTTACTAAAGGTTAACATGTGTTAATGAAAGTTAGGGGTATGATTACTAAACCGTCCTAATGTTACCGGCGCTAGTTGCAGCGATAATGTGAAAAATGCCATATAAGGAGTGAGCGTTCCAGTCCTAAGGTAGCAAGAATATGTATCGCGCGATAGTGGGCGCCGTGGCACGTTAACACGCGTTAACCCTAAGTAAATGCCAGCGCAGTATTAGAAGCTATAACAATGTAGCCCACTGGTTACTGTAATGACTGTGGAGGCAGAGGTCATGGGTTTGATCCTGCAGTGGTGTACTCTAAAGTGGCTGTCTGAGGCATTTTCTTTTCATTTAAATCAGTGCTGCCAGCAAAAACACCCTCACAGTGCCGTAACCTAAGATGCCTCATAAGGCGCCCCATAGGTCACATTATAAAGTGCCCTGTCTACCAAGGCACCCTATAATGTGCCCTATAGGGCACCTTATAGGGTGCCTATGAGGCACCTTAGGCTACAGCACTGTGAGGCATTTCTGCTGGCAGCAATGACATAAATTAAAAGAAAATGCCTCAGACAGCCCCTTTAAATTTCACCACTGCAGGATTGAACCCATGACCTCTGCCTCCACAGTCATGGAAGTAACCAGTAGGCTACATCTCTATAGCTGCTACCACACTGCTGGCTGGCTATGGAAAGACTGCAAGTCACCACACACACTGTCTGCTGTGGTTACCAGGATAGGGTAAACCAACCCGTACCCATGATATGCTGCACATGCAGATCAGCAGTCTACAGCTGATCACATAATGGGGTATGCACCCCCACAGCACCTAGGTCTGGTTGGGGGAACTGGCCGTGTGTGTTACTGGCACAGAGTATCTACAGACCGTGACATTGTGCGGGTCCTGTGCTCACCCTAAGGGTGAGGTGGAGCACCCAGCAGCAGATCCGCAGCACATGGCTTAGTTGAGATAGGTTGTGCTGCAGTTCCCTATCAGTACCAGTGTGTGATAGGTAGTCATAGCAGACACACTTAGGATACACTTGTGTTCATCTGTATTTTCCAGTCACATCTAGCTGTTGTGGACTATGATATACCCAGAATAATGCATATCCTGTGTGGGTGCCATGGTCACATGTTATAGGTGAAGTGGGGTTTGTGTTTGGACCCAAAAGCAGATTACATAGCACCACCCAACCTGCCCTCTGTGGCTCAGGGTGGGGGGACAGGCTCTCCCACCAACAAATCCACATTGTACATCTCTGTAATGGTGGCAGTAGAGAGGACCGTCAACCCCAGTCCTGCTGGGGAACAGGCACCGTACAGGGCAGTTGATACAGATCTGTACACATCATCTAAGGCAATGGCAGACAGGCAGAATGCTGGAGCTCAGCTGCCCCCCACCACTATCTGACATTCACTAGCAGAGGGTACAGCCAGTCTCCACCCACTGCAAGGTGTTCCAGCCATACACATGCTAACTGCAGACAGTCTGCTAGTTAGTACATAGTGCATGTTCCTGGAGGAACTGTGTGCACCCAAAAATGGGATGTGAGCACACACACCAAGCAGGTATATCAGTGATTGGGCCCCAGTAAACCCCCCCCCATAAATATCACTGGAAAGAAATGCTGTATAGCACTATGGGGGAACCTAGCCATGCCGTGGGAAGATGCATCCTGCCAAGGCAACCTTGTCTAGGCCATACCCACAGTAACTTGCTCCTCATTATGCACATTGGCAGGCTAACACTGGAAACAGTGCAAGCAGTGTGGGCTCAGTAAGGTGTGGGCAGCCACAACACACTGGATAGACATACACACACTCCCACACCTATGCCAGCATTGGTGGTTTGTGGACGCCCTGGCTGCCTCACCAGTCCTGGGCACAGAGCGGGCATTGCTATGGTATGCAATACTGTTGGGGTCACTCCCCGGGGTGGTAACACTGTCAGAAGCAATAACTGAAACACACTCCACAGATATCAGAAAGGTTGCTATGATGAATCTCTATCAACAAATTGTATTTAACTTAGGATTTGTTATCTGACATTAATCATAGCAACCTTTTGATATATGTGGAACGTGTTCCCAAGTTTAGAACGGCATTGCTAAGGTATGCAGGTGCCAGTATTGGGAGATGCTGCTCCGCGCAGGGCCCAACAGCCTGACTCTCCATGAGGCTTTGGATAGTGGAGCTTGTGGGTGTGGGTGTTTCTGCCCCTATTGGTCGCTGCTCTAGGGCAGAGGTTCCCAACTCCAGTCCTGGTGGGCCAAACACTGTTCAGGGTTTCATGCTTTCCCTAATGAATATGCATGAGATACATTTGCATACAATGGGGGCGATGCATACAAATACAGCACAGGCATATTTATTTGGGACAGCATGAAACCTGAATAGTATTTGGCCCTCCAGGACTGGAGTTGGGAAACTCTGCTCTAGGGATTGCACATGTTTATGGTGTCTGTGCTCTGTAGGGTAAAATATAGGTGTTTCAGGCATGTTTAATTTAGCTGCAATAAAGGTTCTGTCTTTATAACCATGGATTAGTACTGGATAAAATATGGGAACAAGGTTGGCAGGAGCCACAACTGGGACTTGAACTTGTGATCTTCTGCCCCTGTACACACTAGCTGTATTACTCCACCAAACTGTTGCCACAGGGGCAGATTATTCCCTGGGGATACCATGACTTCGTCAGACAGACTTTGTCTGTTGCAGTGCATGGCACCCACCTAAACGGGGCTTGGCCGTGGTCTGCTGTGGGCAGATGCCACTGCCCCCTCCACCAGCAGCACCACCAGCACCCCTCCGCCACCATGCTGACATGCCCTTATGCTGGTAGTGCTGGTGGTGCACAGTCCCAGGCCATCCAGTGTGCTGGTAGGCAGCTGCCTATGGTGTGGGTTGTCGGGTATGGGTGCCTACATGGACATGCACGCTTCCCCCCGGCACCGCCTGCCAATGTTATGTGCCCTTGGGGGTACCTGCTGGATAATATCCCCTGTGACACTGTGGGACACACACTCGTGCCCATGTTGGTCCCTCGTCAGTTGCTGTCTTGCTGCTTTACAGTTTCAGCTTTCCTATGTGCCACCTAGGCATCTGCCTAGTCTGCACTGTGCCCCAGCTGGACCACAGCATGTGCTGCCTGCAGCCCCCTGTATCCCATTCACAGCATCAGTACAGTTGCCCTTTCCTACGTGCCCACTCTGCTGTTGCTGCACATGTGCACGCCATAACAAACCTGCCCAGTCTAAATGACAGAAACCCTGATCAGCGCTATTTCAATGTGGGATCATTCACTTTGTAGGGGGACAGAGCATAGACCCTTCCAAACATGATATCTTCCTTTTTACGCTTTGTCAGTAGTGTTGCTTTATGTTTATCATTAATATCACTATTGGACAGCTTGGTTATTGGGATTTCAGATGTGGTTCTGGTCATTTTATATGCTTAATTGCCTTTTTGGTTCCTGCACATGTATCACTACTATCACTTTTCTGGGTTTCCCTGCCTTTGCTGTACATTGCTGACTGAAATGGTTTCTTTGTCCTGCAAATGTGCCTAGCGCGAGGTTTTCACTGGCGCTAAATTTCAGAGCTTTATTTCACAGCGTTAGTGTGCATGGATCCACTCCCCGCCCACTCTCCGCCCATTGACCCCTTCTCTCCGCCCCTGGGGAGCCTTACTCCACCCTCTGGGGTGCCTTTCTCCTCCCTCTGCGCACCTCACTGCCGCCAGAGACGTTATCATGTGATGATATCGTGTGATAATGTTACGTATTGCGCGATAACATTGCCGCTGCTACGTTAAGACGGTTTAGTAAACATACCCCTTAATGTGTTAAGTGTGCAACGATCCATAGAAATGAATGGGCAGTGATAGCATTTAACACACAATAACTTTACTTAAAACACCCCTTAGTGTGCACAGTGACTTCCACATTCTTTTCTTGGGTGGTGATTCCTAATATGGAACCCAGCATTATATACTGCTGAAAACCATACACCAATGAAAAGCAGAGTAAAATGAGAGTGCGCGTGAAGATTTGAAAATGCAGTCTATATGCATTATGGCCCTACACCCTGGCCTAACCATGGGAACAGGAACGTCACTTCTCAATTCAGCTAGAAGTAGTTAGCTACACTGAGGGAGAGCACTTTTCAGACAGTTAATCCAGGTACAGCACTTGTTACCTGGATAAATCATTTAGAAGTGTTATATTTCTGGAGTTTTATAAAATCAGTTCTTCCTACTAGGTTTCTTTTCTTGCTGTTTGCGATTGTATATCAGTTAAAACCTCGCATTGCAGTATATAGGTGGTTTCTAAGTCATTTAGAAACCACCTATACACTACAATACTTTGGCAATCTCCTCCTGTTCCTGTGAAAAAAGGGGTAGGATCTGTTGTCATGAGCCTTTATTGGGAACTGCCTGGGGTGTTTTCCTCTGTTTTATTCCCCCCCCCCCCCAAACATACATGCTCCGCGGCTCCTTCTGGAAGCCTAGACTCATGAGTCCTGATTAGCCACAGACAGGGAGGAGTTGGGGTTGGGGGGATAATTTGATAAACCTTTTATATGGGTAAAATACCTCTTATAAAATTAGGTCATGCCTAAAAGTGCAATGCAAACAGGTATATACTTATAGAGTAGGCATGTTCGAGAGAAGAGGTTGGGAGGAATGTAGCTGTGATTTACGCATGTGAAGTGGCATTTTTGAAAAGCCGTTTAGATGCCATCTGGTATGTCCAAGTCAAAATGTCCAGAATTCCATGGGAGGGGCAGCAGAGAATGTGGGCATGTGTAAATGCATTCTACAATTGGCTTATCTCTGCCCCCCAAAAAGTAAACGCTTCTGCCATCATATAAGGAAACAGGGACATGTAGTGACAGGCCTCAGACACATGCGGGAAAATGGGGGACTTTAGAGATGTGCATGGGTGGAATATAAATGTCTGTGAAACCAACAATACAGACATGTCCGTGACAATATTTCAGAATGCAAACATGTATCTGCCCCTACATATACATCCTGACCTGCCATTTTGTGAGCAGAGACTTGCAGCGGTGCGGCAGCTGACAAAAAGACCTCTGCTTTTTTGAGAGAGCTAATATTTTTGGAAGAATTAGAGGGCATTTCCTCTTCTCCTTACTGTTTGTTGGCCATAACAAGCACTTTTCAAAAGCCTATTCGTGCCCGAGAGTAGATATAGACCAACGGTTCTCAACCCAGTCTTCTAGGATTCCCAGGCCAGTCAAGTTTTCAGGATATCCACAATGAATATGCATGAGATAGACCTCCATGCATTGCTTTCATTGTAAGCAGATCTAGCTCATGGAAACCTGACTGGACTAGGGGGTCCCATAGGGCTGGGTTGAGAACCACTGGTATAGACATAAACTTGTCCACCAGCAGTCATAAAAGTGTGGATGGATCTTTTACAGACTGCCCCGGACAGGCTTCTGCCAAGCTACATAGATATGATTGTGCCGGAAATTTATGAATTCGGGCTTTTTTAAGGGATTTATTTATTTATCCACTCTTATATACCGCGCTATTCAAAGTCAGTGCGGTTTACATCAAACATAACATTTGCATTCCATCAGAACAGTGATATCAGTGCTTACATTGTAACAGGGATAATAAACTTGGGTTGAACGGTGGGTATAAGCTACAATATGAATATGAACTATTTACATATTTACAGATTGAATTAAATAGTGTAGGGATGTAAAATCAGTGGGGTGTATCTGACGAGATATTTAGGTATATTCTTGGTTCAGAGGCAGGTTGTGAGAGTAAGGAATGGGATGTGGATGTGACTGGCATATCTAATTGGGCTTTTTCAGATTTGCAAATCATGAATAGAACCTCTAAAATGACCACCTAAGGTGTGTATTTGGAAGCCATATTCGCAATTTAAACAGGTAGAAGCAGCCAGATACACTTGTAAATCACTACCAGGTATAAATGGCCATTCTAGAAAGGGTCCAATTTGCACTTGAATGACAGTACCACATCAAAAGTGCACAGTGGCATGTCAGGTGTCTGTCAGGAGCATACCCTGGCCGGACAAAAATTTACATGTGTATTCCCTAAATGTCTTTCATATAGGGAATGCATGCGTAAGCCCCAAATTATCCATATCAAGATTTACACCTGCTCCCGGGAATTAATAGGTATTTGAAAAGTGTTCCTTTTGGCCTTTCCTTTACAGGAGGGATTAAGAGGAGATATTTCCCATAATCCCCCTCTCCTCCCATTATTTATTCCTCCTCCAAATTGAAAAGAGGTAGAATACTCTTTAGTCAATTAGTGGTATCTACACCTCTAGGATTGCAAAAGGTTAGCTACACATGCAAGTGACGACATATATACATGTATGTTTTTAAATGGCTATCCTTACACATGTAAGTTGCCAGGTTTCTCTTATCATTTTTTACCAATCATGCCCATTTTGAGGGGTGGAGACATGTCGAGGCATATTCAAAACAACTAACATGGTTAGAGACCTGCTAGCTGTGCCATCACAGTGGGCAGAATATTCAGTAGCATGTAACCGTTTTATGCCATGGAATATCCCCTCCTGATGCCGCTAAATGCCCCAAATGCCAACCACATTGCCTCAGGGTGTTCTGGGGGTGGCGCTGATATTCAGCTGCTGGCCAGTTAACTTAAAAGGCTGGCCTAACTTTAGCAGGTTTAGCTAACTAGGCCGCGGCTGAATATCCCCACTGCCCGGTTTGCTAAAATATAAGCAGGAACACTGGATATTCAGTGCCGGTGACCAGCTATGACCTTGGCATTGACTATCTGGTCCTAATCACCCACTTTAAGTGTGCTGGCTGCCGCCACTGAATATCGGCCCCATCGATTTTACATCGGTCTCACACATGCACACCATCTCTTCTGAAACTGACATAGATTTGCAGACATTATCACTTCCATGTCCCTCCCGTAAATTAAGCAGCCTTTCTGCAATATATCTTCACTTTCATAAAATACGCACGTTTGAATGTAAAGTGCGTGCTAACATTTATGCCTGCTCTTGGGCCTGTCTGGACCTTCATTTCAGCAAGATTTGTACTGGCATTTCAAAGGACACATTGGCTTCAAATAGGCGCCTTCTCCATTGCCAAATCTAGGTGCCACCCTTGAATGGACACTCTAGCTTCCTTCCTTCAGAGGCTGTTGAATTCTGCTTCCTCAACAGCCCCAGCTAACCCAAGGAGTAGACAACTCAACTTGAGGATTGTACTAGGGACCTTCTGCACGACAATCCATAGCACTGCTACTGAGCTTTGTAGCTATTTTAAAAAAACGAATTTCTTGTTAATGGTCTTTATTAAATGTCTCTATAGAAATCAGCTTTGATTCAAGGTGGGGACAAAAATAGAGGTCTAAAAATTGCGCATGTGTGCAGGCCTAGCAAAAGAGGGAAAGGAGCACCTCACTTAAAAATGATATAATATGCAGTCATGTAGATTAAAAAAAAACCCAATTCAATTATAGCACAAAAATGTCAGTGTTGTGATAAAAGGCAAAACAGTGATGAGTGATGAATAGGATTGTACTTAAATCTAGTATAAAATTAATACCCTAACATTTAATTACAAATTTTACACAGTATTTGATGTGAAGCCTCCTGGTGAAATAAAATAAAGAACATCCTGGCATCACTTTAGAGGTTAGTTATATTGGTAAAAGATAGTATGAATGTCCCAGTGAGTCAGTCAAGGGTATTTGCTTGTCATGCTTTGATCTTCTGTGTCTTGGCTCTGCATTCCTTACCAGCCTTCCTTGAGAAGGCACATTAGATGTAAATAATTATATCGCCTTTAGGAGAGTTTTCAGACATGAAGTGACAAGACAGAAAAGGTTTCTCCAGGATCAGAAAGAAAACAGCATGGCAGGACTCTGGAGAACTGGGAAACAAATGTTTCCCCATTTCCAAAAAATGACGGCCTGCTTAGTACATCAAGGGAATGTGAAAAATGGGGTGATATGGCAGAAAGGGTGGTCCATGCATATCTTTCAAGATGATTGACTTGATCCTCTTAATTTGCATGAAAATTTGCACACAGCAAAACAATGCGACATGACAAACATAGCTGACTCGCACTAAAAAAAAGCAGTGAGACTTTGCATGTTTAAGGGTGGCAACGATATGCTGGTAAGCACAGGCAGAAAGCATTTTATTTATTTTATTTAGACAAATTTGTATACCACCTTATCCTTCAATCAAAGTGGTCACATCACAATTGGAGGGTTACATTTAACAGCTGTTACCGTACATACAAGGCTCTGCCAAGAAATATGGAAGACAACATCATGGCCAACTGACTGGAAAAGATCTGTGTTTATACCAATACTAAAGAAAGGTGATCCAACTGACTGTGGAAATTATCGCACAATCGCTCTGATCCCACGTGCCAGCAAGATTCTACTAAAGATTATTCAAAAGAGACTACAACCATACCTGGAACAAGAACTACCTGAAGTGCAAGCAGGGTTTAGGAAAGGGCGAGGAACGAGAGACATCATTGCGGATGTGAGATGGATCCTTGAAAAGACTAAAGAATACCAAAAGGATATCTATTTGTGCTTTATCGACTATAGCAAAGCTTTTGACTGTGTAAACCACGAGAAACTCTGGGCCACATTAAGAAGCATGGGTATACCAGAACACCTGATCGTACTCTTGCACAATCTGTACATTGATCAAGAAGCAACAGTTCGAACGGAACAAGGAGAAACAGAATGGTTTAAAATAAGCAAAGGAGTAAGACAAGGCTGCATACTTTCCCCCTACCTGTTTAATTTATATGCAGAACAAATCATCAGAGAAGCAGGATTGTATGAAGACAACAGAGGTGTGAAGATTGGTGGAAGACTCATCAACAACCTTCGCTATGCTGATGATACCACATTACTGGCTTAAAGTGAAGATGATCTGAACCATTTGCTTCTCACAATCAAAGAACATAGTCTAAAAATGGGCCTGCACCTTAATGTAAAGAAGACAAAGATCATGACAACTGGCATAATCAACAGGTTCATCGTTGAAGGAGAAGAAATTGAAATCATGAACAACTTTAACCTACTTGGATCAACTATCAATAAAGAAACAACAAGCAGTCAAGAAATCAGACGACGCATTGCTCTTGGCAGAATGGCTATGAAAGACCTAGATAAGATTCTCAAGAGCAGAGATGTCTCTCTCCATACAAAGATTCGACTTGTTCAAGCCATGGTATTTTCAATAACATCATATGGATGTGAAAGCTGGACAGTGAAAAACATAGACAGGAAGAAAATTGATGCCTTTGAATTATGGTGCTGGCGGCGAATACTGTGTATACCATGGACTGCCCGAAGAACAAACCAGTCGGTACTAGAGGAGATCAAACCTAAACTTTCTTTAGAAGCTCAGATGACAAGACTTCGACTTTCATACTTTGGACACATCATGCAAAGAGAGAGATCATTAGAGAAAGACATCATGCTTGGCAAGATAGAAGGTCAACGGAAAAGAGGAAGGCCAGCAATGAGATGGATCGATACAATAACAGCAGCTACGGGTACCAGTCTGTCAACAATGAGCCGCCTGACTGAAGAGCGAACACAATTTAGGATAGCTATCCAGAGGGTCCCCATGAGTCGACTCCGACTCGACGGCACTTAACAACAACAACACTTAACAACATTTAGACAACACGATTGGGGTTACATTTAGGGGTTACATTTAGCATGAGGGTACTTAACAATATTATACAATGAACTGGTATGTCTAGTTGGGATGAGTGGGTATTGAGTTGGAGGAGGTAGTTGTAAGGGGGCCGGCTCTTCTCAATCCAGCAACAGCCCGGAACGTGCAAGTGCATAGTGAGCCCTGCCGGAGAAACGAGTTGCATGCACACCGATCCCTTCCCGGCCCAAAAAGTCAGGCACAGGCAGTGGCCGAAGCAGAGTTTCTCTCTCTCTAAGAGTCTGATGCCATTGTTGGTGACTTCTGCTACAGAAATTCAGTTTGTCTGGAAAAATGTTGCTGAGGAAAGACTGAGAACGTGCGCTGCCTCCTGACATCACAGCTCCACCCCTGGACACAACGCAATCGCGTACAACGCGATTGCGCAACAGCCAGCCACTACTACTTTAAAGACGCTGTCCGCGGCGTCCCAACATTCTCCTGCGCTTTCCTGATACTGTAGCCATCTTGCGCTGCCTCCTGACATCACAGCTCCACCCCTGGACACAACAGATCCCGCCAACTTTTTGCTACATTGAACACTCTTTCTCGCCTGCAGTCCTCCTCTGTTCATGGCTCTTCTCTTCCCAACTTAGTCCCTAGTCCCACTACTCTGGCGTCCTTCTTTTCTGATAAAATCCAGAACCTCCTTTCCTCTCTCCCTCACTATCCACAAGCCCTGCCATCACCCCCTCCTGTCTCTCCCCCGTGTTCTCCGTGTCTCTCCCACACGTGGTCCTCTTTCTCCTCTGTCTCCTCTTCAGAATTACTTCATTTTCTGTCTACTACCAGGAAAACTACTTGCGATCTAGATCCTATTCCTTCTCATGGTTCTCTGAAACCCCCCCCCCCCCGCATTACTGCAACCTCTGTTGACTATCCTTAACTCTAGCTTCTCCTCTGGTGCTCTTCCCTACCTCCTGGAAACACGCCTCAGTTCGCCCTCTCCTAAAACAATCCACCCTCGATCCCTCCAACCCGGCTCACTTACCCGTCCAGTTTCAAATCTCCCTTTCTCTTCTAAGCTATTGGAAAGGTGGTTTTCTCACAACTTTCCTCACTATCTTGCTGCTTCACTGGTTCTCCACCCCAGGCAATCCGGCTTCAGACCTGGGTTTTAGTGTTGAATTCACAATCACTGCTGTCCTAAATGAAATTCACACCTCTCACGACCAGGGCAACATCACTCTAGCGGTGTCACTCGATCTCTCGGCAGCTTTCGACCTGGTCGATCACACCCTTCTTTTCTCTCGTCTCCGGGATGGGGTATTCGTGGTTCGGTATATCATTGGTTTCACTCCTTTCTCTGTCATCGCGTCCTTTGCTGTTTCCTCCTCCAATTCACGCTCCAATCATTTTTTCACTCCCTTGTGGTGTCCCTCAGGGTTCCATCCTGGCTCCTCTACTGTTTAATGTTTTTCTTGCCCCTCTGGCACTGATCATTCAACAATCTGGGATTTCGAGTTACTTCTATGCTGACGATATCTTTCTGTTGCTCACCCTCCTTCATCCTGTCCTGATATATCTCCTTTAGAAAATTGTTTGTCCACTATTTCTTCGTGGCTTTCTTCTAACTGCCTGGTCCTCAATGTTAATAAGACTGCTGCAATTTGGTTCCCCCACACCTCTCCTACACCTTCACTTGCTCCATCCCTTGCAGGCTCTACCATCACTGTAGTCCCCAAGCTTCGCTACCTTGGAGTGTTCCTTGATAATGCCCTCAACTTTCATGACCACATCTCCCACATTTCTCGATGTTCGTTTCTATGTCTCCGGAAAATTCGTGCTGTTCGTCCCTTTCTGTCCACTCAGGCTCTTACTACTCTTCTTCTCTCTTTAGTTATCACCAGATTAGATTTCTGTAACACTATTTTTGCCGGTCTCCCCAAAATCAAAACATCGTCTTCAATTGATCCCAAAATACAGCTGCTCGTATGATCCTCCACGCTTCCCCTCGCGACTATGTCACCCCTCTGCTATATCACCTCCATTGACTACCACTTGACTACCGGATATCTTTCAAAATTCTCACCCTAACTCATAAAGCTATCTATCACTCAACACCTGCTTACCTTTCGGATTTACTGACTTATCATACCCCCTTAAGTAGTCTTCGATCCATACACATCAAACCGTCTTCATCTTCCAGCACCCTCCAAAGCTCATCTGCAATCCACCAGGAAATCGGCCTTTTATTATTTAGGCACCCTCTCTCTGGAACTCCCTCCCCACCAACCTCCGTACAGAAGAATCTATCCCAAATTCCGCTCCCTCCTAAAAAACTCACCTTTTCTCTCTAGCTTTTCCCCCCTAAATTTCCCTTTCTCTGTTTTTCTGGCTGCAATCTGGATATCTATTCTGCCCTTTTCTCTCTCCCCTTCTATCATATATTGTAATTCTTTTCTTTTTTTAACTATTGATTTTATATTGTAAACCGCCTCGATGTTATGGGAGGCGGTATATTAAATGTACAATAAACAATAAACAATAAACAATACCGTTCGGGTAGAGACTGTTGTCTGTTAGCTCATAGGCTTCTGTAAAGAGCAGGGTTTTAAGGGCTTTGCGGAAGTCTGTGATGTTGTTTAATGCCCTCATGCTCGTTGGGAGTGAGTTCCAAAGTGTGGATGCTAGTAGTGAAGGAGCTCTTCTTGAAGTTGTTTGTTTGGTCTTGTGATATCCTGCAGGTGTCATTATTGGTTCTTCTTGGTCTATTGCTCATATCCCTTATTATGATGTCTTGGAGTGCATCTGCCGAGAGTTGGTGAATGATTTTAAAGATGATCAGGATTGTTTTAAATTTTGCTCTGGCCATCATTGGGAGCCAGTGCAGTTGCTGTAAGACAGGAATCACAGTGGGAAGATTTGAGGTTGCCATGTTAGTCACTTAAATATATGGAAATAAGTTTAGTGATAATAAAAAGAACTCTATCAGTGGCTGGACCACTGCTATGGAACTCTCTACCTGGTTCTCTTGGTCTTGAACAAGATTATTTGGCTTTCCGAAGACAGTCAAGCATTTGGTTTATCATGTGTTGCTGAATAGGATCTCCACAGACTGTCTTGGCACTATCCAGACAGTATGAGTATGATCTGAGGCTGAAGTGAGAGCAGTGCCTATGACTATCCAGACAGCAGCAATAATCAGCCACTGTCTGGATAAATTCGGCCTTTATGCAGATAGCCGTCCCAAGTGCTATCTGGATAGTGGTTAAATATTGCCACTCTCCAAATAGTCGCCAGCATTCACCACTTTATCCGGATATTCAGGGCCGGCTACTATCTGGGTACAGGCACTGAAAATCCAGATAGTTTTATAAGTGCTGTAGTCAGCGCTTAGCCCTTTATATATCAGGCTTTTTGAATATCAGCCCCTATGTTTGTAGTTTGTGTCTGTAAATAGCTTCTATACATTGTTTGCATGAAAGAAATTGTAGGCGAGACCTTTTTATTGGGCTAAGTCAGTATACCTGTAACAAGCTTTCAAGAATTATCCTTTCTTCATCAGGTCAGAGAGAATAACTCTAGAAAGCTTTTCACAGGTACTTTAAGTTAGTCAAATAAAAAGGTTATCTCCAGGAACAAGCAGGAATGAGTCTTCACATATGGGTACGTCGGTACTGACGGAGTCTGCGTGGGAACGCTTCCCAGCATCCAATCAAAGAGCTTTTGGAAGCATCCCACCACGCCTGCGTGCTGCCTTCCCGCCTTTCCCAACTGCCTCTCCTCAGTTTTCGTTTTCCGCGGAGCCGGCAGGACGTCCTCCTGTCACCGCAGAAAATTCTTGTTTTATTTCTTTATTTTTCTTGTGGTCGCGGCTGTCTTCCCGACGCCACCGGTACCGTCGGTGTTTTCTTTTCCTTTCTTGTAAAATCTTCCTTCTCAAGGAATATATTTCTTCATAGTGTCTCACGGTATCTTAGGCCTTTTAGGCCTCTTCTTTTTCCTTCATGGAACCGCCAGCCACTTTCTCCAAGAAATGTTCACTCTGTGGCGGTACAGCTTTATTTTTAGACCCTCGAAATCGGTGTCTAACCTGTTTGGGTCTTGACAACAGTTTGGTGAGAAGAAGTTTTCGATATCGAGGTTCCCTCGATACACGGTTTCCTTCCAGCTTCGGGGCACTGTCCCTGTCTTCTTCTACACAGTATCAGGTAACCCACAAACAGTCTGTTAAGACTAGCCAGCCCTCGAGTGGTAGGTCTCATGCACAGCATGTAGACGGCTCCAGCCTTGCCCTCGAGGGCCCACTGGCTTCAAAACCCCAGCGGGAGTCTTCGGTCTCCAAAGCGTTTGAGGGGTTTCAGGTTGTTCCTGGGGTTCACCCCTCACAGACCATACCTGAGCCGTGTCTGGTGGTGGCATCTGCTTCGAGCGGTACCGATACCCCGACATCGGCACTGGTGTTGGATGAAACACTCCTCACCAGGGATGGTCATCTGGCATCCTCGGTGCCTTCGGGACCGGTGGATACGCTCCAGACTGACCTTCCATTATCGGTACCAACACTGATACTACCACCGATGTCGGTATCCTCCAGACGTGCATCGATAGCCTCGCTTCCTTCGATGCCGAGTCTGGAATCGATCTCCAGTCTGGAGGACTGGGTACCAACTCGCCTTGGTACTGGCTCTCGGTACCGAAGGCTCGGTTCTGATAATTCGGATCCGCAACTCTCGGTTCCCTCGAGGCCCACTGAGTTGCCATTGGTTGACCTTCATTCACCGGTATCAGGCACGGTACCGAAGTCGGTGCCGATGTCCTCATTACCCTTACGGTCGGTGTCTTCCATGCCCAGTTTAGAATCACTCTCTAGTCTGGAAGACTCGGTACCAATATCATTTGGTACCGACACCGACCAATACCGGTGGCTCGGTACCGAGGATAGCACCCGGACGTTTTCGGTTGCCTCGGTACCGATTGAACGGTCTGCGATGACTGCTGCGATGTCTTTGTCGGGCTCGACTCTGACATCGGTACCGGTATTGACATCGGTACCGGTATCCACAGTACCATCGTGGCCAACTCCTGCCATGCTTTTTTCAACAGGATCGCTCCCTTCTATGCCAAGCTTGGAGCCGATACCTGGCATGGACAATGTGGTAATGTCGGTCGCTGCTCCTGACAGTCAGTACCGGCGACCATCCTCTAAGCATTCCACATTGCACTGTGCAGGATCTTCTATTCCTATATATCTGGATAGCTCTGTCGGTGCTCAGGCTAGTTCTTCGAATCTAACCTGTCCAAAGGAAATTCCTATTTGGGAACCCTCTTTTCAGAGTTTCCTCTGGGATATAGCAAGATCTCTTGCCATTCCTATCCCAGGACATGATCCTGCACAGGCCTCTCTTTCTACCAAAGCAAAGGAGAATATAATGCTGCCTTTGCATCATTCCTTGCAGGATCTCCATCTAGGAATGTGGGAAACACCTTTAAGGGTACCCCCACCTTCCAGAGCAACTGATCTCTTATATCAGGTGCCCCCCTCTCCAAGGTTTCAAAAGACTCATCATTCCATAGTTGTGGAATCAGCATTGAGGCGGGTAAAGAGCAAGAAAAAGCACTCTTCTTATCCGCCAGGTCGTGAATCTAGGATGCTTGATGACTTTGGACGTCAAGCCTTCCAGACATCTATGCTTTCTGCAAGAATTCTCTCATATATTTTCTATATGAGTCTATCTCTTAAGCAGGTCACAGAGCAATTACATCTTTTGATTCCTTCCCTTCCAGAGTCCAAGAGTGCAGACTACTCTTCACTGCTCAAGCATCTCCAGAATATTTCTTGGTTTCTTACTCGTGCTTCCCTAGACTCTTTTGAGTCTGTTAGCAGGACCTCTGCTATATCTATAGGGGCACGATGTAGAGCCTGGCTCCAAGCTTCAAGCTTGGACAAATGGGCACAACACAGACTGGGACATACTCCTTGCACTGGAGATAATCTTTTCAATAAGGAGTCTTTACGTCAGGTTACTCAGTTTTCCACTGACTTACCTGTTCCTAGGGGCTCTTCTGCACCTTCATCTGTCCCAGTAGGTATGAAATGTCCTGCCAAACCTTCTTCCCATAGCAGAAGAAGGTTTTATGCATCTTCTACCTATCCTACAGATGTTCCCAAACAGGGGAAGCATCGTCCTGGTCTGCAGGGTTCAACCTCTCACCAGGCTAAGCAAACCCAGCAACCACAGGGTTTCTAATCAACCCACCAGATGCTTGTCACTCTGGGAATTACAATCTGCAGTTGTTTCTTCTCCATGGAGACAATCCACTGCTGTCATTCTAAATCTTAAACATGGATCTCTTCCCGAAAGACATCCATCTTTTCTCTATGAGCTGTCAGGATATTCATGCTTCTAGGTCACAGGGTTCTCCTCTTTTCCTTCTAAAAAAGAGGTCCATCCACTATCAAATGATAGTTTCCTGTGCCAGCATGTCTCCTTTCCTTTCTATTAACTTACTATATTGTAAGTTTTCTTCAGCTCCATTTTCTTTACCCTCTTACCAGGGTTTTCCTCTGTAAGAGTGGTATTGCTCACTGGAGGGCTTTTCTCCAGCCTCTCTAATTTCTTTCTTTTCTAATGCGGAGTTCTCTTTTCTGAGTCACTCCTCTTTTTCAATCTTGCTTTGCAGCAGTTCATCAGACACCTCCAGAGTTTCTACTCTTGTTTTGTCTGTCCTTTTTGTTTTTCAACAGTACCATTCTTCTGCTGTCTGGCAAGTAGCTACCAATGCAGGAGCCTTTATGTTTCGACCACTGGTTCTTGTCCACCAGTAACCAGATTTGTCCTCCAATAATATTCTGTCTAGTATTAGTAGTGACTCCAAGTCAGTGCTGTCATCTGTCTTGGGAAAATTTTTCACTACAAACTTGTTGGATTGTCTTTTCTACCATCTCCATTCCCATGGGTTTGGCAGCATAGTTGACATAGCTACTGGCTTCTCTGTAGCCAGTTCTATCTCCTCATTCTCCTGCATAATGCTCTCTGCAATTCTACAGAGGAGCTCTCCACTATGGGCCCTTGCTAGAGAGCATGGTTTTTTTTTCTCCAACAGCTATACTAGATGGTTGAAAAAGGGCTTTTTTCAGTCATATCTGCCATGACTAGAAAAGTTCTCCTTTTTTACTATAACGCACATAGGCCTACTCTTACGTGAAAGCTTAAGGAGTTGCTAATTCCCTTCTTTGGTCCATAGTATTTCCAATGGGGAATATATTTCCTCCTTCCAGCTCATCCTCATGGTAAGAACGCATGATACCTTTTTGCCCTTAACCAGGTCACTATGGTATCTCATTCCTATGCGTCTTCTGTTCACTTACCATGCTAGAGTTCTAAAATACTCAGGACTTGCAGGCTGCTGACTGAGATCATCCTCTGCTTTTCACGTAACCATCCTGGTTATCCTACTACCTAGCATCCCTGTAGCCATAACCAGCTGGAATTGATTCTCTATATGTCTTCTCAAGTAGGTTCCACCTTCTTGTTCTTAGATGAATCTTTCCTCTCCACATTTTTCCTATGTGAATGCCTTGTGGACATATTCTGTCTGCTTCCTGCAGACTTCCATATACAGGTATATATATATATATATATATATATATATTCATTTCTATAGCACACATCTTACAGATGTCTAGGTCTATCATGTGTGAGTATTTATACCCTTCATATCTCACTATAGATATATTCTCATATATCTATATGTTATATGTATATATATATGTATATATATATATATATATATATCGAGATATTCCACTATCGGTAGATATGTATTCTACTTTATCTACCTGACTGTTGAGGCTCCTATAGCCATATGATTCTGACAGAAGGGTTTTTACCCATACTATGCTATCCAGCATGTTTTGGGATCCTACACTCACAACCACTTGGTGATAGTTACCACCTACCATAACCCTAAGGTTAGGTACCTCTGAAGCTCTCCATGTCCAATATCTCTCCCAGCTGACTTCAGTTAGGACAGATATTGCGGATCTTCAGCTACTCACAGGCTAACACCTCCGGCGTTGTCCTTCCCTTTGGGATACAGGAGGTTCCTATACCCTTTCTCCCCACAAGGACTGAGCCTATTTGTCCAAATCAGTTAGATTTTCTCTTTTGTTCCTAAGAGTGAGCCACTCTTTTTCCAAAAGAGTTCGGTTTTTATCATAAAGCCTTCTGCTGAAGGCCCACCATTTTTTGTACTACCCCAGGTTTTCCTACTAGGGTTCCCTGTTCCCTTTCAGGATTCTGACCTCCATTATTTTTCCTACAGGTTCCCTACCTCCACTATAGTGAGGTCCTTCTTGAGGTTCCTCTACTGGGTTCCCCAGTAGATCCCATGAACCTCCATACTTCTCTAAAGTCCTGTTAGGGGAGGTCCCTATTGCATTTTATTTCTTTGCAATATCATTGATGACATTTATCATCCACACATGGACTCCTTTTCTGCAGTCCTATGCTAGGTTAGCTGTTCCACAGCACCTTTCTTTCTTCAACTCCTACCCCCCATCCTCAGGATGCCTGGTGTTGTGTAGGATAGCATGTTCCAACCTATAACATGCTGGGACTCCAGGCATCTCAGCTTGGGAGTCCCCATATGTGAAGACTCATTCCTGCTTGTTCCTGGAGATAGCACAGTTACTTACCTGTAACAGGTGATCTCTGGGAACAGCAGGAATAAGTCTTCACAACCCACCCACCTCCCCAGGAGTTGTATCTCTATCTATCTTTCCTTTCCTCTCTCTCTCTCTCTCTCTCTTTGTCTCAGCTTTAAAACTTAACTGAGGAGAGGCAGTTGGGAAAGGCAGGAAGGCAGCACGCAGGCGTGGTGGGATGCTTCCAAAAGCTCTTTGATTGGACGCTGGGAAGCGTTCCTGCGCAGACTCCGTCGGTACTGACGTACCCATATGTGAAGACTTATTCCTGCTGTTCCCAGAGATCACCTGTTACAGGTAAGTAACTGTGCTTTACCTGCAGTTTGGTTGGCTGAGCCTTATTCCACATATCCAAGGTATAAAAGAGAAGATGACTTTCACTGATGACATACAGTGGAAGGAGTAGCCTAGTGATTAGAGCAGTGGTCTGTGCCCAGAGAGACCAGGGATTGAATCTCACTGGCACTCCTTGTGACCTTGGGCAAGCCACTTAACCCTCCATTGCCTCAGATACAAACTTAGATTGTAAGCCTTCTGAGGACAGGAAAACACCTACTGTATTTGATTGCAACTTGTCTTGAACTACTACTGAAAAGGCATGAGCTAAACACTATGAAATAAATGAATTCAGCTCTCCCTAAAATGAAAACACAGGGAAATTAATTTCTCGAAAACAATGGTTCTCAACCCAATCCTCAGGGACAGGAACAGATTTAAGTTGTCAGTGCCCAAGGGCATAACCAGACAGTAGATTCCAGATAGCGGAGAAGAAGGGGTATCAGAGATCCCAAAAAGATTGGAGAGCTTAAAGAGGAGTGGATGAAGACCCCAGTGCCACAGCGGTGCCCCTTTGAAGCAGCACATACATATAGCCCCAGAGTAAGCAGAACCACGCTCTTTCTTTGGCCTAGATATTTCAGGGGCGGGGACATTCAGCAGCGGTGGCTAGCTCTTGGAAAGTGCCGAGCCGTCACCGCTGAATTCTAACCCCAGATAGTCAATGCCGGCGCCATATCTAGCCCCGGCATTGTTCACCGCAGAACTCGGAAGCTAACCAGGCAGTGACTCAGTCTCACTGTTGCCCTGTAAGCAATGAGTGCCACCTTCACTCCACCCTGCAATGTCCACCACATGCCCCCGATGCTAACCTCTTAGCATCATGGCGTGTAGCAATGGCACCCATGGATATCCAGCAGCACTAACGTAGTGCCACTGAATATCCCATACAGCGGCATTTACATAGTTTGCAAGTCTGCGAAATACCTTTGAATATCCCCCTTTCTTTTTGTGCTTTTAAATTTTTCACCCTGGGCAATTGCCTATGTTTCCAATGCTTAGATCTGGGCCTATTCGAAGCACATCCGCCCCATCTGGTTTCTGGAATATCTACAATAAGTATCCATGAGATACATTTGCATGCATTGCCTTCAGTTTGGCTGGGGGTGTTCTGAGGAATGGTTTGAGAATCACTGCTTTAAAGGGTGTACGAACAGAGTCAGAGATAAAATACCAAATCAAAGGCAGCAGCAGAGACTAAAATGAGTTCCTACACTCAGGAATAGACCTGAAAAAAACCCGCACTAACAAAATGTTAGTTAAGTACTTGTTTGTGCACAGTGATGTCAAGGTCCCAGACAGAGTCTAGGTAAAAGCTAGGCAAGTCTTCAGGCATTACAAGTTCAGGCAAAAATCCAAACAAATATAATCCAGGAAGCTCACCAGGTAGGAATCCTTGTTGAGCCAACGAGGAGTATGGGAAATCTCTAGGTTTATTGTCCATGATCAATCAGGGCTTTTGCTGTCTTTGAGCCTACAGGAAAGCTCCTCTAGAAGGTATACATGTTTCTTGTTGAATACAAGTTTCCTAGTTTTTTTCCCTTTCCTCCATGTCCTCCAGTAGCTCTGCTAGAAGGTCACCTAGGCTCTTATTTCCCACCTGAAGCTGCCAATTGGATACCCAATGGTTCTTAGACAAAGAAACAGCCTTATTTCCTGATATTGAAGAGCTGGCTAAAATAGTCTCATGAAGCATTTAATTTGCGCTATAGACAAGAAACTTCATCAACTCCAGTTGTCAGTCAAGGAAGTCAAATTGTGAAGAGGCACTCTACCACTACAGCTGTCAAAACTGAAGAAGCGCATTGCTGCATCATAGGAAACAATGGAATATGCGAAGAAAAGTATTTCACTTCTTGAGAACAAACCCCAGATATTAGTAGATTGTACTAACAGCCAGGAAACTCAATGGTACCAAATGAATTTGTGTCTTTTTGTGAACGAAAAGAATTTGAGTATGCAGTGTCTTGGCTACAAGAGCACTTGGGCAACTGACAACAAATGCATAAACTTTGTCAAAATGCCAAAGGTTTGCGGACAGTAATTGCAAAGGTGTTATGTTACACAGACAAGACCAAGATACTTTCAGTCTGACAGCAAGCAAGTCGTAAGAGTACAGAGGCAAGAAGGTACTCACACAGCACATGGAACTTTTGTCTTTCTTTTCCTTGCTGTTTAATAAAGGGATTGACTTCTCTGTACAATACCCAGTGAACATGGGAGGAAGCAAAATCCCTAACCTGATAATAGAAAATATTTTTAGAAAACTCATACAAGAATTAAACTGTTGCTGTGGCAAAGTGCAATCAATGAACAAGTCCAGGAGTCAATTGACAGGGTCCAAACCAGTTTATTGTGCACAGGCCCAGTCAGTCAAAGCTTCAAAAGGAACTGAGCAAACGTTTATACAGAGACATAACCATTTATACCTCTTTTTCAGTTTGATACATGAGAACTTTCTATTGGTTCCAACTCGATACATGCAAACTTCTCATTGGTCTTACATTCCCTTCATTTGACCAATTAGGAATCCATCCGGAGCCTAGCAACCAGCCCCCTCCCTTAGGATTGCTCTAACAATGGTACAGTTCTTAATTTCGTTACTTCTCTACGGCAAGGTTATCCCTAGCTCCAGGAATGCATATATTGAAACATTTCTGTTCTTTCACACACAAGAGAATAATGGAAGACTTATGAATTCATAAAAACTTCTTATTAAGCAGTTTAAAACAGTTTTCTCTTTTTCCACAGATTTTTGGTTCTTTTCTAGCTATAATGGGAATTAGGATCCAGGCCTAACTTATAGGCCTTTCATATTAGCAGGCCATGGTAGGCCATAGCCTACCACATTCCCCCCTTTGATTATTCTCACCCGCAAGTGAGGAAGGGTGAGAATTAAATCACTCATTAGTTAATTCACACATTATACTGGTGTAATAGCATCATCGTCATGGGGTATAGGGTAATATTGCCACATAGCTAATACCTTCGCAGCTGCCTTCCGCTCTATAGTGTTATCAATTGATGATGTTATCATGCTTAAGCAAAGGGGTAGGAGACAAGGGAGCAATAAGCACATGGCTAATATGAATAGTACAATAAACATAAGGGCTTTTAGACCACCAATCCAGGAAAACAATGAACCAAACCACCCATCCATTTTAAAACTGTGCCAGGTCTGGACAGGCACAAATGTCTGCTCTCTCATCTGGGTGGCTAGGTCTTCAACTACATGCCCATTATTATCAATCTGTAAACAACAATTACTTAAATTCAACTTCCCACATACCCCACCTTCAGCTGCTAACAAATAATCTAGAGCTAAGTGATTTTGATAAATGGCTGTGCGCATTTGCGTACTTTGCTTTGCCAGAAGGGTTAGTGCTTTACCAGTTTCATTGGTTATTATTTCAACAACAGCTTGCAAACGTATTATTCGATTAATCATATAAACAGGAGTATGATATCCCCAAGTCCCATCCTGCTCCCAAGTAGCAGGTCCATAGTATGAGATAATTCTCTCTGGTGGCCATTCTTCAGATGATGCGTCCCATTTGTCCCATTGGCCTATTTTCAAGGCCTCCTTCAGCTGTTGACTTCTGTATACAGGGTATCCCAGTTGTTCTCCCTGGGATGTAGGCAAAAGGAAAAAGGAAGGTCTTATGGTTCCCAATAAACATGCGCCTCCCCAGTGGTGAGGGAGCCTGGCATATGCTCGGGTTCCGCAAATCCAGTACAGTCCAGGTGGTGCTTGCCAGGAATTATATGCTGCTAAATTAGTCCAGATACTGGCAAGTTTGGGGAACTGAACTAGAGGATTGGAAGGTTCAGTAATGTTGACTCCTGACCACCAAGACGTCTTCTTAGTGGTACTGTTGTAGAACTTCTGATTGAGACAGACCAGCTGCCCCACTTCCATATTAAACATTGGTCCATAGCGAGAAAAACATAAGTTACCCACAATGGAGTGGGCCAATACCCATTCACTTGTGGTATTGTGTATATTAGTCTGATTATATGGAATAGAATAGTTCAGTTCTTGTGCCTCCCAAGGCCATTGGTCTCCCATCGTTGTTCCCCCACAAAACAAACAGTCTGAAACATGGAGACTAGATGCGACTGCTCCCGCTAATTCAAGAAATAAGTTCTGGGAGGCAGGAGGAATTTCAAACTCTGATTTCATGGCTTCATAGAAGGAGTGATGTATACGATAGGGTGAGGATACATGGGTTTTGGTGTTCAATTGCAAATATAAGATAGTCCCAGGATCTATACCTCCTCCTGCAATACGCAACCCAAACTTGTATCCTTGCTTCCAGTGGCTGGGGTTGACTATGAGAAGTTGCAGGGGATTACAGGCACCTTTCTGGCATTTCTTGGGTTCTGGTAGTCTGATCTTTGTTAAGCTGCCTTTGTGATGATCACCATCTCGTCCCGTAGGTGCATTCTTCCAGGTAGCAAAATATACACATTCCCATTTTGGGCAAAAGTAATCATGTCTAGATGCGGTGGTGTAAATGGTGGCTGCAGAACTCTTTCCTGTACACCGTCCCCATCCGTAGGCTCCTTCTGGACACATGTATTTATCATCATGGTAGTATGCTCGCTCCCATGACCCACATCTGTGGTAAGCATTTCTGTTGATTGCATCACAAGCATCAAAGTTCAAGATAATAGGTTTTGTGGGGTTGGTGAGGGATTTTGTCGCATTCAGGATGGCTCCATCTTCATCATTCCATCGTATCTCAAAGGTATAATATGAAGGGTTTTGTCGAGGGTTATAACAAGTCTTACTTTTCCCCTTGGTGCAAATATTCAGTTCGGTGCCATTATAAATACACCAGCTGACTGTACCAGTGTAAGTATAGTAGGAGTGGTAGAGCAAAGTCTGAGTAATCTTTTGTCCTGTTCGGGTGGTGGTTATGCAGGCTGCACAAGGGGGTAGGGCAAAAGTCTTTTCCAGGATTCCCAGGATCACCACTCCCACAAGGCAATAGTGGAAGAACATTATGATTACAGTCTCTGAAGGTTAACTGGAAAGTTGGGTATGATGAACTTTGCTGAGTTTTCTTCTGTTTCTGCTGTGATGGTCACTCTCGCATGACGTAGGTGGATTCTGAAGATTCTTTATAAAGCTGGCTGTCTCCTCAAGGTGAGTCGCAATGGAGTCTTGGGATCATTCACTGACGTCCATTGGCCAGGATCAGGAGCAGCTGCCGGCTTCACTCGACTGTGGTGGATCCAGGGTTCGAATTCTGCAACTTTCACTGCCGTGGGGGTTGATAGGATGACGACGCAGGGTCCCTTCCAATGCGGCGCCAGCGGGGTCTTTCTCCACTCTTTCACCCACACGGATGTTCCTGGCTTGAAGGGATGCAGAGGCTCGGTCAGGTTGATGGGTAGTCTATCTTGCACCCACATTTGGAGTTTCTGCAAAACAGAACCTAATGCTAATAGTTCTTGTCTAGTTATTTCAGATCCTATCTGTCTCATGTCTCCCTTTATTCCCTGCACTATGGGTGGAGGTCGCCCATACAAAATCTCAAAAGGGGAGACTCCTAAGGATCTGGTGGGAGCTGAACATATCCTAAGAAGGGCTATGGATAGAACTTGGAGCCACTTCAGGTGTGTTTCTTGGCAGAGCTTGGATAACTGAGTTTTCAGGGTTCTATTCATATGCTGTACTTTCCCTGAGCTCTGGGGTCTGTAAGCAGTGTGTAGCTTCCATTTTATTTGCAGAGCTTGAGCTAACTGTTGGGTCACTTGGGATACAAATGATGGACTATTATCTGACCCTATAGTTGATGGTATTCCAAATCGGGGAATGATCTCATGGAGCAATACCCTAGTGACTTCTCGGGCTTTCTCAGTTCGGGTGGGGTAGGCTTCCACCCACCCTGAAAATGTGCAGACTAACACCAACATATAGTGATATCCATTTGCACGGGGCATTTCTGCAAAGTCTATCTGTATATCACTCATTGGGGTCACCCCTACTGACTGAACTCTTGGGGGTGGAACAGGACCTTGCTTGGCATTGTTTTTGGCACATATCAGACATTGCTGTGCCACCGAGGCGGTCAGGGATCCTAGCAGTGAAATACAGAAATGGGGTCTCAGGGCTTTTTCCATGGCTGTTTTTCCATAATGTGTGGCTTGATGAAAAGCTTGAACAAAGGCTGGCCCTAATGCTTCAGGGATGACTGTAGGACCTGGAGGTGGACTACCTTCTGGGGGTGGCAACACTATCCAACCTTGTTCTGTCAAGACTCCTCCCTCCTTTGCACAATAATAGTCTAACTCTCTTGTAGTGTATCGGGGTGCCCAGGAACTGAGGGGCACAGGGAATAGGGCTGCTTGCATTACAGTATCTTGGGTCCTAACTTGTCCTGTGGTGGCTGCCTTTCTGGCTGTGGCATCTGCAAATCTATTCCCTCGGGTAACTTCTCCTGCTCCAGCCTGATGACCTCGGCAGTGCATGACTGCCACTTGTTTGGGGGCCCATACAGCATCTTGTTGTTGTTAAGTGCCGTCGAGTCGGAGTCGACTCATGGCGACCCTCTGGATAGCTATCCTAAATTGTGTTCGGTCTTCAGTCAGGTGGCTTATTGTTGACAGACTGGTACCCGTAGCTGCTGTTATTGTATCGATCCATCTCATTGCTGGCCTTCCTCTTTTGCGTTGACCTTCTATCTTGCCAAGCATGATGTCTTTCTCTAATGATCTCTCTCTCCGCATGATGTGTCCAAAGTATGAAAGTCGAAGTCTTGTCATCTGAGCTTCTAAAGAAAGCTTAGGTTTGATCTCCTCTAGTACAGACTGGTTTGTTCTTCGGGCAGTCCATGGTATACACAGTATTCGCCGCCAGCACCATAATTCAAAGGCATCAATTTTCTTCCTGTCTATGTTTTTCACTGTCCAGCTTTCACATTCATATGATGTTATTGAAAATACCATGGCTTGAACAAGTCGAATCTTTGTATGGAGAGAGACATCTCTGCTCTTGAGAATCTTATCTAGGTCTTTCATACCATTCTGCCAAGAGCAATGCGTCGTCTGATTTCTTGACTGCTTGTTGCTTCTTTATTGATAGTTGATCCAAGTAGGTTAAAGTTATTCACGATTTCAGCATCTAATAACATCAATATCTCGTGCCCATACCTAATGGCCTTATCCCCTGAGGTGATCAACCCTCGCTTTTTATACAAGGCTCCATGTGCATGCAAAGTAGTGAAAGCATATTTGGAATCTGTGTACACATTTATGCGGAGTCCTTCTCCTAATGTCAAGGCTCTGGTGAGGGCTATCAATTCAGCTTTCTGTGCAGAAGTTCCTGGGGGCAGGGTTGAGGACTCAACTACCAGATCAAGGGTTACCACTGCATATCCAGCACAACGATGTCCATTGATGACCAAACTGCTTCCATCCACAAAGAAAGTCCTTTCAGGGTCCTCTAGAGGGACATCGGTCAAATCAGGGCGACTTGAAAATACAGTGTCCATGTTTTCTAAGCAATTATGATCAGGTGGCCCAGGACCAATTGGAAACAATGTAGCAGGGTTCAGAGCTTGACTAACTTTCAACTTATCCGGGGGTTTTCACACAGCATGCTCTGATACTTCAACATTCGTGCATTGGTTAGCCAGAAGTTTCCTTTGTGTTCCATGAGAGTCAGAACAGAGTGTGGCACGGTGACTTGAAGAGTTTGTCCTAGTGTAAGTTTGTCTGCTTCGCCCACCAGGAGGGCTGTTGCTGCAACAGCTCTAAAACAAGGGGGCCATCCTTTTGCAACTACATCCAATTGTTTTGACAGATAGGCTACTGGTCGCTGCCAGGATCCTAGAGATTGAGTCAATACTCCCAATGCATTTCCTTGTGACTCATGGACAAAAAGATGGAAAGGCTTCTGAACATCTGGAAGACCTAAAGCTGAGGATGACATCAGGGCCTTTTTCAAAGTCTGGAATGCTACATCTTGTTCAGGTCCCCAATCTAGTGGGGATTTTTCCATTCCTTTAGTGACTTGGTATAGTGGTTTCGCAATCAGGGCAAAGTTGGGGATCCATATGCGACAGTATCCCGCGGCCCCCAGGAAGGCTCTCACTTGCCTCCTAGTGGTTGGAATGGGGATATTACATACAGCTTCTCTGCGTTCTGGTCCTAAACGTCGGATCCCACTGGACAACTGGAATCCCAAATACTTGACTTCAGTTTGGCATAGCTGTGCTTTGACTCTTGAGACTTTGTATCCAGCATCCTTGAGAAGGTACAAAAGTTCACTAGTAGCTTGTAGGCATTCACTTTCTGAGTTGGTGGCTATGAGCAAGTCATCTACATACTGAAGAAGAACCCTCTTTCCTGGGTCCACTGGGTAACTTGAGAGATCGTGATTCAGGGCAGCACTGAAGAGAGTAGGTGAATTCTTGAATCCTTGGGGTAATCTGGTCCAGGTGAGCTGACCCCGCCTTCCTGTTGTGGGGTCTTGCCATTCAAAAGCGAATAAAAGTTGACTGGTGGGTGCTAGGCGCACACAGAAAAAGGCATCTTTCAGGTCCAGGACGGTGAAGTGAATAGCCTCAGTGGGGATCAGTCCCAAGAGAGTATAAGGGTTTGATACTACTGGGTGTATAGTTTCAACTGCATCATTTACTCGTCTTAGATCTTGTACTGGGCGGTAGTCCCCTGTCCCAGGCTTCTTTACTGGGAGAAGGGGGGTGTTCCAAGGTGACTGGCATTCCTTGAGAAGTCCGTACTTCAGCAGTTTCATCAAATGGCAATGGATTCCTTCTATGGCTGGTCGAGGGAGAGGATACTGCTTCACATGCACTGGTTCCGCTCTTGGCTTGAGGGTGACAATGACAGGGGCTATGTACTTCGCTAGGCCAGGTGGATTATCTTCTGCCCATACTTCAGGTGGGGCTATGAGGTTGGTAGGTATACAGGGACTAGTTGACTTTATTGGAGGTGCATTATAGAACCACCATTCTTCTTCTCGGGGAACAGTAAGCACCATCTATCCAGCAGGCTTTGGGTTCACAGTCATTTTCATTTCTCCCCCTTCAGCAAAGGATATTTGGACCTGGAGCTTGGCAAGCATGTCTCGGCCCAGTAGTGGAATAGGGCACTCAGGCATATACAAGAACTGGTGCGTTATCTTCTGTCCCCCTAGTTCACACATGCGGTTCTGCAAGAATGACTTTGTGGCTTTATTTCCAGTGGCTCCCACAATGGTGACAGATCGTGAGGACAGAGGAGCTACTGGCTTGGCTACTACTGAATGTTCTGCTCCTGTATCTACCATGAACTCCATGTATTGGTCCCCTATCTTTAAACTGACCATAGGCTCCTGGGGACCCAGGGTGAACTTGGAGCCCGGTCTGGCCTAGTCTTCATCTGTGTCATCCAGGTCATAGCCCGTTGCTACTGCCACTCCCTCAATGGCTTCTTCCCTTTCCTGCTGGAACTGTTTATTTATTTATTTATTTATTTAGTAAGGACTTATATACCGCTCCTTCCAGCGATCAGAAGTGGTTTGATTACAAGTACGGGATTTGTCATAAATTACAGACAGAATTATTTGGGGATTAGATAGAGAGATCAGGGGGAATACACAGCACACATATGCGGGTCCATATAAAGACCTTAGTTATTATCATACATTTACACAGGCACTAACCACCATCTATTTACATTTGTACATACAGCAATTCAATTTCTTTTTCTTTTGATTGAACTGTGTTTGATTCAACTGATTCAACTGTTTGATTGAACTGTGTTTGATTCATTCCTCCCCTCCTTCGAAATCATCCTCCTGGCCTCCAGGGACTCCCTCCTCCCCTTGCAGGGGCGGAGTCCAGATGCGGGCACTCATTTCTCCAATGTCCTTCTTCCTTGCAGTAGGCGCACTGATTTGCACCCAATTGAGGCTTTTCGCTTCCGCGGCCTCTTCCATGTCCTCTGGTCCTTTGATTAGGAAAACCTCCTCCACGTCGTTCGGTTATAGCAGCAGCAAGAAGATCTGCCTTCTTCTTCATCTTTCGTTCACTTTCTCTATCTCGTTCATTTTCACGATTCACAAATACTTTCTGAGCGACTTCCATTAACTGAGCTGTATTCATGCCCGCAAATCCATCCAATTTCTGCAATTTTCGCTTTATGTCTCTCTGGGACTGACTAACAAAGGCCGCATTTACCATGCGTAAATTTTCCTGAGCGGCGGGATCATATGAGGTATACAATCTATAAGCTTCAGACAACCGCTCATAAAAGGCCGCTGGGCTCTCATCTGAACCCTGGAGAACTTCAGATACTTTCCCGATATTCATGGCCCTCTGGCCTCCCTTCTTCAGGCCCTGCAATAAGGCATGGCGAAATCTGGTTAGGGCCCTTTCTACAGGGTTCTCTTCTAACCAATGGAGGGCTGCTTGCCCGATTCGCCCTCGCTCTTCAGTAGTGAAAAGGGTAGACAGGAGCTAGCGACAATCGGCCCAGGTAGGCTGATGGGTTTGCATAATGCTAGACATTAATTCTGTTAATTCCTGAGGCTTGGCTGTGTAGGATGCATAATGCGTTTTCCAGTTTAATAAATCTGTGGTGGAAAAGGGTACATAAACTAAGCTGGTTGGTCCTGGCGCCATCTGGCCCTGATCATTTAAAACAGGCATTCCAGGCACTTGACGTAATGGCATTAGGTGCTCTGCTTTCTCCTTCTTCTTGGGAGTTACGCTTCTTAAATCATAAGGCTCCCGGACAAAAATCTCCTTGGTGGGTGACCCTGAACTGGCAGGAGAGCCTCCGCTTTCTATCTCGTCAGAGGACTCGAGTCCCCCTGCTGTGCTTGGGCCTGACTCGGGACTTTCACTCGGGGTAGGGCACGTCTTAGGCTGTTGCATCGGTATTCTCTGGGGCTCCTCTTCTGGCTCTACTTCAGGTCGTGGTGCTATGGGGACTAACCTCTGTGGGTGCTGGGGTAACCTATCCAGAATATCTGGGGACTCTGGGTCAGAATACACAGGCGGCTTTTCTTCCTTAGCTTTTTTGGTTCCCCTAGTAGTAGCTACAAATATTTTACAGCGCTCCTCATAGCAGCGCTTCATCCATGAGGGCTGCTGCTCACACACACTTAACCAGGAATCTATATAGGGGAAGTGGTCAGGATACACTCTTAATATGAGTTGATGAAATCGTAAAACTGTCTCAAAATCAAAGGTGCCCCCTCGGGGCCATGAAGCAGCTAATGCGGGCCACTCCCTTTCACATAACATTTTTAATCTGGATGGAGTTATTTTCGTACCATAATCGCCCGAAAATCCTTTACGGAAATTCTTGATCATACATGTCAACGGAGTTTGCTTGGACTCCGTCCCTCCCATAATCTAAATGTACCTACGTACACTACCTACGTACTCAACGTACCTGCGTACGTTATGTACCCTACGTACACTACGTACACGTAATGACGTACAAGACAACGAACAATAGGGATAGGTAGTATGGCTGCAGGTAAGGGGTCCGTACAGCCCACAGAACACTGGGGGGGACAAACACCACTCGCTTCCTCCTGTTCGTGACCTGGGCGCGGTCGCCCGGCCAGGAACTGCGCTACTTAGGAGTCCGCTCTCGCTCGGTCTGTATTTCAAGACCTCTCACTCACACAAGCAAGCATATTTCAACAAGATATCATATTTCAATATTTCAAGTGCCCAGGGTTTCTGACTAACTGACTATTCCAAACAAGAAGGGTCGATGGCTTCGGCTTCCGCTTTCCTTACGCGGAGCTTACTAGGACCGCCCTTATGGGAGATGATCAGGCTCCCTTGTCTCGCCCACACTCATGCGAGACTTCCCAGTTAGTCTATACCAAATATACCAAATCAGTTCTGCGCACGCAAGACGTTGTCCCAGGCTGTTCTTTCTGACTATTAAATCACGAAAATGTCTACTCACCGGATCCGGTCCCCGATACCACACCAGCTTCTGAGTTGGAACCTGGACTCCCCCGGGTCAGAGGTGTTGGCCAGCTGGACCCGATGGCCCGCCGAGGCAGGCGGAACCCTCTCCGGCACAAAGGGGCTGGCGGCGCCTGAGGTTTCCCCCACGGTCGGACAGACACGGTTCCAACCGGGCCAAACCTTAAGGCGAATTGTGTGGATTATTCACTTGAATACCATTTACCACTCGCACTTCCCGGCCAACGCACCAAGAATATGCTGTGGCAAAGTGCAATCAATGAATAAGTCCAGGAGTCAATTGACAGGGTCCAAGCCAGTTTATTGTGCACAGGCCCAGTCAGTCAAAGCTTCAAAAGGAACTGAGCAAAGGTTTATACAGAGACATAACCATTTATACCTCTTTTTCAGTTTGATACATGAGAACGTTCTATTGGTTCCAACTCGATACATGCAAACTTCTCATTGGTCTTACATTCCCTTCATTTGACCAATTAGGAATCCCTCCGGAGCCTAGCAACCAGCCCCCTCCCTTAGGATTGCTCTAACAATGGTACAGTTCTTAATTTCGTTACTTCTCTACTGCAAGGTTATCCCTAGCTCCAGGAATGCATATATTGAAACATTTCTGTTCTTTCACACACAAGAGAATAATGGAAGACTTATGAATTCATAAAAACTTCTTATGAATTTGTTTAAAACAGTTTTCTCTTTTTCCACATCTTTTTGGTTCTTTTCTAGCTATAATGGGAGTTAGGATCCAGGCCTAACTTACAGGCCTTTCATATTAGCAGGCCATGCTAGGCCATAGTCTACCACACTGTAATAGGAGATGTAGAGTTGATGCCCAGCTTTTTATGGTCTGAACTCGGACTTCAGAGACTGGTGGAATGTAGGGATGCGCCTTGGGCAAAACGTTTCGGTTTGTATGGGCTTTTTTTCATGAATATCGGACTTTATGTTCATTTCATACATTAATTTTAACCCCAAATTTTGTAACTTATGTTAAAACTTTTTAACGTGCGCTTATCAACTTTACACTTCTTAATTTGTAGTTGAACGCATGTTAACTCAGCATAGGGCATACTAAATGTTTTAAGGAGCACTACTGAACCGAATGTATTCTAACAAAAGCACATCCCTAGTGGGAAGTATCAGCTGCTGTGGGATAGAAGAGTTGAGCCATGATGTGCTCTCTATTTCCTCATTTCAGGCTAAAGGAGGGCTGAAACGGATCATCGATGGTTGGGACAGTGAGTGCTGTCTCTAACAGGCAATATCACACGCCTTTTTGGGTCACAGCACTGACATCTGGACAGCTGCAAAGATGGAGCAGCTGCTGTGGAAATATGCAATGTGCATGGCAGACTTTAATTGATTCCTCTTTTTTTTGTTTATGGCTCAGTGATATTACCTTCTGTGTTTAAGCTAATTGAAGATCAAGGGTGTTCTGTGCAAGATGTAACTAGAGCGAGACTACACAGGACGTAAAAAGCTCATGCCAAGAAAATAGATTGCTCAGAGTTATTTATTTTTTTCTTTTGGGTAATGCTTTTGGTAAAGACTAAAACTATCAGTGTGCTTGTGTGAATGGAAGGGCGAGGATGATGTGGGAAAAATGCTGCACACTGACTGGTTAGGGTGGAATTAATAAATGAGACAGAATCGGTTTTATGTCCTGATGTGCTTGACAGGCTTGGTTATTAACGTGTCACTGTTGGTGTTCAGGCGAGAGAGCACCTGCATTGTGATTAGAGAGAGGCTTTTCTTGTATGAAAGATCTGCAACATATTGTTGAAATGACCAGAGTATATGTTTTCTGAGTGCTGATAGAATTCATTTCCCTATCAAAAGCAGAAACCCCTTGTAAAATGCTCACGAAAGATGGTGTGCAGGTGGTTTGCCTTCAAGAAACACTTATGAAAGATAAGGAGCATGAGATATTGAAATACGACTGGGTGGGCACATGTGAATATTATTCCTGTTTCAGAAGGAAGCATGGAGTTGCTTTTCTCATTCACAAATCACTATCTCTCGTAGAGCAATTAAAAAGACCACTGGGGTAGATTTATAACAACAGCTTCTTTCTTTAACAAGCAGTTGGGGTTTCTGCAATATTTTTATGCCCGACATTATAACAACACCTTCTTACCTGGAACTGTGGCAAAAATGATCATGATTAGATGCTGACATTTTCCATGCTAGCAGTGCAGGGCAAGAGAGTGTATGCATTGCCCTGCTCTTCAGTTAGGAAGGTTGAGGGGCAGGAGCGATGACTGAGAAAGTGTGGCAGGGGTAGGGAGGGGTAGCGGCCACTTGGACCACCAATGGATATTTTTGTCAGTTTCAAGGGTGGGGAGTACGGGCCACTGGGCCACCAATGAAATTTTGTAGGCGGTTCGGAGCCACCAATGATTTTTTGGCAGTGTCAAGGAGGGGGTAGGGACTTATCAGCAGGGGCAGATGATTCTTTTTCTTTCTGCTGTATCTTTACGTCTGCCCGAAGCTAGCGTAAAGATCCAGCAATAAGAGTCGAGTAAAACGCAGCACGGTTTCAGTGCCATTTCTACAGCAGGAACAATTTAATATTCGCTGCTTTGCATGCCGTTTTAGCATGCCCACTGCACTATGCTTTAGCACGGTGGTTTTGCTTGGGATCTTACTGCGCTAGCTTGCTTGCTTTCTGCATTAGGGAACAAGACTAACTTGGGAAAACCTCAAGCAAAATACTGCCCTAGAGCAGTGATGGCTAACCTTTTTGAGCCCGAGTGCCCAAACTGCCGCACAAAACCAAAGAATTTCCTCAAAGTGCCAGCACGTCAATTTGCATAAATATTTGCATAATGCTAACATACACTAACTTTTAGTAAACATGTCTCTTAATGAGTGTATGGATAAAGACAGACTAAAAGATTTCTACATTACTATAATCCAGTGCCAACCGCCAGGCACATTAGGAACTACTACAAACACTGCCCATTTAGAACCAATAGCAAACCCGCCGTATCCTAACAGCACTACCAGGACTCACAAAGCACCACACCATACATATCAAAAGGCAACACTGCAAATATTAAACCAATACATTTCAGACAATAACAATACATGACCTACTGGGGAAAGAGAACAAGTGGCAATGTCAAAAAGGAATTACATAAACAGAATACCTCAGCTCAGTTACACAGTTGCAATTGCTCCAGCCACTTTCTTCTGGTTTCTTCATGTTTTCTGCTAACTCTCCATCATCTGCTGTCCATTTGTCCTTTCTTCTCTCTTCTAGTTTTTTTTTCCATTCTCTCTCTCTACATCCGCTTTAACATACTAATCTTTCTCCTTTTGCTCTTTCCTCATTCCTATTTCATCCACTCAAATTTTACCCCTCCATCCTCAATCCCCACTTACTCTCCCAATACCCGGCCAATTGTAGATTTTTTATCCCTCCCACACAAAATATTTTTCCCCTCTCCATTTTACTCTCCCAGCCCCATCCCATTCTAATCCTCCCCCAACATCAGCTCCCTTCTAGTTCCAGCCTCACCCAGCATCCATTCCCTTCTAGTCCCTGCATCAGCCCATTTCCAGTCCTAGCCCCCCATCAGCCCATTTCCAGTCCTAGCAACCCCCCAACCCAATACCAGTCCTAGCCCCCCCCATCAACCCACTTCCAGTCCTAAACCCCCATCACCCCATTTTCAGTTTAAGCCCCCCCTATAACCCATTACCAGTCCTAACCCCCATCACCCCATTTCCAGACAGCCCCCATCAGCCCACAGCCCATTAGCAGTCCTACCCCCCCAGCCCATTAGCAGTCCTCCCCCCCCCCGCCCGCCCGCCTGCCTGCCCGCCCGCCCATTAGCAGTCCTAACCCCCCCCGCCCATTAGCAGTCCTACCCCCCCCGCCCGCCCGCCCGCCCCCCCGCCCCCCCTGCCCATTAGCAGTCCTAACCCCCCCCCTCCCTCCCTGCCCATTAGCAGTCCTAACCCCCCTCCCTCCCTCCCTCCCTCCCTGCCCGCCCATTAGCAGTCCTAACCCCCCCCCCCTCCCTCCCTGCCCATTAGCAGTCCTAACCCCCCCCCCCTCCCTCCCTGCCCATTAGCAGTCCTAACCCCCCTCCCTCCCTCCCTCCCTGCCCATTAGCAGTCCTAACCCCCCTCCCTCCCTCCCTCCCTGCCCATTAGCAGTCCTAACCCCCCCCTCCCTCCCTCCCTGCCCATTAGCAGTCCTAACCCCCCTCCCTCCCTCCCTCCCTCCCTCCCTGCCCATTAGCAGTCCTAACCCCCCCTCCCTCCCTCCCTCCCTCCCTGCCCATTAGCAGTCCTAACCCCCCTCCCTCCCTCCCTGCCCATTAGCAGTCCTAACCCCCCCCCCTCCCTGCCCATTAGCAGTCCTAACCCCCCCCCTCCCTCCTCCTCCCTGCCCATTAGCAGTCCTAACCCCCCTCCTCCTCCCTGCCCATTAGCAGTCCTAACCCCCCCTCCTCCTCCCTGCCCATTAGCAGTCCTAACCCCCCCTCCCTGCCCATTAGCAGTCCTAACCCCCCCTCCTCCTCCTCCCTGCCCATTAGCAGTCCTAACCCCCCCCTCCCTGCCCATTAGCAGTCCTAACCCCCCCTGGCAAATTCTTTTTAAAAAAAAGCAGGCTCTGGCTGCTGCCGCGGCAGATTGCAATGTCCCGCGGGGCCCCCTCCGCCTGCTAAGCCCCTCTGCAAGGGCTTTCAGATTCGCGAGGGAGAGCATCTCCCTCGCGTCTCTGTTAAGCCCGCAGGGGCTAATGGGAAATTTCCCATCAGTCCCTCGCGTCTAAAGGGGCTGATGGGAAATTTCCCATTAGCCCCTGCGGGCTTAACAGAGACGCGAGGGAGACGCTCTCCCTCGCGAATCTGAAAGCCCTTGCAGAGGGGCTTAGCGGGCGGAGGGGGCCCCGCGGGACGCTGCATTCTGCCCTTGCCGCGTCCGCGGCAGCAGTCAGAGCCAGCTTTTTCTTTTTTTGCGGACCTTCCCGCGTGCCAGCTGCAAGGCCTTCGCGTGCCACAGCTGGCACGCGTGCCATAGGTTCGCCATCGCTGCCCTAGAGCATAGCGCAGTTTGCTGCACTGAGCCCTAAATGCTATGTGTTTCCTGAAAGGGATAATCTTTAGTGTTTTGTGACTGCTACAAACTTTGAAGCACCGTCTGCAGCAAGACGTCACTGGCACTGCAGAGTACCCAGTTTGAAAATTTTTAGAGACACGAGAAAGGTATTTGCATACAAATTATTTTTCACTCCTCCTCCTTGTGATTAGATCTTACATGATGGAAGAATATGCAGAGACGTTCTTGCTGATTTCATTTCTAGTATAAATATATTTTCAGGTGCACTGATACTGCTTTTAGGAAAGGAGCTGTCTAGAGCCAATGAGTCTGTGCCAATGGTTGGCTAGAGAAGGCGCTGTTGGACAGAAGCCAACAATTTTTAAAAAATACCAAGGAACTGTTCGCTTCTAGGATTGATTATATATTTCATTTGTCCATTACAGTATACTATTCTATCAAGGATGCACTTATTAGAAAACAATGCAGTCCATGACTTAAAATTAAGTTCCATGTAAAGCAATGCAGTCTGGAGGGAAATGTATAAGGAGCCACATCAGTGCATGCAAAGCATCTATTTTTAGTGACTTACATAGCAAGCCACTAGTCTGTAAGTACACACATCTCACCATTGTTGCGTACTATCTCCAGGAACAAGCAGGAATCTAGTCATCACATATGGGTATTGTCGGTACCGACGGAGCCTGCGCGGGAACGCTCCCCAGCGTCCAATCAGAAAGCTTTTGGGAGCATCCCTCAGCACCTGCATGCTGCCTTCCCGCCTTTCCCAACTGCCTCTCTCCAGTTCTTCTTTTTCCGCAGAGCCAGCAGGTCGTGTTTCCTGTCACCGCAGAAGAATTTCCTTATTTCTTTATTTCTTTTTGTGGTCGCGTCTGCATTCCCCGACGCTCTACCGGTACCGCCGGTCTTTCTTTTCTATTTTTCTTCTTTTTCCGCGCAGGCTCCGTCGGTACCGACGATACCCATATGTGATGACTAGATTCCTGCTTGTTCCTGGAGATAGCATAGTTACTCACCTGTAACAGGTGATCTCCGGGAACAGCAGGAATTTAATCCTCACAACCCACCCACCTCCCCTAGGAGTTGCATCTTTCTATCTCTTTCCTTTCCCTCTCTCTCTCTGTCTCAGCCTTAAAACTCAACTGGAGAGAGGCAGTTGGGAAAGGCGGGAAGGCAGCACGCAGGCGCTGTGGGATGCTCCCAAAAGCTTTCTGATTGGACGCTGGGGAGCGTTCCCGCGCAGGCTCTGTTGGTACCGATGATACCCATATGTGAGGACTAAATTCCTGCTGTTCCCGGAGATCACCTGTTACAGGTGAGTAACTATGCTTTCACTGTAGACATGCACATGGGCGGAACTTGGGCAGAGCATGGGCAGAACACGCATTTATATCTGTACTTTATAACATATGGGTATATGTGCGTACGTTACGCATGGTCATTTATGCCAGCCATAGGGCTAATGTATGTGATCATGCCTAGATTCAGTGCTCATTTCCCACAACTTATACCCCTATTTTATAAAGTATGCGCATATTTGCCTTTATAAAATAGGGACGATCGAGGCACATTAATCTAGGCTTGCCTTATAACACTACCCTACACTAGGGGTTCTCAACACAGCCCTGAGGACACACCTAGCCAATTAGGTTTTCAGAATAACCACAATGAATATGCATGAGAGAGATCTCCATCCAATGGAGGCAGTGCATGCAAATCTCTCTCATTAATATTCATTGAGGTTATCCTGAAAACCTGACTGGCTAGGTGTGTCTTGAAGACTGGGTTGAGAGCCTCTGCCCTGCACATAACTTAATTAGGTTCTGGGTATAAAGTCATTTCAGTAGATCAGATCATGCGTGTTGGAATTCAACTGTGGCACCAGAATTAACATCCATAGCCGCATGAAAAACGTCATGGAATCTTAAATATTCATAAAGTACTCTAGATCAGGACTTCAGCAGATTGTCTAATGCACAAACCAGCACCTCAGTGGCATGTGTCTTCCCCAAGCACCATGTCCAGGCATTGAGCAATACAGACCTCCTACTGCATCCAGCAGTTTCTGGAGATCTTCCATCCATCTGTAAGGGCAGACTAGATAGGCCGTGTGGTCTTTTTCTGCGGTCACGTTTCTATGTTTCTAGATACTGAGGAGGTTCAGTGCTGCTTAGGTGTTGAGATTGCATACAGTTATTACTCAGAGAATAGCTTTACCATAGTCATGTTTCTCGCAGGATACTTGACCTATGTAAATAGTATTTTTTATTATACTGCAAAAAACAACTTGGACCAGCTCAGGCATGTATATTTCTGTCATTCATCTGTACATAGAGGCTAATTTTATAACAGGACACCTATGTGAACAGTCTAAAAAAATCACATATTTTATGTCTATTATATAAAGGCCTTATACCCCAAAATATACCCCAGCCTTACTGTAAGAAGAATCTATCACCATTGATATCTTTCAAAAAACTGTGAGAACCTCATATGAGCAGAATAGCGCTAACCTGAAAGCAGCTGTTGTAATATCACATTTGCAATACTCCCTGCTATAATCATTTGTTTCTCACTCTGTATATTTCAAGTCCCAAATCTCAAAATATTTTAGAAATTTTTAACTGTACTTAAAATAGTTTTGTTAAAGTTGCTTATCCGTGTGTTCAAATCCACGACCATCTGCTCCTCCCTGATCCGCGTTTCATCATCACTCGATGACGGCTTCAGGGCTGTTTATTTCTTTATTTGGTTTTATATAAATTCAAAGTGCTTACCCTTACACATAAAATCATTTCCAGCGAGTCAGCTCCATGCCTCTCCCCACTCCTTTCCTTCCTCAATAACACAAGAACACGCCGCTCCAATACCAAAAACCAACTGACCATCCCTTCAACTAAAAGACATTCCAAACAATCTACCTGTAACAGGGCTTTCTCCCTCTATGCTCCATCTTTATGGAATACCCTTCCTCTCGAGCTGCGAAACTGTCAAAACCATTCGGAGTTCCGGAAGCAGTTAAAAACTCATCTTTTCCTCGAACACTTCTCCCTACCACCTTAGTACTTACCTTTTTTTTTACATCCACTTCCCACCCCTACCCCCTCAATTACCTATTATGCAGCCATGTGATATCTCTGTATATACCTTTGTAAATAGTTGTTCATTGTTCATTTAATTAGTTTATATTGTTTACCTATTTATCCCTGTTAACTTGTTCTATGTAAACAGTTGAAACATACTGCCACCAAATGTTTTATGTAAACCGTCTTGATTTGTAGAAAGACGGTATATAAAAATGGTTAAATAAATAAATAAATACCGCTCTATTTAAAAGCGGCAGCATCTCTCCTGTGGCATCTGTGTCTGTGGACATACAAACAAGACTTCCACTTAGCTTTCTTCTTTAGATATGTACTACAACCAATCAGGAAGAGCCAACATCAGCTCAGCTTGATGACATCGCCCCATTCATAGTTTTCACCAGCCTTTATTTGATGAAACACTGACACTTGTACTCCTCCAATCAGCATAGCATTATGATACAGTCTATGCTGAGGTTGTGCCCCTAACGCTCGTTTTTAATGCATGCTAAGTGCAAAGCCTCCTCACAGGACCAGGGCAAGGGTCTTTGGCACCTTAGGCAAAACCTCAACTTTGCATCCCCCTCACTATGAGCTTTTATTTATTTAACTTTTATTTTTTATACCGCCTTTCAGATTATCAAGGCGATTTACATGGAACAGTGAGTATAGAACATAGTACAAAAACTAGGGGATAGGGGGTGAACATATTAGGAGGATGGTATGGTAGAACTATTTACAGGGGGGATGGTATTTACATAGGGCTAAATACAGGGGTTATCGAGAACCTGAAAGCTTTTAGACCCCTAGCACCCCTCCTCCACAATATTTTGACTATTAAACTCAATTGTAATCCTCTCGACACCATCCTTCCCAGAACAATCCAGACGTGAACAATTTTGCTCTTCCATGTGTATTCCCTCTATGAAATGAGGAATACATGTGTAGATTTTTGTCCTGCCAAAGACATGCCACGACACACCCCTGCGCAATTTTGATGTGCTATGGATAGCCATGTATAAATTGGACTCTTTCTAAAATGGCATGGATGCAATTTACACATTTTTATGCCTGATTATATGTATGTAAATCATGAATAGAGCTTCTAAAATAACCTGCTTAACTGCCTGATTTCACAAACAGCACTTCCAAGGGAAACCAATTAAGAAGACAACTTACAGAAAGCAAATTTGAGGCTTTTTCGGGTGGTTTTGAACACCACAGATGTATGCAAACTCCCTGTCTATCACTCCGCTAAACCTCAGATCCAAATGCGCTGATAGTGAACATATATGCATGCCTTGGAGCAGATGGAAATGCCAAGGGGTAGTTCTAAAGGTATATGGGTATTTCCATTGCAAAATAGGAAACACATCAGGTCTGCCGAAAGCGCATCCAGGTCACGCCTCCTTCAAAACTGTGTGTCGTGCAGGAATGCAGGCCTCAAGTAGCTGCTGTTCTCGACCCACTGTTTACATGTGCAGATGCCACTGAAGCTTTCTAGAATCCTCTCCAGAGGCGCAAGTGCTCCCAAACAAATGGACACCGGCTGTGAAGACCTGTAAACATGTGTGTGCATTCTATGGGGGCAAGTTTATAAAGGACTTTTCACACATAGAGGTTGTTTTACACATGTAAAAAAGCTTTCATAAAATGACCCCAAAGGTTAAATGGGGAAAAGTGTACATGGTGACAAGAAGAGACGTACTTTACATGAGCCATGTGAAGGCAGAGTTTGGGTGGGTCGTGCGTGGCATCACACTTTACGCTTGTTGTTTATAAAATATGCGCGCACAGGCTACAGCTACAGACATTTGCACCTACCCCCGAACAAGTCTGAATGCCCACAGCTAGAATCTAGCCACAATTTCTGCTGGTTTACTCTTAGAATTTTATAAAGACATGTAGGCGACTGTGTCTTTATAAAATAAGCTAAAAATAGGCGCCTTCTTGCCCTCTCAACTTAGGTGACCCATTATAAGATTATCCTCAGGGCAGTTTCTCCAAATGGGTTAGTTTTGCACATACTGTGATAGTCATGAACCTCACTTCTAAGCTAGAGTATGTGGAGAATGATCTCAGTCTCTCAAATTTACTGCTAATGCTCGGCGTAGTACTTGCATCGTGCCAAAGAGAGCTTCCTTCTGGAGTTCGTAAGATGTAACAGGGATGAGAGGCTTGTCAAGATGTGCTTGGAAATTCTTCTTTATCAAGCCTGTGGCTCCCAGTACAATGGGAAAAATTTCTGTATCTTTCTGCCACATTTTCTTGGTCTCTGACTGCATTTCTTGGTACTTCAGGATCTTCTGCCTCTTTGTGCCTAAAGTACATGCATAGCTTATAAGTTATCGGGCTGATATTTAAACCCCATGTCAGCGTTTTTTTAAGTGGCAGCTGCAGCACTTACTGTAAAAGCGGAATTGGATATTCAGCGCCAGAATCCATATAGTGGACGGTGCTGAATATCCAGTTTCGGTGCTGATTGCTGCCACTGTCTGGATAGCAAAACTGCCTAAAGTTAGGACTTCTGCTTTTTTGCTGGCGCTTTGCTCTCCAGGTAGCATTTTGAATGTTGCCGCTAACTAGATAATTCTACGCTCCATCCCAGTTTCACCCAGGGACCATACCATCACTATCGAGAGAGTGCCAAGGCAGTCAGAGGACATGTCCAGATAGAGCCTCTGATCGGCATTTATCGGCTTAGCAAGTGCTGCTAACCGGTTAAGTGCTTTTGTGTATCGGGCCCTCCATAGTTACATCTCTGCCTCTGCTCTACCCAATCCCAAGTAATGCGTAGAAGTAGATGCTTTCTTGTGTGCCAACCTTTTATGTCCACTTGTACACAATTTTATAAAAGTCTGTTTCCACATGAAAAATGTGCTGTAGGTGTGGGAAATGCGTTTTAAAATGATCCCCGTAATGTTTTGCACAACTCAGAATTTCACAGAGGATGTAGTCCATATCTTTATTCATAGTTCACTTAAATTTATTTGCTTTTTTATGCTGCCTTCTATAGTCAGTACAACAGGATGATTTTACACTGTGCAGAGCGAAACCTCTGAAAGATGGGGTACTTCATATGACCGTTATAATTTTCTTTCTCCAGCCCCCTTTCCATGCAGCCTTAAAAAGATTTATTTTATTTAGACAGTTTTGTATACCACCTTATCCTTCAATCAAAGATGACCTTGGAACTGAAAAGCAAGCCATTCTCCATGATGACGTGTGCTGTTCCCTCTGTTTGCTAACAGGTGAAAGTCATGGTCCGTATTTGCTCCACGCTTGCCAAGGACACCTCTGAGTCCAGCTCCTTTTTAAAGATCGATCCCCGTAAGAAGCAAATCACTCTCTATGACCCGTTGTCCTGTGGAGGTCCCAATGCCTTCCAAAAGAGAGGCGGCCAGGTCCCACCCAAGATGTTTGCCTTTGATGCTGTCTTCCCCCAGGACGCCTCTCAGGTAAGAAGTCTGTTTGCACACTGGCTTTTCCTCAGAAGGCTAAAATCATAATGGGCCGCTCAGCTGCTTCATTTCCAAACATTATTAGCTCATTACTAATTTATTTGTAATGAAAGGACAACACTGTACATCAGATGGAGTTGTCATTAATAACAAGCACCTTAAATCAGAGCTTATTACTGTGGGTTTCAGTAGCATGCTTTTCCTGGTATTAAATAACCATCCTTAACATTTACGTGCTCCATAAATCTGCGCACCCGATATAAAGTGCTGTACCGATGCTTGGTATATGTGCACCGCTGCTGGTTAGCACTCGTGTTGATTGTAGCAATGTTGGAATTCATGAATGGTAATAAGGCTTGCTCTGCTCTGCTCAATCCTCCAAGGAGCCAGCCAACCTTTCTCTAGGCAGTTGAAGAAAACAGCCTCAAAGGACACCTTCATGCGTTCCCTTTTCACATGACTGGCCCTTCCATATGCCCCCACCTCCAGCTGCTGAAGCCAGTGCAAAAAAAAGAATTATGTAGCCATCAACATGTGAAAACATGTTATACTGCATGGCGCAATGGTCCAACATGTATATAGTTACCCCAGTTACAACATGTAATGGTCTAACATGTATATAGTTACCCCAGTTACAATTCCAAGTTACCGCTCCTGTTCAATGTAAGCACAAGGCAGGTCCGCCCTGCCTTGTACAAGAATTGTTGATTGTTAACCGCACTGATTTTAAAGAGCGCGGTATATAAAAGCTTTTAAATAAATAAATAAATTTCAAATAAAAATAAATAAAACTTGGGATTGTGTATACATTGCTTTACTGCTACCAAGATTTAATTAGGTTACACGTGGACTTTGGCCTTTTCTCTATTGTATATGTATTCAAGAAAGTGAACTTTGTAGGTCAGATCTTCAAAGAAACTGAGGGGTCAAAATATTCCAAGCCCTAGTTATTTAAATGCCACAGTGGTCAGCTGTGGTATTTAAATATCGTCCAAATATTCAGCAACAATATGCAGATAGTTATCCAGATAGCAACTTACATCAGCATTTTCTGCTGCCCAAGCTGTCCGCATAATTTTCTGGCTAGTAGCTGAAAATCATCACTGGCCAGATTAAGTGTTAGCCAGATAATGGCTGCGTCACCTTCGCTCCGCCCACAGACCACCCCTGCACTTCCAAGATATCTGTGGAAATATTCAGTGGTGCTATCTAAATAATGCCGCTGCAAGTCTCTCAGGATTTTATCCACATATCCTCTGTGGTTATCCAGATAAGGGTTTTTAAGAACTGATGTCACAGCTCCTAACTTAGGCTCCTAAATTTGTGCCTTGGAGCTTTAAGGCTCAATATTCAAAGGATATAAGCTCCTAACTTTGACAGTTAGGCTCCTGAATTGGCTTCTTTGAAAATGTACAAGAGCTGAATGCTTAAATATTTACTTAGAATTTCACTAAAGGGGGGCGGGGGGATATTCAGCACTAGTCACCTAAATTAGGACTGCTATTCATTTGCCTATATTTATGAGCCTAAGTTTAAAGCATGGGGGGGGGGGAGGGAGCATTTTCAAAATGATTTAACCTGTTAGCAAATCTGTTAACCGTTTAAACCACTGTCAGCAGGATGTTCAATGGCACTCAACCGTTTATGCCACTGAATCAGACCAACTAATCAGGAGTTAGTGGGCCTGATTACTTGAGAGCAGCTGAGGGCCTGCATAAAAAGCTCCAGTGCCCTGCCCTGTTCAGGCTTTCCTACAGGAGCTCTCCAGATCAACCAACAGTAAAGATTTAAGGGTTTGTTTTATTATATTAAATTGTTAGCTCTCTGACTGGGAGCTCTTAAAAGGGTTTTTTGTACATTTTTAAAGCAAGGTTACTTTCTTTTTGGTGCTTTAGTGGGACTTTCCTTGAGCACAGTAGGTGGTTGAACTCCAGTAACCTCCTCAGCTTTGGGAACTGCTAACACCTAATCAGGAGTTAGTGGGCCTGATTACCTGAGAGCAGCTGAGGGCCTGCATAAAAGGCTCCAGTGCCTTGCCCTGTTCAGGTTTTCTTACAGGAGCTCTCCAGATCAACCAACAGTAAGGATTTAAGGGTTTGTTTTATTATATTAAATTGTTAGCTCTCTGACTGGGAGCTCTTAAAAGGGTTTTTTTGTACATTTTTAAAGCAAGGTTACTTTCTTTGAGCACAGTAGGTGGTTGAACTTCAGTAACCTCCTCAGCTTTGGGAACTGCTAACACCTAATCTGATTGATTTCTTTGACTGGTTGACCAGGGAGTTGGACCGAGGGAGAGCCCTAGATGTGGTGTATTTAGATTTCAGTAAAGCCTTTGACACTGTTCCTCACAGGCGACTTATAAACAAACTGAGCACCCTAGGGATGGACCCTAAAGTTACTGCTTGGGTTAGAAATTGGTTGGGTAGGAGGCGACAAAGAGTACAAGTAAATGGAGCTCACTCTGAGGAGAAGGATGTTATCAGTGGTGTGCCCCAGGGATCTGTCCTTGGTCCGATTCTTTTTAACATCTTTGTTAGTGATATAGCGGAAGGGCTTTCAGGTAAGGTTTGCCTCTTTGTGGATGATACCAAAATCTGTAATAGAGTAGACACCCAGGAAGGGGTAGATAACATGAGGAGGGATTTAGCTAAGCTTGAAGAATGGTCTAGAATTTGGCAGCTGGGATTTAATGTTAAAAAATGTAAGGTCATACATTTGGGCTGCAGCAATCCAAGGGAGCAATATAGTATAGTGGGTGAAGTACTTTTGTCCACTAAAGAAGAGCAGGACCTAGGCGTGGTTGTGTCTGATGATCTTAAAGTAGCTAAACAGGTAGAAAAGGCGATGGCAAAAGCTAGAAGGTTGCTTGGGTGCATACGGAGAGGAATGGCTAGCAGAAAAAAGGAGGTGATAATGCCTCTGTATAAGTCTTTGGTGCGACCTCATTTGGAGTATAGTGTGCAATTCTGGAGACCGCACCTTCAAAAGGATGTGAACAGGATGGAGTCGGTGAAGAGGGTGGCTACTAAAATGATTAGTGGTCTTCATTATAAAGCATATGAGGACAGACTGAAGGATCTTAATATGTACACCTTAGAGGAAAGGCGGGATAGAGGTGATATGATTGAGATGTTTAAATACCTCCATGGCATAAATGTTCAGGGAGAGAGCCTCTTTCAATTGAAAGCAAGTTCTGCTACGAGGGGACATGGAATGAGGGTGAAGGGAGATAGATTCAGGAGTGATATGCGGAAATATTTCTTTACGGAAAGAGTAGTGGATCCGTGGAATAGTCTCCCAGTGGAGGTGGTAGAGATGAGGGCAGTAACTGAATTCAAAAAAGCATGGGACAAACACAGGGGATCTCTAAAGGTAAAAAGGGGACTGTTGTAGTTGTTACGGAAGGACAGACTAGATAGACCATGTGGTCTTTTTCTGTCATCATATTTCTGTGTTTCTATGAACATGGGCGGCCCAAGGGGGGTGCGGGGCCATGTGCGGAGACTCGGTGTGGGGCCTCATTTGCATAAGGGACCTCATTTGCATAAATATTTGCATAATGTTACCATACACTAACTTTTAGTAAACATGCCTCTTAATGAGTATATGGATAAAGAAAGACTAAAAGATTTCTACATTACTATAATCCAGTGACAACTGCCAGGCACATTAGGAACTACTACAAACACTGCCCATTTAGAACCCATAGCAAACCCGCCGTATCATAACAGCACTACCAGGACTCACAAAGCACAAGATCCTACCTATCAAAAGGCAACACTACAAATATTAAACCAATACATTTCAGAGAACAACAATACATGACCTACTGGGGAAAGAGAACAAGTGGCAATGTCAAATAGGAATTACATAAACAGAATACCTCAGCTCAGTTACACGTGCAGAACATAGACCGTCACCAAACAAGAAATCACAGTGTAGAAACAGGAAGACAATAATGAAACTGGGAACCCCAAAAGCCCAACAACACTGTAGAAATAAAACTATAAATTAATTTCCTCTTGTACTAAACAAAGCGCAGACGTTAATGATGCACATTTCCCAGAGCTGGCATATTTCAGTTAATAAATTCAATAGAGGTATTTTTCTACCTTTTGTGCATTTTTTTCAGTTGCAATTGCTCCAGCCACTTTCTTCTGGTTTCTTCGTGTCTTCTGCTAACTCTCCATCGTCTGCTGTCCATTTATCCTTTCTTCACTCTTCTAGTTTTTTTCCATTCTCTCTCTACATCTGCTTTAACATACTAATCTTTCTCCTTTTGCTCTTTCCTCATTCCTATTTCATCCACTCAAATTTTACCCCGCCATCCTCAATCCCCACTTACTCTCCCAATATCCGGCCAATTGTAGGTGTCTTCCCTCCCACACAAAATATTTTTTCCCTCTCCATTTCACTCTCCCAGCTCTATCCCATTCTAATCCTCCCCCAACATCAGCTCCCTTCTAGTTCCAGCCCCACCCAGCATCCGCTCCCTTCTAGTCCCCGCATCAGCCCATTTCCAGTTCTAGCTCCCCCATCCAAGTCCCTCCATCAGCTCATTTCCAATCCCAGCCCCCCATCAGCCCATTTCTAGTCCTTTCCTAGCCCCACCATCACCCCATGTCAAATCCTAGCTCCCCTCCACTCAGCCCATTTCCAATCCAAGCCCCCCATGAGCCTACTTGCAGTTCTAGCCCCTCCATGAGTCCATTTCAATCCAAGCCCCCCCAACAGCCCATTTCCAGTCCTATCCTAGCCCTCCATCAGCCCATTTCCTGTCCTAGCCCCCCCTCACTCAGCCCATTTCCAGTCCTAGCTCCCTCCTCTCACAGCCCATTTCCATTCCAAGCCCCCCCCCATCAGCTATTTGTAGTTCAAGCCTTCCTTCCACACAGCCCATTTCCATTCCAAGCCCCCGTCCCCATCAGCTATTTGCAGTTGAAGCCCTCCTTCCACTCAGCCCATTTCCAGTCCTAGCCACCCCCCCAGCCCATTACCAGTCCTAGCCCCCCATAGCCCATTACCAGTCCTAAGCCCCCCATAACCCATTACCAGTCCTAAGCCCATCAGCCCACTTCCAGTCCTAAGCCCCCCCATCACCCCATTTTCAGTCTTAGCCCCCCCATAGCCCATTACCAGTCCTAACCCCCATCAGCCCATTTCAAGTCCTAGCTCCCCATCCGAGTTCCTCCATCAGCTCATTTCCAATCCCCGCCCCCCATCAGCCCATTTCTAGTCCTTTCCTAGCACCACCATCATCAGCCCATGTCAAATACCAGCTCCCCTCCACTCAGCCCATTTCCAATCCAAGCCCCCCAATAAGCCTACTTCCAGTTCTAGCCCCTCCATGAGTCCATTTCAATCCAAGCCCCCCCAACAGCCCATTTCCAGTCCTATCCTAGCCCTCCATCAGCCCATTTCCTGTCCTAGCCCCCCATCACTCAGCCCATTTCCAGTCCTAGCTCCCTCCCCTTACAGCCCATTTCCATTCCAAGCCCCCGTCCCCATCAGCTATTTGCAGTTCAAGCCCTCCTTTCACTCAGCCCATTTCCAGTCCTAGCCACCCCCCAGCCCATTACCAGTCCTAGCCCCCCCATAGCCCATTACCAGTCCTAAGCCCCCCATCAGCCCACTTCCAGTCCTAAGCCCCCAACACCCCATTTTCAGTCTTAGCCCCCCCATAGCCCATTACCAGTCCTATTCCCCATCAGCCCATTTCCAGTCTTAGACTCCACACAGCCCATTCCAGTCCTAACCCCCCATTAGCCCATTTTCATTCTTAGCACCACATAGCCCATTTCCAGTCCTTGCCACCCCCATAGCCCATTACTAGTCCTAACCCCCCATCAGCCCATTTCCAGTCTTAGCACCCCCATAGCCCATTACCAGTCCTAACCCCCCATCAGCACATTTCCAGTCCTAGCCCCCCATAGCCCATTACCAGTCCTACCCCCCCATCAGCCCATTTCCAGTCTTAGCCCCCCCCATAGCCCATTACATCCTAACCCCCCATCAGCCCATTTCCAGTCCTAACCCCCCATCAGCCAATTTCCAGTCTTAGCACCCCCATAGCCCATTAGTAGTCCTAACCCCCTCCCCATCAACCCACTTCCAGTCTTAGCCCCCCATAGCCCATTACCAGTCCTAACCCCCTCCCCATCAACCCACTTCCTGTCTTAGCCCCCCATAGCCCATTACCAGTCCTAACCCCCCCAAAGCCCATTACCAGTCCTAACCCCCCTCCCCCCATCAGCCCTGATAGATTAAAAAAAACCAAACCGGCTGCTGCTGCTGCTGCCGTCGTGGCAGCGGCAGAATCAAATGTCCCGCCGCGGGGCCCCGCCAGCCAGGCAGAGCCTCCCTTCACCATCAGCTCCCAAGTCCCTCCCAATGCGCGGGCTTTCAGAGCCGCGAGAGTTTCCCTTTCTTCTCGCGGCTCTGTTAATCCCGCCGGGGCTGATGTGAAATCCCATCAGCCCCGTTGAGATTAACAGAGCCGCGAGAGGTCAGAGAAGCTCTCGTGGCTCTGAAAGCCTGTGCATTGGGAAGGACTCGGGAGATGATGGTGAACCGTGAAGGGAGGCTCTGCCGGGCAGGCGGGGCCCCGCGGCGGGACATTTGATTCTGTCGCAGCAGCGGCAGCAGCAGCCGGTTTGTTTTTTTTTCTACTTGTGCTAATGAAGAATGTTTTTTGTGCGGGGCCCCCTGAAACGCGGGGCCCTGTGCAAAAAACATTCTTGCTCAATGGACGGGCCGGCCCTGTCTATGAATATCTCCTGCTTAAGGTTACCAGCTTTTTTTGCAGGGTGGGGGGGGATTGGGGGGAAAAGGGACAGCTTAGTTTCAGGTCTGAGCAACAAGGCATGGAAGTGGGAAGAGGAGTCATTACTCTGCTACCCCCCCCCCCCATCCATTCCATCATAGATCACTTCCAATCCACAGAGAAATAGAAACAGTGGTGCATTTCCTCTGTACTATGCAAAATATAAAGTTAACGGATGTAGATTTTAAAAGCTGACCTATGCAAATCACAAAATTGAAAACAACTTCTTTTTCTACCCCCTCTATCCCCATTTCTGGAATTGGGAACAGGAGGCTGCTCTGAAATCAGGGACAATCCCCAAAACTCTGGAAACCTTACCCCTGCTACCCAGTTTGTATGCCCTAATGGTAATTGTTCCGGGGGCAGAGTGGTGATGGCACCAGGGGTTAGCTAGTCAGCGGCAATATTGAGCTACTGGTCGATTAACCCTAACTGGCTAAAGTTAGACCAAAAAAAGCTACTCCAACTTTAGCCGGTTTAGCTCTCCAGCCATCAGCTCAATATCTCTGCTCACCAGATAGTTAATCCTCTACCTGGGCAAACCAGATATTCAATGCTGGTGACAGATATGACCCTAGCATTGAAAATCTAGATTGAATTTAAAGCGACAACAGCCAGCCGCTTTATTTTATTTATTTATTGACCACCAAGTGCTACAGCATTCTAGGCAGCTTACACAAAGGCTTAAAAATACATAAAAGTGCCAATCACCCCTCTCCCCCCACCCCACCACCAAATTACCCTTCCCACCCTACCAAGCAAGACATAATGCTACCATCTGCCATCACTGCCCGCCATCTAAACAGGAAACAGAAACGTTTTTAGTGCCTTCCTGAACGCCATCAGGTCCATCTCCTTCCCCAAAACCTACAGTAACATACTGTATTCCAGAGGGCCAGAGCGGCCACTGGAAATACCCGAGCTTGCCGCTGCTGCAAGTGGATGTGAGAAAACCCAGGCACAGCCAAGAGCTGTGCTTGTGTGGACCGAAGGGCCCTCCCAGGCTGGTACCAAGATAACGTCCCCTGTAGATAGCACGGTCCCAACTCTCTTAACACCTTGAAAACGAGGACCAACAGTTTACAGACACACCTCTGTCAAATTGGGAGCCAGTGTCGTTGCCGCAACACCCCCGATACTGAATCTCACTAGCCCAACCCCCACACCAGTCAAGCTGCAGAATTCTGGATGACCTGCAGCTTCCCAAGAACATACTGTTAGTCCAACATACTGCGCATTACAGTAGTTCAAGCCAGATAACACAAGTGACAGCCATTTCTATGATCTTAGCCAGGCTCATCAATAGAGCACAAATTGGAACAGCACAACTCAGTTCCCTTCTTGGGCATAGAAGTCACCATGGCTTCCTTTAACTCTAAGGGATAACAACTTTGACTTAAAGAAGCATTCACCAAGTCAGTTATCCACCCTAGGACCTCCTCTGAAGCCTTCCGCAGGAGCTGCCCCGGGACCAGGTCTAAATGCAGCCACGTAAGGTACAATCCTTGGAGCAGCTCGCGCACACCCTCAACTATCACCTTGGAAAAGGAAGCCCATTTCATTTCAGCATTTACAAGTTTCACTGCACACACCACACCCCCTCCTTTGATCTGCAGCCTTCCACCTTCCTTACAAAGTAATTCACAACCTGTTCCACTTCAAAAACACCACTCTCCCCTCTCTGTCCCCCCTGCTTTAGTTGGCTGGCTGCCACAAATAGAAAGGCCCTCCTAAACTCCTAAATTTAGGAACATTAAAAGTGACAACAAGGACAGATATTGGGGGGAGGGGGAAGTTAGGAGCTTAGCACTGATTTTCAGTACTAGGTACCTAAATTAGGCTCATAAATATAGAAAAATGAATGGTAGGCCTAAATTTAGCAGCATACATTTTCAACTAAATTAGGGTGAATTTTCAGCTGAAAACTTAGGATCTTAAGTGTGGCTGAGAAAGGCCTAAATTTATGAGCCTAAATTTAGGAACTCAGATTTTTTGGAAGATTGGGTCATATATTTTCTGCTGAAAATCTTTTTAATTTAGGAGCTTAAAAGTTATGGGTCCATCTAAGGACTTATGTTCCTAACTTTGAGTGTTATGCTCCTAAATTAGCCTCTTTGAAACTGTACTCGGGCTGAATTTCTAAAGTTACAGTATTCAAAATTTCGCTAATTTCTAAATTTAGGAGCATAAAAAGTGGGTCGTATGTAACTGGGGCATTTTTAAGGTGAGTCCCAAGGCTTGACCTCATCATTGTCCTTGTTGTGGGCATCTAATTACATCTGTGTGGGATGGAATTCAGGGTGGACTGCTGGCAACCATTGGTGCTATGGCGTTTCCCGCCATTTTCTGCACACACTAGTAACATTTAAAATATTGTGCGCCAGGCGGTCACGCAGTTCTTGCACGCTTTCCGCCTGAGTGGCTCCAATGCACATTCCTACCCTACCGTCTGTAATGTGCATTGCAATAAAAGCGCAGTTAACGTGCATCTTTCGGACCACCACGGCCTTAGCGCCCACTGTTGTGATACGTGCCTTAACTCTCTACCTCTACCAAGAAATGTTGCTTTTAAAGCATTTTGTGCTGCTGAATATCCCCTTGTTCCGAGTTTGAATGCCATGGCACTAATCGCTTAGCGTCAGAGTGTTTCAGGGGCAGAGTGAGGGAGGCACTGGGGGTTAGCTGATCAGCGGCGGGTATTCAGCCACTGGCTGCTTAATCCTAACTGGCTAAAGTTAGACCAAAAAAAGGCTGACCTAACTTCAGCCGGTTTAGTTCTCCAGTCAGCAACTGAATATTGCCGCTGTTAATTAGCTTACTGGGCAATCTGGATATTCAGTGCTGGTGGCCAAATATAGCTCCAGCTCAAATATCCAGGTCAAATTTAAAGCGATAATAGCCACTTTAAGTTTGCTGGCTGCCACTGCTGAATATGCCTCCCATAGCCTTTAAGCAGAACTTTAGGAGCCTATCATAGGGGCCTAAATTTAGGAGCTCAGAGCACGATATTCAACCTGTAGTGGTCAGCACCAGTAAAATACCTGGATGCCGCGAGCAAAACTGAAACTGGATATTCAGTGCTGGATGCCGGATATCTTCTAAATATTCTGCATCAGCCCTGACGTCTATCACTTTCTGTTTAATGGCAATATTCAGCCACTAACTGAGTATCACAACTACATAAAGTTATGGCAGCGCCCTTTGAGCCATTGAAGTGCACTTCTTTGAAGGATTTGATGCTCAAGACAGTCTTCTTGGTTGCGATTTGTTCCACAAGATGGATTTCTGAGCTACAGACTCTATCTTGCTGAGATCTTTACCTGCCCTTTTAAGAGGAGACCGTTTCCATTCGACCTGTGTCTTCCTTCTTGCCTATGGAGCTTTTTCCCTTTCACATGAACCAGGTGGTCTGCCTGTCCTCCTTCGCTAAGAAGGGAAGTAGGACAGGCAGGTGTCAGGGGAAGGATAAGGATCTTCACCTTGTGGATGTCCAGAGAGTGCTTCTTTGGTACTTGAAGGTTACAAATTCCTTTTGTAAGTTTGACCATCTTTTCTGCTGTTTGCTGGCCTGTGCAAGGGTGATGCGGCAGCTGTCGACTTTGTGGCGCTGGATTAAGAAGGTCATTGTCTCAGCATATCTGTTATGAAACCAGCCAGTTCCGGAGGGTTTGCGTGCCCATTCTACCCAAGCATAGGTATCCTTGTGGGCGGAGCAGAACTCGGTAGCCCCTGCAGATATTTGTTGGGCTGCAACATGGGCATCACTTTCCACTTTTGTTAATCATTACCATTTGGATGTCCACGCAAGGGCAAACATGCCCTTTGGCTCAAGGGTTTTGTGAGCTGCTGTGTCTTCTTCCTGTTCAGTGGAGTTGTAGCTTTGGTACATCCCACTTGTCTGGACTGGTCTAGCAGAATGATATGGAAGGTAATATCTTACTTATCAGTTAATGTCTTTTCCTTGAGTCCTGATAGATCAGTCCAGGACCCGCCCCTGGAACTGTATTGCTCTGTTCTTCTGCTGCAGTACTCTTGGGTCTGCAATGATTTTTATACTTGACTCTGCGGGTTCATCATCTACTGACAGCCTTATGTTTAGGCTTTCCTGTACATAGTTCTCTACTGTTGATCACTCATTGGTGCCCATAGTTGAGGTTGTGTGAGGCTTGTAATGTTTCTTCCATATGCTTTGTGACGAATACAGAAGGGACCTCTGGTGGCTGAGGCAAATAGAGGCATGGGAGTGATGCCATTGAAACCTGGGATTTTCATTGGTTCTTTGTCTCCTCCAATCTGCTGGTAGTGAGGTTTCTGGAGTTCAATGGATTACCGAATCCGAGGCAGCATAGATTCACCAGAGGCAGGTCTTGTCAAACAAATCTGATTGATTTCTTTGACTGAGCGACCAGGAAGTTGGATTGAGGGAGAACCCTAGATGTGGTGTATTTAGATTTCAGTAAAGCCTTTGACACCGTTCCGCACAGGCGACATAAACAAATTGAGCACCCTAGGGATGGACCCTAAAATTACTGCTTGGGTTAGAAATTGGTTGAGTGGGTGGCAGCAAAGGGTACAGGTAAATGGAGCTCACTCTGAGAAGAAGGAGGTTACCAGTGGTGTGCCCCAGGGATCTGTCCTTGGTCTGATTCTTTTTAGCATCTTTATTAGTGATAGTGCGGAAGGGCTGTCGGATAAGGTTTGCTTCTTTGCGGATGATACCAAAATCTGCAATAGAGTAGACACCCAGGAAGGTGTAGATTACATGAGGAGGGATCTAGCTAAGCTTGAAGAATGGTCTAGAATTTGGCAGCTGAGATTTAATGTTAGAAAATGCAAAGTCATGCATTTGGGCTGCAGCAATCCAAGGGAGCAATATGGTATAGGGGGTGAAGTACTTCTGTCCACAAAAGAAGAGCAGGGCCTAGGTGTGATTGTGTCTGATGATCTTAAAGTAGTTACACAGGTAGAAAAGGCGATGGCAAAAACTAGAAGGATGCTTGGGTGCATAGGAAGAGGGATGGCCAGTAGAAGAAAGGAGGTGATAGTGCCTCTATATAAATCTTTGGTGCGACCTCATTTGGAGTATCGTATGCAATTCTGGAGACTGCACCTTCAAAGGGCTATAAACAGATTGGAGTTGGTGCAGAGGGTTGCTACTGAAATGGTTAGTGGTCTTCATTATAAAGCATATGAGGACAGACTTAAGAAGCTTAATATTTATACTTTAGAGGAAAGGGATAGAGGTGATATGATTGAGACATTTAAATACCTCCATGGCATAAATGCACAGGAGGAGAACCTCTTTCGATTAAATGCAAGCTCTGCTATGAGGGGACGTAGGATGAGGGTGAAAGGGGATAGACTCAGGAGCAGTATGCGGAAATATTTCTTTACGGAAAGAGTGGTGGATGTGTGGAATAGTCTCCAAGTAGAGGTGGTAGAGATGAGGACAGTATCTGAATTAAAAAAAACATGGGACAAACACAGAGGATCTCTAAAGGACAAAAGGGGACTGTTGTAGTGGTTGATATGGAAGGGCAGACTAGATAGGCCATGTGGTCTTTTTCTGCCATCATGTTTCTATGTTTCACTTGTCTGGACTGGTCTAGCAGGACTCTAGGAAAGTAAGTAAGTAAAATGTCACCTTGCTTACCAGTTTTATAAGGATCATTTGCAGTATTTCAACTCTGTCTTCTCTTTATTTAAAGGCATTAGGGCTACTTTGCTTTTATTGCAATATTTCTGACGGATGACTTAACTTTCTTGGTTTGATAGTATCCTTCAGTGGTACCTCACTCCGAACTATGTGCCTAGGAGTTTGGGCTGCAGAAGGGTTCTTTATTACACCTCCAATTGGAAAATAGTAAGGTACTTTGACACATCATGCGAAGAGAGAGATAATTAGAGAAAGACATCATGCTTGGCAAAATAGAAGGTCAACGCAAAAGAGGAAGGCCAGCAATGAGATGGATCAATACAATAACAGCAGCTATGGGAACCAGTCTGTCAACAATGAGCCGCCTGACAGAAGACCGAACACAGTTTAGGACAACTATCCAGAGGGTCGCCATGAGTCGACACCGACTCGACAGCACTTAACAACAAGGTACTAAACCACAGAAGATTAATTCAGGAAGTGAGGGTCAGAATTTATGGAGTAAAGCTGCAAACAAATTGCTAAAAATCTTTGCTCGTGAACCTGTCTCTAGAAGAGAGTAAAGGTTGGAAGGTCAGGCTGTGAAGCTCTTCCAGTCACTCATATGGAATCAGAGGCTTCCCCAATCAGCTTACAAACTAGTAAAAAATGTCTAAGAAAAAAGCCCCAAGGTCTGATTTGGCTAAAAAAAGGACAGGAAATGCATCTAATCAAACACAAAAGACCTTAAATAGCAGCCAGTTTAAAATATCAGGAATCACTTCTCAAGTCCAGTGTCTGCTCCTTTATCAAGCTCAGGAGATTCCAGCCATTGCGCAATAGTGGCAACCAGTAACCCAACTTGGAATGTATATATGTTAGGTTCAGGAGGGAGTCACTGTCAGCTGTTCTGGATGAAGACGTGATACCAGGGCCAGCGCTATCATTAGGTGAACTAGGCAGTCACCTAGAATGCTGGCCCTTTGTGGGCACCCATTGCCACTGCTGCCGCCCCTCTCCAGGGACATCAGCAGCAGCAAAGGCAAAGGAACCACGATGTAGGGCTTACCAAAGGCTCCAGTGCTGTGTAACATAAGAAATGCCATATTGGCTCAGGCCAAGGTCCATCCAGCCCAGTATCCTGTTACCAACAGTAGCCAATCCAGTTCACAAGTACCTGTCTGGTTCCCAAAAAAGGTACACAGATTCCACAATGCTTATCCCGGGGTAAGCAGTGGATTTCCCCGGTCCTCTTTAATAATGGTTTTTGGACCCTCCAGGAATATGTCTAAACCTTTTTTAAACCCAGCTACACTAACAGCTCTCACTGCATCCTCCACTAACAAATTCTAGAGTTTGATTACTCATTCAATAAAACAATATTTTCTCTTATAAGTCCTAAATGGTCTATATTATTTATTTATTTAACATTTCGTATATATTGCCTTTCATGATATCAAGACAGTTTACATTGAACAAACTGAAATTACACTGAACAGGGCATCATAACTTGGAGGTAACTATTTTACAGGGAACATGGGCAATGGAGGCTTGCCCAAGACCATGAGGAGCACCTGTGGGACTAGAAACCCCAGTCCTTCTCTCCCAAGGTTGCTGTCCTCTAGTGGGATTTGAACCCCTGACCTTCCAGCCTGAGGTAACTTGCCCCAACCACTAGGCCACTCCTCCCTCAATGAAGCTATATTATAGCTTCATTGAGTGTCCCCTAGTCTTTCTACTTTTTGAAGGAGTAAACACATCCGTTCCACTCTACTCATCAATTCATAGATCTCTATCCTATCTACCCTCAGCTGTCTCTTTTCCAAGTTGAAGAGCCCCCAGCCTTTCAAGCCTCTCCTCATAGGGGTAGCCTTTCACCCCCCCCCCTCCCCCACCATCTTGGTGGCTCCTCTCTGCACCCCTTCCAATTCTGCTACATCCCCTTTAAGACACGGTGGCCAGAATTGCACAATACTCAAGGTGCAGTTGCACCATGGAATGACACAGAGGCACTACAATATCCTTGGTTTTGTTCTCCATTCCTTTCCTTATGATTCCTAGCATTCTATTTGCTTTCTTGGCTGCTGCTGCACACTGGGTGGAGGGTCAGCGTATTATCCACGATGACGCCTAAATCCTTTTCCTGGGTGATGGTTCCCAATCTGGAACCTTGCATCGTATAACCATAGTTTGCGTTGTTCTTCTCTAAGTGCATAACTTTGCGCTTGTCCACATTAAATTTCAGCTGCCATCCATTCTTCCAGTTTATCAAGGTCCTCTTGCAATTTTTCACAATTCTCTTGTGTTTTAAGAACGTTGAATAATTTTGTGACATATGCAAATTTGATCACCTCACTCATTATTCCTTTTTCCATGTCATTTATGAATATATTACAAGCAGCAGGCCCAGCACAGATCCCTGGGGTACTACACTATTCACCTTTCTCCACTGAGAAAATTTGCCATTTAGCCCTACTCTCTGCTTTCTATCTTTTAACTAGTTCCTGATCCACAATAATACACTGCCTCCTATCCCATGACTTTTTAATTTCGCCAGGAGTCTCTCATGAGGAACCTTGTCAAAGGCTTTCTGAAAATTCAGATGCACTATATCGACTGGCTCACCTTTATCTACCTGTTTATTCACACCTTCAAAAAATATAATAGATTAATAAGACAAGACTTTCCTTGGCTAAATCCATGTTGGCTTTCTCCCATTAAACCATGATTATCTACATGTTCAGTAATTTTATTCTTATAATTGTTTCTATCATTTTGACCAGTACTGACGTCAGGCTCACCAGTCTGTAGTTTCCAGGATCACCCCTGGAACCCTTTTTAAAAATTGGAGTTACGACATTGACCACTCTTCAATCCTCAGGTACTACAGATGATTTTAATAATAATTCACAGATTACTAATAATAGGTCTGCAATCTCATATTTCGGTTCTTTCAGCACCCTCAGATATATACCATCTGATCCAGGTGATTGCTACTCTTCAGTTAATCAAATACTTGTAATACATCTTCTCAGTTATCAAAATTTTTTTCATTTCTTCCAATATATCACTTTTAAATACCATTTCAGGCATGGGTAACTTTCCTACTTCTTCTTCAGTAAAGGCCAAAGCAAAGAATTCATTCAGTCTGTCCGCTATGGCCTAGTCTTTCCTTAGCGCCCCTTCTACCCCTCTATCATCTCATGGTTCCTGCTTGCTATCTTCGAGCTTTTCCACCCACCTCCAATGCCAACGTCCGGGTATTGTAAACAGGAAGTCTGCAGTGATCGAGAGTGGTTAAAATGGGAGTAAAAATCCTGAATAGTTGCAAGGAAAAAGGGGACTGTTGTAGTTGCTGATATGGAAGGACAGACTAGATAGGCCATGTGGTCTTTTTCTGCCGTCATTTTTCTATGTTTCTAAGTGATGGTTCATGGTGCTGCAGCCACAGGAGGGGTCTAAAGAAACTAGAGAAAAGAGCCAAACAATAATATAGCATACTTCTATGTGCCATGCTAGAGTGTAAAGAACATGGTCATATGGCTGGAGCCAGATGAGTTACAGTGATTAGATGTAAGTTGCAGTAATAAGACCATAGATGGCAAAAGAGGATGACCCCTGAAAGAGCCCACTGGAGCCATAAAAGGTGTGTTTTATGAGCCACAGTATTTAAAAGAGCCTTGCTACATACATCCTTGCTGTTTCAACAGTTCTCGGAGGGTCCAGCTTGCATTTATTGTCACCCAGCTTCTCTTCACTACCTAGAGAAGTGCTTTCATCTACCCTGCTTGCTGCCAAGTCCTACAGCTCTTGAACCACATCCAGTTCCTGCTCCAGTTTGCCAGTTACTCTGTTTAATTCCTGTTCCATGCCTGGTTTCAGTTCCTTTCCTGTCACTGCTACATCTCCTTGTTCCTGCACTGCTCCATTCTGTCCAGAGACTAGCATTTACATACAGATTCCTGCCCAGGGTTGACCCCTAAAAGCTTGAACCAGTCCAAGCTCAGGGGCTAGATCAAAGTGGAGCCAACTGCATAGACTCTTAAGAAACCTTTCAGAGGTCTTGCAAGCTGTGCAGAATGAGCTTTAGGGGCTGCCTCACCCCTGAAACTGCATACACCATTACCAGTGAATTTTGATGTCACCCGGAGAGAACTGCATGGGTCCATCACCAGTGAGAGCTTTGGTTCTGATTTCACTCATATATATATATCTGTCTGGCTCCCTCAGAGATAATTTTTAAACTAGTCTACTCAGGAAGAAGGCCCTGGAATGGATCCCTCCCTTGGTGGAACAGAATGGATCTGCCTGAACAACCTGGTACACTCTCTGGCACCCTTTCCCATGCTTTTGGAGAACCAGACCAAGGTGAGCTGGTGAAGAATAACTTAATGACCCTCTGTCAGAGCTGACAAACAGTGACAGAATACTGGGCTAATGACCTCTACTGGAATGAGTCAGCCCTCAAAGCCAATTTTCAATAGGGCCTTGCTGCTCCTAGTAAGTATAATCCATGCTGCCATTTGTGCCCTGCAGTTGCTTAAAACCTACAAATCCCAAGACACCTTCAGGAGACTGGAGGTTGCTAAAGCTTTAATATGCACTCCAACCCCCCTGGAAATTTTCAGGGTTCAAAGGACTTATATCAGATGTAGTGAGATTGGTTAATTCTAAATAAAATAGTAGGTACTGAGGTGTTATATACTGTGTTCAGAATAAAAGCAAACAGAAAAATACTTGAGCAAAACCTTTACCTAGAAAAAAGCAAAGAAAGTCCAGAAAGGATATGCTGGCAAGATGCTGGGAAACCACTTAGCTTGCAGTAGGAAATAGTCTGGGTCTTCACCAGACACCCGAGGAGTAAAAGACTTACTGGAAAGTTCGGACAGAAGTTCACAGGACCTTTCATGATCCAAAAGCACAAAACCCCAGTGGAACATTGAGTGCAGCTGCCAGCAAAAACTTGAATCCAGCTGGTATTTCATGTAGTTTCCTTCAAGCTGTATAAGCATAACCTATTCCCTGACTCTCAACCACCACCTTTGCAACCAACAAGTGTAAGGGGTCATCAAGAATTTCTTGTTCAAAACATATTGGACTCTAACTATATTTGTGGCCTGGAAAGGCTAATGCCTGCTAGCCTGCTTTCATTGGGAAGACACAGAAAAGCCAGGTTTTAAGGACCAGTAGGAAGGCATGCCAGGGATTGAACCCACGATATCAGGGATCAGAGGCCACTATCATGCTGGAGCCACAAGGGTTAGAATATGAGCATAAATCCAGCAATAACAACAAAAAGGAGAAGTTCACACACCTTCCTCCCCCCCCCCCAGGAAGCTCATTGGACCAGCAAGAGCTGTACCTTAGGAGCCACAGTATATAAGGAAGGCTAGCCAGACACATCCTTGCTGCTTCAACAGTTCTTGGTGGGCCTAACTTGTGATTACTCTCTCCAGCTTCTCTTCACTGCTTAATATAGTGCTCTCTTTTACCCTGCTTGCTGCTAAGTCCTCCCGATCATGAACCATGTCCAGTCCCTGCTTCTGTTTTCTACAGTTACTCCAATCCGCTCCTGCTTCACATCTGGTTCCAGTTCTTTTCCTACCACTGCTACTTCTCCTGGTTCCTGCACCGCTATATCCTGCCTTAGGCCTAGCCTCTCCACTCATGCTTCTGCCCAGGGTAGGCCCCTCTTCTTCTTATTTGATCCTTAGCTGGCATTTGGAGAGAAGACCGTCCCTCCCAGCCAATATGCTGCTGTAGGTGCTGCTGGATTCCGTGTGTTGCTCACAATACACTTCCAACCTTGGAGATCCGTGGCAACATTTCCGGCCTCATCGAGGGTCAGTCATTGGTTCCTTAGGTCTTCCTCGATGTGTTTGAGCCACGTTTTCTTTGGTGCTGCTCGTTGAACCCTCCAGTGGATAGATTGCTCTCGCCAGAGGAGTTTGAATGGCAGCCAACTAGTGTTCATTCTGCAAACGTGGCCAAACCAACACAGTCTGAATTTTTGTATTTGTTCTTCGACTGAAGTTTGATGGTTGCACCTTGTCTAAATTGTCTTGCTTTGATGGCAGTCACAAAGAGAGATACCCAAAATCCACCTCAGGCATTGCATTTGAAAGATTTCGAGTTTGTTCAAGTCAGATTTGAGTAGAGTCCATGATTCTGATATTGTACAGGAGAAGTGGCAGAATCAGCATTCGGAAGAGGCACATTTTGGTCTTGGTGGAGATATTGGCCTTCTTCCAGAGGCACCATTTGAGTGAGGTGAATGCTACTGTTGCCTGGCCATGCCACCTTCATCTTCTGCACCAGAAATCGCAAATATTTGAATTCTTGGACCTGCTCAATTTGAATTCTATCAAGGTGAACAATGGTCAGTGATCCATCCGTGATCATAACTCTGGTCTTGTCTGCATTGATTCTTAGGCTGTAAGATTGGGTGATGCAGGTGATATGGAAAAGGATGTCAGTGGCTTCTACATCCATGTCAGCAAATATAGCACTGTCATCTGTGAATATCAAGTCGGTCATGAAGTTGTTCACACCATACTGGACCCAGCATCTGTCCTTGAATGTTTTCCTCATTATTGTGTCAATCACAATATTGAAAAGCAGGGGTGAGGTGACATCTCCCTGGCGGACCCCAGTTTGGATAGGAAATTCCTTGGATAGTTCATTTCGGATCCGCACGCTGCTGGTTGAGCCATTGTATGATGCTGGGAGAAGTTGGATGATCTTCAGTGGCACATGTTCATTCTCTAATGCCCTCCAGAGGGCGAGCCAGTGAACACAGTTAAATGCGGATTTGAAGTCAATGAAGACGATAATGGTTCATTTTCCACATGGCCTGTAATACAGAGTAACAAATCTAGCGCCTTTATGCCACTATACTACAAAAAAGAAATGTGCATATAAAGAGGATTATTTTATAAGAGGCCGACTAGGTTGGAGAAACACAGATAGACCTTTATAAAAGCTCCTCTGCAAAATGATACCTGCCCCACTGAGACAGGAGTAACTTTGTGCATGTATGTGTCAGGAAGAATCAGTGCATATGCATGTACTTTGTAAAATATACACATAAATGCCAGTCTTTGCCCTGCTCTAGCCATTCTCCCCGTTGACTGCCTTCATGTAGGTGCTATGTTTTGTGAATTGCTACTTTTTGAGCATAGAGCCCTGGGCAATTTTCTAAGCACCTACTTGAGTGTGCAAAAGCTGTTCTACATGTTCAACCATTTATAAAATTATCTCCCCCTCCCCAATCCATATTGGACATATAGTAATAAACAGAAAAAGGGGTGAGCTGGCCCACATTTGAGCTTGTGAGTAGGAGCACCAGTCGTCAAGATGTTAGATGTGTGAATGGACAGTTCCTAGGTCTATCACATGCGTTCATTCAGTCATCTTAAAAAATCTTTCAAAAGTGGAGAGTGTAAATTGCATTCACTTACTTCATGCTTGGATCAGAAATGGTTTAGCATTCAGGCTGCAAATTGAAATGTCCCTGGAGAAACAGGTTTGTAATTGGATGTGATTTAGAGGGAAAGAAGAGGGGAAAGAAGGGAGAAATGTATCTTGTAAAACATATGCCTGTACTTTTTTCAGAATAAATCCTGCAGATTGGATTAGGCTTTACACTTGCACACAAGTCAATTCTTGCTGCACAAATCAGCTTTTCAGTGGCATGAATATAGTGACAGTGAATGAGGTGAAAAACATCTGCCAAGCTGCAGTTTGCACACTGCAGAACTTACATAAACAGCATGGTACAACCAGGGGCGGCCCAAGGGGGGTGCGGGGCCATGTGCGGAGACTCGGTGCGGGGCCTCATTTGCATAAGTGGTCTTATTTGCATAAATATTTGCATAATGTTACCATTCACTAACTTTTAGTAAACATGTCTCTTAATGAGTGTATGGATAAAGAAAGACTAAAAGATTTCTACATTACTATAATCCAGTGCCAACCGCCAGGAACATTAGGAACTACTACAAACGCTGCCCATTTAGAACCCATAGCAAACCCGCTGTATCCTGACAGCATTACCAGGACTCACAAAGCACCAGACCCTACCTATTAAAAGGAAACACTGCAAATATTAAACCAGTACATTTCAGAGAATACTGGGGAAAGAGAACAAGTGGCAATGTCAAATAGGAATTACATAAACAGAATACCTCAGCTCAGTTACACATGCAGAACATAGACCATCACCAAACAAGGAATCGCAATTTAGAAACAGGAAGGCAATAATTAAACTGGGAACCCCAAAAGCCAAACTTGGAATGTACAACAACACTGTAGAAATAAAACTATAAATCAATTTCCTCTTGTACCAAATAAAGCGCAGACGTTAATGATGCACATTTCCCAGAGCTTTCATATTCCAGTTAATAAATTCAAAATAAAGAGATATCTTTCTACCTTTTGTGCATTTTTTTTCAGTTGCAATTGCTCCAGCCACTTTCTTCTGGTTTCTTCATGTTTTCTGCTAACTCTCCATCGTCTGCTGTCCATTTGTCCTTTCTTCTCTCTTCTAGTTTTCTTTCCATCCTCTCTCTCTACATCTGCTTTAACATACTAATCTTTCTCCTTTTGCTCTTTCCTCATTCTTATTTCATCCACACAAATTTTACCCCTCCATCCTCAATCCCCACTTACTCTCCCAATACCAGGCCAATTGTAGATTTTTCATCCCTCCCACACAAAATATTTTTCCCCTCTCCATTTTACTCTCCCAGCCCCATCCCATTCTAATCCTCCCCCAACATCAGCTCCCTTCTAGTTCCAGTCTCACCCAGCATCCATTCCCTTCTAGTCCCTGCATCAGCCCATTTCCAGTCCTAGCCCCCCATCAACCCATTTCCAGTCCTAGCTCCCCCATCCATTTTCAGTCTGAGTCCCTTCATCAGCTCATTTCCAATCCTAGCCCCCCATCAGCCCATTTCTAGTCATTTCCTAGCCCCACCATCAGCCCATGTCAAATCCTAGCTCCCCTCCACTCAGCCCAATTCCAGTCCAAGCCCCCCCATGAGCCTACTTCCAGTTCTAGCCCCTCCATGAGTCCATTTCAATTCAAGCCCCCACCACAGCCCATTTCCAATCTTAGCTCCCCCCAACAGCCCATTTCCAGTCCTATCCTAGCTGCTCCATCAGCCCATTTTCAGTCCTAGCTCCCTTCCCTCACAGCCCATTTCCATTCCAAGCTCCCTCCCCATCAGCTATTTGCAGTTCAAGCCTCCCCGTCCACTCATTCCATTTCCAGTCATAGCAATCCCCCAACCCATTACCAGTCCTAGCCCCCCATCAACCCATTTTCAGTTTAAGCCCCCCCCTATAACCCATTACCAATCCTAACCCCCCCATCAGCCCACTTCCAGTCTTAACCCCATCAGCCCATTTCCAGTCAGCCCCCCATAGCCCATTGCCAGTCCTAACCCCCCCATCAGCCCACAGCCCATTACCAGTCCTAACCACATCAGCCCACCTCAAGTCCTAACCCCTCCCCATCAGCCCATTTCCTGTCCTAGTGCCCCATAGCCCATTAGCAGTCCTAACCCCCCCATAGCCCATTAGCAATCCTAACCCCCCATCACCCTATTTCCAGACAGCCCCCATCAGCCCACAGCCCATTACCAGTCTTAACCACCCCCCAGCCCATTTCCAGTCCTAACACCCATCACCCCATTTCCAGTCAGCCTCCATCAACCCCCAGCCCATTACCAGTCTTAACCCCCCTAGCCCATTTCCAGTCCTAACCCCCCCAGCCCATTTCCAGTCCTAACACCCCCCCACCCCATAACCAGGCAGCCTCCATCAGCCCCAACCCAAAAGCAGTCCTAACCCCCCAAGCCCATTTCCAGTCCTAACCCCCCCCTCACCCCATTTCCAGTCAGCCTCCATCAGCCCCAGCCCATTAGCAGTCCTAACCCCCCCTAGCCCATTTCCAGTCCTAACCCCCCCTAGCACATTTCCAGTCCTAACCCCCCCCCATGCACATTTCCATTCATAACCCCCCCCCCCGGCACATTTCCAGTCCTAACCCCCCCAGCATAGTTGCAGTCATAAACCCCCCCCGCATATTTCCAGTCCTAACCCCCCCCCAGCACATTTCCAGTCCTAACCCCCATCACCCCATTTCCAGACAGCCTCCATCAGCCCCCCAGCCCATTACCAGTCTTAACCCCCCCCCCCTCCTTCCCTTCCCTTCCATTCTGGAAAATTAAAAAAAAAAAAAAAAACTGGCTCTAGCTGCTGCCGCTGCCGCGTCCGTCGCAGCAGCGGCAGAATGGAGTGTCCCGCGGGGCCCCCTCTCCTCGTTGAGCCCTCTGCAAGGGCTTTCAGATTCGCGACGGGAGAGTGCTCCCTCGCGTCTCTGTAAAGCCCGCAGGGGCTAATGGGAAATTTCCCATCTGCCCCTTTAGACGCGAGGGGCTGATGGGAAATTTCCCATTAGCCCTGCGGGCTTTACAGAGACGCGAGGGAGCACTCTCCCTTCGCGAATCTGAAAGCCCTTGCAGAGGGCTCAACGAGGAGAGGGGGCCCCGCGGGACACTCCATTCTGCCGCTGCTGCGACGGACGCGGCAGCGGCAGCAGCCAGAGACAGGTTTTTTTTTTAATGTAATTTAAAAAAAAAAAAAGCAGAATGTTCTTTGCGCGGGGCCCCCTGAAACGCGGGGCCCTGTGCAAAAAACATTCTTGCTCAATGGACGGGCCGGCCCTGGGTACAACTACATATTATGGGCCCGATATCCAAAAAAAGCTGAGTTCCTAAATTTGTGTCCTGTTTTCAGCCACACATGGGAGCCTAAACTTCTCTCTGACAATTCATCCTAATCTAGGAGCTTAGAATTTATGGGCCTGATATTCAAAGGATTTATGCTCCTAACTGAGAGTTCAGAGCTCCTAAATTGGCATCTTTGACAATCTGCTGGGGCTGAAGTATTCAAAGAGTAACACATTCTATCCTGCAAGTCCACGTTCTTCCTCTTCCCTCTCCTTTTGCTATTCTTCGCTGCAGAACAACATATTGGGAGAAAAATGCTGAAATACGCTTCCATTGCATGGAATCTTGATAAAAATAGGAAATTTACAAATGTTGCTAACTTATGGTATCAGGGAAAAAGAAATATCCAAACATGGCTTTTTCTTTTTTTTGCTAAGCATTAACCCTGAAGTTAGATTTCGCAGCATGTGCACACTCTTCTACAGGATGCCATTTTGCTAAAATTATTCTAGCTTGCGTTCCTCGCTTTTATTGTGCTCCAGGTTTATTAATCTTGTGGCATGGTGCTACATTCTCCTTTGCACTTGTTCTTTTTTTCATTCAATATGTTTATTGAGAGATTTAAATTAATACAGTCATAAACAAAACAGGAAATGCCAAGAAATTGTAACACATGAAGTAAATAAACTAGCATATAAAAACAGAACTGTAATAGTCCACATCATGATGAGTAAGAGACCCACATATTACAATATCAAGTAATAAAAAAGGAAATCAAGAAGTAAAAAAAATTACCTCCACAACACTGCAGGATACATCAAAATAGGAGCAAAACCACAGAAACCTACTTCTTTTTCCTATCTATTAGAAACGTTTCCAATTGAGTTAACGTCAGAAAAAAACATATGTACATCCCAGAAATGTAATAATACATTTACATGGAAATCTAAGAAAAAAGGTAGCGCCCAACTCTAGCACCCTAGGTTTTAAGGCCAAAAAGCCTTTCCTACAGGCCTGAGTAGGCTTTGAAACATCTAGAAACACATATATTTTATAACCACAAAAAGGCTTATCTTTATTTTTAAAATAAGCCTTCAGGACCTGTATTTTATCTAAATTACAGTAGAGATGAAGGAAATCACCAACGTGGCCCTTTTAACAATCAAATCCGTTGAATCCTCTAGGAAATTAGTTAAATCTTTAGCCACATCTATAGATAATACATCTACCCCATCAACTGCCTTATCTAACTGGCGCTTCCCTCCAGGAAGGTAATAAGAAGACTGAATAGCAATCTTATCAGTAAATAACAAAACTTCACTGAAATATTTTTCTAACAAAATCTGAGGAGAGAGCAAAGATGATTTAGGAAAATTTAAAAAAACGAAGATTCAATGCCCTGCCTAGTACTATTCTCCAGTGATTCTAATTTATAACAAGTAGATAATGAATCTTTAATAAATGCAGAACTTGTCTGCTGCAAATTAATTACCTGTTTATTCAGAGTAGAAACAGTGCTAGCTATATCAAGTAATTGCTTATCTACCTCAGCAAATTTGTGATAAGCCTCTTGTGTAAAGGTACATAAAGACTCAAATGAAGTAGATACTTTGGTATCAATAGAAGCAATGGCAGACCACAAATCTTTTAAAGTAACATCATCAGATGGAGGGTTCAATTTAACACCAGTTAGAACAGTGACAGGATTAGGCAACGGTCGGGAGAATAGGACATTTTATCACACTTGGTAACAACACTACTATCTAGAGTAGAAGAAAGCTGGGGGACAGCAAGAGGAGAAGGCGTGTGCTCCACAGAGCTGAGAGATGCCCCTTCAGTGAGAGAGCACATCACGGGTAACACCAGGAAATGCTTATCAAGGGGACCAACGATCTTACCATCCCCCATACCAATAGAGCCTGCATCACCTGTTGGCTTCTTATTTTTCCGCTTCCCCATGCTTCACAGGCAACAAACTTAAATGCAGCCAAACAAATTTGAAAATAAGACCAAACAGGAAAACATGCAAGGCCTTCAAGAAACGCCAATGGATGCCGAAGGGGCGTCAAAGGGGCGTGACTTGCCCCTTTGGACACGCCCCTTCAGGCCATGGCCCAGTGGGCCTTGGGGCAGGAAGTTATAGCCCCACAGGACCCCAAGATGATCCAGGAAGGAGAAGGAGTAGCTGTTCAAACACTGCCGGAGGGTCCTCTGCTGCACACTCCCAGGAACGGCTCCCTCACACGGCGCTCAGGTAGACTCCAGGTCACCCACACAAACAGGGCTCAACTCACAGCAAGCTGGACTGTAGGGCAGGAAGTTATAGCCCCACAGGACCCCAAGATGATCCAGGAAGGAGAAGGAGTAGCTGTTCAAACACTGCTGGAGGGCCCTCTGCTGCACACTCCCAGGAACGGCTTCCTCACAGGGCGCTCAGGCAGACTCCAGGTCACCCACACAAACAGGGCTCAGCTCACCTTTGCACTTGTTCTAAATCACAACTTGAAGACTGCATTGGCAATCTTCCCTTAGAGGGTAATGTCATACCTAGTTAACACACATCTTTTATGCCTCGTTTACAAAGTGAAATTCATGTCTACCTGACTTTATATTGGTGCATTTGTGAAAGTGCAGGCATACATTAAGGTGTGATCACTTACACTCATCCTATAGGATAGTGTAAATGATCACACCTACTCTTTGCTAAGTACATGCATAAATTATAGTCTTCGATCATGGACAAGCGTACTTGCATGCTCTGCCCAAATTCCGCTCATGTGCAGGCTCACAGTGGGAGTATGCGCAGTGCACAGTGGGATAGTACATGCTTTCACACTAGTTAGTATTTTATAAGAAGTCATTTACATGCATAAGGCACCACTCACATGTATAAATACTGACATTTGTGCCTCTACTTGCCAAGTAAATCTAGACGTCTGTTTATAAAATTACCCACTTAAGTCTTGTGATGGTAATGAGCACGCATACCTCCTATCTCAAAACTCTAGTGATAAACTTCACCTTCCCTCCTGGATTGCTGTAGTGACCCTTGTGTACTTGTAGGTCAGAACATGATTCTGAGCAGCTTCTTGGGCTTCTGTCTGGGAAGCCGAAGGCAATCCCTTTTTCCTGGCATTTTGGCTGAGGTTGAGAAGAATGTGGCGGGTTAACAGAGTGTAATGAAGCCTGCAAAAGCAAAAGAAAACAAAAGCAGCAGGTGCCCACAGTAGGAAGAATATTTGCAGAATCGTGTTAATGATCCTTGATCTGTTGAGAGATGCCTCAGACCTGGAGTCAAAAACAATGAAAGCTGGAAACCAAAAGCTCTTTCAGGCTGATCATCGCCTCGCAGTTAACATTGCCCAAGTATCCCAAAAAACAAAATGTCAGGGCATTTTCATAAGAACCTTTGCCTGACTAGAATGTAAATAACTCTTTAACACTCCTATATATATCTCCCTTTAAGTGTACAGTGGGTAGTTTGTGCCAGGAGGGGGTATACAGAGACCCTACATGGAATACTAAACACTTAACATTGGAGGTTTAGTCTGATTTGGGGTTTGGATCATGGTCCAGGCCTTTCCCCTAACAGGGAGCAGAGGAGAGGAATTCAGATGATGCCATGTGTGCTTTTGCACTGAGCTTCATAAAGGCCTTGATCCTTCCAGTTCAAGTCTTGTAAGTAATTTTCATGTAGGAGGGGGAAGCACTTGAGTTGATAACTCAAGTAATATTTCCATTGCTTGAAACCTGTCTTTTGACAAAGAGAAACAGAAGAACTGTGTACTCTGTTGTAAATATTTCTGTACTGTCTGCCTTTACGTAACAGGCAAAGTCTTTGGGAACAGCATTCCAATGTGTTGCGGTGCAGGAATTAATGGTGGTCAGGATGGTGTCACCTGGGAAACAGGAACGTTTAGTTCCTGAAAGCTAGTCAAAAATGTATTCGGTTGGTCCATAAAAAAGGAATCATTTTATATTCTTTTGTTTTATTTATTCACTTTTTTCTATATAGTTAAGTGGACTAACACAGCAACCATACAACTTAAGATATATATAAATATTAATAGTATTTTGCCATTGATTAGCGTAAAAGAAGGATTCAGGTACCCAGGCCGATGCCTTGAAAACTTCTGTGACACCAGCTGGTTGATTTGCCAGACAGCTGTTTTCCTTTTTTTTTTTCAGAGTGATGTTCTCCTTTTATGGAGCCTGGAAGTTTGAAAGTCTGTGTAACCCTGTAGAAAAAGAATACCACAGATATGCACACTGAATTCCTTTCTCAGCTGGAGGTTTCCTGTTACTATTGGCCGCATTGCCTGTATTACGTTTTCACTGCTTTGATCTGGTTTGGCTGCCATTAGTCTTGAAACCTCGACAGCAATAAGTTGTCTCATAGGTTTTGGTAGAAATAAATGACTCATATATTCAAAGTCCATGAGCCTTTAATGTCACATCCTTCTGTTCTCCTTCCGATAGGCTGAAGTGTGCGCCGGGACAGTGGCAGAAGTCATCCACTCGGTGGTGAACGGGGCAGACGGCTGTGTGTTTTGTTTTGGACATGCCAGACTGGGTTAGTATTCCTGTAGCCAAGGATCAAAGTGCAAGATGTATACTATAAAATGAATTCTTTTTAAAGGCATGCTTGACCCCCTTGTTTTTTTCTTTTGTTGCCCTTTCCTTCTTTGTAAATGCTTCCACCCAGCTCTACTATGTGCCTCGGTAGAGCAAAAATATGTTCCCAATGAAGCACGACGAGAATAAAAGCTTTTCTGGCTGATGGGGAGAACTGAAGATTGTGAAAGAAAACTGAAAGATGACTTGAGGGCAAAATTCCAACATCCCTCCCAAATAAAGTGACATTGTTTGGTTTCTTTTTTCCCTTTGAGCATATTTCTCTCATACTGGGTTTCTATGTTGCTAGTTAACTCCGGTCACCATCCTGCTGGCAGACACAACACGATTTTTGCTATGAGTATCACACCTAGGGGGAGGGGGTGCTTTGAGATGAATCAGAGAGCACCTTTAAGCTTAATCGTCATCTAGAGCAGAGGTTCTCAGTTCCATCCTCCAGGGCCTCAAACTGTTCCAGGCTTCACAGGAACCAAATATGCAAATTAAGCGGGTTCTTCGGTCACGTGTACGTTAATGCAGTGCATTTTTCCTGGCAAAGGAAGTGTCGGTACTCATATGCAGGGCTCTTTCATGAATAAATGAGGACTTGGGGTCAGTTTCATTGATAAAGGTGCTGGTACTCAGTACCGTCAAGTATGGCCTCAGTAAAGCCCTGTGCTAATGTAGTTGCCTCGGGATCCTGTAAAGCAGACACTTTCTGCTTCTCAAGAGTTGTGGGACCACAGGGGAGAATTCCATTTGCAGGGCCGGTATTGAGAGGAAAGCAAACCCATAATATAAGCTAAGAAAGCTTTCTTTTCTATTATTTTTTACAAAATGGGGACGTTTTACATACTAAATAGCAGGTGTATGTGCAGTAATTTCCACAGGAAAAGCAAGTGCATAGTTTCCCTTAGAAAACTGATGTAATTTTTGTGCTTGCCTGCTGCACAAGTTAGTCACCCTATTATCAAAATATCTTCTTTAAGGCAAAAACCCTTTAATACAACAGCCTGTAAGTTAGGTGCATAGTGCTGATAAACATTGCTAAGCTCTAAATGTTTTCCCAGTCATAAGTCCGTCCCTCATAGCCACTTTTTGGACCTCTAATTTAGCATCCTATGAAACACTAGAACTTGACCAACACACTCAGCCCTAGTGCATTTTCAAAGGGACTGGTTTAGGCACCTAACGCCCAGTGTTAGGAACCTAGGCCCTCTGAAATTCAGCCTAATTGCCTTTCAGTCCTGTGCATTATTACCTCTTAAAAGCACTGCTGATAAATTTGCACAAGACCCTGAAAAAGAGTGGCCGTCCTGGCTAATGCTGAAGCCAGTCTGTATTGTTTTATTCGGTCTCTGTCATGATTGAAAACTGACTCATTAGCAGTATCGTGCCTGTGACACAGAAGAAATAGGTTCTGTTCTCAGGTCAGGCCTTCTGCTTCCAGATATGGTCAGGGCTTGGGATGCTGTGGAAGGAGCATTCACAAATCACAGGGGGAGTGAAGACCCAGTTATTGCACAGTGCTAACCAGGGCTGGAGCAAGGATTTTGGATGCCCTATTTTTTTTTTTTTTTTTTTTTTTTTTATTTTTTTTTTTTTTTTTTTTGCGAGTGATGGCTAACCTTTTGTGAGCCCGAGTGCCCAAATGCCGCACAAAACCAAAGAATTTCCTAGAAGTGCCAGCACGTCAATTAACCTCAGCTAAGTTACACATGCCAGAACATAGACCATCAACCAAACAAGGAATCACAATTTAGAAAACAGGAAGGCAATAATTAAAACTGGGAACCCCAAAAAGCCAAACTTGGAATGTACAACACTGTAGAAATAAAACTATAAATTAATTCCTCTTGTACCAAACAAAGCACCCCCCCCAGTACGTTAATGATGCACATTTCCCAAGAGGTTTCATTATTTCCAGTTAATAAATTCAAAAATCAAGAGATATCTTTCTTCCTTTTGTGCATTTTTTTTTCAGTTGCAATTGCTCCAGCAACTTTCTTCCTGGTTTATTCATGTTTTCTGCTAACTCTCCATCGTCTGCTGTCCATTGTTCTTTATTCTTATTCTCTCTTCTAGTCTTTTTTGCACGACATTTCTCTCCTCTCTACATCTGCTTGTAACATACTAATCTTTCTCCTTTTGCTCTTTCCTCATTCCTATTTTCATCCACACAAATTTTACCGCTCCATCCTCAATCCCCACTTACTCTCCCAATACAAGGCCAATTGTAGATTTTTCATTCTCCTCACAAAAAACAAAATATTTTTCCCCTCTCCATTTACTCTCCCAGCCCCATCCATTCTAATCCTCCCCCAAAAATCAGCTCCCTTCTAGTTCCAGTCTCACCCAGCATCCATTCCTTTCTAGTCCCTGCATCAGCCCATTTCCAGTCCTAGCCCCCCCTCAACCCATTTACAGTCCTAGCTCCCCCACCCCCTTTCAGTCCGAGTCCCCATTCCAGCTCCTTCCAATCCTAGCCCCCATAAGCCCATTTCTAGTCATTTTGCCTAGCCCCATCATCAGACCATGTCAAAACATAGCTCACCTCCAACTCCAGTACAATTCCAGTCCAAGCCCCCCCATGAGGCCTACTTCCAGTTCTAGCCCCCTCCATGAGTCCATTTCAATTCAAGCCCCACCACAAAAGCCCCATTCCAATCTTAGCTCCCCCCAACAGCCCATTTCCAGTCCTATTCTCGCTGCTCCATCTGCCCATTTTCAGTCCTAGCTCCCTTCCCTCACAGCCCATTTCCATTCCAAGCTCCTCCCCATCAGCTATTTGTCAGTTCAAGCCTCCCTTCCACTAAGCCCATTTCCAGTCATAGCAACCCCCCAACCCAATTACCAGTCCTAGCCCCCCACTCAACCCCACTTCCACAGTCCTAAACCTCCATCACCCCATTTCAGGTTTAAGCCCCCCTATAAACCCATTACCAGTCCTACCCCCCATCCCCCCATTTCCAGACATCCCCCCTCAGCCCAAAGCCCAATTACCAGTCTAACCCCCCCATAGCCATTATCAGTCCAACCCCCCCATAGCCATTAACCAGTCCTAACCCCCCATCAGCCCACTTCCAGTCTTAACCCCATCAGCCCATTTCCAGTCAGCCCCCCCACAGCCCATTGCCATTCCCTAAACCCCCCCCATCAGCCCACAGCCCATTACCAGTCTAACCACATCAGCCCACCTCAAGTCCTAACCCCTCCCATCAGTCCATTTCCTGTCCTAGCCCCCCCCCTTAGCCCCATTATCAGTCCTAACCCCCCCATAGCCCATTAGCAGTTCTAACCCCCCATCACCATTTATTCCAGACAGACCCCCATCAGCCCACAAGCCCATTTTAACAGTCTTAACCCCCCCAATAGCCAATTACTAGTCCTAACCCCCCCCACAACAGCCCCCACGCCCAGCCAGTCCCTAACCCCTCCCCCCCATCAGCCCATTTCCTGTCCTAGCCCCCCCCCCCCATAGCCCATTTAGCAGTCCTACAACCCCCATCACCGCAGCACATTTTCCAAGACAGCCCCCCCATCAGCCCAAAAGCCCATTAGCAGGTCTTAACCCCCCCATAGCCCCATTACCAGTCCTAACCCCCCTCCATCACACCGCACCCCATTTCCTTTCCAGACAGCCCCCATCAGCCCACAGGGCCCATTAGCAGTCCTACCCCCCTTAAGCCCATTAGCAAGTCCTACCCCCCCCCAGCCCATTAGCAGTCCTACCCGCTACCCCCCCCCAGCCCATTAGCAGTCCTACCCCCCCCCTAGCCCATTAGACTGTCCTAACCCCCCCCCCCATGGCATATTTAAAAAAAAAAAAAAAGCGGGCTTTGGCGGCTGCCGCTGCCGCGGCAGCATGCAAGGTCCCGCGGGGCCCCCACCGCCCGCAAAGCCCCTCTGCAAGGACTTTTCAGATTCGCGAGGGAGAGCTTCTCCCTAGCGTCTCTGTTAAGCCCGCAGGGGCTAAGGGAAATTTCCCATCAGTCCCTCGAGTCTAAAGGGGCTGATGGGAAATTTCCCATTAGCCCCTGCGGGGCTTAACAGAGACGCGAGGGAGACGCTCTCCCTCGCGAATCTGAAAGCCCTTGCAGAGGGCTTAGCGGGCGGGAGGGGGGTCAAGCGGGACACTGCACTCTGCCGCGTCCGCGGCAGCAAGCCAAAGAGCCAGCTTTTTCTTTTTTGCGGACCTACCCGCGTGCCAGCTGCAAGGCCTTCGCGTGCCACAGCTGGCACGCGTGCCATAGGTTCGCCATCGCTGCCCTAGGCAAACCTTCAGCTATCTGGCTCCTCCTCCCCCCATCCCAGCTGCATCAATGTATCCCTTTCTTCCTCCTCACCACCTCCTACTCATCTGCTGCACTGGGAGGCACCTTGCCTCATTTGGGACGCTCCCTCCAAGCTTGATTTGCCTGCCTCTCTGATGCAGCAGAGTACTACTTGCCAAGAATTTGATTCTCTTGTTCACACACAACCACTCATGAGTTTCTTACGTTCCATCCACTAGCCTCATTCTATGTGATGTCATTTGCTTCCCTGAACAACTTCTAGGTAACCAATTACTACAGGGGCAACAGAACACCTTTTGGCTTGAGGGGATGGGCCAAGCAAACAAACTAAACTCCACTCCCGATATCATACTTTCTATTTACAAGTGGAGGGTAATTTTATAAGGGTCTGTACTTCAAGCCTATTTTATAATGTAAGGGATACATGTGCTTTACTTTATAAAATAAGGGCAAAGTGGTCAAAAACAGGCTTTAAACTAGGCACAAGCACATATGGCAGGCCTAGGGCTAGTGTAAATGCCCGCTCCTAGATTTTTAAAGGAGTACACGTTAGTTATAGTATTTTTGTGCGCCACCCAAACTCTGCCCCTACGTATTCCCAAAGTAAAAGTACACACTATCAACCCAACGCACATTCATACAGATTAGTGACCAACTGCATTGTGCACAGAAATGCAGCTACAAAATTACCCCTTTAATGTCATTCTTCCTTATGTAATTTTTTTCATACATCAACCAATCAGTAAAGCTCCCCAAGCAATGGGTGCAGAATAGAAGAAAGATGTTTCACTTTACAGCTCAACATACAAAAATTTCTATTTAAGTTCTGGTGTCACATCAGTAAGAGCAACACAAACCCCCTCTGCTGCCAGACACTTTGAAAAGTAACACAAAATCCTACAAAGAAACACTCACAAGGTTACCACACCATACCACCATCAACTAACTCCAAGAACTCGAACTACAAAAACCCTACCATTGCAAAGTCACCACTACACAACCAGTTTAGAAAAAGAGAACAAGATGACCTGCTACAGATTCCTAAAGAGAACCTACATTGGAGCTGGTGGAAGAGAATTAAGCTTCAGCTTTGCACCCCTCATGCCCCAATTATCTTTCAAGCTTATAGCTCCCCATCCCTCACACACATATTTTGATAATAAAATTCAACAAACATGATCGCTCAAGATCACTCCTAGAACAATTCTGCAAAATTGAATAATTGTATATTATACTTTTAAGTACACACACTCGCACGCATGCACAAGATCGACCCTGGTCTCCCAAGCCCATTCTCGTCGAGGACAGCCCCTTGATGGTGCCGACATCAGGCCTGAAGCCCTCGGTGCCCATGCCAGTGGCTGCAGAGCCCTCTGGCCTCGAGGTCAGAATGGCGACCCTCAAGTGCAGCCTCATTGACTTCTTCGCCCATTAGCGGGGACCGATGCCTGGTTCCTCTATGTCATCGGTTCTGACCACCGGCCCCTCCACTGCGAGGGCATTGATAGAGGTCATGGAACCGGTCCTCAAGCACCATCGGCCTTGAGACAATTCCCAGCATTGATCTCAGTCCCATTCAGGATGGAAGACTTCCTCTGCCGACTCTGAGTCAGAGTGGGACACCGATGACGAGTCCTCTGATACCCCCCTCCATCGGGATGTCCCTTTGGACCCCTCTCCTCTGGAAGACCGACGCAGGTCCCCACCCGAGGACTTTTCCTTCTTGGAGTTTGTCAGGGACATGGCAAAGGCCTTGGCTTTGGCCTTCATCATGGAGTCCGAGGAGGAGCCTTGGCCAGAGGACCTCACGATCCTCCAGTGCAAGGCCCCTCTGAAGGAAGCACTCATGGTGCCTGTTTCCCACATCCTGGAATGGCTTCTCTTCCACATGAGGGAGTTTCTGACCTCAGTGCCGATCATGAGCAGGTGGCTCAAGTCCATGTATTGAGTCCGCAAGAGCCCTGAGTTCCAGAAGGTGCAGCTGCCTCATAACTCCATGGCGGTGGAGTCGGCCATGTGCCAGATCAAGAGCCAGAAGATGCACTTCTTGCTGCCCCCCCAACAGGGAGGCCCACACCATGGATGCATTAGGTAGAAAGTGATACCAGGGCTTGATGCTCTTCGGTCGGATCTAGGCTGGCCAGCTGTATATGGACATGTATGTGTGGAACCTAGCAAGGGAGCTTGCTGGGTTCTCGTCTGGGCTGTCGGAGGAATGTCTTCAGCGGTTCTGGACCCTGACCTCGATGGTCAAAGAGTGCTCCGAGTTCATCACTCGTGTGGTCTATGACGGGTTCAAGTCAGTGGCCAAAGTAGCTGCAGTGGGCATTAGTGCCCGCGCCAGGCAAGTCTACAGTCCTCCAACTTGGAGCAATGGGTTCAGGACAAGTTGGTCGATATCCCCTGCTGGGGGGAGAATCTCTTCAGCAATCCTATGACTGACAAGGCTACCAAATGAAGTCTGAGTTCCTGATCAGGCTCTCCAAAAAGACCGCTGACCCTTCCCAACGGAAGGCTTCAGGGAAAAAGCCCCTTTACCCAAAGAAGAGGAAGCTTACCGAAACTACCCCCAGTACCCGGCCTCCCAGCTCCCCAACAGGGCCAGCAGCCAAGGGATAAAGGCAAGGCCCCCTTAAGCCTAAGGCCCCCAGGCCCCACCCCAGCCACAATCTAGAGGGGGATTTTGACTCCTTGGACATAGCCTCTCCTCCCCTTGGAGGTCTAGCCCCACAGCACACAGGGAGGCATCTGGTGTTCTAGGCCAGCTGGTGGTCCAGCATCACCACCAACACCTGGGCCCTGCAGGTGGTGGGGGAGGGGCTACCTCCTCCATTTTGATCAGATGCCCCTCCCTTCTTTTCAGGGGAGCTCCCAATGACTCCCCTTCACTGAGACCTACTCCAGAGAGAGCTCATCGGACTCCTTGCTGACAAGGTGGTGGAACTGGTCTCAGCCCCCCTCAGGGGCAAGGGGGCCTACTCCTGGTACTTCCTGGTTCCCAAGAGGACTGGCGGCTTTCGCCCTATTCTGGATATTTGAGATCTCAACAAGTTCCTAGTGAAGGAAAAATTCAAAATGCTCTCCCTCGGGACATTGCTACCCTACCTCTGGCAGGGAGAGTGACTATGTTACTTAGATCTCAAAGATGCATACACGCATATCCTCATCCATCCATGCCACTGGCAGTACCTCTGTTTCATCATCGGGGGATGCCATTACTAAAGGTGTTCATCAAGTGCTTGGTGGTGGTGCCGCCCACCTGCAGCTGTAGGGGGTGTTCATCTTCCCTATCTAGATGATTGGCTTGTCAAAGGTGGCACCGCTGTCAAAGTTCAGCAGGCGGCATGCACACCATTCTCACTTGGTGCACTTGGGGTTCGTCATCAAATACCTCAAGTCCCACTTGCAGCCGACTCAACACCTGGAGTTCGTTGGAATACCACTGTGGGGCTGTATACCTAAATTTACTAATGCCCCAAAACATGTGCCCCCTGTTGACTCATGTTAGGGCTGACCCTGATGGCGACTTCTAGTGAGTTGAACTATGGGCCCACAATTGTAGGGTTTGAGAAGGAGGCCTGGTATGTGGCAACCGTTGAAGGCTGTGGCTGAATGACTGGAATAAGTAAGTTCAAAAGGGAGTATAAAAAATATGGGATAAAGCCCTTCCTGGTCAAAAATAAAGGCTCATGGTGCCATATACCAGCCCCAGTTCTTACTGAGCTGGAAGTTCAAAGGAATAGGAGGAAACCACTGAGCCAAAAAATAAGCCAATTAATAAATTAGTATCTGAGTGGCAGCGTCTTTATGGCTTGTATTGACAGGGAAAGAGCATCCTTAGTGCAACCTTATGTAAGATGACCATCTGCAAATCAACCTCCACTTCAGGGAGAGAATATTTAGCTGCATTTTTTTAGCAACCACTAAAGATAGACAGGAAGAAAATTGATGCCTTTGAATTATGGTGCTGGCGGCGAATACTGTGTATACCATGGACTGCCCGAAGAACAAACCAGTCTGTACTAGAGGAGATCAAACCTAAGCTTTCTTTAGAAGCTCAGATGACAAGACTTCGACTTTCATACTTTGGACACATCATGCGGAGAGAGAGATCATTAGAGAAAGACATCATGCTTGGCAAGATAGAAGGTCAACGCAAAAGAGGAAGACCAGCAATGAGATGGATCGATACAATAACAGCAGCTACGGGTACCAGTCTGTCAACAATGAGCCGCCTGACTGAAGATCGAACACAATTTAGGATAGCTATCCAGAGGGTCGCCATGAGTCGACTCCGACTCGACAGCACTTAACAACAACAACATAGATATCTGATATTTCCAAAATAAAGCTTCTGTTCATCAAAGTCCACTTTGCCATTTCTGCTGGGTACCCAAAAGCACTTTGAAAAACTGACTTGGATTGAAGAGTCTGTGAGCATCTACTTGCACAAAAAGGGGGGATAGTAGCAGCAGTGACGGATCATTCATTAGGGCTTACATTCTTAGGAGTTTATAAAATGCAAACTTATGGGCCCATATTCAGAAAGGTTTATCCAGTTAGCAGGACCTGCTGAGAGGGATATTCAGCGGCACTGAATATCCCCTCTAATCCAACTGTGTGCGGTTTGGCTATCTGAAGAGCAGCTGAATATCGCCGCTGCCTGGATAGCCGTGCCAGTCAACGCTGTCACCAGATATTCAGTGCTGGATGGTATCTGATTGCCAGTACCGAATATGTGATTTCATTTTTCCCCGTGGCAGCCAGGCGCTTTAAAAACGCTGACCATTGTGTCCTTATTTTCTACCTAATTAGAGGTTGCTTGAGGGTGCAAAAAATATCATAGACCGTGCCCAACATCTGCCCTCCATCCCCACACTGCCTGTGTAAAAAATCCCAACCCTTGGTCTCTATTTTAGCTCGAGGAAGAGGAGCAGTGACCACCACTGCCCCGTCTGCCAGGTTGACAGCGGTGGTATCATCCAAGCATGCTGGAGCCTTGAAGACCCTTTGCTTTTGTTTTGTTTTTTTTAGTTTTTTCTTTTAAAGTTGTTAGCCTGTCGCCACCACCTGTCCTCAGATTTGGGTCTGCAGCAGCGGCAGGGGGGTGATACCACCCTTGCTGACCTGGGAGAAGGGGCGGCAGTGGTAGGTGCTTCTTTCTCTGGAGCTAACATAGAAGCCATGGGTCGGGATTTTTTTCTTTGCAGGCAGGGTGGGGTCCTCAGTGGCAACATGCCTGCACATGCCCAGGGCCAACTCTGGCCAAGACACTATCCAGATAGTGCCAAGGCAGTCAGTGAGGATATTCAATTGCACTATACATTTAGTGCTGCTGAATATCCTAGTCGGTGGCATTTACCTGGACAGCAGGTGCTGCTAGCCAGATAAATGGCGTTGAATATTGACCTATCAGTTTTTATCAGTGTTTTTGTATCACGGGTGCTATTGCTGGGTATGTTTTCCAGTAAAATCAAAGACATATGTCTGTGTCACTTAGGAGTTGTTAAAATGAAAACAACTAAAGTGGTATTATCAAGCCAGGTTAGAGCTATATCACCAAAAACAAAACAGATGCCCTTTCTGAAAGAACGGCCGCTTGGTGCGGTCTGGGTGTCCTTTGGCCGCAGTTTGGATTTTACTGTGGAAATGACTTGGGTAAGAAATCTACAAACAAAAAAAGCTAAGTTATAATTCCTCGATGCAGGACTGCTAAGAATTTAGTGTTGGTCCGAAACAGCGCTGTGTTGGAATGGAATTAGTCTGTATGAATGTGTATGATGAACTATGATGATGCAACGTTAAAATAGTTTTATGAAAACAGTTATTCGACAGCAAAGTGATTTCTAATGCTAAAGAACGATGCAAAAAGAGTAAAATGGGCTTGAATCTCTAATGATACCTTGATTATATTATCTTGGTTTATCTGTGAAGCTTGACAAAAAATCTTTTTTCTGTTCAGTCGCAGCAATTGGAAGATATTTTGAATGAGCGGGTTATCTATTTTGTTTTTGTTAGCAGACAAAAGATACAAAATCTGAGTGGCGGATGTAAGACAAGCCAGGGGAGCGATGAGATAGCAGTAAGGCAGTGGTTCTCAACTCCATCCTCAGACAACACCTAGCCAGTCAGGTTTTCAGGATGACCAGAATGAATATGCACGAGATCAGTTTGTATGCACTGCCTCCATTGTATGCAAATCTCTATCGTGTGTACATTCTTTGTGGTTATCCTCAAAATCTGACTGACTAGGTTTGTCCCAGTGACTGGATTGAGAACCTTGTAGTAAGGGAAGTTGAGTTTTATTCAGTGTTTAGCCAATAAACAACTATTTTAATTTAACTGCATTGGGAGTGTTTTTTGTATGTTGATTGGTTAAACCCAAAGTCAGAAGCCCCAATCATGATCCGGATTAGACTGAGGAGGCGGGGCTGGTGTTGCTGAATTTCTTGACACTAGTCTGTTGCTGTTGCTGCTTTGCATGCCTCTGATTCCCAGATCATTTCCATCCTGCCTGCCTTGTGTGCAATACAGAGAATCACTGTTCATACCATTTCTGTTCTTTCTCTGACATCTTTTTGTGAGGGGATTGAAGAGAGAAGAGTTAGTAGTGGAAACCTGATTAAATGCAGCTGTTTTCATAAGCCCACTTAAATGTTTGCACAGCAAAATATCGGGATTGTGCTATTAGTTAGATGGTGGATTTTAGAAGTTTCCTTTCCATTGTCAAGGGCAAAAATATTGTTTAACAAAACACTCCGCATGGTATTTTTTTCTTCATCAGACTCATTCTGTAATATTTGTATGTTTTTATGCAGTTCAGTAGCGATACTCATCAACTTTCCTGCGGACGTGTCTGCTGTATATGACTAAACATGCAATATTGCAGCACTTCCCCTAACTGGAAGCCACATGGGTAGAGATTCTCCACGCAGCATCGCGGGAACGTTGCTCATTGTATGACTTACAAGAAATATGTCACACAAAAAAATCAAATCCAAGAAAATTTTCTTGTTTGACTTGTTTTCAAAAGGGTATCCACATTCAACCCTCAAAACTGATCCAGTTTTTAATATAAAGCATCAATCATATAAAAATAGTCCCTTTTGGAAAGAACATTTCAAAACATAGTCATATGACAAGAAATGTGGGCACCTAATTCAAATATTTAGAAATTATGATTCTTTGGGCTTACTCGGTGGCTGAAATTTTTGGCCCAGCTCTTCAATATTTAAAGTGAATTGCATGCTTTTGAGAAATCATGTCTGTAATTCCTACCCCAATGGTTCTGTTGTGCTCACAATGTTTTTTGTTAAAAGGTAATTAAGATTAGCGTTCCTTTTTGTATGAGCACTGTTGTCTTGGAATATGCTTTCTGATATGTTGTAGTGCGGGTTTGCTTGTTTGTTTGTTTGTACTATAAGGAAGACTTTCTTAATCATCGTTGCTTGTATATATTTTAACTAGATAGGTCAGATTGCTGCTCTCTCTCTGATATTGATCGTTCATTTTCATCTCTCTTCTCCAAACATACTAAGTATTATTTTCAAGAAATGTGACAGATCGTACCCCTAAACCCCAGCTACAGTTATCATCATCATGCTTTGTAAAGTGCATATCAGGTTTATGCAGTGCTGTGCGAGACATGTGGGGGTGATTTCATTACAGGATGCTTGAACGAAATGTCCAAAAAGTGCTTAATTGAAGGATACTTTTATAAACTCTTGCAGCATTACATGCACAGCCATGCCTGTGTTTGGGACCAATTTTATAAACTGGAGTATGCTGCTATAGAGCAGGCGGAAATGCCCGTGTCTAGATGGTTCAGAAACACGTTTAAGTTATAGTATTTTATAACTTATGTGCATAACTCTAGGCTCCTCCCATGCTCTGCCAAAGCTTCACCCCCATTCACACACAAATTGAAAGTACAAGACTTACACACGTCGTTACAGTATAGTGACTGTCTAAAGTGTGTGTGTAAGTGACTATACGTGCGCATAAGTCCTTTAGAAAAGGGCCTTATGTGTATAACTGGCATGTAACTTTCCATGCATCCCTTATACAACCAGCCCCTTTGACTCTATATTATAAAGACCAACCAAAAAAGATATACATCTTTCATAACCATCTGGGGATCGCTCCTGCCCCCCCCCCAACTCACCAGGGTTGCCCCCAGTAAGTACTGGGGGTAGGGGTGGGTGGGAATGCTGATTGGGGGATCGGAATGCACATCTGAGGATAGGAGGTGCTGATTGGTAGGGTTGGGAGGTTCATCAGGGAGGGAGGATGCTGATCAGGAAGAACAGTGGGTGGGCTTCTGGATGCTGCTCAGATAATCAGGGGGGGGCAGGGGTTCGCCCTTGCTATCACGCTACATGTGTGTAAGAGAAGGCACTACATATATACACCTGCAGTATCTGCAGTGGAGAGAGTGCATGGTAACTGCAAGTAGTGTCCATGCCCGTTCTCTACTCCTAAGTGCTGAGCCTGTGCAGCGGCTCTTGCCACGGTTGTGAGTAACTGTTAACACACATTAATTCTCACAGTAACCGCTTGATTCGTTTTAATAAATTGGAAGCAAATAGTCCATAAACGAAGTAAGAATCCTTTACAGAATAGTGTTACAGCAAATGTGTTTATTGGGGCCTCCATGGAAAATTTACAGTGGTGAATGGAAAATTTACAGTGGGGTTTGTTTAGGTCAGGCATACATGATTGCTGTATATTCTTACAAAAACTGTTTCACAGCTGTGCAAGAAACTGATGTGCCGCCTTTATTTTTTGCTCAGTTTGATGAATTCTCATTTCTGGAATTTTAAGTTTTACAGTATTGCTTAAATGTAAATTCTGTTGATGCTGTTTGATTATTATTCAATATCAGAGAACAATGTTACTTCACTGAGGGCTTAGACTGTGACTAAAACAGTTTTTCTTTTTATTTCCTGACTGCTAGGAAAGTCATACACCATGATGGGGAAAGATGACTCCATGCAAAACCTTGGAATAATCCCCTGCGCTATTGCGTGGCTCTTTAAGTTGATCAATGAACGGAAAGAAAAGACAGGGGCCCGGTTCTCAGTCCGAGTTTCAGCAGTGGAAGTGTGGGGAAGAGAAGAGAACCTGAAGGATTTGCTGTCTGAGGTGGCTACCGGCAGCCTTCAGGATGGCCAGTCCCCAGGGGTCTATCTTTGTGAGGACCCCATCTGTGGAATGCAGGTAAACAATGGGACATATTCTAGAGCTTTCAAATGAAAACCAGCTTTTAGTGTAACAAACCTAACACTGAATGGTGTTGTTTTTAACTTTTTGTAGCAGGGGTCAGGGGCCTTTCCAGGCTATTTGCACAGGTAAAACGGTCTGACTGAAAGTTGCTATCCTTAAATGTGTGTGAACATGAAGAATTATTGTAGAAGGCAATTTCGTAACAGGTTGTCTAAATATTTACTGCTTTGACCAGGTCAAAAGCAGTATATAAGCACAGCTAAATAAATAAATAATAAATAGGAAGTCCATGTAGGCAGTTATAGTGGTATGTTTACTAAACTGCAGTAACGTTACAGACCGCGCGTTATGTAACGTTAACGCTCGTTAGGTAATGTTAATGTGCGGTATGTAACGTTAACGCACATTAACGTTACTTAACGATCGTTAACGTCCCCTGCCGCGGTAAACACCGCAGAGGGTGGAGAGAGCGTGGGGGGGAAGGGGTCAATGGGCAGGGAGTGGGCGGGGAGAGGCTCCCTGCACACTAACGCGCTGAACTGAAGGGCTGAATCCTACTGCGAATGAAAACCTGCCGTTAGATGCTCATTTTCAAGAGAGAGAAACCATTTAAGTGTCAGCAATGTACAGCATAGACAGGGAGCCCAAGAAACGTGATAGTAGTGCTCCATGTCCAGCACCAGCATAGTGCCCAAGTATGAAAGGCCACTATGGCGATGGTGCAAGTGGGGCATAGGAGGCTGCAGGCAGGATATGTAGAGGGGGCAGCAGGGGCACAGGGTGGACTAGGCGGGCGCCTAGGTGGCACATAGGAACATAGAAACCAGAAATCATCATGACAGCAGCTGACAAAGTCCAAACACAATCCACCTACATCTACCTGGTCCACCCGAGCTAACAGTTGCCAGGGCACTGACCTGACATACCCCAAGCCAACCCTCCCCCAAGCGGAAAGAAAAGACTATTAGTAGGCGGTGATGGGGAGGGATGTGAGGATGCTCATGTATGCCCCATGCCCCAGACCCCACTCCCTAGGCGACCACCTACCCACACAGTGGATGGTCTGGGACTGCTCACTACCAGCACCGACAGCATATGGCCATGTCAGCATGGCAGGGGGTGTGTGCCCGTGCTGGAGGGGGAGTGGCACCTGCCTGCACTGGACCTAGGCCATGCCCTGTACCAGTACGTGGTGTGCAGTGCAACTTAAAAGGTCTGGCTGAGGAAAGGTACAGGTAGCCCCAGGGACCACCATGCATCTGTGGCAACAGTGTGGTGCAGTACACCCAGTGAGTGTGTCCAGAAGCAGAGGGTCACAGGTTCAAGCCCCAGCTGTGGTTCCTGCAGAGCATGTCCCTATGTTTTACCCTACAATGCAGATACAACAGCAACACGTGCAAAGCCCAAAGCAGCGGCGAACAGGGGTACAAACACCCACTCACACAGGCTCCACAATCCAAAGATGCATGGAGAGTCAGGCTGTTGGCCCCAGCATTGAGCTGCAGTTATCACCAGGGCACTACTACTACCTCCTGCACAGTTTAGCAATGTCGGCACTGTGATCAGGACCAGTGTGGCGGGCAGGGTTGCCAACCACCCCTATCTGTGCACAATGCTGCAATAGGAGTGTGTGTGTGTATGTCTATCCATTGTTTTGTGGCTGCTACACCTCACCGGGCCCACAATGTCCCACTGTTACCAGCATTAGCCTGAATATGTGCATAATGAGGAGCAAAGTGTTTTGGGTATGGCCCGGACAGGGCGGATTGGCCAGGATGCATCTTCACAGGGTGTGGGGCAATGGCTGGGACACTGTAGTGCCCGACCACCGCCTGCATGGACAGGGTAGCCACAGCATGGCATGCTGGGAGGGCACTCACTCTGACCGAGCAGTGACAATGACATGTCTAGGTTCCCACATAGCACTCTATGTTACCTGCTTCCAGTGATCCTGTTGTGTCCCCAGTGCTGGGGCCACGATCACTGAGATGCCTGCTTGGTGCACATAGTTCCTCTGTGAGTATGCACTATGTACTGGCTAGTGGACTGTCTGCAGTTAGACTATGCATGGTTGGAACACCTCCATGGTGCAGTCTGACTGTACTGTCAGCTGGTGCCTGGCAGACAGTGGTGTGAGGCAGTTGGGGGTTTTCCAGAGCTAACCCCATCATTGCTGTTGCTCTGCTCCTCACCCAGCCAAAGGTATGGCTCTAGCCCACCAAGTCTGGAGGGCTGTCACATACCAGCAGGTTGGAGGTTGCTTTACAGGGTCTGGGGCACTTGTTCCTTACCTACAAAAAGGGTGATGTGAGCCCTTTGGGGGGATGTAGTGTATACCACTTTGATCTATCAAGGCACTGCTACACAAGCCTCATGCAAGTTTTGGAAACCCCTCTGCTCTGATAACAGGTGCCCATGTCAGCCAGACCCTAACACAGGGTACACACTAATCTGGGTGGTGTCTGGTCCCAGAGGGCCACATGTGACTGCAGGATACAGATGGACAGCAAATTGCCTTCAGCTGCACTGCAAGAAACACCTGTCACACACTGGCAGTGATGGGGATGTACAGCAGGGCCTATCTCTAGCACCACATGTACTGCGGACCTAGTGCTGGGCACCCATCCTATCCCTCAGGGAGAACACAGAACCTGCACAATGGCATGGTCTGTAGCTACTCTGTGCCAGTATCACGCACTGTCAGTTCGTCTTTCCAAGCTGAGGTACCGGAGAGGTGCAGACCCCATTTGCTGATCAGCTGTAGACAGCTATTCAGCATGTGCATTGCATCATGGGTACTGGTGTGGTTACCCTATCCTGACACTCAGAGCAGACAGTTTGTGCGGTGACCTGCAGTCCTTCTGTACCCAGCTATTGCTGTGACATGCACCATGGAGGTATAGCCTACTGGTTAATACAATGCCATTCTTGGCAGTGTTCATGGGTTCAATTCCTCATTGTTCCCTCTTCTCATGCCTGTCCTACTCAAATAGTGTGCATAACTGTAACTGTCATATTTTTGCAGATTTGTGCTGACAGCCCATAATACCTTCGCCACAATTACCAACATTCCCTCGTTCCATCTATCTGCGTCTGTCAGCTGTGTAGAGTCCTGTCTGCCTGTGCAGGCTGTCACCCCATGTCATGCACTGCTACCCTTTCCTGCATTGCACCTCTTCATGCTTGCCTCGCCTGTACCTGATCTGCATTGCACCACCACTCCTCTGTCCACACATCATTGTAACTATCCTGCCACCTCCGCCTCCACTGGGGGACACGTATTCCCATCGTCTGCCACCAACTGTCTTTCCAGTACTTTACATTGCCAACACCCTGTGCTATGGTACAGTTGCCCCCATAATGTTTGTCATCAGTACTGGCAGTCACATGGGATGCCCTCAGATATGGCAGGTCCAGCGGCTCCCAGCTCTCCCTCCTTCACTCACCTGTTCATTGCTTTTCCTGAGTGCTCTATCTAGTGTTAGGGCTACATCTGTCTCTGTTCCTCACAGGTCATGCATGTCATCCTGCAGCACCTTGCAGCCCTTAGGCCACACTAACCTAGGGCACAAATAACCTTGTTAGGCCACCGTAACCTATGGTTCCATAACCCAGGGTGCCCTCTAAGGTGCCCTGTCCAGGGCTGCCTAATACGGCGCATAGCCTACGGAGCCCTACTCTATAGGGCTCCTTACAAAGCGCCTTATGAGGCACCTTATAAGGCACCTAACAAGGCACCTTATAGGGCACCTAACAAGGCACTTATATGGCACCTTACAAGGCACCTAACAAGGCGCCTTGTAATGTGCCTTGTAAGGTGCCTTGTAGCGTGCGTTAGTTTGTAACATGCGTTAGCTGATACGGCTTGCTGTAACGATGCACCGCCCGTGCCTTTATATGGCCATCTGTACCTTTACCGCAGAACCTAACGCGAATGACATTACCGCAGTTTAGTAAACATACCCCATAAAGACAACTTAGGTGTCTATGTGCCTTTATAAAAGAGACCCATAAATCTGCACCTATTGCGAGTAAATGCACTAAAGTATAATTTACACCTGCTTATAGTTTATTGTACTTTTTATAACGCCTGCTTTGGAGTTGCTGTAAATTTATGCATCTTATATATGCACAAATGCTCGTGTTATATAAAATATGTGCATACATCGTAACCCTCCCATGTTCCGCCCAAATATTTTCACTGAACACTCCTACACTCAGATTATATAAAACATTCTCAGATCAGGGGCAAACCTTTTCTATGCCTTCATTAGGCATCCATAATCTTTAGGATAATTTTAGCAAAGCCCTTTTCTCCAGGTAACACAGGGTTAACTCATAGAAAGAAGATTATAAAATTATGCCTTTTAGAGGTAATTTAATAAACCTTTTCTGTGAGTAAAATGCACATAAAAAACCTCTTATGAAATTAGGTTACACCTAAAAGTACACACAGAGCTTTTGGGAGTGTATTTGTTGAGAAGGCTGCTCGGAGCAGGAGTATGGGTGGCATATGGATGCAGTTAAGATTTGCACACCCATTTTTGGAAATACAGTAAATGCTTTCACGCGTACTTTATGTTTTAACATTTACACCTGCCTCCTAAACAGGCATAAATGTCAACATCCACAATCTAGGTTCTGTTTCGGCAGGATTTGTGTCAGTATTTTATGAAGATACATAAGCACCTGTGTGTTTTTATAAAATAAGCTACAAATAGGCACCTTCAATATCTCCAAACTTGAGTGACCTGTTATAAACCTGGCTGACCTCTTATATTTTGCCTATTCAGTAAAGGCACATAGATGCCTATGGGCCCGATTCAGAGTCGCGACTTGTGGGGCTGCACATCCCGGTGGGACGTGCAGCCCCGCAAGCCGTCCTGCCACTATTCCCCCTCAGGCCTTCCCTGCATGGCTAGAACAGCAGTAGGGAGAGCAGACGGGCTGCGGGAGGGGGCCTAGGTGGCAGGAAATACAGGGCCAATTTCGGTCACGGCCCTGTACATTCTGTGGGGTTATTTTATTTATTTTATTTATTTAATTGGATTTTTATACCGCCTTATCATACAATCAAAGCGGTTAGGAATAAGCAGCACAAACTGGGTGATCAGGACCGAATCCCCCCCCTGGGGCTGGGGTCAGGTGAGGGTCGGTCCCCGCCATCTGATCCAGGCCCCGGCTGTCCAGCCGTGGGTTGGGCAGTGGGGAAGAAGAGGGTTGGCACCGCGGGAGCTAGGGAAGCCTGCGAGGAGGACATCACAGTCATGCAGGGGCACACTGGGCTGTCCTTAGGCCCGATTCTGTATGCCGTGGGAATGTTTTGCTCCCACAGTACAGAATCGGGTCTTAACGGGCCCGTCCTGCCAGGAACTGTCCAGCCAGCCTGGATATGCCCCTGATAAAATTGGGCTTCATGTGTCTTCATAAAATACTAGCACATTTTCTGCAGAAATGGTGCCTACATTGAAGAGCATGGATATTTATGACCTCACATCTATGTTGTGTTTTTGGGTCAGAGTTAGGAGGTACATGTGTGGCTTTATAAAAGACACACACACAAGTGCATAAAGTGCATGCATAGAGTTGTGTCTGCTTCAGAGCAGGTGTAAATTTGTGCAGGAACATTTGTGTACCACAAGAGCTAGATCTGGGACTAATTTTAGAAAGATACATAGGTGCCTATGCTGTCTTAATAAAATGCCAAAATATATCTACAATGATGTCCATCTAAAAATCACAGCAGTCAAGTAAAAAAAATCAAAGACAAATTAATACTTAGAGCAAATATCCACTCAAATATCAGCAGTGGCATATTCTTCAACTCTATCCTATCTTTTCTGATCCTCCTCTTCTTGCTTATGAAAGAGGTAACGGTTTAGAAGAATTACTTTGTGAAGAGGTGTTTGAACCCATATTGCATGAAATCTCAGAAATAAGCCACTTTTCATTTGGCCACTGCTCGAGGTACTCTACTACTATAGCAGGATCAGAGTGAGTATACTCACGTGACGGGAAGAAGATTATTTCAAGGAACATAGCTACCTGAGATTTGAGATTCATGATTTACATACCTCTAATGCCTTTGTCCTTCATTATATGCTGGACAAACTAAAAAGGAAATTAGATTGTGTCTCAATAAACATAAAAGCTACATTAATGCAGGTACAAGATCAGCTCTGTTCATTGACCATTGGCATTGAAGGGGCATTCAGTCCATGAACTGAAATGGTGTATCATTGACTCAGTTACTCCACACTGGCGAGGTGGTGATCTTGACTGACTGCTCAATTGCAGAAACATTTTTGGATATTCATTTAAATATAGTGGAATCTAATAGCTGAGTCTGGCAACTGAATGGATGTCAATCAGCTAAATTGGGAACAATCAGTTCCTAGGTGTTCTGGATTGGTTGAATTTGGAGCCGTTGGTGGTATATAATTGCTGACGCCATTTTTCAGTGTGACCGGTGCATTGAAGGTTCATTTGAGCAGGGGACCGCTCTCGATGGAAAGGAGTATGGAATGCTAAATTCTTGTCAGAATTACTTTGAAACCTGGATCCATGTTCGATCTGGCATTTTGGATAAGTATCACAAATATGAATATGACGTTCTGGCTATTTGAACTGTTTTGGAAGTTTCATCCGATAGAGATTTCTATGGGTTATGAATTAAAAGTTCTGATAGACTATTGATTGAGAGAAATTATTTTAAATGCTTATACACATTAAGGGCGCCTGAATTTTACAGGTATCGCGTGTTTAGGGTAGAAATCAATGCATGATTTGTGCAAAGGTCATGTGCTACCTGTTAGAGGGCATGCACAGTATGGTCCAAGAAGATACTGCACTGATTTGAACCCTAACGTGTTTCAGCGGCAGTGCGGATGAACTTCATACACCCACTGAGGTGAAGTTAAGGGCAGCTGTACTAACTGCAGGACTGATGGCAAACGTGCGTTGTCAACCCCCACACTAACCACAATGTGCAGACATGCCTATAATCCGTCCCTAGCCTACCCATTTCCCTCCCTGTCATGCACTAAGTAGATAGTGCAGAATTAACCCCACGCTGTCTGTTTAGCACCCATGCTGTTATCTCTGCCTATTGGGATCCACTCAAGCCCATGTTAACAGCTATTGCAGCTTAGTAAACATGCCCCTAAGTATGAAATATTTTCAGATTCATTTTCCTATATTGGCTGAGTATATGTGACACATTTTTTGAAATATTTGTTTAATGAAAGTATTGGACAGATTTATTTATTTGACAGATGATGAATTGTGGAGATTATGAATGAAATGGTTTTTGCCTTCTAAAATCTTTGATTCTGCAGGTCCATATAATTTGAAATTAAAAGTGATATTTGAGTGGATATTTGTTATGTGTTAATTTTCTTTGAGCTTTTATAAAATAGGCAGTTTTTGATATTTTTATAGGCATCTTGCAAGAAAATTACTTCCTTATTCTGTAAATTATGATTTTTATCTATGCAGACTTAACAAGGACTGGCTAATATGCAAGATTAGCATGCTGTATGTGTAACCCAGTAATCTTGCTTTCAGAGTGAGTTTGACCACTTGTGGGACATATTCGGACACGAAAACATATTTCCCATCAGGTCAAAGGTTGAAAAGATAACTTCTCAGTTCTTAAAGCCTAGGCGTTCAGGCATCTCATATTCTGAAGAGTAATCCAGTATTGTACCAGTGTCCAACCGGTCACACAGGAGCGAAATGTTCCATTTCACTAGGCACAGCAACCTCTGCGGACACACAGTCTGTTCACACTCCATTTTGTTTTTTTCTTTCTGTAAGATCCATACCACAATAGTACTTATTATTGTACAATAGTGCACATTACTGACAACACAGAAAACATACAAAATTTCAGGTTTTCACCCAAAATGACAGGGGAATAATCTTCTTCATTTCCAGTGTTATTTCATCCTAATAATTGGCTCCTCTTGTACATGTAGATTTCTAAAATGCGGTACATACACAGGTAGGCACTAGCAAATACACATGCCTGTTGCAAAATCAGCACCTACAAGGGTAGATGCTGCTGTTAACATGCGTCCCATTGGTTTTCTGTACATGCCAGCAACGGGACGTGCACACTTGCACATCATTAAGAATAGTTTACAAAAGGCCCTGCATCTATAAAGCCTTTTGTAAAATACTAGGGGAATTGCGATCCTCCTGACCTGGAAGTTTCAATTACTTCCTCAACGTCGTATTCAAAATGTGGGCTTTTAACATACAAATTCACAAGAGCGTGCTATGGGTGACCCTTTCTGAGCCACTTGGCTATTTTTTTTTTTTGAAAACTCAAAATACCAACAGCCTGGATCCAAAAATTAATATATAGCTAATATCTTCCCGGATCAGTCCTGCTTCTGATGGCATATAGGCTGAATCGCCCAACAAAATTTCTTATAGCCTGTAAAAGCAACAACTACTTTTCTCCTGACTTGGTCTGAGTTTTGAAAAACATCTGTTTCTTACAGAGTGCCAAATGCTGCTCTCCTCAGCACCATTTTCCTGAGTCATTCCTACCAATAGAATTTATTTATTCATTTAAAATAATTTATAAAGCACCTCATCACTAAAGTTCAAGACGATATAAAAGAAACAAAAATTCACAAGTATATGTACAGCATACAAAGACTCAGAGAAGTTTACAAAACAGATCCTTCATACACTTGCAATCAAACAACCAATTAAAATTCCAGAGGCTCGTATTAGTTATTGGCCTGCCTAAATAATTCCGTTTTCATGTCTCTCAAAAATCATAGAAATCATCAATGTTCCATAGAATATCTGGCAAAGCATTTCATAAAACAGGGGTGAATAAAGAGACAGCCCTAGTTTGGGTGCAATTCTACCTACAGGGCCGGTGCTTCCTGATAAGCCGGGTAAGCATGGCAGGAAGGCATCGGCGGCAAGGAAGGGGCCCCGTCGCTAGCCTCCCACCATCCACTGCTTCAAAAAAAAAAAGCAGCCGCGAGAACATTTCTCTGTTCCCGCAGCTCTGCTAACTTTTAAACTGCTGGGTCGCGGAGTTTCTAAAGGCAAGAATAAGCAGAGAAATGTTCCCATTGCTGCTTTCTTTTTTGAAGGACGAATTGGAGCAGACACGGGGGAAGGGGGGCTGAAAGGGAGCAGACACAGGGTGGGAGCTGGAAGGGAGCAGACGCAGGGGGGAGCTGAAAGGGAGCAGACATGGGGGACTACAAGGGAGCAGACACTGGGGAGCTGTAAGGGAGCAGACATGGGGGGAGCTGAAAGGGAGCAAACAAGAGGTAGGGCTGAAAGGAAGCAGACATGGGGGGCTACAAGGGAGCAGACACTGGGGAGCTGGAAGGGAGCAGACATGGGGGGAGCTGAAAGGGAGCAAACAAGAGGTAGGGCTGAAAGGAAGCAGACATGGGGGGCTACAAGGGAGCAGACACTGGGGAGCTGGAAGGGAGCAGACACAGGGGGGGGAGCTACAAGGGAGCAGGCACGGAGGGGAGCTGAAAGGGAGCAGACAAGGGGTGGGGCTGAAAGGGAGCAGACATGGGGGGCTACAAGGGAGCAGACACTGGGGAGCTGGAACATAAGAACATAAGATATGCCATACTGGGTCAGACCAAGGTCCATCAAGCCCAGTATCCAGTTTCCAACAGTGGCCAATCTAGGTCATACGTACCTAGCAGTTTCCCCAAAAGACACAGGTTCCGCAATGCTTGTACTGGGTCAAACATTGATATCCTGGGTCCCTTCTTAATAATGGTTTATGGAACTTTCCTCCAGGAACTTGTCCAAACCTTTTTTAAACCCAGCTACACTAACAGCCTTTACTACATACTCCGGTAACAAATTCCAGAGTTTGATTACACGTTGAGTGAAAAAATATTTTCTTTTATTTGTCTTAAATAGTTTACCCTGTAGCTTCATTGTATGTCCCCTAGTCTTTCTATATTCTGATAACGTAAACAATCGATCTACGTTTACCCGTTCCACTCCGTTCATTAATTTATAGACTTCTATCATATCTCCCCTCAGCCGTCTCTTTTCCAGGTTAAAGAGCCCCAACCTTTTTAGCGTTTGTTCATAGGAGTATCCTTCCATCCCCTTTACCATTTTGGTGGCTCTTCTCTGAACCTTTTCTAATAACGCTATATCCTTTTTAAGATACGGCGACCAGAATTGCACACAATATTCAAGGTGCTGTCTCACCATGGAACGGTATAGAGGCATTATAATATCTTTTGTTTTATTTTCCATTCCTTTCCTTATGTTACCTAACATTCTATTTGCTCTCTTGGCTGCCGCTGCACACTCGGCCGAGGGTTTTAACATGTTATCCACAATGATGCCTAAATCTTTTTCCTGGGTGGTGGTTCCTAATGTGGAACCTTGCATTGTGTAACCATAGTTTGGGTTGTTCTTCCCAAGGTGCATAACTTTGCACTTGTCCACATTAAATTTCATCTGCCATTTTGATGCCCAGTCTTCCAATTTATCAAGATCCTCTTGCATTTTTCCACAATCCTCTTGGGTTTTAACAACTTTAAATAGTTTTGTGTCATCTGGAAATTTGATAACCTCACTCGTTATTCCTCTTTCCAGGTCATTTATGAATATGTCAAAAAGCAGTGGACCCAGCACAGATCCCTGGGGTACACCACTATTCACCTTTCTCCATTGGGAAAATTGGCCATTTAGCCCTACCCTCTGCTTTCTATCTTTTAACCAGTTCCTGATCCACAGTAGTACACTGCCTCCTATCCCATGACCCTTTAGTTTTTCCAAAAGTCTCTGATGAGGAACCTTGTCAAAGGCTTTCTGAAAGTCTAGATACACTATATCAACCGACTCACCTTTGTCCACCTGTTTATTCACACTTTCAAAAAAACATAACAGATTAGTAAGACAAGATCTTCCTTGTCTAAAGCCATGTTGGCTGTCTCCCATTAGGCCATGACTGTCTACATGCTGAGTAATTTTATTCTTTATGATGGTTTCTACCATTTTTCCCGGTACTGACGTGAGGCTCACCGGTCTGTAGTTTCCCGGATCACCCCTGGAATCCTTTTTAAAAATTGGTGTTACATTGGCGATCCTCCAATCTTCAGGTATTAGAGATGATTTTAATGATAGTTCACAGATTACTAATAGCAGGTCTGCAATCTCATATTTCAGTTCTTTCAACACCCTTAGATGTATACCATCCGGCCCAGGTGATTTGCTACTCTTCAGTTTATCTAATAGTTGTAATACATCTTCCTGATGTATCGATATTTCCTTCAATTCTTCCGCACCTTTAAATACCACTTCAGTCATGGGTAACATCCCTACATCTTCCTCAGTAAAGACCGAAGCAAAGAATTCATTCAGTCTCTCCGCTATCGCCTTGTCACCTCTTAGTGCCCCTTTAACTCCTCTATCATCTAATGGACCAACTGACTCTCTCACAGGTTTTTTGCTACGAATGTACTTGAAAAAATCTTTATTTCGTGTTTTTGCTTCCGCAGCAAGCTTCTCAAATTCTCCCTTTGCCTGCTTTATCAATGCCTTGCACTTGACCTGCCAGTGCTTGTGCTGTTTCCAGGTTTCCAGGCAGCAGACTCGGGGGGAGCTGGAAGGGAGCAGACATGGGGGAGGTACATGGGGGGGAGCTGGAAGGGAACGGTCATGGGGGGAGCTGGAAGGGAGCAGACACTTGGCGATGGGGCTGGAAGGTGGCTAGGTAATAGGAGGGGGGTTGGAAGAGAACTAACAGGGGGGAAGGTGGGGGCTAGAAGGGAGCTCACATGGGAGGTTGGAAGGGAGCGGAAAAGAGAGGAAGGAGGAGGCTGGAGGGAAGGTGGGGGCTTGAAGGGAGCTGACACCCAGGGATGGCACTGGAAGGCAGATGGACAGAGGAGAGGGTGACTGGAAGGGAACTGACACGGGAGGGGGCATTGGGACTGGACGTTTGCTGATACCTGGGTTGGTATTTGGACTAGAAGGGGTTGGACGATGGAGAAGGAGGGGGACTAAAAGGGAACAGACACCAGTGGCGGTGCTGGAAATGCAAGAGGGTTGACATTGGAAGGTACTGGGAGGAGAAGCTGTAAAGGAGGCTGATACTGTGGAGGGTTACTGGGACTGGAAAAAGGCTGATGAAAGAAAATGAAGAACGCAAAAGGAGAGACAAGAAATGGAGATGGACTACAGACCATAGAAAAAGTGCTAAGAGAAGACAGAGGAAAACAAAAACCTCAGATCGGGACCAGCATGATCAAAAATCATCAGATAACAAAGGTAGAAAAAATAATTTTATTTTCAATTTAGAGATTGGACTTTGCACTGTCTTTATATTTCAAACAGTATGGAAACTGCCTACCTTATCTGGCGTGGCACTGCATGCTGAGTCTGGCTTCTTGGGGTTTCATTTTAATTTTTGTCTACATATTTTTATTTTTACTTTAGGTTGTGGTCACTTATTCTGTATTTGGTGAGGATCTGTGTTCTGAGTATGTGACCAAGGCCAGGTGTTCTGTTAACATGGAGTTTGTACGCAGGGATCTGTACTATAGTAATTTGACTTGTGCAGCTTTTCAAATAGGTGTATGGAGGTTTTGGGGCCCATTGCAGTATTTGTAGTGCTGCTTTTTTCTGGGTAGACCCCTTATTGTATGAACTTTGGAAGTGTATGCTGGTATGGTATGGTAGATTTGACTTTGTAGATTTTCAGTGATTTTTGCAGTGTTTTATATTAGTTCACAATATGCTTGGCTCTAGAGAATGTTTATGTTGTTAGTGAAATGACCAGAATTAGATTTTATTTTTTATTTTATTTTTTGGACTATCACAGTCTGTATGATGCTAAGTATTTACTGCTAAGTATTTTTATTTTGGTTATGCATTTGCTCTTTTGCTGCAATTTTCTTACAAAACTGGATTTGAAGGAGAAATACTAATATCGCTTAAAAAGAGTTCACAAAGCAGTTTTGGGAAAAAGGAGGGTAGGGTGCAGCCAACATTAATAATAATAAGGGAGGGGCACCGATTTATAGGTTGCAGGGGGGGGGGCGCTAGAAACCCTAGAACGGGCCCTGGTTTCCTACCCTGGTTTACTTAGGGGACAACATAAGTATTCAGCAAGAATCACTATATTGTTTAAAATCTTACAGCTCTACACAACAAAGTAATTCTCCAACTCATAATAAAGGCCATATTAATGACTTACTTTTAAACATATGGTTTATTGAAATAAGAATCTGAGACATTTAGGGGTATGTTTACTAAACCGTCCGTCTTAACGTAGCAGCGGCGATGTTATCGCGCGATAACGTCACGTATCGCGTGATAACGTCGGCAGCGGCGTTAAGGCACACTAACGCTGTGAGATTCGGCTCTGAAGGGTGGAGTAAGGCCTCCCAGAGGGTGGAGATAGGGGTCAATGGGCGGAGAGTGGGCGGGAAGAGGCTCCAGGCACACTAACGCTGTGAAATCCGGGTCTGAACACTAACGCCAGTGAAACCCTCGCGTTAGAGGCACATTTGCAGGAGACAGAAACCATTTCAGTCAGCAATGTACAGCAAAGGCAGGGAAACCCATAAAAGTGATAGTAGTGATACATGTGCACGAACCAAAAAGGCAAATAAACATATAAAATGACCAGAACCACATCTGAAATCCCAATAACCAAGCTGGCCAATAGTGGTATTAATGATAAACATAAAGCAACACTACTGACAAAGCGTAAAAAGGAAGATATCATGTTTGGAAGGGTCTATGCTCTGTCCCCCTACAAAGTGAATGATCCCACATTGAAACAGCGGTGATCAGGGTTTTTGTCATTTATATTGGGCAGGTTTGTTAGGGCGTGCACATGTGCAGCAACAGCAGAGTGGGCACTGATGCTGTAAATGGGATACAGGGGGCTGCAGGTGGCACATGCTGTGGTCCAGCTGGGGCACAGTGCTGACTAGGCAGATGCCTAGGTGGCACATAGGAATGCCGAAACTCTAAAGCAGCAAGACAGCAGCTGACGAGGGACCAACATGGGCACGAATGTGTATCCCACAGTGTCACAGGGGATATTACCCAGCAGGTACCCCCAAGGACACATAAAATTGGCAGGCGGTGCCAAGGGGGAAACGTGCATGTCCATGTAGGTACTCCTGCCCGTCAACCCACACCATAGGCAGCTGCCTACCGGCACACTGGATGGCCTGGGACTGCGCACCACCAGCACCACTGGCATAAGGGCATGTCAGCATGGCGGCGGAGGGGTGCTGGTTGCGGAGGGGGCAGTGGCATCTGCCCACAGCAGACCACAGCCAAGCCCCATTTTGGTGGGTGCCATGCACTGCAACAGACAAGGTCTGTCTAATGAACAGTCATGGTATCCCCAGGGAATGATCTGCCCCTGTGGCAACAGTTAGTTGCAGTACACACAGCCAGTGTGTACAGGGGCAGAAGGTCACAAGTTCAAGTCCCAGCTGTGGCTCCTGCCAACCTTGTCCCCATATTTTACCCAGTACTAAACCGTGGTAATAAAGACGGAATCTTTATTGCAGATAAATTAAACATGCCTGAAACGCCTATATTTTACCCTACAGAGCACAGACACCATAGACATGTGCAATCCCTAGAGCAGAGTTTCCCAACTGCAGTCCTGGAGGGCCAAACATCATTCAGGTTTCATGCTGTCCCTAATAAATATGCCTGTGCTGCATTTGTATGCATCGCCCCAATTGTATGCAAATGTATCTCATGCATATTCATTAGGGACAGCATGAAAACCTGAACAGTGTTTGGCCCACCAGGACCGGAGTTGGGAACCTCTGTCCTAGAGCAGCGGCCAACAGAGGCAGAAACACCCACACCCACAGGCTCCACTATCCAAAGCCTCATGGAGAGTCAGGCTGTTGGGCCCTGCGTGGAGCAGCATCTCCCAATACCTGGCACCTGCATACCTTGGCAATGCCGTCCTAAACTTGGGAACACGTTCCACATATATCAAAAGGTTGCTATGATTAATGTCAGCTAACAAATCCTAAATTAAACACGATTTGTTGATAGAGATTCATCATAGCAACCTTTCTGATATCTATGGAGTGTGTTTCAGTTATTGCTTCTGACAGTGTTTACCACCCCAGGGAGTGACCCCAACAGTATTGCGTACCATAGCAATGCCCGCACTGTGCCCAGGACTAGTGAGGCGGCCAGGGCTGCCACAAACCTCCATATTTGCACAATGCTGGCATAGGTGTGGGGGTGTGTGTATGTCTATCCAGTGTGTTGTGGCTGCCCACACATTACTGAGCCCACACTGCTTGCACTGTTTCCAGTGTTAGCCTGCCAATGTGCATAATGAGGAGCAAGGTACTGTGGGTATGGCCCGGACAGGGTGGCCTGGGCAGGATGCATCTGCACAGGGTATAAGGTAATGGCTGGGACACTGTAGTGCCTGACCACCACCTGCACGGACAGGGTGGCCACAGCATGTCCTTCTGGGAGGTCACTCTCACCCTGACTGAGCAGTGACCACGGCATGACTAGGTTCCCCCATAGTGCTATGCAGCATTTTTTTTGTGTGATATTTGTGGGTTCTTTTTTTTCAGGCCCAGTCACTGACATGCCTGCTTGGTGTGTGTGATCACATCCCATTTTTGGGTGCACACAGTTCCTCCAGGAACATGCACTATGTACTAGCTAGCAGACTGTCTGCAGTTAGCAGGTGTATGGTTGGAACACCATGCATTGTGCAGTGGGTGGAGATTAACTGTGCCCTCTGCTGGTGAATGTCAGATAATGGTGGGGGCATCTGAGCTTCTCCAGTGTTCTGCCTGTCTGCCCTTGTCTTATGTGATGCATACAGATCTGCATCGACTGCCCTGAAGGGTGCCTGTTCCCCAGCAGGACTGTTGTTGATGGTCCTCTCTACTGCCACCATTGCAGAGATGTACAATGTGGATCTGTTGGTGGGAGATTCTGTTCCCCTCACCCTGAGCCACAGAGGGTGGGTTGGGTGGTGCTACATAATCCGCTTTTGGATCTAAACACCCCCCCCCCCCCTCTTCACCTATAATATGTGACCATGGCATCCACACAGGATATGCACTATTCTGGGTGCAGCATAGTCCACAAGGGCTAGATGTGACTGGGGAATACAGAGGGACACAGGTGTATCCTAGGTGTGTCTGCAAGGACTACCTATCACACACTGGCACTGATAGCAACCTGCAGCATAGCCTATCTCAGCCAAGCCAGGTGCTGTGGACCTGGTGCTGGGTGCCCCACCTCACCCTCAGGGTGAGCACAGGACCCGCATAATGTCACGGTCTGTAGCTACTCTGTGCCATTAACACACACGGTCAGTTCCCCCTACTAGGCCTAGGTGCTGTGGGGGTGCATACCCCATTATGTGATCAGCTGTAGACTGCTGATCTGCATGTGTACTGCATCATGGGTACGGGTGGGTTTACCCTATCCTGGTAACCACAGCAGACAGTTTGTGTGGTGACCTGCAGTCTTTCTGTAGCCAGCCAGCAGTGTGGTAGTAGCTATAGAGATGTAGCCTACTGGTTGTGTCAATGACTGTAGAGGCAGAGGTCATGGGTTTGATCCTGCAGTGGTGTAATCTAAAAAGGCTGTATGAGGCATTTTCTCTTAATTTAAATCAGTGCTCCCAGCAGAAACACCCTCACAGTGCTGTAGCCTAAGGTGCCTCATAGGCACCCTATACAGCGCCCTATAGGGCACATTATAGGGTGCCTTAGCAGACAGGGCACTTTATAATGTGACCTATGGGGTGTCTTATAGGGCACCTTAGGTTACGGCACTGTGAGGGTGTTTTTGCTGGGTAATACGTTGAGTATTAAAGAAAGTAACTGGTTGTGTGACTGATTGTTTGCACTACCATCCAATTTCTAGTTTACTATTTTTGAGTAAATTAATCAAGTCTGTGGTGCGACAACAATCAGATGAATTTTTCAAGAAGAATGATGTGATGGATGAACGGCAGCATGGTTTTTGAAAACTTTGCAGCACTTTGACCCTCCTTGACCCGGTCAGGAATGGTCTGGAGAATAAGCAGATGGCCTGCTTATTTTTGTCAATTTAACAGCTGCATTTTACACTGTTCGTCTGCAGATTCTGATGAAAATATTAGCTGAGCTTGTAATATGGGGAATTGTTTTAAATTTGTTTTCTTCTTATCTGACAGATAGACAGTAGCAAGTTAAAATAAAAAATGAGCTATCAGATTGGTATGAGATCAATACCAGTGTGCCACGGGGATCAGCCCTGTCTGCTTCTTGGTTTAACATTTATATGATTTTGTTGTGCCATAGATTAGGAAAACTTGATATCTCATTCTGGTTATATGTTTACATTTTATTATTTTGCCCTTCTATTTCAACAGATGGTCAATCCTTGAGATAAATTGTGATTTCTACTCTGTTTTAAAATGGTGTACCAAGAAATGCATTTTCATACATTTTAAAAAGACTGAAACTTTGTAAGAAGAATAACTTTCTGAAAAAATCAGTCTTGCAGACTATGTTGTCCCAGTGAGAGAGTGAATCCCCTGTCTGGGAATGGTGATTGACAAAAGCTAAGGCTTTAGACTCTGGAGATTAAAAGGGTAGCATACTTTTCAAACTTCGTATAGTTCAGAAATTATGCTATTTTCTTGACCAAGAGAATTTAATTGTACAGCTTTTAGCCCTTTCAGGTTTAGATTACTGCAATACAATTTATGCCGGACTGATGGATTGAATACTTTGCAAGTGGTACAGAAGTCCACTGCCAGATTGATTGTTGGTCTTGACACCTGACACCTCAAGCAAAAAGACTCTTATCAGGCCCTCAGATAGACCGCCCCCCTCCAATCCCTTGATCCTGAATCCTGGGATCCGATGCTCTGTGGTATCTAATGTGAGCAGAAATGATCCTCAATCACTTCTACTCATCCTGGTTCCGGGTTCCAAAATAGCTGCTGCAACACCTATCAGAAATCTCATATTATTACCACTAGAGATCAGGCACCACATAAGGGCATTTTGCTCTTGAGGTGTTGGATGTCCTGTGGCAATCGGATGTCTAGGGGGATGATGCCTTTAGAGTGTGAGGAGGTGGACTGGAAGTCAGGTGGGAGGAGTATCCCTGTCGGGGGAGGTGATTGGAGGGATACAGTGCTGCAGGATCAGGATGTGTGTTCATATCAAGAAGCAGCGATTTTCAAAAGCATGTTAAAAAATAAGATGCGTACAAATGTTGTATAATGTTTTTGAAAGAACAGTGTTTGGATATGGAAAGCCAAAACATAAAGGGGCATGTTTACTAGAGGTTTTAATGCGTGTTGAATGCCCACAGCCCTTTTATTTCTATGGGCGCAGTGGCACTTAATGCACGTTTATTTCATTAATGCATGTTAACCTTTAGCAAACATGCCCCAGAATTACAAAAATATGTTGCTTCATGCACCTGTAGGCTAGGTTAAAATGTTTTGTTTACCCACGTGCAGCTTTTTAAAAATGTCAAGAAGCTAACAAAAGCATCCAACGATTTCAACCAGCTACCAAACATCCTGCCAGAACTACTAGCACGCCAATACAAGCAGCTTCAACAACCTCAAACTCTGCAACCGAATGCAGAGACAACAACCCACCCTACTTCCATAGTTATGGACTGGAGCACATTCGAAACAATCACCAAAGAAAAAATAGAATCCACCATCTCCTCCCTAAACACTACCACCTCCCCACTAGATCCATGCCCTGCGGAATGAATAAAGAAATCCAAGGAGGACATAAGCACGCCCCTAACCCACATTTTTAACGAATCCCTCAGACAAGGACACATGCCAGACATCCTCAAAACCTCCATCATCCTCCCAACCCTAAAAAAACACAACTTAGACCCCCTTGACCCCGCCTCCTTCAGGCCTATAGCAAGTCTTCCATTCACCGCCAAAATCATTGAGAAAATAGTTCAACAACAACTTCAAGACCACCTGGATACCAACAACATACTGGACCCACAACAACATGGTTTCTGTCCATTCCACGGAGTCGAGACCCTCATGACATCTCTAATGAGCACCCTCATCAAGAGCACACAGACCAAGCACTCTGGCTATGCTATGATCTTCCTGGACATATCCGCAGCCTTTGACACCATCTCCCACAACATCCTCCTACACAGACTCCAAGAAATCGGCATCAAAAACGTCATACTTCAGTGGTTCCGCTCCTACCTGACCAATAGACAACAATTGATCCGCACAAGCCTAACAACCTCCCCCCCTTTCAACAACACCAAGGAGTACCCCAAGGATCCACACTATCCGCCATGCTCTTTAACATCTACCTGCAACCACTCTGCTCAATCATACGCACCCATAACATCAACTACCACATCTACGCAGATGATATAATGCTCTATGGACCGATCACAACCACCAACCCGACAAACAATCAACTAACAGACTGCTTCATAGAAGTCTCCAGCTGGCTACAAAAGAACAACCTATCCATCAACCTAAACAAAACAGAAGCCCTCATAGTAACCAAGGATCCAAGCTTCACACCACCACCACACCTCAACTTGGGAACCACACAAATACAAATAGAACCACACATAAAATACTTAGGAATCATCATAGACCAAGCGCTCACACTTAAGCAACAGATCAAAAAGACTACCGGAATAATATTCCACAAAGCAAAAACAGTACAACGCCTCAGGCCTCTCCTCGATCCACAAGACTTCAGGACAGTCATGCAAGCTATAACGCTCACCCACCTGGACTACTGCAACATAATCTATCACGGACTCCTGCCACCCACACCAACCCACTACAAATTGCCTTAAATACCACAGCAAGAATTATCCAGAAAGCAAAAAAACAAGATCATATCACCCCAGTCCTGAGAGAGCTGCACATACTCCCTCTCGAAGCAAGAATCAAATATAAATCAGTCCTACTTATCCACAAAGCCCTCTATGAAATGCAGACCTCCCAGCTCCGAACTTTACTGCCCCAACCCACCCACAAAAGAACAACTAGACAAACCACCAGCAACACCCTCACCATCCCCCATGAACGAACTAAATACAATCAACGGACCTGCAACAGAGCCTTCGAACTATACGCGCCATCCCTTTGGAACTCCCTACCAAGCCAAATCAGAAACAACGGAGATCCTTCAACATTCAGAAAACAACTAAAAGCCACCCTGTTCCAAGAATACCTCGGACCAGAAACAAACATCCACCACTGACTCCCTCCCTGACCCTTTAACGTACCCACAGATCTCCCCCCTAAGAGATTAATGTCCATTGTTTACGTCCTTAATATCTGTTTAGTCCCCCCCCCCTTTTTCTGTTAAACCGCTTTGACCCGGTGAAAAGCGGGATATAAATACAGTTAAATAAAAAATAAAAAATAAATGCTGCTCCCTGCACCTTATTTACAAGAGGCTCTGTGTTTGGCAGAGCCTCTTGTAAAATACCACGGGACATTTTTGCATTCTAGCCTGGATGTCTCAGCTCCCTTCTCCATGTCCTTTCTAAAACTGGTCTCATTATTGCCTGTTCTAAGATAAAAGCAGAAATTCCGCTGAAATGGTGCCTAGATTGAAGGCGCAGACATTACACCTACTGTTGAGCAGACATAAAACGTTAGCGCATACTTTACTTTACATGCCGACACACATATTTTATAGAATGCATACGTAAATTGTGACTCCACCCAAACTCCTTCCCTAAAAATGCCTACTCTACAAGTACATGCTGGCTTGCAAATCATGACTTAGACATGAACTAATTATATAAAGGCTTTTTTTTCCCACCAAAAACTGTGTTTTAGGCGCAAAAAAAAGGTTTATAAAATTACCCTCCCCATGTATTCCAAGTGCTGCTAAATATACACTATAGCTAGACATATGATTTATATGCTGAAGAGGTGAGTTTTGGTGCTGTGCATATAGCTATGTTTGACACAGACGCCCCAGTTATACTTGGTTTTATGGATCTGAGTCAAAAATATAAGCTATGGCCGGCATTCTGAAAAATGAATAGGGGGATTGGACATCCGGGGTGGACGTCCAACCCGTGCTCAGCCCGGAACGCTATTCCGGTCCCAGCACTCCCTGCACATACAGAGCGTTTGTGCAGGGAGCACTGGAAAGGGGCGGGAGGGGGTGGGACGGAGGCGGAATGGAGGTAGAGTGGGGGCGGAGCCATGCACCGGGACATACTGAGGCCATTCAGATCAGGCCTCTGTATGTCCCCCGGCACCTGGATGGACATCTGCCTTATTCCACCCGATGGTGGAATAAATGCCAGGCAGTGCGGAGATTGTGGCCTGCAACCCCTCGTTCCACATTGCGATGCCATGGGAGAGCTCCCGCTGCCCGATCCCAGCCTTGGCTGCCCCTGCCAAGGGTCAGATGACGTGGAAACTGACCTGCTCTGTTTCTGGGCATTGGATGCCTCGTGCTGAATGTGCCGGTGCCATGGCGACGCAACGCTACTGCACCTGCACAGCCAGAGCATTGGGCGGGCAGATTCGTGGACGGCTCCCAGCATTGAATCGGGTGCACACTGGGCCATCTAAGTGCCCGATTCTGCAACCACAGGAACCTACAGCTCCCGCAGAATTGGGTACAAGATGGGCTCGTCCATGTTTGGGCATCCCGCCGACCTAGCCGTGTACTTTTTGGAATGTGCCTCTATACAGTGCATATAATGCCACCTGATTTTTAAAGAACAAAAAAGGTTATGGGTTTGGCATGGCACTGAGCATATCACAGCTTTTTCAGTACTGGGCCTTAGCTGTGCCTAATGATTAGCAGGCCTAATGAATGGATAGTGCTGGTACGTAACTGCATTATCAGTGTATTCTGGGCTATGTATACAGACACTGATGCTAATTCAAGCACGGATGTGGGCATTTATATTCATACAGTCACCGTACCTGCTGAAAATCCAGGTCTAGCTCTCCAGTTCAGGAGCTGAAATATGGCCAAGTTTGACACATGCCTCTTTGCTTGCTGAAAATCAGTCTGCTTGTTTCCGCATGCAGTAAGTAACAAAACGCATAAAAATAAAACATCCCCACAAAATATAAAGGGGGCTTATTCAAAGACAACAGCTAACTTGGTACAGCGGCTCGCCATCGCCACTGAAACCTAGATATTCAATGCTGGGTTATACCTGGCCACCGGCATTGAATAACTGGGTTGGCCAAATTGTACTTTTGCAATCCAGTCAGCGGTGATATTCAACCACTGGCCAGACTGCAAAAGTGGCTAAAGTTAGGCCAGCCATTGAGCTGTTCTAGCTTTAGCATCTTTAGGGTACTCGGCTAGTGGCTGAGTATCGCTGGTAGCCAGTCACCCCTTGGTGGCGCCTCCTCTCCTCCCCTGGAATGTCTTGACGCTAGCTGCTTAGCATCGGGGCACACGGCGTCCACATCTGGGAATGTCCCACCGAAGGGCATTTAGGTGATTTGCACGTCTGCAGACCACCTAAATGCCTTTGAATATTGCCCCCAAAATATATTGGGACAGAAAAAAAAGAAGGCCTACAAAAAAGTCAATGAAGGGAACAGCAGAATCTAGGACTGGCAACTATATATCTCAAGGAATCGAGCTGGTATTGTAGCATTGACTCTCTGGCACCAAATGATAACATCTTCTGTAATGCTATTATTTTCTCTGTGGCCCGTTCTTGCAGCTTCAGAATCAGAGTGAACTCCGCGCCCCCACAGCGGAGAAGGCCGCCTTCTTCCTGGATGCCGCCCTTGCCTCGCGGCGCAGCAGCCAGCGGGACTGTGATGAGGAAGACCACAAAAACTCCCACATGCTATTCACCCTGCACATCTACCAGTACCGCATGGAAAAGACTGGGAAAGGGGGAAGTAAGTTGACCTTATGTTTCTTGAATTTATAGAAGGTGAAAAAGTTGCACCTCAGGAAAGAAAGCAGTCAGCTTCAAAATGTATCAGGTACCTTTTTTAAACAGATTTGCAACAAGCTTTCCCACTGCATCTGATTAGGTTTTATTTGCCTCAGATAAAAAAAACATGTAGGTATTATGGCAGGGGTTCTCAACCCAGTACTCAGACGCACCTAGCCAGTCGGGTTTTCAGGATGACCACAATGAATATGTATGAGAGAGATTTGCATGCACTGCCTCCACTGTATTGAAATCTCTCTCATGAATATTCGTTGTGGTTATCTTGAAAAATCTGACTGGCTAGATGTGTCCCGAGGAAGGACTTGAGAATCCCTGCTTTAAACTATGGTAGTAGTTTTGAGGTTTTCCTAACTGATACATTGAAAGCTCATTTGAAGTCAAACTGCAGGTATCCCAGATTGCTGAGCTCTTCTCCCTCACCAGGGTTGTCGTCTTGTTCCATCTTAAACAAACAGGCTGATCTAGTCTTGGATTTGCCCCATTGCATGCATGGACTTATAGGGGGTAATTTTATAACAGGATACTTTTTTAAGAAGTCCTAAAAGGTGCCTGCGTTATAAAAGCAATATAGATGGCTTTGTGTCTTTATAGCTCCCAGAACCGGTCACAACAGCATGCAAATGGCTCTCCAAAGAGTTTCACCCATAATGAGAAAGGTATCAATATGTGCATGAACTCTATGTACGTGCCTGCATATTTTATAAAATGTACGTATGCATCACAACTCCATTTATACTCTTCCCAAATTACGCCCCTGGGAGTGCCTGCACACAGATCATGCGTAAATAGGCTCACTGGGACCAATATTCGAAGAGCAGGACTTGCTAACCAGACAAACCCCACGGAGAGGGATATCCAGTGGCACTAACTGGAAAGTGCTGGGGTGGTCCCAGCACTAATCTGGTCAGCTGAGATTTTCAGTCCGCTAACTGGATTAGTGCCTACTTTAAATTAGGACTGGTCAATGGCTGTCCTAAGTGTATGTGGATTTGCTATCTAGTTAGCTGTTGAATATTGCCGCTAAACATATAGAGCCTGATGCAGAAACAGCCACATTTGGTCTGCAGCCCTATACAAAATGGAAAGAGGGCAGATAGTTCCCTGATGCTGAAACCATGGATTTAGACGCACCCGCTGTTTCAGGATCAGGATGATATATGTCCCAATGTGCAGCCCATGCAGAGAAAATAGACGTAGCAGAGGCTCCCCGTCACCATGTGGCCCCACCTCTGATTGCAGTATGTGCATCTCCGAGGCGGAAGGCCACAGCAGCTGATGACAGCATTGCTGGCATAGTGGCCCAGGCACTGAGTGATGTACCTGTGAGGGTGGTCCTACAGCTTCGGAAAATGGAAACATGACCCTCCCCTCTGGAATCCATAGTGCCGACCTGCATCATGTGCTCTCCATGGCAAGACTCAACCCTCCGCACTACTGCCCTGCCACATCCCATTCAGCATGTGGCTGAGCTGAATCTGCTCTAAGTCCTGACCTTATTCCACCATTCGGTACAAATATGCTGTACGTCACTGGGGACATCGGGGGATGGTCAGGGGCCTTTCCTGAATACCCATTCTGCATCTCAGTGGCTAACCATGCCCCTGATCTGCACCTTCCCACCCACCATCTACATTCCCTGTACTCATGCCATGTGAATGCAGGGCCACGGAGCCATAGAATATGGTGCTGTATATTTTTTTTGGGGGGGGGGGAAGGGGGGTGGACATCTATCCTGCACGTTTAGCTGCCCTATTTGCTTTTCGGAGTGACTCCCATAGCAATTATGGTCAGTGGTGAAACAGGATATTTAGTGTATGATGCAAATAGGCTCTAGTGCTGATTTATTTATTTATTTTATTTATTTAACGTTTTTCTATACCGCACTATTCGGCATCAGCGCGGTTTACAAGGAACAAGTTGGTACAATGTGGAACAGCCATACATTGAACTTACATAAAACAGGGAATTTAAACATGGATAACAGGTGAACTTTATACATAATATACAAAAGGGGAATTTAAACTTGGATAACAATTGAACTTTATACATTATATACAAAAGGGGATTGCATCATAGCTGAGTTTATGATACAGGCCCTAAGGGGGAAGGTTGGATGAGGTGGAGAGTTATCATAGGAGATTGGTTAGGCGGCATTGGATTGAGAGACTGTAGGGTCATGTGATACTGTCTAGGTGATGCTGTCGGAGTTACAAAAGTGTATAAATAGGTGCTGTTTGAGGGCTTTTCTGAACTGGGGGAGGTTGTTTATGGTCCGGATTTCTGTTGGGAGGGAGTTCCAGCATGAGGGGGCAAACAAAGCAAAGGCACGCTTTCTAGTGGATTTGTTGCATTTTGTGATGGCTTTTGGAAGGAGGATGGTATTGCAGGATGTGGCTCTTCTTAATCTGTTGTCTGGTGTAGGTTGAATCAGATCTGACAGGGTAGTTGCGGTGATACCGTTGACTGCTTTGAAGGTCATGGTTAGGATCTTAAATGTGATCCTGTATTGGACGGGGAGCCAGTGAAGGCTCTTCAGAATGGGGGTGATATGGTCTCTGCGAGACGCTCCATAGAGGGTTCTTGCTGCGGTGTTCATCGCCAGCTGCAAGGGGTTTATCGAGTTCTTTGGGAGGCCAAGTAGGATGGAATTTGCGTAATCGAAGTGGGGCATGATTATGGCCTGGAAGACTGTTCTGAAGTCATTTGGTTCCAGAGTGTTCTTTATGAGGCGTAGTGTCCGTAATTTATGGTAGATTGTCCTGATGGTATTGTCTATATGAGCATGCATGTCCAGGTGCTGATCAAGTGTTACACCTAAGTATTTGATCGTTGTCTTGGAGATGAGTTCTGCGTTGTTCACCTTGATTGATGAGGGGGGAGTGAATGACTGGTCTCTTCCAATGAATAAGACTTCTGTCTTTTTTAGATTTATTCTGAGCATTTGGTTGTGTAGCCAGTCTGTGACGGCGTTGAAGCAAGAGGAGAGCTGGTCAAGGTTTGGATGGTCTGTGTCTATTGGGGTGAACATTAGGACATCGTCAGCATATACTAGGCAGTTGATGTTAAAGGACCGGATAAGGCTGCAGATGGGCTGCATATAGATATTGAATAATAGGGCTGAGAGGGATGAACCTTGCGGAACGCCTTTTTCTAGTGGGAAAAGGTCTGATAATGAGGAGCCGGACCGGACATGTTGCCGTCTGTTACTCAGGTATGAGGCGCACCATGCTAGAGCATTGCCATGGATGCCATGATTATCCGGTTTCCGTTTCAGCTGTACCAGCCAGGCCCTACTCTGCATCTACCGTGGCTGAATATTGACCCCATTCTTTCTGGGTGTCTAATTTTTATGCACCTATGCAATTGCGTAATTTTATAAACGCCCTGCTCTACGTGTCAGACAGATTTTACATGTGGAAACAGCTCTTTTAAAATTATCCCCATAGTTCAGATTTTCTTAGAGAAATACATAGAAAAATCCTAACCACAAATCCAGAGTATGATAGCATAAAATGAGGCCTGGGTCAGCCTGTTTGATTGACACAGGGATGAGATGGCAGCTCTAGCCTGCCTTCCACTTATTTTATTAGCTTTCCTGCACTTTTCCTCTGCTTTCCTCCAATGAGAGCAAGAGGAGAGTAAAAGAGTTCAGTACATGGGGCAGGAGAGTACAGTACAGGTGCTATAACATTTCAGCCAGCTCCACAGGGCTTTCACATGATGAAGGAGGAGCCACGTGGTGTATAAGTAGGAGCGACTTTTAAAGAAGCAGTATCACATACCCAGCATTGGTCAGATATGGATAACGGGGTCCATTTTCCAAAGGATTTATTCAGATATGAGTGAGCAAGATCTGTATATCCACTGTGTGTTGAGTTTCAGCTGTATATGGATAATAGCTAGCCAACAATCTATCTAATCTCTCAAACATGATCTGTATAAGCTTGGGGTGGAGTTAGGGAGGAGTAGGGGTGGGAACCATAAACTATTCAGCCACTATAGATAGCCTATGCGTTTTACTTTAGGATCACATAGGCTATGTGTATAGCAACTGTAGAACTATCATTAAATGGAGGGGGGAGGGGGCAAACAGAGCAAGTGCCCCGAGCTCTACAGCCACAAGGGGCCCCACTGAACAGCTGAATCGTGGTAGCTGCATGCATGCTGCCACAACCTGTATCCATTCTGCTCCTGCTTTTAATCCTCTATTGCTGTGCTGGTCATTGAAAATGTACCAGGGGCCTGAAGAACTGGGCAGACTGCGATGGGCTGGTTACATTTTGCACCACTATCTATATATATATAATGCACCTGAGCCAGAACTAATGCCTATTAGTTCTGTCTATTATGAAAGGCGACATAGAAGGATTGTTAAATAAATATTAGTGGTTGGCAGGGTGTGAATGTGCGTATTAGTGGTCTTAGCGTTCATGCGCATCCAGCTAGCCAGTGATAGAATTTCAGGTGTTGGTAGAACTATGGAAACTGATGAGCCATGGTAGTTGACTGGAGGATTGGAGGGGGAGAGAAAGTGTGTCTGGGTCAGGTTGGGGGATTTGGATGAAAAAGAGAGAGAGAGATGCTGGGTCAGGTTGAGGAGGGGAGAGAGAGAGTAAATTGCTGGGTTGGGTTGAGGAGAAGGACAGAGAGGAAGTAAGTGATTGGATCAGTTTAGGGATCAGGATGGAAAAAGTATGACTGGATTAGGCTTGGGAATTGGTGGGAGGGAGGGAGAGAGCGCATTCTGCCAGATTGTGGGCATCAAATTAGAAGATCAATGCTAATTTCCAGCACTGGGTGCCTACTTTGACAACCTAATTTCAGGTGCAGCAATAGTTCTTACATTTCAATTGGCAAGAAGAGCTCCCCCCCACCCATGATCCCTTTTACAAGAAGAGGTCCCTCCTGAGGCCACCCACCTCCCCAGTCCCTTTCCCAAGAAAAAGCCCATAAGCGATCCCAGAGTTCTCTTGCCCTAGTGCAGTGCTCTTCCAACCTTTATCCCGTATGACCCCAATTTAACAACTGAAAATTCACATGACCTCAGATGATGATGAAATCAAACTGTCAGATCTCTAGACCCCTTCCCCTTCCTCCATTCAGCAACAGCAATGGCAACAGCGGCAGTAGTCAGCACAGGGTCCTGTGTGTCAGTGTGCAGTGTGTGTTTACAGACCCCAGTTCTCAGCATGGCCTTCCAAGCTAACAGCAAGCTTAGCCAGATGGGGCCATGGACCTATGAACGTTCACTGGCTCACAGGCCACATACTGACTGGTGACTTGGCATAGATCACAATGAAAGTCCAGAGAGATGGGGAAATGACCATGTTTCTGTGACCTCATCCACTGATGATGTGACCCCATATGGGGCCAAAACCCCAAGTTTGAGAACCACTGCCCTTGTGGATCCTTTAGTGGAAAAGGTGGCCATAGACCCCCTAGCATCACCCCTTTAAGATTAACCCCCTTGAGGTCATCAGTTAACTAAGGAAATTGCTGGGGCAGGAGCTCCTACTCATCATTCCTGTCTCCTGGAAGATGGTGCAGGGTTCCTGAGGAAGCTCCTCTTGGAAGTGGGAACAGGGATGGGTTCCAGAAGGACCCCTTCTGGAAAAGAGATTGGGAGGTTCTGAGGGGAAATTTTTCATGCCAGTTTATGCATGTAAAATTCCCATTATAAAATCACTCCATGCTTAAAAGTACATGCGAAGAGAAGAACACAGGTATTCTCACGCTAGTTAGATGAAGGCATGTTTAGGGATGGACTTTGGGTGGAATGCAGGCAAAGTTTGCAGTTTATATACGTTGACTATAAAATATGCATGAACATGTACATTATATGCCTATATTCACACCTGCTTGTGAGCAGGCATAAATCACCACAGGTTCATTGTCCCCATGATTTCTGCAAGATTTGTGCTAATATTTTATAAAGACACGTAGAGCGCAATTCTATAACATCCACATCCAGCTGGCAGAAACATCTAAACTGAAAATGGGCACGTTATAGACCCTATTCCAAAATCGCAGGTATACAGTAGACGCACTAGTGTTTCCGGAATCAGGAGATATATGTTTCCAGCGTGGCACGAACAACACGTCCAGGGAAACACAGGCCCTTGATGCTATAATGGGACCCGGGTATATGCAGCAAATGGCCTGTATGTCCCTGGGCACACCGTATGGTGAAAATATAGATGTTTCCGATGAATCCCATCTCTGTGCAGCCAAGCCTCCGCTGGAAAAACAGACATCTGCTAGGCTGGTGTTCACTCTGACAGTATTGTACTCATGCAAACAACACAGTAAGACAGATGAAATAGATACGATCATGCAAACTAGGCTCTATATACAAGTCTGTTGCATGCCCATAACACCAGAAGGTTATCTAAGTGCACCTAAGCAAGTGTAAAAGCATATGGAAAGTGAGGTATTTGTCCTGACAGACTCTGCAGCAATACATACATGGCATTTGATGAACACCTTAGTTGTACTTGCAGTGGTTATCATTGTAAACGGAATTTGCAATGCAAAGAATGGGTCATATAACACTGAAATGAGTCTCTACAGCTACGTGTCAACACATAGCCCTGTCAATGATAGGAAGCCATCAGGATGAGCACATGCAACAGTGCCAGCATCAGCAATACATGCCCAAACTCACCATTAACTGTCCCGACAAATGTGCACAATGTTAGAGACCTCTGATGGTGCATTTGGATATATATTTGTGCTGTTTGCACTGTGGCATGCTCCCACTCAAAAGGGTCTCCCACCATTGACAGAGACATGCCCCGCTCTGTTGATGCAGAGCAGCTTTGCAGAACCTACTGCCCATGTACACCAGCATCTGGTCGTACTGTGGTCAGCCCTATGGTCCAGGTACTGGTCAGGCATTCATGGTGCCCCAGAGTTGCGGATCAACATACCTGCAGCCCTCACAGCACACACACACACACCCTTGCTTGCAGTCAGATATAACATAGCTCTGCCAAAACCATGCCCTGCACCTGTATACAACTGCTGATAATAGCATGTTGTCTCAAGACAGCACATCTGATCTGCATTTCTCAGCCAAACGCGATTCTGCTTCCTACTAACCAACATACCATCCCTACATCTACATTCCCATCTCTCCGATCATAGCAATTGTTAGGGATGCCCAGCATAACCCCTTTAGCACATACAGCAGCTGCCAGCATTGCCAGAATAAAGGTTATTGCAATCCTTTAATTTTCTGTAGGGGTGTTCTTTATTGCTACCTAACCTTACATATGTCCCTGTGCATTCTTTTCTCTACAATTGCATCTTGTGCTTTCCCGGACAGCAGACGCACCAGTTCAATTCAGACTTGTCACAGCCATTAATCTCTATGGGATGCATTGGAGATCAGAGTGGGAATTCTTCTAAGTCCCGGCCTTATTCCTCTTTGCTGCTGATATAACATGGGCATCCACAGGATGCACTCGGGTCATACGTGCCATGGCTTGCCATGCTCCTCCACCCCCTCATTCCACCCCCTCTCACCCACGTTCTGAGATCCCCCTATTAGAGGTGTGTACGTGCAGGACCATGTGGTTTCAGAATACGGGTCTAGATGTTTTTGTAAGAATAACATCTATCCCACATGTCCAGGCAGCCTATTTGTGTTTCTGAATGACCTCCATAGAGGGTTATATGTCTTTATAAACTTGGTTCACACTAGGGGGTATGTTTACTAAACCATCTTAGCGTCGCAGCGGTGGTATTATCGCGCGATAACATGGCGGCGGCGTTAAGGCACACTAATGCTGTAAAAATCCGGGTCTGAAGGGTGGAGTAAGGCTTCCCACAGGGTGGAGAGAAGGGGTCAATGGGCGGAGAGTGGGCGGGGAGAGGCTCCAGGCACACTAACGCTGTGAAATCCGGGTCTGAACACTAACGCCAGTGAAACTCTCGCATTAGGCACATTTGCAGAAAAAGAAACCATTTAAGTCAGCAATGTGCAACAAAGGCAGGGAAACTCAGAAAAGTGATAGTTGTGATACATGTGCAAGAACCAAAAAGGCAAATAAACATATAAAATGACCAGAACCACATTTAGTATCCCAATAACCAAGCTGGCCAATAGTGATATTAATGATAAACATAAAGCAACACTACTGACAAAGCATAAAAATTAAGATATGTTTGGAAGGGTCTATGCTCTGTCCCCCTAGAAAGTGAATGATCCCACATTGAAAAAGCGCTGATCAGGGTTTCTGTCATTTAGATTGGGCAGGTTTGTTATGGTTTGCACATGTGCAGCAACAGCAGAGTGGGCACGTAAGAAAGGGCAACTGTACTGATGCTGTAAATGGGATACAGGGGGCTGCAGGCGGCACATGCTGTGGTCCAGCTGGGGCACATTGCGGACTAGGCAGATGCCTAGGTGGCACATAGGAATGCCGGAACTGTAAAGCAGCAAGACAGCAACTGACGAGGGTCCAACATGGGCACGAGTGTGTGTCCCACAGTGTCACAGGGGATATTACCCAGCAGGTACCCCCAAGGGCACATAACATTGGCAGGCGGTGCCGGGGGAAAGTGCGCATGTCCATAGGCAGCTGCCTACCGGCACACTGGATGGCCTGGGACTGCGCACCACCAGCATCACCGGCATAATGGCATGGCAGCATGGTGGCGGAGGGGTGTTGGTGGCGGAGGGGGCAGTGGCATCTGCCCACAGCAGACCATGGCCAAGCCCCATTTAGGTGGGTGCTGTGCACTGCAACAGACAGGGTCTATCTGAAGAATAGTCATGGTATCCCCAGGGAACGATCTGTCCCTGTGGCAACAGTGTGGTGCAGTACACACAGCCAGTGTGTTCAAGAGCAGAAGATCACAAGTTCAAGTCCCAGCTGTGGCTCCTGCCAACCTTGTCCCCATATTTTACCCAGTACTAAACCGTGGTAATAAAGACAGAACCTTTATTGCAGATAAAATAAACATGCCTGAAATGCCTATATTTTACCCTACAGAGCACAGACACCATTAACATGTGCAATCCCTAGAGCAGAGTTTCCCAACTGCAGTCCTGCAGGGCCAAACACCATTCAGGTTTCATGCTGTCCATAATAAATATGCCTGTGCTGCATTTGTATCCGCCGCCCCCATTGTATGCAAATGTATCTCATACATATTCATTAGGGACAGCATGAAAACCTGAACAGTGTATGGCTCACCAAGACCGGAGTTGGGAACCTCTGCCCTAGAGCAGCGGCCAACAGGGGTATAAACACCTACACCCACAGGCTCCACTATCCAAAGCCTCATGGAGAGTCAGGCTGTTGGGCCCTGCGCGAAGCAGCATCTCCCAATACTGGCACCTGCATACCTTAGCAATGCCGTCCTAAACTTGGGAACACGTTCCACATATATCAAAAGGTTGCTATGATTAATGTCAGCTAACAAATCCTAAGTTAAACACAATTTGTTGATAGAGATTCATTATAGCAACCTTTCTGATATCTGTGGAGTGTGTTTCAGTTATTGATTCTGACAGTGTTTACCACCCCGGGGAGTGACCCTAACAGTATTGAGTACCATAGCAATGCCCACACTCTGCCCAGGACTGGTGTGGCGGCCAGGGGCTGCCACAAACCTCCATATTTGCACAATGCTGGCATAGGTGTGGGAGTGTGTGTCTGTCTATCTAGTGTGTTGTGGCTGCCTACACCTTACTGAGCCCACATTGCTTGCACTGTTTCCAGTGTTAGCCTGCCAATGTACATAATGCAGAGCAAGGTACTGTGGGTATGGCCTGGACAGGGTGGCATGGGCAGGATGCATTTCCACAGGGTATAGGGCAATGACTGGGACATTGTAGTGCCCGACCACCACCTGCACGGACAGGGTGGCCACAGCATGTCATGCTGGGAGGTCGCTCTCATCCTGACTGAGCAGTGACCATGGCATGGCTAGATTCCCCCATAGTGCTATACAGTATTTCTCTCATGTGATATTTATGGGTTCTCTTTTCTGGGGCCCAATCACTGATATACCTGCGTGGTGTGTGTGTGCTAACATCCCAGTTTTGGGTGCACACAGTTCCTCCAGGAACATGCACTATGTACTAACTAGCAGACTGTCTGCAGTTAGCATCTGAATGGCTGCACCATCTTGCAGGGTGCAGCAGATGCACACTGACTGCCCTCTGCTGGTGAATGTCAAATCATAGTGGGGGGCAGCTGAGCTGACTGGGCCCACTACTTATCTGCCAGTGGCCCTGTCCCAAGTACAGATCCTTAGCAGCTGTCTGTTCACCACCAGACCTGGGGTTGCTGGTACCACAGCCTATCCTCATGTACCTCCACGAAGTACACAAAGAGGAGCAGCGTATCTTGCACTACCAACCAAGAAACACAATGGAGCAAGAGACGGAGAAAGCATGGATGTTTCTGGAACCTTTAATGGCAGATCATGTGCCCCCCACCCTGACCCAGAGAGGGTGGCTTTCTAAGTACATTGTCACCATGTGTGCCTTGCCACACCCCTGCTCCCTAAACAGGTTACCATAGCAAGCACAGCGGATATGCACTATGTTGTGTGCCTCATGGTCCGCAAGGGCCAGATATGATTAACGACTACCAATGAACACAGAGACCGTCTAAAAGTGTCTGCAACAAATACCTGTCGCACACTGGCACTGATGGAGACCTGCAGCACAGCCCATCTCAACCAACCCGGGTACTGCGGACCTGGTGCTGGCCACTCCACCTCACCCTCAGGGTGAGCACAGAACATGCACATTGGCATGACCTATGGGTACTCTGTGCCAGTAACACGCACGGTCATTCCCCCCTACCAAGCTGACGTGCTGTAGAGGTGCATACCCCATCTGGTGAGCAGATGTAGACTGCTGTTCTGCATGTGAATTGCACTATGGGTATTGTTGGTTCTATCCTATGAGAGGTTAGGTATGATTGGAATATCAGAGACATGGTGGAAGGAGGACAACCAGTGGGATACTCTGGGGTATGTTTACTAAACCGTCCTAATGTGCGCCCGGCGCTAGTGTGCAGGATGCCATATAAGGAGTGGGTATTTCAGTCTTAACCTAGCAAACTGGGATTATCGCGCGCTCATGTGCGCTGCATGCTAATGTGCGCCGCGCACGAGAAACGCGCGCGGGAAGCATAAGCAGGCGCGCTGATGTGCAAACAGAGGAGCAGGGCTGCAGTACAATGGTGAAGACACTGACAGCTGATGCAGGGGTCATGGGTTCAATCCCCCACTGTGCCCAATGAATTATGCTGGCTGAGGCACTACCTGTCATGTGTAATATTGCATTATGAGGCATTTTAATTTTATTTTAATTACTGCTGCTAGAAAACACACCCTCAAAGCGCTGTAACATAAGGTGCTGCATACGGCACCCCATAAGATACCCCAGAGGGCACATTTTAAAGTGCACTGGCCGCCACGGCACCCTACAATGTTGCTTAAATGGTGGCCTATAGGGCGCCATATAGGGTGCCCTATGAGGCACGGCAAGGTCATAGCACTGTTTTTGATGGCAGCACTGTGCAATTTAACACATGAAAATGTTAAGTAGGTGCGCTGACATGCAAGGAGAAACAGCAGTGTAGCACAATGGTTAAGACACTGACTGATGATGCAGGGGTCATGGGTTCAATCCCCCACTGTGCCCAATGAGTAAGGCTGGCTGAAGCACTACCTGTTATGTGTAATATTGCATTATGAGGCAATTTAATATTGTTTTAATTACTGCTACTAGCAAACACACTCTCAAAGTGCTGTAACATAAGGTGCTGCAGCAGCCGCCCTATAAGGCACTCCAGAGGGCATACTATAAAGTGCACTGTCCACCCAGGCACCCTATAATGTCCCCTATAGGGCACCCTATAAGGCGCTCATAGGACACCTTATAAGGCACCTTATACGGACTGTAACCATAATGTGCCTCAGAAGGCGCTTTATAGGGTTCCCTATAAGGCGCCCTCTGAGGCACCTTATTGTTACAGTATCCCGAGGGTGTTATGCTGGCAGCACTAATGTACATTAAAAATAGACAATGCTTCAGACAGCCCTATCAAATAACCCCACTGTGGGTTTGAACCCATGACCTCTGGCTCTACAAGCAGTGAAGTAACCAGTGGGCTACAGCTCCATAGCTACTAGCAAACCCCGGGCTGGCTGCAGAAGGACTGCACGTCACCATACAAACAGTCTGCTGTGGTCACCAGGATAGGGTTAACCCACCCATACCCATAATGCACTGCACATGCAAATCAGCAGTCTACAGATGATCACAAGATGGGGTATGCACCCCCACAGCACCCCGGCCTGGTAGGGGGAACTGACCGTGTGTGGCACTGGCACAGAGTAGCTACACACCATCACATTGTGCAGGTACGGTACTCACACTGAGAGTGAGGTGTGGCGCCCAGCACCAGGTCCACAGCAGAAATAGGACATGCTGCAGGACCCCAGCAGTACTAATGTCTGAGATAGGTAGTGTCTGCAGACACACCTTGGATACATCTGTATTTCTCAGTCAAGGTTTAGCCCTTATGGACCCATAGGTGTATTATGTACCACCAATCCCCTCCCTCCGGGGCTGAGGGTGGGAAACAGGGTCTCCCACTAACAGATCCACATTCTACCTCCCTGCAATGGTGGCAGTAGAGGGGACTATCAACCCCAATCCTGCTGGGGAACAGACACCCTACAGGGCAGTCAATGCAGCTCTGTACACATCCATAACACAATAGCAGACAGACATTAGGCCTGGATATGCTAAGCTGCACCCCAATACTATCTGATATTCTCCTGCAGCAAGCCTTCAGCCACTGCACCCTACAAGGTGTTCCAGCAAAACACATACCAGCTGCAGTCTGCTAGCTAATCCATAGTGCACGTTCTTGGTGGAAATGCATACACACCAAGCAGATAAATCAGTGACTAGGCCCCAAAAGGAAACCCATAAATATCACATAAAATAAATGCTACATAGCACTATGGGGGAACCTAGCCATGCCGTGGTCACTGCTCAGTCAGGGTGAGAGTGATCTCCCAGCAGAACATGCTGTGGCTACCCTGTCTGTGCAGGTGGTGGCCGGGCACTACAATGTCCCAGCCATTGCCCTATGCCCTGTGCAGATGCATCCTGGCCAGGCAATCCTGTCCGGGCTATACCCATGGTACCTTGCTCCTCATTATGCACATTGGGAGGCCAATACTGGCAACAGTGCTGGCAGTGTGGGCTGTGGAGGGTGTTTGTAGCCACCACACACTGGATAGACAGACACACACTCCCCACACCTATGCCAGCATTGTGCAACTATAGAGGTGTTTGGTAGCCCTGGCACCTGCACCAGTCCTGGGCACAGTGCAGGCATGGCTATGGTGCACAATACTGTAGGAGACACTCCCCAGGGTGGTAAACACTGTCAGACACCAGACCTGAAGAACATTCCACAGACATCAGAAACGTTGCTATGATGCAGCTCACTCAGCAAATTGTGATTAACTTAGGAATTGCTATCTGCCAGTAATCATGGCAATATTTTGATAGATGTGTACGTATTCCCAGGTTTAGGGTGGCATTGCTAAGGTATGCAAGTGCTAGTATTGGGAGATGTATGCAGGGCCCAATGTCCTGCCTCTCCAGGAGGCATTGGCTAACGGAGCCTGTAGGTGCGGGTGTGTCTGCCCTTGTTGGCTGCTGCTTTACGGCAGAGGTTCTCAACTCCAGTCCTGGTGGGTCAAACACTGTTTGGGTTTTCATGCTGTCCCTACTGAATATGCATGAGACACATCTGCATACCATGGGGGCAGTGCATAGAGATGCAGTACAGCCATATTTAGTGGAGACAGCATGGAAGCTGAATGGTGTTTGGCCCTCCAGGACTGCTTTTGGGAGACTCTGCTCTAAGTAATGCACATGTTTATGGTGTCTGTGCTCTGTAGGGTAAAATGTAGGCGTTTTGGGCATGTTTACGTTCTCTGCACTAACAGTTCTGTCTGTAATACTATGTTTTAGTAGTGGGTAAAATATGGGAACTGGGTTGGCAGGAACCACTGCTGGGACTTGAACCTGTGACGTTCTGCTCCTGAACTCACTGGCTGTGTGCACTGCACCACCGTGTTGCCACAGAAATGATGCATTCCCTGGGGATTCCATGACTGTACATCAGACAGGGCCTGTCTGTTGCAGTGCACGGCACCCACCTACACAGGGCTAGGCCATGGTCTGCTGGTGGGCAGCTGCCACTGCCCCCTCCACCACCAGTACCCCTCTGCCACCATGCTGACATACCCTTCTGCTGGTGGTGCTGGTGGTGCGCCATCTCAGGCCATCCAGTGTGCAGGTAGGCGGCTGCCTATGGTGTGGGTTCTGGGGTAGGGGTGCCTGCATAGATGTCCACGCTTCCCCCCCAACACCGCCTGCCAATGTTCTGTGCCCTTGGAGGTACCTGCTGGGTACTATCCCCTGTGACACTGTGATAAACACACTCGTGCCCATGTTCTGCCCTCATCAATTGCTATCTGGCTGCTGTATGGTTTCAGCATTCCTAGGTGCCACCTAGGCATCTGCCTAGTCCGCACTGTGCCCAAGCTGCACCACAGCATGTGCCGCCTGCAGCCCTCTGTATCCCATTTCCAAGCATCTGTCCAGTTGGCCATTCCGACATGCCCGCCCTGCTGTTGCCGCACATGTACATGCCATAGGAAACCTGTCTGATGGTAAGGGAAACCCTGCACAGTGCAATTTCACTGTGGGCTCATTCACCTTGTATGGGGACGGAGCATGGAGCCTTCCAAAATTAATATCCTTTTTTTGGTGTCTTCATGGAAGTGTTTTTTGATGTTTCCCATTGAGATCACTATTGCCCAGCTTGGTTATTTTATTTTTCCATTTTCTGCTGGTCCTTTTCACTGTTTATTTGCCCTTTTGTTCCGTGCACATGTATCACACTTATCACTTTTTTGTTGGTTTCCCTGATTTTGCTGTACATTGCTGACAGAAATGGTTTCTCTTCCCTTTAAATCAGCTCTAACGCCAGGGTTTCACTGGCGTTAGTTTTGAGCCTCGGATTTCACAGCGTCAGTGTGCAGGGAGCCTCTCCCCTCCCACTCTCCCCCCATTGACCCCTTCTCTCCGCCCCTGGGGAGCCTTCCTCCGCCCTCCGGGAGCCTTTGCCCGCCTTCATCGCTCGTTTTCGCCGTGGCGCGCATTATCGTGCGATAAGGTACCTGTGCGCCGCAAGATGTGACATTATCGTGCGATAAGGTACCTTATCGCGTGATAACGTCGCAGAGCGCACCTTAAGACAGTTTAGTAAACATACCCCTGTGATACCTGGGTATAAACTATATCGTAATTATAGAGCTGATCAAATTGGTGGAGGGGTTGCGCTCTATGTTAGAGAGGGCATTGAATCAGAAAGGATTAAAGTTTTGCAGGAAACAAAATTTGCTGTAGAATCTCTATGGATTGAAATTCCATGTAAAAAGGGGAAGGCGATGGCAGTGAGGGTGTACTATCGACTGCCTGGCCAGAATGAACAAATGGATGATGAAATGCTCAAAGAAATCAAGGAAGCTAACAAAAGTTACAGCATGGTAATAATAATGAGTGATTTCAATTACCCCGGTATCGACTGGGTCAGTGTCACGGCAGGACATGCTAGGGAGATAAAGTTCCTAGATGAAATAAATGACTGCTTCTTGGAGCAGCTGGTTCATGAACCGACCAGAGGGCAAGCCATATTAGACCTAGTCCTTAGTGGAACACCAGATCTAGTGCAAGAGATAAGGGTGTTGGGACCACTTGGCAATAGTGATCATAGCATGATCGCCTTTGATTTAATTAGTGGAGGAGGGCTAGTAAGGAAATCCACAGTACTACCTTTTAACTTTCGAAAGGGAGACTATGATAAAATGAGGAAAATAGTTAAGAAAAAACTAAAAGGAGCAGTTGCAAAGGTTAAAGACTTACATCAAGCTTGGGTGTTGTTGAAAAATACTATCTTGGAAGCCCAGACCAGCTGTATTCCACGCTTTAAGAAAAGTGGAAGGAAGTCCAAAAAACTGCCAGCATGTTTTAAAGGTGAGGTCAGAGAGGCTGTTTTTGCCAAAAAAGCATCTTTCAGGAAATGGAAAAAAGAGCCAAACGACGAAACCTGGAAACAGCATAAGCACTGGCAGTTCAAATGCAAGGCATTGATAAAGCAGGCAAAGGGAGAATTTGAGAATAAGCTTACTGCAGAAGCAAAAACGCGAAATAAAGATTTTTTCAAGTACATTCGTAGCAAAAAACCTGTGAGAGAGTCAGTTGGTTCATTAGATGATAGAGGAGTTAAAGGGGCACTAAGAGGTGACAAGGTCATAGCGGAGAGACTGAATGAATTCTTTGCTTCGGTCTTTACTGAGGAAGATGTAGGGATGTTACCCATGACTGAAGTATTTAAAGGTGTTGAAGAATTGAAGGACATATCGATACATCGGGAAGATGTATTACAACTATTAGATAAACTGAAGAGTAGCAAATCACCTGGGCCCGATGGTATACATCCAAGGGTGTTGAAGGAACTGAAATATGAGATTGCAGACCTGATATTAGTAATCTGTGAACTATCATTAAAATCATCGCTAATACCTGAAGATTGGAGGATAGCCAATGTAACACCAATTTTTAAAAAGGGTTCCAGGGGTGATCCGGGAAACTACAGACCGGTGAGCCTCACGTCAGTACTCGGAAAAATGGTAGAAACCATCATAAAGAATAAAATTACTCAGCATGTAGATAAGCATGGCCTAATGGGAGACAGCCAACATGGCTTTAGACAAGGAAGATCTTGTCTTACTAATCTGTTATGTTTTTTTTGAAAGTGTGAATAAACAAGTGGACAAAGGTGAGTCGGTTGATATAGTGTATCTAGACTTTCAGAAAGCCTTTGACAAGGTCCCTCATCAGAGACGTTTGGCAAAACTAAAGAGTCATAAGATAGGAGGCAGTGTACTACTGTAGATCAGGAACTGGTTAAAAGATGGAAAGCAGAGGGTTGGGCTAAATGGCCAATTTTCCCAATGGAGAAAGGTGAATAGTGGTGTACCCCAGGGATCTGTGCTGGGTCCGCTGCTTTTTGACATATTCATAAATGACCTGGAAAGAGGAATAACGAGTGAGGTTATCAAATTTGCAGATGACACAAAACTATTTAAAGTTGTTAAAACCCAAGAGGATTGTGGAAAATTGCAAGAGGATCTTGATAAATTGGAAGACTGGGCATCAAAATGGCAGATGAAATTTAATGTGGACAAGTGCAAAGTTATGCTGTTAGTGTAGCTGGGTTTGAAAAAGGTTTGGACAGGTTCCTGGAGGAAAGGTCCATAAACCATTATTAAGAAGTGACCGAAGATATCAATGCTTGACCCAGTATTTATTTATTTATTTACATTCTCTTATATACCGCGCTATTCTGCATCAGTGCGGTTTACATTGAACAAACTGAAATTACATTGAACAGGGCATTATAACTTGGAGATAACTATTTTTACAGGGAACATGGAAGCATTTTACAGGGAACATGGGAGCATTGTGGAACTTGTGTCTCTTGGGGAAACTGCTAGGTACATATGACCTAGATTGGCCACTGTTGGAAACAGGATACTGGGCTTGATGGACCTTGGTCTGACCCAGTATGGCATATCTTATGTTCTTATGTTCACCTAGGGAAGAACAACCAAAACTATGGTTACACAATGCAAGGTTCCACATTAGGAACCACCACCCAGGAAAAAGATTTAGGCGTCATTGTGGATAACATGTTAAAACCCTCAGCGCAGTGTGCAGCGGCAGCCAAGAGAGCAAATAGAATGCTAGGTATCATGAGGAAAGGAATGGAAAATAAAACAAAAGATATTATAATGCCTCTATACCGTTCCATGGTGAGACCGCACCTTGAATATTGTGTGTAATTCTGGTCACCGTATCTTAAAAAGGATATAGCGTTATTAGAAAAGGTTCAGAGAAGAGCCACCAAAATGGTAAAGGGGATGGAAGGATACTCCTATGAAGAAAGGCTAAAAAGGTTAGGGCTCTTTAACCTGGAAAAGAGACGGGTGAGGGGAGATATGATAGAAGTCTATAAATTAATGAACGGAGTGGAACGGGTAAACGTAGATCGATTGTTTACGTTATCAGAATATAGAAAGACTAGGGGACATGCAATGAAGCTACAGGGTAAACTATTTAAGACTAATAAAAGAAAATATTTTTTCACTCAACGTGTAATCAAACTCTGGAATTTGTTACCACAGGATGTAGTAAAGGCTGTTAGTGTAGCTGGGTTTAAAAAAGGTTTGGACAAGTTCCTGGAGGAAAGGTCCATAAACCATTATTAAGATGGGACCCAGGATATCAATGCTTGACCCAGTACAAGCATTGCGGAACCTGTGTCTTTTGGGGAAACTGCTATGTACGTATGACCTAGATTGGCCACTGTTGGAAACAGGATACTGGGCTTGATGGACCTTGGTCTTACCCAGTATGGCATGTCTTAAGTTCTTATGTTCTTATCCTGGTAGCCACAGCAGACAGTTTTATGGTGACGTGCACTCTTTCTGTAGCCAGCCATTGGTATGATAGCTCCCATAGTGATGTAGCGCAATGATTTCATTAGCAGAGGTCATGGGTTTGATTCCTCTCTGATCCCTTTTTTAATGGCTGTCCTACACAACTACGTTTCATTCGTGTAACAGTCATATCTGTGCAGATATGTGCTGCCGCCACATTATACCCTCATCACTGTTGCCATCCATCCTTCTGTCCATCTATGTGTGTGTGCCAGCTGTGTGGCGTCCTGCCCCACTGTGCAGGCTGCTACCCCATGTCCTGCACTGGCACACTTTTCTGCATTGCGGCTCTTCATGTTTGCCTCTCCTGTGTCTGCTCTGCATGGCACTGCTCTCCTCTGTCCTCCTGTCATTGCACTTATCCTGCCACCTCTACCTCCTCTGGTGGACATGTATCCCCATCCTCTGCCACACACTGTCATTGTTGCACTATGCATTACCATTACCCTGTACATTGGTACAGCTGCCCCCGATATGTTTGTCCACTTTACCTGCTGCCACATGGGCTGCACGCAGATTTGGCTGGTCCATGAGCTCCGTCATCTACTTCCTTCCATCACTTGTTCGTTGCCTTTCCTTGGTGCTCTGTGCAGTGTTATGGTTACATCTGTGTTTGAGCCATACATTTCATGCTTGTGATTTTGGGGCACCTTTGTGCCCCTGGGCACCATCTCCTGTGTCACATTGGCATCCCTGGGGCATCTTTTGCAGCACCTTAGGTTTGGCCAGCTTATGGGGCGCCTTATATTCTGCCTTGGAGGGTGCCAACCTTTCCTGTTGCCCTCTGGGGCACATTATGACCTGCCTTGGATGACGTGGTACTTTATGATGTGCCCTAAAAGGTGCATTAGGTTGCGGCACTGGGTTGAGGCTTTTTTGGCTGGCAGTGCAAATTGTTGGGATGTGTCTGACTGTTACAAGCAGGAAAAGGGGTTGTCTCAGACAGTCTTTTAACTGAGCCCACTGAGGGATCAAACTCATGACCCCTGTATCAGCAGTCAATGCATTAACCTTTGTGCTACACCTCTGCTGCTGTGTTTGTAGGTCAGCGCGCCTAATTAAGGCTAACGTGCATTAACATGCCACGGCTCCCTTTATCGCGCGATAATGGACTTTATCATGTGATAACCTGAAATGCTACCTTAAAACCGGAACGCCCACTACCTTATATGGCATTCGTCACAGTAAGACTGCAACTAACGCCGGTAACATTAAGACAGTTTAGTAAACATACCCCTAGGTTCCTTCTTGGCCTCTTCACCTAAGCGACCTATTATAAAATTCTAACAGGTCACCTAGGTTAAGCGAGTAAGAAGGAGGCCTATTTTTAGCCTAAGACATATAGATGCCTTTGTGGCTTTACAAAATACTAGTGCAAATTCTGTACGCCTTTTAAAGAGCAGGTGCAGATGTCAACACAAAGAGCATGTGAGTATGTGCATAGATCGATATATTCTATCATCAACGAGTGCACTTTGTGACTCCATCCATGTTTTGCCCAGACCACACACCCACTACTGTCTACAATAAAGGAACATGCATTCATGCCATCGCACTTACTTTAACGTCTGTTGACATTTTAAACATGTACATGGCCACATATGCATTTAAATGACTTTAGAGTATGTTATAAGATATTCGGATGTATCACATCGCCATTTCCCTCAAAACTACAACCCGAGGAACACTTATACACAGATCGCGTGTCAGTAGGCTGGCACTTTCCATGCAAATTCTTTTGAGAGCAATTTTATAAAATCGCACATAGTTAACATGTGGGTTGCCATACGTCTATCACGTCTGTTTAATGAAGTCAAGTATGCATGCACTTAACTTTATAAAATAGGGTGTACGTGGTTAGATAAACACGGTAAATCTAAGCGCACACAGTTGCACCGACCCTAGTGCTTATGTAAATGCCCACGCCTAGGACGCACACATAGTATTTTATAATTTATATGTGTAAATTTGTGCTCCATCCAAGCATCACCCCTGTGCACACCCACTATGAAAGTATGCATCATCAGCTTGGCACGCACTTATAGAATAGCGACCAGTTAAATGCGCATGTAAAGGACCATCCATTTGCTTAAACTACTGAAAATACGTGATGTATGTGCATGTTCTGAGATGGAGCAGAGGTGGCATTCATCGTTAACCAGGCAGCAGTGATATTGAGTCACTGCCTGATTAGTGACCCATGGGTAAAGATAGGCATGGCAAAGGTTGGCCTATCTTTACCCGTGGGTCGCTAATTGGGCAGCAGCTCAATATCACCACTACCTAGTTAGCTTCCAGACTATGCACTAACCCGTATATTCAGTGCTGGTAGCCAGATATTGTCCCGGCATTGAATATTCGAGGTTAAACTTCATTGGAGACAAACAATTTTCAAGCACTAGCCACTGCTGCTGAATATTGGGCACTTGGTTTTTATTGTAAACCACTTGAGATGCCTCCACGGTGTGCCCAGTAGTATAACAAATGTTTGATAAATAAATCTCACCAAGGCACTCTAAGAGGAGTAAAATGGCAAAGAGACTAGTACAGGACCCAGATCATCTGCATGGTCCTAAATTTAGCCAGGAGGATCACCATAGCACAACATCTAGATTGGCTGGAAGTTCTTAAAAACAGCACAGGAGAGTCAACACAAGAGCAGAAGAGGTGGCATGAGCCCAGGCTGCCAAAGTGGGGTGAGTTCAGCTAAGCTGTGTACCTGCAAGTTAGAGGCCTGGCACTGAGGAATTTGGTCCCAGCATTGGTACATTAAGTACAGAGGAAGATCCCCCCAAGGTGGAAGAAGCACTCATGGAGAGCACTCCAGTCATTCAGAACAGTATAAGGGTTTCTTAGTCAATTATTTGACACGTACAGTTTCTTATTTGACAATTAAAGTAATGGATGATGGTAGATGTGAGGGCAATCTATCACCCCATGATGAACTAGAGTTGATTCACTTATCATGCTGGCTAGGCAGATCTCCCCTTTCTTCGTCAGCGCTCCATGCTCATTTCTGCTCACATAAATGCTATTCTTTGGTTAAGGATATAGCAGTAGCTGCACTTCCCTGCTAGAACCTTCAAGCAAGTACAGTAATGTAACTTTGAAGAGAAAGCTCATGGCTCATTGACAGTGACAGGCTGGTAGTGTACTCCCACCGTGCCAGGGTCAGTTTCTCCTGGACTCGGGTTGTTAGAAACTGCACATCAAAGTGGGTAGCAGAACAGAGGTGTATAGTAACAAGCCACGGGGACCTACTAAAATGCAGAGCAGGAAGGGGATGAGGCTTGGTCCAGGAAAAGCCAAAGCACATGAAGATAGAAGAGTGGGGACAAACAAGCATGGCATTAAGGAGGGTAAAAGTCATACAATGATATAGCCTAAGGCACTCACAAAGGTTCAAAGCAGGAGGACAAAGAGGATTGGCCCAGGAAAAGCCAAAGCAATGAGGGCATAGAAGCAGACAGCCACTGTATCCTTGACTCAAGGAAAGCCAGTACAGTTCAACATGGAAGTCGCCAGCTGGACCCTGACTGCACTAAGCATCTGTCCCCACGCATCCAATAAAAGATAATGGCAGATGACTGCCACTCTGAGGAGAATCTCTATCCCTGATCCAAAGAGGAGAGAAATCTGGACCAGTGACAGAGCTGCTCCCTGGACAGGCATTCAGCAAAAACAACAGGTGGTGGCACTATGGGAAGGCTTCATCCAGATATTCAGCACTGAAATGTTTGGGCTGAAATCATATCTTGTTTCAGGCTGTAGCAGACTCTTCTATCAGGCTTTGCCAAAAGTGATAGAGTCCCAGGGATTTACTCTTCCTGAGACTGTGTGGGAGTGTGTGAATCACATCTGGCCAACTGAATCCAAGGCTATGGGCTTGATCCATTTCAGTAGCAGCAAGAGCAGGGATTCCCAGATGTATATCATGTACTCATACCTGAGGAGCATCAGAGATAAGGAACTGTGAACAGCAACAGATGGAGATGTACATTATACCTCTACCAGTCTTCCAACCAGTCCCCCAAGCTGTGCTCACTCAGAGGCCCAGCACTGGCAGCAACACACATCAGGCTGCTACTTGAACTCATCCAGCCTCAAAGCTCCAGCTGCATAGTGTGGGATCTGATGAACTGAGAAGGAGAAAGACTGTCATATTTCAAGAACAGACCGTGAGGAAACATCAGATCTCATCTGCCTAGAGTCCCAAAACAGTAGACCAAAACAGCTGTTTTCAGATCTTGAAAAGTATCTGGCTAGTACAGCAGAGGAAGCCAGCAGGTCAGGTTTGCATGATGTGCTGCAGTCACTTAGTGAGTCCAAATGTGAAGCAATGGATAGCAAATAACATGTTGTAATGTTTGCTCCTGAGGAAACCTTGTAGATCTGGCAAAACCAACAGCCGAGTTGAAGCGAACTATTTGTTATTAAATGCACAAGTGATATAGAATAGAGCGAGATTCATTGTGTTGGCAGCTGCGAAAAATGTGTGGCTTTATGATAGCAGTCCCCTTGGAACAACGAATGGAGCTCATCACCAAAAAGTAGAGAGATTGTTGACCTGTTTAGAGATATTGGATTTGTGGATTTTTCATCTTATTTGAGGAATATATCAGTCCTCGAGTTTTTAGTCAAGTATAAATATACAGGTTGACCTTTTGAACATCAGTGGATAGACTCCATTAAAATGTTATAGTTTCTATAGCAGTGGTTCTCAACCTTTTTTGTACCGTGACCCCTTTTACCGTTGGTCAACTTGTGGTGACCCCAATGATAAAATCAAATGCGTCTCTCTTCCTTTACCGTTAACGCATTGTCGCTGTAATCATTTGTTGAATTATTAATATATTATAGGCCTTTGCAATATGTTTTTATTTATAAAATACTTATTTAAACCACAATAATTAATCAAAACAAGTAACAATATTTGATTTCAAAATTATGATGATTTTGTAGTCAAATCACTAATATGAAATAAAATTACTTTTTCTACCTTTGTTGTCTGACCAATTTATTCTCTGATCATGCTGGTCCCGATCTGAGGCTTCTGCTTTCCTGTCTTCTCTTAGCTCTCTTTCTGTGGTCTATGGTCCATCTGCCAGTTCTTATCTCTTTTGTTTTCTTCACTTCTTTCCATCAGCCTATTTCCAGTCCCAGTAACCCTCCCCAGTATCAGCCCCTTTCCAGTCCTCACTCCCAGTACCTTCCAATGTCAACTTGCATTCCCATGACTTCCACTGGTGTCCATTCCCTTCCAGTCCCCCTCCTTCCCCACTGACCAGTCCCTTCTAGTACAAATACCATGGCAGCCCCTCTCAGATCCACTCCCTTTCAGTTCCATTCTCCCATCCCCTTGTATCAGCCCACTTGTAGCCTTAGCCCCCAGTTTTCTTCCAGGGTCAGCAGCTCTATCCTCCCCTCCCCACAATCAGCCCATTCCCAGTCAAAGCCCCCTAATCAGCTCACTTCTAGTGCTAGTCCCCCCTCAACCCCATTACCAGTGCTAGTCTCCCCTAATCAGCCCAATACCAGTCCTACCCCCCATCAGCTCATTTCCAGTGCTAGTCCCCCCTCAACCCCATTACCAGTGCTAGGCTCCCCTAATCAGCCCATTTCCAGTCCTAACCTCACTGATCAGCTCATTTCCAATGCTAGACCCCCATCAGTCCATTACCAGTCCTACCCCCCCTTGATAAGTCCATTCCCAGTCCTAGCCTTCCCTAATCAACCCATTACCAGTCCTAGCCCCCCATCTGCCCATTACCAGTGCTAGCACCCCCATCAGCCCATTATAATCCTAACCCGCACTGTCTCTCGCCTCTGTCCAGCATTTATCCTGTCTGTCCAGTATGTCCCCCTGTCTCTCCCCTTTGTCCATGCCAGCCTACTCCCTCCCTCCCTCCATGTCAGCCCCCCTCCCTCCATCCATCCATCCATATCAGCCCCCTCCCTCCCTCCCTCCATGTCAGCCCCATCCTTCCATCTGTCCATGTCAGCCCCCTCCCTCCATCCATCCCTCCCTGTCAGCCCCCCTCCTTCCCTCCGTCCATGTCAGCCTCCCTCCCTCCCTCCATCCATCCATATCAGCCCCCTCCCTCCCTCCCTGTCAGCCCCCATCCTTCCATCTGTCCATGTCAGCCCCTCCATCCATCCATCCATATCAGCCCCCTCCCTCCCTCCATGTCAGCCCCCATCCTTCCATCTGTCCATGTCAGCCCCCTTCCCTCCATCCATCCATCAGCCCCCTCCCTCCATCCCTCCATGTCAGCCCCCATCCTTCCCTCTGTCCATGTCAGCCCCCTTCCCTCCCTCCATCCATCAGCCCCCTCCCTCCCTCCATCCCTCCATGTCAGCCCCCATCCTTCCATCTGTCCATGTCAGCCCCCCCCCTCCCTCCATCCATTCATGTCAGCCCCCTCCCTCCCTCCCTCCCTCCATGTCAGCCCCTCCCTCCCTCCCTCCCTCCATGTCAGCCCCCATCCTTCCATCTGTCCATGTCAGCCCCCTCCCTCCATCCATCCATCCATATCAGCCCCCTCCCTCCCTCCATGTCAGCTCCCATCCTTCCGTCAGTCCATGTCAGCCTCCCTCCCTCCCTCCCTCCATCCATCCATATCAGCCCCCTCCCTCCCTCCCTGTCAGCCCCCATCCTTCCATCTGTCCATGTCAGCCCCCTCCCTCCATCCATCCATCCATATCAGCCCCCTCCCTCCCTCCATGTCAGCCCCCATCCTTCCATCTGTCCATGCCAGCCCCCTTCCCTCCATCCATCCATCAGCCCCCTCCATCCATCCCTCCATGTCAGCCCCCATCCTTCCATCTGTCCATGTCAGCCCCCTTCCCTCCATCCATCCATCAGCCCCCTCCCTCCATCCCTCCATGTCAGCCCCCATCCTTCCATCTGTCCATGTCAGCCTCCCCTCCCTCCATCCATTCATGTCAGCCCCCTCCCTCCCTCCCTCCATGTCAGCCCCTCCCTCCATGTCAGCCCCATCCTTCCATCTGTCCATGTCAGCCCCCTCCCTCCATCCATCCATCCATATCAGCCCCCTCCCTCCCTCCATGTCAACCCCCATCCTTCCATCTGTCCATGTCAGCCCCCTTCCCTCCATCCATCCATCAGCCCCCGCCCGCCATCCCTCCATGTCAGCCCCCATCCTTCCATCTGTCCATGTCAGCCTCCCTTCCCTCCATCCCTCCATGTCAGCCCCCATCCTTCCATCTGTCCATGTCAGCCCCCTCCCTCCATCTCCATTCATTAGCCCCCTCCCTCCCTCCCTCCATCCATGTCAGCCCCTCCCTCCCTCCCTCCATGTCAGCCCCCATCCTTCCATCTGTCCATGTCAGGCCCCCTCCCTCCCTCCATCCATCCATCAGCCCGCTCCCTCCATCCCTCCATGTCAGCCCCCATCCTTCCATCTGTCCATGTCAGTCCCCTTCCCTCCATCCATCCATCAGCCCCCTCCCTCCATCCCTCCATGTCAGCCCCCATCCTTCCATCTGTCCATGTCAGCCCCCCCTCCCTCCCTTCCTCCATCCATTCATGTCAGCCCCCTCCCTCCCTCCCTCCCTCCCTCCCTGCATGTCAGCCCCCATCCTTCCATCTGACCATGACAGCCACCTCCATCCATCCAACCATCCATATCAGCCCCCTCCCTCCCTCCCTCCCTCCATGTCAGCCCCATCCTTCCATCTGTCCATCCATCCATCCATATCAGCTCCCTCCCTCCCTCCATGTCAGCCCCCCTCTGTCGATGTCAGCCGTGTTGCAGGTTCCCTGCCCCCTCTTCCTCTCTCCCCATGTCTGCCTCCCTTCTAATGCAGCCGCGGCTCCCTGCCTCTTAGGGAACCGCGGCTGTACCTGTAAAATCATTGTGGAGCCCTTCCTGTCTCGATGGGCTCCATGCAGCATTGTCCCGCCTCCAAAGGAAGTTGTTTACCACTTCCTTTGGAGGCGGGACAATGCTGCACGGAGCCCGTCGAAACAAGAAGGGCTTCGCAACGATTTTACAAGTACAGCCGCGGTTCCCTAAGAGGCAGGGAGCCGCGGCTGCAGAAGAAGGCGGTGAGTTTGCCGGAGTTTGCTGCTGCCGAGAAGCGGACGCGGCAGCAACTTGTGCGCATCTTAATTTTTTTTTTTTAACTTGGTGGAGGCTAAGCAACCCCCGCTAAATCCTGTGGCGACCCCCGTGGGGGTCGCGACCCACAGGTTGAGAACCGCTGTTCTATAGGAATATAAAGTATCAACTGTCAGCATACATCAGCATGGCATAGGTGTCATGGCTTTTTCCCCAGACCTTGGATTTCATGCAGTGGTTCGAGCAGTTTGATCTGGGACAGGGAATGCTTCTACCCAATGAGAAAAGGAATCAACAACAGTGAGCAAAAATCTGTTTTTCCTAGCTGTTAACGGAAGAGGGCCCACATGATCTATTTGCAATCTCTCAAATGGGCCACGAGGAGGTGCTCTCATTAACTGTCCCCTTCTCTTTTTAGGTTGCCTCCCAAATGAAGCACAGATTACACAGGAGGAAACATGATCCTGTATATCATGTTTCATTTCTGGCCACCATACCAACCTATTGAGGATAGTCTGCATTTCTTCTGCTTTAGGGTGTCCCATGGGACCTGCACCATGAACCCAATGCATCCACTCTTTACCTCGAGCTCTAGGGATATCTATAACCAAGCCTTCCTCTCTTTTTGCACATAGAATGTCTTTCTCTATAGCGAGTGTGAGAAAGGGTGTGTGCTGATATAGGTTATCTGGGGCGTCCTGCACAAGCTTCCTCAAATTGGAAAGCTCAGGGTCCTTTGTCTGCAGTGCTACGAAGTAATCTGGTGGTATTATCTGATCATAATCTGTGGAACATGTAGCAATAGCAACCATGTGTGTCTGCTCATACCAGGGCCATATGAGGCCTACATGGCATACTTCCTTGGCTAGTGAGTCTGCTAATGTGTTTCCTTTCACTAAAGGGCCTTTCTTCCTATGTGCCTTCACTTTAACTAAATGTACTCTCTGAAACTTCTCACTCAGTTCTTGTGCCATAGTCCACAGTGATGAATTTTTCACTGTGGACCCATCTGTAGATTTAAATTTATTTGCCAGCCACCAGGGTAACAGGGCAATGGCACTTTTAAAGACATAATCAGAATCTAAAATGATTTGTATCTCTGGGTGTGAATCCTGATATTGTTGCATACAAGCCACAAAAGCAGCCAGCTCACAGTACTGTGCTGACGCTGACCCACAGGAATACTGTCTCTGCAGTACCACTTGGTTATTTGGGTCCAATTGTACAATTGCAAAACCTGCTAGTCGCCTGCCTCCTTCACATTGGCTACTACCATCAATATATACTGTAGGAAGAAAAGGTGAAATTTTGTCTAGTCCTAGTTCCCTAAAGATCATGTGATTAGGGGCACTGGGTGAGGACTGACAGTCATGAGGTTGCCCCTCCAGCAAGATTCCAGCCACTTGCACGTTAGGTTCTTTCAACAATTCAAACTTTACATTCTGTGCTTGCAACATGAGAGTCCACTGGACTATTCTCTCAGTCCTAATCTTACTACATGCTAACTTTCCCTCTACAATGAATTTGAGGGGGGTGTGATGGCTGCATATGTATGTGGTTTGAGCACCAATGATGTATGTAAATTTCTGCATAGCAGCATAGGAAGCCAGTACATGTTTTTCACAGTTTCCCATTATGAGTTCAGGAGAAGTGAGAACTCTGGAACAGAAGGCAATAGGTCGATCTACTCCTCCTAGGCGTTGTGTTAGAGCTGCACCTATACTGTTCTCTCCAACTACAGGGTACAGGAAAAAATGTTGTGTGTGATCTGGGTGTGCTAGAACAGGAGCAGAAGTCAGAATGTGCTTTAATTTAGTTATAGCTTCTGTATGTTCTTCCTCCCAAACATAAAATTTTACTTTTTAGCAGAGAGTAAAGTGGAGCTGCCACTTCAGCATAATTGTGCATGAAGTCATGACAGAAACCAGTGAGCCCTAGAAATGACTGGAGTGATTTCTGATCTGTAGGAAGTGGCAGTTTCTGTATCAGCTCTATCCTCTGAGAATCTACAGATTTACCATCCTGGCCAATAGTAACCCCTAAAAAGGAAACCTGTGATTTGCACAGTTGAGCCTTGGCAGGATTAACTTTAAGACCAGCTTGTAAGAGGGCTTTTAAAACTTCTCTTACATGATTCCAGTGTACAGCTTCATTCTCAGACTGAATCAGAATGTCATCTACATACTGAATTATATTATCTCTGCAAGACAATAGTGACAGGGCTTCCTGCATGTATTTATGAAATATTGAGGGGGAATCCTTATATCCCTGTGGAAGCACAGTCCATGCATATTGTTTATTCAGCCACTGAAAGGCTGTTTTGTACTGGCATTCAAGGGCCAGGGGCAGACTCCAAAACCCATTGGATATGTCTAAAACAGAGAAAAATTTACATTTGGGGTTCAGTTTAGAGATCATTTCCGGGTATGAGCCTACCACGGGCACTACAGATTTTGAAACTTGATTCAGGGCACGGAAGTCCATAGTGAGCCTGAAGGAACCCCCCGGTTTAACTATTGGCCAGGCTGGTGAATTGCATGTGGAAGAAATAGGTCTAATCAGACCCCTCTCCTCCAGTATCTTCACAATTTTAGTCACTGGTTCTATAGCCTGATGAGGTACTGGGTATTGTTTCTGTGGTGGAGGATCCTCGCCTTCCAGCAGTATTTCTGTGTGCATTTTCCCACAATCTAACTTGTCTTGAGCCCAGACTGGAATATCAGCCACCTCTGAGGGAATTACACACAGATTATACTGCTGAGCTGCCTTGGTGCACTGCGTTGCTAACTGCATGGGAATGACTTCATGCACTAAAGTTTTAGAAGCACTTGAAGTTCCTGAATACTGCCACAATTTAAGATTAGCCATATCCACCACCAAATTTAACTGGTTGAGAACGTCAATTCCAATTATTTCTTTTGGTGTGTTCACTATAGTGGAGGCAGTGGTTTCTAACATTTCCTTGTTTTGTTCACTGTGCACAGGGATACCCCATTTAACTGGGATAGCCACACATTTGGAAGCTGTGTCATTAATTCCTTGAATTTCATAAATTTCCATATTTTTCTGATCTGCAGTGGGAGAAGCTCTGTTTGTAAAACTAATTCCAGCCCCTGTGTCAATCAAAGCTAGTTTATCCTGACCCCCTACTCTACTGATAACATTGGGGCGTCCACAAGAGTCCAGTATCAAGGATGTTACAAGCCTTAAACTGTATTCTAGGCCTGTGTCTGTTTCATCATCCAGAGGCTCTGGAATTGAGTCCTCTGCTGAGAGAACGGAGGCAGGCTGGGCTATGAAGGCTTGAGACATTTTGATATCTGAACCCAAGAGGTCAGGACACCCCTATGCACTAGCCTTGTGTTTGTCCTGAGTTGCTTGTAAGTTCTGTTTTAATTTATCTATTTCTATCTGCAGTAGGTGTTTGTCCTGTTCCCATTTAATTTTCTCCTTTTCTAATCCATCTGTCTGTGCTTTGAGCTCTTGAAAGGGAATGTAACCTGAGGAATTTCTAAAAGTACCTCTGCTTTGTCCTCTCCAAGGTGTCTGTCCCCTATATCCTTTGTCTGTGTTTTTTGTGTGTTGGGAGGATCCCTCAGCTTGCCACTTCGGTGCTTCTGATACTGTTATGACCTGCGAGGGCTGGGTCTTCCAAACAGACCCAATTCTGAGCATTAAAGTATCAAAAGGGGTTGCTTTAGGGTCTTCAGAAAATAACAGAAGGTGTTTTGTAATCTCAGGGGATAGCAATTCTAATAAAAATGCCTTATGCATGCTCTCCCTATAATCTTCTGCATTGGGCCAGGACTCCTGCTCATTAAGAACTGCTTTTAAAATCCAAGCTCTATATGCAAACTCTTCCAGTGTATCATTTGGTAGAGGTGAAATAATTTTAAATACTTGCATTGGGGAACAGTGAAATAATTTCTCAATGCCCCTTTTAACCAACTGGTATGGGTGAGTGAGAGAGCCAACTTTATAATAGTGTGGCCCCAGAGCCAAATGCATAAGTCTATCAAAGTCTGATTGTTTTCTTCTGTATTTCCCTAGAGCCCAGTGAATCAGAATATCAGTGGCCCATTTGCACCAGTCATTAACATTAAAAGGCATAGTGCCAATTTTCTCAACTATTCTTTCCATGTCTCTGTCTTTTAAATTGTCCTGCAGCATCACTTTAACTGGTGCTCTGAGTTCAGTACTGGGTGCCCTGTCTAAGTCATCTGAATTATCCTCCTGACAAAGATCCTGATTATTGCTCTGTTCTGGCTAAGATAAACTATCAGGATTTTCTTCCTCTGATTCAGCTTTATTTTTTCCATTCCTAAGTCCAGCTATGCATACTTTAGTATTCTTTTGTTTCTCAATAGCTTGTATGCATGGCTGATAGGGTGTGTCATAGGCATAAGGGGCTGAGGGAGAAATTGACGTATATTTCTTTTGTCTTTCAGAGGCCAATTGATCCTTAACGTGCCTCAATTCAAGTTTAAGTGCTTCTAATTGCTCACTAACAGTTATAAAAGAATTTGTGGCTTGGATCACTTGAGTCCTTTGCATAGAGATGCAAATTTGTGCCTCCTCAAGGTCTTTGGTTAGTTTCGTACAATGAGAAGTCAGTTCAGTATTGTCCTGTTTCATGCTAATGAGCCCCCTGCACATGCCTTGGATAAAAAGGCATTTTCTTTTATTTGTTTTCTTTTTGAATTCTTGATAATGGTTTAACATTTGTCTTTGAATATTATACCATGATGACTCAGGGAATTCACCTTCAAAGGGACCACCTTTCCTCTTACAGTATGCAACTACAATTTCTTTAAGTTCTTTAAAATCAAAGGCTTCCATATTTGAGACTGCAGAAGGCTGTAGTTGGACTATCTCAAATGTGCAACCTTGGAAGGAGGAATGATCACTTTTATGAAGAAGTGAGACTTGGAATTACAGTCAAACCTCGGTTTTCATGATTAATCCGTTCGAAAAAGTCTGACTAAAACCGAAACGTATGAAAACTGAAGCAATATTTCCCATAAGAAATAATGTAAAGCCAATAAATCCGTTCCAGACACCCAAAAATATTCACAAAAAATACATTTTATAGAGAATAACTATATTTTTACATACAGAAAACAATGAGAAATAAATATAAATGACTAATGAAATGGATAAATGAACATTTAACATCACTGAAAGCAAGCTAAGTACAGTACTGTACAGTACAGTATGTTAACATCTGGCCTTAGCCACCCCTGACAAGCTGCTGTGCCCAGCTCTCTTCGGAATCACATTGAATTCAGTCCATTAAAATACCTTTACATTATCTGCTCAATGCTTCAGAATGGCAGAAAATCTTAATGATATAGCTTCAGACGTACCCTGCAAGAGAAAGAACTGCCTCCCACATTCATGCAACATCTCCTGCTTACGTTGACAGCTTTTCTTCCCTGCTACCGGGACAAAATCTCAGTCAAAAGACGTTGAAAACCGAAGCAATGCATGAAAACCGGGACAAAATCTCAGTCAGAAAAGACGTTGAAAACCGAAGCGTATGAAAACCGGGGCAAATGAAAACCGAGGTTTGACTGTATAGTTGGAATGGCATAACTTTTATGGGTGTTCAGTAAAGAGTACTTGCATAAAGACCACGCCTTAAAATTATACCTGAATAAAAAGTGCTTATCAGCTTTTAACAGGGTGGAAGTTTAGGATGAAATTATAGTAAGAAGGGTGTTAGGAGATTAACAGAATTGTCAGTTATTGTATCAATTGCAGCAAACTTTAAGCCTGCTCTCACTAAGATACTTACTGACAGGAGACTGAGAAATAAAAGGCAAAAGGGACAGGAGGTAATAGCTTTATCAGGAAAGATGTATATTGTATTCAATGAGGGACTGTTTTACCTGTGTAACTCTGTCTTTTCTTAGCAGCTCAAATACTATAGAAAAATCTGTAGCAAGCCTATACATAAAAATAAGACAATTGCAAGCCACCCTATGTAATGTCCCTAGGTGTAGGTAATAATTAAACTTCAGGATTATTACAGAGCCTTTTGACAATAAAAATCTCACCTTGTCTAACCCAAAAAACAAAGTTATCACTGGAACTTTTCACTAAATCCAGCCTGTAACCAAAATTGTAAATTGTAAATGGTCACAAGGGCTTTTGATTTTCCTGTCGCACCCTGTCTGAAATCCACTTTAATGTATCAAACAAAATTATTACTTACCCAACTGGAGATCTGCTGTGAAGTCTGAGACGGCCCCCAAAATGTAATCTTCTGAAATGTAATCTTCTGACTTGTAATCTTCTGGTCTGTAATCTTTTGGTCTACTCTCCGTTTGGTCCTGGGTTCATTTCACAGAGACAGTAGGGTAAGCAGCACAAATAAGACAACCAACCAGGTGTGGCTTGGAAACAGGTCTTTATGTAGAAATAGGCTTATTACATAGGTACAGAACAGAGTTATATAGTGGTTGTTAAAAAGCTGCTTCAGTGTACATCAATGAATCTGTGTGGGTGTGTGCATGTGTGAAAGAATAGAGTATATGAAAGACTCTATGCGTGTGCATGTGTGTGAGAGAGAGATCAGAGAGAGAGAGAGAGAGGGGGGAGGGGTGAAGTGGGTGTGATTATCAGAGCCTCCTGTCCTTCATGTCCGATGAATAGAGAAAGAGAGAGAGCAAGAGGAAGTATTTCTATCCTTTATAGTGAATTTTCTCTAGCACCTCCCTTTGAGGTCTGCTATTGTTTCTAGCACCTCCCTTTGAGGTCTGCTATTCTTGATTTAGCAAGGAGGGGCTGCAGACCAATCTCATCGGGCCCGGAGACTGACATCACCAGAGTAACAAAGCTGCATGAAATCCAAGGTCTGGGGAAAAAGCCATGACACCTATGCCATGCTGATGTATGCTGACATCAACAATATATGATTTCCTTCTTTCTTTATAAGAATGATTTTATTTATGTAATTCATAGTAGAGTGTACAATAATTCATTTCATAATATGTAAATAAACAATAATTATTTTAAACGTGAGAAGTATTTATATTGAATTGGTATTTAAGAACAATGTTTTGCAGGCTTGAAATTTGAAGGTGATAATTAATAGATGCCACATTTTGTATGTTTTCTGTCACTTAGCAATAGCTTTCAGCCAATGGGCCAACACTATGGCCTGCCACCAAAAGTACCATGGGGCCGCAGAGCATGAGGCCTGACCAGCAGAATTCCAGAACTTAAAAGGGCCACCAATGCCCTCCGACTGCAGTTTGCCAGGAATGCTGCCTTTGCTTCCTCTGAATCTCTTAGAGTGTAATAGTGATTTGTTTCTTGCTTTTTGATGGCATGGAGGACTATTAGAAGGTAGCCACTGGAAATGATCACCATCCCAGAAAGACTGCAGTGACAACTGTCAAAAACACAACTTGTAGACACACTAAAGGCAGAGAGGGTGGGCAACTGCTTTCTCAATCAAGCAAGAATACAATCACCTTATCTGGAAACACAAAAAAGAATACCACACCAACCTCATCCTAAAAGCTATAATCGCCCAAGAAAACTGCTTGACCTGATCAAATCCCTCACAAAAGATCCTAAAGTTACTGCTTGGGTTAGAAATTGGTTGGGTGGGAGGCAACAAAGAGTACAAGTAAATGGAGCTCACTCTGAGGAGAAGGATGTTATCAGTGGTGTGCCCCAGGGATCTGTCCTTGGTCTGATTCTTTTTAACATCTTTGTTAGTGATATAGCGGAAGGGCTTTCAGGTAAGGTTTGCCTCTTTGCGGATGATACCAAAATCTGCAATAGAGTAGACACCCAGGAAGGGGTAGATAACATGAGGAGGGATCTAGCTAAGCTTGAAGAATGGTCTAGAATTTGGCAACTGGGATTTAATGTTAAAAAAATGTAAGGTCATGCATTTGGGCTGCAGCAATCCAAGGGAGCAATATAGTATAGGGGGTGAAGTACTTTTGTCCACTAAAGAAGAGCGGGGACCTAGGCGTGGTTGTGTCTGATGATCTTAAAGTAGCTAAACAGGTAGAAAAGGTGACGGCAAAAGCTAGAAGGATGCTTGGGTGCATACGGAGAGGAATGGCTAGCAGAAAAAAGGAGGTGATAATGCCTCTGTATAAGTCTTTGGTGCGACCTCATTTGGAGTATAGTGTGCAATTCTGGAGACCACACCTTCAAAAGGATGTGAACAGGATGGAGTCGGTGCAGAGGGTGGCTACTAAAATGATTAGTGGTCTTCATTATAAAGCATATGAGGACAGACTTAAGGATCTTAATATGTACACCTTAGAGGAAAGGCGGGATAGAGGTGATATGATTGAGATGTTTAAATACCTCCGTGGCATAAATGTTCAGGGAGAGAGCCTCTTTCAATTGAAAGCAAGTTCTGCTACGAGGGGACATGGGATGAGGGTGAAGGGAGATAGATTCAGGAGTGATATGCGGAAATATTTCTTTACAGAAAGAGTAGTGGATCTGTGGAATAGTCTCCCAGTGGAGGTGGTAGAGATGAGGACAGTAACTGAATTCAAAAAAGCATGGGACAAACACAGAGGATCTCTAAAGGTAAAAAGGGGACTGTTGTAGTTGTTATGGAAGGACAGACTAGATAGGCCATGTGGTCTTTTTCTGTCGTCATATTTCTATGTTTCTATCCACAGTACAGAAAGGCCCCACGATAAAAGCACAAGAGTACGCCTTCTTCTTGCAGAATAAGCTCCACGCCTGCCCAGATAATATAACATTCATATGGTCACTAAACTAAGAGACCCCAAGAGGCTCGCAGAGATGGACTACATTTGAACCAATCACAGAACAGCGCCTTGAACAAATACTACAGATAATCAACACAACCATTTCACCCCTTGACCCATGCCCTGTATTGTGGATCAAGATGGCCAGGAATGGGCTCTCGCAAACATTAGTCAAAATTATAAACCTCTCTCTTAACCAGGGACACATGCCCATTAATTTAAAATCCTCCTCAATCAGACCCATTTTAAAAGATTCATCCGCTGACCCTAACATACCGTACTCCTACAGAGCAATCTCTAACATACTGTTCTTAGCCAAGTTAATAGAAAAAACAGTACAACTGCAACTCTAGGATTTCGTTGATTCGTGTGCTCCACTTGACCCCCAGCAACACGGGTTCAGACCCTTTTATGGTGTTGAGACCCTACTTACCTCACCCATAAACACACTACTGAAGGGCATTGAATATACCAAACAAGAATTTATCCAGATATTCCTTGATATATTGTCCACCTTTGACTCAGTAAACCATAATACTCTTTTAAAATGCCTGATGGACCTGGACATAAGCAATACCCCACTGAAGTGGTTCCACTCCTATTTGAGTGCACCCAGCAAGTAAAGATAAAAGAGGTATACCACAAGGATCATCCCTCTCTGCATTACTGTTCAATCTCTAAATCTAACCAATCTGTAACATCTTTCAAAGGCACAAAATCCTGTACCACAAATATGCAGATGACCTAATGCTCTACGCACCCATCTCTATATGCAGCCCTGAATACTCACTAATACAATCATGCTTCAGTGTTATGACAGAATGGCTAAACAAAAACAACCTCTCCATCAACGATAAAAAAACAGAGGCAATGATCATAACCCGTGATCCCTCATTCTCCACCCCAAAAGAGATTATAATAAACAATAACACCATCACAGTTAAACAGGAAATCAAATATCTTGGAATCACCCTAAACCAACAACTAAACATAAGATCACATATAAAAAGAGTAATAACCTCAGAATATTACAAAATAAAAAGCCTATTTAACCTCAGACCACTCCTAGACCTGAATTACTTCCGCACAGTCTGCCAGGCCATCATCACCCCACAGCCAGATTATTGCAACTCCATCCTCCAAGGCCTACCAGAGCAGACCCGACTACCTCTGCAACTAGTAAAAATGCCACAGCACATCTGATAACAGGATCCCCAAGAAAACAAACACATAATCCCTGTTCTGAAAAGCCATACAGGTCCGTATTAAATACAAGGCAATTATGCTTACCTACAAGACCACACATAACCAAGTAACAGACTGCTTCTTTAGCTTCCTCCAAAATCCCCCAAGCTCAAGATCAAGAAGAACTCAAAACCAGAGACTACTCAGCATTCCAACCCAGAATACCCAAGCAACATACCAGAGAGCTTTTTCGATATACAGACCCACAGTATGGAACTCTCTCCCTCTTATCCTGAGGGATATCAAAGACCATGGGTCCTTCCGGAAAAAACTAAAGACCATCCTATTCCAGGAGTACTTTGGCCCTGGAACCTGAACATAATGTCTCACTCCAAGACAATCATTTGTATATAGTTGCTTTTGCTACATAGTTCTGGTCTACATAGGGGTATGTTTACTAAACTGCAGTAATGTCACTCGCATTAGGTTCCGTGGTAAAGGCATGGGCAGGGCATCATTATGGCAAGCCGTGTCAGGTAACACACGTTACAAGGCACCTTATGCACCAAGCAGGTATCGCAGTGACTAGAGCCCCAGCACCAGGAACACACAAGTATCACTGGAAGCAAACAATATGTGGCACTATGTAGAAACATAGACATGCCATGGTCACTGCTCAGTCAGAGTGAGAGTGACCCCCCCAGCTTGACATGCTGTGGCCACCCTGTCCATGCAGGTGGTGGTCAAACACTACAGTGTCCCAGCCATTGCCCTCCACCCTGTGCAGATGCATCCTGGCCAACCCGCCCTGTCTGGGCCATACCCACAATACCTTGAGCCTCATTATGCACATTTGCAGGCTAACGTTGGGAGCAGTGTGAGCAATGTGGGCTCAGTGAGGTGTTGGCAGACACACAACAATGGAAAGATACACGCACACTCCCACACTTATCTCAGCATTGTGCAGGGATTTATTTATTTATTTAACTATTTCTTTTATACCGCCCCTTCCAGAGATCAAGGGCGGTTTACATATAACAGGTTAACAGTCTTGTACACATTTGTATACATTCTTTACATAGAACAATAGAAACTAACTATTTACAGAGATGGAGGTGGTTGACAACCCTACCCGCTGCACTGGTCCTGATCACAGTGCCAACATTGCTAATATGTGCAGGGGGTAGTAGTAGTGCTCTGGTGATAACTGCAGCTCTGTGCTGGGCCAACAGCCTGACACTTCATGAAGCTGTGGATAGTGGAGCCCTTGTGAGTGGGTATCCGTACCCCTGTGCACCGCTGCGTTGGGGTTTGCCCATGTTGTTGTTGTGGCTGCATTGTGGGCTAAAACTATGGGGAGATGCTCTGCAGGATCCACAGATGGGATGTGAACCTCTGCTCTTGGACATGCTGGCTGAGTGTACTGCACCACACTGTTGCCACAGCAGCATAGTGGTCCCTGGGGCTACCCTTACTTCCTTGGCCAGACTTCTTCTGTTGCACTGCACACTACGTACTGGTACAGGGCATGGCCTAGGTCCACTGAAGGCGGGTGCCACTGCTCCCTCCAGCACAATCACCCACCCCCTCTGCCATGCCGCCATGACCATATGCTGTCGGTGCCGGTGGTGCGCCATCCCAGGCCATGCAGGGGGCAGGTAGGCAGCTGCCTAAGGTGTGGGTTCTGGGGTAGGAGTGCCTATATATATGTCCACGCTTCCCCCGGCACTGCCTGTCACTGTTATTTGCCCTTTGGGGTACCTGCTGCGTAATGTCACCTGGATGGGACATTGTGGGACACAGACTCATGGGCATGTTTGACCCTGGTCAGTTGCTGTCTTGCTGGTTCATTTTCTGTGTTCCTGTGTGCCACCTAGGCATCCGCCTAGTCCACCCTGTGCCCCAGTAGCCCCCACTGCATGTCCCGCCTGCAGCCCCCATGCCCCATTTGCGCCATCACCATAGTGGCCTTTCATACCCGGGCACTATGCTGTTGCTGCAAATGGAGCACTACTATCACCTTTCTTGGGCTCCCTGCCTATGCTGTACATTACTGAAACTTAAATGGTTTCTCTCTCCTGCAAATGTGCATCTAACGCCAGGTTTTCAGTTGTGTTAAGATTCAGTCCTTCATTTCCCCGTGTTAGTGTGGAAGGGGCCTCTCCCCGCCCATTGACCCCTTCTCTCCGCCCTCTCTCCACCCTCTGCGGGACTTACCGCGGCCGGGAACGCTAACGCGCCTTATGTAACGTTAAGGCGCGTTAACATTACGTAACGTTACATTAATGCGCGTTAATGTTACATAACGCGCTTTAACGTAGCCGCTGCTACGTTACTGCAGTTTAGTAAACATGCCCCATAGTTTCACTGTTCATCTGATTGTTCACTGTTCAATGTAAAACCGCTTTGATAATAAGAAAGGCGGTATATAAAAATTGTTAAATAAATAAATAAACTGCCTCTATGTTCCTTCCTACTCTCAGTCGCATGAAAATGAAAGGAAACCAAGCAAGGGGAGGATTGTTTTCAGAAACACTAGCTTTTCCATGAAGTCCAGTGCTAGCCATGAACAATGGAGAGCCCCAGTATCCCCTGCCATGGAGAATATATATTCACTGTGCACACTTATTGGAGAGCAGGACAGAAAATGCTGCGTAACCTTGCCACCATCTATCCATAGAGAAGCGCTGAATATACTTATTTTTCTAAAAGCCACAGATGGCACTTAATGTCTGAATGTTGATCCTTTAGTTTTAAAAGAGGAGGTGATGTGTACAATAGTGGTTCTGAAGTTCACGCTGCGATTTGCCCACCCACAAATACTTGTCTATTGCACTGCAAATTATTCTGGGGAACTAGAAGGTCCTTATTGGTAGGCTACTGTTCATGCGTTTTATAAATATATAGCAGTAGTAGCTGAGACACACAAAAAAAAATTCAGATTTCTAGACATTTGGCAACTAACAAATACAGTATACAGTATATTTTTATATGGATAACACATAATTGATGTCCACTTAATACTTTATGAAAAGAATTTTATCAGGTAAGCGCTCTTTGAGTGTGGTGCTGTTAATTTAATCTCATTTAAAATCAAGTAAAGCGTATTGAACTCAAGAACTCAACTCACCATGTAAACTAGAGGCATTAAATTCTAAGGGGGCTAGTTACTAAAGTGTGTTACTGGTAATTAGGTGCCACTGAATAACGTGGGGCCTGTACTGAAATAATGCATGCTATGATAATTTAATGGGCATTAACGAGAGATCACCTTAATAACTAGCCCCTAAAGGGTATGTTTGCTAATATGTGCTAGGAATTTGCAAGTAGAGCACATTTAGGGTAGAAATGAACATGTGGTAGGTGCAGAAGTTCTGTGCTACCTGTTGGAGGCGTGTACAGTATGACCCCAGCAGATGCTTTACTGATTTGGACCCTAATGCATGCCAGTGTCAATGCGTTTGCGCTTAACACCACTTAGTGAGGTGGCATTAAGTGCACCCATGCTACAGCGCTGCGTATGCCTTGTAGCATTATATAAATGATTACTAGTAGTAGTAGTAATAACTGCAACATTGACAGCGAACTTGCGCTGTCAAAGCCCATGCTAACCATGCTATGAAAACATGCCCATGTTCCACCCTTACCCCGCTCTTTTCCCTCCCCAATTAAAAATAAATAGCCCGTGCTGTCTGTTTCGCTTGTGCACTAACTGATCACAGCCTATTTGTGCGCTCAAGCCCAGGTTAACAGCTAGCACACTGTAGTAAATAGCCCCCTATATGCGGCTATCATGTTCATTTGCGAACAGAGTAAACTGTTCCTTTTCAAAGTTGCCATTCTCTCATTTCAAATGGTCATGTAAATCAAATAGCTGCAAGTGGAAAAGGGAAATGAGTTCATAAACTCCTAATCATTTGTTTTTCACAGCAAGACTATATAGTATTTATGGCTGGTGTCTCTAATGTCTCTAGTAAGCTATTTTGCCTTAGTAAATCGTAAGGAGCCGTTCTTGTGCTTTGTCAGGAAACAGTGCAGTGTATGACATGCAAAAGGCTAACCATTTTCTCTTTCTCAGTGTCCGGCGGTCGCAGTCGCCTACACCTCATTGACTTGGGAAGCTGTGTAAAGGTGCTGAGCAAGAGTCGGGATGGAGGATCAGGGCTTTGTCTCTCACTCTCTGCCTTGGGCAATGTCATCCTTGCTCTTGTTAACGGCAGCAAACACATCCCCTACAAGTAAGTGATATTAAGCTATTCAGGAAGAAGAGAGGGGAACTCATGCTTTGACAGTGGAGCTCTGGGCCTGTGTTTTAGAAAGTTGGGCTAGTGAAAATTGGAAAAGCGGTAATACTGAACGCTGAAATGCAATGGTGTTTAGAGCTTAGGGCAAAGTTTGATGCCCTTATTGAATTCTATACATTTTTAATTAAGCCTTGGGATGTATTCTATGATGTTTCTCTACCAGTTGCTGGAGACCAAGGGGCAGTAATTCTAATGCCTGAAAGCAGATCATGAGTGCAGCCATTATGCTTGCAATATATACAAAATTGCTCCAAAATACCAAAAGGTCAAATTTATCTGGGATCTCAGTTTCCATATGTGGAATGAAAACTCTAAAAATAAAATATATTTTAAGATAAAATTTGATTCTTCCAAAAGTCCTCCAGGGACTTCTCTTTTTCAGAAGAAAACAGGTGGGTCCATGTGTGGGAATACATAGCTCCCCTCTGTGTTTAAGAAGTACCCCCTTAAGGGTTACCCAACACCATCTCCTTTCAACATCTAAGTTTGAACATCTAACACCTGAACACCTAACACCTGAACCTGCACTCTGAAAGCTAATAACCCTTAGGGGTATGTTTACTAAACTGCGGTAACGTAAACATAAACGCACGGGAATGTCACCGGCCGCGTTATGTCCCGCAGAGGGCGGAGAGAAGGGGTAAATGGGTGGGGAGTGGGAGGGGAGAGGCTCCTTCTACACTAACGCAGGGAACTGAAGGTCTGAATCCTACCGCGACTGAAAATCTTGTGTTAGCACATATTTGCAAGAGAGAGAAACCATTTTTGTGTCAGCAATGTACAGCATAGGCAGGGAGCCTGAACAAGGTGATAGTAGTGCTCCATTTGCAGCAACAGCATAGTGCCCAAGTATGAAAGGCCACTATGGTGATGGTGCACATGAGACATAGGGGGCTGAAGGCGGGACATGCAGTGGGGGCAGCTGGGGCATAGGGTGGACTAGGCAGTCGCCTAGGTGGCACATAGGAACATAGAAACCGGAAATCAACAAGACAGCAGCTGACAAAGGCCAAACACAATCTACCTACATCTACCTGGTCCACCCTAGCTAACAGTTGCCAGGGCACTGACCTGACATCCCCCCAGCCAACCTGCCCCCAAGCAGAAGGGACATAATATTGGTAGGCGGTGATGGGGGGATGTGAGGATGCCCATGTATGCCTCCCCACCCCAGACCCCACTCCCTAGGCGACCGCATGCCCACAGAGTGGATGGCCTGGGACTGCGCACTACCAGCACCGACAGCATATGGTCATGTCAGCATGGCGGTGGGAAGGTGTGCCCGTGCTGGAGGGGGCAGTGGCACCTGCCTGCAGTGGACCTAGGCCATGCCCTGTATCAGTACATGGTGTGCAGTGCAACATAAAAGGTCAGGCTGAGGACACATACAGGTAGCTCCAGGGACTGCTGTGCATGTGTGGTGCAGTTCACACAGTCAGTGTTTCCAGAAGCAGAGGGTCACAGGTTCAAGTCCCAGCTGTGGATCCTGAAGAGTATGTCCTTATATTTTACCCTACAATGCAGATACAACAGCAACATGTGCAAAACCCAAAGCAGTGGCGAACAGGGGTGCAAACACCCACTCACACAGGCTCCACAATCCAAAGCTGCATGGAGAGTCAGGCTGTTGGCCCCAGCACGGAGCTGCAGTTATCACCAGAGCACTACTACTACCTCCTGCACAGTTTATCAATGTCGGCACTGTGATCAGGACCATTGTGGTGGGCAGGGTAGCCACCACCCCTATCTTTGCACAATGCTGCAATAGGAGTGTGTGTTTCTATGTCTATCCATTGTTTTGTGGCTGCCCACACCTCACCGGGCCCACAATGTCCTACTGCTACCAGCATTAGCTTGAATATATGCATAATGAGGAGCAAGGTATTGTGGGTATGTCCCAGACAGGGCAGATTGGCCAGGATGCATCTTCACAGGGTATGGGGCAATGGCTGGGACACTGTAGTGCCCGACCACCGCCAGCATGGACAGGGTGGCCACAGCATGTCATGCTGGGAGGACACTCTCACTCTGACTGAGCAGTGACTATGGCATGTCTAGGTTCCCACATAGCGCTGTACACTATATATCTCCAGTGATACCTATGTGTTTCCAGTGCTGGGGGCATAATCACTGAGATATTTGCTTGGTGCTCATTGTTCCTCTGTGAGTATGTACTATGGCCTGGCTAGTGGACTGTCTACAGTTAGTCTGGGCAGTTAGTCTTGTAGGGTGTTGCAGGAGCAGTCTAACTCATGGTGTGAGGCAGTTGAGGTTTTCCAGATCTAACTCCAGCATTATTGCTGGTCTGCCCCACCAACACTGGAGGGCTGTCTTATACCAGCAGGATGGAGTATGCTTCACCAGGGCTTGGGCACCAGTCCCTTACCTACAAAATGGGTGATTGTGGGCCCTTTGGGGGTATATAGTACATACCACTTTGACCTGTAGAGGCACTACTACACAGACCTCATACAAGTCTAGGAACCCCTCTGCCCTGATAACAGGTGCCCATGTCAGCCAGACCCTAACACTGGGTACACACTAATCTGGGTGGTGTCTGGTCCCAGAGGGCCACATGTGACTGCAGAACACAGATAAACACCAAATTACCTTCAGATGCACTGCAAAGCACAACTGTCACATGCAGGTATTGATGGACATGTACAGCAGGACCTATCTCTAGCACCACATGTACCGCGGACCTAGTGCTGGGCGCCCATCCTATCCCTCAGGGTGAACACAGAACCTGCACAATGGCATGGTCTGTAGCTACTCTGTGCCAGTATAACTCACTGTCAGTTCGTCTTTCCAAGCTGAGGCACCGGAGAGGTGCAGACCCCATTTGCTGATCAGTTGTAGACAGCTATTCAGCATGTGCATTGCATCATGGGTACTGGTGGGGTTACCCTATCCTGGCACTCAGAGCAGACAGTTTGTGTGGTGACCTGCAGTCCTTCTGTACCTAGTCATTGCTGTGGGATACACCATGGAGGTATAGCCTACTGGTTAGTACAATGCTGTTCTCGGCAGTGGTCAGGGTTCAATTCCTCATTGTTCACTCCTTTCATGCCTGTCCTATTCAAATAGTTTGCATGCCTGTAACAGTCATATTTTTGCATATCTGTGCTGCCAGCCCATAATACCCTCGCCACAGTTGCTGACATTCCTTCGGTCCATCTATCTGCGTCTGTCAGCTGTGTAGAGTCTTGTCTGCCTGTGCAGGCTGCCACCCCATGTCCTGCACTCCTATCCTTTCCTGCATTGTGCCTCTTCATGCTTGCCTCACCTGTGCCTGATCTGCATGGCATCACCACTCCTCTGTCCACCCATCATTGTAACTATCCTGCCATCTCCGCCTCCACTTGGAGACACATATTCCCATCATCTGCCACCCACTGTCTTTCCAGTACTTTACATTGCCAACACCCTGTGCTGTGGTACAGTTGCCCCCAACATGTTTGTCATCAGTACTGGCAGCCACATGGCACCTTATAAGGCACCTTATAAGGCACCTTACTTATAAGGCACCTTACAAGGCACCTTGTAAGGTGTCTTATAAGGCACCTTGTAATGCGCGTTAGTCTAAGGTGCCTTGTAACGCGCGTTACCTCACACATCTTGCTTTAACGATGCACCGCCCACTCCTTTATATGGGCATCCGTACCATTACCGTGGAACCTAACGCGGGTAACATTACTGCGGTTTAGTAAACATACCCCTTAGTGTCATCTGTGATTCAATGTTTACCCCTCTCAAAATACTCCAAAGAAATGCTGATGCATTTAGCTAATCAGCCAATCTTTTGAAAGTACTCAGCTTTGGTTATAGGAAAAGTTATACTCTTATGTAGGTATATGCATACAAATCATACATAGTATTAATGCATAAGTAATGGCTGGATTATGCTGAGTCATCAGGTACATGCTTCTACACAAGGGTGGCAGAAGCTTGAACACATGTCCACACAAGCATTAGTGAGAAGATGGGAGACTCTGACTGCCTTTTATTATTTATGAAACACTTCCAAATTTGACATTGTAAGTACTTTATAAAAAATAATCATAAATCAACTCTCCATTCATTTTTTTATAAATTAAAAATGTCAACATTTTTGTACAGTCAAAACAAGACTCAAGTCCACATCACAGAGGACCACATCTACAACTAGAAAAGGAGAATATAACAAAATTCCTAGACTGTTAGCCTAAATGTACATTAGACTCCATTATCTTAAACTATACAACCAAACATAGAAAGAAACTATTATTTATTTATTTACATTCTCTTATATACCATGCTATTCTGCATCAGTGCAGTTTACATTGAACAAACTGAAATTACATTGAACAGGGCATTATAACTTGGAGATAACTATTTTACAGGGAAATATGGGCTATGGAGGGTTAAGTGGTTTGCCCAAGAGCACAAGGAGCACCTGTGGGACTAGAAACCCCAGTCCTTCCAGCCCAAGGTTGCTGTCCTCTAGTGGGATTTGAACCCCCAACCTTCTGGCCTGAAGCACCTTGCCCCAACCACTAGGCCACTCTTCTACTCCACATACCAAGCATATCAATCACCCTTCTTTCCCAACCAGAAAACTTTCTAATAAAGCTAGATCAAGGAAAGCATAATGGATTCCCAGAAACACAATCAAACAATTGCAAGGAAATTTTAGGAAGAACATAGCTCCCAAGGCCAACATTCTTGCCCTAAGGCCCAAAAAAGCCTTACAACGAAGTCGCAAAAGCCTGGAGACATCCGTAAAAACATTAATTGGTTGATCACAAAAAGAAACATTTTTAGACTGAAAATGTTTTTTTAAGAATATTAAATGTATCTAGCAGTGAAACAGGTCACTAATAGAGTCACCCTTAAAAGAATTATTTTTATAGAAGATTCCAGGAATGCAGAAAAGTCTAAAGTCTCAGCTTGTGACAGCTGATCCAGACCTTCCGACTCTTTATCCACACTCCGAATCGCTTTTGGCAGGTAATATGTATTAGCAATAGGAATGGGGGTGGGGGTGGGATCAGAAAATAATAAGATCTCTTTCAAATATTTATGAAACAACTGCATGGGAGAGAGAAACCAAATACAAGGAAAATTTAAAAAGTGGAGAATAAGAACTCTTAAGGAATTCTCCAATGGTTCTACCTGCTGATGAACAAGCAGGAAATTGCTAGCAGAGGAGTCAGACACCCCTTGAAGGGTGGAAATCTGTGCCCTCTGTTTAGCATTAATTCCAAAAGCTTAGTCTCCTGCTCAGCCAACAGTAGTAACAGTTTCAATGGATAAAACAGAGATCAAAAGCATTTGTCAAAGCTAATTCTGTGTGGGAGACAACTTGCCAGATATTGTTTAATGATGTATTAGCATGTGGAGGAACTGAGGCTGATGGCAAAACAAAAGACACCGGTTTAGGCAATGGGGCCAACTGCTTCCCGAGTCCAATCCTGACAGTCAAATCATAAGGTTGGTCTGAAGGAGAGGGAGTCACTGTGGATCCACAAAACCCATGGAGAGCCCATGGAAACCCCTAAAGAGGATGCACATCTGGGTAGAGTCACTAAACCCTTGGTGGGAGAAGGTGCAGAAATAGAGTCACCACTCTCCAACTGTTGAAGAAAATCAAAACCAGTTGGAAGAACAAGAATGTTAACATGCTGGTCCATGGGACCGAGTACCATAACAGCTTTAGAGCCTTCCAATAAATGACTCCTCTTCTTTCTCTTCGGCCCCATATAGCAATGACTGTCTTTCTAATGCACCAATGGGGTGCCCAAGGGGCCTGATCAGCCCCTTAGAACGCACCCCTTTGGATCACGCCCCGAGGATGTGCCCACTTCCGCATCCCATGGATGGGATTTGATCTTTATAGGCCCCTTTGGCCCCGACATCACTGGGTGGCTCCTGCGGTGCCGGGAACAACAACTGCTGCAGTCCAGGTGAGTAAAGATGACAATCCTCACCAAGTCTCCCTGGGCCTTGGTCTTTATAGGCCCCTTCAGCCCCGACGTCACGGGGTGGTTCCTGTGGTGCCAGGAACAACAACTGCTGCAGTCCAGATGAGTAACCATAACAATTCTTCTCAACTCTCCATTCATAACTTTTTGTAATGATGATTAACCTGGAGGAAAGGTCCATAAACCATTAGAGGACCTGGGAAATTCACTGCTTACCCCAAGACCATCATTGTAGAACTTGTGTACCTTTTTGAGATCTTACCAGGTACTTGTGACCTGGATTGGTGACTGTTGGAAACAGGATACTAAGTTTGATGGACCTTGGTCTGACCCAGTATGGCATTTCTTATGTTCTGACCTGTTTCCACATCCAGTTCAAACTTCTCCTACTGACCTATAAGTGCATCCATTCTGCTGCTCCTCAGTACTTTTCCTCTCTTATCTCTCTCTACACCCTTCCTTGGGAACTGGCAAATCCCTTCTATCTGTGCCCTACTCTTCCACTGCCAATTCCAGACTTTGATGCTTCAATCTTGCTGCTCCTTATTCCTGGAACAAACTATCTGAATCAGTAGTTCAGGCTCCATTTCTAGCCCTATTCAAATCCAGGCTAAAAACTCACCTCTTCGAGTCTGCTTTTTGATTTTGATCCGCATAGTCTCCTGTTCACTTCCTCTGTGTTGCCTAACCATTCTCCCTGATATGTCTTAGTCCCTAGTTGTTGTATTGCCTGTCTTGACCAGATTGTAAGCTCTGATGAGTAGGGACTGTCTCTTACATGTCTCTGTATAGCGCTGCATATGCCTTGTAGCACTATACAAATGATTAGTAGTAGTAGTAATAGCAGCAGCATGTCAGCAGCGGCTTCTGTACACAAGGCTGTAAGTCTCCATGAGAGTTTCCAGGTGCCAGTATTCATGGATGAGGCTCTCGATGCCGAATCAAAATATCATATGTATTTTCCATACTCCTTTCCTTGACTCACCAGGGATCAGTTGTCATGAGGCTGGAGCTAGGGAAGAAACAGCCTTGAAAAAATCTCCTGATTTGCATAAATCTCAGAAAAATCAGAGAGCGCAGTTCCAGTGTAGCTCAGCCAGAGGGCGCATGAACAGTTACACAATGCCTGAACCCACATGCTCAAGCTCTGAGCACCTTAATGATGAGTGTTTTCACCTGTCCTCAAACTCACAGCGTGCAAGCTGGAAATCTCTTTATAAGGGAAATCAGATGAGCAGAGAGGAAGTACAGAGAGAACAGCTCGAAAGGGAACGAGACGGAGAGCAGTACGGAGACCAAAGGATCCAGTACAGAGACCAGAAAGGGGGCTCAAGAGACCCAGGTGTGCAGCAAGGACGGCAGCAAAGAGTCCAGCACAGAGACTGGGAAGAGAGCTCAGGTACCAGCACAGGAGTGCAGCAGAGAGACCAAGGAGTCCAGCAAAGAGAGGCACCCAGGAGGGTAGCCGACAGACCAACCGGAAGGGTACCAGCGAGGGTACCAGGATTGGTAACAGGAGAAGGAAGGAGGAAAACGGATACAGAGGCAAGTCTCAGCCCTGGGATAAGCCCAGAGAGGCAGCCTGCCTGTTAAAAGAAGTTCTCCAAACACAGACTGGAAATCCACGTCTGGTTTTCCTAGCAGCCTTAATTGTGGAGCAGTGCACAAACAGAGGAAAAGCCACAGAGTAAGCTGAATCCTAGGCGTGGCACTCCACGGAAGATAAGGTATGAGAAGCCTTTTATTCTAAAAGGGACTTTCAATGAAGATAGTTTTATGCAAGTAGACAAACCTCAATACCAGAGAAGAAGCAAAGTTAACTATTTAAAACCACTTTCCAAAAGGGTTCTAGGGAAGTTATGTGATAAGCCCCGGAACTTCTGTGAGCAATTGAAGGACACTGAAAATACTCTAAACATTGAAGAGTGTAGCGAGCCAGAATCAATGGACTTGGATTACAGCTCCAGTGTTCCCATGCCTCACACAGAACCTATGGAATGTAACATTTGCTTAAGAGGTAGCTGCTTGCCATGCTAATTGTACAGTGAAGAAATGACTCTGCAAATGGTGAAGCTGATAACCATTCTGTTCTAATTATGTTTTATTGTTTGGAAAATCCCTTAACCCGGCTAAACAGTCACTTGTACAGCCTACAATATTTAACTGTTTAGTTCATGGTGGAACTTTATTATTGTTTGAGGAAAACATTACCTCCACTTTAAGTTTGTTGTCTCATTTGAACCTAGAGCATTAAGCGGGGAAATAAAGCCTTATTTACCCTCCATTTGGTGTAGTTATTCATTTCAGGGAGCACTACACTACAAGGACCACAATCCTTTGGGTCCTGCAGCTCAAATACTCCCTGATTCAAATTAAATGTCAGCAGACGCCCTTACACTACTACGCCAGTAGGGGTGCCGGCCCGACACAGTATTGCGCAACTTTCTCTGGAGGGAGAAAATACACAAACTTGAGATTACGCATGATGTTCCGCAAGTGCATGCCCAGGAAGAGTTGATAGGACACTATGTGGGATGTGAGCATAACATTCTTAAAAAACTGCCTCCTAAAAGAATCCAAGGTCCTAGCCTCTTTCCAAAGGTGCACCAAAGAGTGCAATTTGGAATTCTTCACTCTTTTGAGAGTGGACTTGATGTGATTGCTATAGCTTTTCAAATCCAGGAACCTTCAGAATTCTGTACATATAGTTGACCGTCTCACTAACAGGAGGCACAGAAAGGGCAGTCTCCTACATTCTCATCTCTAGCCTCTGACGGATATCCGAGTCTCTGCCTGAGCCAATTTCTGCTCTTCTCTGGAGGTGGATCTCCTATGGCAGTATCGATGCACCAATGATCTCCGATGTCTAGGAGATCGATCTCCTCCCCCCCCCCCCCCCCATAATGCACCTGAGACCAATATTGGCCAGGTAGGTACCAGCATTGAGGCTCTTTAGTCTCAATGATGATTCCTCTCTTACAGACAGGTAATGAGCCTTGAGGATAGTCTCAATGCCATGATGCGCCACGTGTTATAAATAGGTTTAAGTCTGGTCTCAACACCAAGGGGTATGTTTACTAAACTGCGGTAATGTCATTCGCGTTAGGTTCCGCGGTAAAGATACAGATGCCCATATAAAGGCGTGGGCGGTGCATCGTTACAGCAAGCTGTATCAGCCAACGCATGTTACAAACTAACGCGCGTTACAAGGTGCCTCATAAGGCACCTTACAAGGCGCCTTGTAAGGTGCCTTGTAGGGTACCTTGTAGGGCGCCTTGTAAGGTGCCTTATAAGTAAGGTGCCTTATAAGGTGCCTTGTAGGGCGCCTTGTAAGGTGCCTTGTAAGGTGCCTTGTAGGGCGCCTTGTAAGGTGCCTTGTAAGGTGCGTTATAAGTAAGTTGCCTTATAAGGTACCTTATTAGGTGCCCTATAAGGTGCCTTGTTAGGTGCCCTATAAGGTGCCTTGTAAGGTGCCTCATAAGGCGCTTTGTAAGGTGCCCTATACAGTAGGGCTCCTTAGACTAAGCAGTGTATTAGGCACCCCTGGACAAGGCACCTTAGAAGGCACCCTGGGTTACGGAACAATAGGTTAAGGTGGCCTAACAAGGTTATGGTGCCCTAGGTTAGTATGGTCTAAGGGCTGCAAGGTGCTTCAGGATGACATGCATGACCTGTGAGGAACAGAGACAGATGTAGCCCTAACACTAGATAGAGCACTCAGGAAAGGCAATGAACAGGTGAGTGAAGGAGGGAGAGCTGGGAACCGCTGGACCTGCCATATCTGAGGCAGCCCATGTGGCTGCCAGTACTGACAAACATGGTGGGGGCAACTGTACCAGAGCACAGGGTATTGGCAATGTAAAGTACTGGAAAGACAGTTGGTGGTAGACGATGGGAACACCTGTCCCCCAGTGGAGGCGGAGGTGGCAGGATAGTTACAATGATGGGTGGACAGAGGAGTGGTGGTGCCATGCAGATCAGACACAGGTGAGGCACGCATGAAGAGGCGCAATGCAGAAAAGGGTAGCAGTGCAGGACATAGGGTGACAGCCTGCACAGGCAGACAGGACTCTACACAGCTGACAGATGCAGATAGACGGACCGAGGGAATGTTGGCAATTGTTTGGCAATTGTGGCGAGGGTATTATGGGCTGGAAGCACAGATCTGCAAAAATATGACCTCTACAGGCATGCACAATATTTGAGTAGGACAGGCATGAGAGGAGGGAACAATGAGGAATTGAACCCATAAACACTGCTCAGAATGGCATTGTATTAACCAGTAGGCTATACCTCCGTGGTGTATGTCACAGCAATGGCTGGGTACAGAAGGACTGCAGGTCACCACACAAACTGTCTGCTCTGAGTGCCAGGATAGGGTAACCCCACCAGTACCCATGATGCAATGCACATGCTGAATAGCTGTCTACAGCTGATCAGCAAATGGGGTCTGCACCTTTCCGGTACCTCAGCTTGGAAAGATGAACTGACAGTGCATGATACTGGCACAGAGTAGCTACAGACCATGTCATTGTGCAGTTTCTGTGTTCTCCCTGAGGGATAGGATGGGTGCCCAGCACTAGGTCCGCAGTACAAGTGGTGCTAGAGATAGGCCATGCTGTACATCCCCATCACTACCAGTGTGTGACAGGTGTTCCTTGCAGTGTCCATTTGGTGCCCATCTTTATCCTGCAGTCACGTGTGGCTCTCAGGGACCAGACACCACCCAGATTAGTGTATACCCTGTGTTTGGGTCTGGCTGACATGGGCACCTGTTATTAGGGCAAAGGGGTTTCCAGACTTGCATGAGGTTTGTGTAGCAGTGCCTTTATAGGTCATAGTGGTATACATTACATACCTCAAAGGGCTCCCGTCACCTGTTTTGTAGGTAAGGGACAGGTGCCCCAGCCCCTGTGAAGCAACCTCTATCCTGCTGGTATAAGGCAGCCCTTCAGGGTTGGTGGGCCAGAGCCATATCTGTGGCTGGGGCAGAGCAGCAGCAATGATGGAGTTAGCTCTAGAAAGCCCCAACTGCCTCACACCACTGTCTGCCAGCCACCAGCTGACAGCACAGTTAGACTGCATCCTATGGCTGTTCCAACCATGCACAGTCTAACTACAGACAGTCCACTAGCCAGTACACTCTCACAGATAAACTATGTGCACCAAGCAGGCATCTCAGTGATTGGTGGCCCAGCACTAGGAACACACAAGTATCACTGGAGACAGATAGTGTAGAGCGCTATGTGGAAACCTAGACGTGCCATGGTCACTGCTCAGAGTGAGTGCCCTCCCAGCATGCCATGCTGTGGCCACCCTGTCCATGCGGCGGTGGTCAGGCACTCACTACAGTGTCCCAGCCATTGCCCCACACCCTGTAAAGATGCATCCTGGCCAATCCGCCCTGTCTGGGCAATACCCACAACAGTTTTCTGCTGCTTTGGGTTTTGCACATGTTGCTCTTGTATCTGCATTGTAGGGTAAGACATAGGGATATGCTCTGCAGGAACCACAGCTGGGGCTTGAACCTGTGGCCCTCTGCTTCTGGACACACTGGCTGGGTGTACTGCACCATACTGTTGCCACAGATGCATGGCAGTCCCTGGGGCTACCTGTTCCTCAGCCAGACCTTTATGTTGCACTGCACACCACGTACTGGTACAGGGCATGGCCTAGGTCCACTGCAGGCAGGTGCCACTGCCCCTCCAGCATGGGCACACATCCCCCATACCATGCTGACAGGACCATATGCTGTCGGTGCTGGTAGGGCACAGTCCCAGGCCATCCACTGTGTGGGTAGGTGGTCGCCTAAGGAGCGGGGTCTGGGGCATGGGGCATACTTGAGCATCCTCACATCCCCCCCCCCCATCACTGCCTACCAATAGTCTGTCCCTTCTGCTTGGGGGATGGTTGGCTGGGTGGATGTCAGGTCAGTGCCCTGGCAACTGTTAGCTTGGGTGGACCAGGTAGATGTAGGTGGATTGTGTTTGGCCTTGGTCAGCTGCTGTCATGCTGATTTCCGGTTTCTATGTTCCTATGTGCCACCTAGGTGCCCGCCTAGTCTACCCTGTGCCCCAGCTGCCCCCGCTACATGTCCTGCCTGCAGCCCTCTATGCCCCACTTGCACCATCGCCATAGTGGCCTTTCATACTTGGACACTATGCTGTTGCTGGAAATGGAGCACTACTATCACGTTTCTTGGGCTCCCTGTCTATGCTGTATATTGCTGACACTGAAATGGTTTCTCCCTCCTGCAAATGTGCATCTAACGGCAGGTTTTCATTCGCGGTAGGATTCATCCCTTCATTTCAGCGCATTAGTGTGCCTCTCCCCGCCCATTCCCCGCCCATTCACCCATTCCCCCCGCCCTCTCTCCACCCTCGGTGGTGTTTACCGCGGCTGGGAACGTTAACGATCGTTAGGTAACGTTAACGCGCGTTAACGTTACATACTGCGCGTTAATGTTACCTAACGTTCGTTAACATTACATACCGCACGGTCTGTAACGTTACCGCAGTTTAGTAAACATGCCCCCAAGTTTGGGCATGTCTGTCCTTAAAGGCTATCAGTTTGAGTTTTGGAGAGCCCTGGATGTTTTCACTAGCCTTGTCCCTGATGTCTAACATCACATCTTGCTCTTCAGGAGCACTGGTGATGCAGGATCTGTAGTAGCCCATGCACAGAGATATCTGTGCAGATCGCAGATGTAATGTCCACCATCTCCCCACACTTGCATTATGGACTCCCTTTCCTTATCCTTCAATATCTGAGAAAAAAGTCTGCTGGCGCTGAATTAATCTAAGCCTCACAATGCCCTAGGGTCAGTCCACTTGGATGAATTTCCCCTAGGGTCAGTCCTACACCTGGGACATAATCCTAGTTTGGAACCAAAGTGATATAGATATTCAGAGCCCTTAGCTGGCTGACTAAGAACACTGACCGCAATATTCAGCAGCCAATGTTCCCTCTAATTTTCTGTAGGCTGTGTGCGCATAAAATATCAGCTGTGTGCAGCTTTTGAAGGAAGGTTAAATTTTTGTGCACCACATAATGACACTCGGAGTTATATACTTTAAAATTTGACTACACATCAGAATACAGTATGTACACCATATTGATTTTAAAGAAATTAAATGAAAATAGACGATTACTAAATGAAGCAGGAAATTTCTAGTAATTACAATCATAACTTTTAAATTTTAAGACGTCTGTGTTGTTTTCTATCAGAATCAGAGCCATAATTTTTGTGCGCTCTGTTGTAAAGTATGTGCACTCGCTCGGCAAGGTGTGTGCGCGCGCACACGCGCACAGCTTAGAGGGAACAGTGTCAGCAGCGTTATCTGGAGGGTGCCACTGAATATCTCCACATACCACCTCGGTAGTATGCGGTCAGTGCAGGGGAAAGAGACTTCCTCAGGCAGGGCTTGCAATGCTCTTGAGGAAGCATGAGATCTCTCCTCTGAGAAGTACTCTGAGTCATATTCAGACTCCCATGAGCAAGGTGGGACATCGACGGTGTCAGCGCTAACTGGATAAATGGCAACTTTATCCGGTTAGCAGGATTTTCAGTTGCCATCTATCTGGCTAACTTAGGTTGCTTGAAAAACTGTCCTAAGTTGGAAAACATAGAAAACAATGGCAGATAAAGACCATACAGCCTACCCAATCTGCCCATCCATAAGAACCTTTAAGCTCTACAATCCCTTTCTCTCCCTCAGAGATTTGTCCTGTACTTTCTTGACTTCAAGGAGTGGAGGAGTAGCCTAGTGGTTAGAGCACTGGCTTAGTAACCAAGCAACCAGGGTTTGATTCCCACTAGCACTCCTTTTGGCCTTGGGCAAGTCACTTAACCCTCCACTGCCTCAGAAGAAAGGCCTGGCAATCTACTTCTGGTGACACTGCCAAGAAAACCCAGGAGCTTCTGGGTTGTCTGGAGTGACTCAAAGGCACACATTGCAATTTTTTTTCTTGAATTCAAATGCAGTCCTTATCTCCACCACTTCCAACTGGGAGAATATTCAATGCATCCACCACCCTTTCCGTAAAGAGATATTTCCTTAGATTACTCATGATTCTGTCCCTTTTCACCTTCATCTTATGACCCCTCATTCGAGAGCTTCCTGTCAACTGGAAGAGGGCCACCTCTTCTTCATTTATTCTATGAAGGTATTTAAATGTTTCTATCATATCACCCCTCTCCTGCCTTTCCTCCAAAGTATACACATTGAGATCTTTAAGCCTATACCTATATACCTTGTGACGAAAATCACTGACCATTTTAGGAGGCACCTCTGGACCGACTCCATCATGGTTATATCCCTCTGAAGGTGTAGTCTACAGAATTGTGCACGGCTGGATAAGTGACGGCTGAAAATGTGGCTAACTGAATAAAGTAGCCATTTCTCTGGTTAGTGCCACTCAGCCCAGATTTTCAGCGGCAATTCCTATCTGGATATTGCTGCTGGGCAGGGCCGGCCCGTCTATTGAGCGAGAATGTTTTTTGCATAGGGCCCCGCGTTTCAGGGGGCCCTGCGCGAAGAATATTCTGCATAGGCAGCGGCAGGATTGAGTGTCCGCGGGGACCACCCTGCCTGGCAGAGTCCTCCCTCCCTGCATCACCTCCCTCTCACGCTGGCTTTCAGAGCCGCGAAGGGAGAGTTTTCCTTTCGCAGCTGTTTTAAGCCTGCCGGGGCTGATGGGAAACAGGAAATGCCTGTTTCCCATCAGCCCCAGCGGGCTTAACAGAGCCACGAGGGAGAAACTCTCTCTTCGCAGCTCTAAAAGCCAGCGTGAGAGGGAGGTGATGCAGGGAGGGAGGACCCTGCCGGGCAGGGGGGCCCCGTGGACACTCGATCCTGCCGCTGCAACGGCAGCAGCAGCAGCCAGCTTTTCTTTTTTTTGTTTAATTTTGCTGATGGGGGGGAGGGGGTTAGGACTGGCTATGGGCTGATGAGGGGGTTAGGACTGGTAATGGGCTATGGGGGGGGCTAAAACTGAAAATGGCGTGAGGGGGCGTTAGGACTGTAATGGGCTATGGGGGAGGCTAAAACTGAAAATGGAGTGATGGGGTTAGGACTGGTAATGGGCTGATGGGGGGTTAGGATTGGCAATGAGCTATGGGGGGAGGGCTAGGACTGGAAATGGGCTGATGGGGGGGTTAGGACTTGAGGTGGGCTGATGGGGTTAGGACTGGTAATGGGCTGTGGGCTGATGGGTGGTTAGGACTGGTAATGGGCTATTGGGGGGGCTAAGACTGGAAATGGGCTGATGGGGTTAGGACTGGAAGTGGGCTAATGGGGGGCTAAGACTGAAAATGGGGCGATAAGGGGGTTAGGACTGGAAGTGGGCTGATGGGGGGCTTAGGACTGATAATGGGTTGGGGGGTTGCTAGGACTGGAAAAGGGCTGAGTGGAAGGGGAGGCTTGAACTGCAAATAGCTGATGGGGACGGGGGCTTGGAATGGAAATGGGCTGAGTGGAGGGGAGCTAGGATTTGACATGGGCTGATGGTGGAGCTAGGAAAGGACTAGAAATGGGCTGATGGGTGGCTGGGATTGGAAATGAGCTGATGGAGGGACTCGGATAGGACTGGAAATGGATGGGGGAGCTAGGACTGGACATGGGCTGATGGGGGGGCTAGGACTGGAAATGGGCTGATGCGGGGCCTTGAAGGGAGCGGATGCTGGGTGGGGCTGGAACTAGAAGGGAGCTGATTTTGGGGGAGGATTAGAATGGGATGGGGCTGGGAGGGTGAAATGGAGAGGGGAAAAATATTTTGTGTGGGAGGGAAGAAAAATCTACAATTGGCCGGGTATTGGGAGAGTAAGTGGGGATTGAGGATGGAGGGATAAAATTTGAGTGGATGAAATAGGAATGAGGAAAGAGGAAAAGGAGAAAGATTAGTATGTTAAAGCAGATGTAGAGAGAGAATGGAAAAAACTAGAAGAGCGAAGAAAGGACAAATGGACAGCAGACGATGGAGAGTTAGCAGAAGACACGAAGGAACCAGAAGAAAGTGGCTGGAGCAATTGCAACTGAAAAAAAATGCACAAAAGGTAGAAAGATATCTCTTTATTTTGAATTTATTAACTGGAATATGTCAGCTCTGGGAAATGTGCATCATTAACGTCTGCACTTTGTTTAGAGGAAATTAATTTATAGTTTTATTTCTATAGTGTTGTTGCACATTCCAAGTTTGGCTTTTGGGGTTCTCAGTTTAATTATTGTCTTCCTGTTTCTAAATTGTGATTCCTTGTTTGGTGATAGTCTATGTTCTGTATATGTAACTGAGCTGAGGCATTCTGTTTATGTAATTCCTTTTTGACATTGTCACTTGTTCTCTTTCCCCAGTAGGTCATGTATTGTTATTCTCTGAAATGTATTGGTTTAATATTTGCAGTGTTGCCTTTTGATAGGTAGGGTTTGGTGCTTTGCGAGTCCTGGTAGTGCTGTTATGATACGGCGGGTTTGCTATGGGTTCTAAATGGGCAGTGTTTGTAGTAGTTCCTAATGTGCCTGGCGGTTGGCAATGGATTATAGTAATGTAGAAATCTTTTAGTCTTTCTTTATCCATACACGCATTAAGAGGCATGTTTAATAAAAGTTAGTGTATGGTAACATTATGCAAATGAGGCCCCTTATGCAAATGAGTCCCCGCACTTAGTCTCTGCACATGGCCCCGCACCCCCCTTGGGCCGCCCCTGCTGCTGGATATCCTGCTGACATTTAAGTGCCATGGCAGATTGCCATAGCATTTGAATGTCAGCCATTTTTTTTATTTTATTGTTTATTGAATTTTATACAATACATCAAAATGTAATCTAGAACAGAAAAGAAAGACAATGGATAAACATTATAAAGATATATAAATAGGAAATCAGCCCAAAGATCTCTTGTAGTCCACATAAAAGATAGGAGAGGGGGTACAACCACCTGAGGTAGGATAAAACTCAAGCATCATTGAAGAAACAACAATATACAAAACTTAAGGTAGTCGCTGAGCTTACCCCAGGCTAACCAAAAATGGAGTTAACAACATTTCTATGGCACAGAGAAAGCAGGCAACTTGGCATTTATAAAGGTAGCTAGGTCAACAGGCTGGAAAAAACCATATCTAACAGCCACCAAATATTTACAGGGGAATCTTAAATAAAAAGACCCCCCCAAGTTGCAACACTCCAGATTTATGAAGGAGGAATTGCTTCCTCCTCTTTTGCATCAATTTAGCAATATCAGGAAACATGGAAATTGTATAACCACAAAACGTTTCCAGTCTCCTCTTAAAGAACATTTTAAGTAACCACTCTTTATCTGTGACCAAAGCACAAGAAACCAGCAAAGCAGGAGAATTATAGACCTCAGCACCAGAACCTTCCAGCAGCTTGGACACATTTAACACTTCTAAATTAGTGTCCTCTTTTGAAGTCTCCGGCTCTTTCTTCCCCATTGGGAAATAATATACATTAGTTAGGGGTGGTATCAGTTCTTGTGGAACTCTTAAAACTTCCGCCAGATCCGCTTAAACATATCAAGGGTCGAGATCCCCCTAATCCTGAGGAAGTTCAGGACCCTCAGATGCGTTGCCTCTGCAGAATTCTCCAAAACATCCAACTTATATCGCTGGGCCACATTATCTTTAACTAAGTCAGAGTTTAAATCAGAAAGTCTTGCCAGTTGACCTCCATGATCTTCCACTTGTGATTTAACATTATCCAGAGTACTCACAGTAGTATCAATCCAGTCTGAATTCTCCTGGATTCTAGTAGAGAGGGCTAAAGTTTGTCTGGTCACAGAATCAAAGAGTGAAACAATAGCCTCCCATATCACCTCCAAAGTGAAAACCTGCAGTTTAACAGGCAGAATTGTCACTGGAGTGGAAGTTGCAGCAGAGGGAAACTGAAATAACCTCCCTTCAGCATCTGGATTACTGGCCATCAGTGCTTCTACCTGCTGCAATAGACCCGGTTGACCCGAAATGCATACAGCATCCCCTCTAATGGCAGCCAGCCCCTCCCCGACATGCGAGGGAGGTGGTTCCCGACCTGCAGGCGTGGGAAGCAGTAAACCAGGGAATGGCAGCGATGTTTTCACATCAGGAGACAATGAGATCTCAGTGTCTGAATGCAATGGCAAACTCTCCTCCTCTGTCACGGCCAAGCCTGAACGAATCTCCTGCTTCATCGTCTGGGTAACTTCTACAAAACGATCCATCAGACCGCTGACAGAAGGCTGGGGTTCCGAAGGAAAGACCCTCACCTTCCATTTCCATTTAGGCATCACGTATGAGGAAACAGCTCAGCGGCCATCTTACTTCCTCCCATTTCCCCTGAATTTCAGCCATTTTGAAAATCAGCCCCATGCAGTATATTATTTAAGAGCTTTCAGGACTTAGACGGTCTTGGTCTTAATATACAGAAATTCCATTTTAACAGTTTTTTTCTGTCAGTGGAAATGGACTCTTCGAAAATTGCCTACTCCATAATTAGGTAAAAGTATACACATTACAACAGGACACAAGATTTTCACTTCCATTCAGTGAAGATATTCCTGGGGGTGGGGTAACCACAGGGATTGCAAGAATGCACATGCGTTTGTATTTTCAAAAGTATATATGTTATTTTAGTTGGAAAAACATACCCATAGAGAAAGAAGGAACAAGTGCCTGCAGCTACTTTTTCTGTAGACACTTGTGCGTGCATTCTCTTGGAAAGCTAGGGCAGAGTCCATGGGGTATCAAGTACTCTCAGACTTTGCATCAGTGCAAGCAGTATGACATGCCCAGTCTACTAAAATCATGAGATGACGAATACAGTGATTTTGAAGTGGCCATGTTAAACTGAATGTGGCCACTCTTAACACCACTGCCCCCTGCAGCCTGCATTAATGTCCTGAAAAATATGAGCCTGGTAAAATGAGTTGCAGAGGACCTGGTACAAGAAAGAGTCAGGTGGATGTCCTTAAATGCAGATGTTGTCTATTCCCCACCCACTAAGATAATCCCCAACCGCTGCCTACGAAAAGTAGTCTTGTGGTTCCTCATCCCTGAACACTAAAGGGGTCATTCAAATCCAAAATGCTGCTGCTGACACTCTAAAACCGGGGATAGGCAATTCTCAGCCTCCATAGACGACAGTGAACTCAGGAATCCTCAGAGAATATGCACAAGATAGATTTGCATACAATTGAAACCACATGCGTGCAAACCTAAGTCATGCATATTCGTTAGGGATATCCCAGAAACCTGAGTGAATTGAGGTCCACAACTGACTGCAGGTTTCCTACCTCACCTCTGAAGTCCACACCAAAGCATGCAGGTCAGAGAGTTATCACTGGAGAACGTTTGTTAGAAGGAAGATGGGGATTTAGACCTGGGAGGCATGAGTGAACTTAGCAAACTTAATAGGATGCTTAAACTATACTTTTTATTTATTTATTTATTTATTTATTTTTGAGTTGTGATTGACTTTGCAGTCTTAGGTAGACAGTGTTTTTTTTAATTTTGGTTTTATTTTTAAGAGTTTCCAAATATACATTCCAGAAAATGAAGGAAAAACATCCAAACAGATCAAAAAGAAAAAAGTGGAAAAAAATTACAAAATAGTAAATAAGGTAGTAAAGCCCACATAACTGAGGACCAGCATTCAGTTATGCAATAGCTAATAAAGAAAAGGAAACAAAGCCAATAGGCCACATATGGAGGACAACTATGATTACAAGTACACCAGAAGAGCAAAAATAGCAAACCAACTACTTCTGTCGATCTGTGAAAAACCATTCTAACTGGGAGATATCCAAGAACACAAAAGTGTTCCCTTGCAAGTTCAAAATACACTTGCAGGGGGAACCTAAGGAAGAAAGTAGCCCTGATTGCCAAAACCCAAGGCCTCAATTCTAAAAACTGCTTCCTACGAATTTGGGTAGAACGTGTCACATCTGGAAAGACGTTCAGTTTCTTACCATAGAAGAAAACATCTTTATATTTAAAGAAGGCCTTGAGGATCCTCAGCTTAACTGCCCCAGTGGAAAATGTCACTAAAAGCGTATTATGCTTAGACATTATATCCTTGGAATCCGCCACAGAGGCAATTAAATTTTGTCTTACTGAGGGACGAAGCTCATCTAAATTCACTTCAGTGGACGAAACCACCTGTGATCTAGTGGGGTTGTAAAAAGCTTGTACAATTTCCTTTGGATCGGTAATTTTCAAACTTCATTGAAATACTTAACTAAAGAAATGTTGGCAGAAAGTAAATGAGTTACTGGAAAATTCAAGAACTGGAGATTCCTGGATCTAGAGGAAGTCTCCAAGGCTTCTAATTTAGCATGCACTATAAGAGATTCCTTAATATGTGCCACTTTCAAAGAGGAAATAGATTGAACCTGAGAGTCAACCTTAGCCAGGGACCAGTCCAAAGAAAAAAAGTATAGTATCTAAATCTTGCAGTTTATCTGCAGTCTCCTGCATAAACCTACACAAAGATGCAACCGTTGAGCTAAATTTAAGATTAATACTTTTAAATGCGGCTTTTAGACCTTTAAGAGTGATCTCTTCCAAAGACGCCACATCCAGGGATTCAGGAGCTTCAAAGAAGGCAGTGGTAAGCCTCACAGGTATCAACACACAATAGTACATTCAGTATTAATACCTAATGAGATCATTAGCATTGTCAAAGCACAGAGGATCTCTGAGGGGATGTAGAGTTCAGTATATGGAATGGATGGGCAGACTGGATAGGCTGGACAGTCTTTATCTGCTGTCATTTTTCTGTGTTCCTAGGTTTCTATGTGCATGCATGCTAGTATCATTTGGGAGCCAGCAATAGCTCTAATATGCTTACAAATGGTGCTTGTTGATGCACTTAGTATGTGGGTATTAGCAAATGGCTTCTCTAACGTGAACCCTAATTCTAACACCTCTTAGTACATTGACCCCCCAAGTATTTGAATGTTAAGGAAATGAAATTGTAAAACCCCTCTAGATAGAAAGGATAGAAGTTTAAATGTTAGTACTGATTACATTTTGTAAGATTAATGTAGACTGTTTTCTAATGGAAATAGAGCATTTACTCTGATTTGTGGGGTAATCTTTACTGCAAGTAAAACGAACAAAGCATTATATATATGCATTAGAATTTACATTATGTCTATATTATCTGCTTGTGAATTCAAAGATGAATGCCTCTCTTAAATTCCCAAATGACTAGTTGTTTGCATAAACTTGAGATACCAGAGTACAGCACTCACCATTCAAAAAAAAATATCTCCAGTTACCAGGCAACAGCTGTGGTGATAATTCGCAGTAATGCGGTCTTAGAAGTCATCCTTTTTAATGCATTTTAATGAATGCAAGGATGCAGAAACACAGTTCTGAGGAAAGTACAAAGGAATGAAAATTGTCCACTTGTTGTGGTAGAACTTTCAGTTGCTATCTGAAGCTCTAAGGCAGCTATTTCTCCTCTGTGAACATAACGTCTTTCAGATGATAAATGTCATTACAGTGATGTTGATTTTTTCTCTAGATCATTTGCTGTGATGAACCTATTATATTGCATCTTCCAGCATGGAGAAAAATCTCTCTAGAACACCTAGCCTTGCAATAAAACCCATCAGGTCAGAAAGTTCAGCTTTAGGACAGCAAGATTGTTGTTGTTAAATGCCGGTTGAGTCTGTTGACCTTTGGCGGTCCTGTGGATAGTTGTCCATGTTGCAACTATCCACTGGATTTTCTTGGCAAGGCACGACTGGAAGTAGATTGTCAGGCCTTTCTTCCATAGCAGGGTACAGAATTCACAAAATCTACTGTGGCTATGAGAAGCATTTTAGAAAGGATGTCCAGGTGCAATGTGGGATGTCAAAGCCTGACGTCTGAAAAAGAAAAAATCAGGCCCGTCCAGGTGCAGGCACGATTTCACAAACCTGAACATGCCTGATATGGATATCTGTGGGGGCGTCTACATAGACATCCCCAGAATAGGATTCCAGAACCCGGATGTCTAGGAATAACTGAATAGGTAGTGTATTGGGCTAGGACCAAGGAAGCCAGGGTTCAAATTCCACTACTGCTATCGCTGTGATTGTGCTGAGTTCCAGGGATGAGGAAGTGCTTTCTTCTCTACACCCTCTGGGTGTTGTTCAGCCAAAACTAGCACTTTCCCAATGCTTGTCCGTACCTGGAGCAGGTCTAAACTTAGACACGACTCCAGACATCTAGGGCATTTCTGAGATCAGGCAGCAACGTCCAGGTTCCTGGGAAAGCCCTAGCCATGCCCCCATTCAAACTTGGATGTCCACAGACCAGGCTTCTAAAATGGCTTCTCTGTGTTTGGACATCTCTATGCCTATTTTCAGCCATCCAAAATGCAACTAGGGCTTCCAAAATAACCCCCTATAACTACTTAAGTTGATATCTTTCAAAAGAAACTGAATAGCTCAAACATAGGGGTATGTTTACTAAACCCTCTTAACGTGCGCGCCGCATTAGTGTGCAGGATGCCATAAAAGGAGTGGGCGGTCCGGTCAAAAGTAGGAAAATGGGAATAACGCGTGCTAACGCGCACAGTGGCACACATTATCAGGCGAAATGCCACTCAGCGCATTAGCGTGCAGTAATCTCAAGTAGGAGCCCAAACATACACACATAGAAACAGAGGTATAGCACAATGGTTAATACACCAACTGAGGATAGAGGGGTCATGAGTTTGATCCCCCAGTGTGCCTAATACATAAGGCTGGCCGAGGCATCAGCTTTGACATGTAAGTACTGTTTCCTGAGGCATTTTATTTGTATTTTAATTATTGCTGCCAGCAAACACACCCTCACGTGCCGTAACCTAAGGTGCCGCATAAGGCACCCTATAAGGCACCCCATAGGGCACATTATAAAGTGCACTGTCTGCCACGGCACCCTATAATGTTCCCTATAGGGCACCCTATAAGGCGCTCCATAGGACACCTTATAAGGCACTTTATACGGACTGTAACCATAAGGTGCCTCGGAAGGCGCTTTATAGGGTGCCCTATAAGGCGCCTTATAGGGCGCCTTCTGAGGCACCTTATGGTTACAGTACCCTGAGGGTGTTTTGCTGGCAGCACTAATGTACATTAAAAAAAGACAATGCTTTGGACAGCCCTATCAAATAACCCCTACTGTGGGTTTGAACCCATGACCTCTGGCTCCACAAGTAGTGAAGTAGCCAGTGGGCTACAGCTCCATAGCTGCTAGCAAGCCCCTGGCTGGCTGCAGAAGGACTGCACGTCACCACACAAACAGTCTGCTGTGGTCACCAGGACAGGGTTAACCCACCCATACCCATGATGCACTGCACATGCAAATCAGCAGTCTACAGATAACCACAGGATGGGGTATGCACCCCCACACCACCTCAGCCTGGTAGGGAGTACTGACCGTGTGTGGTACTGGCACAGAGTAGCTACACACCGTCACATTGTGCAGGTACTGCACTCACCCTGAGGGTTAGGTGGGGCGCCCAGCACCAGTTCCACAGCAGAGATAGGCTATGCTGCGGTTCCCCAGCAGTGCTAATGTGTGAGATAGGTAGTTTCTGCAGACACACCTTGGATATATCTGTATGTCTCAGTCAGGTTTAGCCCCTATGGACCCCTAGGAGGATTATGTACCACCACCCTCCTCCTCCTCCTCCAGGGCTGAGGGTGGTAAACAGGGTCTCCCACCAAAAGATCCACATTCTACCTCCCTGCAATGGTGGCAGTAGAGGGAACCATCAACCCCAGTCCTGCTGGAGAACAGACACTCTACAGGGCAGTCAATGCAGCTCTGTACACATCCATAACACAATAGCAGTCAGACATTAGGCCTGGATATGCTAAGCTGCACCCCCACCCCTATTTGATATTCACCTGCAGCAAGCCTTCAGCCGCTGCACGGCGTTCCATCAAGACACATACCAGCTGCAGACAGTCTGCTAGCTAGTCCATAGTGCATGTTCCTGATGGAAATGCATGTACCCAGAACTGGGATGTCAGCATACACACCAAGCAGATAAGTAAATAACTGGGCCCCAAAAGAGAACTCATAAATATCACATGAGAAAAATGCTATATAGCACTATGGGGGAGCCTAGCCATGCCATGGTCACTGCTCAGTCAGGGTGAGAGTGATCTCCCAGCAGAACATGCTGTGGCCACCCTGTCTGTGCAGGTGGTGGCCGGGCACTACAATATCCCAGCCAGTGCCCTATGCCCTGTGCAGATGCATCCTGGCCAGGCCACCCTGTCCGGGCTATACCCATGGTACATTGCTCCTCATTATGCACATTGGCAGGCCAATACTGGCAACAGTGCTGGCAGTGTGGGCTGTGGAGGGTGTTTGCAGCCACCACACACTGGATAGACAGACACACACTCCCACACCTATGCCAGCATTGTGCTACTATAGAGGTGTTGAGCAGCCCTGGCCACCACACCAGTCCTGGGCACAGTGCAGGCATGGATTTTCTACGCAATACTGGTGGGGGTCACTCCCCAGGGTGGTAAACACTGTCAGAGACCAGACCTGAAGCACACACCACAGACATCAGAAAGGTTGCTATGATGGAGCTCAATCAGCAAACTGTGCTTAACGTAGGAATTGCTATCTGCCAGTAATCATAGCAAACTTTTAATAGCTGTGTACCGTATTCCCAGGTGTAGGGTGGCATTGCTAAGGTATGCAAGTGCTAGTATTGGGAGATGCACGCAGGGCCCAATGTCCTGCCTCTCCAGGAGGCATTGGCTAATGGAGCCTGTGGGTGTGGGTGTGTCTGCCCCTGTTGGCTGCTGCTTTACGGCAGAGGTTCCCAACTCCAGTCCTGGTGTGCCAAACACTGTTCGGGTTTTCATGCTGTCCCTCATGAATATGCATGAGATACATCTGCATACCATGGGGTGGTGCATAAATATGCAGCACAGGCATCTTTATTAGAGGCAACATGGAACCTGAATGGTGTTTGGCCCTCCAGGACTGCATTTGGGAGACTCTGCTCTAGGTAATGCGCCTGTTTATGGTGTCTTTGCTCTGTAGGATAAAATGTAGGTTTTTTGGGCATGTTTACGTCATCTGCAATAAAGGCTCTGTCTATATTAGCACGTTGTAGTAGTGGGTAAAATATGGGGACTGGGTTGGCAGGCACCATAGCTGGGACTTGAACCTGTGACCTTCTGCCTCCAAACACACTGGTTGTGTGCACTGCACCACTGTGTTGCCACAGAGACTGTGCATTCTCTGGTGATACCATGACTGTTTTTCCGGCAGGGCCTGTCTGTTGCAGTGCTGCCGCTGCTCCCTCCACCACCAGTACCCCTGTGCCACCATGCTGACATGCCCTTGTGCTGGTGGTGTGCAGTCTCAAGCCATCCAGTGTGCAGGTAGGCGGCTGACTATGGTTCGTGTTCTGGGGTAGGGGTGCCTGCATAGACGTCCACGCTTCCCCCCAACACCGCCTGCCAATGTTCTGTGCCCTTGGAGGTACCTGTTGGGTACTATCCCCTGTGACACTGTGATAAACACTCTCGTGCCCATGTTGGGCCCTCATCAGTTGCTGTCTGGCTGCTGTACAGTTTCAGCATTCCTAAGTGCCACCTAGGCATCTGCCTAGTCCGCACTGTGCCCCAGCTGCACCACAGCATGTGCCGCCTGCAGCCCTCTGTATCCCCTTTCCCAGCATCTGTCCAGTTGCCCATTCCGACATGCCCGCCCTGCTGTTGTGGAACATGTGCATGCCATAGGAAACCTGTCCAATGGAGAGGGAAACCCTAATCCAGGGGTCGGCAACCCGCGGCTCCGGAGCCGCATGCGGCTCTTTCTCACCTTTGCCGCGGCTCCGGAGCACACTGCCCGCCCGGTGACAGGCAATAGTGTTGTAAAGATGTATTTAAACGTGGCGTTATGGGCTCCCTCCATGTCAGCTCCCTCCCTTCTTCTGCAGCCGCGGCTCCCTGCCTCTTAGGGAACCGCGGCTGCAGAAGAAGGGAGGGGAGCTGACATGGAGGGAGGGAGCAGATATGGATGGATGGAGGGAGGGGGGCTGACATGGAGGGAGGGAGCTGATATGGATGGAGGGAGGGGGCTGACATGGAGGGATGGAGGGGGCTGACATGGAGGGAGGGGGGCTGACATGGAGGGATGGAGGGGGCTGACATGGAGGGAGGGAGCTGATATGGATGGAGGGAGGGGGGCTGACATGGAGGGATGGGGGGGGCTGACATGGAGGGAGGGGGGCTGACATGGAGGGATGGAGGGGGCTGACATGGAGGGAGGGAGCTGATATGGATGGAGGGAGGGGGGCTGACATGGAGGGATGGAGGGGGCTGACATGGAGGGAGGGGGGCTGACATGGAGGGAGGGAGCAGATATGGATGGATGGAGGGAGGGGGGCTGACATGGAGGGATGGAGGGGGCTGACATGGAGGGAGGGGGCTGACATGGAGGGAGGGAGCTGATATGGATGGATGGAGGGAGGGCGCTGATATGGATGGTGGGCGGGGGGCTGACAGGGAGGGCTGGTGGGGGCTGACATGGAGGGAGGGAGCTGATATGGATGGATGGAGGGAGGGGGGCTGACATGGAGGGAGGGAGCTGATATGGATGGAGGGAGGGGGGCTGACATGGAGGGATGGAAGGGGCTGACATGGAGGGAGGGAGCTGATATGGATGGAGGGAGGGGGGCTGAAATGGAGGGAGGGAGCTGATCTGGATGGAGGGAGGGGGGGGCTTACAGGGAGGGAGGGGGGGGCTGACATGGAGGGAGGGAGCAGATATGGATGGATGGAGGGAGGCGGGCTGACATGGAGAGAGGGAGCTGATATGGATGGAGGGAGGGAGGGGGCTGACATGGAGGGATGGAGCACTGGTAATGGGGTTGAGGGGACTAGCACTGGAAATGAGCTGATTAGGGGAGGCTAGGACTGGTAATGAGCTGATGGGGGGTAGGACTGGTATTGGGCTGATTAGGGGAGGCTAGCCCGGGTCATGGGGTTGAGGGGGGATTAGCACTGGAAGCGAGCTGATGGGGGGCTTTGACTGGGCATGGGCTGATTGTGGGGAGGGGAGGATAGAGCTGCTGGCCCTGGAAGATAACTGGGGGCTAAGGCTACAAATGGGCTGATATGAGGGGATGGGAGAATGGAACTGGATCTGAGAGGGGCTGCCATGGTATTTGTACTAGAAGGGACTGGTCAGTGGGGAAGGAGGGGGACTGGAAGGAAATGGACACCAGTGGCAATCATGGGAATGCAAGTTGACATTGGAAGGTACTGGGAGTGAGGACTGGAAAGGAGCTTATATTGGGGAGGGTTACTGGGACTGGAAATAGGCTGATGGAAAGAAGTGAAGAAAACGAAAGAAGAGATAAGAAATGGCAGATGGACCATAGACCACAGAAAGAGAGCTAAGAGAAGACAGGAAAGCAGAAGCCTCAGATCGGGACCAGCATGATCAAAGAATAAATTGGTCAGACAACAAAGGTAGAAAAAATAATTTTATTTCATATTAGTGATTTGACTACAAAATCATCATAATTTTGAAATCAAATATTGTTACTTGTTGTTGTGATATTTTCTGGCGTATTTTTTTTGGTGTGCGAAGGAAGAGGGGTAGTCTTATACGACGAGTATAGGCCAAACACCTATATTTTAACAGGAAAAGTAGGGGGTCGTATATAGCATTAAGGTAAGAAACAATATATGCAGTGTTAGATTTGTTTTAAATGTCGCAATGGTTTTGCGGCTCCCAATTTTTTTTTTTCCCTTCGGAAACGGGTCCAAGTGGCTCTTTATGTCTTAAAGGTTGCAGACCCCTGCCCTAATCAGTGCTATTTCACTGTGGGATCATTCACCTTGTATGGGGACGGAGCGTAGATCCTTCCAAAATTCATAGCTTTTTTGTGGGGCTTTCTTGGGAGTGTTTTTTGATGTTTCCCATTACTATCACTATTGCCCAGCTTGATTATGATTTTTTTTTATTTTGTTGGGGTCATTTTCAATGTTTATTTGCACTTTTGTTCCGTGCACATGTATCACACTTATCACTTTTTTGTAGGTTTCCCTGGTTTTGCTGTACATTGCTGACAGAAATGGATTCTTTTCCCTTTAAATCAGCTCTAACGCGAGGTTTTCACTTGCGTTAGTTTTGGCCTCGAATTTCACATCGTTAGTGTGCGGGGAGCCTCTCCCCTCCCACTCTCCACCCATTGACCCCTTCTCTCCGCCCCTGGGGAGCCTTCCTCCGCCCTCTGGGAGCCTTTCCCCGCCTTCAGCGCTTGTTTGCGCCTCTGCGCACGTGAGCGCGCACTAAGCCACATTTGTGCCCCATAAAGCGTCATTATCGCGCGCTAAGGTACCTTAGTGCACGATAATTGCACAGCGCGCACGTTAAGAAGGTCTTAATGTGCGTTCTGACACGTTAGCGCGCGATAAGGCACCTTATCGTGTGATAAGGCACCTTATCGCGTGCTAACGCGCTCAGCGGCACTCAGCAGCGCAAACAAGTGCTGAAGGCGGAGTAAAGGTTCCCTGAGGGTGGAGGAAGGCTCCCCAGTGGTGGAGAGAAGGGGTCAATGGGTGGAGAGTGGGAGGGAAGAGGCTCCCTGCATACTAACGCTGTGGATTTTGGGGCTGAAAACTAACGCCAGTGAAACCCTGACGTTAGAGTAGATTTAAAGGGAAGAGAAACCATTTCCGTCAGCAATGTACAGCAAAGGCAGGGAAACCTAAAAAGGTGATAAGTGTGATACATGTGCACAGAACAAAAGGGCAGATAAACATTGAAAATGACCTGAACAAACTGGAAAAAAAACATAACCTAGCTGGGCAATAGTGATATAAATGGGAAACATCAAAAAACACTACCGAGAAAGCTCCAAAAAAAGGATATCAATTTTGGAAGGGGCTATGCTCTGTCCCCATACAAGGTGAATGATCCCACAGTGAAATAACGCTGATCAGGGCTTTCCTTTGTTACTGGACAGGTTTCCTATGGCATGCACATGACCCGCAACAGCAGGGTGGGCATGTCGGAACGGGCAACTGGACAGATGCTGGAAAAGGGGACACAGAGGGCTGCAGGCGGCACATGCTGTGGTGCAGCTGGGCCACAGTGCAGACTAGGGTGATGCCTAGGTGGCCCATACGAATGCTGAAACAGTAGAGCAGCCAGACAGCAACTGATGAGGGCCCAACACGGGCACGAGTGTGTTTCCCACAGTGTCACAGGGGATAGTACCCAGCAGGTACCCCCAAGGGTACAGAACATTTGCAGGCGGTGCGGGGGGGAAGCGTGGACATCTATGCAGGCACCCCTACCCCAGAACCCACACCATAGGCAGCCACCTACCCGCACACTGGATGGCCCGAGACTGCACACCACTAGCACCACCAGTAGAAGGGCATGTCAGCATGTTGACAGAGGGGTACTGGTGGTGGAGGGGGCAGTGGCTGCTGCCCACAGCAGACCATGGCCCAGTCCTGTTTAGGTGGGTGCCGTGCACTGCAACAGACAGGCTCTGTCTGACAAACAGTCATGGTATCTCCAGGGAATGCACTGTCTCTGTGGCAACATGGTGGTGCAGGGCACACAGCCAGTGTGTTCAGGAGCAAAAGGTCACAGGTTCAAGCCCCAGCTGTGGTTCCTGCCAACCCAGTCCCCATTTTTTGCCCACTACTAAAACATGCTAATACAGACAGAACGTTTATTACAGATGACGTAAACATGCCCAAAACACCTACATTTTACCCTACAGAGCACAGACACCATAAACAGGCGCATTACCTAGAGCAGAGTCTCCCAAATGCAGTCCTGGAGGGCCAAACACCATTCAGGTTCCATGCTGCCTCTAATAAAGATGCCTGTGCTGCATATCTATGCACCACCCCCATGGTATACAGATGTATCTCATGCATATTCATGAGGGACAGCATGAAAACCCGAATAGTGTTTGGCACACCAGGACTGGAGTTGGGAACCTCTGCCGTAAAGCAGCAGCCAACAGGGGCAGACACACCCACACCCACAGGCTCCATTAGCCAATGCCTCCTGGAGAGGCAGGACATTGGGCCCTGCGTGCATCTCCCAATACTAGCACTTGCATACCTTAGCAATGCCACCCTAAACCTGGGAATACGGTACACAGCTATCAAAAGGTTGCTATGATTACTGGCAGATAGCAATTCCTACGTTAAGCACAGTTTGATGATTGAGCTCCATCATAGCAACCTTTCTGATGTCTGTGGAGTGTGCTTCAGGTCTGGTGTCTGACAGTGTTTACCACCCTGGGGAGTGACCCCCAACAGTATTGCGTACCATATCCATGCCTGCACTGTCTGAGGCACCTTATGGTTACAGTCCGTATAAGGTGCCTTATAAGGTGTCCTATGGAGCGCCTTATAGGGTGGCCTATAGGGGACATTATAGGGTGCCATGGCGGACAGTGCACTTTATATTGTGCCCTATGGAGTGCCTTATAGGGTGCCTTCTGCGGCACCTTAGGTTATGGCAGATGAGGGTGCGTTTGCTGGCAGCAATAATTAAAATACACATAAAATGCCTCAGGAAACAATACTTACATGTCAAAGCTGATGCCGCAGCCAGCCTTATGCATTAGGCACACTGGAGGATTGAACTCATGACCCCTGTATCATCAGTCAGTGTATTAACCATTGTACTACACCTCTGTTTCTGTGTTTGCACTTCTGGGCGCCTACTTAAGATTACCGCGCGTTAACGCGCTTAGCCCGTTAATGTGTGCAGCAGCGCGCGTTATCGCGCGATAATCCCATTTTGCTACTTTAAGACTGAAACGCCCACTCCTTTTATGGCAGCCTGCACACTATCGCCGGGCGCACATTAAGACGGTTTAGTAAACATACCCCATAGTCTGACCAATACTTTGATGTCAAAGTTGCTTATAAGATATCATAGGGCCTGATTTTCAAAAAAAACCGAGCTCCTAAATTTAGGCACCTAAAACGTTAGGGGCCCAATATTCAGAATGGTTCATCCATTTAGCTGAAGCTGCAAGCTGGGTAAACCCAGCTGAGCCCAGTATTCAGCGGTACCTAATATTGAAAATCAATGTTAAGCTCCTAACTTTTTTTCTCAGCCCTAAATCTGCCCTTGTTGCACTCACGTTTTAGGATCTTAAATTTAATGGTATAGTGAAAGTTTGAGCATCAGTTTAGGCACCCAGCCCTAGTAAATTTTCAGAGGCCAATCTGGAAGCCAAACTCTTATAGTTAAGCATCTAAACCCTTTCAGAACTGACCCTTTGGTGTTTCCATGGATGAGATGTAAGTCAGATTAAAAACAAGAACCAGATGAAATGTACTTATTTGTCTTTTTAACCAAAAGCTCCATATCTAGTATTTAGTGAAAAATGCTATGAAAATATGTTATGGGAAATCAGTGTGTGCTGCGTCTAATCCAGCTAGGTGCTCTCTGTGTTGCATGACACATTATGACATTACTAAGGGGCATGTTTACAAAATGGCAGTAAAGGAGCAGTCTTTTCTGTGCGGTAATGGCAACAATAAGGGGTTACCGTGTGCTAAGTGTGCTGGGCATGTCAGAGGCATTCTGGCATTAAGGGTTGCTAGTGGACACTTAGCGGGCAGTAACAGGACATTAAGGGGTGGTAGAGGACACTTAGCGGACGGTAAAAGGACATGCTGTGTAAAGGTGTCTTGCATGCCCCCTAATGCAGGAAAGCCTCTAAAACATTGAAAGGGGGGCAGGGAAGCCACTGGAGAAAGTATGGATGCAAGCACAATTGGTAGCTGATGGAGTTCATTCGCCAGATGCCTGGCTATGTGGAAGTATGTGTGATGAGCATGTTTGACCATACTGCAGGCCTGTGCTGTTGACTAGGTGAGATAGGCGGCTGCCTAGTGATGCTGGTAGTGGGTATTGGCGGTGTCATGGGTGGGTGGTTGTGGCAGCAGAGTCAGTGGAAGAGATGCAGCAGCAGGGGGCGCTGTGACAGGCGTGCAGTCCTAGATGCTCTTGAAAACATACACCGTGCTGTAAGTTATATTATAGTGTCTGTGAGGTGTGGACATGTAACCAGATGTACTGTTAGTGTGTGGCATGCCATAGACCAGGACAGTGTCGGGGTGGAGGCAGCATGTTCCTGATGTGGGCAGCAAAGGGAGGATTGTCCATGAGTGCTCATGTGGAGCAGTCACAGGAGAGGTGTGCATGTTATGGCTTACTGCTGCAAATGACCCCAGATGGCTATGCTAGGGCAGCTTACTGCCAATAAGCTGCCCCACCATGAATCTCCCTGATGGTCAGATGGTAGGTGCAGGGCTGTGCCATGGATCTTCCAAGCAGAGCGTTTGCAATTTGTGTGGTGAGTGGATGTATGAGATCATACAAGCCAAAAGCATTTGGTGTGTGTAACCAAAAGTAGCAGTGCCATGGGGTACATGAAACACCATTTGTGCAGGTGGGATTGGTGCCTCAGCCTGTGCAACTGTAAGACAATACACCTGACAGAGTGGCATGATAGAAAGGGACAAGTTCAACCCATTTGCCCCATGTGGGTCAAGTAATGATGGCAGAACAGTGCAGGGGATGGCTATGCAACCAGTGTTAGGTGCCTGAATGTATGAGATATATCCTCTTTACGTAAACTGGGAGTTCACAATGATGGCAAAACAGAAACACATCTATACCAGTTGACCCAGGCATCTGCTGCGTATACATCACTGACGCACTGCAATGCGCCATGGCAGAGCCCCTAAAGCCATGCTCACAGATGTCCATGATGGGGAATGCTATGTTGGGCTATCCAATGTGTCGCCATGATGCATAGAAATGTAAAAGAATAATTGTCTGCAGGTCACAGCAGAGCCAGGACTATGCGAGGTGGGCAAGCACACCCAGGCACAAAATGAACAAGTGGGAACCAAACCTGGGACCTTTGACTATGAAGACATTGACTCAACCAGTAGGCTACACCTCAACACAGATCTGTACAGCCTGCAGATCTCTTATCAAACTGTTTGCTGTCTATGCAGGCATGGGTTGGGCCCTTCACTACCCATGAGGCACTCCACATGCCAAACAGCGGTCTGCTGCTGAAAAATTAATGGAGAAGGCACTGACACAGCATATCAGCTCACTAAGAAGCACTGGCTGCGTGTGCTACATGCACATAACAGCAGCAAGCCATGCTGCAGAGTGGTTTCAGCTGTCACCCTAAGGGTGAGGAGGAGTGCCCAGCACCTGGTCCACTGAACCTGAACTGTTAGAGATGGTGTATATTGGTCTGCATCACTGCTAGTGTGTGGCAGATAGTGTTTGTAGTGTGTTATGCTTTTTCTCTTTGGTTTTCTGTATGCTGTAGGTGATGGTAATAGCAGCAGCTTAGTCTGTATTCTGCCCATTTTGGACATCACCCTCTGATAACGGTGTAGGCTAGTGGATAGTGTTAGTATACTGCTGCTATGGACAGCCACTGCAGTGAGGATGTATAGGCTGGTGCGGGGCTATGGCTAGTGTCCTGATAGGACCACAGTGAGTAGGCCATGAACCACTGCTGCCCCAACCATTGTGGACTAACAATTAGCTACAGCACAGGCAGAAAGACTGCCCCACTGCCCTTCACAGGGCTGTGTCAGCCAGGCACAAACCAACTACAGTAGGTCTGCTGTTCAGCATGCATGGCATGTGCATAGTGTGACCACGAGCACTCCGCCTTGAGATACTCAGCATTGACAGCCATTCATTTACCTAGTAATTAGCATCCCCAGACAGAGAATGCATCCATATCACTGGAGCCAAACATTATCATGGAGCTATGTGGATACATAGCTGTGCTGTGGTCACCTTTTGGTCATAGTGAGAGTGCCATCTCAGCATAACATACAGTGGCCATCCAGGCAATGCACATGGCAGACGGGCACAATGGCATCTCAGCCAGTGACTCTACCATTGTGGCAGACACATCCAGGCCAAACTGCACTGTTTCAGGCGATACCCACAATCTTCTGCTTCGCCTTATTCACACTTTCAAAACAGGCTGGAAAAAACTCAGACTATGTGAGCCAAAATGCTGTGCAGAAAGCCAAGGATAAAGGGGAGCCATACACACATGCATACACTCTCATTGGTGTACTGAGCAAAAGTGGAGATGGTTGGCATTCCTGCTTGACACTCCTGTCTCAGTGTCAGCTCAAGGATTGATAACATGTGCTATTAGCCTTCAACCAGCTGTGGATAGTGGAGCCTGTCGGTGCTGATGGTGGGTGTTTCCACCCTTGCTGGCCATCTCCCTGAGGGTTGCACATGCTGGAGCTGTACTTACATAATCAGCTAAACTTTTTCCACAGGAATATGCAATACAGAAACCCCAACAGGGACCTAGTGTATGCTGCACCACCATACACAGCTTATGGGGATAGCAGCTCCCGTTGCTGACATGCTTCAGCTGACCTTTGGCACATGGTGCACTCAACCAGGACAAGGCTTCTGTCTGCTGAAGGCAGGTGCCACTTCCCATGCCACCACTAACACTCCACCATGCAGACATGTCCATGCACTGTCAGTGGTGGTGGTCAGATATTTAAATGCCTCCCATCTTTCTTCTAAAGTATACATACTGAGATCTTTAAGGTTGTCCACATATGTTTTATGATGAAAATCACTGACCATTTTAGTCGTCGCCCTCTGGGCTGAATCCATCCTATTTACACTTTCCTGAAGGTGTGGTCTCCAGAATAGTACACAGTACTTCAAATGAGATCTCATCAGAGACTTATACAGAGGCACTATAACCTCTTTTTTCCTGCTAGCCATTTCTCTTCCTATACACATGAGCATCCTTCTGGCTTCTGGTGACACGTTCTCTACCTGTTTGTCCACCCACATACAGTCACCCAGCTCTCACTTTTCTTTTCCATGGACTAGCAGGATGCGACAGCCACACCTGGTAACATCATCTGATGGCGCCATGGAGGGAGTGCTCTCCTATGCATGTGTCCTGTAGCCCCTACCCCTGGGCCCACCTCTACCTGGCTCAGTTTTCATTCTTCCGCCCAGCCAGCAGGACGGAACACCAGCTCTCCAACAATCAATACTACCTGCAAACAATCCAACAATGGAGAAAGAAAAGAAAGGAAAATCCAACAAACCTGGATTCAAGAAGTGCCCAGTATGTGCCAGGAAAATGAACTGTCTGGAAATTGAAAGGTCAAGATTGTCCGCCCTGAGCCTGACAATTGAGGTTCAACACTTAATCCTCGCATCCTGGAGAGACTCCACATGGCGCTCATATGTCATGAAGTGGAAACAATTCCATAACTGGTGAGCACGGGCAGGCATGACCCCTCTGTCCTGCACATCCTCCAATACCTCGCCACCCTTACCCAGATGGGACTGCAGACCTCCTCTGTCAGTGCCTATCCTGCACATCTGCCATACAGCAATGTTGGCATCTGTACAGACCTTTCAGAAACACTGCTGCCTGGACCAGCTTGCCCTGGGCCACAGCTCCTTTGGCCCCACCATCCTGAGCACAAGCACTGGCGCATGGCCAGAGACCCAGACACTGCCTGACCTCGGCCAAGTGTGACGCCTGCAGAACATGACTATTACTGCAAGACAAGAACTTGACTGTTACTGCAAGACAACGGCCGTTGTCGATGATAGAATGCCTTGTTGCTGTTATGATGCCGTTGTTACTGTTATGCTGATGTTGATGCATATGACTCTGTTGCCACCATTGAGGCTAGCATCCTTGTTCACTTGTTCACGTACATGCCACTCATGTCCATGATGTTTATTTTATTTATTTATTTATTTTATTTAACTGGATTTTTATATACCGCCTTTGGTCCAAGGCAGTTTACATTAAACAACAGCACACAATTTCAAAAAATTTGTTTTACAAAGAACAAGGGGTAAATAACTTGGAATTATATATGGGGGTTATGATTGAGTCAATGGTGGGTGGGTGGTTATGGTATATACATTTAGGATTGTTATTAGGCCCGAAGTGTTATATGAAGAGGTGTGTTTTAATAGTTTCTTCATATCTTGAGTGGATTGAACAGATTTGATGGCTTTGGGTAGGGAGTTCCAAATCATTGGGGCATACAGCGAGAAGGCTCTGTTGCTTGTCTGTTGTGTACATTTGGTCTTGAAAGGAGGGATGGTCAGAAGTTTCTGATTTGCTGATCTGGGTCTTGTTGTGGATGCTCTTGAGATATGATCCTCGAGACAAGGAGTGGAGAGATTATGAAGGATTTATAGGTGGTGGTTATGATTTTGTGTTTAATCCATTGAGCAACTGGGAGCCAGTGCAGACTTCTCAGAGTTGGAGTGATGTGTTAATGACTTGATATGCCTCTTAGGATTCTAGCGGCAGTGTTTTGCACTAGCTGGAGTAGATGTAATGCCTATTTTGACAGCCCTTGGTAGAGAATGTTGCCATAGTCGAGGTGGGGTGTAATGATGTTATTCACGTTCATGCTGTTCATGACTTCACAACATGTTGCTGCACTGGAATTATTGGGGCAATTGCCCTAGAATAAAACCTGTTGCTGTACCTACCGTCATGTCTCGGCTTCATCTGTCCACAGCACAGTGGGCCTCTTGGCCACAGCTAGGGAGTCATGAGGTGTGGCTGACACATCCTGCTAGTCCATGGAGAAAGTGGGGTTACTTACCTGTAATGAAGGTTCTCAGTGGACAGAAGGATATGTCAGCCACACATTCCCACCCTCCTCCCGTATAGATGAAGCCGGCATCGTTCACGCGCCAACAGAGGTCAACCGTGATGGGACCCGCCACCTACTGGCAAGGAGCATTGACTTGAGGCTAAGAGAGCCAAGTAGGAGCAGACCAAAGGATAGGGGCTACAAGGCACATGCTCAGAAAAGCTTTGCTTTTCTGAGATATAGGAGAGCACTCCGTCTATGGCGTCGTCGGATGTCACCAGTGTGGCTGACTTATGTTGCTTTCCATGGAGAACCTTCATTACAGGTAAGTAACCCCACTTTTTGTACACAACTTCACACTTTATACTGTGTGGCTTCCATGGGTATATACAACCAAAATTAACTTTTAGCTGTCAAGTTCTAGACCATTCTGCAAGCTTTGCTAAATCCTCATTTATTATTTATTATTTAGCTGCATTTATTATTTATTTATTTAGCTGCATTTATATCCTGCTTTTCACCGGGTCAAAGTGGTTGGGGGATACATTTAACACAAGGGGATATGAAACACATACACTAATACTTACAGGGAGCATGGGCAATGGAGGGTTAAGTGGCTTGCCCAAGACCACAAGGAGCACCTGCGGGACTAGAAACCCCAGTCCTTCCGGCCCAAGGTTGCTGTCCTCTAGTGGGATTTGAACCACTGACCTTCTGACCTGTAGTACCTTGCCCCAACCACTAGGCCACTCCTCCCTTATTTATCCATATTTTCCAGGGTGTCTACCCTATTGCAGATTTTGGTATCATAAGTTGTGCCACAATGAACAAGAGAAGGATGGATGAATAGCAAACAATGGGGTGTGACTTTCACATATATGAGCATCCATGGTATTCATATCAAGTTATTGAATCCAAGGATACATCATAAATGCTCTTCAAAGATTTTTCTGTATTAGAGGACCAGCCAAGCAGATCTCTTCTGACTGTGTGTCTAACTTTGTGAACACCTGCAGAGAGCTGAACATTAACTCAAATGCAATTGGCAGTCCCACCTTCAAAAGATACTGTATACCAAAAATGCACATGGGAATTCAATCCTCCTCATTCTTCACACATGGGAGGGCTTGGGAATGCATGGCTGGGATTGTTTATCTCATCCTAGATTCCATGCTCTCAGAGACTGGGATTACTCAACTCAGTGATGAAATCCTCTTTGCAGAGATCTCAGGGCCCGATACTCAAAGCGATTAATGTGGTTAGCAGAGATGAGGGATATTCAGAGGCACTAACATGGTTTGTGTCACTGAATATCCACATCTGCCAGCTCAACACACCCCGAGGCTAACCGCTTAGTATCAGGGCGTGTGGGGGCATTCCGGGATGGATTGGAAGCGTACCGATTGCTAACTGGGCAGCGGCAATATTGAGCCTCTACCTGGATAGCAATATGTGGTGAAAGTTAGGCCAGGGATTCCTGCGCCTGGCTTTCACCGCATATCGCTATCCGGATAGCGGATCAATATCGCCGCTGCCCAGTTAGCGATCAGCTTAGACAGTGAACCCAGATATTCATTGCCGGGGCCGAATATGACAATGGCATTGAATATCCACGTTTAATGTTTAGCGCCAGTGGGTAGCTGCATTAGCAGCACTAGTCACTGGCACTAAATATTGGACCCTTAGTCTTTATCAATGCAAGACCTTTGGTGCCAGTATTCATCGATCCAGAGTCACCATTGATTCTGGCACTGGGTAAAGATTCTGACACTAAAGACTGGCACAACTCCAACTCCACCTGGAGAGTTCAACAAGAAGGATCTCTACAAATGGCAATAGAGATAGGTCCAAACCCTTGCCAACAGCTTCTGGAGCCTTTGGAAACATGAGTATCTTCCAACCCGCAAAGTCGCAGCAAGTGGATGTCCCACAAGCTGGATATCCATGAAGGCAACTTTGTCTTGCTTAAAAATTATCAAGTTCAGTGTAACAACTAGTTAATGTGACTTGTTATTGAAACCTTTCCCAGCAAGAATGTAAGTCAGAACCACGAACCATGGGCTGTCGAAATCCTTCTTCACACCTATTTCTTAGACAGTGGTCCTTGTGCCTCATCAAGTCTCATAAACTTCATGGACTGTTGTCCAATCCAGAAGTCTAAGGCTCAGAGACTCTCTCTCTTTATATTGTCCACTGTGGCTTTTTGTCTGTCTTTTCATTCAGATCCTGTGGAATGAAGTGCTTGGACAGATTCCTGATACTGGATGGGAAAAGTGTTCAGCCCCTACAGTTGTATGTGCATGCTAACATTTAGGGGTATGTTTACTAAACCGTCCTAATGTGCGCCCGGTGCTAGTGTGCAGGATGCCATATAAGGAGTGGGCGTTTCAGTCTTAACCTAGCAAACCGGGATTATCGCGTGCTCATGTGCGCTGTGCGCTAATGTGCGCCGCGCACATTAGCGCACGAGGAACGCGCGCGGGAAGCATAAGCAGGCGCGCTGATGTGTAAACAGAGGAACAGGGCTGCAGTACAATGGTGAAGACACTGACAGATGGTGCAGGGGTCATGGGTTCAATCCCCCACTGTGCCCAATGAATTATGTTGGCTGAGGCACTACCTGTTATGTGTAATATTGCATTATGAGGCATTTTAATTTTATTTTAATTACTGCTGCTAGCAAACGCACCCTCAAAGCGCTGTAACATAAGGTGCTGCATACGGCACCCCATAAGGTACCCCAGAGGGCACATTTTAAAGTGCACTGGCCGCCACGGCACCCTACAATGTTACTTAAAGGGTGGCCTATAGGGCGCCATATAGGGTGCCCTATGAGGCACGGCAAGGTCATAGCACTGTTTTTGATGGCAGCACTGTGCATTTTAACGCATGGAAATGTTAAGTAGGTGTGCTGACCTGCAAGGAGAAACAGCAGTGTAGCACAATGGTTAAGACACTGACTGATAGTGCGGGGGTCATGGGTTCAATCCCCACTGTGCTCAATGAATAAGGCTGGCTGAGGCACACCTGTTATGTGTAATATTGCATTATGAAGCAATTTAATATTGTTTTAATTAGTGCTGCTAGCAAACACACTCTCAAAGTGCTGTAACATAAGGTGCTGCAGCAGCTGCCCTATAAGGCACTCCAGAGGGCATACTATAAAGTGCACTGTCCGCCCAGGCACCCTATAATGTCCCCTATAGGGCACCCTATAAGGCGCTCCATAGGACACCTTATACGGACTGTAACCATAAGGTGCCTCAGAAGGCGCTTTATAGGGTGCCCTATAAGGCGCCTTATAGGGTGCCCTCTGAGGCACCTTATGGTTACAGTACCCCGAGGGTGTTATGCTGGCAGCAATAATGTACATTAAAAATAGACAATGCTTCAGACAGCCCTATCAAAGAACCCCACTGTGGGTTTGAACCCATGACCTCTGGCTCCACAAGCAGTGAAGTAACCAGTGGGCTACAGCTCCATAGCTGCTAGCAAGTGCCTGGCTGGCTGCAGAAGGACTGCACGTCACCACACAAACAGTCTGCTGTGGTCACCAGGATAGGGTTAACCCACCCATACCCATGATGCACTGCACATGCAAATCAGCAGTCTACAGATGATCACAAGATGGGGTATGCACCCCCACAGCACCTCGGCCTGGTAGGGGGAACTGACCATGTGTGGTACTGGCACAGAGTAGCTACACACCATCACATTGTGCAGGTACTGTACTCATCCTGAGGGTGAGGTGGGGCGCCCAGCACCAGGTCCACAGCAGAAATAGGACATGCTGCAGGACCCCAGCAGTGTTAATGTGTGAGATAGGTAGTGTCTGCAGACACACCTTGGATACATCTGTATTTCTCAGTCAAGGTTTAGCCCTTATGGACCCATAGGTGTATTATGTACCACCCCGCCCCCCCCTCCGGGGGTGAGGGTGGGAAACAGGGTCTCCCACCAACAGATCCACATTCTACCTACCTGCAATGGTAGCAGTAGAGGGGACTATCAACCCCAGTCCTGCTGGGGAACAGACACCCTACAAGACAGTCAATGCAGCTCTGTACACAGCCATAAAGCAATAGCAGACAGACATTAGGCTTGGATATGCTAAGCTGCACCCCATCACTATCTGACATTCTCCAGCAGCAAGCCTCCAGCCGCTGCACCCTGCAAGGTGTTCCAGCAAGACACATACTAGCTGCAGACAGTCTGCTAGCTAGTCCATAGTGCATGGTCCTGAAGGAGATGTGTGCACCCAGAACTGGGATGTCAGCATACACACCAAGCAAATACGTCAGTGACTAGGCCCCAAAAGGGAACCTATAAATATCACATGAAAAAAATACTATATAGCACTATGGGGGAACCTAGCCATGCCGTGGTCACTGCACAGTCAGGGTGAGAGTGATCTCCCAGCAGAACATGGTATGGCTACCCTGTCTGTGCAGGTGGTGGCCGGGCACTACAATGTCCCAGCCATTGCCCTATGCCCTGTGCAGATGCATCCTGGCCAGGCCACCCTGTCCGGGCTATACCCATGGTACTTTGCTCCTCATTATGCACATGGGGAGGCCAATACTGGCAACAGTGGTGGCAGTGTGGGCTGTGGAGGGTGTTTGCAGCCACTACACACTGGATAGACAGACACACACTCCCACACCTATGCCAGCATTGTGCAACTATGGAAGTGTTTGGCAGCCCTGGCACCTGCACCAGTCCTGGGCACAGTGCAGGCATGGCTATGGAGCACAATACTGTAGGAGACACTCCCCAGGGTGGTAAACACTGTCAGACACCAGACCTGAAGCACATTCCACAGACATCAGAAACGTTGCTATGATGCAGCTCACTCAGCAAATTGTGATTAACTTAGGAATTGCTATCTGTCAGTAATCATGGCAAACCTTTGATAGATGTGTACCGTATTCCCAGGTTTAGGGTGGCATTGCTAAGGTATGCAAGTGCTAGTATTGGGAGATGCATGCAGGGCCCAATGTCCTGCCTCTCCAGGAGGCATTGGCTAACGGAGCCTGTGGGTGCGGGTGTGTCTGCCCCTGTTGGCTGCTGCTTTACGGCAGAGGTTCCCAACTCCGGTCCTGGTGGGCCAAACACTGTTCGGGTTTTCATGCTGTCCCTCATGAATATGCATGAGATACATCTGCATACCATGGGGGTGGCGCATAGAAATACAGCACAGGCATCTTTATCAGAGGGAGGAGTGGTCTAGTGGTTAGGACAAGGTACTTCAGGCCGGAGGGCCGGGGGTTCAAGTCCCACCTGGGGACAGCAATCTCAGGCCGGAGGGACTGGGATTTCTAGTCCTATAGGCACTCCTTGTGGTCTTGGGCAAGCCACTTAACCCTCCATTGCCCATGTTCCCTGTAAGTATTAACATATGTGTGTCATATCCCCTTGTGTTAAATGTATCCCCCAATTGACCGCTTTGACCCGGTGAAAAGCGGAATATAAATACAGCTAAATAAATACAGCTAAATAAATTTATCAGAGGCAGCATGGAACCGGAATGGTGTTTGGCTCTCCAGGACTGCATTTGGGAGACTCTGCTCTAGGTAATGTGCATGTTTATGGTGTCTGTGCTCTGTAGGGTAAAATGTAGGTGTCTTGGGCATGTTTACGTCATCTGCAATAAAGGTGCTGTCTGTATTAGCACGTTGTAGTAGTGGGTAAAATATGGGGACTGGGTTGGCAGGAACCACAGCTGGGACTTGAACCTATGACCTTCTGCTCCTGAACTCACTGGCTGTGTGCACTGCACCACCGTGTTGCCACAGAAATGATGCATTCCCTGGGGATTCCATGACTGTACATCAGACAGGGCCTGTCTGTTGCAGTGCACGGCACCCACCTACACAGAGCTAGGCCATGGTCTGCTGTGGGCAGCTGCCACTGCCCCCTCCACCACCAGTGCCCCTCTGCCACCATGCTGACATGCGGTGGTGCTGGTGGTGCACCATCTCAAGCCATCCAGTGTGTGGGTAGGTGGCTGCCTATGGTGTGGGTTCTTGGATAGGGGTGCCTGCATAGACGTCCACGCTTCCCCCCCAACACCGCCTGCCAATGTTCTGTGCCCTTGGAGGTACCTGCTGGGTACTATCCCCTGTGACACTGTGATAAACACACTCGTGCCCATGTTGGGCCCTCATCAGTTGCTGTCTGGCTGCTGTACAGTTTCAGCATTCCTAGGTGCCACCTAGGCATCTGCCTAGTCTGCACTGTGCCCAAGCTGCACCACAGCATGTGCCGCCTGCAGCCCTCTGTATCCCATTTCCAAGCATCTGTCCAGTTGGCCGTTCCGACATGCCCGCCCTGCTGTTGCCGCACATGTGCACGCCATAGGAAACCTGTCTGATGGTAAGGGAAACCCTGCACAGCGCAATTTCACTGTGGGCTCATTCACCTTGTATGGGGACGGAGCATGGACCCTTTCAAAATTAATATCCTTTTTTTGGTGCCTTCATGGGAGTGTTTTTTGATGTTTCCCATTGAGATCACTATTGCCCAGCTTGGTTATTTTATTTTTCCATATTCTCCTGGTCCTTTTCACTGTTTATTTGCCCTTTTGTTCCGTGCACATGTATCACACTTATCACTTTTTTGTAGGTTTCCCGTATCTTGCTGTACATTGTTGACAGAAATGGTTTCTCTTCCCTTTAAATCAGCTCTAACGCCAGGGTTTCACTGGTGTTAGTTTTGAGCCTTGAATTTCACAGCGTTAGTGTGCAGGGAGCCTCTCCCCTCCCACTCTCCACCCATTGACCCCTTCTCTCCGCCCCTGGGGAGCCTTCCTCCGCCCTCCAGGAGCCTTTGCCCGCCTTCATCGCTCGTTTTCGCCGTGGCACGTATTATCGTGCGATAAGGTACCAGTGCGCCGCAAGATGCGACATTATCGCGCGATAAGGTACCTTATCGCGCGATAACGTCACAGAGCGCACTTTAAGATGGTTTAGTAAACATACCCCTTAGTTTGTATTCCAATGACAGTCTGTAAGATAAAGCAAGCATCTTCCTTCTGGGGTTGTGTAATCTTTACTTCTATAGGCTAAACGTTATATGTAACGCATTCCTTCCAGTTTCCTTGAGACCTGCCTGGCTTCATGCCTTTGCCCTTTTAGTCCATTCCAGAGCACCTAGTCCTTATGGGTATTCCTTTGCATTTGTATTTAGGAAGGAAAACCTCCATAGCCTCTCTTTTCTGTCGCTCTCTATCTCCACTCCATTCCTGGAATTTTATCTTTTCACCATGCTTCAGCATCCAGCTTTTTAGCCATTCAAAATTCAGTCCTTCAGTCGGTATTTCAGCATCTATCCCAGCCACAGTTTTTCAGCATCCAATTATTCATTTAATTCAGTAAACGTCTGAGTCAGCAATTGTACAATTGAAGCAGCTTCAGACAGACTCTACCTGTTTACATTGGACGAGAATCAGCGCAGAACTCTCAGTTTCAGCTACTTAGAGTAAGTGCCTTGTTTTGCTTATTTACTGTATAATAAAAAGTTGGAAATTAAGGGAGTAAGTTCATAAGGTGTTCCTAATTTGCACGCAAATTATGGTATTATAGTGGTTTACGCATGTAAATCGCCACTTACATGGTCAGTTGCTATTTTGAAGTACTTACGTCGGGCCGATGGCATGTACCTTCACTATGGGCGCGCAAAGGAGTGGAGTTTGGTTGGAATGGGGCACAGCACAGATTTGCAATGTACATTATAAAATACTGTAATTTACATACGTTCATGAAAAATCTAGACTTGGACATCCACCCTAGCTCTAGGTGTGACATAAGTGCTTGTGCCTCATCTAGCATGCTTTTTTGACCACTTATGCCTTATTTTATAAATATGAAGTACATGTGTACCTTACTTCATAAAATAGGCATGAAATATGCTGGCAGGAGCCAGAAGGCATTGCACCTGCTGGACTCCCCCTAGACCATCAGGGGCTCTTCAATGTAGGTCCAGGTGGCCTTCGGGAGAGGGGGAACTACTGGGGCAGGAGTAAGCCTATTTGGGATCAGGCAGGAGGTGGGGCTCTTTTCAGGAGGTCTAAGAATTGTTGTGGACACCGGAGTTTCTGTGCAAATAGTAGCTTTATTTGGAGCCCTGACTCATTGGTGGTGCAAGAGGGAGGGGATCCCTATTCTGTTGGTTAGATTTTAACAGCGCCAGCCCCTTTAAGACTGAGGCAGGGGAGCATCAGTCCAGATGTTTGCATCTTGATGCTCTTGGCCAGGAAACGTAACACCAGCTTTGAAATGGTGTTATTTCTCCCTCTAAATAAAGCAGCTTGCAATATTTCATTCAAGCTGCATTATTCTTTTCCTGCAGAAGTCACGAACCTTTGGTACAGAGTTTTCACAGGTCAGTGATTCCTGCGGTGAATTCAGTTAAGCTGTGGTAAAACATATAAATGACCTGGAAATGGGAATAACGAGTGAGGTGATCAAAAATGCAAAGAACACAAAAGTATTCAGTTGTTAAAATACAAGAGGATTGTGAAAAATTGCAAGAAGACTATGATAAATTGGATGTCCATATGGCAGATGGAATTTAATGTAGACAAGTGCAAAGTTATGCATTTAGGGAAGAACAACCCAAACTACAGTTACACAATGCAAGGTTCCACATTAGGAACCACTATCCAGGAAAAGGATTAGGCGTCATTGTGGATATGTTGAAACCCTCCGTCCAATTTGCATGTCTGGTCACCATATCTTAAAAAGGATATAGCAGAATTAGAAAAGGTACAGAGAAGAGCCACCAAAATGGTAAAGGGGATGGAAGGATATCCCTATGAGGAAAAGCTTAAAAGGTTAGGATTCTTCAACTTGGAAAAAAGATGGCTGATGGGAGATATGATATTGATCTATAAAATAAAGAATGGAGTAGAATGGGTAAATGTAGACCGATCATTTACTATATCAAAAAGTAGAAAGACTAGGGGACACGCAATGAAGCTACAATATAGCCCATTTAAGACTAATCAGAGAAAATATTTTTTTCACTCAATGCGTAATAGGACTCTGGAATTCATTACCAGAAGATGTAGTAAAAGCTGTTAGTGTAGCTGGGTTTAAAAAAAGATTTGGACAAGTTCCTGGAGGAATCATCCATAAATGATTATTAAAGTGAACCAGGGAAATCCACTACTTATCCTGTGATAAGCAACATAGAATCTGTGGACCTTTTTGAGAATCTGACAGGTACTGTAGCAGCAAAGCGCAGACAAACCAATGATACCAGGAGTCTGTTCAGAAGGTCCAAATCATTTATTTGTGCACAAGTCTCAAGCAAGACAATTTCAAAATGGCTGAGCAAAGTTTTCAAGCATTACAACAACTTTTATAGACTTCTGTTCCATTCTAGGTATAGAAAAACATTTCATTGGTCCCGGTACGCTCCCGTACCTCCCGTAGCCCTTCTATTGGTCCCGGTACTGATAAGTTTCTCCAATTATGTTCCTTCTGTGGGCTTCTGTAGGCATGACACCTGCCTGCCCCCCTTCTAGTCCCAATTACAATGGTCAGTTCATCAACTTGTTACTTTCACACTTTCAAGGCTATGGTTCCATTTGTGCGTGCAGAAGATCAATGTTATTTAACTCATCTGTCAGCACTCCTCAATCTTTCTCTGCATATGTACTTTTTCTTATCTGTAACTTTAAAACACATCTTTTCTGTATTTTTCCATTTCTTAATTCTGCAATTCTGCTTATCTAAGCTTATTCAATATTTCTACTGAGTTCTTTCTTACAATAGCAGCATATTGGGGGATGTGCAATCCTATATGCCTCTCCACAGGCCTCATTTACAGGTCAAGCTAGCCATGCTGGCCTGCCTATGTCAGACACCGTGGGTCACAGGCCTGCACCTGCCACATTCCCCCCTTTGATTAATCTCACCCTATTTACTTAATAAGGTGTGAGAATTAAATCACTTTCTGAAGAATCACATCATGATTGAAGGATTCTTACTAGTTCCACTAGGGCTAGCTTTGTATAAAGCCATTATTTTAGTTGCGGTCTTCCGCTCTACTGTACTATCAATAGCACTATGAAGGGAACGCATACAACATGGGATTAAACATGGTAAGCAGAGGACAACAGCAACAAGGATTAGTACTAAGATAACGAAAGTCTTAAATCCTCCCAGCCAAGAGAAAAGGTTAGCAAACCAATTAGGAAATTTCAAGGCGTGCCAAGTCTGTACTGGCACATAAGCATGTCTTTGCATATCTTTAGCAATTTCTTCAACTACTTGACCTTTATCATCTATTTTCAAACAGCAATTAGTTAAATTCAGTTTACCACATACTCCTCCTTCAGCTGCTAGCAAATAATCAAGGGCTAAGCGATTCTGGTATATGGCAGTGCGCATCTGAGTACTTTGTCTAGCTAAGAGCGTGAGAGCATGACTAGTTTCATTGGTTATTCTTTTCAATTACTGCTTGTAAGCGAATAATACGATTGATCATATAAATTGGGGTACGATAACCATACATACCATCATCATTCCAAGTGGCAGGTCCATAATACTCAATAATTCTTTCTGGTGGCCAATCATCACCTCGCCACTTCTCCCACTTGCCTATCTGTAAGGCCTCTCTTTTCTGTCTCGATGCTCCTTTGTGTTTGTGGGTAGTATATACAGGGTATCCTAATTGTTCTCCATGTTCAGTGTTTAACAGGAAGAAAGAAGGTCTGATGGTTCCTAAGACACATGCTCCTCCCCATTGTGGTGGGAGTTGCGCATATGCTCGGTTTCCACAGATCCAATATAGGCCAGGTGGGGCTTGCCAGGCTTGGACTTTGGCAAGGTTAGTCCATAGACCTGCAAGTTCAGGAAATCTAGCTAATGGGTTAGGAGGTTCAGGATGTCTGATTCCTGACCACCATGCTGTCTTTTTAGTCGTGGCATTGTAGTACTTCTGGCTAAGACAGACCAGCTGTCCTACCTTTTGGGTGAACTGGGGTCCAGTTCTGGCAAAGCAAAGACGTCCAACGATTGAGTGCGCTAACACCCATTCACTGGTTGTCTTGTGTAATTCAGTCTGATTGTAAATCATGGAATAATTCAATTCTTGGGCTTCCCAGGGCCATTGGTCTCCCATTTGGGTTCCGCCACAGAAATAACAATCTGAGATCTTAAGACTAGATACTACTGCTCCGGCTAATTCTAGAAACAAATTCTGTGAAGGGTGAGGGATCTCAAACTTATTTACATGCATAGCTTCATAAAAGGTATTATGAATATGATATTTAGATGACTTGTGGGCTTGAGTATTCAATCTAATATACACAATGGTCCCTGGATCTGTTCCTCCTCCAGCAATACGTAAACCAAACTTATATCCTTGTTTCCATGCATGGGGGTTATGTACACGCAAATGTAAGGGGTTGCAAGCATCTTTCTGACATTTATCATTTGTGGTTGGCTTGGTTTAGAGTAGCCATCCGTTTATCTATTTTCTCATCAGTTATACCAGTGTTCCAGGTAGCATAGAAAACACATTCCCAATACGGGCAATAGTAATCTGCCGCTGTAGCAGTACTATACCCTGGTTCCTTTTTACCTGTACACTTCCACCAAATTCGTGGCTCCTTCTGGACACATATACTTATGGTCATTCCGATACGCTTTCTCCCATGTACCACAGGTGGACTGACTATCTCTATTAATAGCATTACATGCATCAAAATTCAAAACAGCAGGTTTAGTAATGTCCTTAAGTGGTGGTGTAGCAGCTAATATAGGTCCATCTGCATCCTTCCATCTTATTTCCAACGTGTAATAGGATGGATTCTGATGCGGATTATAGCATGCTTTAATTTTGCCATGAGTGCAAACATTTAGTTCAGTGGTGTTATAGATACACCGAGTTATTGTTCCCTTGCAGGTATAGTAAGAATGGTAAAGCAAAGTCTGAGTTACTTTCAGTCCAGTTCTAGTAGAAGTAATGCAAGCAGTGCATGGAGGTAGAGCATAAGTCTGTTCAAAACCTCCAAGAAGGCAACCAAGGCAAAGCAGAAGCAAAGATACATGTTGATGTTGATTGGAGTTCTTCTGAATCCTCAGCTTGCTGATCTTGATCACGACGGTCTATTATTCTTCGTCCCGTTTGCTAATGAAGCAATTTAACGGGTGCTGAGTGTTGATTGAAGATCCTCAAGATGTCCAGCACACATTAACCAACTTAGCAATTCAGTTGGCTTGTGAAGTCTGGCTTAGTCAATGTAGTCTCAAGGTAGTGTGTCAAATCACACATGCAAATTGGGTTCGTTGAAACAAAGCTGTTGCTGCATGGAAAACAGCAATCCTCTTCGAAAGACTTGGCTACTGCAAAGCACTTGTGATGAAGTGTCTATGCTGCTGGTTGCCGTCTCAAAGTAACTCGCAAGGGTACATCAGGGTGCTGCTCTGCTGTCCACCGCTCTGGTTCAGGATCGGCGGCGGGCTTGACTCTGCTGTGGTGGATCCAGGCGTCGATCTCGGCTACCTTTACTGCAGTTGGGGTAGACAGGATGACGATGTACGGTCCCTTCCAATGGGGTTCCAACGGTATCTTCTTCCAATCTTTGATCCACACCGAAGTTCCAGGCTGGTAGGGATGCAAGGGTTCCGTCAAGTTGATAGGCAATTGGTCTTGGATCCACGTATGGAGAGTCTGCAGAACAAAACTAAGAGCTAGGAGTTCTTGTCTGGTTACTTCTGAACCAATCTGGGCTAAACTTCCTTTGATTCCCTGCACTATTGGTGGGGGTTTACCATACAAAACTTCAAAAGGGGAAAATCCTGTTGACTTTACAGGGCTGAGCGTATTCTGAGTAAAGCTATGGGAAGCACTTGGGGCCATTTCAAGTGTGTCTCCTGACAAAGCTTAGACATTTGGGCTTTCAAGGTACGATTCATTCGCTCAACTTTCCCTGAACTCTGGGGTCTGTATGCAGTGTGGAGCTTCCACTGTATCTGCAAAGCTTTTGCTAACTGCTGAGTAACTTGGGAGACAAATGAGGGTCCATTGTCTGACCCTATTACTGCTGGGATTCCAAATCTGGGGACAATCTCTCTCATTAAGGCTTTGGTAACTTCTCGGGCTTTCTCAGTTCTGGTTGGGAATGCTTCTACCCACCCAGAGAAAGTACAAACTAATACTAGTAGGTAATGGTATCCATTGGCTTTTGGCATTTCGGTGAAATCAACTTGGAGGTTGTGCATGGGGGTCACACCTCTTGACTGAACTCGGGGTGCTGTAATAAGGCCTTGCTTGGCATTATTCTTGGCACAGATCTGACATTGTCGTGCTACTGAGGCTGATATGGTTGTCATCAGAGGGATGTAGAAATGTGGTCTGAGTGCTTTCTCCATAGCACTCTTTCCATAGTGGGTGGCTTCGTGGAAAGCTTTGACAAAGGATGGTCCTAACAGTTCAGGAATTACTATTCTTCCCGGAGGTTGACTGCCCTCTTCTGGTGGCAGCTCAATCCATCCGTCTTTCAATACTCCATTTTCTTTGTCACAATAGTAATCCAATTCTTTGGTGGTATATCGTGGGGTCCATAGATTCAAGGGTACTGGAAACAATGCTGCTTGCATTGGCATAGCTTGTGGGGCAATCTGTCCTGTCATAGCTGCTTGTCGTGCTGAGGCATCTGCAAATCTATTTCCTCGAGCAACTTCTCCTTTTCCTGCTTGATGTCCTCTACAATGCATGACAGCTACACGTGTTGGGGCCCAGACTGCATCAAGTAACATCAATATCTCGGGACCATACTTGACTGATTTTCCTCCGGATGTGATAAGTCCTCTTTCTTTATAGAGAGCTCCATGGGCATGCAAGGTAGTGAAAGCATATTTGGAATCTGTATATACATTTAGCACAAGTTTCTCTCCTAATAACAAAGCTCTGGTGAGTGCTATCAATTCGGCTTTCTGGGCTGATGTGCCTGAGGCTAGGGCTGATGATTCAACTACTTCGTGTTGAGTGACGACTGCATATCCGGCACAGCGTCGTCCATCAAGGATGAGACTGCTCCCATCAACATAATAGATCTGGTCGGGATTGTCTATGGGCACATCTGTTAGGTCAGGTCGACTAGAGAACACAGTTTCCATGACTTCGATGCAGTCATGTTCTGGAAGTTCTTCACTGATGGGTATCAAGGTGGCTGGATTCAGGGCATGGCTCACTTCAAGTTGTATCTGTGGGTTTTCACATAACATGCTCTGGTACTTCAACATTCGGGAATTGGTGAGCCAATAATTTGCTTTCTGTTCCATAAGGGCAAGGACTGCATGTGGCACAGTGACTCGTATGTTCTGTCCTAGTGTGAGTTTGTCTGCTTCACTCACTAGTAGTGCTGTAGCTGCAACTGCTCTCAAGCAGGGTGGCCATCCTTTGGCCACAGGGTCCAATTGTTTTGATAGATAGGCTACAGGTCGTTCCCAATTTCCTAATTTCTGAGTCAACATGCCTAGGGCATTTCCCTGTGTTTCATGTACAAACAAGCGGAAAGGTTTGTGGACATCTGGTAGTCCAAGTGCTGGTGACGACATCAATTCTTCTTTTAACTTCTGGAAGGCTGTATCCTGCTCAAGTCCCCACTCCAGTGGTGACTTCTCTTCTCCTTTTGTGGCTTCATACAGTGGTTTGGCAATTTGGGCAAAGTTGGGTATCCAGATTCGGCAATATCCTGCTGCTCCCAGAAAGGCTCTAACTTGCTTTCTGGTTGTTGGAGTTGGAATTCTACATACTGCTTCTTTTCTTTCTCTGCCTAATCTTCTGCTTCCTTGGGTAATACGAAAACCCAAGTATTTCACTTCTGTTTGGCATAGTTGTGCTTTGGCTCTGGAAACTTTATATCCAGCTTCATTTAGTAACTGCAAGAGATCTTGGGTGGCTAATATACATTCTTTTTCTGATACGGCAGCTATCAACAGATCATCCACGTACTGGAGAAGTACTCTCTTCCCCGGGGCTACTGGATAGCTTGAAAGGTCTTGATTTAGTGCAGCACTAAAGATGGTAGGTGAATTCTTGAATCCTTGGGGTAATCTTGTCCAGGTGAGTTGGCCCCCTCTTCCAGAGATGGGGTCCTGCCATTCAAATGCAAACAATATTTGGCTTACAGGGGCTAATCTTATGCAAAAGAATGCATCTTTTAAATCCAGTACAGTGAAATGGGTAGCTTCAGCAGGTATCAGTCCTAGAAGAGTGTAAGGATTGGGCACGACTGGATGTATAGTTTCAACTGCATCATTTACTCTTCTCAAATCTTGCACTGGGCGATAATCATCTGTCTCAGGTTTCTTTACTGGCAAAAGTGGGGTGTTCCATGGGGATTGACATACTTTTAGCAGGCCATACTCAAGCAATCTCTGTAGGTGGCGATGATGCCTTCAATTGCGGCTCTTGGGAGAGGGTACTGTTTGACGTGCACTGGGGTAGCACTAGGCTTGAGGGTTACAATCACTGGAGCTATATGTTTGGCTAGGCCTGGGGGACTGCCTTCTGCCCACACTTCAAGTGGTGCATGAATGTTCTTTAAAGTTTGTTCAAAATAGGTATCTTGAATCGAATCATCAATGTAGTATCTCCACTCTTCTTCTCGGGGTACTGTCAGCAGCATTACTCCTGCTGGTTTGGCTTGGGAATTCACTGTCATTTGCATTTCTCCTTGCTTAGAGAAAGATATTTGGGCTTGAAGCTTGGCTAGCATATCTCGTCCCAGTAGGGGTACTGGACATTCGGGCATGTAAAGGAATTGATGAGTTACTTGCTGTCCTCCTAGACTGCATATTCGGTTTTGTAGAAAAGACTTTGTGGCTTTGGCACCAGTTGCTCCTATAATGGTGACTGCTTTCTTGGTGAATGGGGCTATCTTTTTGTCTATTACTGAATGTTCTGCTCCAGTATCAACCATAAAGTTCATAAATTGGTCTCCTATTTGTATTTCGACCATAGGCTCCTGGAGACCTAAAGCAAACTTGGAGCCCGGTCTGTCCTAATCCACGTCATCCTCATCATGGGCCTGTGTGGCCAATGCTTGGATGGCTCCTCCTCCCCTCTCTCGCTGGAATTGTTCTCGATTGGCTCCTCCTCGGTCTCGGGGACGGCCTCGTCTTTCTTCTCGCCACTGATGATCGTTGTCGTCATCTTGCTGGGCGTCTTCGAGTTGCGGGCAAGTATCTCTCCAATGTCCTTCTTCTTTGCAATAGGCGCATTGGTTCACGCCTAGTCTCTGGGTCCGGCCTCCGCCTTGACCCCGCCCTCTTCCTCTGCTCCTTCGATTAGGGACACCTCCCCTTTTCTTTTCAACTATCAGATAACCCACCATTGTATTAGTTTCCCCTGTTTCACCAAGTTATACTTCCTGTTAAATGTAATGACCAGACATATGTAAATTGTCGGATGTTTTCTGTTCAATGTAAACCGCGCTGATGTCTAATAGTGCGGTATATAAGAATTGTTAATAAATAAATAAATAAACTATGGCCGCAGCCAAAAAATCAGCTTTCTTCTTCATCTTTCTATCACATTCTCTCTGTCTTTCAGTATCACGATTCACATACACTTTATGAGCGACTTCCAATAACTGTGTTGCATTCATGCCCGCAAACCCTTCTAATTTCTGTAATTTACGTCTAATGTCTGGTTGAGACTGGTTTACAAAAGCAGAATTCACCATGCATAAACTTCCTGGTGCCTCGGGATCATAGGGAGTATACATTCTGTATGCTTCAGTTAATCTTTCATAATAATCTGCTGGGCTCTCATCTATTCCTTGGATAACTCCTGCTACTTTGGAAAGGTTCATAGCTTTTTGGCCTCCCCTTTTCAGGCCTTGTAAAAAGCCTTGGCGAAAACGGGCTAGGGCTGTGGATCCTTCATCTGTATTTGGATCCCATTGGGGGTCTTCATTCGGGAATTCTCTCTGAGCTGCTTCTCTACGATCTATTATATTCTGCCCCTGCGCTGGAGCTGCAGGGTTTTCTGCCATCCATTCAATAGCTGCTTTTCTAATTCTCGCTCGTTCTTCGGTAGTGAATAGGGTGGTCAGGAGCTGACGGCAATCTGGCCAAGTGGGTTGGTGAGTTTCCATAATACTAGTTACTAATTCTGTCAGCTCCTGGGGCTTGCTAGTATAGGAGGCATAGTGCGACCTCCAATTTAATAAATCAGTTGTAGAGAAGGGAATATACACATAAGTTAAGGGTCCCGCTACCACTTCATCATTATCATTCTTTACGGGCACTCCCGGGACTTGCCTTAAGGGAAACAGTTTGGCTGTCCCAGGCGTCATTTGGGTCTGGGATCTAAGGGCTATTGTCGTTGTCTTTGCAGGAGTCGCTTTCTTTTTCTCAACTGGTTTTGCTTTGGGTTTTTCTTTCACTGGCTTGCTAGTGCTAGCGCTGGCTTTCTCAATTATTTGTACACTGTCCTCTTCTTCTTCTTCTGGGGGATTCCCTCCTTCTTCTTCTAGCTCCGCTTCTGACTCACTTTTTACGTCCTCCTCTTCTCTTCCCGCTAATTCTTTCTCTTTCTCTCCTCCAGGAGGAGGGGGGTCAGGGGTTGGGTCTCGCCTCGGCTCCGGCGGTCTCTGGGGTTCTGGGGCAGGACGCCGCCGGGCTATTCTTACTGGACCTGGGGTTCGGGGCTGCCTGAGGACTACTTCTGGGGAATCGGGATCTGCCAAGATGGGTTTCTTCGTGGCTTTCTTATCCTGCTCTTTCATTCTAGGCTGTTCCTTTTTCTGTCTAGAATCTGTTTTAGCTAACATTATTCTGCACTGCTCCTCATAACAGCGCTGCGCCCAGGAGGGCGGATCTTCACAAATACTTAACCAGGAATCTATATAGGGGTACTGATCGGGGTGCGCTACCCGCACTCTACGGTGTATTGACTGAATAATCTCTACGGTGAACGTTCCCTCTCGGGGCCAGATGGGGTCTAGATCGGGCCACTCCCTAGTACACAAAATCTGCAAACGGGCTGCTGTCATTTTAATACCATAATCTCCTGAATATCCCTCTTTAAAATGTGCGATCATACATTCTAATGGAGTGTTTCTAGTAGACTCCGCCCCTCCCATTTCGATGTGTGCGCGCAACAACAGACAGAAGGGAAAAGGAGTGCGGACCGTGGGTAAGGGGTCCTCACGGCCCTGGAAACGTATAGGGAATACAAATAACAAGACAAGACGACAATCGCTTCCCCCTTTTCGCGACCTGAACGTGGTCGCCCGGTCAGGAAATGCGCTAATCAGGGGTCCGCCTTCACTTGGTCCGTGCTGCCAGACCTCTCATTCACACTTCGTTCACACAATCATGCTAGCAACGTATTCCCAGAATGCATTCGTTTCTATCTATTCTGACTAGTCTTTTCCCAATTACAAAAAGGATGAGGGTTTCACCTAGCGAATTCCCATGCCAGGCTACTCGGCTCTTCCTTGAGAGGTGATCAAGCTCTCTTACCAATTCCCAATATCTCGAGATTACAAATTCCAAATTCCAAGTTCCAATGGCAGTACTGCTCTTTCTATTTCTGTCTAGACCCAAAATCAAAACTATACTCACCGGATCCGGTCCTCAAAACTTCCCAAGCAGGCGCATGAGTTGGACCTCGGACTCCCCTCACTCGGGTTCGAGGCGTTGGCTCCAACCGGGCCCGGCACCCGCCGAGGTCCGACCAGCTCCCTCCGATACAAGGGACCGGTGGCGCCAGGGAGCGGCCCTCGTCGGAAGGGCGCGATCCCGGCAGGACCAAGCCTATAGAGGCGGAAAGTCGTGGTATATTGCCCTATATACACTTTGATTCCACAACTTCCCGGCCAACGCACCAAGGAATATGTAGCAGCAAAGCGCAGACAAACCAATGATACCAGGAGTCTGTTCAGAAGGTCCAAATCATTTATTTGTGCACAAGTCTCAAGCAAGGCAATTTCAAAATGGCTGAGCAAAGTTTTCAAGCATTACAACAACTTTTATAGACTTCTGTTCCATTCTAGGTATAGAAAAAACATTTCATTGGTCCCGGTACTCCCGTACCTCCCGTAGCCCTTCTATTGGTCCCGGTACTGATAAGTTTCTCCAATTATGTTCCTTCTGTGGGCTTCTGTGGGCATGACACCTGCCTGCCCCCCTTCTAGTCCCAATTACAATGGTCAGTTCATCAACTTGTTACTTTCACACTTTCAAGGCTATGGGACCATTTGTGCGTGCAGATGAGCAAGGTTCTGTAACTCATCTGTCAGCACTCCTCAATATTTCTCTGCAAATGTACTTTTTCTTATCAGTAACTTTAAAACACATCTTTTCTGTATTTTTCCATTTCTTAATTCTGCAATTCTGCTTATCTAAGCTAATTCAATATTTCTACTGAGTTCTTTCTTACAATAGCAGCATGTTGGGGGATGTGCAATCCTATATGCCTCTCCACAGGCCTCATTTACAGGTCAAGCTAGCCATGCTGGCCTGCCTATGTCAGACACCGTGGGTCACAGGCCTGCACCTGCCACAGTAGTGTAGCTGGATTTAAAAAAGGTTTGGACAAGTTCCTGGAGGAAAGGTCCATAAACCATTATTAAAAGGAACCCAGGATATCACTGCTTGACCCAATACAAGCATTGTGGAACCTCTGTCTTTTGGGGAAACTGCTAGGTACTTGTGACCTAGATTGGCCACAGTTGGAAACAGGATACTGGGCTTGATGGACCATTGCAGCCTTGATGCCCTGCTATAAAATTATTCTTCAAGTGCGATACTGGCTGATCTTTCCATGCACTCATTTCGATAGGTCTCCTACAATAACCTCAAAAAAGGAATGTAGTTTTAAACATTGGCCCAATGTAATTCTGATGTCTTGGTCTACTTACATTCTTTTGGAAATAAAGGTAAATGGAACCACCTCCCCCAGATATTTAGGGATTACTACCAAAATGATGACAGCTATGTTTGCCAGATAGGTATCTGCAACTCTGAGGAGAGAAACCACTATAAATGATCCTTTAACACCCTTTAGATTAATCAAGCTCATACGCTTTAATACCAACTATGTCTGTCCTGATTAATGTTATTTCTAGTAATGCCAAAGGAATTAAAATGATTAGCTACTAATTGCAAAGCATTGCCAATAATTTATAGAAAGCAGATGCTTTCTTCCTTGCAATTTATTCCTCTTCCCTCTTTTGTTTAAACGCGAATTAAAATAATTATCTTCCTCTAGTGACATTTCACCAAGATTCCCAGAGCAACAACCTGCAGGCACAGATCAGTGGAGCTATATAGAAAAATCTCTACAGACAAGGTTATGGAAACCTGTTTACAAATAAAATACACTAAACGACATTTGCAGGAATAAAAGAGGCGGGGGGGGGGGGGGAACGACTTTGTTCCTCCAAGAAAATGTTCTTTTCAAATGTTAATTTTTTTGTATATCTGACTGGGGCACTTTCATCTTTTAAACTGCTTTCATTATACCTGGAATACATGTGGCAGAACAGTGACTCAATGTGACCTTTGTGAAATATAAGCAATTCTTCCCCATTGTCAAATGAATAATGAAATGGATCAGATACTTCCTGAAGACATCATAATAGAGTCTAAGCTGTACAACCCATGAATTTTCCACAGCAGCCATCCATGCTGCCTCAGTCAGAAATGTTCGTACAGCAGTCTGCTCCTGGTCATCTTTTCTGTACCTTTCAGAGAAAGTAAAAGAAACCTTTGTTGTAAAGAAAGGCAGTTCTTAAACATAAAAGCATATATGCTGTGCATCTGACCTATAGCAAGGCTGATGGAAACTCTGCTGCTTGCAGTACTCCACACGAGTCACCATATGAACACCATGGGCCCGATATTGAGTTAGGATGGCTAGGCGTGAGTACAGCCAGGGTCACCGCACATGCCCAGAAACTGCAGAGGTTAACCCAGCAGCGGCAATATTGTACCACTGCCCAGTTGGCTTCTACAGGTAAAGATAGGCCAGCTTTTGTAGCACCTGTCTTTTACCCGTAGAAGCTAACTGGGTAGAGGTGCAATATTGCCGCTACCTGGTTAGCCTCTGTCGCCACTCACAACACGCCCCAGAATGCCTATGATACGCCCAGATGCTAAGCGGTTAGCATCGGGGCATATAAGGGAGAAGATTGGGGATATTTAGCGGCACTAAGGGGTATGTTTACTAAAACCCCGGTAATGTGCGGGCCGCGCTAGTGTGCGGGTGCCATATAAGGAGTGGGCGTTTCTTTCTGAAAAAGAAAAAACGGGATTTAAATATGCGCTAAGGTGCGCGGCACCCATGTGCGCCCCGCACGTTAGCGCATGAGAAAGCTGCGCAAGAGGCATAAGTGGCGCGCTGATGTGCAAGCAGCAGAGCAGAGCCACAGTACAATGGTTAAGACACTTACCAATGGTGCAGGGATCAGGTGTTCAATCCCCCACAGCACCCAATGAAAACAGCTGCCTGAGGCATTACTTTAGGAGCCAGTTTAATATTGGACTGCATAAGGCGGGGTGCTGATGGGCATAAGGTGGCATGCTATTGCTTTAGGAGGCATTTTAATATTGGGCGGCATAAGGCGGCGCGGTGATGTGCAAGCACAGGAACAGAATCACAGCACAATGGTCAAGACACTAACCAATGGTGCAGGGATCAGGGGTTCAATCCTCCACAGTGCCCAATGAACAAGGCTGGCTGAGACATTGCATCTTATGGGGAAGATTGCTTTAGGAGGCATTTTATTTTTATTTTAATTATCACTACTAGCAAACGCACTCTCAAAGCGTGTTAACATAAGGCACCCCATAAGGCACATTTTAAAGTGCACTGTCAGCCAAGGCACCCTAGAATGTTGCTTATAGGGCGCTTTATAGGGTGCCGTCTGAGGTACCGCAAGGTCAGAGTACTGTTTTTGATGGCAGCACTGTGCAGTTTAAGGAATGAAAAGCATAAGTAGGTGCACTGACAGGCAAAGAGGAGCAGCAGTGGAGCACAATGGTTAAGGCACTGACTGCTGATACAGGGGTCATGAGTTTGCTCCCCAGTGTGCCTAATACGTAAGGCTGGCTGTGGCATCAGCTTTGCAATGAACATATTTTTTCTTGCAGCACTTTATTTTTATTTTATTAATTGCTGCCAGAAAACACGCCCTCACATGCCGTAATTGAAGGTGCCGTATAAGGCACCCTATAAGGCACTACATAGGGCACATTATAAAGTGCACTGTCCGCCACGGCACCCTAAAATGTCCCCTACAGGGCACCCTATAAGTTGTGTCATAGGATAATGTATAGTGCACCTTATATGGACGGGAACCATAAGGTGCCCTATAGGGCGCCCTATAAAGCGCCCTCAGAGGCACCTTATGGGTATAGTACGCTGAGGGTGTTTTTGCTGGCAGCAAAAATGTACATTAAAAAGAGATAATGCTTTGGGCAGCCCTACCAATTAACTGTGGGTTTGAACCCATGATTTCTGGTTTCATAGGCAGTGAAACAACCATTGGGCTACAGCTGCTAGCAAGCCCCTGGCTGGCTTCAGAGAGCCTGCATGTCACCACACAGTCTGTTGTGGTCACCAGGATAGGGTTAGCACACCCGTACCCATGATGCACTGCACATGCAAATCAGCTGTCAACAGATGAACACAAGATGCGGTATGCACCCCCACAACACCTCAGCCTAGTAGGGGGAACTGACCATGTGCACTCCCACAGCACCTCGACCTTGTAGGGGGTACAGACCGTGTGTTTTACTGGCACAGAGTAGCTACACACCGTCACATTGTGCGGGTACTGTGCTCACCCTGATGGTGCAGTGAGGCGCCCAGCACCAGGTCCACAGCACCTTCCATGGCAGAAACAAGCTATGATGCAGGTTCAAAGCAGTGTTAATGTGTGAGATAGGTAGTTTCTGCAGAAACACCTTGGATATATCTGTCTCAGTCAGGTGTAGCCCCCATGGACCCCCAGGAGGATCATGTACCATCACTCTCCTCTTTCTCCTCCATGGCTGAGGGTGGTAAACAGGGTCTTCCATCAACAGATCCACATTCTACCTCCCTGCAATGGTGGCAGTAGAGGGGACCATCAACCCCAGTCCTGCTGTGGAAAAGACATCCTTCAGGGAAGTCAATGCAGCTCTGTACATATCCATAACACAATAGCAGACAGACATTAAGCCTGTATATACTAAGCTGCACCCCAACCACTATCTGATATTCTCCTGCAGCAAGCCTTCAGCCACTGCACCCTGCAAGGCACTCCAACAGGACACATACCAGCTGCAAACAGTCTGCTAGTTAGTCCATAGTGCATAGTGCATATTCCTGGTCAAAATGCATGCACCCAGAACTGGGATGGCAGCACACACAAGCAGATAAGTCAGTGACTGGCCCCCAAAAGAAAACCCATAAATATCACATGACAAAAATACTACATAGCACTATGGGGGTGCCTAGCCATGCTGTCGTCACTTCACAGTCAGGGTGAGAGTGATCTCCCAGCAGGACATACTGTGGTCACCCTGTCTGTGTAGATGGTGGCCAGACACTAAAATGTCCCAGTCAGTGCCCTATGCCCTGTGCAGATGCACCCTGGTCAGGCCACCCTGTCTGGGCTATACCCATGGTACCTTGCTCCTCATTATGCACATTGGCAGGCCAATACTGGCAACAGTGCTGGCAGTGTGGGCTGTGGAAGGTGTTTGCAGCCACCACACACTGTATAGACAGACACACACTCCGACACCTATGCCAGCAATGTGCTACTATAGAGGAGTCTATCAGCCCTGGCCACCACACTAGTCCTGGGCACAGTACAGGCATGGATATGGTACGCAATACTGTTGGGGGGCACTGCCCAGGGTGGTAAACACTGTCAGAGACCAGACCTGAAGCACACACCACAGACATCCGAAAGATTGTTATGATGGAGCTCAAACAGCAAACTGTGCTTAACATAAAAATCGCTATCTGGCAGTAATCATAAAAAACGTTTGATAGCTGTGTACCGTATACCCAGGTGTAGGGTGGCATTGCTAAGGTATGCAAGTGCTAGTATTGGGGGATGCACGCAGGGCCCAATGTCCTGCCTCTCCAGGAGGCATTGGCTAATGGGGCCTGTGGGTGTGGGTGTGGGTGTGTCTGCCCTTGTTGGCTGCTGCTTTACGGCAGAGGTTCCCAACTCCAGTCCTGGTGTGCCAAACACTGTTCTGGTTTTCATGCTGTCCCTCATGAATATGCATGAGCAACATCTGCATACCATGGGGGTGGTGCATAGATATGCAGCACAGGCATCTTTATTAGAGGCAGCATGGAACCTGAATGGTGTTTGGCCCTCCAGGACTGCATTTGGGAGACTCTGCTCTAGGTAATGCACATTTCTATGATGTTTGTGCTGTGTGGGGTAAAATATAGGTGTTTGACCCATGCTTATGTTTTCAGCAATAAAGGTTCAGTCTTTACTACCATGTTTTCTGCATAGGTAAAATAAAGGGACTGGGTTGGCAGGAGCCCCAGCTGGGATTTGAACCTGTGACCTTCTGGTCCTAAAGGCACTGGCTGTGTTCGCTGCACCACTGTCTTAGCACGACAACAGTGCATTCCCTGGGGAGTCCATGGCTGTTTGTCAGACAGGGCCTGTCTGTTGGAGTGCACTGCACCCACGTGAAGGGGGCTAGGCCACCATCTGCTGTGGGCAGCAGCCACTGCTCCCTCCACCAACGGTACCCCTCCGCCACCATGCTGACATGGCCTTATATTGGAGACAGCATCACAACTGAATGATATGTGGCCCTCCAGGACTGCATTTAGGGGACTTTGGTCTTGGTAATGCACATGTTTCTGGTGTCTGTGCTCTGTAGGGTAAAATACAGGTGTTTCGACCATGCTTATGTTCTCTGCAAAAAAGGTTGGTCGTTACTATCACGGTTTAGTGGTGGGTAAAATATGGGGATTGGGTTTGCAGGGGCCCCAGCTGGGACTTGAGCTGTTGACCTTTGGCTTCTGAACACACTGTCTGTGTTCACTGCACCACACAGACAGTGCAGTCTTTGGAGATAGGAAACCTGGCCAAAGAAATCAGAAACCCTGATCTGCACAATTTCACTGTGGGCTCATTCATCTTGTATGGAGACAAAAGGGCAAATAAACATTAGAAATGGCCTCGAAAAAAAGGGAAATAAAACATAGCCAAGCTGGGCAAAAGTGATATCAATGGGCAACAGTAAAAAACACTCCCAGGAAAGCTCCACAAAAAACAGCTTTTTGAAAGGGTCTACGGAGCGTAGACCCTTCCAAATATCATTTCCTTTTTTTGGAGCTTTCCTGGGAGTGTTTTTTATTGTTGCTCATTGATATCACTGTTGCCCAGCTGGATTATCATTTTTTAGAATTTTGGTGTGGTCATTTTCTATTTTTATTTGCTATTTTGTTCTGTGCACATGTATCACACTGCTCACGTTTTGTAGGTTTCCCTGGTTTTGCTGTACATTGCTGACAGAAATGGTTTCTCTTCCCTTTAAATCGGCTCTACCGCGAGGTTTTCACTAGCGGTATTTTTTTAGTTGAATTTCAGCCCCGCTCCTGTGCGGGGAGCCTCTCCCCTCCCACTCTCCACCCATTGACCCCATCCCTCCGCCCCTCGGGAGCCTTCCTCCGCCCTCAGAATGCCTTTCCATGCCTCTATCGCACATCAGCACGCTGCGCACTTGTGCGGGCCCGTTAGTGCAGCGCGCATGTGTGCGGGGCACAAAAAAGCACTATTAGCATGCGCTAAGGTACCTTAGCGCACGCTCAAGTGCGCCCCGCACAGTTGCGCGGTTTAGTAAACATACCCCTAAGTGTGTTAATACCATTGAATATCCCGCTAAGCGGCATTAACACAGTTTACAGTGTTGTCAGCCCTGTAAATGCCTTTCGAATATCGGGCCCCATATCAATTATGGTAGCCTTCCTTATTGCCCTCCGGTCTAAGTCAAAATTTGCCTCTTTTCAATCTGGTGCCTATCAATACTTATTGGGAGTAATTTTATAACTGGGTGTCTGATGCCTATGTCCAAGTTTCAAAGAGATAGACATCCAGAACCCACAGCCGGAGTGACCCAATAAGTGAATTAGGCAGCCACCTAGAGTTGCAACATTCCTAGAGCACCCATTACCATTTCTGCTTCCCCTATATGGGACTTGCAGCAGTGGCAATGACATTTACATGGTAACGTAGCACTTACCTGAACTTTCCGGTGCTGAGTTCCTCTTCCTATTCTCTGTGATCTGCCGCTTCTGCCCCTTCATACCAGAGAGGGACACGCCCTGGTGAGGGGCGATAGGGGCAACAATGGAGGCAGGGGTGGATGCAGGGTGTATGGCAGTATAGAGGGCTTTCTAGGCACCTTATATTCTTGAAGCGGCCCTGATACAAATATGGGCATCTATCCCATACACGTACACATGCACAAACAAGCTACACCCCAAGAATATCTATTCTCGGATCATTGTTTTCTGTGCGCCTGCTTTTCACTCCTGCATACGACTGTATAATTTTATAAAAGGCTTTCTGTGAGTAAAACTGGCTTCACAAAAAGACCCTGCATTGGGTAGAGGGCTATATAAATGTCAGCAATTCAATGATGATTTTCCAGTTTACATTCTGTTTATCACGTTCACATTTTGGAAGGAAATTGTGAGTGCCTGCTTTCTAGATTTTCGTTAAGTTCCTTCCTTAGAGTTTTTTCAGACAGACAGAGCTCTTTCTCTGCCACTTTTGCGATCTGCCTATAGAGGCACTAGAAGGTGTAACAAAAATTGATGAGAACCACTTGAAGCATGTGATTTCCGCACTGGTCATTGCATCATACTGCACGTTTTGTACTGAACTTAGCTGCCAATCATATGACCACCCCTCAAACTCCCTCATATTGCTTCTTGTTCTTGTCGATCCCAAAGGGATAACCACTTCTTAACAGCTCTTAACTTCACCTGCAAAAAAATTAAGCCAATCCTTCTGTGATTTAGTCCACAAAGATATTGAACAGCCCCAAGACAGACCTCTGAAGCTTTCCACTGAAAACTCCTATTTCCTCAATTTATTACTAGAGAGGTGCATTTGCTAAAGTTATGCATTTATTAGCACACATTTGGTTTGTTAATTTTATGTGCATAAAGAAGGCACATTAAACTGTCATTATGACTGTAAAATCTCCAGATTAGTGCACATAAAGTTGATTAATGTGAATACGTTTAATTTTGCTAGCACTAGTTTCTGAAACAAATTGAAAATGAACCCCAAATCCTGAAATTCAAACAAAGCAAAATGAAATTTTTGTTGTGCACATAGAAAGCATTTGTTTTGAAACAGAATAGAAAGTATAACAAAACAGGCTTGTTTTGTTTCATTTCCTTCTGAAATGCCCTAGTAGTTGATCAAGGAGACTATTTTAGAACAGGTTTTTCCTTTTCAAAGTATTTTATATGCAAAAAAGGCTTTTTTTGAAATCACACAGCTTTAAGCTGTGAAGTGGAGTGGATGAATAGCATAATGGTTAGAAACATAGAAATATGATGACAGAAAAAGACCACATGGCCTATCTAGTCTGTCCTTCCATATCAACAACTACAACAGTCCCCTTTTTACCTTTAGAAATCCTCTGTGTTTGTCCCATGCTTTTTTGAATTCAGTTACTGTCCTCATCTCTACCACCTTCACTGGGAGACTATTCCACGGATCCACTACTCTTTCCGTAAAGAAATATTTCCTCATATCACTTCTGAATCTATCTCCCTTCACCCTCATCCCATGTCCCCTCATAGCAGAACTTGCTTTCAATTGAAAGAGGCTCTCTCCCTGAACATTTATGCCACGGAGGTATTTAAACATCTCAATCATATAACCTCTAACCCGCCTTTCCTCTAAGGTGTACATATTAAGATCCTTCAGTCTGTCCTCATATGCTTTATAATGAAGACCACTAATCATTTTAGTAGCCACCCTCTGCACCGACGCCATCCTGTTCACATCCTTTTGAAGGTGCGGTCTCCAGAATTGCACACTATACTCCAAATGAGGTCACACCAAAGACTTATACAGAGGCATTATCACCTCCTTTTTTCTGCTAGCCATTCCTCTCCGTATGCAACCAAGCATCCTTTTAGCTTTTGCCGTCGCCTTTTCTACCTGTTTAGCTACTTTAAGATCATCAGACACAAACCTTGCCTAGGTCTCGCTCTTCTTTAGTGGACAAAAGTACTTCACCCCCATACTATATTGCTCCCTTGGATTGCTGCAGCCCAAATGCATGACCTTACATTTTTTAACATTAAAATCCCAGCTGCCAAATTCTAAACCATTCTTCAAGCTTAGCTAGATCCCCCCTCATGTTATCTACACCTTCCTGGGTGTCTACTCTATTGCAGATTTTGGTATCATCCGCAAAGAGGCAAACCTTACCCGACAGCCCTTCTGCTATATCATAACAAAGATGTTAAAAAGAATCAGACCAAGGACAGATCCCTGGGGCACACCACTGGTAACATCCTTCTCCTCGGAGTGAGCTCCATTTACTTGTACTCTTTGTTGCCTCCCCCCAACCAATTTCTAACCCAGGCAGTAACTTTAGGGTCCATCCCTAGGGTGCTCAGTTTGTTTATAAGTCGCCTGTGAGGAACAGTGTCAAAGGCTTTACTGAAATCTAAATACACCACATCTAGGGCTCTCCCTCGGTCCAACTCCCTGGTCACCCAGTCAAAGAAATCAATCAGATTTGTCTGACAAGACCTGCCTCTGGTGAATCCATGCTGCCTCGGATCCGGTAATCCGCTGGACTCCAGAAGCCTCACTATTTTCTCTTTCAGCCGCGTTTCCAATAATTTACTCACCACCGAAGTTAAACTAACCGGCCTGTAGTTTTCAACCACATCCTTACTTCCGCTTTTGTGTAAAGGCACCACATGAGCCTCTCTCCAGTCCTTTGGCACCACTCCCGACTCCAACGAGGCATTGAAAAGGTCAGTCAGTGGAGCTGCTAGAATGTCCCAAGTTCCCTCAGTATTCTAGGGTGTATCCTATCCGGTCTTATCGCTTTGTCTACTTTAAGTTGAGCTAGTTTCTCACGAACACAGCCTTCTGAAAATTGTTCAAGATGTCCCTCACTTCTGTTCCTATTTGTGGGTGTTTTCTGAGGTCCTGTTCCTGGTTCTTCATCTGTGAACACAGAACAAAAATATTTATTAAGCAATTCCGCTTTATCCTTATCAGCTTCTACATATTCTACATATTCTACATATTCTACATATTCTACATAAGGAAACAATATCATTCAATGATCCTAAAAAGATCACTGAATAAAACACACGACCTATTTAATATAGTAAAATCACTAACAGGTGACCCTTCACCAGCAAGCCCACACATGCCTCAACCACAGGATTATTCGGACTACTTACAATCCAAAATGATACAATCCAACATGACCTCATCTAACGGCAGCTTGTCCAATATACTTAGTACACCAAAACCTACAACACTACTTAAATTTTCTACAGTATCTACTAAAGAAATTGAAGACACTATTGCCTCCATCAATCTCACCACAGCTCCCAATGACCCCTGTCCAGCAAGTTGGATAAAGGAACTTCGACATGAACTAAGCCATGCATTATGTAAAATAACTAACCAATCACTATCAAGGGGCATCTTCCCCCAAAGTTTAAAACATACATCGATCAGACCCCTGCTAAAGAATAGTCGCCTTGATACATCCAAAGTTGAATCGTACAGACCCATATCAAGCATTCCACTGCTTGCTAAGATCATCGAGAAAATAGTCCAGCGTCAGATCCATCAGCACATCGATGACGAGGCACCCCTCGATCCAGCCCAACATGGCTTCAGGGAATCGCATGGAGTAGATACCATCTTAACTACCTTATTCAATAAGCTAACACAGGAATTGACAACATACACCAAGGTTTCGTCCTCATCTTTCTTGACATTGCTGCTGCCGCATTTGACTCTGTGAATCATAATATACTATTACAACGCCTCCAAGAAAAAGGATTACTGGGAACTGCATTACAATGGTGTGAATCATACTTAACTAACAGATGGCAGCAAGTAAAAGCAGGTAACACGTCCTCTGAACCATTCTTACAGAAGCAGGGAGTGCCACAGGGATCATCCCTGTCTGCTCTATTATTTAACATCTATATGCAGCCTATCTGCTCCCTGATACGTTCATTAAATGTAGAATGTCTCGTATATGCTGACGACATACTACTTTACATTCCATTTTACCATAGAACAACCTGATTTTTCCCCTATCATCAGATGCTTTGATGCAGTGGCTGAATGGGCTTCTCAACACAAAACCTGAGGATTAATCATAGCAAAACCGATGTCCTATTTGTCACAAGGAATCAGAAATTCACCCCACCACCCAACCTGCAAGTTAAAAAACGCTGAACTAAAGACAAAAGACACAATTCGCTACCTAGGCATCACCCCTAGATCAGCGATTGGCTATGACAACCCACGTAAAGACCGTTACCAAAGCAATATACCACAAAATACGAACCCTTCGCCACCTCCGCCCACTACTGGACTTTTCAGACTATCGAACCATTTTTCAAGCCCTAGTGATCCCACACATAGACTTCGCGAACACCATCCTCCATGGTCTTCCACAAGCAAACCCTCAACCCACTTCGGCTGGCCATGAACTCAGCTGCTAGGGTTCTCACAGGGACATCAAGATTAGAACATATAACCCCAGTAATGAAAAACCTTCATTGGCTGCCACTACAAGCCCGAACTCAATACAAGGTACTGGTCATGACCTTCAAGGCACTGAATAATCAATCTCCCACACCAATTAGTAAACTGCTCAACAACATACCCAATACTAGAGTCAGAAGACCTACACTACGGAACATGCTAACTGTACCTAAGCTCACCACAAGATGTACAAAGGCAACTACCAATAGAGCTTTCTCAATTTATGCCCCAACAGCCTGGAATGAACTCCCCGCTAGTATAAGATCCATAACCAACCTCACCTCCTTCAGAAAGGCAATAAAACACCACCTTTTTCTAATTCACTATCCTGAAACCATGCCCGAAAAACACAAGTCATTTGCACTCACACCACACACTAACTGCCCTATCACCCAACATGAAAATGGCTAGATGCTCCTCTCCTTTAGATATACACATCATAAATCTACCACCTGACCTATAAATACCTACGGTTTACGAGAATAGATAACTCTATGTAAATACTTGTATATACCATGTGAATAGTTTTCCTTGTTATCCCAGTTTGATTATGCCATTGTTCTATGTAAGCACATGTTCCATGTAAGCCATGTTCTATGTAAGCACATTGTGATATTTATGCATTGTTGCCTGTTCAGTTTTAATGTAAACCGAGCTGATTTCAATAGCGCGGTATATAAAAAATAAAAATAAATAAATAAAATAAATAAATAAATATTCCTCCCCTGCACCCTTGAGTCTGACAATACCACTCTTTGCCCTTCCTCTTCTCAATAATATATCTGAAAAATGTCTTATCCCCCCATTTTATTGGCATTGGCTATTTCCTCCTCCTTTTGAATCTTTGTCTTCTTGACTACTTTGCTAGCTTCTCTAAGTTTTTCCAAATACAGATGCCTGTCTTCCTCTCTCTGTGATCTCCTGTATTTCATGAAGGCCTCCCTCTTTTTCTTCGCTTTTTCAGCTACTTCTTTTGAAAACCATAGTGGTCTCCTTTTCCTTTTACCTTTATTTACTATTTTAACAAAAAGGTTGGTTGCCCTTAAAATATCCCCTTTCATTTTTGCCCACTGTTTTTCCTACATCCCCCAGCTGTTCCCATCCCAATAACGACTCCCTGAGGTATTGGCCCATCTTCGCAAAGTTAGTCTTCCAAAAGTCTAAGATCCTCACCTTTGAATGGATTCTAACAGCCCTAGTCCTAATACTGAACCACACCATCTGGTGATCACTGGATGCAAAATGATCTCCCACTACAACATCAGAAACACTTTCACCCTTGGTAAGCACCAAGTCCAGTATGGCCCCTTCACGTGTGGGGTCTGTTACCAATTGCCTGAATAGTTTCTCCCTGTAGAGAATCCAGGATCTCCTTATTTCTAGATGATACTGCAGCAGGAATGTGCCAATCAACATCTGGCATATTGAAATCTCCTATCAGTAGCACTTCCCTTTCCTAGCAATGCTGCATATGTTTTAATTAACTCTCTGTCCACCTCTTCCTCCTGTGAGGGAGATCTGTACATCACACCAATGCAAATAGATTTCTCTTTCCCTCTTTCTAGTTTAACCCACAATGCCTCCTCTCTCCCTTTTAATCTCTGTGATTCCAAAGCTTTAATGGTATTTTTTTCATATAGTGCCCACTCCTCCTCCCCTTCTTCCTACCCTGTCCTTTCTGAATAAAGTATAGCCAGGTATAGTTACATCCCAATCATGGTTTTCTGTGAACCATGTTTCTGTAACTGCCACTAAATCCAAGTCAGCGCATTCAGCTTAGTAACCAAAAGACCAGCATTTGACGCCTACCGCTACTCCTTGTGGCCTTGGACAAGTCACTTAACCTCCATTGTCTCAGGAAAACAAATCCTGGTAATCTACTGCATTTCTGGTCACTGTACCAAGAAAACCCAGGAACTGCTGGGTCAGCATTGCATCAAAGGCATTTTTTCTTTAATAGGTGTTTTTGTTTGTCCCATGCTACATGCTACCTGGTTACCTACCACACCTAAAAGATAGGTGAGGTTTTCCTCGTCTATCTTTTAGATGAAGGTTTATAACCAGGCAGCATTCAATATCGCTGCTGCCCAGTTATTGATTGTCTCTACCTCCTCTCCTCCTCAGAACACCCCCAATATGCCCCGATTCTAAGCAGGGCCCATAATCTTGGATATTCAGCAGCACTAACCATGTTAGTGCCGTTCAATATCCCTCTTAGTGTCAGTTACATGATTTACAGGGATGTAAACTGTGTAATTGCCCTTTTGGCCCTTTAATGTATAGCACAGCCAGACTTGTCCATCCACAAAGGGAGAGTAGGCTAGGATGGGGTAAGGGCAGCAAAAGAACTTCTATGTTCATTGATTAAATTCAGCATCACAGTGTATATAGAATCACTTGCTATAGGTCCTTTGTTTGACTAAAGAGACATCGAAGACCATTCATGTAAAAGTATACAAGTAGCTTATTAAATGCTTAGGGTGCAGTATTTCAAAAGACATTTACATGGTTTACAGCCAGGTAAACTTTGCAAATGCCTTAATTTGGGATATTCAACGACACTTACATGGTTACTGTCATGAACATCACCTTCTAACCCCACTACACGCCCCGATTCTCTGAGGTTAGCACCTAGAAGTATTGCAGGCATTCTGGGGTGGAGCAGATGTGGAGACCGTCGCTAACCGAGTCGTGGCGATATTGCAGTTAGCAATTGGTAGGTAAACTAGACATAGCAAAAGCTGGCCTAGTTTGACCCGTGGAAGCTAACTGGTTGGCATGCAATGACCCCGGATATTCAATGCCATTGCAGTGGCATTGAGTATCTGGGGTTAAGGATTGGCGGGAAAGACTATGCGCAGTAGCAGCGCATAGTCTGCCTAATTCAATATCGGGCCCTTAGTGAACACATCACCTTTTATAAAATGTACCTATCTCCGCTGCTGCCTGGTTAGCTACTGCAGCTTCCGGCATGTGTGGCGATCCCAGGATATTCCATGCTGGGGCCACATATGATCCTGGCATTGAATATCTGGGGTCAGCAGGCCATAGTGGCGCATAGTCCTGCCTAATTGAATATTGTGACCAAATGTTTAAATGTATCTGTAGAACTATAATGGATTTAAAAAATACAAAAGCATTTAGGAAAGGAAATGGAATTTAGCTCTTAGGAGTTCAAGGCAAGTTACATTTAGGTATAGTAGATATATTCCTGTCTTTGGAGGGCTTAAAGTCTAAGGGACATGTTTACTAAAGCAGTGTTTCCCAAGCCAGTCCTACGGGGCACACCGGCCCAGTCAGGTTTTCGGGATATCCCTAATGACTATGCATGAGATATATATGCATTAGAGATATCCTGCCAACCTGACTGGTTTGTGGCCCTCCAGGGCTGGATTTTGGAGACCCCTGCCTTACACCTCTGTCATTTAAGATTGTGAGTTGGGCAAGGTGCAGATGTCCTAGACATCGAAAGGGTATATAGAATGTGACACATTCCTCCTCGATTCTCACCACCACCAAAATATTGTCTATTAGAACAACTTTTTGGTGGTGGTGAGAATCGAGGAGGAATGTGTCACATTCTATATACCCTTTCGATGTCTAGGACATCTGCACCTTGCCCACTCACAATCTTAAATGACAGAGGTGTAAAGGCAGGGGTCTCCAAATCCAGCCCTGGAGGGCCACAAACCAGTCAGGTTGGCAGGATATCTCTAATGCATATATATCTCATGCATAGTCATTAGGGATATCCCGAAAACCTGACTGGCCGGTGTGCCCCGTAGGACTGGGTTGGGAAAACACTGTACTAAAGGATGGTAAGGAGTGCCAGATTAAGAAGTGGAATTTGAGTGTTACTATCCTGCTGGAATCCAGAGACTGCAGTAGACACAAGGGGCATGGCCGCGGTAATGCCACTATTGCCGCCCTAGTCACATCATTAGCGCGGTAGAAGAGACTGCATGACCCTAGCACTTACGCACAGTTGTATATGGTCTGAACACAAATTAGAAAATAGAATGCTACAAGTGTGATATTGGGGTATCTGTGGGCCTTGGATTCACTGTGGACTCTATAAGAACTGTGCCCCTAGCACCCATACAGGAAGGTAGCAACTGGCCAGCCCAGAATCGAGAAATGACAGGAAGGGAAAGGAAGGGGAAGGGGAAAGAAAATGGCTTCCTCCCCCTGCCTTATTGTGGCTTGGTCAGCATTCTATCCATTGTGGAGTAAAGTCCCTTTGTGTGTGTGTGGGGGGGGGGGAGGGGAAGGAAGGCAGGGTGCAAGAGCCAGGAGGGTTTGGAGACCAAGTATGGTGGCCATAGGGTGAAGCAGCATACCCATATGCTACTGTATAGGATATTTACCCCTGTGGTCTAACAACAACTAAAGGGTGAGTACCACAACCATCCCTCTATAGAAGCCACCCTCCATACCCCCTCTTTCCTGTAGAAACTGTCAGGTACTATGCATGAAGCTGGGGAAACCCACACCCCACAGAATAAGAACCCCAATAGTCACAGCCCACCAGACTTGGGAGGATCAAAAGAGCCTTCTCCAACCCATGGATAACTACAACCCCAGCACAAGGGAACACAGATCAGCAAGCTCCAACACCAGATACACACATCCAGCCATAGAAGCATTATGTTATTGCTCGGAGCTGGTAGGCCTTAACCACATCCTCCCTTGGTCAGTGTAAGGGGCCATCAGCCCAAAGGCACATGGCACATGGAAGTGGCATTGCCCCAAGTGCATGTATTTACTGCCACATGCATCCCCATGCACGGGGTTCAGAGGGCTCCTGTGCTACCACATTGTTATTTAGCCATGAAGTGAATCACCTAATTTGCATGCCCCTCCCCCACTGCATTCTTCTGGTTCCAACTCTGGCGCTGAGGCCAGTACTGACTCAGAGAGCACAGGCCCTATCTTCTGAAACCTCCAGAGGAACTGATGATTGATAATAGGGATAACAGGCTAATATAATATAAATACCTGCATGGTTTCTACTCTGAAGGTTCCACACACACCTCTTTATTTATTTTATTTATTTAGCACGCATTTGTAGCCCGCTCCTTCCAGTGATCAGAAGCGGGTAGGATTACTATTGTGAAACTGCCGAATCAAGGCAGGTACAAATTTTGTTTACATACAGATTGTCAGAAAAGCACATCATACAGAGTTAACACTTCTTAGCTATGGGGGAGTTCATTTACATATATACATAAATACATATATACAGGATAATCTTCTTGGACACAGTGGTCAGGGGCTTGCTCCATCTGTGGGTTTAGTTCAGGTTGAAATGTGATTGGAAAATGTGCGTTTTGAGTTTCTTTCTGAAGTCTAGAAGGTCATTGCTAGCTCGTAGTTCTGGTGGGAGTTGGTTCCACAGTGTTTTTATTTGCACAAAAAGGTTAGTGTAAGTAGACATTATCTGTATGGGTGTCCCTGTATACAATAATAATTTTTCTATAGAAGGATCTTTTGTGGATTTCAGTGTTTTCTCCTCCTAACGTGAGGGTTTTGTGCCATTGAAAGTTTACTAACTTGATAACCATTGATTGGATAGTTTGGACCATTGATAACTATTGAGGACTGTAGTAACCCATAATCTAGGGAGTTGCAGTGGACAAGTAGATTAGGGTCTGATTTTCAAAGTCCTAGGCACGTGCTACATGTGTAAAAGATGGCCCTACCAGTGTAAAACTGCCATATCCATGTAAACCAGATATTCAACAAGCGCCAAGGCCGGGGGTCATGTCATCCACAAACCTGTGTAAAATTGATTTCCTAAAGCTGTGTGTGCCAACATTGGATGTCACTAACCGTGTAAGCCTAAGTGACGTTTTCTGGTAAATACAACTGCTGATGGAGTGCGGCAAACCCGTGTAGTGGCGCTACAGTGAATAGTACAGCGAGGAATGTGTGTGTGCAGGCCGGTATCCAAACCATGCAGAGGTAAAGTGCTGCTGGACTGGCTGTGAAACCATGTGGGCCATGCACATGGTATTCCAGAGGTGGAGACACACCCACCGTGCTCGGGCATGGCGGAGGTTGTTGCAGGCAGTGTGTATCTTTCAGTAGGCAGTGTCCCAGCACCCAAGATGCAGGTACTGTGATCCAAGTATACACAGGCCCAGGGTGAGCTACCTGCAATTGATGGAGGAGGAGGTCTATCAGAGATACAGACTGGATGGGGCAATGATAACAGAGCTGTGCAACTCACTCAGTGTGGACCAGGAGCCCTCCACTACCAGAAGCCAGGCCCTGCCGGTGACTATGATGGTAACCACTGCCCTGGGATATCTGGCAACTGGCAGCTTCCAGCATGTGATAGGGGAGACTGTTGATATCATCTCTAACAATGCAAGCTCTGGGGACCAGATGGTAGGCGTCCATCCTCATCCTCAGGGTGACTGCTGAAACTGCTCATTAGCATGGTTTGTAGCTGTTCTGTGCTTGTAGCACACACTGTCAGTGTGTCTTACTGAGCTGATGTGATGGATCAGTGCATTCTCCATTTGGTGATAAGTCGCAAACTGCTGACTTCGTGTGCAGTTCCTCATGGATACTGGAGGGGCTAACCTATACTGGCAGACATTTTAGGCAATGATCTGCAGTTTCTTTGAATCCACACATTATAGTGCAAACAGGTGTGGAGGTGTAACCTACTGGTCAGTGCAATGTCTCCATAAGCAGGGGACAGGGGTTTGGTTCCCACTTGTTCATTTTGGGCCTGTGTGGCTATTCAGGTCATTTTCCTGCCTTTAACAGTCCAGGCTCTGCTGTGATTTGCAGACACATATACTTCTACTTTGTTATGTATTCTGGCCACACTTTGGGTCAGCAAACATATTATTCCCCCATCATGCCCTTCTGAGAGCATGGTTTTATTGGGTCTACTGCAGCCCATTGCAGGGGGGGTCATACATGTTCACCCTGTAAATGGCAGGCACCTTCTTGGAGGTGTGGTATGGTGTGGTGTGGTGTAATGGTCATGGCAATAACCAGGGCACCAAGATACCAAGGTTTGAGACCTACTAGCACTCCTTATGTGACACTTTAAAATGTGTTACTGTCACATTTATGTCTGCCACAACCTTCATGTATTGACAATATCTCCTTGTGACCTTGAGGCATGTCATTTAACTTCACCAGTGGCTCAGCTAACTACAGGTCCATACAGTCCCTGTTTATCATCTGACATTATCAATTCATCGGTAAGAAGTACCCTGATGTGACTGCACTGATATAGTGATATACTAACAGGCAGTTACATGCATACAGCTGTAACCTGCATGTAAGACATAGTCATAGATAACATCATGACTGTGACTGTACAGCCTTGGCTCCATCACATCCCTGCAATACTTGCAGATACATCCTACCCCTCTGATAGCGACCTGCTGGTATCCCCTCAAGTCTGTACATGCCCTATTTGCCCAGTTTGGATGACACCTATCCAGTGTTATCCTGCACATTTGTCTGGGGGGGGGTTGTATGGTGGTCATGTGGCTGGGACATGTGTGAGACCCACATCAGGCCTTCTACATGGCTCTGACACACCTTTGCCCAGACAGTACAAATGCATTGGGGATAGCACCTACATATCAGTGCTGCCAGACCATACCACTCTCTCCTCTGCTGCCATCCTTCCTTCAGCATATCCATCCACCCGCCCAGCGCCCTTTATGCATGTAAAACCCCTTATTGCTGCCATTAACGCCTGTTATATTAACTCCCTTTAGTAAACATATCTCTAAGTTCCCTTAAGCTGTTCAGTCTGTATTTTTAATAAGTGCAGTTAGGGCCAGTCTACTCCCTTTAATGCAAAAATGCATTTCCTTGGTTGATCTTATTCTCCGTTTTTTTTTTTTCGAAATAATTTACATAGTTTCATTTTAGCTCAGTTTGAAAAAATATTTGAGCAAACAGTGCAATTTTATGCAATTATGTGAGAGCAAAACAGAAGTAAGTCAGGCTTATAGAAAGCCTTTACCTGCACTGGAAGATATTCTGTGGAAATGGAAGCATGCAAGCAAAATGATAAACTGCTAAAACTGATTCTGGCAAGAATGTGAGTGAATATTTCTCTGTGCCGTCCTCAAGGAGACATATGTGCTTTTCTCTCTGTGGCTGCAAGAGAAATTCATATAAATAACAGACAGTGACCCCAGTTGAGCCAGTCTGTTTTATTCTAGCATACATCTTATACTGAAGACAAAATAAAATAAAAATTTAAAAACCCATAAACTGTACAGTTTCATGGACGCTTCCCTTTTCTGTCCTCTTCCTTGTCAACTTTCAATTCACCTATCATATCATACTCTTTTATTTATAGTGTGCCTTTCATAAGAGAATCTAATCAAAGCACATTACAATTAAACACAATTAAAATCAACAGACCAGAAAGAATGGCTTGCACAAGCTACTCCCATAAATAAGAAGCAGTTTAAGGTCTTTTTGTAGGAACAATTACCATGAAATGTGTCAGTTAAGATTACCACTGGGACATGCTTTGCTGATATATATGTATAAATGATCCCATTACACTGGATTTATAAGCAGTACATGACTATTGGTAAAATAAGAAGACACTGTCCATTACTTGGACTTGGAAGTCTTTATTGAGATGTGAACTCCTTTTCTGAGCAGGCGATTCTATGTCTAGATTTAAGAGCATAGGAGAAATGCACATTTGTTAGCCAGCTTTGAAAAGGACTAGTGCACCTAAAAATTAGCTCATAATAAAGTTGGTTTGTGCATGTTAAAAAGTTCTAATACGTGCTCATCTCGTTAAACCAAAAAGTTTGAAAGGATCAAATAAAGTCTGAAAATGGCCTGAAAAATATATTTTTTTCCATGCACATTCTTATTGCACAGCATATTTAACAAAAACATAAGAAGTGCTGATAAGGTAGAGTATAGTACTGGTGCAGACTTGTCCTTGGGAAAGCATGCCCCCTGTTTAGCACAGGTGCATAGTCATATGACCCCATTGGACCTAGTTACTAATAATGCATGCAAATAGTGTTAGCTTGCACTAGCCACTCTAACTGAAGAACCCCTAAATCCTCCTGTCACTCTATTAATGTGCATGTTTCAAAATGCACATTTACTAATACCATGAAGACGATGTTAACATTCTTTAACACCGTCATATTAAAAATGACTTGTTAGCATTCATTTTAATGGAGATGCCAATATTAGGTAAAAACACCATTATCTGACATGCCTGCGAATAGGCACTACTGGTTAATCAAATCTACCCGATTATCTGAGAGCTCTCTTCTTCCTGTTCCAAACCGAGGGGGTGACCTGCACAGAGCAGCAGGTACAACCACTCTAGCCACCTTACTGGCAAACTAGGTGGACCATACTGGTCTTTATCTGCCGTTACATACTACAGGACGTTACTATGTCCCTCACAGGCAGCAGTGAATAGGGAAACAAGAAGAACAGAGGCGATGCCGGGAATGTAGCGAAGCAGACAAGAGCTGCTCTGTTCTCTACTCCTCTTATTTTCCCTCACTTCTCCTTCTGTCCCTTCAAGCTAAAAGGAGAAAGAGAGTGATTCTGGACTGGCTAGGGTCCCTGCCTTAGGGTGCCAGGAAACCTTGGCCCACCCCCATGTGGCGCATCATCTTTCCAAAGCCTCAGCATGTCTGTGTGCCGCCAGTGCAATGTGGGATCATGATGGACATCACATGATGTTCCACCTGGGCAGCTGCCTGGTCTGCCTTGTGCCCCAGAAACCCCACTGCATGAACAACATGCCACCACCTCAAAGGTCTGGGCTTATAATAATTTAACTCCATGATTTGGTCAGTGCATTCTACATACCAGGCCCCAAGTAACTTAATTTTCCCCACATAAAAAAAATATCAGAAATGTAGCTTTTAAAAGTATATGCATTTATGAACACATCACTACTACTACTATTCAGCAATTGTAAAGCGCCACGCACGCAGCGCTGCACAGCTGACCTACAATAGGTAGCCAACATACAAGAGGACAGTCCCTGCCCGCCAGAGTCCAAGTTCATCGGAGCTTACAATCTAGTTAGAACAAAACATAAGTTAGAACAGTATAGAGCATTAGTCAGTTTCTGTGCAAGGTAGAGCATTAGGTCAGTTCTGCGCAAGGTATGGTTTGGACAGTAGTTTCGTAATAAATGATGACGGGGGTTAGGGTAAGATGAGGAAGGAGTCAGGTTCTGAATGCAACAGTGAAGAGGTGGGTCTTTCAATCTGGATATGAAGAGGGCCAAGGAGGATGCCTGGTGCACAGATGCAGGTAGGCTGTTCCAGGCGTAAGGTGGCAGCAAGGTGAAAGGAGTGCAGTCGGGAGTTTGCAGTGCGTGTGAAAGGCATTGATAGAAGTAATTTGTTAGCGGAGCAAAGGTTTCGAGAGGGGATATAGGGAGAGATAAGAGGTGGTGAGGGGCGATAGAGTGGATGCACTTATAGGTTAGCAGGAGAAGCTTGAATTGGATGCAGAACTGGACAGGGAGCCAGTGAAGTGACCTGAGAAGAGGAGTAACGTGCACATGGCGAGGTTGGCAGAAGATTAGTCGAGCAGCATGATTTTGTATAGCTTGGAGGGGAAGAAGGTGGCTTGCGGGAAGACCAGTGAGGAGTAGGTTGCAGCAATCAGGGCGAGAGGTGATTAGGGAGTGGATAAGCGTTTTGGTAGTGTGTTCATAGAGCAAGGGGCGGATTTTGCTGATGTTGTAGAGAAAGAAACGGCAGGTCTTAGCTACAAGCTGGATATGAGCAGAAAAAGAGAGAGAGGTATCAAAGATAACCCCCAGATTGTGGGCCGAGGGAACAGGAAGGATAGTAGAACCATCCACATGGATTGTGAGAGGGGGAAGTGGGGGAGAAGAGTTAAGTGGAAAAACAAGGAGTTCAGTCTTGGCCATGTTCAATTTTAATTGGCGATGAGACATCCAGGCAGCGATGCCCGAAAAAGACAGGCAGAGAAATTGGACTGGGTTGCCGGAGAAATAGCAGGTGTAGAGAGGTAGATTAGGGAGTCATCGGCATAGAGATGGTATTGAAAGCCATGGGAGGAGATGAGACTGCCAAGGCCTTGGGTATAGAGAGAGAAGAGGAGGGGGCCCCAGACAGATCCCTGGGGTACTCTTACATGGAGTGGGGTAGGGGAGGAGGAGGAGCCACCAGAGCATACACTGAATGAACGATGGGAGAGGTAGGAGGAGAACCAGGATAGTACGGAATCCTTGAAGCCAAGCGAGGAGAGGGGGGATGAGGAGAAGGTCGTGGTCAACAGTGTCAAAGGCAGCAGAAAGGTCAAGAAGGATGAGGAATAGAGTAGAAGGCCCCTTGGATTTAGTCAGGAACAGGTCATTTGTGAATTTAGTGAGTGCAGTTTCAGTGGAATGTAGGGGATGGAAACCGGATTGAAGTGGGTTCAGGAGGGCCTGGGAGGTGAGGAAGTTGAGGCAGCAATGGTGGACTGCTCATTCTAATAGTTTGGATATGAAGGGAAGGAAGGAGATGGGTCAATAATTAGAAGGGCATGTGGGATCAAGTGAGGGTTTCATGAGGAGGGGTGTTGATAACAGCGTGTTTGAAGTCACTGGGGACAGTTGCAGTGGAGAGTGAAAGGTTGAGGATATGAGTGATGGCGGGGACAATGGTGAAGGAGATGGAACATAGGAGATGGGTGGGGATAGGGTCTGAAGAACAGGTGGTGGGTTTGGAGGAGGAAAGAAGGAGTGTGGTTTCTTCATCATAGATCGAAGGGAAGGAGGAGAGGGTGACAGGAGGAGTATGGATGGGGGAGGAGAAATGGGGAGGAGGGGAGGTAGATGAGGGGGTAGGGAATTGGAGGGTAATTTTCAAGATTTTGTCGTGGAAGCAGTCGGCTAGGGTTGGGGCAGAAAGGGGAGGGCGGGATTGTGGGCAGGGGGACCTTGAGGAGAGAATTGAGGGTGTTAAAGAGATGGCGAGGATCAGAGGCAAGGGAATTAGTCAGATGGATGTAGTAGTCTTGTTTGGCAAGTGCTAAGGCTGACTGGAAGGAGCCAAGCATGGATTTGAAGTGTAGAAGGTTTTCTGGGGAGCAAGATTTGGACCAGGCTCATTCGGCAGAACGGGCGCAGATGCATAAGTAATGGATTGTGGGTGAAAGCCAGGGTTGGGGAGTAGATCATTTAACAGGATGTGGTGTGGAAGGGGCAAGAGTGTCAAGGGCTGAGGATAGTGTAGTATTGTATGAGGATAGCACCTCGTCGATGGACTCGGATGATAAAATGGAGGAAAGAGATGGAGAAATGGTGGAGGAGAGTCAGGGATCAATATTATGAAGATTTCTAAATAGGTCAGGAGGAGACAGGACGAGGTTGGGATGGCGGGAGCTGAAGAGTAAAAATTAAGAGGTGATGGTCAGATAAGGGAAGGATTGATTTACAGAGGTTTGAGGGAGAGGAATTGGAGAAGAGTTTTAGGTCAAGGCAGTGGCCGTGTAGGTGTGTGGGGGCAGTGGATCAAAGTTGGAGGTCAAATGAGGCGGTAAGAGTGAGGAACTTTGAGGCATGGGGGTCGGAGGGGTTGTCAACGTGAATGTTGAAATCGCCAAGAATAAGAGTGCGGGAGGAGGGATCCATAAAGGCAGAGAGCACAGGAGTTGACGTCGGTGAGGCTGGTTGTTTGGGAGTCGTCGGGGGGGCGATAAATAACCGCTACTCGGAGGGGAAGTGGTGTGATGAGGCGAATGGAGTGGACTTTGAAGGAGAGGGGGGAGTGTGCTTGGGGTGTCAGGAGGGGTTGGAATTAGCAAGAGGGAGAGAGTAGGAGGCCAACGCCACCACCGCGACCAGTAGATCGAGATATATGGGAGAATTGGTAGCTCCCATAGCAGAGAGGCAATGGAATGCGGTGTTGTCTGGGGGGGAGCTAGGTCTCGGTCAGGGCAAGGAGGTGTAGGGCATTAGAGATGAAAAGATTGTGAATAAAAGATGTTTTTTAATGACTGAGCATGCGTTCCATAGGGCTCAAGTAAATGGGAGAGCAGAGGGGAGGAGGAGAGGGATATGGATAAGGTTGGATAAGTCACAGTCCAAAGCGTGATTTGAGTGGAAAAAACACTTTATTCTTACAGATACCTAAGACCTATTATACAACCCTACACAGGCCGTGTTTCGAAAACCTTCATCAGGGGTTGTTGGAGTAGATACTAAATACATAAAAATATACAAAGTAATTAAATTAAAAATAAAAGTAAAACAATTGGGAAAGAACAAATTGCTAATTAAAATACATACAAACACATTAAGATCATTATTATAAATAATTATAGAGACAAAAAATACTTCTAAAATGGACGTCTGTTGTTTTTGAGGGTGGTTGGTATCCAAGTGGGAACTTGTATTTGACTGAGGCATCCCTGAGGAGGGTCACTAGGACACTTGTGATGTGTTCTGGTAAAAAAATCTGTCCTAATCCTTAATTTCCTAAAGAATTTATATAAGTCTACGCGTATCTCAAGAAGTTCATCTGCTTTATTTTTCGGAAAACAAACGTAAGCAGTCCTCTACCTACTGAGAGTGGCTATGGTCATTATAACTAAGATATTCTAGAGAAAGCTTATGTTGCTTGGTTACAGAATAACCCCCTAATGTGCTTATGGTTTCATTTATTTCATTTATTTCTATATTATTTTTATATTGTTTTTAAGTATTAGTTATGGTTTTGGTTTTAATTTCTTTATTGGTATTGCGTATCCACACTTTTTAGTGGGTTTTGAAATCGAGCTCAACATTATATTTATTTTTTGTCTCTAATTATTAATTATTTAGAATAATGATCTTAAATGTGTTTGTATGTATTATTAATTAAGCAATTTGTTCTTTCCCAATTGTTTTACTTGAGTTTTTAATTGTAATTTACTTTGTACTGATTTTTTATGTTTTTCTAGTACCTACTCCAAACAACCCCATGATGAAGGTTTGCCACTCAAATCATCGCTTGTGGACTGTATTCTTGCTACTAAGTGATTTTCTCCCTGCCCCATTTGGTTTGTGGACTGCCTAAGGTTGGATAAGTTACCTGCGGATTTTCTTATTAGAATAGCGCGGGGGTCTATTTTTAGGGTAGTAGTGAGCTTTCGATGGAGAAGGGTGAGGGTGGGTATGTTTGGGTGTATGTGCGCATGGAGAGGGATATGAGGGGAAGGGGGGGGGTGAATGAGAGATAATTTGATGATGCCGGGTAGGTTATGTGAGGATTATTTTGGGGGTTAGGGTTAGAGTTGATATTTAGGGTGAGTGATTGTGGATGACTGGGAGAGGGTGGAAGAAGGGAGGAGTGGGATGTGGATGAGATTAGATTAGATAGGGTACTTGACACTATCTTTAGAGTGGGAGAGAAATCGGGGGGGGGGGGGGGGACCAGGGTTAGGGTTGATATTACTGATGAGAGAAGGAGAATGATTATTAGAGAACGAGGTAAAGTGGAGATAGTACGGCGGAAGCGAGGGTGGGGTTGCCGTAAGGAGAGGGGGGCTGGTTGAATGCCGGGGAGGGTGTGGAGAAGCTCAAGAGCAGGTGCTAGGGTAGGGGGCAGAATGGAGGGAGAAGTGAGGAAGGTGGGAGGGGGGCTGGGTAAGAGTGGGGGATAGAGTGGAGAGGCTCGAAAGCAGATGCTAGGCTAGGGGGGAAAAGGGAGGTAGAAGAGAGGAAGGTAGATGCTAGTTTAGGTGAAAGAGTGGAGTAGAAGTGAGGAGGGTAGGGGGAGAGGAGAGAGTGTGTTGATAGGAGGGGAGGCAGTTGGGGAGGTGAGGGAGAGAAGGACAATGAGATGTGGGGCCATGGGGGTGGGCAGCAAGGTCTGAGCAAACAACGGGTAGCGTTCTAAGCAACAATAGGTAGCAGTCCTAAGCACCACAGGGTAGCAATTCTAGGCAATTAAGGGTAGCAGTTCTAAGCAATACTGGGTAGCAGTTCTAAGCAACACTGGGTAGCAGTTCTAGGCAATAATGGGTAGCAGTTCTAAGCAATAATGGGTAGCAGATCTAAGCAATAATGGGTAGCAGTTCTGAGCAACAATAGGTAGCAGCTCTAAACAACAATAGGTAGCAGCTCTAAGCAACACTGGGTAGCAGTTCAATGCAATAATGGGTAGCAGTCCTAGCAACAATAGGTAGCAGCTCTAAGCAAACACTGGGGAGCAGTCCTAAGCAACACTGGGTAGCAGTTCTAGGCAATAAGGGGTAGCAGTTCTAAGCAATAATGGGTAGCAGATCTAAGCAATAATGGGTAGCAGTTCTGAGCAACAATAGGTAGCAGCTCTTAACAACAATAGGTAGCAGCTCTAAGCAACACTGGGTAGCAGTTCAAGGCAATAATGGGTAGCAGTCCAAGCAACAATAGGTAGCAGCTCTAAGCAACACTGGGTAGCAGTTTAAGCAACACTGGGAAGCAGTTCTATGTAACAATAGGTAGCAGCTCTAAGCAACACTGGGTAGCAGTTCTAAGCAACAATGGGTAGCAGTACGGTGCAACACTGGGTAGCACGGTCTACGCAACACTGGGTAGCAGGTCTAGGCAACACTGGTAGCAGTTCTGTGCAGTAATGGGTAGCAGTTCAGAGTAGTAATGGGTAGCAGTTCTGCTGGGGTGCAGGCAATGAGCAGCAGTTGTGTGCAAGTACTGGGTAGCAGTTCAGTGCAGGCAGTGGGAAACAGGTATAGGCAAACAGTGGGTAGTGGTTCAGTGCAAACAATGGTTAGTAGCTCTAGGCAGGCAGTAGGTAACAGTACTAAGCAGACAATGGGTAGCAAGTACAAGGCGGATAATGGAAGGAAAGGTCAATGTCAGCAGTGGGCAGCAAGTCAAGGAAGGTTGCTTGAAGGAAGGTGGTATTTGCGAGATGGTTGGGGTCAGGAGGAGAAGTGTGGAGGAGCGATCGTGCCTACCTGGTTCCAGGCCCGGCTCCAGGCAGCGGCTAGATGATTAGGAGGAGCATGGGTTTTACAAAAAAAAAAAACATGGCTCCACACATCAACAAAATTTAGACCACTAAGGAGCACCTCGGGAAACGTTGTAAGAAGGGGTTAGTGGGGTTGTTTTGTGGTTAGAGCATGGCCTGGATGAGTCAACAAAATCCATTCATCGTATTTTTTTTCTTGGGGGGCCATTCACATAAGGAATGCACATATATAGATCAATCAAATTTTCGCATGTTGGGATTTCCAGTTGCTCCACGGGCATGTTTAGCTTTAAAAAAAAAAAAAAATGATATGACGGGCACGCTTGTTTGTACAGGAGGGAGTTAGACCTTTCCTTAATTCCCTATTATTTATGTCTACCCCCCTAGATTGAAATGAATTAGAAGACAGCCAGGCCGATGTAGTTAATTGATGGCATTTGTGGGGCAATTAGCTATTAGAACCCCTAGTTGTGCTTTGGATATCTGAAACATGGGCATAGAGATGTCTAAAGCATGGCAGAGATGTCGCCCAGAGGACATTTAAGAAGCCGCGTTCTGTGTATTCCACAGTATGATGACATCCAGTTGGAATGGGGGCTTGGCAGAAGGTTGTGAGGCCAAGGCATTCCCAAGAATCTCTTGGATGTCCCTCCATTCCCTATCTCAGAAATGCCCTGGATGTCCTTGAGTCCACGACCCAAGGTTATACCTGCTGCCAGGCCAGGAACAGTTGTGGAAAAGTGGCTTGTTTGTTCAGACAAACATCCTGGAGTAACATGTGGAGAAGGTAGTGCAGCTTTATAGTCCTTCTTATTTTAGGCAAAGTAGATAACAACACTGACGGAGACGGCAAGGGCTTATATTTAAATGTTCTGGCTAGTGATGTCTCTCGCTTCTGCTAGCTTGTCAATGAGATGGATGTCCTCACGCCCTCACTTTCCTATGGGGGACATCTATGTGGCTGCCAATGTGAACGGTCCATCGTCTGGGATGGTCCTATGTTACGAAAAGTTCGGCGGCATGAGACCATAGACATCCCTGGCTATTGCTCAGGGGCACATTCTGACAGAAAAAAAAAAAAAACAGGGCAGGCCGCTCTAGTTGGACTGCACCATGTATAGATTTTGAGAACACCAACTTAGTCATGTAAACCTGGTATATACAGAATTGTGAAATACCATATTTATACATGCAAGATCTGGCTATTTTCTGTCAAAATGCATAAGTAGAGAAGGCGCCCTCTGTTGATTTTTTAAAAAGTGTAGATTTGTAAAAATGGTTCGCAACTGCGGGCTGCTCGGCTATCAACAATTACAGTATACTTCAGCACATTCTTAATATGGTCTTTAGAAAAAGCTCCATGCTTGGCAGAGCCGTTATTAAAATCGCACCAGAATAGTCAACGTCCTAATCTCTACTTCTCAATTTCAATCTTCTCATAGACAATTTTAATAAAATTGTCTTTCATGGCTGCATCTTCCTGGACACTTTATGGCTTGGGTGTGTCATTGACAATATATTTGACTCTTGAACGACGCTACTTTGATTACAGATATTTTGCTAACTCCTGAACCTGCCTGATTGCATAATACCTTGCCTGCCGCATGAACAAGAATTTACTATCCTCCTTACAATATTGTATTATAACTGCTTTAAGCACTGCAACTATAGCAATAGAGCATTATTACAATGACTCGAAGCATGCTGTTTTTTCCAGTCCCACTTAACTTCTACCTCCTAGTCTCCCATTGTCTTTTTGTATTTCTTTAGAATTGCCAGTGACATAATTGAGAACAATTCCTATAATAGCGACTTTATGAGCATCCCACCAGAGGTACACTGGCGAATTCTGAGCTTTGTTAAACTGAAAATATTCCCAGAGACTCACTTGATTAACTGGTGAAAGAACATTCTCATGCTTTAAGCGACTAAGGTGTATGTTTACTAAAGTGCGTTAGTGCGACTCGCGTTAGGAAGCCACGGTAGAGACAGAAACCCCAAATAATGGACACTGGGCGGTACATCATTACTCGACAACGCGCGTTCCCAAAAACTAACTGCGTGACAGGGCCGCCGGTGGTGCGTCTCCGCTCTTTAACCTCTGTTTCAACTCCAAGAAGGCATACAGATACAAATCACAGAAATAGAGCTGTAGCACAGTGGTTACCTTACGGGACCACTGTCACAGGCATCATGGGTTCGAATCCCCTGGGTTCCCCATTGTGCACAATGCAGAAGTCTGGCCAAGCTACCACCCTGTACATAACATATGAAATTAGGATGCAAGTTTTCCGTTTTCTTTCCAGTAGTGTTGCCAGCAAACACACCATCCCAGTGGTGCAACCAAAGGTGTCCCAGATGGCACCCCCAAATGTACCACACAGGCCACATTATAAAGAGCACTGTCCACAGAGGCACACCAAAATGGTCCCCCCTAGAGAAGCCCCTATTAGGCAATGTAAAGGGCGCCAGAGAAGGTGCCGCATGTGCGCCCTATGAGGCACTGTAAGGTTACATTATGCTGAGGGGGTTTCGCTGGCAGTACCAATGTGCCATTAAAAATATACAATGCTGCAGTCAGCCAGAGAAAAGAAGCCCACTGTGGGTCTGAGGCCATGACCACTGGCCCCACAGGCTGTGAAGGAAACACCGGGCTGCAGCCCCATAGCTGCCAACAACCCCCTGGCTGTCAACTGAAGGGCAGCAGGGCACCACCCAAATGGCCCGCTGTGATGGCTCTGATCTGTCCTAAAGCAAACATACCCATGGTGCAACGCACATGCAAATCAGCGGTCCAGAGATGAACACAACAAGGGTTATGTACCAACACAGCCCCCAAGGACGGTACGGTGAAATGAGTGTGTGCGTCACTGTCACATAGTAGCAACAGACAGTAGCCCAACAGGGCGCCCTATAAGAATATAGAAAAGGTGTCACTAAGGTAGCCTGATCTGTAGCACAATGGTTAAGACACTGGCAGATGGTGTGAGTTCAAATCCCCCATGGCCCCAAGGACAAAAGCTGCCTGCAACATTACCCTCTGCAAACCATAGTCAGTGACATAGATATACAGTCAGCACTCTGTTTAAACCATAGCTAACCCCCATTTTTTGTTGCCAATAAACAACCTGAGAGGTGGGAGAAAATGCCCCCCCCCCCATATTTAGGGCCTGTATAATCAAGAGAGCCTCAGCCCTCAAAAGAAGAAAATAGTGTGAATTTGCATCCAGAACCGTGTTTGAGATATGTACAAAGTCAAATATCTCCACAAATCATGTAAGTAAGGAAATCAAACCTCAAACCGTGCTGGAAACAAGGCAGGTAAGAACCGAATTGTCATGCCACCGTACCCCTGCAGGAAACCCCACCACGCCATGCATTGGTCGGCCCAACTCTGTGCCCTGTATCATGTGAATGTGTACCTGACAGGCGAACGTATCTGTGGAGGCATCAGCGACATTACCCACACACCAATATAGTGATGGCAGAAGCAGCTTGTCTTGTATGTTTAACAGGCTCTGGTAAAACACACACTCACAGGGCTATACCCTGAGGGTGCTGTATAGGGCACCCTACAAGTCACACCAGAGGGTAAAGGTAAATGTGCACTGTCTGTCTGTGCACCCTATGGGGTGTGTTACAGAGAGCCCCATAGGTCATGCCATAGGGTTCCCGATGAGGTACCGTGAGGATCCTGCACTGTGAGGGTGGTGCTGCTGTCAGCACCAATGTAAAGTAAAACCACAAGATGCCCCCCAAAGGGCCACCAAACAATCCATTTGTGGCTGAAATCCATGACATAGTGGGCCCCCACAGGTAATGAAATAGCTAGTCGCCAATTTAGTCAGTGAAAAGTACACAGTCCCAATAATGATGTGGCCAGCCCATGGAGCAGAACCGTGAAATGCTACAAATCACCACACCAGATCAACAGCAATTGCACCATGCACATACAAAGACTGCCTGTCAATGAAACAAACCAAGGTCTCAGCAAACAAGGGCATATGGCAAACACAATCAAGACCAAGGTCAAGATCATTACCAAATATAAAAGGCCCATTAACATCACAGACCTGTTTCCTTAACCAAAAGCCACTGACGAAATCAAAAGCAAACACGAACATACTATGAATATGTGGAGAAAGAATATGCAGATGACTGTACCACCAGAACCGACAACCCCCTGACTGGGCAAAGAAAGGGCACCATGTCACCACCCAAAGTGTCAGCTGGGGGGTAAGGATATGGGTGTAAGCAACAACACACATGGTGCACTGCACATGTACATCAGCAGTTCCGAGATGAACACAGGAGGGGGTAGGCACCCCCACAGCGCCATCCCATGAACGGAGAAATGAATTTGTGAGTCACTGCAATAGAACAGGAAAAGACAGTAGCCCAACAGTGTGGCCAAGACGATGTATGAGAAAGATGACCATTATGGTCCCGAGAAGGGTGCCCCATGCTAAGTGCAATATGAGGTACACAGGGATAAGAGAGTGCAGATGGAACCCTGGCCATAGAACCATGTGGCATGGTGCCCTAAAAAGGGTATGTGGGACAAGGTCAGTGTGCCCTAGGGACTGCAAGTGGTGTCTGCAGGACCTGCAGGACCCATGTGCAACAGAGACAGATGTAGTACCAACACCACACAGAACCCACGGTAAAGAAAATGGATAGGTGATTGACGGAGGGACAGTAGGGAGTCACTGGACCCACACCCTGGGGACATCCCATGTGTCTGGAAGCAGCACAGACAAACATGTTGATGGCAAAAGCAACACACCAAAGGTTGTTGGCAACCTAGAGTACTAGAACAAAAGTGTGTGGCAGGTGAGGAGAAAATGTGTCACCCTGTGGAGGTGGAGGAGGCCAGAGGAGTGGGCCTGCCACGCAGAACAGGCACAGGCCCGCCAAGAACACAGAGATGCAAAGCAGACAAGGGTAGCAGTGCAGGATATGGGGTAACAGTGCACATCAACATACAGGACATGTCACATCACACTGATGCAGATAGATGGACCAAAGGATGATTCCCAAATGTGATGAGGATGATAAGAGCAGACAGGACTAAAAGCCAAGAGATGACTGTTACAGCGACCACAGGTATCAGTGAAGGAAAGACATAAAAACAGGGGAACACAGAGAGTGAACAGCCATGAACACTAGGATGGAAAGCGCTGCAGGAAAAGAATAACTACCGTAACACCAGTAGGCATACAGAAATGGATGCATACAGGACCACAGCATGTCAACATACAAAACCACAGCTGTGTGCCAGGTGAGGGCACCCCAAAGACTAACCAAGATGCACTACACATTCTGAGCAGGGTCCACAGCCAACATCACAGTCCACAGGTGGGATGGGAGGCACATATGAACCGGGCCACACACGACCCAGGAAATATCATGCAGGGTACACCAA